>JAIUSX010000162.1:0-2401302 GCA_026573805.1 Hesperophylax magnus
TATTTATTTAAACGCCCATTGGGCTTTTACATACATTGTTATTACATTAACTATGTGACATTTAAAAGTTTACGTACATGTATAAATAAAATAGTTATTATATCTGTAGTACATAAATGTTTTACAAATGATACAGAATACCATTATGGAGAACAGTTTTTTTTTTTCTTTTTTTTTTTACTTGCTTAGAAAAATAAATGGATTGAAATTAATCAGCATTTATAGGGACTTAAAATCATATTCGAATTGTTATTTAAATTACAATATTAATTTGTAAAGTTAAAACATATATATTAAAGTTAAAAGTCATAAAAGAAAAGAGTGAAAAAACAGAAGCTAAAAAATGGGTTTTTCACTATGGAGAGGAGAAGTCATACATTTCAGCAAAGTGTTTATGTAGATTTCGTTTAAGCACTGCTACAGAATCTCTAAATATATCAACAACATTACCAAATTTATTACCAAATTTTTGTATTCGATTTAACGATATGTGCGCTTGATAATTAGATTTGAAATTGTCACAGAAAAAGGTGGAATTTTGTCTCGTATTTTTGGAAGGTACATATAATTTTATTGTGGCAAGAATTTCAGGGCTGTCGATTCTATAATTAATAATTTTATTTAGTAGAACAAGGTCGGAGATAATTCGCCTATCTGACAGCGTAATCAAATTTAGTTGATGCATGAGTTGGATATAATTTATATTTTGGATTGGAATATTCAGTTTAAAGTTAATAAATCTTAAAAATTTGTGTTGTACCTTTTCAATATTGTTGGAATGTACTTTATAAAACGGGGACCAAATAGGCGAATTATACTCTACTTGACTTCTTACTAAAGATGTGTACAGTGTGTTCAAACATTCTAGTGACTTGAAGTCACATGCGGTTCTACATATAAAACCGAGCATTTTTAGGGCTTTATTTGTGATTTCATTTATATGCGGATTGAATGTTAACTGTTCATCAAATATAACACCCAAGTCCCTGATTTGAGTGACAGCTGTCAATTTTACATTGTTAAGCGAATATTCATAAATTGTATGATTTCGTATTTTACAAAAACGAATGACCTGACATTTTTTAATATTGAGAAACAGAGAGTTGATGATGCACCAACGATATAGTTTATTTAAATTAAGTTGCAAAGTATAACAATCGTCTAAACTGCGTATTGTTTTATATATTTTCAAATCATCTGCGAAAAGAAGAACTTCTACATCTTTAAATATGCTAACAATATCATTAATAAATAACAAAAAAAGAATTGGTCCCAGGTGAGACCCCTGAGGGACCCCACTTGTGGCTTCGAAAATGTAAGATTCCACAGATTTTATTTTGACACATAGCTCTCTTTTACTAAGATAGCTATCAATCCAACTTAACAGATTACCCTTGATACCCAACATACTTAATTTTTGTACAAGGATATGTCGCCTAACTTTGTCAAAAGCTTTGGAAAAATCAGTATATATTGAATCCACTTGATGCTTCAAGGCAAGAGAATCAGTTATGTAATTTTCATATATGATCAAGTTACTTAGGGTGGATTTACCTTTGATAAAGCCATGCTGGTTGGGTACAATAATATTATTAATTTGTTTACATATTACATCTAGGACTAACGATTCAAATAGTTTGGGAATAGCGGATAATATACATATTGGTCTGTAGTTTGATACATCGCTTTTATCTCCCTTTTTATGAATAGGCGTAAGATAGCTTTTTTTCCACTGTTTTGGAAAACACCCTGACGACAAAGACTTATTAAATAGTAAAAATAATGGATAAGTCAAACTGCGAACACAAGATTTTAAATATATTGGAGGGAACCCATCCGGTCCAGCGGATTTATTAGTATCTAATGCTTTTATAGCCTTTTCTATAGCGTTTATTTCAATAAAACAATGGTTTAGGTTGAGTGATTCTTCAAGTGATATATCATTTGGGATTTCATTATCAGTAATATTATCATCATAAACACTTTTGAATAAATCTGCAAAAAGATTGACAATGCCTTCGGTATTATCCGCACAATTGTTATTCAGATACATAATATTTGGTAAGCTACAATCATTTTTACGCTGAGCATTAGAAAAGTTCCACAATTTTTTAACATTATCATGAACCTCCATTTCTATTAAACTAATATAATCATTATAACATTTTTTAGACAATTCTTTGCACTGCTTTCTTATGTTAGTAAACATTATATAATCATCGACGTTTCTAGATTGCTTATATATTCGGTGAGTTTGTTTTTTAGTATAAATCAATTCTTTTAATTCTTTTGAAAACCATGTAGGGTAAAGGGATGCAATAAAATTAACTTTTGGAACATGACGTTCTTTTGAAGTGTTTAGGATTGAATAAAATTGTTGGACTTGATTCACAATATTGTTTTCATCTTCTAGAAATGACCAGTCTATATGGTCAAGATAATCAGTTATATTTGGGTAGTCAGCTTTCGAATCATGTGAATAACTTCTTTGCAAATATAGGAAAAGTTTTAGCGAACCGTAGATTGCATAACACAAACACACTAACACAAGCAAATAGATCAAATATCAATAAAAAACCGACACAACACAGATTTACAATAAAAACAACCTCGGAAGAGGAAATTGACAAAATAATAAACACATTAAAAAACCGAATTGCTCCTGGATTAGATGAGATAACAACGGATTGCATTAAGATATTAAAAAATGAAATTTTGAAACCTATAACACACTTAATCAACCTTAGTATAACACACTCCTACTTTCCTAGTACTCTTAAAAAAGGACTAGTTATCCCCATTTATAAATCCGGAGACAAAATGGATATAACTAATTATAGACCAATCACTCTGTTAAACTCGCTATCAAAGATTTTCGAAAGAGTATTAAAAAACCAAATTATAAAATACCTTGAAGAAAACAAATTAATCTCGGATAACCAATATGGATTTAGAGACAAAATAGGCACAAAAGAAGCTTTGGCATGTACAGTAGATTATATACATAGCAACTTAGATCAAGGGTACAAATGCATAGTGATATATCTAGATTTAGCTAAAGCCTTTGACTCAATCTGCCACAATTCACTTTTTAAAAAATTAGAAAACATGGGTATCAAAGGCAAGGAACTTCAACTATTTAAAAGTTATATGAGTAACAGAACTCAACAAGTCAAAATTAACAACCATACTAGTAAACCACTGCCGATTACATATGGAGTTCCACAAGGAAGCATACTAGGGCCCGTTCTTTTTACTATTTACATAAATGAACTTTGCAGCATGAAAATAGACGGTGAAATAGTTAGCTATGCTGATGACACAGTTTTACTTTTCAAATCTAAGGATTGGAATAATGTATATAACAAAGCGAATTTGGGAATCTCGCAAGTCAAAACATGGCTAGACTCAAACATACTTACACTTAACATATCAAAGACAAAATTTACAACATACAGTATAAATAGCACGGGACAGCCAAAAAACAATACAAACACCATAAAAATACACGAATGTTTAAACACCAACATCTGCGATTGCCCTCCTCTAGAAAAAACAGAACAAATAAAGTATCTAGGAATCGTAATTGACCATAACCTTAGATGGATACCTCACATCAAACAAATCACAAATAAACTTCTCAAAACAATACACATTTTCCTTAACATAAGAAACATATATAAAATAAAACAATTGAAAACAATATATTTTGCACTCTGCCAATCAATAATAGAATATGGAATTATTGCTTGGGGAGGAGCAACAAACTCGGCTATCAATTACATAGAAACCGCACAGAAAACGATCTTAAAGGTAATACTAAAAAAACATAGACTGACCGATACAGACCAAATATTCAACAGCTGTGACGTACTAGATATACGCCAATTATACGTTAAAACACTACTAAACTACATTTTTAGCAAAAAAAATAAATTTCAACATACACAAAATAACACTAACAGACCAGTTAGACAAGCGTACAAAGAAATCATTAAAACTCCAACAGTAAATTCAACCTTTGGACAAAGACACTACCAATACCATGCTATAAAAGCTTTCAACAGTCTAAATATTGAAATTAAAATTGAGGAAAATAAAAATAAATTCACACACAAAATTACAAAATGGATTAAACAACAAAAAAGACAATATTACCAAAATGTCATAGCATAAAATAAAAATAAAACCTACACGTAACACACAAAACCAACATAAACACACATCACTCACAAACACACAAGATTATTTTCATTGTATTATTTTTTAATTTTGAATGTATTATCATCTATTTTTATTTTTAATTTTAAATTTATTATTTTCTTTTCAAATTTACTATCTTCTCTTTAAATATAATATGTAGATTAGATTTTAATATTATAAAATGAAGGCCTCAGCACGGGCAAGCCACCCAGTGTGGCCTACATTACTGGAAAACATAAATTGTAACAAAATAATGTACCAAATAAAAAAAAATAAAAAAATAAAAAAAAGTGAGTAAATTCTGAAATAACACAAATTAATATAATAAAATTTATTATTCATTAAAGATAAATTTATGTTTACATTAGAAAGTTTTTAAGCAAAGGAAAAAAAATAGTTTAAGCAATAATTATATTTAATTATTGAAGACAATATCAGCGATTGTTAAACGAAAATTTGAAACAGAACAATAATAAAAGTATACACAGGCGTCAGGTAGGTATGCTGTCCTTGTTCTATCGGTATTACAATGGAAGATGCTCTGAGGAACTAGCGTCATTGATCCCTTCGGCACCGGTGCGTAGTCGGGATACACGCCAAACGCGCGCCCAACATTTGTACACGGTTGACATTTGTCACATGAGAACGGGTCGCTTCTACGATTCGTTCTTAAGTTCACCAGCTCGGCTGTGGAACGAGTTACCGGCCTCTGTGTTTCCTCCCTCCTACAACATGGGACTCTTCAAGACCCATGTTCACTCCTTCCTCTCCACAAAAATACCCTCCACACAGCATCCCCAAAGATGACATAGGCCCTGAGGGAAATTATTTTCTTCAGGGCCTCCTGTGTGGAGTTAATATATAAAAAAAAAAAAAATACGGATCATCTAGGACTTGAACACAGGAACCTCGCCTTGCCGGGGCACCGGTCTACCAACTGAGCTTATGGGACCCTATCTCTTTCGGTCATATTCAACTGTATCATATATCGAATAAGAACTACCAAAATTTTATTAATTTTCTCACCGCAAATTTTTATTGATTGCTAAATGCAATCTAGGTAGTGTCTTGGATAATAAATCTTATTTAATTTGAATGTGCGACATCTTCTGACTTTTTATGCAAGTTAAGGAAGAATATTTTAGTTTTGGAATAACTTATTGAGTAAATAAAACCCCAAATTGTAATATTTAATTATTGAAGACGTAGATTTCAACATTCACGAAGAGATTGTTTCCTTAATTTTTATATTAACCTCACACAAGAGGCCCTGAGAGAAATTATTATTATTATTACTTTGTCATCTTTGGAGATGCTGTATGGAGGGTCTTATTTTAGGAAAGGAAGGAGAGGAAGTTCTGCGAAGGTAAAAGGTATGATGGCTGGGTAGGAATCTAGGGATTAGTGTGTACAGGAGTGACGGACGTATGCATATATCCCTCCCACTGCGGCGCAGGGCTATGGGTCGACAGACCAGTTAGAGGGGTAAGAGGGTCTCCCCAAATCAGCCTCTCCCGATCTGGCACGCCACGCAGCTGGTGGGCAGACGCAACCTGAACACACCGTACCCGATGATCGCAGAGATATTGGAGTGGAGTGGTTGCGCCTGCTCGGATTTTGGCGCGGTTTGATATATAGACCGAGTGACCGCGAGACGCAAATTACATTGTATTTGAGCTGGCGTCTCGCCAAATTGCACCATTGTGCGGTTATCAATGGGGACTTTTACGTAGTCCTCGAGTACCTCAGGTATGGTGAAATATTAATAAAAAATAATTATTTAACTTCTTTAAAATTACAACACGAAACAAATTATTTTAGCTGCATTAATTAGGCAGATATTCAAATTATTTTGGTGAAAGATTGAAACATTTCGATAAGAGCCATTTCATTTGAATATCAAAGAATCTAAACAATGAAAAAAGGTTCGAAAATAAAAAAAAATTACGAAATAATTGCCATGGTTGCGTGTCCACATACGTCACCGTACGTAATTAATTTATTCCTTTTTTGTAGCTGCGTAAAAGCAATATTATCAAGTTTTAACGTAATAGCCCACACACGAACCCTGATACAATAAATGGAAATGCTTATAATGATTTATAATGGTGGCTGCACAGTAATTCATATGTTTTCCTATTCACATTAACGTGAAAAACATTTTATCTGTGTATCTAGTTTACATAAAAATTGGTCACGTTTGGTCAACTACAAAAATTTATACCTAATTGTTAATACCTCCTGGCCACAGCATTTTGAAAGTAACAAAGATAGCACCGTGGTTTGATAGTCAAAAGAAAAAGGCTTCTTATGCCTGTATCTTGGTTTTAAAATGCTTTAGTGTTCTCAAGTCATTTTGACTTGGCTCCCTTGACATCATGTGTTTTAATTTTTATTTTTATCTATGTATTCTATTTGGCAAGAATAATTAAGTTATTTTATGCTTCGAATTGTTTTAATTTTAGTTTAGTGGAGAAGTTATTTTGAGGTAAAAGGTTTTATTTGGACAATAATTAATTATAGACATATTAAGAAAATATTAATATTAAGAAAAGTGTCTGTTGTACACCCGTGTTTTATTGAATTAATAACCTTATTGATGGATAATGTCATCACTTAAAATATAAAATATATATATATATATATATATAAATACAATAAATTTAAATAATAATGAAAAGATAAGAAAAATCGCCCATTAAAATGTTTTCACAACATAATTGAATTCGGGTCCAATTAGACCCATATATACCACGTACGTAGATAGAAATATGTATACCAATTAAGTATCAAAGCCATTTCAAGAAAAGTTTGAATTCAGTATTTCAAATAAATTAGGAAGCATCTCAACAAGACCCATAAAATGTTATATTCAGGACTTTGTGAACTTAGAAATAATATAATAAATAAATTTGCCCACAAACCACACAGCAAAAAAAGCACATTTAATCATTTTATAATCTTATATTGAATAAAGATGTTTTTCTTTTGTCCGTAACCCACCGACATAATGATAGAACGATATTATTATTTAAATTTTTAGATATATTTACGTACCACATGACCCAAATACTGTTTATATTGAAATTACTATGTTCAATGATTCTGTCCTTCTCGAAAAAAGTTTCTTCTGGGAGAAACCCATGTTTTTTTATGTTATGATTTGTTCCAGTATTAAAATATATTAAGGAAATAAAAAAAGATAAAACTCAGATAAAAGTTCTGTTTTATTGTTTGAGAAAAATTGGGTGACACTGCATGGTATCTTGATTCTAACTTTCCGTGACCGAGTGATGTTTATTTTTCACACTTCTGAGATGTCATTTTGTCATGAACCACAGCATGTCTTCAATGTTAGCAGTTATGCATTTCAATAATTAAGATATATGTAATACGTCTTGGACAGCAAGAAACAACAACTCAGAAAAACAGTAATTTACTTTCTTACTCATCATCAAGTAACGTGTAATACAAATAATAATAATTGGATATTTTGCATAGGGCCGTTTTTGTGAAAAAGCACCTCAAAGTTTCTGTACAAGTTATTGTGAGATCCAAGGCTTTACAAAATTTTATTATTCACAAATTATACAGAAAAACACGTGCTTACCTGGCGGTTCACTGTTTTCAATGGACTGACATCCTATTTAATTGATCCCTTTTCCCATCCATGTAATTAAATCAGAATTTGTACCTTGTTCAGGAGCGTATTGCCCTGGGGAGAAAATCGTTACCACAAACAAAGCGATTGCTTCAGATAAATCACGTATTTAAACCTAGCCCAAGGTTCTTATATACTCTAAGAACATTAAACGTGGCCAAAAAAGTAAATAAAAAAGGTAATATATTTCGTAATATAACAATATTATATTACGAAATTCGGAATAGATATCTATGTACCTTAGTGACCAAATCTGAATAGCCAAGTACTTCCCAACCTTCCTCTTCCCTATCTTCTTCCCCTCTCTACTACCTAACAACATACGCCAATAGGGATGCCGTAGTCTCACTGGCTCCAGACGGTTGGGAGCAGTTGGGACACTTGTGCGGTTTCATATTAATTTTTTTTTTGATTTTTTAGCAATGGAATATAGACCCATCAAAATAGGCTAATGCTCATATCATAATGGTGATGTATAGATAAAATAACAAAAAAATAATATAATAACTAATAAAACGATTAAAGCAACAGCAACAGCAACAGCAACAGCAACAGCAACAGCAACAGCAACAGCAACAGCAACGGCAACAAAAATATTACAAGTTGGTAGAGAAGTTTCCCGGCAAGGCGAAGGTCATGGGTTCCCAGTCGCAGTTCCAAGTCCCAGATGCGACCTATCTTTTTGTGTTTTTTATATTACAATTTTTCGTTTAAAAAATTCTTCAATAACTAAATATTATATTTTGAGGTTTTACTCATTGAGTAATTCCAAAAATTAAAAATTCATTTTAGAATACTTGAAAAAAGGTCTATAGATATTGCACATAAAAATAAAAATAGTACCTATATATTTATCTAAGATACTTGCAATCATACATAAAGATAGCAGCCTATGAAAATGTGCGGTGAGAAAATGAAGACAATGTTTGTAGTTCATATTCGAAGCATGATACAGTTAAATATGACCGAAGGCGATAGGGTCCCATTAGCCCAGTTGGTAGAGGCAAGGTTCCTGGGTTCAAGTCCCAGAAGCGACCATATTATCTTTTTATGATTTTACAGTTTCAAATTTTCGTTTAAAAATCCCTAATATTGTCTTAAATAATTAAATTAAAATTGTCGGATATGGGTGCCTATATGGGTAGGTAATTATTTGTTATCTTATGGTATACTTTACAAGAGATTGGTGCTTGGCCTACGGGATAACGGATAGCCATGATTCAATACAGTGTTACTGACATAATAATCATCGGAAAGCCAATAAACTTTCTAGGCATAAAATTGTTCATTAAAAAACAATTTACTTTCTCAGACGGATTTAATTAAGAAGTTAACCGTGTTCTCCACAACAATTAATTAACACGCCAAGTAAACTGCTCTGTTTCATAGTTTTCAAGCTTTGCTCAACATATTGGTAAAATTGTTGTATACTTTCAAACTGTTCCTGATTTTTCGTTGTTTGATTTTCCACACAGGACGTCATCTCAAAGGTTTAATTAATTTTTAAGTTGAAAATACTTCCACTTGCCGTACGTTCAATTAATTTCCCTTTCCAACTAGGGTTGTTCACTTATTGATTAAAAAGATACTTCTTCTTAATCGTACCTAACAACTCCGAAGCAGTTTTTCCAACTATTTATTAAAACAATTGTTAGCTTTTTTAAAATGAAACTTAAGTCGGTAAGAAGTTAATTCTTGTATCGACGTGAAAAAAGAAACCAATTTAGGAGGTTCAACTATTTGAGATCAACTACATGACGGCGGTTCAACTTATTTGAGGCATCTAGAGCCAGAGCCGTCCAATGGCGAAATTGAAGAGAGATACATGCAATTAAAATGCAACCAGAAGGTTTTTATGGCGAGTCAGCAGTCTAACTAAACATTTATTTCGCACTTAGCGTATTTTCGTAAATTTGCAAGAGAAGTCTTATCATTTCGATGGATTTGTTTTTATCTTCCATTTTCGAATGTTCGCATTGAATGGCATTATCTGCGGGCTTGTGATAATATTGCATGTTTTATGCCATAACCAATCCAATAATTTTATGTATTTGACTTATAATTAAGAACACAACAGATGCTTTGTGGACTTATTCATGATCCAAATATTTGTCCAATCGGGCCTTGAATTTTCAAAACAAAACTGTGTTACGAAAATCAAATGGGATGGAATTCTGCGCTGGACTAGTGGGCTAAATGGAACAGTTGTTTTTATTCAAATTTATATGGAAAGCAATTCTAGTTTTCTTCTTTATTCATGTCTTTATGTGACTACAGCATTCAGATTCCTGCCCATCCCTTGTACCCTTTTCCTTCTCTGAACATTCTCTCCTTCCTTTCCTTAAAAAGACACTGCACACGGCATCCCCAAAGATGGAATAGGCCCTGAAGGATTTTTTTTCCGGGCCTCCTATGAAGAGCTAATGTAAAAAAAATAAAAAAATAAATACGGTGCGATAACAAAGAAACAAGATTTCCCATCAGGTGGTCCTTGACACATGATAATAACATTTTTTCTGGGTCATTCAGACAAATAAAATATTGTACTTCCTGAAAAAATATCAATGTTATGTAGAAAATATTTTACGTATGACATCTAGGTCACATGAGTATTATTTCTCTTTTATATAAGTATACAACTTAAAGCTCTCGAATAATATATTTATCTGTTAAGCATAACAATTACTGTGGCAACCGTTTACTGGATTCTATTATGTTGTATATAGCTTTAGCATGCCAGTAGCGAATCGCATGCTAGTAGTTCGTATAACGTACAATCGCACAGCGTTTGATTTTACATACGCCAGTGGCACACGGTGTGAGGTGGGGGAGTGGAAAAGGACGCGTAACACGTCTGAATCAAACTCCTAGATCACAAGGCCAGTACACTGAATCAAATCAGCCTCCTAACTTACTTCCGAAAATGTTTTTATTTTCGCTATAAAAATAGCTGGGTGGGAAGATGAAAAGACTGATATTGTACACTGACGCAGTTGCCAGTGCATGTGGAATACAGGTTCGCTGCTTTACAAAAATGAAATTGCAGTTCGTTTATTATTACTTCCAGAACCTCCATCTTAGCTAGCACATTAACGCTAATAATTAGTTTTTTTTTTTTTGGTTTTAGGCATTTCACCCTGAAAAGAGTGCTTTGTGCCGGTAACAGTTAAAGTGGATAAAAAAATTCGGTTAATCTATTGGGAGAATAATAAAACAAATTAATCATTGGACTCATTTAGATCGCTAAAACAAATTAAATGTTGAATTCATTCAGGTTAATAAACTTACATAAAGCTGTATGAACACGAGAATTGTTAAGAGATAAAAGGTATGAAATATTAAGGGGGGACTGGTGTGTGATTTTAATAAGACGGCGGTATATGTTCTTGAAAGATGAATGATTTTTACAGTTAAAGAAAACGTGGTCGAGGGTTTCCTCTTCCACACCGCACTGGCAGACCGGATCATCCAAAACTCTAATTCTAGCCAAGTGGGATGCAATTGAACAGTGACCAATTCTCATTCTCGAAATACATGAAATGAATCGCTTTGACAGTTTTTTACCGTGAAACCATGGCTTAGCAGGGATATGGTTTTGAATTCCAGCATAGAAAGATCCAGTTCTTATTTTGGAGACTGCCCAATTTTCTTCCCAGGCACGAGTCATGTTGGATTTAAGAATCGGGAAGACATCGGAGATAGGGATTCTAAAATTTAGTGGGATAGTTCCGGAATCTGAACCAGATTTGGCGAGAGAATCGGCCATCTCATTACCCTCTATACCCAAATGGGCAGGGACCCAGGCCAATATCGTCTCAAACCCAGATTCACTTAGAGAATTGAGAAGATTTTTTATTTTACATATAATATTGTCTTCCGGATAACATAGAATATTTGACATAATTTTAGTTAGAGCACTTAGCGAATCAGTACATAGTAAGGCTCGATGAATGTTGAGAACCTGGATTTGATTTAGCGCTTGTTCAATTGCAAAGCATTCAGCTGTAAATATGGAAACTTCTTTCGGTAATTTATAAGTGAGATTGATGTTGAATTCTGGACTATATATCGATGCTCCACATCTTTTATTTTCAAATTTGGAACCATCAGTGTAAAGGATGGAAAATCCAGGGAATTTTGAAGCCACAATGCTTTTAAAACAGTCATCCACATTATGAAATTTATTTGGGGAAGATAAAATATTCTTCCGAAAGTCTGATGTTATTGTGTTCGGCATAAAAGTGATTGCCTTAAATGGAATATTGTATATAGGAAGATTGGGAACTTCTTGAAGATATTGGAGGGAAGATGACAGAGAATTATAGAGATGAAAACTTTTAATTAGGAGAGGAAAACATTTTTTTTCACTCAATCTTTTGTTAGACTTCAAATTAACACTTAGCAGATTAAGACTTTGTTTAATAGGATGATGTGATAACGATAAAGCCTTGAAAATATATTTATTGGCAAGGAATTGCCTTCTGAAATATAATGGAGGCTCCCCACATTCCACCTGAAGCGCATTAATTGGAGAAGACTTCATAGCTCCAATAATCATTCTGAGGGCTTTTGATTGAATTCTTTCCATTTTCTTATCTAAATATTTAGGGAGGGGGTCAAAAAGGAATGTGCCGTAATCCAAGTGGCTCCGAACTAGGGAATTATACATTAATTTAAGAGTGGTAGGATGAGATCCCCACCATACTCTGGAAACTGCTCGCATCATATTAAGTCCCTTTTCACACTTTGTAGAAATTATCTGAATGTGTGGAAGCCAGGAAAGTTTATGGTTCAAAAGAAGACCAAGGAATTTGATTTGAGTAACGGTTTGTAGAGGCACATAATCAAAAGAGATTGAGAAGTGGGGAATTTTTCTTTTGCGCGTGAAAGCTACGACCCTTGTTTAAGATGCCGCCAGATTCATCCCATTTATTGACAACCAGCTTTTAATATATTGTAAAGCCAAATTCATTTCCTTACCTGCAAGAATAATATTTTTATGTAACAAATATATAAGGATATCATCCGCAAAGTAAAGTCGTTTGATAGAAAAAGGAATTACTGAGTCTAGGTCGCTTATATATATATTAAACAACAGAGGACTGATAACAGAACCCTGGGGTAAACCTCTCCATAGTTTGCGCCTTAAGCATTTAGAGGAAGACTCAATAATAATGGACCTATCTGTGAGCAAATTAATAATAAATTGGACTAGTTTCGGGGGGATTTGTTTTTTAATTAGCTTTTCTTTCAAAACATTCAGTAAAACATCATCGTAAGCTGATGAAAGGTCAAGGAATGTGGCCAATGTATAAGAATTTAGGGATTGAGAAACTCGGATATCAGTTGTGAACAAACTTAAATTATCCATTGTAGATTTCTTTTTCCGAAAACCATACTGATTTGGTGAGATAATATCTTGACTTTCAACAAACCACTCTAGTCTGTTTTTTATCAAACGCTCCGCTACTTTCATCAAACACGATGAAAGAGCAATAGGCCGATAAGACGAAATTACAGATGGATTTTTTCCAGGTTTTAAAATGGGAATGATTTTTTGAGTTTTCCAAAGATCCGGAATTAGTCCTGTTTCAAACATATTATTAATAAGAGATAAGAAATATTCAACCGCCATATCAGAAAATGATTTAATGAAACTATAAAATATTCCATCGGGACCCGGAGCAGAGTCAGAAAGGGCTCTTATCACTCGTTTCATCTCATCAATGGAGAAAGGAGCATCTAGCCAGTTAGAGTGAGATGGATACGGCTTAATAGAAGGCATTTCTTCACATCCGGCAACTGATGGGGGGGCTATTTTATCCGCAAATCCTATAAGAATTTCTTCTGATATATGTTTGATTCTTGGCGGAGAATACGATGATCCAAATTTTTTTAAGCTAGACCAAACTGAAGACTGGGGAGTTTCCGGAGACAGGTTCTCACAGAACTTCCGCCATCCAGCGCGCTTCTTATTTTTCAAAATTCGTTTGGTTTCTGCCTGGGCTTTTTTAACTGATAAAAATTTTTCTAGTGACATACACTTACGAAAAGAGGAAATTGCTCTTTTTCGAGAGTTGACGGAGCGAGTGCATTCCTCGTCCCACCACGGAGTAGAGTGTTTTATTTTAATGTTCGCCTTGCGTTTCGGGATGGATTTTTCTGCTGCATTTATAACCATAGAAGGAAACGTCTCACATTGCATTCTGATGTCTACCGGGGACGATTTTGTTAAATTAATAAGGTTATCTAGTTCAGAAGAGAAAGTGCTCCAATTCGCATCTTTCGTTCTAAATTTGAGATTATTTTTAACTGGGGGGGAATAAGTGTTAAATTGATGGTGAAAGCGGATTATAATTGGGAAATGATCACTAGAGAGGGGATCGTTTAGGATGTCCCAAGAGCATTTAGATGCTAACGAATACAAACAAAGAGATATATCAACAGCACTTTTCCGTTGATGAGGGGGGGTGAATCTGGTTGGAGATCCGTCATTTAAAAAACATAGGTTATGGGTATCAATAAAATTTAAAAGATTGCGGCCAGAACGATTTGTTATTTCGCTACCCCAAGAAGGGGAATGTGCATTAAAATCTCCAAGCATTAGTCACCGAACCTCCGTAGTGTGCAGTCGTGTTTACCAGTGCTCTGTGTTTGACGGCTTACTTTGACGGCGGCGCGGCGTACAGATAAGATTTATTTATTGTTACCTTTTCGTATTCATTATTTTTGTTTGTGTTATTGGTTTGCGACGAAGTTGCGTGTATTATTTCTATCATTTATTATTTCTAAAATAATAATTATTGTTTAATTTGTTGAAATGGAGGAAGATGAAAATCGACCTCCGGACCCTGAACCCATTTCTAATATTGTAGACGACTACGATACTGATGATACCCAGACTTCTGTAACCCTTCCTTCACGAAAACGACGTCCTCCGCTTTGCCTTAATGTACCTCCTAAAATTAAATCTCTTTCACAATCAAACGAAGCCCCAATCTCTCATGGAAGTTATAATGATACCATTCCTCCAGAAGCAAAAGCCATTGAGCTTATGTATTCTATTTCATCTTCAGCTCCATTTATTGTCAATGTCCAAAGGACTGAACAGGGGAAAATAATTCATCCCCTGGATTTTGGTAAATTTATTTTTAGCTCAAAACTCAATAACCTCGGTATTATAAATGGATCAATAAAACCGGAAGGTCGATACAAACTATCCATAGAATTTAAATCAGCCACATTAGCTAATGATTTTGTTAAAAAAATAGGTTCTCTTTCTAATAATAAATTTAAATCTTTCATACCTACATTCAATTTAACCAGAATGGGCAGAGTAAGAGGTATCCCAACCGATCTATCAGAAACAGAAATAGTAGATGCTCTTAATGACTCTCAATTAACTCCAAAAGTTTTAAAAGCACGTCGTTTGAATTTTAAGGATACTTCCACCGGAACCACTATATGGAAACCTTCCCAATCCGTTGTTATTACTTTCGAAGGTCAAACATTACCATCCCGTGTATTTATTTATTATAACGCTCTTCCCGTTGAAATATACAGATTCCCGACTATCCAATGTTTCAACTGTTGCCGTTTTGGCCATTCAAAACCTATTTGTCGTTCCCCTCCTCGTTGCTTCCATTGCGGAGAGGATCATCCCTTTGAACAGTGTCAAAATACAACGAATAACCCTATTTGTATTAATTGTAAGGGCAACCATACTGCTGTTAGTGTGGCCTGTCCAGAGTTATCTAGACAGAGAAATATCAAACAGTCAATGGCTGCAGACAATATTTCCTACTTTCAGGCCTCTAAATTATTCCCTCCTACGAAAAAATCTTTTGCAGAGATAACGTCTAACGCTTCTCTCTTTCATTTTTCTTCCCCTAAATCCCCTCTATCATCTTCCCACAAAGAAACAATTTTCAAACCGATAAAATCTAATCCAAAATTTATTCCTTCTTTCGATAAAAAACTACATAATGAACTTTTACTTAACCCGAATGGGAATAATAAATCCCAGGCTCCCAATGGGACTGCCTTAAAAAACTGTTCCACTTCCGATATCTTCCCTAAAGTCACGATTGAAAATTCTTCTTTTATTCAAACTTTAATTACCCTATTAATTACGATCCTTTCAAATAACAATAAAGTACCGTCCAACGCTGCCGATTATATGAAATCTTTACTCTCTAGCCTTCCCGATGTATCCGCAAATGAGCAAAATACTTCAATGGAATAGTAGAAGTCTATTCGCCAACAAAATTGATCTTGTACAGTTACTTGATGAACATAATATTTCAGTTGCTGCCATCTCCGAAACGTGGTTAAAACCCTCATACCAATTTAATATTCCTGGATATCATTGTCTAAGACATGATAGACTGGATGGCAAAGGTGGCACTGCTCTTATTATACATAATTCTATCCCTTTTAAACAAATTATTTTCCACACTCTCTCCAATAATTTTCAGATAGTAGCTGCTGTTATATCTGATATTACATTACTATCAATATATATCCCTCCCTCTACAATTTTTGTTGAAAACGAATGGTCAACATTTATATCCCAGATTAGTCCCCCGTATATGATACTTGGGGACTTCAATGCTCATTCTCCTTCTTGGGGCAGTGAGTTAACAAACCGTTCTGGCCATAATCTATTAGATTTTATGGATACCTATAATTTATGTATACTAAATGATGGATCTCCAACTCGTTTCACTGCCCCTCAACATCGGAAAAGTGCAGTCGATTTATCTCTTTGCTCATCTTCGGTGATTCCCATATGTTCTTGGAACATTCTTAAAGATCCCCTTTCCAGTGACCATTTTCCTATAATAATTACCTTCCACCATCTATCTTCCACGCATTCCTTTTCGATAAACAATAGTTTTAAATTTAAAACGAAAGACGCGAATTGGAGAAATTTTTCTTCAGAATTAGACTCCATTGTTCAAGCATCTAAGTCTTCCCTTGTCAACACTAGTTTACATTGTGAATTATTTCCTAACATGATAATAAAAGCTGCAGAAAAAACACTTAAAAAACGTAATGTTAACATTAAGATAAAACATTCCACCCCATGGTGGGATGAAGAATGCACTAGTGTCGTTAAATCCAGAAGAGAAGCAATTTCCATTTTCCGTAAATGTATGTCTTTCGAAAATTACCTTTCTGTGAAACGCGCCCAGGCAGAAGCGAAACGCGTTTTGAAAAACAAAAAGCGGTCTGGATGGCGAAAATTCTGTGAAAGCTTGTCTCCTGAATCTCCCCAGTCATCCGTATGGTCCAATTTAAAAAAATTCGGTTCGTCATATACTCCGCAGCGTTCTAAACATATTCCAGAAGAAATTATTATAGGTTTTGCTGATAAGATAGCTCCTCCGTCAGTTGCCAGATGTGAGGAAATGCCTTCCTTTATTTCTTATCCATCTCACTCTAGCTGGCTGGACTCTCCTTTCTCAATAAGTGAATTAAATCGAGTAATCAATTCCCTTCCAGACTCTTCTCCTGGCCCTGATGGAATCTTATATAGTTTCATTAAAGCATTCTCAGACATGTCGGTTGAATATTTTTTATCCCTAATTAATTACATGTTCGAAACGGGATTTATTCCGGAAGTCTGGAAAGTTCAAAAAATCCTTCCGATTTTAAAACCTGGCAAAAATCCATCTGAAATCTCATCCTATCGTCCTATTGCTCTTTCGTCATGTTTAATGAAAGTAGCAGAACACTTGATAAAGAACAGATTGGAATGGTTTGTTGAAAATCACAGAATTATCTCTCCTAATCAATATGGCTTCCGGAAAAAGAAATCAACCATAGATAATTTAAGTGTGTTAACAACAGACATCCGTATATCTCAGTCCCTTAATTCTTGCACTCTGGCCACATTTCTTGATCTTTCGTTAGCTTACGACGATGTATTAATTAACATTTTGAAAGAAAAATTAATTAAAATAAAAATTCCTTTAAAACTAGTTCAATTTATTATTAATTTACTAACAGACAGATCCATTATTATCCACTTTTCCTCAAAAACTATAAATCGCAAACTATGGAAAGGGTTACCTCAGGGGTCCGTAATCAGTCCATTATTATTTAATATATATATAAGTGATTTAGACAGTGTAATTCCTTCATCTATCAAGCGACTTTATTTTGCTGATGATTTCCTTATATATTTATCACACAAAAATCTATCGCGCGCTGCGAAGGAATTGAATTTGGCTTTACATAATATTAAAGTTTGGTTGTTAACAAATGGGATGAATTTAGCTACCTCTAAAACTAAAGTAGTGGCTTTTACGCGCAAAAGAAAAATACCCCCCTTTTCTGTCTGCTTTGATAATGTCCCTCTTCAAATCGTTAAGCAAATTAAATTTCTTGGACTACTTTTGGATCATAAACTTTCCTGGCTCCCGCATATTCAAAACATTTCGGCTAAGTGTGAAAAGGGGCTAAATATTATGCGAGCTGTTTCCAGAGTGTGGTGGGGATCTCATCCTACTACTCTTAAATTAATGTATGGTGCTCTAGTGCGAAGCCATTTGGATTATGGAACATTTTTTTTTGATCCTCTTCCTAAATATTTGGACAAAAAACTTGAAAGAATTCAGTCCAAAGCGCTCAGAATAATTATTGGAGCGATGAAATCTTCTCCAATTAATTCTCTCCAGGTAGAATGTGTTGATCCCCCCTTAATTTTAAGGAGACAATTCCTAGCTGATAAATATATTTTTAAATCTTTTTCTATATCGCGTCACCCTTTAGAACAAAGCCTTGATTATTTGTTCAATTACTTAAATAACGAAAAAAGATCGACAGATAAAAATCGACTTCCTCTCCTTCTAAAAAGTTTTCTTTCATTCAAATCTCTGTCTTCTTTCCTCCAAAATCTACAAAAAGATCCTATCCTTCCTATTTTCACCATCCCATTTGATTCTATCAATTATATCCCCAACGTTATAACTTCAGACTTCCGAACTGATATTTTAACCTCATCTAATCAAAATGTTGAGGAAAAATTTAAAAACATTACATCTTCTAAGTTTCCAGAATTTTCTCTCATTTACACAGATGGTTCTAAGTCTGATAACAAAGATTGTGGAGCTGCGGTACACATTCCCGAATTCGATTTAGATTTGTCTTATAAATTGCCTAAAGAAATTTCCATATTTACTGCAGAATGCTTCGCAATTGAACAAGCTTTGAGCCAAATCCAGCTTTTCAATATTCGACGAGCCTTACTGTGCACTGACTCACTAAGCGCAGTGTTGAAAATTTCCTCAAATATCCATAAACCAGAAGACTATATTATTTATAATATCAGAAACACCCTTAAATCTTTAAATGAATTAAATTTCGAGACAATATTGGTTTGGGTCCCTGGCCATTTAGGAATTGAGGGTAACGAGAAAGCCGATTCTCTTGCTAAACTTGGAACAATTTCTGGCTCTAATCCTTTAGATTTTAGAATTCCTATCTCTGACGTCATCCCAATTCTTAAATCCAACATGATCCGCTCCTGGGAAGAAAATTGGACTAATACGAAAACCCGAACTGGTGCTTTTTATGCTGGAATACAAAATCATATTCCAAGTAAACCTTGGTTCCACGGCAAGAAAAAATCCAAAAGATTTATATCCTGTATCTCGAGAATGAGAATTGGTCATTGCTCCATTGCATCCCATTTGTTTAAAATCCGGGTCCTAGATAGTCCACTCTGCCAGTGCGGCATGGAAAATGAGACTCTTGATCACGTTTTCTTTAATTGTAAAAATCATTCATCCTTCAAAGGCATTTATCGTTTACTTATAAAAATCACCCACCAATCTCCCCTTAGTATTCCTTATTTACTTTCTCTCAACAATTCTCGCATTTTCTCAGTTCTATACAAGTTCATAGACTTGAATGACTTCAATATTTGAGATTTCCTATTCCCGTATAGATTTCCCATAAAATTATAACCATCTCCCTTAACTTTAACGGCACATAGCACTCTCTTTAGGGTGAATTGCCTAATACAAAAAAAAAAAAAAATCTCCAAGGATCACATAAGGGGAACAAATCTGGCTTAAGATTGGTGTCCATTCAATTTCAATAAAAGTCGTAGAGGGAGGAATATATATTGACAATATTGTGATATCAGATAAGACAGCTGCTATTATCTGGATATCGTCGGAGGGAGTATGAATATTAATTTCTTTAAAAGGGATAGAATTTTGGATTATCAGAGCCGAGCCGCCTTTACCATCCGGTCTGTCGTGTCTGAGACAATAATAACCTGGAATTCTTAAGTGAAAGGAGGGTTTTAACCACGTTTCAGAAATGGCGGCTACTGAAACGTCGTGTTCGTCGAGTAATTGAATTAGGTCAGATTTGTTAGCGAAGAGGCTTCTACTGTTCCACTGAAGGATTTTGTTCAGTTTCGAAGCCATTGGGGAGGCAGGATAATAAAGATTTAATGTAATCGGCAGCGTTGGACGGTACAGTATTGTTGTTTGTAAGGATAGAAATTAAAAGGGTAATTAAAGTGTGTATAAAAGAATCATTATTCATTATTTCGGGGAGAGCAGGAGGGGAAGAATTACAATTAATGGCACACCCATTGGGCGTCTGGGATTTGGCATTCCCATTCGGGCTGGCCAAAATATTATTCAATTGTTTTTTATCAAGGTAAGGTGTATATTTTGGGTTGGGTTTGACTGGCTTGAGAATGGTTTCTCTGTGAGAAGATGATGTTGAATTTAAAAAGGTGGTTGTTTGGAAAGGAGCTGAGGACGATGTCATCTCTGCGAATGATTTTTTCGCAGGAGAGATTAACTTTGAGGCCTGGAAGTACGAAATGTTGTCGGTAGCCATTTTATGTTTTATGTTCTTCTGTCTTGTTATTTCCGGACAGGCTAGACTGACCGCGGTATGTGCACCCGAACAGTTAATACAAATGGGATCATTGGAAGATTTCGGACATTGATCAAATGGGTGAGCTTCTCCGCAATAGTAACAACGTGGGGGGGGAGCGTCATACAGATTTCGAATGTCCGAACCGGCAGCAGTTGAAACATTGAATTGTTGGAAATTTATAAACTTCGACGGGAAGCGAGGTATAGTAAATGAACACACGAGACGGTAGGGATTGTCCCTCAAATGTAACAACAACAGACTGGGAAGGTTTCCAGATCGTGTTTCCGTCAGTAGAATCCTTGTAGTTCAGTCGACGTACTTTTAATACTTTTGGGGTTCCGTGAGAATTATTCAAAGCATCAACAATTTCGGCCTCTGGGATCTCCGCGGGAATTCCTCGCACAAGACCCATTCTCGAAAGGTTAAATGTAGGGATGAACGATTTATATTTATGATTTGAGAGCGAGTCAATTTTTTTTACAAATCCATTTGCGGAAGCGGCAGTGTTAAACTCGATAGATAATTTATATCGCCCTTCCGGTTTAATTGAACCGTTAACAATACCAAGGTTATTATTTTTTGAGTCAAATACGAATTTTCCAAAATCTAAAGGATGAATAAGTTTTCCCTGTTCAGTTCTCTGAACATTAACGGTAAATGGACCGGAAGCTGAAGCAGGATAAAGTAATTCAGTACTTTTTGCATTATCGCTAGTTAAAGTACTTGGCTGGATGTTACTATTGGTGTTAAGGTCGTTAGGGGTCGAGGTTTGTTGAACCGGCGGTATAGATTTAACTTTCGATGGAATGTGAAGGCTTTGCGATGGTCGTCGTTTACGAGATGGGAGCGTAATAGAAACCTGGCTCGTATTAGATTCCGAATCAGAAAAATCCAATATCGACCCTGGGTCGGGAGGTCTATCTTCGTCTTCCTCCATTATATAAAAAAAAAACTTAACTTTTAAAAATTAAACTGAAAAAATAATACGCAGTCTATTTCATTGACTGTACAAACAAAAACGGATTAGCCGTAAGCAGGAATGCAAACAAATAGGTAAACGATAAACAATATTAAATAAAATGTAACAATAAGCTCTTATCTGTACGCAGCGCAGGAACGGGCGAACGGCACTCAGCAATAGTAAGGTACACACAACCACTGTTGACCGCGGCTCGAATTGGACCTAATAATTAGTTATTCGCAAGAAACTAGAGATGTAAGTAGATAGCATGACAGTATCTACCTACGGCCCAAAAGCATGCTTTTTCACCGGCATGTGTATCCGCGCCATAATGCGATTTATGAAGTAGTTCTGAAAACGGTATTTTGTGTATTTTTATTGAATGAAGCTATTAGAAAAACCTGTAAGCAATTATAAGAACCGTCTTTACCATAAAATATTAAATGAAAAATTGGATTGAATGAATAAATCACATCATAACTTCGATAGCAAAGATAAATTTGAAGGAATTCTTGCCGTTCATAATGGAGTGCTGGTACCTACCCATATGAATGTATGTAAAGCATGGAACTGGCAGAAAAAGCATGAAAATAGACCTAAAATGAGATCCCTGAGGCCTACTTACAGCAGAAGGGAGTGTAAGGAGAGTATACAAATGCTTTACGATTAAATAGAATCTCTGAAAAGATGCATTACCTAATTCAAATCAACACAGATAAGTTGAAAATTGGAGTCATGAGTACGCGGAGAAAAATGATCATGTTAAAAAGTGATAGCATGCTTGTTTCCTGATAGAACATTAGTCATCCAGAATATATCGAAACACGTGTTCTTTCCTAGTAAATATCATGACATAATGCGACAATATGAGTATTTAAAACATTCGCTTTTAACTAATACTTTGTTAGGAACTCTGTCAATTCATTCTAACTACCAAACCAAATAACCAAAAAAAAATTACAATTAATTTTGCAGACAGCAAAAAAGTTCACATCATGTTAGCAGCGAAACATACTGACCCGATAAAAAAATTCAACGGGAAAGAAGACCAATACGTCTATCTAAATCCGGCATTAACCCAGTATTACAAAAATTTACTTTGGAACACCAAACAAAGAGCCCTTATAAAAGAATATAAATATGTTTGGGTGAAATCGGGAAAAATACTTATAAGAAAAACTAAAGATTCAAAGGTTGTCGAAATAAAACATCTTAACGATATACCTACTAAGATGATTTAACAAATCAAAAAAACCTATAGACACTTCATCTACTCTATATCTTTATAATGGCCTCTTTCACAACGGAAACACTTGAAAAACTGATACCTAACCCAAAAATCACCACAAATACCTGCATGTTAAACCGTATAATCCAGGACGAGTTACCGATCCTGAACATAATTCATCAAAACATTCGAAGTATTAACAAAAACTTCGAAGATTTCACTGTGCTGATAAATGAATTATATTTAGAACCTGACGTATTAATTCTTACAGAATGTTGGATAAATTCCTCAACATATGTGCATAAAAACATCAACAACTACAAAGTCTTCAATACTAAACTTCACAAACATCAAAACGATGGAGTAATTGTATATTGTAAAAATAAGATGGAATGCAAAATAGAAGAAATCGAACTACAAGACGCAAACTGTTTGAAAGTAAAACTCGATCAAGATACATGCATCTTCGCTATCTACAGATCCCCTTCATCTACAAATTTGTCACCATTTCTTGAATCACTAGACTCCATTCTACTTCAAGAACGAAACATCAGGAACTTGTTCATCATAGGGGACATCAACATTAACATATTGGATACCGGAAGGCAACATCCACAAACACAGGAATACCAATTACTACTCCTCTCCCACGGGATGACTGCCGCTGTAAGGGAACCAACAAGAGTGGATCACAAAATTAATAAATCAATCCCCTCGCAAACCTGCATTGACCACATAATGACAAAAACAAATAAAAAATACTCCACAATCATACATCAATCCACTATCACTGATCACTACACTTTAATTTTTAACATCCATGCAAAGGAAAATCGACCATCGACTCAAAATTTGACGAGGAATAGACATGTTATAGACTACAACGAACTAAAAAATTCACTAAAAACTGAAACCTGGGAATTAATATATAAAGCTGAAGACCTTGAAGATGCTTGGAAATTATTTATTGAACTATTGCAATTAAAAATACATAACCACACCTCAATAAAAACTTACACATATTCACACAATAAAATTATCAAAAAAGCATGGATCACACCTGGCCTACTAAAATGTATAAGAAAAAGAGACAAGATCCACCAGCAAGTAAAAAACTATCCATACGACCTTTCCCTAAAACTATTTTACAAAAATTATAGAAACATCTGCTCCAATCTTACTAAATCGGCTAAACAAAATTACTACAGATCTAAAATTCATCAATCCAATAATAATCCAAAACTTCTCTGGCAAATAATTAAAGAAATCACCTACACAAATCAAAACAAAGCAAACCCATTGGAAGAAATCAACACAGAGAATGGTACACTCTCGCTCAACAAAAACGTACATCAACTAATTAACTACACAAACAACTTTTTTGCAAACATAGGCTCGAACTTAGCGAATAAAATAACCAAACCCCAACACTATAACCCAAAAATAAACAAACACCCAAATCCACAAAGGTTTAAATTTGCTCTAAAACAAATCACTAAACAAGAACTAATACTAATATTTTCTAAATTCAAACCAACATCTTCATCTGGTAGTGATGAAATCACAATGAAAACATTAAAATTTATACAAGATGAAATTACCGAACCGATACTCTTTCTAATAAACAAATCTATTACGGAAAGCAGATTTCCATCACAACTCAAAATAGGGACTATTACACCAATCTTTAAATCGGGAAATCGTACAGATATCAATAACTACAGACCAATCACTATTCTGAACACATTATCTAAAATCTTAGAAATAACAGTTAAAACTCAACTCATCGATTACCTAGAATCAAATAAACTATTATCACCAAAACAATTTGGTTTCAGAAAAAATCTAGGAACATCCAACGCCATAGCTTTAGTAATTGAATATATTAAAAATTCTTTAGATTCACATAAAAAAATGCATTGGAGTATTTCTCGACCTTTCTAAAGCCTTCGACACAATAAATCACTCACATCTTTTTGAAAAACTAGTTAACATAGGGATCACTGATAATGAACTGATATTCTTTAAAAGCTACATGGGAAATAGAAAGCAAACTGTGAAACTTAACAACATAACCAGTGAATGTATTGATGTCAAATGCGGGGTGCCTCAAGGAAGTATTCTGGGTCCGATTCTGTTCCTAATTTACATTAATGATCTATGCCACATAGAATGTGACGGAGAAATCATCAGTTTTGCGGATGATACTGTTCTCCTTATAAATGGGAATAATTGGACAGAAAAATTTAAGAAAGCAGAAGACACACTAAACAGGATTAAAAAATGGCTAGACTACTATTCACTTACACTAAACGCTAATAAAACCAAATTCATCACTTTCAAAATAAAAAATACAAAAAACTCTGAAGAAAACCTTAAATTGAAAATTCATAGCCCGCATCACTTAAATGAGCATTGTAATTGTCCCTCATTAGAAAACGTTGACCATATAACGTATCTAGGTCTAAAAATAGATGGAAATTTAAAATGGACCAATCACATTAGCTATTTAGATAATAAAATTAAAAAACTAAGTTATTTTTTTCAAAACTATCAGGAATGTGCTCATTAAAAAAGACTTAATCAAAATCTACATGTCTCTCTGCCAATCACTGTTAGAATACGGTATTATCGGATGGGGCAGTGCAAATAAAAACATACTAAATCCACTTATTAAATCTCAAAAAGCCATAATGAAAATTATACTTAAAGTTCCTGTAAGAACTAGCACTAATGAAATCTTCACCAATCTTAACATCATGTCAATAAAACAACTATATTCTAAAACTATACTCATTTACATTCATAAGCACAAAACACAAGAAATAACAAACACGTACAATAGAAACACTAGATCTCATGATCAAAAACTTATCCAACAAATAATTACTAACACAACTTTTGGGCAAAAAAGCTTCTTATATCATAGTATTAAACTCTACAACAAAATACCACTCACACTCAAAAACCTCAACACTTTAACATTTAAATCTGAAATAAAAAGCTGGATACTTAACATAGGAAGATCTGAAATAGAAAATTTACTGAAATCAAACACAGACTAAAACAGAATCAACTGAACTATACCAAAAAACACTTCATATATATATATCAAAAAACATCTTACTTATTTTAAAATTATAAAAAAATATATATATATATATATTGCATGATATTTGTTCATAATTAAATTTATTTGTAACTTTGATGTAATATTAATTTTCTTATAATTAAATTATGCATAATATGTAAATGAAATCCTCAGCACGGGAGATCCCAGTGAGGATATCATTATATCTATTTGTTACACAAAAAAAAAAGAAAATAAAACACTTATTATTATTATTATTATTATTATTCATTAAAGGCCTGCACTCCCGTTGTTAACAGAAAAAAAAAAAAAACTTATAATTTGAACAGATTTTTAATAACAATTATTTTTATAAGCAATAATTATTAGCCTGAAACACTCATCCACATTGAAAAATCTCCTGATAAAAGATACATGACGCCAACGGATTTTTAATAATTTGACAGCATTTTATATCAGTTAGTTTTCTGCGTGTACTAGACCGCAAACCACAGTACGGATAATTCCTAAAAAATTGAATGGTATGAATACGCTTAAATTGTCGGATAGAAGGATTATCACTGACTTGGTCTTTCTATATAAAATTGTGAATGATGCATTTGATAGCACAAAAATACTTGCTTTGATAAGCTTTCGTTCGGATTCCAGTACTTAATACTACAAGTCCGTATTTATTACAATGCAGAAATTTCGGGACTATCTACCATACGTATTCCTCACTGTCCAGAATACTAATGGGTGGAAATAATTATGCAAAGTCAGTAGACATTTTCAGTTTTTTTCAGTTTCATTTTCAAACAAATGCAAACAAATTGGGACAGTTCAGTAACGTTAACGCCTGAAAAGGGCGATTATAATTTAACCAGTGCCCTTTAGGTGATTTTGCACAAAAACGGCACTATAAAAATATTATTATTAACTAGCTGACATGTGCCTGGCGTTGCTGGGGGTTATCCTTATGCCGGCGCCAGACATGTGTTCAAATAAGTGAACACTTATTTGAAGACTTTGCTCACACATTTGGTCACTTATGTGTGTCTCTGCCAGATATGTGTTCAAAGATTTGATCACTTCTTTGAGCTCACAGTTTTCAAATAGACCTCACATAACATGGACGACGATTTGGTCGACACAGTTTGCTTATATTATTTATGTGCTAGTAATTATTAGGCTCGATATGTCAGGCTCTACATATCTGGCAGAGACACACATAAGTGACCAAATGTGTGAGCAAAGTCTTCAAATAAGTGTTCACTTATTTGAACACATGTGTGGCACGAGCATTTGATACTGTGTTCACTTATTTGCGCACTTAAGTGCGCTTTGCCGTTCCGTGTCGGTTTCTTTGGCGCACATCAAAGGGATCAAAGTCAAAATGTTTGCATGCCTGCCACACTGCGCGAAGGCCAGTAGCGTGAGCGTCGCCGTGGAGAGTTGTCGTGCCGCGTGCGTACACAAACAAGCCATAACCAAGCGAACTAGCGATGGAGTGGAACAATGAGGGCGTGTTTGAATTCATTGAATTTTTACAAGGAGAGCCTGACATATCGAGCCTAATAATTACTAGCACATAAATAATATAAGCAAACTGTGTCGACCAAATCGTCGTCCATGTTATGTGAGGTCTATTTGAAAACTGTGAGCTCAAAGAAGTGATCAAATCTTTTAACACATATCTGGCAGAGACACACATAAGTGACCAAATGTGTGAGCAAAGTCTTCAAATAAGTGTTCACTTATTTGAACACATAAGTGTTCACATGTGTGGCACGGGCATTTGATACTGTGTTCACTTATTTGCGCACTTAAGTGCGCTTTGCTGTTCCGTGTCGGTTTCTTTGGCGCACATCGAAGGGATCAAAGTCAAAATGTTTGCATGCCTGCCACACTGCGCGAAGGCCAGTAGCGTGAGCGTCGCCGTGGAGAGTTGTCGTGCCGCGTGCGTACACAAACAAGCCATAACCAAGCGAACTAGCGATGGAGTGGAACAATGAGGGCGTGTTTGAATTCATTGAATTATTACAAGGAGAGCCTGACATATCGAGCCTAATAATTACTAGCACATCAATAATATAAGCAAACTGTGTCGACCAAATCGTCGTCCATGTTATGTGAGGTCTATTTGAAAACTGTGAGCTCAAAGAAGTGATCAAATCTTTTAACACATATCTGGCAGAGACACACATAAGTGACCAAATGTGTGAGCAAAGTCTTCAAATAAGTGTTCACTTATTTGAACACATGTCTGGCGCCGGCATTAGGAGATAGACAAATACAGGACACTTTTCTGTAGGGATTTTTAAGAAAAACAATTCCGTAGTGCATTAATTTAATGTTTCCCGTAAAGCTTAGCCAGCGTCAGCAAATATTTTTTTACGACTTGATTACAAAACTTCAACTTTTCTCTATTTTCTATAAATTTAATATTCATGTCTTATATGTATAAACCTTCCGGAAGAAATTTTCTAAATGATAATGATAACCATATCAAAATCCATTGCGTAGTTTAGAAGAACTAAACGCACAAACAGACAGACGAGGAAAGCGACTTTGTTTTATACTATTTGGAGATTAGAGATAAATAATCTTAATGCAACATACTAAACCATTAAATTACATATTCTCCCCTATCTACCAATTTCTCCATTAATTTCCTTTTCGCCATATCATCTTATTTTGATAACAGAGTTCACCAGAAAGACACTTTCTTTTGAAATATATTCACATAAAAAAATGTCTCCAATAAAAAAATATTATTCATTTCTTCCTTACGATATTTCTTTCACGTTGCGATATTTAACAAGTTTTTTTGGGATAAATTTTTTACGACTTCGTGTGTTTTTTCTTCCGGAATCTGAACATTGAAATAGTATTTTTTACTTTACAAAGTAACTCCACAAATCTCAAAGATTCCCCGGAGAGAACATTTCATCTATCGAAATATTGTTAATCTTTGACCGGGGGTTAACCCTTCCCATGATACAACCAATATAATTTGAATTACAAAGATAATCGACACTTCACTTAGTAGTTTCTTGTTATATTTGCCAACAACAAAGTGGTACGAGTAGATAAAAAATCTCAGTTTACCTACTTTCAATGAATATACTGTTCGCGCAATATATATGCACGTAGAAAATGATGATTTCTGATTTATTAAAAATCTCTTCCAATTATTGGTAATCCGGCTAAAAAACGGGACTGCATCCACATTCTGATAAACTTTTAGTAAATTCGTAATAATGTCGGGACACGTACATTTGCATAATATTATAATAGGAATCACTAGGACACGCGCCTGACTTTTCGTTCTCACATCGATTCGGTGTGCAACACTGCCATGCGAATGCTAAGGTTTTGTAATCTGTCGGCAGTCATAAAAATGCTTTACTTTACTCTGGTTCGTAGCATTCGCATCGAGAGTCACTCGGTTTTTGGGGATCCAGAGATGCAATACACTCAAATGATATAAAAAAGATACAAAAACAGTTTATGCGATACCTCCTCCTGCGAAAGTTTGGGTACTATCCCTAATTAGATCACTCTGATTTCCTCGCTGGAATGCTACGACTTGATCGTCCAGACGTTAGAAGAAAAATTGAAATGGTGGTAATAGCACATAATATGCTCAACGGACACATTTGCAAACCTGATGTTTTGGAGCGATTCACGTTTTATGTCCTTGATAACTTCATCAGAGCTAGGCTTTTTATTTTTCCAAGAGGCAGGACCAAGCTACCTATGCTCATGCCTACAGGGAGAAAGACTTTGCTTTTAAACCAACTTCCTTTGGAGGTAGACATGTTTCAGTCAAACCTTAATGAATTCAAGATTAGAGTAAGTAGATATTCATTTTTTAACACGATGAAGCATCGCAACTGATTTAATAAATGTATATAATAGATTAATGTACTGGTAGGTATATGATTAGTTGTAAATTTTGTTAAATAGGTTCCATGTAACTCAACACAGTGACTATTCAACACACTTTTAAAAAGTGATATAAAGTCATTGAAAACGAACAATTTTTTTTAACCTAACCTAACCTAACCTACTTAACTCAGTTAATAAAGTTTTTGTTTCACCACTTTCCATGACTTTATAGAACTTTTTGAAGATGTGATGAATTATCATTTTGATGATTTACCCGGTCACCATTTTATCAATATGTTTTCTCCATGTGGGAGTAGGTAGGTATGTATTTGCATAGACTGGATGGAGAGGAAACATAAGTATTTAATCCTACAATTGTCTTACTCCTACCCAATGTACCTATCCTAAAATGTCACCATATAAAATATCTGCTGGAATAATTGTTGCGAGAAGAAGAAGATGTCAAAACCTACATTTAAAACTATAAAGTAAGTTCAGTGTAAAGTGAAGCAAAGATAGGACGGATTGATGTGTAATATAAAAGAGTTCTCCGAATAAATTTTGTGAAATCAACATTCATGTTACTAGTGAATCATCTTGAAGCTGGTATATTTTGTGGTCCATTTTATCCTACACTCTACACATCACATATCATCCGGAAGACAAAACTGCTTTCAATTTAATATTGAATCTTTGTGCGAGTCCGAGATTTGATTAAAACTACACCCATCACATGAAAATTGTTTTCTTCGATCAGAGCACACAATCTGCATCTTGGATTTTATAAATGCACTTCGAATACGATAATGTTTTTCTTCAAAATACGTTAGCATATGAATCCACAAATAGAATTTTATCGTTATATTCGGAATATAATACTGGTTTTAACTTAAAAGTTACTCCTCGTGCGAGTACCCAACTTAATAATTAAAACTATACCCATAACATGAAAATAGTTTCTACTGATTTCCTACTTGAATTTTTATTACTATACTTATTAAACACGAGAATGGCTTCAGGGGCGTCGCCAGCTTCCAAGCTTGAGGGTTGTATCTTATTTTTTTATAGAGCTTATAGGGAAGGAACAAAAATTTGTCAGAATAAACTAGAAATATTTATACTCGGCGTTGCTCGGCTGAGAACCCCCCCCCCCAACATTTACATTAAAAGAAAATATTATGCCCCCCTGCCTCCCGTGCCGAAGACCATGAATGGTTTCCGTCTTAAATGCGTCTGCAGATAATTTTATCCGTAAGAGAGTCCCCAGTTTAATAAGAATTACACTCATAATTTCTTATTACACATTTAATTTCTTATTGGTAAAATAACAATAATAATAAATTCTGATTTAAAATTCATTAACTTGGATTGTTACATATTTTAAATCAATTGCAGGATATTTATTGATAAATATCTTTCCCTCTTATACGAATTCAAATTACCTAAGATTAATTTTTTATTTTTTATTTATTTATTTTTTTTATTTTTTTTATTAGGTACAATATTTTTTACAATTCAAGGTTTTCAGTAATGTAGGCCTCACTGGGTGGCTTGCCTGTGCTGAGGCCTTCATTTTATAATATAAAAAAACTACATAATACATTAATTTAATATTATCCCTGAAACCTCTGGAGTTTCTGTCAGAAGCTCCAAGTAGAACTTTTCAGCTTTGAGTTAAAATTCAAAAAAACTGAATATTTTTTAACATAGCCGAAAAATAAAAACTGTTTTTGAAAGGTGATGAAATACACATTGCAAATTTATTATTATAAATAAACACATAATTTTTGAAACCTAATCATTAAATTAGATATATGTGTTAGAAACGTTATTGTCAGCTCACTACTTTGTCTTTTCATATAAAAATCATTAATAACAATTTTGCGAAGATTCATTTTTTTTTTAAATAACCCTTTGGTTTCATCAACGTGTATTTTTAATTCGTCTGTGGTTATTTTTTTGATTTAAATATAAAGCGTGTGATTTTTTCTTTCTAACACCGTTTCGATCATATTTCTCACCATGACAGTAAGTGAGATGTAACGATTTCTATGAGACCATATGAACCGTTCCTAAAAGCGAACAAATTAGCCTGAGGGGTTAAGAAAAATAATATGGTCATCCATTCGGATGGTACGTTAAATTTTTACCGTGCGAAAACTTTAACATTCGGGAGTCCGAAAAAACTGTTTTCGAATTGTTTACATTATGTACTTGTCAACTTGCGAGTTTCAGGCTTTGTGAAAATCTTCCCTTGAGACACTTGTGACAATCTTCAAATTATTGTGTTCAACGCCGCAGTATGACTCATTACCGGCTAGTCTGATTTCAGAACTTATTCCCTGTCACAAGCATTTTGAAAGGATCTATTTCCAACTTTACTAGATAGCATTTAAGGCTGGCCGCATACATACGTTTTCCGTATTCGATCACTGAATTCGTTTTCCGTATTCGGAATTCCGTGAGACTAGCGCAAACGTTCGTTTTTCTTCATTCGGAATGTATAAACGTCAGTACCAGTGTTGCCAACAAGGGCGATATATCGCCATTTAGGCTACTCAGGGCGAGAATCGGCGCCGAAAAAGGACTGGTCCCCAATTAAGCTACTTCAAAAACATCAATTTTAAACATGTCCCGAAATTCTCTAGCCTGAAATTTATTTTTCTGGGGACAAATTTTATATTTTCTTGAAATTCTCTAGCCACCCTCCCCATGATTTTTTTTTATTTTCTGGGGACAAATTTTATCTTTTTGAAATTCTCTAGCCACCCCCTCCCCCACGAAATTTTTATTTTCACGTAAAAACATCAATTTTAAACATGTCCCACCTAACAGCAAATTCGGCTACTTTACGCTACCTTATGTATGAGAAACGGCGATATTAGGTCAAGATCCGTTGGCAACACTGAATTACGAACGGAAATTTCCGTACGTTTGCGCGGCACAAACAAACTGTATGCAATAGCTGCGTTCCACATGACGTCATTAGGTTTTTTCCATTCGGTTTCTCCGAACGCGCCGGCTCGCATTCGGAACGTGCGTGAGGAATTTGTTCCGTTCGTAACTAAAACGAACGTGTGCGGCAGTTAATGTATTTTCTACTGATTCCGTGCATTCGGATGTCCGAATACGGAAAACGAATTCGGAAATCGAATACGAAAAACGTATGTATGCGGCCAGCCTTAAAGCGATTAACTGAATGGTTTCGCTTTACTGATGTTCTGATATTAACAATCTGGTCAAACTAGAAAGAGATTTGGATGTCATTAGCCGGCGGAAAGTTGAAGGAATCAAAACGCAGCCAATGTGTTAAGTTTGCAGATTGAGCTGTCAGATTATCAGGTCATAAAGTTGAAGCAATTAGTAATTAACTTTCAACTAAAATCATAGAAAACCTTTAAAAAATCTGAGCGAATATTTGAAATATCTTTCTGTAGTGTTGTTATTTGGTTGTGGATTCGATACCGCCCACCAGATCTGGGTGGAGTTATTATTTTCCAGTTAAAGTAGTTTTAAGGTATTTCTATAGATGGCGGTACTTACGTCACGTGACAGATAAAACATGTTGGCTGTACCCGAATGCCGTAGCCAGCTCAGTTCCAACTGCTTCCCTCGTTAGAATAGCTCATAGTCTCTAATAGACAAATATCTAGTGAGATATTTACGGTAATTATCTTATAATAATAAAGTACTCGTAATTTTTAACGAACGAAAAAAAATATTGAATACTCCCGATATTAAGTATATTCCATGCTAATAAGATAATTAAACAGCACGCCAGTTCATTCAGAAAATCTTAAGCATGCGTTAATAATATTAAAAAATCAGTTATTAATATATCAGTTATTAATTAACCCCCTTACTGACAAGACTTCCACTAATTCCAATAATACGTACACTTCTCTTTTATAAAATATATCTCGGCACTAGGTAAGTAAGTAATACTGATTGTATTATACCCCAAAAGTTAAAAGGTAAACTCAATGTGGGGCCAGTACCAAGTACAGTTTATTACAAAATTTGATTGAACTTACTAAATATATAACAATAAAACTAGCACGTTATATAATTATCAGATTATTCATTATTCAGATTTACACAAGCCATTAAAAGCAAACGGTTGCTAAAATGCAGGAACAAGAAAATAAAAATCTATAAAAAATTGTTATAAACTACTAAAGAAAAATGAGATTTAATTTGCATCTATGTACTAAAAAGTTCAGCTACCGGCGGTGGCGTCAAACATTGTCTATGGCGGCGCACAAAGATAGTCTTTTTTTGTCCTATGTTATAAGATTTTACCGTCATGGGGATTGTGTTGCTTTAATTTTTTTTGTCTGAAGTGTTTTGTGCTTATTCTAAAACGCACATCATTGCAACATCGGGTTGCTCTTTGACCGTATTTTTGGTCGCGTCGATTTAGATACTGAATTTTAATTCCGCGCAGTTTATAATATGTTAATATTATTAAAATTAAAGTTTCTCTCATAATGTCATCTTTTTAATGAGGGTTCACTGCTCAAACGCACTTTAGAGAAATCCGCAACTATTAACATTTCCATACATTTTATATATCTGTGTAATATATGTATTACTTCATGAAAGGCTCAAAACAGTTAAGCTTTCCTGGTAAGAGATTTTTCTATTTCGCGAGAAATCTTTTTACATGACGTGAAACCACACAGCAAATATTTAATAAATAAGAACGTTATAATATTGCCAACTCTCTATGTTTTCAGCTTTTCAACGTGATATTGTTTTTCAGAAAAAATAGACAACCTTACCTACGGGAGTTCCTTTCATACGAGACTTCATGCAATGTACAGTAATAATTTAGTGGACGTATTTATTCTGGAAGAGTAATGAAAATTTGATGAAAAATTACAGCGATGTTTTCTGCGTCTTTCCTAGCGAGATTTTATATGCACTCTTTGCGGAGCAAAATAAGAACAATCTTGCGGGACGGATTATAAAGAGAAACTATGCATTTTCAAAATGAGGAAGAAATGGTACAAAATATGGGTAAGATCACTAAAAACGTCCTTCAGAACTTCTGAAGTATGCCTGAAATAAATTCAATCTTTCGTTACTTCTGGGGGAATTGTGAAAACAATTGAAACGTAGAAATTCTCATATATGATTTGAGATTTTTATGGCCCAATGTAATACAGTGATTTATTTTTGGGGTTTTATGCCGTGTTGCGCTACCTCCTTCTTTAGCTAACTTTCGGGCCACATTATTATTTATATGTAAATCAATTTTGGAGATGGGTTTTGTTACCGCCGCCCCGGGAACCATTTATTGGAAAACCAACACCTCTGCCACAGTGGCACTGCCCAAGTGGCTGGCTACGTTTGATGATTTAGCAGATTCAGGAAGCGCCTGAACACACTGCATTTTGTAAAAAAAACTGCCGTAAAAAAACAAAAATACATGTATTGTAGTAAAGTTTTGTTTTATTTATGGCATAGTTGTACCATCTCTTGGGCCACCTAGTAGCTAATTTCAAAGAAAAAACAATATGGTTTGGCTGAGAGTTCAGGCCCTCCCCGGGGCTCAATGGAGTCGATCGCGGTTGGGTAGGACTGACATAGGTTTCATAAATTTACTGCTCTGATTGCCGCCATTGTTGATAGAATGCATTGTCGACAACGAGTCTATCTCTCGAGTTTCAGCTCGGTCGGATGTCGGGAAGTGGGTTGATTTCCACTTCAAAGATTTGCTTTTATTCATTCATTTGTGAAAACGAAAGTGATATTCAAATATATGTAAGTATTCAAATACTTGAAAACCTTGTCTTCAACGGATTTGTATTTATTTAACCAGTGGGTATTTATGTGCGCAATGTAAATTCGGAGTTTTAAGCCGCCACCACCAGAGTATTATATATAATACCAATATTTCCTAGGTAGATCTCTTCCACCCTTAACCGTAACGGTCATATAAAGACACGACCCCATTGGTGACAGAGATTAATGGCAACAACCCTGAAAGCCTCCGTTAATACCCCCGAGCATTGGTCGCTTTAATACTGCCTCCACCTAAAATATTATAAAAACCCAAATACATTATCGTGAAGGTACTATTTGTATGCAGAAATTTTCAACCCCATCCCCTTGGACCTGAGGTATTGATAAAATTTTACAAAACATGGGTTTCTTTTTCAAACGTACCTATTTATCATAGGCTGTCAGATTCTCTTAGATATCATGTCTCCTGGTGTTGACCTCGTGCGGATTAAAAACATATTTTTAATCGGGTCAGGGCTTTTCAATCTAAATATTCGACGCGTTTTTTTCCAAGGTTTTGTACATTGCGTCTCAGAAAACTGTTTTATTTTAAACGTTAATCAAAATTTTTCTTCTTATTTTATAGTGGGCTATCACAGGCTATGATCAAGACAATTTTTAACAAAAATACTGAACCCCAAAATAACTCATTCGTATGTCATCTTCCCTTAACTCAATTTCCATCAATCTTTCAAGCATTTCGGTTAAAGGGTTACATGGCCTTGGCCTGAAAAAAAGTCATAAAAAATTGACGCAGGTATTAAATAAATCAAATTTTTATCATTTTACACATACACATATATTATAGTAGTTTCATGAATTATTTAAAATAATCACACATGAAAAAAAATAACGGAGATATAAGCCATCGAAAAACACTCTCTTTTGAAAATACTTGCTGATGGTGCACTTATTTTCTCTGTCAGGCATCGTCTTAAAAATAAAATATTTGTTTTCTTATATCGAACTGTAAAAGCTAAGATGTAGCATAGTAATTATTTTTTTAAGAAATCACAGCTGTTTGAAAAAAACTCTGATTTTTATTGAATTGTGTTTAAAAAAAATATATAACTTATGAACGTGGCAGCCAATGAAAAATCCCACGCTGCATTGTAGATAATATTATAAAATATGAGTGTTGTAAATTTTAACAAAATCGGTAAAGTAGATCTTGAGACATCTTGTATACCAGCTTGAAAAAAAGTAGTTTCGAAAAAAAACGCATAAAAAAAACACAACAAAGACAAATGCGATGTCGTCCGACTCCTTTTCGAACTCTGATTCCAAATCTAAAAATCTTAACGTGGTGTAACCCCTAAAGGGACCTCTTATTTGATGTGGCCAAGATATTGAAGGTTTTAACCCTTTTATTCTGGTACCCTCTCCTATGGGGTTGGTTATTTTATCATCGAGGCGATTTTCACCGGTTCTAGCCAAGAACTACTTTGTTGAACTACTTTTTTAAGGCGATGCACTACGTTGTGTAATATTTTAAATTGAGCCGCTTTCAATAACAACCCTTACGTAGATGGCGATAAGGTTTAAATTCCCGCTTATCCCTGTTTTGATTTATACAAGAAAAAAACACGGCCAAAAAGTGCCTTTTATATTATTTTGTGGATGTTCAGGCATAAATATTTCATTTTTTTCCGATCATTTTATAAATAACTTAATTTTCCACATTATAAAATAAAATCATAACCGAAAATGGGTTCGTAAGTAGGAGATTAACTTTAAACAGTTTTCATAGGCCTTATACATTATTTTTTTCTGGGCTTATAAAAAGACTTATCCAAAAATAATTCGATAATTTTAATGGCCAAGATGTATTCTACTTGCAGTAATTAATTAAAGCATCTGAAACATTTCTAGGCGACCAAATTTTCAAACCAAAAACACATGATTTTGTATTACTACGTAGTGCATCGCCTTAAAAACTGTTAATACCTACCTATTGTACAGTTAATGGCTATCCTACGAGAAGCTGCAACGATTTAAGACAAATCAATCGGGAACATAAACAATATTTGTTATAAAAGTTTCCGATCGTTTAATGAACTCCCATTAAATGTTCAGGAAGCTAAAAGTCTTGCAGTTTTTCATGGGTTATTCTTAAATGCCGAGAAGGATAAATTGTAGTGCCTAGATAATATCTATTCTAAAACTGCAAACTTAACTTATTACTTATAATATTATAGTAGTTTTAGAATAGATACTTTGACCGGTCAGTGGCTAAGTCGACATCGCGTTTGGGTCCAGGCGTAGTGTGTTCAATTTCTCAGCTGGCTAAATGCGCTATCACAACACAAGCAACATTTTCTGCTTACTGTGGTGGTAGTAGGAGAATTTCAAATAATGTCAGGTTATTCGAAACCCGGGAAGGTTTGTCTTTCTTTAAAAATATATAGCTAAATAAAACACACTTAAAAAAAATTCGCGAAATAAAATTCCCTTAGGTAATATTTCATCTTTGGGATGTTGTGTGGAGGATCTTTTTAGAGAAAGGAAGGAGAATAAGTTCTGATAAGGATAAAGGTATAGAGGGTGGGTAGGAGGTCAATGTGTCTACTGCGGTGCAAGGCGATGGGTTGATATTCTCTCCCTATCCAGCCTTTCACGCAGTTGGTGGGAAGACGCATCTATCGCCAAGACCCGGACAAACCTCACCCCATGGACTCGGGCGCCCTTGCTAAGTCACCAAACGTAGCGAACCACTAGGGATGACCTATGGCAGGAGCTTATCAAATAAATGCTTCCAAGGGCGGCGGTATCCATACCTGCCTCTCCAATTAAAAAAACCCACAAGTTTCTATTAAGAGCTGCTATTGGTCAATGTAAATTTAACAATTTTTTTTTAAATTTAGTTATTATCAATGCACGTAGTAATTTGTTGTAAACCTTTATTTGTTTAAACGTTCACATAAAAGTTTTTTTTAAAATTAAACCTTCTAAGGTCCTCTCCATGATTTGCCAACCTACTAGTTAAAATTTAGTTTAAATACGTACCTCTATATTTTCATTTCGCATAGTAATAATAATATTTGTATAGCGCCGTACAAATACGCCGCCCCAAAAGCAATGTACAAATATATAATATATTTCTACATATTTTGTTATTATTCTCATTTATTTATATTATGTACGGTTCGCATAAATAAACAAAACAGTACCATACTTACCTGGTAGGTCACTTGAGATTAACATTGTTTATTGTTTATTAGAGAAATTTAGATACGATTCTCACGCACAGGACATACCTGGACTTTCCGGTATTTATTTAAATAAAATGTATTTATGTTTTTTTAATCAGCGTGTTTAGGAAAGGAAGAGCCAGTTTTATGGTGAGCGGTACTACAGTACAAGGTTTTGATCAGAATTCATCTTTTCATCTCGGTATAAAACAGATTTCGAATAGTATATGAAAATAATAATAAAAAAGTGTATTTCGGATGTATTCTAGGCAATACAAGAGTAATATAAACTACTTTAAGGCGGGTATATTTAATTTAAGGGTATGAGAGCTTAAAAATGTAAGTTTCCATCTTCATTTCAATGCCTCAGTTCAGTCATGAACATAAGAAAAGAGAAAACAATATACCTACTCTTACTCGTTAAAAGCTGTCTCATATCTCCGCTACAAACTAGTTTCTTCATTAACATCGAGATATCATCTTTAACCTAATGAAGGTAAGTCCCGTTCATTGTAAACTATAGTTGCTAAATATTTAAATTGTTAGTTGTTAAATTTCCAAACATGAACTCTTTGTGATAATGAAGTAAAAAGCATATATTTTTGGTTTACCATATAAACACACTCTTTTGTTTTGTGTGTTTTTTATATTGTGTATAATATTTAATTTTGCTTTTTAATAGTCAGTATTATTCGTTAATTTTTACTTCAAGTACTTTCGCACAGATGTGTAACTTTGCATAATTTATTAGCTGTTAGGAGGGATAATAAAAAAAATCATGGTAATCCGTTATCACACAGACCAAGCAATCACTTGTTAATTATAACCTTTAATAATAACCTGACAACACCAAGACAACAATAACTGGACAGCTTTCCAAATATTTATTATTATTATCAAACATAGCGGAGAGATAAAATATTACTCTATAGTATTTACTTTATTTTTAATAAAGCAGAGACGGTATACATGTAGTTCCTGTGAGCACTCAGGCCATGCGTCCATTGTGTTATCTCACATTTTACCTCATTCCTTTGACTGTTTCCACGTCCCATGGGGATCCCCGTTTCCCCTCGTATGGACCCCTAGAGAATCCTGTAGCGGTGAGGGTTTTTCGAAAAGAAATCCCCTTTTGTTTGGGTTGCCTGAAGGCCCCAAGAGCGAAGAGTCCACTTAGGTGACCTCAGTTCTCCTTGCCACACCCCCTCGGTTCCCTGAAGGCCCAACGAGAGAACTATAATAAATAATAAAAAAAATTAAGACATTAAATATAATTTTCGTACTTATAGTATATTTTTGTTGTTGCCATTATTATTGTTAGTTTTGTTATTATATTCTTTTATTCCTAATCCAAATATGTTACCAACAAGGTAGGGGCATTCGCCTTGGTTGGTTGGTCTATTATTTAATAAGTGAATAAAAAAAAATGTTATTTTTATTTTAATTCATGATGAAGGCGTGAATTTTTTTTAAATACCTTAATATGGCAAAAGAAATCCGAACAATCTTGTATTTGCAATATTCATTGGAAAATTTTACTAAAGAAAATCGAAATATAAATCCAACAAACAAAATTTACAAAAACGGAAAATTAAACTCTCACTTAGAGGTGCAAAACAAAATATAAATCTTTGCACAAAAAAGTCTTTTCCAGCTGAAGTTAAGAATATTTTGACTAGGTCTTAGGACGTTTTAGGGTTGATCAAAGAATTAGAACAATTCATCAAATTTAAAAGTAAAAATTCAAGTTATGTGAAAGTTCTATTTCATGTACTGTTATTATTTCATTATAGGCCGCTTGTTTCACAGTACTTGGATAATAATAGAACTTGAAGAACATTTTCGCAGAATTCGAATATTTTGTTTGAAATTTGATGAATTTTTTAAATTTTGTAAAAAAACAATACTTAGTATTTTTTTTGTAAAAATTCAGCTAATTTCCAGAAATACATATGGCCACAAATTTTAGCCTAGAAATTTCACCGTGTCGTCGGGACTTAATAATACTGGTTAAAGATATTACGAAACCAGAAGGGTTAAAAGAAATTTTAAATCATGTTTATTGATGGGTAAATTCCCAGGAATATATTTTTTTATATATAAGCCGTCAATCTATTGATATTTGCTGTGTTGGTCCATAATTCAATGACCAACGCAGCAGTACAGCAAAATTGTCATTCGAATAATGAATTATTTACACAAACTATGAATACCATAATATTATCTAATACTGTAATACCAATATGATACCATAATACTATAATACCAATATGATACCATAATACTATAGTACCAATATAATGCTAATTTAATACTATAATACCATAATACTATAATACTATGATACCAATATACATATTCAAAATGTTTAGAAAATTCAAAGTTTATTCTTCGGATTATGAATATCGTACTAAAAATATGTAATTTTAATATTTTCATTTTTAAATGTTAATTTCAAAAACGATCTAAAACCACACATTAAAGGCCTTTACAAACATGTGATGTTTATAATAATTTAGTGGAATATTATTAAAGAAGCAAAATTTGCTAAAAAAAATGTAAAGTAGAACCCATGCAAAAGAATATTTATTTAGAATATATATTATTATAACTAAATTTCTCACACAAAATCAATTCTGATAGATAATTAAAAGTGCATTTAAAAAGTGGATTTCGTTAATATTTTCGATTCAATTTTTTACGTGGATCGACATAAAGTCGTATTTCCAAAATCAACATTTTGTCACTTGTAAGCTTTTGGCAGTAAGCCGACAATTTGGTATGCATACGCCAAGTCTCCTGGAAAAGCAATACCTTGGAGCATATTGTGGGATTTGATATTCCCTTCATTTGAATTCCACTATGGTGCCAATGCCCTGAGGTACCGCCTTGTGACAATACGTTTGTGTTACCAGGATAATATGATCAGAATGCACTACGTCATGGTTATTATGTTATTGTTATTAGATTGGCTTACAAGTGTCAGGGACGTATTCTGGAATAAATGAGACTACGACATTCCCAATCGGAGATGATTGTGAGGCGGTATCACCAGGTTATTCCCATTAAGGCTTACTTGCGTAATCAAATAAAATTTAGTTCGAGATTTGAATTCGTTCTACTAAAGTTGTTTGTTATCTTTCTAAGCATCTATTTTTCCATTATAAGCTGTATTAAATTTTATCCGGAATTTCGCAACGTGTGAGCAGGCTTTGTAAACTACAACTCCTCTATCGATATAATAAAATTTAACCTCTAGAGCAGAGTTTCCCAAACTTTTTTGCCCCGTAGACCACATGACAATTTTTTTTTCCGTAGACCCCCTGCCCGCCGAATATTGAATTTTCCTAAAACTATTAACGTCCCATGTGATCATTTATTTTTTTTCGTAAAAAGATTCCCTTCCCTTGCCTGCCCTACAACCGGGTGGCGATATAGTTCCTCTGTTTTTGCATTGTGTACACAGGGGCGCCTTTGTGAGGTATTACACCAAATAAAAATGGAGCAGGATAAGCAACGGGAATTTCTTTCTGTAGCTGGACCTACAGAACTGCCCCTTAAGTTCTTTGTTAGCGCTTATTCCGATCAGTTCTTCTTGTCATATGATATCTGATTATTCAAAATTCCATTTCCACAGTCGAAATGTCTTCAAACTTAGTTTTGAAGTCTGTGTGAAGTACATCTAAATTTTGAACGTCATTATTACCCTAGAAGTTTTTCAAAAACAAGTTGGGGAACTAGGAAAATTCGCGGCTTCCAGTGTGCAATGTTTTGGTTCAATATATTAATTCTGACGAGAAAAAGAACGTGGACTCTATTTATATACCTCAATAAACATTAGAATATAGAATATATAAACATACAAATATCAAATAAGTAATTTCTCAGTCTTTTTTTTTTTTTTTTTTATAGTGAATACCTCACAAGAGTCCCAACTGCTCCCGTCTGGAGCCAGTGAGACTATGGCATCCCCAATTGGGGGATGTTGTGAGGCTGAAGGTAAGTGGGGAAGGGAAAGAGGAAGGTGGGGAAGTATCTGGCTATTCAGATCTAGTCACTAAACACAGCTAAAGCCATTTGGAGCAACGTTTCAATTCTGAATGGTGGTCTTACACCAGGGCGATACTGGTAGTATCTTCCACTCTGGAACGTGCCGCAAATATACTATATATTATTTTAATTAATTAATTGTGAAATAACACAAATTAATCAAATAAAATTTATTTGCGCACGCCGGGTTCGAACCCGCGACCTTCGGAATGGCAGTCCAATGCGTTACCACTGGACTATTTTATTATTAGTATTACGTAAACTGTGTTATTTGTGTTAGGTGTATTGTGTTATTTACGGAACTCCTAAATATTGAGTTGAGGAAAACGGGGGTCCGCTCGTATATACCCCCATTTGAATCTCGTGGACCCTCAAATTTTTTTCTCGCTGACATAGACCCCCATCAAGCCGATATCGACCCCTGGGGATTCATATAGACCACTTTGGGAACCTCTGCTCTAGAGTATTAAATGTATATATATATATATATATCTTAAATTTATATGCATATATATATTTTTAAAAGTGCATAATCATATAATCCCTTTAACCTGATTACCAACGGAAATTACTTTTTTTATGTGTAAATCATTTAGTCTTAAATCACTATTATGTATCCTAAAAACGCAAAACCTACTTGGGCGTACACGTATTAATAAAATATTAAATTATGTTTATCAAAAAAACTAATAAAAATAGCATATTTTAAATGTTTCAACAGAATTTGTAAAAATGCAGAAAAGCAAGAGAACAGAAAAAAACCTATTTTTATTAATATGAAGAAGATAAACTCAGGAACAAACTTAAAAATTTATCCTGGTTAAAAGTTACCAGCGCAACATGAAAGCATTTATCAAAATCATTTCAGATAATTTTTCTTTCCTTATCATCTCTAAACACACCCCTGTCCTAAGTAACTAGCCTTAATGCAACAGCTCGCTTAAGCGGAAAGCAATCTGTCATCGATACACGTAACATTATCGTTTTCCACCGTTAGGAATATCACCATTACGCCATAAATTAATAAATATCGAGCAGCAGGTATCCGAATAATTTTCCACTCCATCACACTTTATTCGCCACCTTATAATAACTACATACAGTTAAGATAGAATAAACGCTACAAAATTTTAGGTACCTATCATAATATTATTTAAGAGTTCTTAATATATTTATGTACCCACGTATTTTATTAATTTATTTATTAATTCATTTTCGGGAAATCGACAGTTTACATTTAATCAGTTTGTACATAAGTATTATATAGTAAAATAAAACCAATTATGGATTTCCTCCTTGTGACTTTACCTCTACTGAGACAGCATAATATGGAATAAGTAAAATAAATTTAAATTTGTGAGAAAGGAATATGAATTAAAAAAAAATTATACAAAAAAAAGATTATAGAAAACGAAAAATTTACAAAACAATACATTTATAACCATGGAGAGAGGTTGTAGATATAAATCAAATCATAATAGAGATATAATCCATAGAGACATAAACATATTCTTTTTTGGACCTCTTGTATTTGGTAAGTTCGCAACTAAAAATATCAACCTTGGAAAATACGCTATTGTAATTATTGCAAAGTTTATTCAGGCATGAATTCTGCTTATAAAAATATGACATCTGTGATCGACTATAGAAAAAGAGGTTTGGGTTTGAACCATTTTTGTATCAATATACGATACGGTACGTACCAAAGTAGCATATACTCTCAGTATCGCCCTGCTGAAAGACCATCATGAAAATCTTTGAAATGGATTCAACCGTGATTACCTAATACCATGATACTTTTCAGGTAGGTAGGTACTGCCTAATCCAACCTACTTCTTCAATCATCTTCCCCTCCCCACTTTTTTGTTCATGTTTAAGCATTTTTTAAAAAAAACAAATACCTTTTTATTTGATTACTTTTTTTATTATGAATATAATACAAATAACAGAAACAAGATAATTTTGTTTTTTATTTTATTTTATATAATGACACATCGTGATTCACCTTTTTTGAAAGTAGGAATTTTTTTCAAATTTCAAGAAATTTGAAAATCAGAGAGGAATAAAATAACATTGTTGAAAATATTAGAAAATAAGAGAAAAAAGAAAATATAAAGAATGCTGGAGGTTATTTTATATTCATTAATAATATATTACAAAGTATTTTATTGAGAAATATTTTTGAAAAAGTTTCCTAATCTACTTTGAATTGTTTAAATCTAATATATATAAAATTGTTGGTCAGCCGTAGTGTTATAGCACGGGATGGTTTTAGAGCCAATAACATTTATTGGTCTATTGCTGTTCGAATAAATGTTAAGTTTTCATTATTGAAACAGTCTCCGAGAATTTGCAAAAGGGTTTTTATATATTATTTTTAGAGTCGGCGATGTGTGAATGTGGTGCGGTTCAGACCACCGAACATGTGGTCAACGAATGCCCGCCCCATTCATTCCCCGGCGGGATTGACGAGGTTCACGTGTCGACGCCTGAGGCCCTAGATTGGCTTACAGACCTAGATGTCCTCCTCTGACCCCCCCACCATACGAAAGAAGAAGAATTGAAGGGACTTTAAACTCTTGCAATAATCTGATATTGGGGCAATCATACGGCTTATTTAAAAATATATTTTTCGTTTTTTTTTGTTGTTTTTGTTTTTTTAATGTAAATACCACACAAGAGTCCCAACTGCTCCCATCCGTCTGCAGCCAGTAGGATTATGGCATCCCCAATAGGCACCAAACACGGCTAAAGCCATTTCAAACAATATTTAAATTCTGTATGGTGGTCTTACACCACGGCGATACTGAGAGTATCTTCCACTCTGGAAGGTGCCGCAAGTATACTATATATTGTTTTGAATTAATAAATTGTGAAATAACACAAATTAATCATATAAAAATTTACTTGCGCACGATGGGATTTGATCCCGCGACCTTCGCCTTGCTAGCAGATAGCTTTACCCCTGGACTGCGGAGGCCGTCGTAAATAGCACAGACGATCGATAAAACCCCATATCAATCATAAAGCTATAATTAAATTAATAAATATCTCGTCGAAACTTGTTCCACTATTAGAACACAATAATCGGTGCACGAAGACCTGAATCGGAGGCCAGTTAAAGGTCAAAAAGCGGAACCAGTGATATCAGTACAATATTGACCAAATCCGTCATCTACTATCAGTTAGCGATATTTGCGAGCACGGTCAGCATAATATTTGATTCCGACAGTCGTTGGACAAAAGCCGCCGCTTTCAGCGCGCCCTCCACGATGTCGGTTTACTGTCAATAACTTTTTGAATAATGTCGGTCATTATGAAAAATAACTGGCTTATTAATTAACGAGGGTGAACTAACAAAGCTCTCAGAATTGAAAGCAATCATAAGCGATCAATTGATTGCGTTACAGCTTGAAAAATGTAAATTGTTCAAATATAACTTCTTGTAAGGCTCATTGACCCTCCCTTTTAAATATCAAAAAGTACACAATTTGACGTAGTCAATTAATTAGTATTTTTAATTTTTACGTTTAGGAATGTCAATCAATAAACAGATCTGCCAGTGTTCCCACCGTATAACGATTTCTTATTTATATCGTATCATTTTAGGTTCAGCTATCGACAGTGCAACCGTGCTTGGGATATCAGTAAAAGATCTTAATCGAAAATTAAGTTTATTGATCCGATATTGTTATTTTATCGAATTGATTGTGCTAGGCCCCAGTGTCCTCAAGAACTGAAACCCTGAATATAGCGATAACACACACCTTACACGGGCAAATAAACTTTAAACGCAATCAAGCTATATAACTCCATGCCCACCACATTGAAATAACTACTAAGTACAAATATATTATAACAGACCAGTAGACAAGCGTACAAAGAAAACATAAAAACTCCGACAGTAAATTCAAGCTTTGGACAAAGACACTACCAATACCATGCTATAAAAGCTTTCAACAGTGTAAAACTTGAAATTAAAATTGAGGAAAATAAAAATAAATTCACACACAAAATTACAAAATGGATTAAAGAACAAAAAAGACAATATTACCAAAACATCATAGCATAAAATAAAAATAAAACCTACACGTAACACACAAAACCAATATAAACACACATCACTCACAAACACACAAGATTATATATTAAATGTATTATTTAATCTTATATTGTAGATTGTATTTAGATTATATTTTCATATTATAAAATGAAGGCCTCAGCACGGGCAAGCCACCCAGTGAGGCCAACATTACTGGAAAACTTTGAAATGTAAAAAAAAAATATTGTACCAAATAAAAAAAAAAAAAAATATCTACCATTATTTTTAAGCAATCATTATTAGTCTGAAAATTTGAATTGAACCCGCAGCCTTGCAGTTTATCATTAAATAGTAATATCGGTGAGCGTAAGTAAATGTTATCTGATGAATTTGTGTTATTTTACAATTTATTATTTTACTTGCGGCACGGTCGAGAGTGGAAGATACTGTCAGTATCGCTCTGGTGTTAATACCACCATTCAGAAATGTTATAATGCTTTAAATGGCTTTAGCTGTGTTTGGTGATCATATATGAATAGCCAGGTATTCTCCCACCTGCCTTTCCACATCTCCTTCCCCTTCCCTGCCTTACAACAAACCTCAATAGGGGATGCTATAGTCTCACTATAGACGATCTGAAGAAGTTGGGACTCTTGTGCGATTTTTTTTAAATTTATAAGACCTTCATGGTATATTTATTTAAAAATATATAAATAATAATTTTAACTACAAAATGGTTCTATTAGACCTATTAAAAATATTCAATTTACTTAAATAATTTGATTTATTGTTCTCTCCCTCTCTTTCATTGTTAAACCGATTTTTGTATTTTTAATGTTTTAATTATTAATTATTTTTGATCTAGTTATTGAAATATATAATAACACACTATAGATAGATCACTGACTATATAATACAATCTAAAAATGCCTTCATTGTAGAGTAGGTTGGGTGTGGTCCCAAATCATTCAGAAGGTAAATTTTGAAAGGCAATGAAAGATCGTGAAGCAAAAATATTGGTTTTATAAATGATTTTTCATGGTTCTATTGATTCTATAAGATGTGTAAAAATTTTCACACAATATTATTTTTTATGGTAGCCGAAAGGATTTTGTTGACAGTGTAGATGTAAGAACCCTTTTCAATATTCCTTCTCGTGGTTTAATAACCTTTTGAGAGACTGAAAATGTTATACATTTTAATGCAATCTTAATCCTATTACGCCAATGGAATAAATAACATCACAAAAAAGGATAAATATTATTTATTTTTTATTAAAACACAAATAACTTAGTTTACATCACTTTATTTCGATACAAAATCTCAACATGTTTCGTGAACCAAGTTCACATCATCAGGAGCACAAGTATACTAAAGTTATAATTAAAATTAGGTCTAGAAAGAAGAGGTAGAAGGAGCGGGGAGGGGTAAGGGTGGGGGAGGGTTATTCAAAGTAGGAATTAAAATGTCATTAGACGGGAAAGACCGGGTAATTGGGAAAATATTTAAAATGGGGTTTATAAAAATTTTTTGTTTATTAATTATAATTATGTTTTCTTATTTCTAAGATTTCAAAATTATTGATTTGAGATACCTTGTAACCAGAATGTAGTATTTTAAAACCTGAATTAATATCGAAAGTATGGTCGTTATTTAATAAATGATCCGCAAATTCTGATTCACAGTTTCCCTTTAAAGCCCTAAGATGTTCTTTAATTCTGATCTCAAAGTTTCTATTAGTTTTTCCTATATAAAAGGAATTACAATCATTACAGTTGAGTTTATAAACACCTGATTTTTTAGTTTGACTATCAATATCTAATATTATTTGCTTGTATTGCCATATCCAATACGTTATCGGGAACGTACCAGCAAACAGTAAAATGTGTACATTGTTAGCTATTCTAGAGTTCTGAAACATTGACACTGAGATATTTGCGAGATAAATCAGAGAGCAATAATCAACAACCTCTCAATACGGTCAAAGGCTTTGAACTGTCAATACCCAATTACCTGTTAGGGAACCAATTGCCTACGTGACGATTCTACAAAAGTCTGAAGCCAATAATTATTTTGGATTTTGTATTATAATCCATGGCTAGAATAAAAAGCAAATTTGAATTAATTATGTTATTAAAGTAATCTTGGCAAACGCAGTAAGATATAGAAGGCTTATTAATTCTCTTAATAATACAGCAACACACTATTAAATGGGAGGAAAATTTTCAAAAAGGTTAATAATAACAAAATTTAATACGACACAATACTCTAAATTAAGACTAGACAATACCCTAAAATGAAGCCAGAAACTTAACGACCTAAGTGAAGGAGCCGTGCGCAAAAATATAAAACGCGCGGCCCTGGTGTATTGGACAGAGCTGCGGTTGAATTTGCTTTCTCAAATCTCTAAAATAAAGTGGGAACCTTAACGATATAAGTGATGACGTCGTGTAAAAACAATATTTGGCACGCTGTCTAGTGTAATACATAACAGGCCGAGAAAATCGATGATTCGGTGGGGTATATTTTAGTTATTTCTCATACGTTTTACTAAAATCTCAAATACTTCTTGAGCGATCCCTAGGGAAGTAACTAACTGATCGACTAGAGAAAAGAAATCTGGTGCTTACTGTTAATTTTATAATTCAAAAAGGTTTTACAAAATTTTCTGACCGCTTCAAACATTTTAATGGTATGGTCCTGTTTTTATTAATCTTAAATACAAATAACTTACATCCGTAGGGATCCCTCTACAAAAAATTGAGATATCAGTCATACATTGATCAGAAATAATTAAAATATGAGCGTCGAGTAACCCCCGTTATTAGAGTATTACGTCGTTTTAAAGTGGGAGTCTTGAAGAAGGCGTTTACGACAATATGCGGTGCGTGGCTTCGGCGTATTGGATGGACCAAAGATATTAGAAGAACGAGATATGCTATGTTGGCCGCCGGACCATAGGCGGAGTACTACCTAATTAGGGTACTTTGAACGGTATCGGGACGTGTACGCACAGAAATCTGTTCTATGTATTAGTGCGGATACCTTAGCGTAAGCGAAGGTGTGCAGTAGTATTGGTGAACAAAACCGGCGACACTGGGCAAAACAATTCCACACAGTATGAACTGCTCATAGCACATCTCGTTCTTCTAATATCTTTGGGATGGACCTATGGTCGTATTTTTCCTGGCGAGCGTTGAAAATTAATTTTTACGCGGGATATATTTTAATTGATTCTGATAAATGTATTTCTTAAATTTAAGATGTTTCTAACTGAATCCCTTGAGAAGTAACTAATTCATCGCCTAAAAAAATTAAATCTGGTACTTATTGCTATTTTTACTGTTGAAAAACGTTTCATAAAAACGTCAAATTTTTCACGTTTTACGTAAAACATTTAAACGGTAAAAAAACGTTTTTATTAACAGAAAATGTACCTAAATATGATCGGATAAATCATCAAACTGACAATTCAACACACCCTGATTCAACACAAAGTGATGAACCATAAACTAAGTTAAATACGTTACGAATACGGAGAAAACTTACTGATATGAAAATTTATTATTTTTTTTAAATCTGGTCAAATCATTCGTTTTCCTGTTAAAAACGGGACTGGAGGCTTATAGCGAATGTTTTGATTTTTTTCATAAAAGACTTTCAGTAAAGCACGAATATGCTATGAAGAAGTCGGAACACATGTTTTTCAATTAATAATATTTTCGCATCTCGTCCATTATATTTATTTGGACAAGGCCACCTGCGTAAGCACGTTGACACACATAATAATGTGGCGTAGAAAAATATCACTCACCTTATTATTTATTCATTGCTCTCACTGTACATAATTCTTGTTATTTCTCATAAAAATCAACCCCACTAAGACTAAGCCTGTATCAAGGTTAACACTTAACATTTGAGTTAATTATAAATAAAATAATTACAATAATAAAGTAATACTGCATACAAACACATAATATTACAAAAGAAAGATAAAAATATGTTACATGAGTGGCCAGATGGGTAATTTGACAGTATTGTAACAATATTTGAACCATAACTAATCATTCCCAAGACGAAACAAAGTAAATAATAAAGAGGTGACATTCAGTTTTTATCAATTGGAATTTTATTATTTAAGAAATGACAAGGATGAAAAATTATTATCCCCTGTCAATACCAACATTTTGACTAACTTTTTAAATTTAACCAAGGAAGACTTAATATGATTTGGATGAATATTAAACATAAGTGGAGCCTGATATAAATAGTTTCTTTGACCAAATAAGTTTTAGTATGTACCGCCTCACAAAGTTCAATGTAGAGCCATTTCTAGTAGTACGGGTTTGTTGTGTTCTTTCTGAAAATTTGATATTGATAAAAAATCGACAAAGTATTTGAGTGATATATAGCTGTTTTATACGGTGACCGGATAAATCATCACAATGATAATTCATCACATCTTTAAAAAGTTTTATAAAGTCATGGAAAGTGATGAAACAAAAACGTTATTAACTGGGTTAAGTAGATAAGGTTAGGTTTAAAAAAAATTTTCATCGTTTCTATTGACTTTATATCACTTTTTAAAAGTGTGTTGAATTGTCATTGTGTTGAGTTATAATGGAACCGTTTTATGCACATGACATTACACTCTTTACAGATTAGGTTGGATTACGTGTAATAAATCTAATGAGAGCATGAAGCAAATTAAATTCAGGATTCGTGGAACAAATCGACACTATTTTTGTCAGAGGGGCAAGAATGCCATCTCCTTGATTAATGAAAGTATAAAAATATAAAAAATTGCTTCTCACAACTGCCAATATATTTGGCACAAAAAACCAGGAAGAGAGCAAAAGAAAACAATTCACAAACGCATGTTCTGCTGGTTGAAAGTAGCATTCTCTTCCAGGCGAGTTCTTCTGTGTTGGAGGTTGCATTTTCTTCCAAGCGTGTTCTTCTGGATTGAAATTAGCATTCTCTTCCATTCGTGTTCTTCTGTATTGAAGGTAGCATTCTCTTCCAGGCGTGTTCTTTTGGAGTAAAGGTAGCATTCTCTTCCAAGTGTGTTCTTCTGGATTGAAGGTAGCATTCTCTTCCAGGCTTGTTCTTCTGGATTGAAGATAGCATTTCCTTCCAGGTGTGTGATACAGGATTTCTTAAATCCCTCACATCGACCCTACATGTCCAATTATTTCTGCATTTATATATTTTTGGTTGAAAAAAGTGTCACCGGAGACCAAAATTTTTTTTTTTTTACTACAAATAACGTCAGGAATCAGAGGTTAAAGTAAGTCAAGTACATTCCTTATACCCTGAATTATTGTTTATTAGATAACTAAAAAGTGGAGGATATTTTGAAAGAAGTATTTTTTAAAATTTCCTGGAACCAACTAGGGCAGTTATTTTTACGCCGAAAATACCTTATCGACATTAAAATTATTGTTATAACTGCTTCATTCTGGCTAAAGCTCCCTGGAGAATAAAAAAACTGTAGGGCAGGTGCGTTGAGAGTTATACTGTAAATTATTTACAATTTATTAGAAGAATGGACATTAAAAGATAAAATATTCACCGCTAATTTCGTCGTTCAGAATAAAGCCTTGTTTTAAATAATGGAAAATAAACTGCGCTAATAAAAAATATTGTATTATTGCTTTTTGAATACATCATCCCAATTTGAAGAAAAATGTTAGTTAGTTAGGTAATTTGAAAATTTATTCTCCGGTGATCATGGACCACCAAAATATTTATTCTCCGGTAATAATGGACCACCGAAATATTTGTTTTCCGCTAATCATGGACCACCGAAATATTTATTCTCCGGTAATCATGGACCACCGATATATTCATTTTTCAGTAATCATGGACCACCGAAACACTTAGATATTTTACGCATTATTTTATTTATCAAAGCAAAACTTGTAAATGAAAAAGCGGTGTGTTGTGTAATACATAAATATTCGGTTTCGAACCGCGTTCATCTTTGATATATTTTTTATATTTATTTAATTTATTAATTTTTAACAGTATGCATTATTATATATTGTTTTTTTTTCTAATTATTTTACTACTCCATAATGCGAGTTCGTGTTTATGGGAGTATTTACATACAAAAAGAAAATAATTCTTAAAAGGCGATGTGGAAACAATATTAAACAAAAAAGACTTATTAAATAACTTCAAACGTAATTTAACATACAAATGAACCTTATTCTATAATCAAATTAATTTCAGACGTAATTCAAAGACACAATTTTAGAGAATTAGTATTTTGAAAATTAATAACTATTGGCAAAGTTTTTATTTTATTTTAAATTCTAGACAGAATAAATTAAGTAAACGTACCTTAAGGGAACAATATATTATTATCCAATTTAAGGAAGTTAATTTGCTTTTAGAATAGTTCATATTTCAAAGTTTCGGTTACATTCATTTTATTTTTGGACATTGGAGCATATCACACCTAAATACAAGTATTGGTCAACAAATAATTGTAAGCAATAATTAGTCGACTTAAATATCAATACAAATTGAAAATATCTCCCGAGTAAAAATAAATGCCGTCAACGGGAATTGAACCCGTACCTTCTGATGTTCGGTCAGGTGTTCTGAAACCACAGAACTATGTCGGCTTATTTCCAACCCGCCAAATAATTCAATATGTACCAGTACCTCAATCGACAATTACTGCTTAATATATTTTTTTCCACCTGTAAACAACCACCATTATTTTTGTAGGAAAGGCTTTGTAAGTGCTAAATTTCTCACTAGATGGCGTCGAGACATATTATATCTTCATTTGTTGGTGAAATATTTTTTGACCTGTGAAATATTATTATTTTTTAATGATATACTAATAATTTTGTAAGACAAGGTTTTATGCATAGCATAAAGGATAGCAAATAATTATTTGTTATCTTTTATGCTATGCATAAAACCTTGTCTTATAAAAATTACTTTATCATTAAAAAAATAACAAGCATTGGTGCTGAGCCGTGGTCGTTCTTATCATTGGGATGGCTATTAGGCACATTGTTTTAAATCGATTGCTTATGCCATCTAAAGGGTGAATTTTATTGAAGAAATATTCTTTGTAAATTTGATATAGGGCGTTGATTTTATATAATTCTGTATATTAGGTACATTCTGACCATTAAATACTCACGCTGCTGCGGCTTTTAGCTCAATCAGAGAGTTATTATATACCACGTTTTCAGTTCGATTGTGGTGGACTTGGAAACCACCGTTCCACAAGTATTAAGGATAGGTGGATAAAATATGACAGTTGTGATGCTGAGAAGAGGTGAGGTATAGGAAAATTGGACAATATTGCTTATGGCTATTACTGGCTACGCGCAAAAAACTTACTAATATGAGGTGTGGTGAACGTATGTCTGTCATTATGAAAGAGACAGGCATATCTGAGTGAGACAGCATGACCGAGATGTGTCTGTTGTAACTCGTCCTCTTTTCAATATAAAGCTTTATTTTCAGTATTGCTAATTTAATAAAAATCTTGTCAAATTATTCGTATTCCAGTTAACGGAATTGACAGGTTTTCTAACAAAACGTGAATAGGGGAACCTGTATTCATAAAAATTCTAATATTTTGAATTTCGTCACTATATTCATTAGGATAAATGCAGCTACATGAACACGTGTTCCAATATATCCTGAATGAATTGATAGTTTGTTACGAAATGGCCTGCCATCACGTTTTTAAAGAGACTTTTAAAAATAAGCAATGCTCATTTTTTTCCGTGAACATAGCTATATACTGGCTATTCATTACTGCTCATCAACCACGGCTATTACCGTTTAAAGCAACGTTTCGATTATTATACGTGGCCTTGCATCATGGCAATACTAAGGGAATCTATGACTTCAAAAAAACAATATTAAGTTTTTTTTTTTTTTAATTAATTGAAATCAAATTTAATAACATAATTATTAAGTTCTGAAAGTATTTTTTTGGTTTTTGTTATTGTTACAGCTGTTTCGGCTTTCAAAGCCATGTCAAAGCCAAAACTGTAAAAGCCGAAACAGCTGTAACAATAACAAAAACCAAAAAATACTTGCAGAACTTAATAATTATATTATTAAATTTGATTTTAATTAAATTAAAAAAAAAAATTAGTTCTACGAATTAAACACAAAAACAATAAAAGAATCGATATTGAGTATTTTTGTAGCTTCACGGAAAGATATCGATTTTTGCTCTCACGATAAATTAACAAGTTTTATTAATAAAACATCAATTTAATAATGATTTATCGGTTTACCTTGATAATATATCATTACAATAATATATTTTCAAGGCTATAATACAAAAATATTCGCATTTTCATGAGCACGTTCCGGACATCGTGAAAATATATTCGTTATTCACTAAAAGTTTATCAAGAAAACTTTTAATACATTCGTAAGGCCTGCAATTCCATTTTTAACCGGAACTACCAATAATTTTATGAGTATTAATAATTTGAAGAGATTTATCTTTATAAATTAGCAGCAATACTCAGTTTTCTCCGTGTGACTATAATTAATTATGGGGATATTTTTCGAAACTTGGGAATAAAACAATATTATTGATGATATAATAAAAAGTTTTGTTTAATTGGTTAATTTTTGACATTTTAAACACTATTAACACAGATCTCATTAAATTTTAATACATAATTGCGAAGGTTTTATACAAAGCAAGGTGTTATCATTAATATCTTTATGCGTGAAGACAAAACTGTTTATTGGAAGTTTGATAAAATTTACAAATTATGGAAATCATTATAATGTACTGAAAATTAAAACTACTACTGTGAACAAACTATGAATTTCATGGTACAAAAAAAAGTTAAAGAAAAAAAGAGCAGAAACCTATTCAAATAGGTATCATCATTATATCAACAATGTGTTCAGACAAATGTGGACAAGAGAGTGAATTTTCTGCGAATCACTTCAGAAAATTTATCGAGTATTTGCGATGAGCAATAAAATGTTTTTATTACATTTTTTCATTGTTTAATTTTTTCCTTCAATTTTTACAAAAAAAAGCACAAAGTTATAGTAAATATTTTTTAATGTAGCGTAAATGATAATTGTAAGAAATGGAACCCACATATGCAGCATCGACGTGGGGGTAATATAAGCATTTAGTTATCAACTCTTTAATTAATATAACAGCAAGAAAGTACGTATTGGTAATATTGAAGTTACCGTATTTATTTAAGCAATATTGTAGTTACGCGAAACAGATACAAATATAATTTTTCAACTTCTAAATCATTCAGCCATAGTTAAACATTTTCTTGTATAGAGTGATATTTTATTAGTCGTTTGAATTTGTTTGATAGAAGGTTAAATGTATGATTAAATATATACATTTCTTTGGTATTAGTTTGAGACGTATAAATATATTATTACTCATTTTACTCTTTCTATTTTCGTCCTTTTGGATTTTTTTGTTTGTTTTTGAAACCCTTTACAGGGCACAATTGTGGACTTTTTTAGACATGTGGTAAGTAAACTAATCAGCAACCTGTAAGGGCTTACCCGTAATAGGGCACATTTTTTAAATTTCATGGTCAAGTCACATGTATACTAATAAGCAATTAACAGGATAAAGAAATTAGAAATATTAAACAATTTACATTATTTGTACACTATGCCAATTGAAAATGTTTATTTCTTTTCAAATATAACTTTTAAATTTGTATGAGCTGCTTGTAAAAGTGGAAATTGCAACAAGTGAACCTCCCCATCAATATTGAGAAATTCTTTAAAAAAGTCGTAATTATTTGAGATGCTAATTCAGATTTTTTGTATTTATGGATATCTTTACCCAAATATTTCCAACTTCAATGGGTTCATTGCACAGATAACAGGGAACCTGTTATATATTTTCGATTGGCATTACGTGTTTTAATTTTTAGGTTATTGGCAGGTCTTTTTTCAATGTTTTTGAAAAAAAGTTTTGAAGTAGGTTAAGAAGAGTCTGTTTTTGACATTTGACTGTGTGACATTTTAGACGTGTTGAAATAAGTGAAATACATTCGCAGGGTTATAAAATATTTCATACCAAGATTTTCCATTTATTTTGTTGCTTCGTCGACAAAGGAAACATTTTTCCAGGGATTATAACATTACAACATCATTTATATAGAATAAAAATAGAATCGGGCCAAGTACAGATCCCTGTGGATAAATTCAGTGAAAATATACATATACATATACATTTAAAGAGTAAAACATTGGTGATATTACTGAGGGCTTCTGGGTGGAGATTATCTATGATAACCAACTTTTAAAATAAAATTGTACCGGAAGAAGATCAAGAGAAAGTGAACATAACAATAATTGCCTATGCCATGTTTGCCATCACGTTCAGTGAAAATAATAATACGATATTCGCTTGTTCTCTGGTACAACCATTTCAGAAAGGCGTATTTCTTATAAGATTGACACTTGACAGCTCGCACGTCCACGTGGATGTTGGAAGTTTTTTTTTTGTATTCTTGATTATTAATATAGCTTGCGTACTGTAAAAAAATGTTTCAATGTAGGCTTCGGGAAAAAAAAAAAAAGCATTATTGCGATAATATGAGAGAGACGAAGAATGTAACAATAGCCGGTAAAGAGTGAAAATATGTAGGTCTAAATTTGAACTAGAAGCTCATTTGCGCAGTTTTTTGTTTATACTTTAAATGCGTAAAAGTATAAAATTCCTGGAAAACTAAATGTATTGTTTCCGCTTTTCTACGCAAGCATTGCTTTGAATAAAATAGTAGTATTTTAATTCAATTATATACGCAATCGATTTCAATAGTATATATATTATTTTTCGAATGACAATTTGAATAAATTCCAAATAAATAAAATCAACCTTGCAATAAATTCAATCATAAAACGTAATATCCTTTTTGCAGTATTTATTTTATATTTTTTCACAACTGTTTTATTATTTATGCGCTACATGAGTACGATATAATTTGGTTGTTTTGTATTGATTGAAATTCAGTTAACTTAGAAAATCGACATAAATGTGAATGTAAAATTAGTGAGAATTATCCACTAGATCCGTGTGTACACATTTTGTTTGGTTGCTAATACCATAGTTAGATATTATCCGTCGAAATGATCTGATATGTCTGAGCTGAGGTTTGAAATACAATACTTGGAGTAATGACTGGAATTTAATGATATTGTTTGGAACTTCCTAAACTCGTGATTATTTGCAAGAACTGTAATTAAATCAAAGCGACACAAGACTCTAATAAAGGGGGTTCGCTAGACGCTCACTTTTTTAATTTTATGATGAAAGTATTACTTTAATGTCAAATGTTTACAGAAGGATCCCTACAGATGTAAGTTATTTATATTTCAAATTATTAAAAACATGACAAATATTTTATGAAAAACGGTTTTAAAATTTTATAAAAGGTTTTTCAACTTTATAATTTGCCGTAAGCACTAGATTTTTTTTCAGACGTTGAATTAGTAACTTCCCATGGGATTCCTCTAGAAAAATTTGAGATGTTAGTAATACGTTCATCATAAATAATTAAATCAAACCACACGGAAAGATCGATTTTCTAGGCCTGCTAGGGCAAAGTTGACCGTAGGTCCGTTCATTACGCCGGGCCGCGCGCCGAATATTGTTTTTACACGACTTGATAGGAGAAATTCAACTGCAGTTCACATTTTTGTGCACAGCTGCTTCACTTGTGTAATTAAGAATCTGTCTTTCTTTTAGGGTATTGTATTGTCTTAAGTGAAATCTTTGGTAATTGGTTGTACATGAATCTTATTTATATATTTTTAGATTGCCGATGTGATGAATTTATAGTTAAGGCGATGCCATACGTCGTGTAATATTTTGAATCGAGCCGCCATCAATAACACTCCTTACGTAGATGGCGATAAGGCTTAAATTCCCGCTTAACACCATCCAGCTATTTTGATTTAAGCAAGAAAAAAACATGGCCAAAAGTGCCTTTAATTTTATTTTGTGGACCTTCGGGCATAAATATTTAAATGTTTTCCGATAATTTTATAAATAACTTAATTTGCCACATTGTACAATAAAACCATAACCGAAAATGGGTTCGTAAGTAGGAAAATTTGAACTTTAAAGCAGTTTTCATAGGCCTTATAATTTTTTTTTTCTGGGCTTATAAAAAGACTTATGTAAAAAATACTCGATTATTTCAAAGGCTAAGATGTATTATACTCGCGGTATTTATTTAAAGCATCTGAAACATTTCTAGGCGACCAAATTTTCAAACCAAAAGCACATGATTTTGAATTACTACTTAGTGCATCGCCTTAAATAAATACTTTCTTTTTTAGAAATGAAGCACTGATAATGCAAACTAATCGTACATGACGCAAACTTCAAATGAACTTGTTAACGACTTAACAGGTAGAAATTTACTGAATGGACTAGTAGGACTATTAAAAGGACTCTGCCACCTCAGGGACATAAATGTGATATTCTTGGGATAGATATAACATAATAATATATTATATTTTAGATAGGTGTAGGAAATTTTAAAACTTACATTCACTTAATTTGCCAACGACTCATTTGGGATGGGAATTATGCACATCGTTTGAGGAAACAGGAGACATCGTCAAATACCCAACAAAAATAAACAATGTTATTATTTATTGTTATTTAAGAGTTAAATCATAAATGTAAACAAAAGTTTTTGATGTTCTGATACTAATATAATTACCGAAGACTTTGTTTCCCGTTATCGGTTGCCTGAAATGTAAATATTAATTCTGTAATTATTTTTTTAAATATGTAATATGTTTCTATCTAAATTAGATAAACAATTCAATATCGTAATAATATTTACATAACACGACAGATATTCCCATACATTTTTTCTTAGACATTTCAATCTGACCTTTTAACCTAACTGGATAAAAATCTGTACATTTTCTTAACGTATTCTAATAATATTATATTCTTGTATTTACATAGATACAAAACTTATTTATAAATAACTTAAGCAAAAAAACAATATTTTCCTTAAAATAAACATTTTAAGATAAGATTTTTACATTTTGCTATGACTAGTAATTTTCAATATAATATTTTTTCCACAAATCATAGATGCACGCCTTTGGAAAGCTGCTTTTTACGTATATTTAGTTTTGAAAAAAAAATAGAAAAGTAAAGTTAGGTTAGACATTTAAATGATAGGTACCAATATATTATGGGTTCCGTGGTAACTCGGGACAGTGGCAAATCAAAACACCTTTGAAAAGGAAGTTAACGAAAGCGATGGAAAAGTGGCATTTAAACCTAACTTGACGTAACCTATTTAACGTAGTTTTTTTGATTATGTTTCATGACTTATTCACTTGTATGAAAGCGTGTTTAATTGCCGATGTCCGGAGTTACCCGGGTACCATATAATATAATAATTGGATGCAATATATTTGTGGAGAAAACAAACTCTTTGTTGTGTTGTATTTTATACGAGATATGGGAATATTTTTTTTATATTCTAAACATCGGCAGAGTACAATGCTTGCACCTACGTTTCATCACGGTTGCATAATATAGAGTGACTTCAATTTGAGGTGGTTCCTTATAGGAAAGAAAAGCAGTCGAGCGAAAAAAGTTCGATTAAGTTCAGTTATGCGTATTACGAATGCAATTTGGGAGGCGGGTATGTGTACCGCCGCCCAGGAAATTATTTATTGGATAACCAAATAATAATAATAATACTTGGATGACTTGTATAGCGCCATTTTTGTGCAAAAACACCTCCGTTATAGGTCACCCCAATTAGTTCGCTACCTTTAGTGCCTTAGCAGGTGTGCCCGGGTTCATCGGGTGAGGTGTGTTCAGATCTTGACGGTGGATGTACCTGCCCGCCTGCAGTGTAGCTAGCCATATCGTAGAAGGTCGGATTGGGGAGACTCTTTGACCTTTCCAGCTGGTTTGTCCGACCCACCGTTTTGCACCGCAGCGGGAGGGGTGGATTCATACGTATTTCACTTACTGACCCCTAGATTCCGACCCACCCCTTATACATTTTTCCTTCCCAGAACTTCATCTTCTTCTTTTTCATAAAAAAGATCTTCCACACAGTATCCACAAAGATGACAGATGACATATGTTGGGTCAATGTAAAAAAAATGTATGTTGTAAATTTTAGGGGTGAAAAGTACACCAGAGGAGGTGAGAATAAGCGCAGGGTAGGAATTTCAGGGGGGTTTTAGCTGGAATATACGATTTAATATGAACGACTATGGGAGTTATCTAAACTAATGGGCGTGAGTGCACTTTAATCAACTGCATTCTTACATGTTGATCTAGGCATGTATATAAAATTGAATGTATGTCCTGTCCATGTCACAAAATAACGCTTGTTTATATTACATTGCTCCGATGTAGCTTTTTAGTATGGGATACCTGGTCGTCATAAAGCATTCACGATGTAGGTTTATTTACAAGCTTGTATTTTTATTCAAATTGATATTTGATCATTGATGAATAAGGTAATATTAACGCGTCTCAATGAGTTATGAATATAATTAGATCTTTGTAGCTTAATCGGTAGAGCGATGTACCGACAAGACAAAGGACTTGATTTCAATTTCAAGTTTACAACAGTTAACTTTAATATTTTCTGTTCAAGTTAAATTATATTTTTTATGTATCCATTAATTTATATTATTCAACAAATAAACCAGTTCATCTATGTATTCTGAATGCATTATCAAACTGTGGTAAAGCAATAAAACTTATATATGGTATGGATTATCAAACTGTGGTAAAGCAATAAAACTTATATATGGTAATGGTAAAGTATGGTAATAACCATATATAATTGATAATAAATTAAAAGCAATTAAATTTTAAGGATAAGTTATTATCTAGAAGTAATATATAGGGGTCTGTAAGGATTAGCACCCACTGCGATTAAACGCAGCGATTTTGGAATAGCTGAAAACGCCAAACCGCATACAAAAAAACTGCGGCTGGCGTTTTTACTTCTTTCTATTTAATGGTGGTACTGAAATAGAATTAAGGCGATGCCATACGTCGTGTAATATTTTGAATCGAGCCGCCATCAATAACGCTCCTTACGTAGATGGCGATAAGGCTTAAATTCCCGCTTAACACCATCCAGCTATTTTGATTTAGGCAAGAAACAAACATGGCCAAAATTACCTTTAATTTTATTTTGTGGATGTTCAGGCATAAATATTTAAATGTTTTCCGATCATTTTATAAATAACTTAATTTGCCACATTATACAATAAAACCATAACCGAAGATGGGTTCGTAAGTAGGAAATTTTGAACTTTAAAGCAGTTTTCATAGGCCTTATAAATTAATTTTTTATGGACTTATAAAAAGATTTATGTAAAAAATACTCGATTATATCAAAGGCCAAGATGTATTATACTCGCGGTATTTATTTAAAGCATCTGAAACATTTCTAGACGACCAAATTTTTAAACCAAAAACACATGATTTTGAATTACTACGTAGTGCATCGCCTTAAGTAAAAAAGGTTTTCAGCTATTCCAAAATCGCTGCATTAAGCTTGCTAAGCCTAATTGGCACCACAGTTTGATAATGTCTTCAAAAGACTAAACAGCGTCACGCGAAATAATAATTGCACGTCAGAACTTGTTTATAAATAAACTGCCTTTTCATAAATTGAATAGCAATATTGTTGGAAATATAAAAGAAAAATTTAAACGGAGTTCCAAAAAATTTATTTGATAACAATAAATCAATCATTGATATTTGTTCATATATTTATTTCTTCCTCAATTTTTATTGAATTCTCATTTGCACTCCTTAATTTCCTCAAAGAAACTATACAGGACGTGTTTGCCTGCACAAGAAAAAACCGTAAATATAAGCACCGGTACACATTCACCTTTTTCTTTGTAATGATTCAAATAAAATGTCCCGTTAACCGGCAGGGCAGGTTAGGTAGTTTCCTGATATGTAGGGCAGGTTTATCAACATTAGTTTTTATGGAAGGTTTTACATAGTTTTCTTATGTTTGTTATATTTGATGTGCATATTATGTTGATGATGATGATGTTCTATGTGGACGTTTGATACAGAAACCATCCACACAGCGTTTCCAAAGATGAGTCGTGAGTTTCTATAAGGATTCTTCAGTGGAGTCAATAAGCAAATTTTCGATTCGTCTAAACTTAGTTGATTTTATAAAAGCTCGGTTAAGGCTTGACAGACTAGCTTAACATTTAAAATAAAAATAAAATGTGACTATGAAAGTAATTTTGTTTTTAAGAGTCATTATATTTAGTGAAAAATATATTAATACTATTTAAATTTGATAAAAACTATTTTATTTCAAATACTCACATGTGATTATTTTAACAATGCAAAGGAATGTTATAACATTAGACTAAATTATTTAAAAGTGTGTTACTTTTATATACTTATCATATTTTAATAATGTTGAGAAAAAATGTTAATAATGAGAAGAAAAGTTTAGTGAAACAAATGTTTTAAATTTTTTTCGTGGTGTTATACAAACACAACTACATTGGTATGGTGTTATATTAGAAAGATAAATACTTCATTGATTGTTTTTTTCTACTGATCATAATGACAGATAAATTATTAAGTTATGTAATCGAAAATCGATTTGAGATATTTACACAATTTGTTTAATAATAAAAAATCTACAGTATGGATAAGATTTTATCTTCATTTTAATATCTAGATTTTTTACATCAATTTTGTCTTTATAAACGTTTCGTAAGATTAGTATTACATTATAATATTATGTACATTCAAGTATTCATTATTAAAGATAATTTTTAAAAGATTTACAATAATAGTAATATTAAGTCTTGACCCTATATGCGGGTTTCAGAAGGATCACTGAGATCTTTCAATTTTGAATCATCAGATATTTCTTCAATATAATCATCGTGGGGTCTAACTAAGTTAGTGGCGAATCCGATCCCCTTATAAGCACTGTTAGGATACAGCATTTTGAGTCCATTATTAGGAGGCTTTGTGACAACTACTTGCACAGGATCTTGCCTAGCGGAAATAGTTGAATCCATCGCATTATTGGTGCATTCAATTCTTGCAACTGTTTGTTCGCGATCATTCAAACAAATTGCTTTATTATTTGATACTATCAAATGAGAGTCGCTTCTTGAATCGGGCATTCGGTAATTATTCGCGTTGGAATTCTCAACTCTTAAAGTATTGTTGTACTTTTTGATGTTGTCCATTTCATAGTTTTCTCTGAAGGGGTTGGGAGGAGAATTCAACAGGTTGTTTGTTTCCGTTTCCAGTTTGATTTCTGCGCGTTTTGCGTTTGCTTCGTTCTGTTCCTGGGAATTGAAATTAGAGAACATGCCTTTGAAAGGGCTGTGATTGATAGATTTTCTATTTGACTTGGTGTCGTTGTTGTTCCACTTCTTGGTACTTTGGTTGTTGTCGCTCCATCTGCTTTTATTGTGGTTGAGATTGTAATCTTTTGAGAGGGTGCTATGTCTCGACAGCCTGGAGGTAGTATTTGATCGGTGGAGGGGTTCGGAAGATACAGATCTCACTCTCACCAGATGACTGCCTTCTCCGCTGGCGGCAATTGTGGTTTCCCTGAAGCTAGATTGCTCCCTGGAAAAGCCAATGCCGTTGTGAGAGTTTTTCCGCTGGCAGCACAGCGTTTCCCTGAAAGCGACGCGGTATCTGGAACAAAACAAGAAAATAACACTTTACTTTAAGCTTGAGTGCGGTTTCAGACAGTTTGACTTAATTTGATGGGTTGTGTCTCGGAAACATTTTCACTTGAGTCCATAAACTGCAGTTAGAATGAAGAACATTAGTGTAAACTTTTGCAATGTAGAAGTTTGTCACAGACAATATGCAAAAATGGTTAAATTCTATAATTATTTATCTGGAAATAGTTTTCATCCAAAATAATACTCTGACAATGGAAATCTAATTCCGATACGGATTCTAATTTCATATTATAAAGACAATACAAAATTCAAAAGGTCTTTCACCCATTAATACTCCTTTTACAGCATCACAATACATCAAAATAATACCTTTTATTAAAATCTTAAATTGTAAATTTGACTAGAATCGGGCCTATTCACAATTCTACAAAAGCCGTATTTAGTCTTGGAGCCTCGTTGGATGGCATGAGAAAATGACTTTTCTTTCATTATTATCAGCCTAGTATATCTACCTTCTTACAGAATCTAATTAGTTCATTTAAAATGTGATATATTTTTAGTGACTTCAGTTGTAAAATTATTAATCAGCAATAATCTATTATTTATTCGGGGCTAAGACTCATTCGTTTTTTTGTACTTTATTCATAATATTTATTTATTCGTTTTTGTGTATTCATATTTTTTGACATAATTTTCAACTACCACACTAGGCACTTACCCGTATCATTGTAGTCGAAATTTGTGTATTTAATTATAACTTTATAGTGATTTATTTTTGGGGTATTATGCCGTGTTTTGCTATCTTCTTCTTTTAGCCAACGTTTCGAACTGCATTAGAGTGTGCATCATTATGTCAGATATGTAATCGAAGATTATGGTATGTGTATTCTTATGCATGTAGATGCGAAACTATGTTTCTAGCGCCAATCCTCTAAGAGCTGGTATTAAAGCATAATTTTTTTTTTAATTCCCTTATTTTTCCCAATTTTTACCTTAATTACATACAATATTGTATAAATCAATACGAATAATGGGAACCCACAAAGGCGCAGCCTGTGTGTGGGTAATATATTTCAATGCATTATATTATTGTACCTAGAAATAAATAAACTGTGGGCATATAAAACAAAAACAAGATTACATTTTGTCTAAGCGGTTTGTATAAAAAGTGTTTACAATAGTGTATAGTAAAGTTATAAGTGTTTAGTGTAATATATGGTGAATATTTTATGAGAAACATAAATTGATACAAATTAAATTTAAAAAATTTCAACTACTGTATCAAAAAGCCATAATTTTAACTCTTTTAAATATTCAGGAAGTTAAGTAATCACTTGAATATTTAAAAGAATGAAGGTAAAAGATTGAAAGTACGAGGTCCAATGAAACTGCAGTGTGTTTGCATTTGTTTTGTGTTCGTTTGGGGAGTATAAAATACATTATTATTTCTAATGTTGATTCTGCTTTCATTTATTTTTGTTTTTAAAGATGTATTTCATAGTTTGCAAAATAAATAGTTTATGGAGACAGAATAGCTTAGATTAATTAAAATGGTTTTTTGCATTTAGTTTTGGTGTTGCCGTCAATTACCAGATGCCAAGAATTATGGAGCTTAGCCCCGTCGTCTATATTAATATTAATAACATTTTTGTGAATTTTAATTGCCTGGAGTAGTTTATGCATTTTGGGTCTTCCCAGGAATTCAAGAAGTAGTGGCCGGTTTCAATTAAATTCTCGGAAATTGCCGATTTGTCAGGATGGTTGAGTTTACATACTAGATAGTGTTCTGGTATGCTTTTGGAGATAGTTGTTCTGTCTGGCCTACACAAACCTTGTCCCATACAGAACAGCTGAGTTCATAAATTACATCTTGGTTCAAATTGGTACTACCTGTTAATTATTAAATATACTGTTTTTTTAATAGTATTTGGAGGTAATCTGTAATCGCTTTCTCAGTTAAGTAAATTCCACATGTATATATAAACCAAATTTATTGCGAATTGTTGATTTCTCTAAATTAAAATAAGTAAATTAACACATAAATTTACTTGTAAACAAATGGAACGTACGTCGTAACCTCTTTGTTATAATAATGGTGGGCGACGGTGACCATTCTTCTATAATTAACGGGACCTTTACAATAGGATACACATTAATCACGTAGTATTAATACCACCTATATCAGTAATTAAAGTACGTAAAATTTTATTGTAAGTATTCGTCCAGTCTTCATGTTAGTTTGTTCGGTTTTGGGAACCATCGTCTGTTAATCAATTTATTCGCTTTTCGGAACAGCTCATATGGGTCCCATAGAAATCGTTGTATCATAGTTATAATTATGAAATAAACGGTGAAAGAAAGAAAAAATACCAAAGTTTATATTAAAATATATAGAAGTTTACAACATAATAATTGAAATGTACGCCTATTTGTAACCAAAGGTTCCGACCGCAATTTGAGAATTTTTATTTTTTATCAATTATTTTAATTTGAAACGACAAAAAAATGAGATGACTGTAGTGTTTATATTACATTTGTCTAGTAAAATATGTATTTTCTTATCGTTATTAATCATTTTCGTTCAGAGTTTAGAGGAAAAAACTTGATTTCATCATTTTAATATTTAAAAAAATATATATTTATTTCTTACAATCAAATTTGGAAACTTATTTCAATTACTTACTGATAGTTTATAAATATCCCATTATTTGGATTTAATTTAGAATCGAAAATATACACAAATTTTTCGACTTTCTGACAGCATCATTAAGAAATAAAACGGTAAAAAATTCACATATATGATAACACTCATCTCGACACAGGAATTGAGAAATGAATTCTATTGTAATGTACAATTTTATGAATGAATAAATAAATAAAGTAAAACACGAGATATATTAATATTTATTTTTCACATCACTGACACTTAAGTATAACACTACGCGAATACGGTTGTAAAAACTACATTTTCCTTATTCCGAAGTCAGTGTTAAAAGTAGTTCACCATTTTCAAATTATGTATGAAAACACTAAAAACATTAATAAAAAACCTAACTTGTTAGCTTTTCAATGATTCATTAAATAAATAAATCAATTATTCTTTAAAATCACTGAATGATCCCAGATCCGTCCACGTCACACTGAACCTTTTATCCGTTCTAAGAGTTGAGATATTATTCAAATTTAAATAATTTTACAAAAAAACGCTTTATAAAAAGCTTGAAGTTTTCATTTACCTCTTAATAAATTCTCTAAAAACCCAAATTTCCGAAATTAAAGTTTTGAAGTGGAAAAACGGTTCAAATTGTAATTATGACCAAATTGAAATGTTCACTTTTGAATTAGGCACAAAATATTCCTAAAAATTGCCTCTACGTTTATTAAATTACCCGACCACATAAAGGCATTTTGATAAGCCTTTTGAGGATGGTTCGGGCAAGAAAAAGTAGCGAATAAAAAATTTGAAAACGATTTTCATATCCTAGTAATCTCATGAAAACGAGGTTTTACATAGTTGAGTCTACATACTGCGCTAGATTGTCTTTTAGGATTACATTGGCTTTCATTCTCCTTAGGAGCCTAATAAAATCCTAGGCCTAACCTCTGATAAGAGCCCTTAGCATTTACTAGAGAGAGTTTTATAAGAGGGTAGAACTCCAGTTGATTATAAACCTGCCGAGGGTTCGAACCCCGGCTTTGTAGGACAAACAAGGAGAGACATATCATGAAAGGCCAGACTGGAACACTTCACAACTAGTCTACTTACGTCATCTTGCATGAAGACTAGCGTTATTCAAGGCGGCTACTTCAGGACTTGGCAAGTATAATAGAGCAACAACCAATTATTTTGCATTAGTATGTTTTCTATTTCAGATCTTCTTCACTTTGAATCCAGTTTTTTTTAGTCTGAAATGTTTTTTTATGTTGTTTAAAGGATAGTGGGGATTTTATTTTAGAGTTTAGTTCCATTAAACAAGAAGGTGTTTTTCCTAAATGTTGTATTATTTTCTTTAGTTCGATGTGTTTTTGACACTGAGATTTAATTTAAATTTATTTTTGGTATTTATGAATGCAAGGAATAATTGTTTTTAATTGACATGATTGTTAAGATTATTAGGTTTCAGGCGGAATTATCCATTTAACTTTCATAATGGAAGAGCTCATTATTCGAGAGATGTTGCTGATTCGCAAACAAACAATCATTTATATACTAATTTACATATTAAACGCCATGTTATCATTTTGATATACACAATATATTATGTTACATTTTTTAATAGAATTTCTATATCAAATTAACGCAGACTAACTTTAAATGCCCTTCAGACTTCACGCATTTGGTTTTAATAAGGCTGCTTCACGCTCGAGAAAATATTTGCATGGTGATTTCCACATTCTAACCACAAATACTTAAGAGAAAGTCATTTTGCTTCAGACATCGCTTGACCTCTATAATAAACTAATAAGAATATCAACAAAGTCTCAGCAATTCACGCTTTGTAAAGGTTTGTTAATATTAAATACTTAACTTACTTGTTCTCAGTTTGAGTACCTACTGTGCGATAATTTGAGTATTTACCTACCTCTAGGGGTCAAATTATGTTATGACTATGTACCTCTGGGGGTCAAACGATGATATGAGTATATACTTCTGGGGGTCAATAGATGATATGAATGTGTACCTCTGGGGGTCAAAAGATGAAATGAGTATGTACTGCTGGGGGTCAAAAGATGATATGAATGTGTACCTCTGGGGGTCAAAAGATGATATGAGTATGTACTTCTGGGGGTCAAAAGATGATATGAATGTGTACCTCTGGGGGTCAAAAGATGATATGAATGTGTACCTCTGGGGGTCAAAAGATGATATGAGTATGTACTTCTGGGGGTAAAAAGATGATATGAATGTGTACCTCTGGGAGTCAAAAGATGATATGAGTATGTACTTCTGGGGGGTCAAAAGATGATATGAATGTGTACCTCTGGGGGTCGATATCAGATGTCGATTAAGAGAAAAAGGTAAATAATTATAGCAATGTATTTTGTAAAAAGCGGTCACCACATTTTCTCACAAAACTTTTTGAACTATCAACATTTTCTCACCGCACATTTATCTTTATGTATGTTCGCAATATTCAACTCGAACTAAATGCAATCAAGATAATGTCTTTCAAAATTTAATTTTCGTTTATAAATCGTTAATATTGTCTTTAATTATTGAATATTACTATTTGAGGTTTTACTCATAAAGTTATGCCAAAAAAAAAAATTAATTAACAGCCTTTCTAATAAACGTCGTGAATATTTGATATAGTTAATAAACAATTGTGTACGTCAAAACCTTAATAATTAACGAAAAATAGTGTCTGACAACCATAAAATAATTCATGGAAACATAAAAATTATTCAGCCAAATAGGGTTGTTTATCTCTTGTATAATGTGTTAATAATAATAATTTCTCACAGAATTTTTTTAATGTCTAATTTATTTCTTATTTTTGAAGATGTGGTGAATAATAACCTTTTTGAAACGAATAAAATAACTTTTTAAAATTTTATGTTTGAAATATACTTTAATATTTATAATTTGCAAACATTTTTTTTCCAAAGGTGGAAAAATTTTGGAGAATTCACAATTGAAAAAACACAGTCCTTTTATTTGGAATTTGTAAGAAAGCTGTCACTTCACTTTTATCTCGTTCATATAATAAAAAAATTGAAGTTGCTTTTCATTTACAAAAAATACCAATAAAAATGATATTTTTAATATCTTGCATATCTTGAAACGTTTATTGATACATATTTACTAGCCCGAGGAAGACATGGCACGATCAAGTGAATTAGATACCGGAGTAGAGCCATGCCTAAAATCAGAATAATAGAAAAGTATGTATGAATATGAATGAGGCAAAGAGCGTGTTCCAAGACCGAATGTAGAATCACCTCTCAAAGTTAGCTCACTTTACTCCGGACACTCTGTATAAATACAATGGAAACCAACGAATTAACACATTTCATGCGGGCAAAAATAAGGGTCCCATTCGATAAAATGGTTTGTGTGTGAAACGGCTGTGCACTTGAAAATAATACATGATTAGAATGTATAGTTTTACACAGCACACCCCAACTCTAAAATTAAATCCTTATTTTTTGTAATACGACTCGTATTTTATTAAATTACAACTTTTTTAGATTTTCTTACAAATCATTACAAAAAACAAAAACTTCCGCATCTTCGGTGCGATACCCGCCTCCCGAATTCACAAATTAAGTTGAACAAAGTTAATTTGGTAAATAAGTAGATTTGTACTTTTCATTGAAGGTGAAAATCCACAAAATGACGTTTTAAAAACCAGAATAATAACTATAATTTCTCGAAACAAATTCAAGATGTTATTCTGAAATCAGGTAAATTTTACGAATTGTCTTGAAGGCATGAAAGACATTGCAAAAACAACATTGCAAGTGCATCTTGCAGTAAGCTTCATGTTCTCCAACAAGGTTGTTGAATACAAATCAAAAACATTTTATTCACCGATTCCCGTAGGAAATATAGAATAGAGCAAAGGAAACCTCGCGTACTTCTCGTAGCATTCTGCACGAATTGTCTTTTGGAATACAAAAAACAGGCGTATATTTTTGTTTCTTTGCTTTCAAACAATATTTGACATTTAATACAAATTTTGTTTGGCAATGTATTGCGTGCAGCCTGGAATAGTAATTTTGTATGTCGTGACAATCATGCAGTTTCGCAATATTTTGAAATTGAAATGAATGTGTAGTGCAAAAAATAATCTCAATCGACTTGGTATCTTTTGGGTTTAGCCCATTCAGCAGGCACTCTGTCTCTCTTACACCTTCATACATCGTATATCGCCATTTATATTCGATCAAAATTAAAATTTCTTACTGACAGATGTGTGTGTGCGTGTGTGTGTGTATGTATGTGTGTTTATGCGAATTGAGCAGTTTATAATATTATTGACATGATGCAATTTTTAAATTTGGACCGTGAATCCGTCAAAAAGTCGATGCTAGAATTAAACAAATATTATTGAATGTGTGTAGAGAACTACATCTGCCATTCGTACCTAACAAAGAATTTTCATACATTTTGTTATCAGGAGGTACGAATTTCGAACAGCAAATATGATTTATTGTTCTCTACAGATAGTACTTTAACCAATAGAAATATAATACATCAATGCTTTAACCTACCGGATTCTAGACTAACCCAAGCACCCCTCCCTTACCCCTCTCATGTTGTCCCGTTCCCCTCATCATAATTCATATCAGACATCCCTGTAAATATTATTTTTCTGTGAATATTGATATTTATTCCAACCAAATTTATTTTCTTTTCTTCAGTGGATGAAATTGAAAAAAATATTTGAATCGACGTGTTTACGCGTTTTAAAGGTTTCAGACACCTCAATTTGGAGGTTAAAGATTGGATTCCCGCCAAAAACGTAACTGTCACACCATTGTGACATCGTGGTGTCAAGGTTGATACAAAGAATTTAGTTATCACACATCTCACAAAGCAGCATTCTAAATTCAAATGTAAGCAAGTGTTTGGCGCCGAGATTTTTAAGACTTGAGACATTCAAACGAACGCTGAAAAAAGGCACTTAGTTTGCTTTTAGTTTGATGCTTAAATTATCATAGACAATAATAATAATAATAATATACTCATTTTAAATACATGTAGGATTATGAAAGATTTTTTAAATATTTATATTGAGGGATTAGTAAGAGTTCTACTGAGCCAAACCCTCTGATATGAAAATATCTGGAGTCGGTGAATTATTTTCCCATTTGATCTCTGGTGATTTAACGTGTTGTTCTTGTATTGTTTTGTATTTATTATGCTTATATAATGCACTTGCATAGTGTGGATTGACTAGATGATCATTTATGGAAAAGTGTGTGGAAGGATTTAGTTTTTCCTGTTGGGAAGATTTAACCCGGACATAAAGTCGGAAAAATATGATGATTTGTAGAGCGCCGTTTTTGTGCAAAATCACAAATATATAAAATATTTATCTATCTTATTACTAACTTCATCGAAATACCCATATCCAGACAAACTATTATCTACTTATGGCTAACAGATTTCATCCACCCATACAAAACTTTATGTACAACGCATTTGAATAAAGAACGTGATGCTGTATTAGAATGTTTTGATCTAATTTTCATTTATTATGTATGTTCATCTGCATAAACTTTTTTTAAGTTTTCTTTTAAATTTTGCTTACTTCATTATGATACTAGATCCAAAAGACATAATATATTATTGACTATTTCGTTAAAACAACGTTTAGCCAAAGAAAATTTCGATATTTTTCAACAGAGGTATGCAATGCACTTACACTGGCCATTAGACCGAACACAAATTACTCTAGATTTAAATATGGACATCGAGCATTAGATCACCAGGTAAGGCAAATAAAATAGTAACCATATAATTATTAGCATATGTTACCAATGGTACGATGAAAATTGTCATTTTGAATGTAATATTATATTATAAACTACCATTGTACCAATTTTTAACTTGATTTACTTTAAGAGGAAGCTACAAGCCAAAAATGTGTATATTCTTGGTATACCTTAATAATAATAATATTTAGCTAATTTATACAGCGCCGTTTTCGTGAAAAATCACCTCAAGAGCGCTGTACAAATATATTTCTTAAAACTAGTGACTTACGACTAAGACTTATATCTAGTGACTTACGACTAAGGCCTATAACTACTATCCCAATGAAATATATATTTACATATGTAGTAACTTATAACTAAAAATAATATTAGCAATCTAATTTTACAAGCGCCAGAAGAAGACGTTAAATTGTAGATAATAGGCATTAAAATCGCTTGACAAACGGAGTCTAGAAACGTTCGATTTCAAGCATAAAACTGGTTTTAATTTATTTAAATAACTTTATAAGAAAGCAAAAAAGTTAATCAAGTGAAACTGTCACAGATAATCTTAGCTATAATACTGTATTTTTTAAAGTTGTTTCCTTTACGAGTTCACATATTTCCATTGAAAAAATATTTTTTTTAGTAGTTTATATTTATATTTTTTATTGAGTAATTTTTATTTTATTTGTGTTCTACTCAAGCAATACGATAGGAAAACCTTCAATTTATCTAAAGCATATTTTTTGGTATTCACAATGTAAACCAATTCGTCATAAAGATTAATCAAAATAGTGATTTGGCATTAAGAAAACTTTTAAACTCTTTTTATTTAAACTGATTACATGAAACTGCACAATATTTTCTAAACACAAGATTTCTTAGCGAGGCACACACAGTACATCAGCCATGCACTAATGAAAAGTTTAAATAATATCTGATCTGTATACAAATCACATCTTATATACAATGCAGATATCTATTGCATGGTGCAGTAAAAAACCTTAACAGTGAAGAAAAACAAAAAAATACTTTTATTTAGGAATAACTTACTAAGTAAAACCTCAAATTGTAATATTTAATTATTGAAGACAATATAAGCTATTCTACAAAGATAATTTGAAATAGAAAAATCAGAAAATATACGGTTGAATCTATGACTTGGTTGAGATGGTCTTGGGTTCTACTTCTAGATGCGACCGTACCTTATTCTGATTTTTCTGTTTCTAATTTTCGTTTGAGAATCGCTTATATTGTCTTCAATATTTAAATATTACAATTTGAGGTTTTACTTAGTAAGTAATTTCTAAATAAAAGTCATCAATAATTAAAATGTGTGTTGGATGTTTTGACGTTGTAATGTATGCCAAATGTAGGTGGTGCCAATGTGGTGTAGAGGCTGAGTATTATTGTAGCGGGTGAAGGTCGTACACAATAATGATACTTGATCTTGTACTGATATTTATTGGGGAGCTGCTTCTAACAAAAGAGGCACACAACTAACGTGCATCGCCTTTTATAAGATCTTGCAAGCATTCATCACTCATCCACGTTCGTACAGACATAATTACGATCGCCTTGTGAAATATTGTGGAATCACCTGCAAATAAAACCCAACCCACACTTCTGTTAGATTAATCGATCCCACGTAAGCTCTATCTTATAACTAAGATTAGGTGAGGTTAAGGTAGGCATATTGGTCATTGTGCATTGGGCATCGGCAAAATGAACATATCGACCCATCCACGCATATAAATGCGTTTTTATTTTTAATTGTTTTTTGAACATCATTTCGAATTGTATTTTGGGCCTGCATAACAGCAAATTAAATACTTGTTTTCGATAGGTAAGTATATTGTAAGTACAGAGAGTTGAATAAAAAATTTAAAAACTTGAACTGCTTTTACCGTTTCTTCTTCCGCTATACAAAATTTTACGTATTTTGGCGCGTTACCATGAGTGGAATGCAATATAAAACGTAATAATCGCCCTGTATCTTGAATTAATTTTTTGTCATCCCATATTTCTTTAATTCGATGGGCTCAATCAGTTGCAGGCTACCTGCATTACTTGATTTGCCAGAGACAGCGAACAGGAAATCTTTCCTTTGGAATAAAATTGTCGACAGAATTCCGTACGGTATTTGTTCTGCTGGCATCCCAAGCACGTACGAACGCAAGTCATCCTGGGATTTGTATATGAAGATTTACAAGGGTAGGATGCCAACTATGCAATGTGGTTATAATATTACTACTCATTCGCTTTCTAGTTGTTCCTACCCGGCTTCGCCCGATCTTAAGCACTATTTTTTTGAAAAAAAATATGATTAAGAAATTATTGTAAGTCGGTACTTATTATCAAAAGAGATGGCCGCTGATTTTTTAAAAGCTCCATAGTTCTTGATGGTAAATATATTGATAGTTGAGAGATGTTGCGTTGCCCTGAAAAATCTTGAAAGAAAGCAGTGCAAAGTCAATTGCTGAAACTCGTATTTTTTGTGAAATATTGCCGCATTAGAAAAACTGAACAGATTTCTGTTTTACGCAACTTTAGAGGGTTATTTGCAGGACTACCGCTAAGTAATTACATACATTTTTTTTATCTCAATAACAATTCTTCTTCTAACATTTTTCAGGTAGGTAGAGACTATGATATTGAAAAAAAAAATGCGATTACGAAAGTCAAATAATCACGACAATTTCAGAGTTGTAAAAATATTTTTAACTAAACCATTGAAACGCCACACACCTTGAACCAGAAACGGAACATGCAAATAAATTTACAGACAGACAAAAATCTAAAAGTTCAAATTAAAACAGGTACTAACTAGTAGTTTAGTGAACACTAAAACTTTAAATGTTGTGTAAGTAGGTAGTAAAATATTATTATGGTAGTCTTAGAACAGATATAAAATGAGAAAATATATATATATATATATAAAACCTTGTCTTATAAACGTTAGTTTATCATTAAAAATAATATATATATATATATATATATATATATATATATATATATATATATATATATATATATATATATATATATATATATATATTATTTTTAATGATAAACTAACGTTTATAAGACAAGGTTTTATGCATTGCATAAAGGATAACAAATAATTATAAGCAATAATTAGTCATCCGAAATACTAATACAAATTGAAAATATCTCCCGAGTACAAATAAATGCCCTCAACGGGAATTGAACCCGTGCCTTCTGATGTCCGGTCAGGTGCTCTGTATCCACTGAGCTATGTCGGCTTATTTCCAACCCGCCAAATAATTCAATATGTACTAACCTCAATCAACAATTACTGCATATTATATTTTTTCACCTGTAAACAACCAACTTTATTTTTGTAGGAAAGGCTTTGTTAGTGCTAAATTTCTCACTAGATGGCGTCGAGACATAATGATATCTTCATTTATTTGTGAAATATTTTTGACTTGTCAAATATTATTATTATTTTTTAATGATAAACTAACGTTTATAAGACAAGGTTTTATGCATTGCATAAAGTATAACAAATAATTATAATCAATAATTAGTCATCCGATTTGGAATGGTTGGAAATAAGCCGACATAGCTCAGTGGATACAGAGCACCTGACCGGACATCAGAAGGCACGGGTGCAATTCCCGTTGGCGGCATTTATTTTTACTCGGGAGATATTTTCAATTTGTATTAGTATTTCGGATGACTAAAAATATATATAGTTGAAAGAACAGTAATCTGAAAAAGTATGTTTCTAATATTCTCTTGTTACAAATAAAAACTTAAATTTCCACTAAAATGGTAAGTTTTATAAGTAGGTACTTAAATATCTATCTACTGAATTAATGATTTCACATTTCAAAAAATAATCTTTACTGAATTTTTAAAACGGCCACCATCTTGAAATCGGAACCGGAATGTAACAAGCAAATTAACAGACAAATCGAATTAAAATAGAATTTAATAATTTATTTCGAAATCTCATCAAGATTCATGAAACGGCTTCTTTTGAAGCAAACAAAGATTTGTGAAAATGTTAATGCCCATTATCCCAAAGCTCATCTCCAAAAAAACTTTTTTACTTTCAATTATCGTGTCTGCTTTTTCAGAATTTAAAAAGCCAGCGCACTTAAAATAATGTCTCTCAACTCAAACTTTTTTATAGAAAACTTTGCCTCGTGTCAAATTCACCATGCAATACGATACGACTTTGGAATAAGAAGCCAAACATAAATAAGCTCACAGAAGTATTTTATACTGGCGCAGCGGGCCTCTGGTAAATCACGAGATATTATAATTGTGAATCTCACTGTCTTTCAAAAATAAATATTGTCAATTTTCTGTATAATGTAATAATATTTTTTGTTGTCAGATCTCTAGTCATTCCAAGTGAGCCTTCTATGCCTCAATACAAAGGACTATAGTAGGACTATAAAAGGACGTAGTTTCAACTTGAACGATTCCCCTATTTCCTCACTTATTCGAATGAGGATTGGATATTGTTCCGTTCCTTCTCACCTCTTTAGAATTCACTTGCTTGACTCCTCAGATTAATAATTGGACATTATGTCGTGGAGTCGTAACTTTACATCATATACGATTTGGTTGTCTCTCTATAAAAATTCCTCTATAAGAGTTCCCGGGATCAAAGGGTAAGGTTTTTTGGGTCTTGGCGACAGATGCGTCTGCCTACTAACTGCTTGGCAGGCTGTATTGGGAGAGACTGGTTGAGGGAGACATTATGATCACTCCAGCAGGACTCTCAGAACATCGCCTTACACCGCAGTGGGAGGGATGGATTCATACATCAATCACTCCTGGACCCACTGATCCAAAAATTCCTACCCAACCCTTATAACTTTTTCCTTCCCAGGACATTGTTCCCTTCCTTTCCTTAAAAGATCCTCCATACAGCATTCCTAAATATGACAAAGGTCGTGAGGGGAATTATTTTCCTCAGAGCCTCCTCTGTGGAACTCATGTTCAAAAAAAATTTCATTCAAAATCTCGTGTCTTCTAATTCTGAACTCGACTACAATCTTTCAAATAATTTTTAAATTTTCCAATATAAATTCACCGTCCCTCTCTTCATAATTTGAAGTGATGGCCTAGAACACCTTTGAAGGGTAAAAGACAGAAACATTCAAAAAAGTAATAATACACAATGGTATAATAGAAGTGTTTTTAATATAATCTTATAAATTTAAACTTTGTAAAAACAGGGTATTTATCTGTATTGACCTACCAGGTAAAGCTTATAAATTGAACCTTTCTAATAAAAGGTAATCTGTATTGATCTACTAGGTAAATCTTACAAATTTAAACTAAACAAATAGCCATTTAAAAAAATATTTTATCATATTTTTGAACCTACCTAATTGTTGTCTGATATGATTTACACATTTATTTAAATCATTTCAAAATTTAATATTAAGTTTCATTAAACTTGAATAATTTTACGCATTTCACAGAAATACAATAACATATCACGCATTTTCATAGGGTGTGTGCTATTTATGTAAGAAAAGGTTTATGATTATATATTTTTTTAACATACATAACCTATTTATGACATATAGAATGCTGCCTTCTAAATAAATTAAATTTTTAATCAACTCAATGCTTACGAAAGGGGTAAGTAAACTGCAAATAAAGGTTTTCTTTCTAAATATAAAGAACGAGATGACGTGTACCCGGCGTTGCTCGGGGACTTATGAATGGTGTGGGGTAAAGTTTTGAGGTTGCGAATTCTAGTGTACCTGACAAAAAAATAATAATTTAAATTGTATTGTAATAAGTATATGTTTTGAATCCATATGTCATTCCAATGCAAAGTTTGTGTGTATTAAGTCTTCCCCAGGCGTCCCCGACGTTTTCTACTATTCACTTCTATATACCGCATTGCTACTATTAAAAAACTACACTAAACAATCTTTAATTCGACTACATATCTCATTTCAGTGCAAAGATAATGCGTTGATGCACTACGTCGTATAATATTTTAAATTGAGCCGCTATCAATAACAACCCTTACTTAGATGGCGATAAGGTTTAAATTCCCGTTTAACACCATCCGCCTGTTTTGATTTATGCAAGAAAAGAAACATGTGCCTTTTATTTTATTTTGTGGATGTTCAGGCATAAATATTTAAATGTTTTTCAATCATTTTATAAATAACATTTTCTACTAATCTATATATGAATTGACCATAGAGTTAACCCCATAATTGTAAAATCAACACCCCTACCTAACCTAGCAATTATTGAAATCTAACAGCTATGTCTTTTATTATGTTTTAAGAACACTTCAGGGATATTATTTTGTTAAGGCGATGCACTACGTCGTATAATATTTAAAATTAAGCCGCTATCAATAACAAACCTTACGTAGATGGCGATAAGGTTTAAATTCACACCATCATCATAACACCATCCGCCTGTTTTGATTTATGCAAGAAAAAAACATGGCCAAAAAGTGCTTTTTATTTTATTTTGTGGATGTTCAGGCATAAATATTAAATTTTTTTCGATCATTTTATAAATAGCTTAATTTTTCACATTATAAATTAAAATGATAACCGAAAATGGGTTCGTAAGTAGGAGATTTTGAACGTAAAAGAGGTTTTCATAGGCCTTATACATTATTTTTTTCTGGGCTTATAAAAAGACTTATCTAAAAAAAACTCGATCATTTAAAAGGCCAAGATGTATTCTACTCGCAGTATTTAATTAAAGCATCTGAAACATTTCTAGGCGACCAAATTTTCGAACCAAAAACACATGATTTTGCATTACTACGTATGGCATCGCCTTAACAAATAGTTATTATTCAGCAATTAAACATGAGACTCTATAATTTGATTTAATGGATTCAATAACTCAGGGCCATGTGCCAGGTTCAAGAGATCTGGCAGCAGAGAATTTACAGTGTAAAAAAAAAAAATTCGTATAAGTGACATAGAAACACATGAGATTAACTAACCTTAGATATAGTGTAGGGCGCCATGTAGATATGATAATATCTACAAAATAAAAGTAATTTAAGGAGACAGCGTCCAGTAATAGGTTTAACTAACTAACGCGTAGCCATTTCGTCCAGAGATCACCCGCCAGAGAATACAGAATGTCCACCCCTGCAGCTTGCCCGCTGGGAACTGAGTTCTGCCGATTCTCGTCAAAACCATCTGCCCCGCGTTTCGAACTTCTTCTTCTAATTTAACAACACCCGTAAGGCAAGCAGCCTAATGTAGGTTGTTTGTTGCCAGCCGAGTTTATGTACAGTACTTCCGTATAAAGTTGCAGACATGGCAAATTTAACTGTTACAGCATTAAGTCTTCCTCGAATGTCCTCGACTTATTCTACCATTCAAACCGCTCTCTAACACCCCTGCCACTTAAATAATAAACTTTGAAATTTGCATCGCAATCGATTGAATGGTGTAGAAACGCATACGGCACAAACAAAGAAACATCCATATGTATAATATGTGACTAACTGATTGAGAAAATATTCTAGTAATGCACCTCGTAACCCGAAGTCTAACATTGTTAGAACAATATCAAACTAATTATCATAATTTTGGAACATTCTCAAAAGATTGCTAGAGCGTAATATTAATATTGTGAGTGGTACAACTTCAAGAAACTTTAGAGTTTTAAGAACGAAATTGAATTATTTTAAAACTGAGGTTCTCATTTTACTTAAAACATCACTAAGTAGTTCTCATTTTTCGTAGTAATATAATGTATTAACTTTCACAGAAACTGTGGAAAATGAAAACATATAGTACATATTTGTATAGTAAACTTCTGTTTTTGATTTTGTTGGTGCTCTGTAAAATCGTTTCATGTAAATTCTTGCTACCCTCTTTACGCGCTATCAAGCAACGCAGAAGTTTAAATTTATTATTTTTATGCCATATCAAGAAGATGACAGGTACAATAATGTTTTACCCGGTTAACTCAATTCTTTTTTATTTTGGTTTTAGGCATTTCACCCTGAAAAGAGTGCTTTGTGCCGGTAACAGTTAAAGTGGATAAAAAAATTCGGTTAATCTATTGGGAAAATAATAAAAAAAATTAAATATTGGACTCATTTAGATCACTAAAACAAATTAAATGTTGAATTCATCCAGGTTTATTATCAACTAATAATTAATTAATTAAAAAGTTAATTCATCAACTTACATAAAGCTGTATGAACACGAGAATTGTTAAGAGATAAAAGGTGTTGTAATCTTTTGTGTTTATTAAATTAAAACATATAACACTTTTTAATAACTGGTTTTATTGACGATGTACGTATTACAAGAAGGATGACAGCAGTGTACAGAGCATAGATAAAAGAAACGAAATCCAAAAGGGTTGCCATACACAAGATGTTGCCAACTTTAAACTAACATTATTATTATAGAAAATAATGTATTACATTGTATGTTTTAACACCCCCACTCAATGTAACACATTCTTACATTATCTATATCTATAACTTTTAACCACCTATGTTATAACTGAGAGATTTTACATTAGGCCACATTGAGTAATAAATTTAAACAATAGGTTTTTGTTTAATGACTTAGTAAACATATCAGCTATTTGATCCTCAGTCTTAACATACACTAAACATATCTTACATTCCTTAATTAAATCTTTGACAAAATGATAACGTATATCAATATGTTTTAGTCTTTTAATATTATCAGTATTTGCAACCATTATGGCAGACTGGTTATCACAGTATATAGGTACAGGACAAACATTTATGTTATTAAAGTCTTTCAATAAACTTGACAGCCAACAAGATTCACTAGCCGCCATACTGACTGCAACATATTCTGCCTCGGTTGATGATAAGCTTACGGAACACTGTTTCTTAGAACACCACGATATAATACAATTGGAGAACTTGAAACAGTAGCCAGTGGTAGACTTTCTATCTCGTGTGTCACCACCCCAATCTGCATCACAATGCCCAACAAGTCCATCATCATTACATTTGAAAATCAGCTTATAATCTAGAGTATATTTTATATATCTTAAAATTCTTTTTAAATGAGTCAACAAAACATCACTTGCATTATTTTGGTACCTACTTAATATAGATACAGCTACACAGAGGTCTGGCCTAGTGCCTGAGACTGCATACATTAAACTTCCAATAATTTTCCTACAAGTATTTTCAATATCCTTGTCAGACTTACATTCTTTGGATTCTAAGATTTTTACATTAAAATTTTGATCAATAGGCGTATACATGGGTTTGCAATTATCCATGTTAAATCTTTTTAATACATTTTCTAAATAAGATCTTTGACATAATTCAGTTACACCATCTTTCAAATTCTGTTTAACATTGATACCAAGAAAATTTGAAATTAGTCCCAAATCTTTCATCTTAAACGCATTGTGTAATTTTAATTTAAGATCACTTAATTCCTGTTCATTATTACTAAACATCAAGAGGTCATCGACGTAAAGTAAGACATAAGTTTGGTTTTCTCCATTACATTTAGTAAACAAACAAGGATCATTCTTTGACTTTACATAGCCTGCTTTACTTATTACATGGTTAAATTTTTCATTCCAATATTTAGGGGATTTTTTTAGCCCATACAATGATTTATTTAGTTTTACAATATTATCACAACCATTATATGCCCCTTCCGGTAATTTAATAAACACAGTTTCCTTTATATCCCCATATAAAAAAGCCCCAGTGACATCCATCTGATGTATTGATAGTTTTAATTTTGTAGCAACTGAAACAAATAATCTAAATGTTGACAATTTGGCAACAGGTGAGTAAATTTCATATAAATCTTTTGTATCATTCTGTTCAAAACCTCTGGCAACCAATCTTGCTTTATATTGAATAATATTATCAACTTTCTTTATTTTGAATACCCACTTACTACTAATAATGTTTTGTTTTTCAGGTACAGCGCAAACTGTCCAAGTATTATTTTCTTTGAGAGTATCCAGTTCTTGTTTTACAGCTTCTTCCCACTGACAGGCATCACTCCTCTGCATAGCTTCCTTATAGGTGCCTGGTTCTGTCTCTGCAGTGTACACATTTTGGCAAGTATAGAATTGTGGCGCCTTTCTGACACGTTTGGTTTGACGAAGAGAAGCTGGCTGTAATTTACTATCACTATCGCGTTCACTATCTTCATCACTTGTTTCTTCAGGTTCATATAAGCTGTGCTGCTCATCATCTGACATCTGATTTGTAATGTTTGGATCACTCACAACATCTTCTACTAACTCTTGCTGGTTATTGTCAGTTTCATCGTTGTATTCTTCTGTTACAGACTCTAGGTTTAAGCTATTACATTTCCCAATAACAGGTTCCAGAAAAATGACATCCCTCTTTATTAGAACATCATTTTTATCAGGATAAAAAATTCTATACCCTTTCACATTTTCTCCGTACCCTACCAAGATTCCATTTTCTCCTTTAGAATCCCATTTTCTTCGTTTTTCTTTTGGAATATGAACAGCTACGGGCGTACCAAAGATATGTAGGTTACTGAGATCAAAATGTTTGTCTGTCCATAATTCATAGGGTGTTTTTCCTGGTTCATTACTTCTACTGGTTCTGTTGAGAACATAGGCTGCAGTGTTGACTGCTTCTGCCCATAATTTTTTTTGAAGGTTCTTGGCACACAGCATTGACCTTGCTGCTTCTGTTAAGGTTCTTATCTCCCGTTCCGCCTTGCCATTCTGTTGTGGCGTGTATGGTACAGAAGTTTGGTGTACTATACCCCGGTTTGAGAACAAAGTTGACACAGCCTTATTAATGAATTCTAAGCCGTTGTCACTTCTAAAAGTGATTATTTTGTTACCCGTAACATTTTCAGCTTTGTTTACAAAATCTTTAATATAATTAATCACTTCGTCCTTCTTTTTAATAAAATATACAGTTCTATAGCAAGAGTAATCATCTTTTAAAATCAAGAAGTACCTCGCCCCGCCGACAGATACTGCCTCCATCGGCCCGCAAACATCGGCATGTATCAGTTCACATGTTTTGACAGCTTTTGTCTCAGAGTTCATAAAGGGCAGCCGGTGTGATTTACCCTGTAAGCAGCCTTGACACTTCTGAAGAGAATTACTTGAGACTTTAATATTATTGTTCTCTAACACGTCTTTCACCTGCTGTATATTCTGGTGTACAAGTTTCTCATGCCACTCACTCAAACTTGATTTAACTGTAGTTACATTTGCAAAGCAGTTTTTATATTTATAACGAACATCCATAATATACATATTTCCAACACGATTTGCTACCGCACATACTTTATTATTCTTGGAAAATTTGCAAATGTTTTGATCTGTCAACATGACATAACCTTTGTCAGCCGCACAATTTACAGAGAACAAGTTTATTTTTAAGTCTGGCACACACAGTACATTATATATGGTTGTCTCGACCCACCGGTGTCCATTGAATACTTCTAGTTCCACTTGTCCGCAACCAATAACACTTATTTGAGTACCATCACCTATTATCACAGACTTTTGTGACACTTCTGGTGAAAATGTCGAAAATAGATTTTTGTCTTGACACATATGTTCGCTGGCTCCTGTGTCCACCAACCACTTAGACTGTTGATACAGTTCTTTAGGTATTTGTTGTACTACAAACGCATTTTTCTCCTTTCCTTTCTTATGCCAGCACTCACTCTTGATGTGCCCAATTTTGTTGCAATAAAAACACTTTTTTTCACTTTTGTTTGGAAAGTTACGATGGTTATTATTCACATGACTCATACACTCAGATTGATAATGTCCCATCTTATTACATTTGAAACACTTTATATTTCTTTTAATTGGAGCAGTTTTCTTTACCATAAACGCAGATGACGGCGATGCGAGTTCAGCCTTTTCCCTTACTCTCTCCTCTTCCACTAACAAACGAGCGACAAGGTTATCATAGGTTTGTTTGTTATCTGGCGCAGACTCCCATGCTGATATGAAGTGTTTGTAAATATCTGGCAATGACATCAATACCTTCGTAATTATGAATTTTTCCGAAATTTCTTCACCCATTTGTTTGAGTTGATTTTGTAACTCCTGTATTTTTGACAGGAAGACTGACATCTCCATTCCTTCTTCATATTTATATTGGAAGAATCTTTGCTGGATTATGTGAATACTTGTTTCACTTTTTTGTTCAAAAATGCTCGTTAACTTTCGCCACATCTCTGCAGCAGTAGTGCAAGATAATATATGTAACATCACTTCCTCGGTCATCCTGGTCACTAACATTGTTTGAGCCTTAGCATCTTGTGTCTCCCATGCTTTCTGTTCCTCGGAGCCTTGCCCTTTTACGCCTTCAACGACATTAATTAAATTTTGACCCCGTAACAACACCATTGTTTGAAACTTCCAAACATTCCAGTTTTTTATTCCTTCCAGTTTGATAACTGTATTATTTCCGTCCATCGTGTCTTTCGATTCCTTTCTTACTAGTATTTCCTTCCTTGCAGCCGAATGTAGCAAGTATTTTTCTCCTTCCCGGCAACTTAACCTCCAACGCCAACACGGTGTGAGGTTTATTTGCGTTTCTCCGGTAATTGTTTTCAACTAGTCACTTCACTGTACTTTTATTTTTGATAGGTATGTGGCCTGTGGTGATCTGGGCCCATAACCTGTTGTAATCTTTTGTGTTTATTAAATTAAAACATATAACACTTTTTAATAACTGGTTTTATTGACGATGTACGTATTACAAGAAGGATGACAGCAGTGTACAGAGCATAGATAAAAGAAACGAAATCCAAAAGGGTTGCCATACACAAGATGTTGCCAACTTTAAACTAACATTATTATTATAGAAAATAATGTATTACATTGTATGTTTTAACAAAAGGTATGAAATGTTAATGGGGTACTGGTGTGTGATTTTAATAAGCCGGCGGTATATGTTCTTGAAAGATGAATGGTTTTTACAGTTAAAGAAGACGTAGTCGAGGGTTTCCTCTTCCACACCACACTGGCAGACCGTATCATCCAAAATTCTAATTCTAGCCAAGTGAGATGCAATTGAGCAGTGACCAATTCTCATTCTCGAAATACATGAAATGAATCGTTTTGAAAGTTTTTTACCGTGAAACCATGGCTTAGCAGGGATATGGTTTTGAATTCCAGCATAGAAAGATCCAGTTCTTATTTTGGAGACTGCCCAATTTTCTTCCCAGGCACGAGTCATGTTGGATTTAAGAATCGGGAAGACATCGGAGATAGGAATTCTAAAATTTAGTGGGATAGTTCCGGAATCTGAACCAGATTTGGCGAGAGAATCGGCCATCTCATTACCCTCGATACCCAAATGGGCAGGGACCCAGGCCAATATCGTCTCAAACCCAGATTCACTTAGAGAATTGAGAAGATTTTTTATTTTACATATAGTATTGTCTTCCGGATAACATAGAATATTTGACATAATTTTAGTTAGAGCACTTAGCGAATCAGTACATAGTGAGGCTCGATGAATGTTGAGAACCTGGATTTGATTTAGCGCTTGTTCAATTGCAAAGCATTCAGCTGTAAATATGGAAACTTCTTTCGGTAATTTATAAGTGAGATTGATGTTGAATTCTGGACTATATATCGATGCTCCACAATTTTTATTTTCAAATTTGGAACCATCTGTGTAATGGATGGAAAATCCAGGGAATTTTGAAGCCACAATGCTTTTAAAACAGTCATCTACATTTTGAAATTTATTTGGGGAAGATAAAATATTCTTCCGAAAGTCTGATGTCATTGTGTTCGGCATAAAAGTGATTGCCTTAAATGGAATATTGTACATAGGGAGATTGGAAACTTCTTGAAGATATTGGAGGGAAGATGACAGAGAATTATAGAGATGAAAACTTTTAATTAGGAGAGGAAAACATTTTTTTCTCTCAATCTTTTGTTAGAATTCAAATTAACACTTAACCGATTAAGACTTTGTGTAATAGGATGATGTGATAACGATAAAGCCTTGAAAATATATTTATTGGCAAGGAACTGCCTTCTGAAATATAATGGAGGCTCCCCACATTCCACCTGAAGCGCATTAATTGGAGAAGACTTCATAGCTCCAATAATAATTCTGAGGGCTTTTGATTGAATTCTTTCCATTTTCTTATCTAAATATTTAGGGAGGGGGTCAAAAAGGAATGTGCCATAATCCAAGTGGCTCCGAACTAGGGAATTATACATTAATTTAAGAGTGGTAGGATGAGATCCCCACCATACTCTGGAAACTGCTCGCATCATATTAAGTCCCTTTTCACACTTTGTAGAAATTATCTGAACGTGTGGAAGCCAGGATAATTTATGGTTCAAAAGAAGACCAAGGAATTTGATTTGAGTAGCGGTTTGTAGAGGCACATTATCAAAAGAGATTGAGAAGTGGGGAATTTTTCTTTTGCGCGTGGAAGCCACGACCCTTGTTTTAGATGCCGCCAGATTCATCCCATTTATTGACAACCAGATTTTAATATATTGTAAAGCCAAATACATTTCCTTAGCTGCAAGAATGATATTTTTATGTAACAAATATATAAGGATATCATCCGCAAAGTAAAGTCGCTTGATATAAAAAGGAATTACTGAGTCTAGGTGGCTTATATAAATATTAAACAACAGAGGACTGATAACAGAACCCTGGGGTAAACCTCTCCATAGTTTGCGCCTTAAGCATTTAGAGGAAGACTCAATAATAATAGACCTATCTGTGAGCAAATTAATAATAAATTGGACTAATTTCGGGGGGATTTGTTTTTTAATTAGCTTTTCTTTCAAAACATTCAGTAAAACATCATCGTAAGCTGATGAAAGGTCAAGGAATGTGGCCAATGTATAAGAATTTAGGGATTGAGAAACTCGGATATCAGTTGTGAACAAATTTAAATTATCCATTGTAGATTTCTTTTTCCGAAAACCATACTGATTTGGTGAGATAATATCTTGACTTTCAACAAACCACTCTAGTCTGTTTTTTATCAAACGCTCCGCTACTTTCATCAAACACGATGAAAGAGCAATAGGCCGATAAGACGAAATTTCAGATGGATTTTTTCCAGGTTTTAAAATGGGAATGATTTTTTGAGTTTTCCAATCATCCGGAATTAGTCCTGTTTCAAACATATTATTAATAAGAGATAAGAAATATTCAACCGCCATATCAGAAAATGATTTAATGAAACTATAAAATATTCCATCGGGACCCGGAGCAGAGTCAGAAAGGGCTCTTATCACTCGTTTCATCTCATCAATGGAGAAAGGAGCATCTAGCCAGTTAGAGTGAGATGGATACGGCTTAATAGAAGGCATTTCTTCATATCCGGCAACTGATGGGGGGGCTATTTTATCCGCAAATCCTATAAGAATTTCTTCTGATATATGTTTGATTCTCGGCAGAGAATACGATGATCCGAATTTTTTTAAGCTAGACCAAACTGAAGACTGGGGAGTTTCTGGAGACAGGTTCTCACAGAACTTCCGCCATCCAGCGCGCTTCTTATTTTTCAAAATTCGTTTGGTTTCTGCCTGGGCTTTTTTAACTGATAAAAATTTTTCTAGTGACATACACTTACGAAAAGAGGAAATTGCTTTTTTTCGAGAGTTGACGGAGCGAGTGCATTCCTCGTCCCACCACGGAGTAGAGTGTTTTATTTTAATGTTCGCATTGCGTTTCGGGATGGATTTTTCTGCTGCATTTATAACCATAGAAGGAAACGTCTCACATTGCATTCTGATGTCTCCCGGGGACGTTTTTGTTAAATTAATAAGGTTATCTAGTTCAGAAGAGAAAGTGCTCCAATTCGCATCTTTCGTTCTAAATTTGAGATTATTTTTAACTGGGGGGGAATAAGTGTTGAATTGATGGTGGAAGCGGATTATAATTGGGAAATGATCACTAGAGAGCGGATCGTTTAGGATGTCCCAAGAGCATTTAGATGCTAACGAATACGAACAAAGAGATATATCAACAGCACTTTTCCGTTGATGAGGGGGGGTGAATCTGGTTGGAGATCCGTCATTTAAAAAACATAGGTTATGGGTATCAATAAAATCTAAAAGATTGCGGCCAGAATGATTTGTTATTTCGCTACCCCAAGAAGGGAAATGTGCATTAAAATCTCCAAGGATCATATAAGGGGAACAAATCTGGGTTCAGATTGGTACCATTCATTTTCAATAAAAGTCATAGAGGGAGGAATATATATTGACAATATTGTGATATCAGATAAGACAGCTGCTATTATCTGGATATCGTCGGAGGGAGTATGAATATTGATTTGTTTAAACGGGATAGAATTATGGATTATCAGAGCCGTGCCGCCTTTACTATCCGGTCTGTCGTGTCTGAGACAATAATAACCTGGAATTCTTAAGTGAAAGGAGGGTTTTAACCACGTTTCAGAAATGGCGGCTACTGAAACGTCGTGTTCGTCGAGTATTGAATTAGGTCAGATTTGTTAGCGAAGAGGCTTCTACTGTTCCACTGAAGAATTTTGTTCAGTTTTGAAGCCATTGGGGAGGCAAGATAATAAAGATTTAATGTAATCGGCAGCGTTGGACGGTACAGTATTGTTGTTTGTAAGGATAGAAATTAAAAGGGTAATTAAAGTTTGTATAAAAGTATTATTATTCATTTTTCGGGGAGAGCAGGAGGGGAAGTATTACCATTAATGGCACACCCATTGGGCGTCTGGGATTTGGCATTCCCATTCGGGCTGGCCAAAATATTATTCAATTGTTTTTTATCAAGGTAAGGTGTATATTTTGGGTTAGGTTTGACTGGCTTGAGAATGGTTTCTCTGTGAGAAGATGACGTTGAATTTAAAAAGGTGGTTGTTTGGAAAGGAGCTGAGGACGATGTCATCTCTGCGAATGATTTTTTCGCAGGAGAGATTAACTTTGAGGCCTGGAAGTACGAAATGTTGTCGGTAGCCATTTTATGTTTTATGTTCTTCTGTCTTGTTAATTCCGGACAGGCTAGACTGACCGCGGTATATGCACCCGAACAGTTAATGCAAATGGGATCATTGGAAGATTTCGGACATTGATCAAATGGGTGACCTTCTCCGCAATAGTAACAACGTGGGGGGGGGAGCGGCATACGGATTTCGAATGTCCGAACCGGCAGCAATTGAAACATTGAATTGTTGGAAATTTATAAACTTCGACGGGAAGCGAGGTATAATAAATTAACACACGAGACGGTAGGGATTGTCCCTCAAATGTAACAACAACAGACTGGGAAGGTTTCCAGATCGTGTTTCCATCAGTAGAATCCTTGTAGTTCAGTCGACGTGCTTTTAATACTTTTGGGGTTCCGTGAGAATTATTCAAAGCATCAACAATTTCAGCCTCTGGGATCTCCGCGGGAATTCCTCGCACAAGACCCATTCTCGAAAGGTTAAATGTAGGGATGAACGATTTATATTTATGATTTGAGAGCGAGTCAATTTTTTTTACAAATCCATTTGCGGAAGCGGCAGTGTTAAACTCGATAGATAATTTATATCGCCCTTCCGGTTTAATTGAACCGTTAACAATACCAAGGTTATTATTTTTTGAGTCAAATACGAATTTTCCAAAATCCAAAGGATGAATAGGTTTTCCCTGTTCAGTTCTCTGAACACTAACGATAAATGGACCGGAAGCTGAAGCAGGATAAAGTAAGTCAGTAATTTTTGCATTATCGCTAGTTAAAGTACTTGGCTGGATGTTACTATTAGTGTTAAGGTCGTTAGAGGTCGAGGTTTGTTGAATCGGCGGTATAGATTTATCTTTCGATGGAATGTGAAGGCTAAGCGATGGTCGTCGTTTACGAGATGGGAGCGCAATAGAAATCTGGCTCGTATTAGATTCCGAATCAGAAAAATCCAATATCGACACTGGGTCGGGAGGCCTATCTTCATCTTCCTCCACTATATAAAAAAAACTTAACTTTTAAAAATTAAATTGAAAAAATAATACGCAGTCTATTTCATTGACTGTACAAACAAAAACGGATTAGCCGTAAGCAGGAATGCAAACAAATAGGTATACGATAAACAAAATTAAATAAAATGTAACAATAATCTCTTATCTGAATGCGGCACAGGAACGGGCGAACGGCACTGAGCAATAGGTACACACAACCACTGTTGACCGCGGCTCGAATCGGACTCCCAACTCAATTCTTACTAAAAGATTAATATATACAGTAGGTCCAACTCACAGACATACAAAATTATAGACCTACCCAAGGGGTGACCAAGCTTCGTCGCGCGGAACGGAGAGGTAGCGTGACTGTCTCCCTTTTAAGTAATTTGTCAATTAAAAGCCCTTGAGCATTAGTGCGATTTTGTATGAATGGTATTGAAGCCAAATCTAGGGTAAAGGGAAATTGCCTGGCAGCCATATTGAATGACTAACTTTTGAAGTGATGTATGCAAAGTGGTGCATGATGAACTATTATTATTTTTGGAGTAATGGATGAGACAAAGAATGGGATATGTCACTAAAAAATTAAGAAGGTTCTGGAATTTTTCATACGTCTTTCCCCTCCCCCCGCGGCTTCAAACTGTTCTAGAATTGCTCCGTCCAGGGCTTTTTAAGTCATGCAATAAATAAATTTGTTGATATACCATACAGGCAACTTTGCACTGTCCTATGTCCTATCAGTATCCAGTATTCGAAAATAAAATCTGCTTACGAATAAATAGTCCTTTTTATCTAAATTGCTGACTGCAAAAAAACCTTAAAGATGAGGCCAAATGAGCGTAATTTTGTGAGTTGTGAGTCGCGGTTTTGTATACTTTACGTACTTTACGCTGTTTTCGGTTTCATATAAAGGTTTGTTCCACACGGCGACGCAAAATGAGTTGTCTGCCGACACACCCGCGTAATTACGCGACTTGAAAAAATACAACTCACAAATTACGCTCGTTTGGCCTTAAACTGCAAATTCCAAAACGGTTAAACGAAAGATCGGACCTGTTTCCAAAATCAAGTATTTTGTTGAACTATTTAGTTAGACACTTTTGTGTTATCATTCACCTCAATCATTTTTGCGCCGTTATGCAACCCGAATTGTAGACGATTCGATTGATTTGATCAACGAACATTCAAGCCCTGGGCAGAAAAGTGGCAGCACTTTCAATACTACGCAACCAAACTTTTTAACAGTATTCCCATTACTTTGAAACAATTAATGACTACAAATACATCAACAAACTTTCTCAAAAAACATATCATAGCCAGGATAAAAAATCAAGATATTCACTTAATTCAAAAGATTGTAATTCCAAACCAAACATAACCAAAATATAATAAGTAAAATTTAATATTATACACGTTCCTCAAGAATTATCCTAAAATACATACACTCACATATAAATGTGTGTTTTCATGTTTCAATATATGTCTGTGAAAAAAAAAAAACTTTCTACTACAACACATAAATACCTGTCACACTTAATCACAAACACGTTAACACCTCAGCACAGGTTCTCCTAGTGAGGTGTTCACGTAACATACAATATCACCCACACACAGTTTTACCTATATCAACCTATGTTCTTTATTTTTTATACCTTTTTTCTGTACTTTTTTCTCTGTATTACAATATAAACCACTGTAATCATTTGTAAAATGTGTATTCAAGAATAGACATAAATAAATAAATAAAAGTCAAACACTAAACTACGCTGCATACTGTTATCTTACTTAAGCGAACTTTACTTTAATGCACAGTGTCAGATTATCTCAATTTGTGCCTTTCGGTGATAAACGCACGACTGATTTCGTATTTTATTCAAAGGATTCTCGAATCTTTCTGGTGCCAAAACGATGGTTACTTGGTTTGCCTCCAGCTCGTTGAATGATACCCAGATTTAAGGTCAGCACAAGTCTACTTTTTCAATGTCTATGGTTCAACTTCTGAATTAACATATCGTCGCTGTGAAATCAAACCGGCATATCTGCGAAATGCTTGTTTTTCACCAGAGCGCTTTAAAGATTTCGCATATGATATTTTCCTTTTAACGTCCGTTTGGTTCACCTCAATGCCACCTTATGAATGAATAAAATTTAGACGAATACTGCTTATTGAAGTAGTAGTTGCAAATAAATCGAAAATTGCTTAAATTAAGAGTAAAATGCAGATATGCCAGTATGGCTTTAAAATCAGTGTAATATTTGCATTTGTGTCACAGTGGCTTCTTCTTTTGGAACCTGTTTAAGGTATAAAAAAAGACAATGTTGTCAATGAAAAAATAATTTATTGCTTCACAATTTTTTTTATAAACAACTAACATAATACTGCTCTTTCCTTTGCTGGTAACTTCAAAGTTTCCCAAACGTTTATGGAAATCTGAATAAATTGACGGTATTATCCCGGCGGTAACTAACTTTAGGATACCATTTTTCTTCTTATCATCAATGGTCTCTTGGAATAAGCGTGCATCAGAACAGGATTCACGCTCCCATTGCCCCGTTTATTCCTTTTCTTCGCCTCCTCCCAGGCATGTGATCCGTAGGAGGTTTTGAAGTAAAAGTTGCCGTCGTAAATGAGACAAACATCACACTGATCTTTCTTCGGTGTGAAAGTTTGTATGACTTGAAAAAACCTCTGTACTGGTAGTAGCTGATTCCTGCAAGGTTTGACTCCTTTCTTTCTGTTAGATAATCTCTGTGATCGGCGATAGATTTTCCACCATCGATATACTCCCGAGAACTTTGATATCGGTAGTAATGACTAGGAACACTTGAGCTTACAGTTGTGGCAAGGAGGCTTCATGCTTCGTTGGTTCACTCTTCCACGGGTTTTAGACTCGTATTCCTCACCGCATTTTCGCATCTTTCAGTTTGCTAAAGTTTTTTTATTAAATTTGCCTATTTTAATTTATTTTTTTAACCGGGAGAAATTTTACCCGGGTCAGACATTTTGGCATATATGCCGGTTTGTTTTAGTTGAGGCTGCTATAAATGCTTTTGTTAAGTGCAAACCGGATTATCTGCCAATAAGTCATACAATAAGTCATATTTGGTAGTAATAAAAATGTACTATTGTGAGATAATCCAGTTTTACTTACATGATGGACGCATTTCCCCATTGAAAGTTTTGAAGCAACTGGCGTATTGCGGAATAGGTCTGTCTTCTGCTAAAAAAAATGGCGATTCACGCGTAAATGCATACCGGCCCAACGCCATCTGACAGATTTTTATTCAACTATACGACATGCCGGTTCGACATAAAAATAGAAGGGAAAAAAAGAAATTTTTTGACACCAATAACTCAAAATCTCCATTTTTGCATATATGCCGGTTTGATTTAACAGCGACGATATATCTTATGGGAGATAGCGGAAAATTTATTTTTTCACTTTACAAGTTAGTACTTGCATGCCACTTCAAAATCGTGAATGCAGGGACATCGGAGGGACTAGACTGGTTCATAAATAAAATATGTAGCTTCCAATTTTTAAAAAATGTAGAGACTTGGCATATGTGGCAAAGGAGGTAAATAATATGTTTCTTTATAACGCCATTCTGGAAGTGGTGGGACTTACCTTCAATCGTAGGTTAAGTTTATTCCTATCATCCAACTGACGTATTGATAAGCGTCTTGTTGAGTTGAGTTACAGCCGTTAATTATTTTGTTTTCATCAATATCCATAAATTATACTTTCCAACTATTAGATTTCCCATTTTGTTCGTTGAAGGCTTATATTTTAACTACCATGGACCGGTTTTTCATCTTCAGCCTTCTCGTAGACGAGAACTCAATTATTAACTGACGGTTTTTACGCTTATCATGTCAGACATGTGAAAACTTAAGCTTAACCGACACTTAATCGATCCAGAATAAAATTATTTAATCATTAAAGAAGAAGATAACTCTAATACATCTAAATGAAACTTGAAATAGAACAAGACAAAGACAATTAAAAAAAGATAACGTTCACAACTATGAAATGAACCCAGGATCTGTTGTCTTACCGGGACAGGCGTCTTAAACCACTCGACCATTGGGACCTATTTATTAAGCGTCATATTTGTTGCTATCGTATTTCATAATCAGAATTAACAATATCATATTGCAACTAATTTAGTTGTTTACTGTTTCATGTTTCATTTAGATTTATTAGTAGTATCATCTACTTCAATAATATATTACACGTATATAACCTTCAAAATAAGTTAAGAAAAAAAAATATATTTCTGAATATTATCTCCAACTAAATTTTATATATTTTTCTGCTGACATATTTTTGTAAGATTACAAAGTTCTAAATGCATTTATGTGTAACCTATATTTGTATCCCGGTGGTTGGAGTAGTATAATCGATGGAGATTGAATGAGATTTAGATTGAGACTAAATTGTATATATAGAAACATTTTTGATTGTAGGTACGGTACGATGATTTTACTCGTGCACAAAAATATTATTTTTATACGACATATTGATTCAAATAGATTTTAATTGTCACCACATAACCAACATATAAAAATATATCAAAAAGTTACAAAAAATCAACTGCCTAAAAAGCAAAAGTTTTTTTTCGCAACGTATTTAAAAATATTTTTTTTTTAGTTTGACTTAGGATTGGGTAGGGCCGATATTTATTTCGTGTATTAACTTAAATGCGTTTACGTCCGCGTGAATGTACGTTAATGCCACAAAAAGGAGATTGAATGGATTGTCATCGACAACGAGTCGATCTGCAGAGTTTCAGATCGATCGGATGTCGAAAAGTGGATTAATTTCCACTTAAAAGAATTGCTTTCATTCATTCACGAAAAATAATCTCCATTATAAAAGATGTATTTAAAAAAATAAATCCGTAAAAAAGATAGTTTTTTTTACTACAGTACATCAATTTTTGTTTTTTATTGAAACAGTTTCGACTTCTCGCCACGGTTCTACGAATCAAACAGCACGACCTAATTACGCTATCATTTCATACAATTTTAAAGAAATGCGTACATGTCAGCGTGTCTATGCGTGATTACCACCAAAAGTTGATAGAATTCATTGTCATCGATAACGAGTCTATCTGCCGAGGCTTAGCTCGATCAGATGTTGGAAAATAGATTAATTTCCTCTTCAAAAACTTGCAATCATTCATGAAATTCAATTTAAAAACTACACTCAAAAAAACAAAAAGAAAAAAGTTTCACGTAATTTTATAATTATATTTATCTTTTGAAATCCGGTAATGAAAGTATGATTGAAACACGCCCCCTAGAACGTTCACGTTAACTGGTTAAACTCTTCAAACAAAATAGTAATAATAAAGGCGTCTCGCGGCGGAGCATTACCCAACCCCCTTCCCGCTCTCAGTAATATCCAGCGGTGTTATGAAATGGCTTGATGGATGATCCATCACCACTGTTTATCACTTCGTCAACATGGCGTGGAATTTTCAAGATTGTAGTACTTTGGAAAGGCTCAGGACGTGATGTATTTTTAAGTACTGTCTAACAGATTTTTAGAGCTTCATTTTGTGTGTTTTCTTGAGTCAAAGAACGAATAACAATACATATTATTAATTAATGTGTTTGTAAAGGTCTCCAAATCGTCTTGGAAGGAGTTAATAAATAAGTGGTTCTTTTAGATTAATCGGGGATTATTAATACTCCGCGTATTATAAAGGTGACTAAATAGTCGACCTAACTCGTAGCTGGCTAATTGGAATCTGAAACAGTAAGTTTCTCTGAGAGCCTTACCACTGGCCCTGGCGACTACTTGCCACTGGCTCCATCTTGCGGACTTCCACGCAAGCTCTATGCACTGCCATCTATGCGTGTATCTATGAAGCTCTTACTTCCCAACATCAATCTTATGGTCATATTATGTATTAGATAAGTATAATTTAACTTTAAATTCTTTTGCAATGTTCTATATCAAAATGTTTACGAGAGATGGGGATGCTGATAAGATATTGAAAGAATGGTTAATGCAACTATCTTCGTTAATGGAGGACTGAACGCGGATGGCGCTAACAAAACAATGTCCAAAAAAGTGAAGCTAGAAGTCCATAATGGAGTGCTGATTCCTACCCTGATGTGTGGCAGTGAGGTATGGAACTACCAGAGAAAGCATAAAGTAGACCGAATGCTGTAGAAATGAGATCCCTGAGGCATATGTTTATAATAATAACACGTGTTGTATTATCTTTTTTTTTGTAACAAATTGATATAATGATATCCTCAGTGGGATCTCCCGTGCTGAGGATTTCATTTACATATGATTAAAATTTAGTAGTATGGATAATAAGTAATTATAGATATATGCAGTAGTGTTTTGTTCAGTTGAGTGGTTTCGGTTTCAGTCTGTATTTAGTGTAGGTATATTGCCTATTTCTAATCTCCCTATGTTTTATATCCAGCTTTTTTATTTTAGATTTAAATGTTAAACTATTGTTGTGAGTTTTGAATGAGAGTGGGATTTTGTTATAGAGTTTAGTACCATAGTATAGGAAGATTTTTTGCCAAAATGTTGTGTTTGTAGTTGCTTAGATCTAGTGTTAATAATATATATATTTTTTTAATTTTATTTGGCACAATATTTTTTACATTTTAAGTTTTCCAGTAATGTAGGCCTCACTGGGTGGCTTGCCCGTCTTTTTTGTTCTTTAATCCATTTTGTAATTTTGTGTGTGAATTTATTTTTATTTTCCTCAATTTAAATTTCAAATTTTACACTGTTGAGCTTTTATAGCATGGTATTGGTAGTGTCTATAATATATATGTTAGTTGTTATTTCTTGTGTTTTGTATTAATGAATGTAAAGAAGTATTGTTTTAGAATAGAGTTGTTTAAGTGATATGATATTAAATCATCTATGATCGTGTGACAAATGTGGATATCCGCAAAGAATGTGAGTCTGATATAGTGAGTAAAATTAAGATAGGGATCGCCCAGATGGTTTGGTATATTGAGAGAATGAACGAAAAATCAAAATAAAAATTTTCTCCGAAATCATAAGATTTGTAAGTAGTATTTAGATACTTACCTACTTAATTGATAGACATGATGATTTTACATTTGAAAAAAAAAACTTTACTGAATCGTTAACTCGTCGTGTGCCAATGCAATTTTTTCCGTGCTCCTGTTTATTATATTTTCGTCAACAACTTACTTGTTGTTTTTAGAAAACGATGTTTTTGTAAATTGTAATTGTTTTCAACTAACTAACCATCACGCCGTTTCCCCGCAGAGGTAGGCAGAGGGCGGACCGCCAAACAACTCAGTATTGGCACACACTTATTGCCTCATTCATATTCATACATCGTCTCATACATACTTTTCTATTATTCTGACTCTTGACATGACCCGACTCGAGTATCTGATTCACTTGATCGTGCCATGTCTTCCTTGGGCGTCCCCGACTTCTGCTACTATTCGCATCATATATCCTCCTTACACTCCTATCTTCGCTCATTCACACTACATGCCCAAACCATCTAAGCGTCCCTTTCTCAATCTTACTCATTACGCTTACATCAGCCTTGCACTCTTTGCGGATCTCCACATTCCTCACACGATCACACATGGTTTTACCACACATACGCCTCTGGGATCTCATTTCAACAGCATTCAATCTACTTTCATTCTTTCTTTCCCAGTTCCACGCTTCACTTCCATACATCAGGGTAGGTACCAGCAGTCCATTGTGGACTGCTAATTTCGCTTATTTGGACAATTTTTGTTAGCGCCAACTGCGCTTAGTCCTCCATTAATAAAGTAAGCCACATAAAAATAAAACAATATGCAGGGTTTTCCAATAAGAGGTGTTATTTTGAAAAGCCCGCTATTTCGGTAGATGTTACTTTTGAAGCTGTCGTTTTTTGACATTTGATAAGTAAAAAATACTACGTCATTAATAAAAATGGAACGATATACGCTTCAACAACGCATTAAAATTATTAAAATTCACTTGAGTGAATCAAATGCAAATCATCTTGAGTGATGAGGACCATTTCCACCTCGGTGGCATCGTCAACAAGCAAAATTGTCGCATCTGGGGCTCGGAAAACCCAAGAATTATTGTTGAAAAGCCTCTCTATCCTCAACGTGTGACTGTTTGGTGAGGTTTATGGTCCGGCGGAGTCATTGGACCTTACCTTTTCGAAAATGAGGCAGGAGCAACAGTTGCGGTAAATGGATTGCGCTATCGAGAGATGATTAATAATTTTTTATGGCCGGAATTGGATGGTATTGATGTGGACAACGTTTACTTTCAACAAAACGGCGCTACGTGCCAGACAAGAAACGAAACCATTGATCTTTTACGATTGAATATCAAAATAACACCTCTTATCGAAAAACCCTATAGATGTGTCTAATTATCTAAATATATAAAAATCATGTACTGTTCGTACACATAATTTCCGAAACCGCCCAACCGATTTCAACGAAATTTTGTGAATGTTTTGGTTTGAGATCTAAAAAAATTTAAACGGAATTAAAACCACAAATGTTAACTTCCCTACATAGAATGCGGTTTGTGGCAGGACAACGTCTTATATTATTAAATGAATTCCAAATGGTTGAGTTAAATTTTAACTGGTTTATAATCTTAAAATATAAAAATTTAGCCTGCGTATGTTTGTGTTCACAAAACTCGAAAAGAAGTCGACCGATATCGCTGAAAATTTCAACGTTTGTTGTTATTAGTGCCAAGGGTGACGAGAGGTGTTTATGGTAGAATAAGTCGGCGACACCTGAGGTATACTCAACACAATATCTCTGCACCGTAATGCGATGTAATGTATTTATTTAATAGTAACATTTATTTATTTTTATTTATGTACATAAAAAAGGCATGGTGCCCAAAAATTTACATATATGGATGTTTAAATACATAATAATAACAAAATGATAAGAACAAAAATAATAACAAAATGAATAAGCTAAATATGCAGAAGTAAATAACAAATAAGAATGGGTAAAAGGTAAATACAAATATGTCCATAACGATTTGTTATTGTCACACCTGTACTAGTGAGACACTGATTAGGTAGGTACAATGTTGCTTCTCTTTAAATAAAGGGCTTCATCACAATATCAATACGTTTTTTTTAAGTGTTTAAATTGGTCATTAAAAATGTCTATTTCATTATTAGAGCCATGTATAATGTTATAATTTCTTAATGTTCGCGGTACGGTGGAAACATACACCGTATTTGTGTGGTAGGCTTTAATATAGAAATTGTCTTTCATCCTCGTTGATTTTCTTGATGGTATATTGATGTTAATTTGGGATAAAATGTTTGGTGAATCAACTGATTCATGTATAATTTTGTGTTTACATTAGTAGTAAATGGTGGAAGAAATCGGAGGCGCCCGAAAAAGACATTGGTAATAGCGAAGCTAAGGGGGAAGGGAAGATAAACCCGTTGTGGAAAGATCTGAAGTGTTTGTTGAAAGTTTCGTTCACAAGAAAGCAATATTTTCGGAGCTTAGACTTTTCAGTGTGGGAGTTGTCAGTTTGTTACAAACAGAAGCACTAGAGACACTTTGTCAGCTTTCAGTTTGACATTACTCAAATTAATTAATGCACGACGTTTATGATTTTATTCTGGATTCTTGAACAGACGAAATAACGACAAGATTTCGTTGACTATTTGATGATAATATAATGATATAGTTTTGTGAACAGTAGACCTTGCTTACAAAAAACATCTTTCGAATTTTCGCTTATCAAATAAATCAAAATCAAAATTTCGTCCGAAATCAAAAGATTTGTAAGTAGGTACCAACTTAAATATCTACTTACATAATTATTATAAATAGTAATATGTTTGATGTAACTTAAAAAAAAAACAAATTACGAAATATACAATCTGACGACATTGACATATATATTTTTTTATTTTTTTTTATTTAGTAAAAGATTATACATTTATATATATTATTTAAGAAATGTTTTGACTGCCCAACTAGGAGGATTCCCGTTTTAAGACAGTCAAATTAGGATGAGTATTAACATTTTGATAAGTTGTTTGATAAGTATAGTATTAAAATAATAATGAAATGATAGGTATTTGTACTTTTAACTGGTGCCTAAGCCTACTAACATATTTTGTATAAATATGAATAACAAAGAGAAGAAATAGAATAAAATAAAATATCCAATTAAACATAAGATTAACTGCTGCTTGGGTAGCATTCTAATTTAAAAGTACTAGGTAGGTACATATATACACATAATGATAAAGATTTGAACATAAAGGTATTTTTTACATGGTTTATTTTTTGATGACATTTATTATTTTTTCTGACTAGGTAATTAGGGAGTCGGGCGGGCAATTTGGAAAGGGTGGGTTGGATACCGCCGCCCCGGGGACCATTTATTGGATAACCAATACCTCTGCCATAGGTCACACCGAATGGTTGGCTACGTTTTGTGATTTAGCAGGGGTGCCCGGGTTCACCGGGTGAGGTGTTTTCTGAATTCGCCTGTCCACTAGCTGCGTGGCGTGGGTGATCTGGTTTCGGGTGACCCTTTGACCTCTCCAGCTGATCTCTCGACCCATGGCCATGCACCGCAGTGGGAGGAATATATTAATTCGTCCGTCACTCCTGGACATACTGATCTCTAGATTCCTACCCACCCCTCTCACCCGATTCATACCCTTTTCCTTTCCAGGACTTCATCTTCTTTCTTTCCTTAAAAACCACTTCCACACAGCATCCCTAATGATTACATGGGGCCTGAGGGAAATTCACCGTTTTCAGGCAGTATTTTTTACGATTTTAACTAAGTGCCCTCTTGTTATTTTATAATCAATATAATCAATCAGATTGTATTTCAAAATTTAAAACAAAATCCCAAGGCCTGTGGGGTTAATGAAAAGGAAAAAAAGTTAGGTTAGGTATCATGATATTGAAAAAAGGCGAATAAACAAATTGAAAAAATAGGCACGAAGATTGCACATTTTGAATAAATAATCTTCACTGAACCATTAAAACGGCCACCATATTGAAACGGAAACGGAACGTACAAACAAACACACGGAGAATAGAAATGCAAAACGGTCAAGTTAAATCAGGTACATCAATAAATTAAAATGAAATTTGATGATGACAGTTTGTGGACTTCTGTCACATATCATTCTGCATCGGTAGTTAAAAAATCATAATAATAATAATAATAATTTTTCAAAATTTCTCCTTCTATAACGGCATTGGAGAAATGAAGCAGTCACTCAACAGTTAAAATTTAGCAGTATTTTTTACTAAGTTTGATTAATAAATCATTTTTATTTCGTTTGACAGTTACATGACAGATGTCGTATAAAATAATAATTTAAAGTACTGAAAAGAAATCTTGAATACGAAGTGATTAATGGAAAATTTTAATAAATAATAAATTTATTAAGTGATATTATTTACTTAGAGTTTGTATCTACAATGTTCAATTGGTGTGATAAAACACTTAATTCGCGAATAATGTATTACTTTAAATTTGTATTTAAAGATAATATATAACAAAAAAAAATCCGCCTCTTAATCAAACAATGGTGGGTTTTAAAAAAAACATGGTTACACGTCACTTTTTGATATCCTTGAATATATCGGAAAGACCATTTAAAAAATTAATGATGACGTAATTTTTTGATATTGTCGAATACATGGAAATGAATATTTAAAAATAAGAATGACACATCACTTTTTGATATTTGTGAATATATCGGAACCATTATTTACAAAAATCAAATAAATCATTTACATTAACGGAAATGCTAAAAAAAAAACATTGAACAAGAAAAAAGCGCAAATGAAAATAATTGCATTTTGTCATGTACATCACATCATTACATTGATGATAAACATATTTTTGCTATTTCAATATTTATCGCTTTGTAACATAATATACGCAATAGAATGTTCTTGAATATTCACTTGCACATTCTTAACTTACTTGGTCTTGAAAGTAATATTTATTCCTAAAATATTTTGCCTTATATTATTTTGCTCTGTTGATCAGAATACATTTCTGACAAATAATAAGATAAGCATACCCTATCCTTGATTGAAAACTGCCTTCGAATTTCAGCATATTCCAGTCGATTCTATTCCACTTTTCCTTCGGCGAAAGGCTAATTTAATCAATTTTACTGGAACGCACGAAAAATATGACATGAAAAAATATCAAACACAATAATATTAGAATATTCAATGCTGTTTATTGTGGAAAAGCATGTTTCATTTAAAGGACAGAAATGAGGAACGAATTCAAATTACACGTTTGGCAACAAAACAGCCTTGAAATATTCCAACTATAATTTAATTACTTCAAAATAGTATTGTATGGTACCGCTGTGCAAAATTTATCAGAATTTTGACAAAAATATTATTAATTTGATATCACAATGGAGATCTACAATGTCAGGCGAGTGTAGGTGAGATGGAGCGCTGATCTATTGGGCTAAATGAACCATTTGTTTCCGTTCGAAGTGTATAGAAGGCACTTTTAGTGATATTTTTTTTTTTTTTTTTTTACAGTAATACCGCACAAGAGTCCCAACTGCTCCCGTCTGGAGCCAGTGAGACTATGGCATCCCCAATTGGGGTATGTTGTGAGGCTGAGGGTATATTGGGGAGGGGAGGGAGATGGGGAAGAGAAAGGTGGGGAAGTACCTGGCTATTCAGATCTGGTCACCAAACACGGCTAAAGCCATTTCAAGCAACGTTTCAATTCTGAATGGTGGTCTTACACCAGGGCGATACTGAGAGTATCTTCCACTCTGGAACGTGCCGCAAATATACTATATATTATTTTAAATTAATTAATTGTGAAATAACACAAATTAATCAAATAAAATTTATTTGCGCACGCCGGGTTCGAACCCGCGACCTTCGGATCTGTAGTCAAAAGCGTATACCACTAGACCACGCCGGCCGTTGTTCTATGGATTTAAGTGTACTAAATAAGATTAAGAAGGGGATGCTTATATGATTTGGACATTGCGAAAAGAATGTGAGTATATATGACTTAAAAGTGAATGGTAGAAGATGTCGGGGTCGCCCGAAAAAGGCAAGGCACAATCACGCACATACAGGTATAACCACGCATACAGGGTGCTGTTCTGCCTCCCTTGGCAACACAGCGCCTCACAGATGTTGGCAGAGGGAAGGGTGCATGGGTTCGCTTTCTCGATGAGCCACAGAGTAGCCGGGACGAATCAGCTCTACCGGAGAACGGAAAACACTCTTATCCAGGCCGTCGCCCAGTAACAGGGCGCTTCACCATAGATGAAGAATTTCCCCCGAAGACTAAATACGTAAATATGTTTACCATTTTATTTTAAGTTTGTTATCATATAATTTATTTAGATATATGCTTTTATATGGCAGACAGAGTATTAAACTCAACGCTCCGTTCAGCTGAAATAAAATAAATTACTTGACTCGGATGATGTCTAAAGTCAGATTAACAGAAAGATCTATATTTTTTTAAAAGATGCATTAGTATGAATGAATCAAGGATTGTGTGCCAAGACAGAGTTGTGCGGTCTATCCTCATTTTGTACCTCTCCTTAGTTAGCTAAATATGAACAAATTTTGTTAACCTTACCTGTTACTCATGACATTGTAGAGTATTGGGTTGACTGTACTGGAGACATAGTACAGCCAACCAGTCACGGAGAACATCCATTCGTTGATGTCCTTGAAGTGCGTCCAGTTCTGTCCGTAGATGTAGATCAGCCGCTGGGCGTGGAAGGGGGCCCAGCACAGAAAGAAAGCCACCACTACTGCGGCTGGAATGAAATGGACAAGAAAATGATTAGACCCTTTTAAATACCTACATCTATTTAAAATTCATTAATTCATTTGTTTTTATAAATTAATAGATGCAAAGCTTGAATGTGGAAATTAATCAACTTTCCGACATCCGATCGAGTTGAAACTCAGCAGATAGACTCGTTGTCGATGGCAATGTACTATATCAACTTGATTCATCTTGGTTATAACATTAGTTATATAATTGGTTATATTATTAACGTATACATTAGTCTCTGAAATCGGATAATATCACATGAGATAATATACGAAATTTTATTTATTAAATAATACATAATACATGTTTTTGTCAACTTGGGAGGCGGTTTTGGGTACCGCCGCCCGGAGAACTATTTATTGGATTAACAATACCTCTGCTATAGGTTACCCAAAGTGGTTCGCTACGTTTAGTGATTTAGCAGGGTTGCCCGGGTTCATCGGGTGAGGTGTGTTCAGGATGCGCCTGCCCACCAGCTGCGTGACGTGCCAGATCGAGAGAGGCTAGTTCTTTATCCATCTTTTTACGATTTTGGTGTTGATAAATGTCAGCCCTACCCGATCTGTATTTGGTGAGGTTATTAGCGGTCCCTGGGAAGGAAAGTACAATCCTAACTCAAAATTTTTTTTAAGAGATTTTAACAATTTCAACATTTTTTTTGAAAATTATACCACAGTCTCAGGATATAACTCAGTTATAAATAGATTGCACACATTTGGGAACTTTTATGCTAAATTCGCAGATACTTTTAATATTCCCCTTGTAAAGTATAAAACTGCACTAATAACACATTTTAACGCCACTTATTTTAATGAGGTCACTACATAACAGTCTATTGTCATTGCTTCTTTCTTTACTCTTATTTTATTTGTTATGTTTTAACTTAATTTAATTCTTTAATTTTTCTCATCAAAATTTAATACTACACTATGGATATGTAAAAAAATAAAATAAACACTTTGTATGTAAATGGCACTTGTGCCGTAAATTCTAAATAAATAAAAGTCCACAACAGGTATGATTTGAGATTTTCACGGCCTAAAATATTATAGTGATTTGCTTTTGAAGTATTAACTCCTTCTTTAGCCAACGTTTTGGACAGCATTGCAGTGTCCATCATCGGGGCAGATGTTGACTGCAGACAAACGTTGGCTAAAGAAGGAGTTAGCGCAACACGGCGTAATACCCCAAAAACAAATCAAAAGCCAGTCTCTGGAGAGGAAGGTTCAATTTTCAGTCAAACCAACATTTTGAAATTGACTACTGGCCGGCCCAAGAGATGGCGCAACTAGGTTGAAAATTAAAACCAGGATGTATTATAGTAAAAAAACTTTGTTTTTTACGGGTTCATGTTTTATTATATTGCATTTCTGAAAAGAAACACAAACCCAAACTTGAAAAACATAATACATATGTGTATTCTCCCCTCAAAACGTATTTTATCAATAAATTGCTTTGCTTTGCTTTTATGAAAGCTTGGAAAGAGTATCAAAACCAGAAATTAAATACACTAATTAAAGTAACTAATTATTATTATTTATTTTTTTAAAATTTAAAATTAAACAATAACTTTGTAAACATCACTTATAGGTAAATACTTAATGCCGACCGGGTTTCGCTACAACCGTAGCTTCATCAGGGCAATATAAGACAATACTGCCCTGATGAAGCTACGGTTGTAGCGAAACCCGGTCGGCATTAAGTATTTACCTATAAGTGATGTTTACAAAGTTATTGTTTAATTTTAAATTATAATGTCACATCACAAAGTAACCGCTTCATACGAAGAAAAAAATATTATTTTTAATTAAAGTAACTAACATAATAATTGGAATCGTTAGACAATAAATAATTAGGTAATCTTAACAACGAAAAACAAAAGCATGATAATAGTGAGTGAGAAATAAAAAAAAAAAAATCTGCGAAATTTATAGGAATACAAAAGAAAATATTTTCAGTAAACTATATTAATTTCACCGTGAACTATGGGAATTTAATTCAAAATATAGTAAGTCTCAATATTAATCGTGGTTTCCATTGATAATTGAAAATAGTAGTAGTTAAAATAATATTTCATAAATTTACATAAATATTACATTATTACCAAATATTATGTATATTATTCATTTTTCTGTTTTTCAACCATTTAACTTATATTTTAGTTTTAATAAGTAAATAATGTACGTGAATAACACGAGTTCAAGTCACGTGTAAAACCTTTTAGTAAATATTACTTTATACAAGTAGAATTCGTTTTTACCAATAATGACTTAATTACTTCACAGTGTGAAAACCCTATTCTAAACATTTTGTCTCCCATTATTAAACGGCAGAATATTCGCTAATTTTCTCAAACATTCTATTCACTTCTTAACAAATATAAACATCGCGATTTTTATTGGTCTGCAAATATTCAGAGTAGGCTTTAATCATTTTCGCAAGTTCCCGTCATAATCTACGCGGCCTTTCAGGAAAAGAAAGGTTTTGCATATATTAAAATTTAACATAAGGTACTAAAAACAACCCCCTGAAATTCAAATCCCTTAAAAGCTCTTAGAAACGTCGATAAAATGTTGCGTCGCTTCGAACTCATTTTTAAATCACTTTGAACCGAATTAAAATAATGGGGTAGGTAGTTACTTTAAATCACTTCTACTCGGGTATTTTATTGTGTCGAGTAAAAAAATGAAAAGTTAATTACACAAATGAAAGAATATCTTTGTTTTAAACCACTTTATTACATTTATATACGTCGACCGGTTGCGGTTGAACTCAACCTTCATCAGGACAGTACAAATATAAACTAAAATATAATACAGAGGAAGATTATTAAGTAAACAATAAAGAAAGAGAAAGTATATAAATGTGAGGGAGAGAGCATCAGGGCAGCGGAGTAGGTAGTGGGGTCGGGGAGGGGTGGGGATTACCCAGGGAGAAAGGAAACATCTTTAAAATAGGGCTTTTAGTTAGTTCTATCTGTTTGTTTAAAATTGGGTAATTATTTTTATTTTTATTTGCTTTTGAGATTTCCAATGATTCTAAATTATTGAGACGTATTCCTATTTTATTTTTATGTAGTATTTGAACTCCTGTCGTTCTATTGAATGTATGATTAGTATTAATTAGGTGTTCGGCAAATTCTGAAAAACCGGTATTTTTTAAACACCTGACATGTTCTTTTACTCGAATATTTACATTACGCGCGGTTTTACCAATATATATTGCCGGGCAATCGTTGCAATTAAGTTTGTAGATCCCAGAGTGGCTAAACGCATCTTCTTTATCTTTACAATTATTTAAAAATTTGGCTAAGTTATTATTAGTATAGAAGGCCGGCCTAATTTCTGATGGAAGTTTAGATATGCAAAGGGAAGAGAATTTACTTATGAACAAAATTCTACGCCATTGGGTAGTTAAATTATTATTATTAATAGTTGGTAGAGCTTTATATAGAAATTTATTTGTTGCGATTCGGCGAAGTTTTTTTGAAAGGATTTTATCAATAAGATCAGAGTGATAACCGTTGTTATTAGCTATTTGTTTTATTGTAAGGAGTTCGTTAGAAAAATTATTATTAGATAATGGGATGGTGACTAGCCGGTGGATCATGCTGTGAAAGGAGGAATGTTTATGTGAGATAGGGTGATTGGAGGTATTATGGATTACGGTGTTGTGTGAGAAAAGTTAATTATTTATTCCAAGTATTTCATTTAAGTTTATGATGTTTTGTTGTACATTAAGATACGCAGAACGAAACAATGCGAATTTTTAAGTAACATAAAACAATAAAATTAAAGATTATTCATGTAAATACTGTCTAATAAAGTATATTTATTCTTGTTTAATTTTTTAAATACATGGGTGACGTATTGTGCTTGTCTCACTAGGAACTTTTGTTTTGAGAGCAGGCTCAGTTTAAAACATGAAATATAATGGTTTATAACAAAAATACAAATAACTACACAGCAGTGTTTAAGTTACAGTTAAAAACGATCAGAATCGTACCATTCTAAATGCATAGTTATAAATTGGTCTCAATAAAATCTTTGATAAATATTAGCTCTGTCTTGGTTGACGATCCCAGATTTGGTATCTGCTTTATTTGAGTTCTGTCGAATGGCCAGTGAAAGAGCGTTGTATGGCTTTTGCATTTAAAATGTCGTTGTCCAAAAATTATTTTATCGAAAGGGATAAGTAAGAGGTTATGATCTTTGGTTCGCGAGCAGTTTGGATATTAGTATGTTTTTGGCATATAGTTGCCTAATGTCCAAAACAAATATTCTCCTAGAGATTCCACTCGAACTGCTTTTTATAATTAGTTTCTGGCTGTACAAATGGGATCAAGTATATTAATGGAAATACTGTTGAATAAATTATATTGGAAAAATTATATTCATAGAAATACTGTCGAATAAAGTATATTGCAAACAGTGTGTTTTGGAAATACTGATGAATAAAGTATATTGGATAAGTATATTCTTGGAAATATAGTTGAATAAAATATATTGAATAAGTCTATTCATGCAAATACTGTCGAATTCAGTTTATTGAATAAAGTTTGTTCATGGAAATACTGTTGAATAAAGTATATTGGATACGTATATTCACGGAAATACAGCAAATAAAATATATTGAATAAGTATATTCATGGAAATACTGCCGAATTTAGTTTTTTGCATAAAGTTTATTCATGGAAATACTATTGAAAGTATTTTGGATTAGGCACTCCTACTACTACAATTCAGGTAGTGATTATCAATAAAATGTGATGAAAAAATCAAATTATTTTTCTTCGACCCCAATATACAAAAGTTCGAACGCGTAAACAATAAATTTCATATATTATTTAAATTTAAATTAAATGCATGTACACAACATACAGGTACCGTATCCGCCTCAATAGACGATGTCCTTTCTGTATATCGGGTAAAATCCAATTTATATAATAATTGTTCCTTCTTTTGTATGGTGTATTTTTTTGGTATAATTGTATGGGGTTTTTTTGGTATTATTGTATAGTGTATTTTGTTGGTAGAATTGTATAGAGTACTTTTTTGGTATCATTGTATAGTGTATTTTGTTGGTAGCATTGTATAGAGTAATTTTTTTGGTATCATTGTTTAATGTATGTTTTTCGGATCATTGGATAGTGTTTTTTTGGTAGAGTGTATTTTTTTAGTATCATTGAATAGTGCATATTTTTGATATCATTGTATCATCATCATCACTTTTGGCTCTACAACCCCTGGTGGGTCTTGGCCTCCTCAAGAGTCTTCCTCCACTCATCTCGGTCCCGCGCCAGCTCTCTCCAGTTTCGAAGCTCCAAGGCAGACAAACCTTTGAGGACGTTGTCGCTCCATCTTAACCTTGGCCTTCCCAGGATCCTTCTCCCTATCGGTCTTGAGCTCAGCAGGGACTTTGGTTCTTGATGCTCGGTCATTCTCTCCACATGACCTAGCCACCAAAGTCTTCCCAGTTTTATGAACTTTGTGACGTTTAGCTCCTTAAACAGAGTATAGAGCTCATTTTTATAACGTCTGCGCCAAAATCCATTTTCTAGAACCGGTCCGAAGATGCGCCTCAAAATTTTCCTTTCAAAAACGTCCAGTGCTCGGTCATTCTTCTTAGTTAAAACCAACGTCTCGGCTGCGTACGTAAGCACTGGTCTAATTAGTGTTTTGTACACTAATACCTTGGTGGTTCTGGAAAGCAGTCTGGATTTTATTTGTTTTTGTAGGCGGAAATAGCAGCGGTTTGCATTCACGATGCGCTTGTAGTGTTGTTATTGTTATTGTGTTGATATCATTGTATACTGTATATTTTTGAAAATCATTGTGTTGTGAATTTCAAATATTGTTTCAATAATTCTTCTATGAATTGAGCTTAGGGCTTTAAAATGTATATAACTTTTAAAAATAAAACAATAAGCTTTTAAAATAGATTTAAAATATTCTCTACTTCACAATAAACCGAGGAAGACAAAAATAAGAGAGAGAGAGAGAGAGCAATAAATTGCAGGTTATCCTATACCCGTGAAAAGACCTCAGCGTTTGAAATATTTACGGTTTTTTCAATTATTTTGGCAAACCTAGACCATTATTTAAATGTCCCATACTTATATATTTAAGAGCTTTCGGCCATGCCAAAAATTCGTGCATTTCTTATTTGCCCGTTGAAAGTTTTAGCCTAGTATTCAAAGATTTCTCTACGAAAGATTACTTGATTTCGTTTTAAGACGAAGTAGAAATATGTTTTATATAACAAGTAAAAATCATGTTTTTTATATTTTTCAGATTTATTCCATAGTTCCGGTGAGTAAGCATTTACCTTTCAGCTCTTCAAACAAAAATTAATATCAAAATATCATTGAAGATAATATTAGTAACTCTCAAACGAAAAATGTAAAACAGAGAAATTATAGAAAGATTCGGTCGCATCATGGAATTGAACCCAGGGCCACAACCTTGCCAAGGCTTTGCTATATCACTGAGCTAATGCAAACCAATTTCTTCGTTCATATTTAACTGTATCATACTTTAACTAAGAACTACAAACATAATCTTCATTTTCTTAACGTATTTTTTGGCTGCTAACTTTGTACGTGATTGCAAGATTCTACCCGAATTTAATTTGCAATCTAGATGGTATCTTGAATAAATATATCATGAATACATATTTGGGCGTGGCATATACGTATTATATGTTGGGGTGACAAACTACGCTATAATATTTCTCAGGAGAAGGGGTCGGATCAATTGGGGAACTGCCGCCGAATATCATTTCTTTGTACGGGATCTGTCACTTTGACAGATGACAGCTGCATAATTACTGGAGATTACTATTGGAGATGGGGTCGCATAATTTTCAAATGTAGCCTGGCTAGCAGATCACAGTGTACATCGTCGCCATGTCCACATTTATGATACATCACCTTTATAGGTGAGACAGGTCTGTATGAGTTATGCAAAACGATTGGATCTTGTAGGGTTATCTGTCAACCCCTTATAATATAATCTAGGCCATACCCACACAGCATAATAAGTAGTCGGTGAAGAATACATCTGATTATATTGCGAGGGACAATGTGAGATAGGCAACGCCCACAAATATTTATGTATTATATTTGAGGTAAAACCTTCAGGTAGTTCACTACCCAAAGGTTTCATTGTAATGGGTATTATAACGTTTTGCAAGACAACCTTTTTATCTCGCCTAACAATGGTTTGATTATGGTTATGCTTTGTTAAGTGTTCAATGAACAAACCAAAGAAAGTTGAGAGGCTTAAAATGTACACAACTAAACAGCGCATCAACTATACAATACACCTTTCTGAATAATGTATTCTCGAAAGATAATAATATATTTAAAAAAATTATATTCTTTTCAATTTTCATCTACCTCAAAACATATTTTGTTTTATTAAGCGAGGTAGGATCTACTAAATGTGGAGATTCGCAAAGAATACAGAGGAGTAAGCGTAATGAGTATCATTAAGATAGGGACGCTTAGAATCAGAACAACAGAAGAGTCTGTATGAGACGAGTTGTTTAGACTACTGAAGAACCATTTTTAATGGAGAAATTTAGAAACTGTATATCTCTGGTTGATAGGTGAACTTAATTGATTTGAAGAACATATTAAAATAAGATCTCTAATTAAGGTCTTATCATAAAATCAAGTCATATCAAGTCTTATCATAAAATTAAGTCATATCTTATAATAAAATCAAGTCTTATTATAAAATCAAGTCTTATAATAAAATCAAGTCATATCAAGTCTCATCATAAAATCAAGTCATATCAAGTCTTATCATAAAATCAAGTCTTATCATAAAATCAAGTCATATCATTGAATTATTTTTAATAAGCTCTACACAGGAGATCCTGAAGGAAATAATTTCACTCAGGGCCTATGTCATCTTTGAGGATGCAGTAGGAGGGTTTTTTAAGGAATGGAAGGAGAGTAAGATCTGAGAAGGAAAAAGGTATGAGGGGTGGGTATTAATTTGGGGGTCAGTGTGTCCAGGACTGACGGGCGTTTGAATTCATCATGAGAGAGTTCTGCTGGAGAGGCAAAAAAATCTCCCTAGATAACAACTAGACAACCTGCTAAGTCCCCAAAAATAGCAATCCACTTGGGGCAACCCATGACAGAGGTGTTGGTTATCCAATGAATGGTTCTTGGGGTGGCGGTACACATACCCACCTCCCAAATTTGAAATGCAAAGAAGGTGCAATCATAAAAGAGGAAACATTTAAAAAATATTTATTTTGAATTTGGTCAGAAAAGTATAGTCACACTCGTTTATACGCCGTCGTTTTTAAATAAATCTTACAAGGGTCATAAATTCTCAATTCGTTCACGAATTAAGCTTCCCCGATTTAAAAACAAAGTATATATGTAATCATTTGACCAAAGCTGACGACAAAGCCCCCAAATAACCCAAAATCGTTATCTTCTTCTGGATCTTGAATAGTTCTTCGTCCTATCTCAAATAAGGTTTCAGCCATTTCCGTCCATTTTTATCCGTTCACAAAGAAAACTGACCAAATTCGACAGTTGATATAGGAATTTATTAGCCAACAGGGTTCATTTTGTCAAAGATTTACTGCCACGATAAAACGCACTAAAAATACGTAAAGGGACCGGATTTTCCTTAACACACTATTCTTCGTAAATAAAAAAATATAGCCACCTTATCAAAAAAATCCATCTTACACTATCAAAAATATCTTTAAGACATCACAAATACTGTTACTTCTTTATTAGGTGCCATTTATTTCAACGTACTTTTTCAAAGCTACTGTATTATTCGGAAACTATCGACCCTATACGCATTCATTTTTCGTATAAATCAGAATTTGTATCTTAGCGGCAGATTTGTTTTTCACGTTATTAGTCTACGCATGCAGCATTTTGCAGTTTACAGCTCATATAGGGTTTTCCAATAAGAGGTGTTATTTTGAATATTAATTAAGGAATTAATGATTTTTTATGGCAGGAATTGGATGGTATTGATCTGGAAAACGTTTACTTTCAACAAGACGGCGCTACGTGCCACACAACCAACGAAACCATTGATCTTTTACGGGAAAAGTTTCCGGACCGTGTTATCTCTCGAAAAGGTGATCACAATTGGCCACCGAGATCTCGTGATTTAACACCTTGCTACTTTTTCCTTTGAGGCCACGTGATTCAAGACATCAAAGATGGAATTCGTGAGGCTATCGAAGACATAAGGCAGCCACTTTGCGATTTGGTTATGGAAAATTTCATGAAAAGGATATGGTCCTGTAGGCGTGGTCGTGGTGGTCATTTGACGGATGTTATTTTTCTCTATTAACAGCTTATCTTCTAATTTATAATGAAATAAACATTTGATCATTGATATTAAAAAATGGCATTTTTCTTTGAATATCAAAATAACACCTCTTATTGGAAAACCCTGTAGATATATTTTGATAACTAGGTACAGTAAGTCAGGTTTGAGCCCTGTGTTATTCAGAAACTATCGACCCTAAACGCATTTATTTTCCGTACAAATTAGAATTTATATCTTAGCTGCTGATTTGTTTTGCAGTGTTTTGCAGTTAACAGATCATATATATTTTGATAGCTAGGTACAGTGTGTGCGTTAAGGTTCAGCTCTGGAATGACTAACAAATGTTGATACGTTTATTTGTTACTTGTAACGTAAAGGGTATCCCAAAAATGTATTCACAATTGAATACATCATTCTTTCTTTTTTTTTCCAAGTACAACGCATTTAAAATAATGCCTGTTATTAGATTACACTTTGAAAGACGTAAATTTCTTTTAAATTGAACGTAGTTGAAGTGCAAGAACTGTTTAGAAGGGAGTTTCAGATACATCCACCCATAGATAAGTGTTATATCTGCGTTACTATGCAGATTTCGGTATTGGGAAATCTTTGTTAAAAGTAAAAGGTTCTTCTTAAAATTGTGTTTATTTAAGTTACAATAAAAAGGTCTGGATTTAGCTAAACTGTTCATTACCCGAGGGTTGGTAATTCTCTGGTTCGAAAAGATTTTTCCCTGTCAATATCATCTCACAAGTACTTGTTACACTCTAGCGACATCTGACGGACTCTGGAGTAAGCTTTATGACTAGCGCCATCTATCGCTTTAATACTCAACCTTATTACCATACATCACAATAAGTTTTGTGGGGACTCATCAAATATAAAGGTTATCTATCAAAACGGGCAAAAGTTGATCAATTGATAGAGAATGCTATGAAATTCCCAGTAAAATGATTCGCCACGTTTTCGATTCCAATGCTTCGCATTATCAGCAATGTTCGGATAAAACTGGCATCAATTTGAAAATTTGCGGCGTTTAAGTATATACTGTTTTTATAATCAAACAAAGTGTGTAAACATTATTTGTGACACTCTGTGTATTGATTGATATTTGCTTATTGAATACGTAAGTAACATCCAATACGCATGTTTTAATTAAGATCACCACCAAATCGAAATTATGAGAATTTAATTTAAAGTTTTTATTATATATATTTTTGGGGATCAGGTGGTGAGGCACGAAATGAAAGAAGGTTGTGAAGGTCACATGTGTTTATTGGTGAGTCAGTATAGCCGTAACGAGAGTTGACGCTGGACAGATGTAGAATATTCCGGATGCTGGCTGATGATGTGCTGGTCAAGCGCGGGTCAGTGAGTCGACGCCGGGCGCTTGTGACCGGGACTCGATGTAGGTCAGGCACTGGCGAAGAACGTCGGTCTTCAGGCACTCCAGTGCTGACGAGAAGGCCGAAGGTACGGCGGACCTTGTGGGCAGTTGAACGGGAACGGCGTGACCAGTGAGGATGCTGCGTGTCCTCGTGGTGGTCATGGTTGCGTGGAAGAAGCGCTGGTCAGAGACGCTGGAACCAGGGCGCTTGTAATCCGAGTAGCGCTGGCCGCGGACGTGGCCGAGGCGCTATGATGATGTCCCGATAGAGTCCATGATGATAGGGGCGAAGCCGGGTACGTTGTCCCTCGCGCTAGTAAGATTAGCGCGGGTGATCACTCGTTGAGCCTCGTAGACTGGCGGCAAAATTATGACTGACTGACTGGCTCGCTGCGTCGGGCTTATTTATACTAGACGGCCGACGGCGGCAGTAGGTAGGTGGATGGCAACTAAATCGAAGACACTCGCTCGATCTGGATCATTCGCGAACTTTCGACGGCTTGGCAATTATGCCTAGGCCGTAGGCTCGAACCTTCTGGCGAGTTCTCGTAGTATTCGAGACGGACTGCAGTGTTATTGTCATCAATATGCAGGTAGGTACTTGAAGTACGTAGATTACTTTGTTTACGATTTAACGATGCAAGTACATAATTCGGGAGTAGATACTAAGTAGGTCAAGCGGTTTATTATTAATTATTTAATCTGGATAATTCGACGCCACATATTCAATTGTATTATTATTCCATTTCCAAATAACAGTTTATTTTTAGCAAGTTCTGCTGTGTCTTAATAATTACACACAGTAATAATAATTAAACAGCAGAACTTGTTCATAAATTATTATTGAATAAAGCAAAAAAATGAGAATCGATTCAACTATGAGTTCACAATTCCTACATCAATTAAGAAACTATAACACAGTACACTACTCTAAAAAAATGCTATAGCAATGCTTTCAGAGTATCACCTTTCAAACGTATTAAGTACTTACTTACCTAAAGGTTATAAAATTCGAAGTAATTTAGGATTTAAATTACACTCGAGGCTCACAGTTTAAAGTTCTTTGAACAATTCTCAAGTCCATGTTCTAAAGAAGCCTTTCCATGAAAGCGACTGAGATTACTTCTGAGTGCTGAAAACTTCTGCTCTTCATTTCAGTTCTTGTAGCCTGATTGTTTTACCTCTTTTCTACCAGTAATCAAGGTAATGTACTGTAGAAGATAAGTAACCCCGCCAGTAAAATGATAAACGTTAAAAATACTAATTTAAGTGTACATTATACAGTGCACAAATAGTGCCAATGACTCCGGGCATTTGGGGATTTTTTCGGGTATAAATTTTAGACATAAATAACTGTATTTTTATAGCCCAATACTACTAATATAATATTACAATTATTTAAATATATTTTGAATTGATTTGACTGCACTTTTATAGAGTTTTTTGTGTTACGGCTTGCAGGGATAACATTGCCCTGACGATAGCCAATCTTTAATAAAAGAGGATAACAGAAGAAAAGATAATAATAAAAATAGGCTGTTTTACACGATTGAGAGTTTTCAAATTAACCTGTAGAATTTGTATGAGTCTTATTCTCTGTATTCTAGACTAATGCGACTGCAGTACAAAAATGTTTATGTCATATCTTACAATATTATGTAAAATAAAGTAAGATTACTTTTAATTCTTTTGTGAAACTTATTTCAAAATCTGACTCTACAGAGTGCAGGATTATTCAATAAAATTTCAGGAATACTGATACAAATAGAAGAGGTCACAATGTGCTTCCTTGTGGCACATTGACTACTTTTGCGTTTCCTTTTTTTTTCATAATTGAATGCGTAGAGTGGTGACATAGTCAAGAAAAATAGATGGATTTCATTTTTTTCTTATGGCGACACATTTTTTTCCGAAAGAGAATCCAAGAAAAGAAACTGCAATCATTGGGAAGCCGTGAAGCCGGGAAGCCGTGGTAAGATATGGGAAATATAATACAAGTTTTCCCCTAACGACTCTTAAGGAAAATAACTTAGCCTCTCGTAAAATACCATGAAATATGAGTTTTAGTGCGAGGCGTGGTTCTTGTTAATGGTAGTTTCACACCATAAAGGTATAAACTAGATATACAGAATGTAGACAAAGCGCCATTGAGGTGATTTTTTACAAGAACGGCAGTATACAAATCATCCAAGTATTATTATTATTAAAAATCAGTTCATTCGATTATCTCCATATCGCAAGGCATTATATTTTTAATCGAAAGAATACGGGTTGTGTTCCTACGGAGCGCAAATAGATATTTTATCTTAAAAAAAAATTATGTGACACCTCACAAGAGCGCCCCTGTATGTACATTGTAAAGGCAGTGGAGCTATGGCCTCACCCGGTTGGGAAACGGGTTAAGGTAGGGGATGTAGCACGTTAACACGATAACACGTTCCACATACGAGCCGTCTCACGCAAAAAAAGTCGAAGAAGCTGCCCTTTCTCATGAAGCAAACATTAACAGTGAATGGGTGTTTCGCTAGTGTACGTCGAGTTTCACGCACGTGCACCGTTGCACCAGTGATCAATGCTGCTAGCTCCTTAAAGCAGGCTCCATTAAAATACCTCTACAACAGACTCATCATGCCCACATTATGTCTGAGAATTAGAGATGGCAATCGGTCTGATAACAATGGATTGTCAACAATCATACGGACCGCCCTCCTTTGCATAGAATCAAATAGGTTTATCAAGTATACTGACCGGTCAGTGGTTGAGTTGGCATCGCGTTTAGTACATTTTTCCTTCCCAGATCTTACTCACCTTCCTTTCCTTAAAATGACCCCCAACACAGTATTCCCAAAGATGGCAAAAGCTCATAGGCAAATTATTTTCCTGAGAGCCTCCTGTATGAATCTAATGTAGAAAAAAACACTAATCATTATAATTTGAAACTACGCCCAGTTTTCAAGTACACTAGAAATGACAAAAAAAAAAGACAATTTCAAAACTTTATTCAAAACCATTTATAATCTCAAACAACGCCGAGTACAGGTCAGCTATTGTAATATAATTATCTCGGTCTTGTGAGGTTGCATAACCATTATTACGAGGAAGATAGAGAGATATTAAGAAGTAATACGCGAGAGTGTAAGAAATATTCAGTTGAGCTCTAGTTAAATACAAACGGTATTTCTACCGCCATGTTCAGTGTTCACCACGCCAACGACACTGCAGGCATACTGAACAGAGGATGAAAGCATCTTTCTAGGTATTATATAAACTTTATCGTTCAAAGTGTAAATGTGCAGGATCATGGAGACGTGCGGTAGTGCCTCGGTTAACTGGGATAGCTAAAACGCAAGGCGTTCGCCGTATTCCCTTCATGTATATCGAGATTGGCTCGCGGTTAGGATCTCCGACAAATATTGCAGCTGTGCGTTCACCTAAACTGGGATTTTGTGTATCACTGAATGTGCTACCTGTGTTTGGATTTTTTTCTTGGCTTCCTTTGCAGAACTTTAACTGATTTTAAGTCCTAGCATAATATGAGAACCCTCCATACTTCATAAGTCAAAAGTCAAGTGGAATATAATTCACCTATTTAGTCCCCTCTGTATAAAGTTCACTCTAACAATATATAAATAGTTTAGCACAAATTTCTTAGGTAATTCCAATTGAATACATTAATTACATCAGTTTAAATTTCATCTAATAATACTGTCTGACAGAGTAATTATGTCAGACCTGGTTGTGTTACACAGAGACATTAACAACATAATGTATGGTCCTGCCATAGATGCCACTATTAAATTCCATGTTCAGACCAGGAACACACGAAAAAATGTAACATTATTCTGCAATACATAGACAACCGACTATCAAACACACCATTAACCAATAGGAAACATGCCCTGGGCAACAAGTTTGGGGGCACTACTTATATATGTATTGAATCCATTTATAGAATTAGGCGTAATCTATACCTGCACTTTGTTATAATTACAATAGAGTTGGTAATGTAGTTTTAGTGATTTTTTATTTTATTTATTTATTCAAGGAGAAAACACAGATACAGACAGTAATTAAAAGATAATTTTGTAAAACAATAACTTGAGAATTTGCCTGCATCCTAACTATTTCTCACAGATTGACTGGTAGATAACGATTTTAAATATTTTTTTACATGTAAATAAGGAAAAAGTATAAAAGAAAATTATTTTGTATATAGATAATGCTCAGTGTCAAATAAAAGTGTAAAAATATTTTTTATACAAGTTTAGAGATAAATCATAAAAAAGTACTTAAAGAGTATAGTAAATGAAGTAAGTACACATTTTCTTTTTTTTTTTATATGAAAACAGACTTCAATTTCCTACCAAAAATAGTATATGTATCAAAAAATATATCGGAATCCTTCGTCTTATATGTATTATTGTTCGAGTTTCTATATTATTTGATGTTCACTGTTACATGTTTTACTAATATTATGCTTTAAAAAATATGCGTATAATTTTCGTTAGCTCACCATAGGAATATTCTGTTCTTAAAATACATGTCAAAGCCCGGGTGGGCGAGAAGCCAAATAATATTTTATTTTATTTTTATTTTATTAATACAAGGTTTTTGTGATATTTCACCCTCCACGCTAGGGATGACCCTGTGTTATGGCGGGTGAATTTTACAGTTTGTACAGAATCTATAGATTACTAAAATATGAAAAAGAAAAATTATGTAAAGCTAGTTTGGGTTGCAAGAAGAGAAAGGAGAAGTTAGAGAAAATTATAAGAGATGAAAAATTTGAGAAATTATTAGAAAATAGATCACACTAATTAATTATGTACATACTATACTGCTAAGTTAGGGAATAAGGATATATTATGTTTTGTCTGTAGAATGAATGGGTATTGTAGTTGTAATGTATTCCGTGTGTAAGGATCCATTTCGTAATTTGTTTTTTAAAGGAATGGGGTTGACTCACGGTTTTTAGGTTTTCAGGGATAAGGTTAAAGATTTTAGGAGCTAGGAAGACAAATTGTCTTTGAGCGGACGTGGTATGTAGTGAAGGTACTTTGTAGTGACCGTTGGTTATTGTTCTGGTGGTGTAGTTATGTAGTTGTGTAGTTGTGTAGTTGTAAAAGAGTTTTGTTTTTATATTTGAACAGGAAATGTATTAGCGAAAATTTTAGGTGGAGTTGTCGTATGTTTAAGACCTTATACTCTATGAGGAGTCGAGTCGAGAGATACAAAAAAAGTAAAATAAAAGAAAAACTTGGAGTGCTAGCTGTATTATTGATTGTTGAATTAAAATGTACCACTCACTCAATATTTTCATTTGAAGACCAAAGTGACCCAGAGGTTGCTGTTAAAATGTAAATAAATTATATTTCTTTGATTTCACATAGGTTTGTAATGCAATTTTTATTATTTAATTAGCAGGCAGCATTTTGCCGACGTCCTCATAATTGATTTCACAATAAGTTAAATAGTAATTGAGTAATTAAATATAAATGATCTACGGTACATTTGTGGCATTTCGTGATCCAAAGTCTGGTCAATCTTTGCTGAACTTTCAAATATATAAAATCTAAATTGTAAAAAAGGAATGGTGATTTACGACGTCAAAGAGAGACGGAGCGCTTGTGGGATGGGGTAGAATCAAAAGGTATTGTCGTGGATACAGCGCTATTTGGTTTTGTCCCAAACGACATGGAAGGTATTTTTAGGTTGTATTATCAAGTCAGTGATCTATCTATAGTATGTTAATATACAGGGTTTTCCAATAAGAGGTGTTTTTTTGAATAGCCCGCTATTTCGGTAGTTACTTTTGATGCTGTCATTTTTTTTACATTTGACAAGTAAAAACTACGCCATTAATAAAAATGGAACGATACACGCTTCAGCAACGCATTGAAATTATTAAAATTCACTTGAGTGAATCAAATGCAAATTATCTTGAGTGATGATGCCCATTTCCACCTCGCTGGCTTCGTCAACAAGCAAAATTGTCGCATCTGGGGCTCGGAAAACTCAAGAGTTATTATATAAAAGCCTCTCTATCCTCAAAGTGTGACTGTTTGGTGCGGTTTATGGTCCGGCAGAGTCATTGGACCTTACTTTTTCGAAAATGAGGCTGGAGCAACAGTTACGGTGAATGGATTGCGCTATCAAGAGATGATTAATGATTTTTTATGGTTGGAAATGGATGGTATTGATTTGGACAACGTTTACTTTCAACAAGACGGCGCTACGTGCCACACAAGCAACGAAACCATTGATCTTTTACGATTGAATATCAAAATAACACCTCTTATTGAAAAACCCTGTATATTTCAATAACTACATACAACATAAATAATAATTACGACATTGAAAATACTAAAATCTGTTAAAAAATGGAGAAGAGGGAGAGAACAATAATTCAAATTATTTAAGTAAATTCAAGAATTTTATGCGTTTTTTTGTCGTTAAAATTGTATTAAAATATATTTTTTTAAATATATCAAGAACATGTTATGAAAATTAAAAAATAAATTTGAATATATTTTTATGTGAATACCTCACAACCGTCTGGAGCCAGTGAGACTATGATATCTCCAATTGGGGTATGTTGTGAGGCTGAATGCAGTGTAGAGGGGAAGGAGATAGGGGAAGAGAAATGTGGGGTATAACTGACTATTTAAATATGGTCATGAAACACGGCTAAATCCATTTCAAGCAACGTTTCATATTTGAATGGTGGCCGAACGCCCGGGCGATACTGAGGGTATCTTCCTCTCTAGAACGTGCCGCATATATATTATTTATTATTTTTAATTAAAAAATTGTAAAATAACAAAATATCATAAAATGAAATTGGATTTGAAGTCGCGACGTTCGAATTGCTAGTCGAGAGTCTCACCTATCGACCATGGAAGCCGGAGAATTCATAATAAACGAGAACATATATCTTTGATGAATATATTTTTATTCATCTCCATCCAAACCTTGTTCCTGCCTTGACGTATCTTTATTGTTTTTGTGTTATTTTTTATCATTTCTCCTTGTATTAACTGCATGTTATATGTAGTGTGTTGTAATTGGACATAGTTCATTAGTAAATAAGGTACCTAAATAATTATTTTCAAAAACAGCATTTTTCGACTTCGTTGTAGCTATCCAATTTTATTTTCAGAAGCTTCTATAAATGGTATTTTCGTCCATAAACCGACCTTTTATCTCAATTAATTTTTTTGGCTTTTCCACATTCCACAAAGGTACAAAAATAACTATAAATAATTTTCATACGTCTGTCGAGCTATAATTTTAGTTTAAATAACTGTAGTGTTTATTTTCGTAATAATTTTGTAGGTTTATATTTTCAATATTTAAATGTATTTTTATTTCATTTGCTACACGAAATTGCTCAACACGGGAATTCCATAGTGAGATGAGCGGCTTATGACGTTCTTGTAATATTTTAAATAAATAAATTAACTTTTTTATCGGCCTTTCGTTGGTTTTAATTTTATTCAAATTGGAATTAATGAAAATTAAATGAAATCAAATAAAAAAAAACAATTATTCGAGAAATCAAACACTTTAAGGCGAAGCTTAACGCCAAATCAATATTTTGATTAATCTTTATGACGAATTGGTGTACATTATGAATACCAAAAATATGCTTTGAAGATTTTCCTATTGCTTCGCTTTAGTAGAATACAAATAAAATAAACAAAATTACTCAATAAAAAATATAAATACAAATTTCTAAAAGATATTTTTTTCAAAAGAAATGTATGAACGCATAGAGGAAAAATATTTTAAAAGTACTATTCAGTATTATAGTTAAGATTATCTGTGACAGTTTCACTTGATTAACTTTTCTGCTTTCTTATAAAATTATTTACAAAATAAATAAAAACCAGTTTTGTGCTTGAAATCGAACGTTTCTAGACTTTTGTCAAGCGATTTTAATGCCTATTACCTACAATATAAGGTATACCAAGAACCTACACACTTGGTTTATAGTTTCCTCTTAAAGTATAAAAATACATTTCCACCTACTCATTTGTAAATAAATTGTGATGTATATTTTTTCTTCAGCAAGTCCTTTAGCGTACAACTGGTGGTTGTACCTGGCTGATTTATGATTCCCTGAAGAAATTTTCTCCAGATTCTAATGTTCTCTGTTTCATACTTAAAATCTCGTAAACAAGAAAGTTTTATCACGGGGGCCAAGGTAAATATAACACTGAGCACATTATTGTCTCGTTTAGAAAAATTATTTTATCGCGGTTATTATCTTTTGGAAAGTAGCTTTATTATTTATTAGTACTAAGCAAAGCTGACTAAAAATAGTTTTTCCTAACCAGTTGCAGTAGATTTACAAATGTTATCTGCGAATCAATTTGTGGTTGAAATTAAAATTGTATTATTTTATAAGCAATAATTACTAGCCTGAAACACTCATCCACATTGAAAAATCTCCTGATAAAAGATACATGACGCCAACGGGACTTGAACCCGTGTCCTTTCGATTTCTGGTCGACAGCTCTTCTATTAGAAACTACTCTATTATTTTAACATTATTCTTTCAACAATGTCATTGTTAATAATTTACAAATAGGTATATAACTTACTAATGATATATTATATGTTTTTGTAATTGTAAGTGCTAACTCTCTCACTAGATGGCGTCGAGACAAATTGCCTACATTTTTGGTGAAGATACTAGAACTTGTCAAATATTAATTATTATTTTTTTGGTAAACTAATGTTTTCAGACAAGATTTTTTATGCATAGCACAAAGGGTAACAATTATTTTGTAAGCAATAATTGTTACCCTTTGTGCTATGCATAAAAAATCTTGTTTTAAAACATTAGTTTACCAAAAAAATAATAATTAAAATTTTATTACTCACAAAGTTGACTGTAATCAATATTTGACAGAACTATTGGGGAAATGAAACAGATTTGGTTAGTTACAAGTCTTTGGTATACGTTTGGTTGTGAATTGATATTATGGCCCCGTAGTAAGCGTTCAAAGATGGTTTGAAAGGGAAATATGTAAACACGAATGTTAGAGAGAGCGCGCAAATATTTAAAAAAAATATTAAGCGAAAATGGTGAAAATATTTAATAAAACACCACTCATTTGAAATAGAGCAAATTTCCGAACAAATGCTTTAGTTGCATTTAAAAATACACTGTGAATTTTTTGAACATATTAAATAACTTGTAATCGGTAGAAATTGGGTATTCGTGGGCTTAAGGGACTCTGCGGGTGATCACTGCACAAGCATAAATAGTAATAACAATAACATTATAACCACATGACATATATATGCAAGTAAATACGTAAATGCATAGAATAATTATTTAAATGTAGTATAAACCTGTTACAAAAAAATAAGAATATGCCTAATCGTAAAATACAGAATAATTTTTTTTCTTTCAGGAACAAAAATAATGGATTAATTTATTAAAAGTTGGATTGAAATTAATTAATATAGGTATGAATTAAATGCCAGTATAAAATATTAAATAAATTACAAAACTAAATTATTAAATGAAATGTATAAAATAAAGCAGTAATTAAGAAAATCACTAAAAAATAGCATATAATATTGCAATGTCGCTGAGATCGGTATGTACTCCATACTGTCAGACAGGGACAAGTAATTAGATAAAAAGTAATTTGGTGGAGGAATTCAGTATCATGATACATCTATTTGAATTTCACTTTTGTTTTCGTAATGATTGAATGCTAATCTTGGAAGCAAAAATTAACCCACTTCCCGACATTTAATTGAGCTAAACCCGACAGACAGACTCGTTGCCGATGACAATGCATTCTATCAACCTTTGGTGGCAATCACGAATTTTTTTTTTTCAAATGTGAGATCGCACTGGAGCCAGTGAGGCTATGGCATCCCCAATTGGGGTACGTTGTGAGGCTGAAGGTAGTAAGGAGGAGAACGAGATGGGAAAGATAAAGGCGTGGAAGTAACTGTCAATTCAGATCTGATCACCAAACACGATCAAAGCTATTTCAAGCAACGTTTCGATTTTGAATGGTGGTCTTACACCATGGTGAAACTGAGGGTATCTTTCATTCTGGAACGTGCCGCAAATATACGTGAATTAACACAAATACTTGCGAACGCCGGGATTTGGATACGTGATCTCCAACTGGCTAGTCGAGAGCCTTACCCCTCGACAACGGAGGCCATCAAATAAAACTTCTCTAAATTCGGATGACATTAAAGTAGTTAATATCGAAATAAATGTCGGTACTTCACGATAGGCACTCTGAAATATTGGCACAGTTGTTGACTCTAGTTCCTGGGTAGGAAGGTTAAATTCTCAGTCAAACAAAATAAAACTTATTATTAGTAGACATTTTAAAATAGATGTACTTCTGTAATTTTTTTTTGCTTTTTTTAAACTTCAGTTGCGTGTGCAACTCAGAACAGAAAAGGGTATAGAAATTTGTTGCGTATTGATTGAGTAAAACGCTCTAAGATCCTCACTTTTGTACCGAATTTCGGATGACTTTTATATTTTATTTATTTATTACAAAATACATTACAAAATGAAAAAAAATTATATTGTATTATTCCCAGTGAGTTTACAAAACTCATTTCGGGAAAAACAACGTTAGATTAAAGACAAGACAACATAAATACATTAAAATACTTTGGAGTTCCAAAGAAAGAATGTGTCAGTCATTAATAAAACTGTTGAGGAAATAGCTTTTAAGGGCTTTTACCAATGTTTTTTTGTTCGTTGTCGGAAGTAATTATTTTTAAATACAACATCACATGTCACAGGTGAGAAAGAAACACCATGATAATATTATTATTTAGCTCAGGAATGGGGCCCCATCGAAGCCAAAGTCAATTTGGCTTTTTTGAAGCTGGGCATTCTGTACAGGACCCGCAGACACATTAATAGTAGTCAACTGCTGACCCTGTTTGAATTGCAAGTGCGCCCCACTGTTGACTTTGGCAGCCACCTCTGGTCTGGAGCCTCAAAATACCTGACCAAAACCCTTGACTCTGCGCAGAAACGGTCAGTCCGTTTAATAAATTCCCCTCTCTTAACAAACGGATTTTTTGGTCAGGTAATAATGTTGTCCCTGTTCAAGACCCATGTTCACTCCTTCTTCTCCTCAAAATGCCTTCCACACAGCATCAAGAACAACCATACAATTTTATTTCAATTATTTCTACTTCCACCGTGATAAGTGGAACATGTTGATTGAGCAATAATGGATGGCATAACTAGCTGGGAGGGAACTTGGCCCATCTGTCCACGCTACTATAAACCAGTCGATAAATTTAATGTTGTATCAAGATCTTTATCGCAGCTAGATAGCCAAGACAGTAGCCTAGATCGACAACTTCTTCACATAAAGAGCAGTATTGGTTAACCCCCAGGCAAATTTTTTGGGTTTGCGAACTAACAGCTATTAACCGCAGAGTCAATTTCTCGCTTTTCGGAACAGCTCATATGATGTCATAAAAATCGTTATGTCTCCCTTACTGTATAGTGAGAAATATGATATAAACGGCGTTAGAAAGGGAAAGTTAACAAGTTCGCCAACAAAAAATTGTCCAAAGAAGCGAAGTTGCAGTCCACAATGGAGTGCTGGTACCTACCCTGATGTATGGAAGTGAGGCATGGAACTGGCAAAGAAAGGATGAAAGTAGATTGAATGCTGTTGAAATGAGGCGTATGTGTGGTAAAACGATGTTTGATCGTGTGAGGAATGTGGAGATCCGCAAAGAGTGCAAGGCTGATGTAAGCGTAATGAGTAAGAAAGAGACGCTTAGATGGTTTGGGCATATATAGCGAATGAGCGAAGATAGGAGTGTAAGGAAGATATATGATGCAAATGCGAATGGTAGCAGAAGTTGAGGACGCCCGAGGAAGACATGGCACGATCAAGTGAATCAGATACTCGAGTCAGGCCATGTCAAGAGTCAGAATAATAGAAGAGTATGTATGAGACGATGTATGAATGTGAACGAGGTAAGAAGTGTGTACCAAGACCGAGTTGTTTGGCGGTCCGTCCTCTCTGCCTACCCCTGTGGGGAAACGGCGTGATGGTTAGTTAGTTAGTTAGAAAGGGAAAAAATTACACCTATTTTTAAATTTAGATGCTAACTAGACAAAAAATAACATACTCCAATTGGAGATGCCATAGTATCACTGGCTACAGACGGTTGGGAGAAATTGGTATTCTTGTGCGGTTCCACACATTAAAAAAGCGTTGCTATTGGATGTCCACGATTTCAAACCAAAAGATCTTAAGTGAAGTGGCAACAGTGAAGTTCTTTCAAAGCATTGTTGTCCGAAAATCTCAATTGTCTTATATTTGTTCTGTATGAACAAAGTATAAGAGTTTTGTGGAGGGTAAACGAGGTCAATGCTCAAAACACTTAGTTCCCCACATGTAATGCCAGAGTTCTGCTAATGTAATAAATGTGTATCGATCTCCCTTCAATTGAATATCATAAGGGAATAGACAGCCCGTGGTCACGTGATCAGTAAATAATAATACATTTATTTCACATAAAAATCATACAATAAAACACGCGAAAACTAGACTTTGACTAGCCAACTAGGAGTGAATCCTGTTTTAGGCCAGTCAAATTGACAAGTTTAGATCATATCATAATTTAGCACTTAATTTAAAACAAAACCGGTAAAGTAAATAACAGGCAGATAGTAGTAATAAAAATACAGATCACCGCAGGAGTTGTAAGGTAGAAAAAATGGGAAAGGAAGTGTATAAGTTTATAATATATTTGGGTGATTAGAAAATAATCGGTAGCATTGATAAAAAAAGTATAGATTATTACAGAATAGATAATTGTGCTCAGAGGTGATAAATATGTGTTTTTGCATTGTATGGTCTTTAAAAAATTATGTTTGAGTGTTTTGACAATAATGTATATATGTATTATTTACAATTTTTTATAATGATATTATCTTTTGATCAACATATCTTCACTTTTTACCCTCCCTAAATCAAGGAACCAGTTGTTGACCAATTTGCGCAAAACATTTGTACTTTTCATTTTCCAAGCAATTTTTATTTAATTTATTAAATAATTTAGGTCCTAAGTACGAGAATTGCCGTTGCCCAAGGGACGTCGAAGTTTTTATAGGGACTATTGGATTATTCCTTGAAAGTCGGGTGCCGTGAAGGTGGTCGATGGAAGGGAAGTGCTGACGTTGTTTTTGTGCAAGTAATATAATCTTTCTAATATTCAGTTGTCTAACATCGAGAACTTTTATTTCCGTGAATAATGCATCACTGGGGTACCTGAATGGTTTTTTGAGGATGACTCTTAGTAGTGATTTCTGTGCTTTAACCAGGGAGTCTAATATTGTTTTGGCACAGCCACTCCAATGGGGATGCATATTCGAGTAAAGAATTACAAATGAAATAGTATATTGATTTCATATCTTTTACAGAGAGAATATTTCTGATGGTCATAAAAACGTGTGTAAGTTTTCTGACTTTTGAAGTAGTTGAGTTAATGTGTTCTTCCCATCTCAGATATTTGTCTATGGTGATTCCTAAATATTTAAAACTATCCACGGATTCTAGGTTATTGAAAGTACAAGTATTCGGTTCATTACAAATGTGAATAGTAATATTCAGTATTTCCTTGGGTTGTCCCGCTTGTGTTGCACTAAAACGTATAAATTTTGTCTTATCCGTGTTGAGAGTAAAGAGATTGTTATCTAGCCAATGTTTGACGTTATTTATCCCAATTTCGGCTTTTCTATGCGTTTCATACCAGTTTTTCGCCTTAAATATTAAGACCGTATCGTCAGCAAAAGTGATGATATGATCGGCAAGGTTACTGTTACAAAGGTCATTGATATAGATATCAAACAATATCGGTCCTAAAGTACTTCCCTATGGAACACCAAATTCGATATTGGCTGGATCGCTTAGAGTGCCACTAATATGAACTCTTTGGCTTCGATGTTTTAAATAGCTTCCTAACCATCTGAATACCTGAATAGCTGAAGTTTTTTCAAGAAGATTTTGTGCGAGATGGTATCAAAAGCTTTAGCCAGATCCAAAAAGAGTGCGATGCTTTTAATTCCTCGATCGATGTTATTAGAAATGACTTAAGTGAGATTGCCAATGGCATTTTCGGTACCTAAACCCGGTTGGAAGCCACATTGTCTCTCAGAAAGAATATTATTATCTTCAAGGTAAAAGCTAAGACGGTTTTTGACAATTTTCTCGATAATTTTTGAGACCGAATTGACCAGAAATATCGGCCGGTAATTTGGAATCGCAGACTTATCTCAATTTTTTTTGTGTAATAATACAACAATTGAATGTTTTAGATGGTTAGGGAATATTCCTGATTTGAGACTCAGATTTGAAATGAAAGCTATCGGAGTTGCTATGAATGACTTAATTAATTTTAGCAGATTTGTCGAAACTTTGTCTGGTCCACAAGTGTTAGATGGCTTTAGGTCGTCATTATTTCGAAGACTTCATTTGTCGATGTTTGTATATTGTCTATTTTATGTTTGAGGTTATAGGTGACCAACTTGGCAAGATCGGTTTCAGTTTTATTGCATTTATCGAGAATATTTTTGGCAAGTGTGTTTCCCACCGATGTGAAGTAGTTATTAGCAAAATTCGCCATATTTTTAAGATTAGAGGAGTTTGTATTACCGATATCTAATGATTTAATTTCGGAAGACCTGTTGATTTTTGTTGTACTAATATTACGAAATGCTTCCCACATACGTTTTGTAGGGTAAGAATTTTCGTAAACGAACGTTTTATAATAATTTTCCTTCTTATATTTAATAATCTTTTTGCATAAGTTCCTGTATTTTTTGTAGTGAGTTTGTACTAAAATATTATCTGGAAACTTTTGCGCCCTTTTGTGGAGTTGATTTTTTTGTGAATCGATTTGATAAGGCCGGGAGATATCCAGGGCGTGTGTTTTAACTGGCTGTTCTATTATACTATATTTTTGGCAGAGAGAATGAGATGATTCTAGAGCGCTTGAAGGATAAGTAATTTAAGGCTTGCGGACCATATTAAGTAGAAACCATTTAACCCATAATTTGCGAAGTTTGACTCTGAATAGTAATACTTACTTCAAACACAGCAAACTTGTTAACTTAAAATAATAGAAATTTCATCATTTTTTACTGTTTAGCAACAACCGACATGCTAACCTCAAAAACATCAAACTATGCTAACATCAAACCAGAAGTGAGGGAAGAAATGAATCTTCCGTTCCAACAAGCAACAGAGCGGCTTATAAAAAACTATATATCGGCCCTTAAATATTCAACAAAATCCCTTCACAGCTGAAACTGTGTGAATTGTCATCCTTCGGTCCAAAAATAACAAAATGGTTATTAGATCTAGGTAAGACTGATTCCGGAATATTACTAAAAAATTTAATCTGAAAAATTATTTATCATGAAAGCCTAGTTGTATCTTCGCTTTTACATACTTTTATTTACATTTTCTCTCAAATTTTAAATTTTACAAATTATTTATTTTTCTTATATTCGCCATTAGTGTATTACCCACTCAACTTGCTTGTAATATCATTCAACAAGATAGTGTTACTATTATGTATTTTGTAATTTTACTGTTATGTTATTGTAATTGTGTACATGTATGATAATTTGAAACCTGTAAATTTGACTGTTCTAAAATGGGAAACCTTCCTAGTTGGACAATCAAAAGCTCCCTTCCATATAATTTAATGTGTCTTTTCATAATAAATAAATAAAATTAAAAAAAAATAACCGATATCTCTAGGCTTACTTAAAACTAAATAACAATTATAGACTTTAAAATGTTGTGGGAGAAGTAATGGGATGTTGGGGCGGGGAGATGTTTCCATGTACTGAAGACACCCATGTTGTGGTGTTATAAGTTGATAATCAATTTGAAATAGACAAATAGTCTTGTAAGATATTATACGAGGGTTTTTTCAAGGTTCTGACAGTGTTTTTAGCGGTAACTTAATCAAAAAATTGACATTTTGAAATGTCTTGATCTCTCGATGAAAGTAAAGATTACTGACGTACCACTCACGCAGACAGTCATTTCGTTTTACATAGAAAAAAATAGAACATTCTTCTAATAAAATTAAAGACAATACGTGTAATATGACTAATATCTAGGCTTTCGACCTATATACGTATAAATTCTAAGACGCGCTAAGCTCGACATTCCAAACAAGCCTAGCTTTAAATCAACCGATATACCGTGCCTAAGTTCTACTATCACATTACCACGATTTTTTTAAACCATTATTTATTTATTTACACGTCTAAAAAGGCTTTTATGAAGAACCCACACATATTTTCACAAAGATACTCTTTTGTTCGGTAAACAGATATAATTTTGAATAATTCTATTCTTATATTTTATTTTGGTTGTTAGGTAGATTGTCTGTGTTGTGACATGTGATTATAAGATTGGTGATACTTATACTTATATTACCAAATAAAATCATTCTGAAAAAACATGTTGATTTCAAGTATATTTGTAAAAAAATGATTATGTCTTAGCTATTTTCGGTTAATTATATCCATTACAAATCTTAGTGGATGTTCACTGTTCAGGTGTTCAATGAAAAGTGGAATATTGAATTGATATTAATATTGTAATGAGAAAGGAGGGATTGTTCTAATAATACTATACCTTTAAGACAAGGCTAACATGTCGGTAATCTATTTATAAAATCAAAATATTTCAACCCCTTTTGTATTTTTTTTGGTCAGTTCGAATAATAGAAAAACAAATTAATTTAAAAAAAATTCTAATTAATTTTACATAACTCGTGATAGAAAAGATACACTGAAAATATTCACATTGATTCATCGTTTGAAAGTTTTTACTGCTCCAGAGAACATAATGTCTATGATACAAAATATTTGATTGTGTTTACCAATATTTAACTAGTAAAAATTAAATAGTATTAAAAAAGTGTATATCGAACGATAGTTCCACGGGGCCTACTCTGTATCTTTCGGGTTAACAAGCCAGTACGTTTGTGGTTTAACCTTTCCTTGCCGGTGCTGTCAAATGAGTTAACATCGTCTCTAATAAATAAGGGTTAATACGGCAAGGTTAAACAAAGTTAAACCGGTGGCAGGAAAGTTTCGAAAGATACAGAGTAGGCCACCTGCTCAGTACTTACCGGAGCCAGTGGGACTAAAGCACTTTGCGCGGCTGAAGTGTGAGGTGGAGAGAATGAAACCAAACACGTCTGCAGTCATTTCCTTTCTGAATAGTAGTCTTTCACCAGGGAGATACTGAGAGTATCTACGTAAAATGTATCAGTCTTCTTTTAAATTTTCAACAATTTCAATCTTCATATTAATCATAACAAAGGTATCCCACTGTTTTTATAAGTACCCATAGTCAAATGATCAGCATTTAAAATCAGTGAACCGTTAATGTGATACAAGACTTTGATAACGGGGGTTTGCTCAAAGCTCACATTTTAATTAATTCAGACGAATTCTTAACGATAATATACCTACATATATTTTTCGACTGATATCTGCGGATGTAAGTAATTAATATTAAAGATTAATATAAACAGTATCTTAACGTTACATTTATTTGCGTAAAACGGTATTCAATAAAAAAAAGATTTTTATCTATGAAATTAGCGGTGAGCACGGAAAGACCAATTATTCTAGGATTGCCAGGGCAAATTCAACGGTAGGTTTGTCCATTACGCTGCGCCGCGCCGAATATTTTTTGACACGACTTCTTCACTTATGTTGTTAAGATTCTCACGTTGTTTTAGAGATTTGTATTTGGAACGATATTTTTTAAAATCTGATTTTGTCACTTATTTGTACCTATTCAGGAACATTTCAAAGACTAAATTTCTTCCTGATCTAATCGCACATTCTTTCAATATTATATCCTTCGTATCTTCTCATTTCGTATGATTCCACATCACGATATCTCCCTTTATAACCTTTTGTCGAACCATGATATTATTGATTTATTCTTTTGTCATTATCTGAATACATTGTTGCGTGTTTTCGATACAAGGTTATTTCGCAAAAAAATACTTCTAAGAATAACCTTCCTATCCTGTTTATTATCAATAAAATTACATCCATTACGACGTAAAAAAGTTGTGTATATATGTTGACACACAACAAAATGTCTTTTTAAACGAAGATAAAAACCCACAAATTTTTCGAAATAGCGTATTTTTATTGAAAGATAATAATGCCAAGCTTAGCCGAGGAGAGTTAATGAAAAACGTAATTTTCTTGTTCTGAACTATTTTGATACACTTATTAAATTTATTATCAGACCAAACGGAGACCATATTCAAGTTCTAAAAATGCTCTTCCGGCGAATGCTAAGACCTCTATATTACTATTCAGTTATCGCGACAATCTTTAGACTCAATGTGATTAGTCATTTTGTATATGTACGTCGCACTGCTCCCAACTGTCCACAGCCAGTGGGACTATGGCATCCTCAATTAAGGTTGAGTTTTGTTATAAAGTTAGTTACGAAGCTAAATGGAATGATGAAGAGAAGGAGATGAGGTAGAAGAAGGTTTACTTGATATCCGACGGCCTCCGTGGTCGAGGGGTTAAGCCCTTGACTAGCAATCCGGAGGTCTCGGGTTCAAATACCGGTGGCAGCATGCGCAAGTAAATTTTATTTGGTTAATTTGTGTTATTTCACAAATTTCTCTTTTAAAATAAAATACAGTATATTGGCGGCAAGATTCAGAGTGGAAGATATTCTCAGTGTTGAATTCAGAATTGAAACATTGTTTGAAATGGTTTGTTTAGTGACCAGATCGTAATAGTCTGGTTCTTCCACACCTTCCTCTCACCCATCTTCTTCCTTTCCCCATAACCTCCAGCCTCACAACAGACCCAAATTGTGGATGCCATAATCTCGCTGACTCCATACGGTAGTGGTCTTGTACCACGACAACACTGAAAGTAGATATCTATCACTCCGATTGAAGATTCTAAGAACTTTGAAATACGCAGTGTTTTGTTTACAATTACAATTTTTTTAGTAAATATACTTGTCCATACACTTTATTTAACTCAAAATAGCCCATTAAAGCTTTTACCCTAAGAATCAATTATCCCTTAACTAGTATTCTATATAAAGGGTTTTCCAATAAGAGGTGTTCTTTTGATATTCAATCGTAAAAGATCAATGGTTTCGTTGCTTGTGTGGCATGTAGCGCCGTCTCGTTGAAAGTAAACGTTGTTCAGATCAATACCATCCAATTCCGGCCATAAAAAATCATTAATCATCTCTCGATAGCGCAATCCTAGATAGGATAGAGAGGCTTTTCAACAATAACTCTTGGATTTTCCGAGCCCCAGATGCGACAATTTTGCTTGTTGACGAAGCCACCGAGGTGGAAATGGGCCTCATCACTCAAGATGATTTGCATTTGATTCACTCATGTGAATTTTTATAATTTCAATGCGTTGTTCCATTTTTATTAATGGCGTATTTTCTACTTGTCAAATGTCAAAAAATGACAGCTTTAAAAGGAACATCTACCGAAATAGCGGGATATTCAAAATAACACCTCTTATTGGAAAACCCTGTACTTTATATATTGTAATATTCTTGTTGTATTCTATATACTTAATATATTGTAATGTTATTATTGTATTCTGTATACCTACTTTGCAAATTGAAATATTAATATTGTATTATATTTACTTTATTTATTGTAATATTTTTGTTGTGTTCTATATACTTTATTTATTGTAATATTCTTTTATTGATTTATTGTTATTAAGTTTAATTTGTAGAACTCCATTTTATTTTTATTTTTTTATATATACAATAATATTATTATTGGGTTTATAAAAACAGTTTATTTTTAAACAAGTTCTGCTGTGTAATTATTATTACGCGTGACAGCTGTTTCGCCCTCTAAAGGCATTATCAAACTGTGGGTAGCCCACTTACAGACGATACATTTATATTATTTCTAGGTAGGTATTTTAATTTCAATTACTGATTTCTTAATTGATTTCTGTGTAAAAATGTTAGAAATTATTGATGGTTATTACCCTAGTAAAGTTTCCCCAATTAGTGTAATGTTTAAATTTGACTGAATGTCTTAATGTTAGTTATTCCCAAACGATGACTCATAGGGTTATTTTAATAGTATAATTAAGTACTTTAATGTGCACTCGTATTTGCAATAGGTTTGAAGATATCTAGTAGGGGTGAACGAATTATATTGGTTTGTTCATTAATTAGAATAACTTTCGGATTATTAGAATTTTTGTTAATTTCTAACTGCTCTAAAAGATTCAGTTTACGGCCTTTATTTTGTACGTGTAACGGAGTTGGTTTATTATTATCATTAAGTGAGTGATTTTCATCTAGGAGATGTTTGGCAAATTGAGATTGTATTTTATTATTATTTTTAAAAGATCTTATATGTTCTTTGAACCTAGTGTTAAAGGACCGGCCCGTTTGTCCAACATAAACAGCGTTGCATTCATCACACTGGAGTTTATAAATGCCACTATTTTGTAATTTGAGTACCTTACTTTTTGAGTTTTTAAGAGATGATCCTAAGTTGTTATTTGTGCGGAAGGCAATATCTAAGCCACATTTTTTGAGGACTTTGGCAATTTTATTAGATGTCTGTCCGATGAATTCTAAACACCCGAATTTATTATTCGTCTTATTATTAGTCGCTGGGTAAATTGATTTAAGGTTATTTTTGTGTTTATTATTATTAATTATTTTTTCGATGTCTCTACCCTTGAAGCCATTATTTTTAGCAATAGTTAGGATTGTATTTTTTTCCTTCTCGTATGCTTTCTTGTCGAGTGGGATGTTAGTAAGCCTATGTACCATTGAGTGGTAGGCAGATAATTTATGTGACCATGGATGTAAAGATTTATAATTAATGGTCGTATCTGTAAACGTAGGCTTACGGAAAATTTCGAACGTATGTTTATTATTGTCTCTACCGATTGTTAGGTCTAAAAAATTAATTTTCTTATTACACTCTCTTTCAACCGTAAAGCAGATTTTACGGTTGATGGAGTTAGCAAATGTGACAAAAAGATCTAATTGTCTGTTGGTACCTTTCCAACAGACCAAAATGTCGTCAACATAACGAACATAGTAAATGATGTGTTTGCTAAAGCTTGAATTTAAAATTTGTTTTTCAATGTAATCCATGAATATTTCTGCAAGAAGTGGACTGAGGGGCGATCCCATTGGTAATCCGTCGTTTTGTTGATAGAATTTATTGTTAAACTCAAAGTAGTTGGTTTCCACACAAATTTTAAATAGATCGAATAAGTCTTTTTTAGTAACTGGGTTTATATTAGATTCGTCTAAAATATCTTCAATGATTTTAAGGCATTCTTTAATAGGTATATTGCTAAAGAGGCTTACTACGTCTAAAGATATGAACTGGCAATTGTGCGGTAGATTTATGTTTTTTATTTTATTTACAAGTTCGAGAGAATTTTTAACGCTATGCTTTGGGGAGAATTTAGTATGTTGTTTGAAAAGAAAGTTAAGTTTTTTGGCGAGTATTGTCGTTGGGGCGTTTATAAAAGAAACAACGGGACGTATGGGGATATTATCCTTGTGAATTTTAGGTTGTCCGTATAATGCAGGAGCCCTTGGATTCATCACCATTGCACTTCTTCTAGCGTATTTATTTGGAAATATTGATTGGCAATTATTTATTAGGTTGCGCACGTTTACTGAAATTTTGTCCGTTGGGTCCTTTTTTAAGATTTCAAAGTCTTCTGGTTTTAGGAATGCTTCTACTTTATTTAAGTAATCAATTTTGTTTAATATAACGACAGAATTCCCCTTATCCGCTTTAGTAATTGTGAGGTCGCTATTTTTAATTTTGGCTTTAATATCATTTAAAATTTCCGTTTCTTTTATATTGAATTTATTTTTATTTTTACTGGTTGATTCCAAAGTTTTTCTCAAGATATCCGCTGTTATTTGTTTAGGTAAGCCGTTATTTTTTATTTTAGACAGAGAAATTTCTGTGTCGATTGCCAAACATTCAATTTGTTTTTTAGTGATATCTGAATTTATTTTATATTTGAAGCCTTTATCTAGTAAATTTAATTCATCTTCTTCAAAAGTTTCGCCTGATAGGTTAATAGTTTTTATATAAAACTCCGTATTTGTATTAATTTGATATTCATTGACTTTTACATTTTTATTTTTAGATTCGACAAGTTTTTTAAGTTTATTTTCCTGAGTTTTGAATTTATCAGATATAATTCCTCCGATGTGTTCACGAGTATCGTAATCCAGGGTATCAAATTCCCATGGATGCAGTTTAAAGGTTAATTCCGAATGCAATACCTTGATGTAGTGAAGTATTGTGTCCCTTTTCCGACAACATTCCTTAGTCTCCTCCTTCAGCCATATCCTCTGCGCTCGATGCACAGTTTTTATGGCTGCCGAGGATTTGCTTTTGGTAGAAATATGCACGTACTTGGGGATCACGTTTAACTTCAAACACTCTTGGTTAAACCAAAGGTTTTGCACTATTTTCCGATGTTTTAATTTTAATCGTCTGTAAAAAATCACTTGGGTAGCTATATCAGCAACCTTCAATTTATTTATTGTTATTAAGTTTAATTTGTAGAACTCCATTTTATTTTTATTTTTTTATATATACAATAATATTATTATTGGGTTTATAAAAACAGTTTATTTTTAAACAAGTTCTGCTGTGTAATTATTATTACGCGTGACAGCTGTTTCGCCCTCTAAAGGCATTATCAAACTGTGGGTAGCCCACTTACAGACGATACATTTATATTATTTCTAGGTAGGTATTTTAATTTCAATTACTGATTTCTTAATTGATTTCTGTGTAAAAATGTTAGAAATTATTGATGGTTATTACCCTAGTAAAGTTTCCCCAATTAGTGTAATGTTTAAATTTGACTGAATGTCTTAATGTTAGTTATTCCCAAACGATGACTCATAGGGTTATTTTAATAGTATAATTAAGTACTTTAATGTGCACTCGTATTTGCAATAGGTTTGAAGATATCTAGTAGGGGTGAACGAATTATATTGGTTTGTTCATTAATTAGAATAACTTTCGGATTATTAGAATTTTTGTTAATTTCTAACTGCTCTAAAAGATTCAGTTTACGGCCTTTATTTTGTACGTGTAACGGAGTTGGTTTATTATTATCATTAAGTGAGTGATTTAAGTGAGTGATCAAAAAAAAAAAAAAAAAAAAAAAAAAAAAAAAAAAAAAAAAAAAAAAAAAAAAAAAAAAAAAAAAAAAAAAAAAAAAAAAAAAGTAATATTCTTGTTGTATTCTAAATACTTTATTTATTTTAATATTATTGTTGTTTTCTAAATACTTTATATATTTTAATGTTATTGTTGTATTCTATATACTTTATTTATTGTAATGTTATTGTAGAATTCTATATACTTTATATATTGTTATGTTGTTGTTGTAATCCATATACTTTATATATTGAAATGTTATTGTTATAAGATTAAAAAAATATAACCAAATTCAATTTTGACTTACATATTTAGCTTTTCAGAAAGCACAAGGTTAAGAAACGAAGAAGTTCTAGAACAAAGAAATTGAATATCGACTGTGAAAAGTGAATCCTTAAGGTAAATAGAGAAATAGTATTTCTCGATCATAAACGTAAGAAATGTACTAAGTAAGTACATGTGGTGATTTCAAGATTCAAGGTTCTCTTTGTTTTGAATAAATGCACCTTAAAGGATTCTCTTCAAAACTCATTCTGCCTCTGGTATTTTAATAAAAGTGATCTTGAAACTTTTGAAAACATTTTTGAGGCTTATAAACTTTATCGAGGAGTCGTATTTGGCTCTAGAGAAAGCAATAAAGCGAAAAGTAGTTTTCTCGAAAATAATTCAGATTTTCGCCTCAGCCTTAGCAGTTGATGTAAAACGATTTTTAAATATACCATGAGAGTTTCTGCTAGAGTCATTGAAAGCAATGGTTTTTTTCCAATCTAAATCCTTTTTTTGGGGATAAAAATCTAAAGGACCGTTGACAACCTTGTGGTGCATTCGTGTAATTCAGTGTCTTGAGCTAGGTTTTACAATTTTTTACGCATTTCGTTACCAGCCTCGTAAAAGTTTTAATGGTTAGGTCCTGTCTCTATGTACGCAATTAATGTTGATCATATTCATTCAGGATTTGGCTCGGTTCTCGCCATTTTTTAAATATTTTGTATAAGTCTTAAAATACATTTGAAAATAGATGTTTTATAAAAAAAAATTTAGTTATTTTACGAGTTGACTTTTTTATTTTATGTGTATGTACAAAAGCGCATTAGGCGTATACAAATACATGTTTTGAAACGAGCAGACCTCGCCCTACGGTCAAAACCTAGAGAATTACCCGGTGAACAGTGTTGAATCACCGAGATACTGTCAAGGGCGAGAGATATAACAAAACGTGCAATTAATTATTAGGTTCTAACATAATCTACGCAGACATATTAAGAAAGTATAATAATTCTCCTTTAGAAAATTCTTATAGAAAATTATTTCTAAAACGTTTTCATTTTAAGTTTGAAAATCCCAAAAGCGTTGATTATTCGGAAACTTAATAAATTTCCCATTTATTCGAAGAGATCGTAAGAACTATTTGCGTAAAAGCTTGACTCTTCTACAGAAAACTTATAAGCCACACTTAAGCGAAATTCTGTACAGTGGTTGAAAATAGGAAGCCATTTTACAAGAGCTCACTTTAATAACGATATTAATTATTATTATAATTTGTATGAAAGTTTGCGCAAAGTTAAACGTATCTGCTGTTATAGCGACAAAGGCCGTTTCAATTTTAATGATAATAATTCTGTTCTAAAAGATTTATAAAGTTCGCGATGTTTTGTATTGAGTTTTGTCTCGGCACGATAAAGCTACTCTGGTTTCATACGCTGAACTTTTCTAAAAATAATGCTCTTAGATTTCGAAAGCTTTTGCCTTGTTTTATTTTCATAAGAGTTATGAATGAGATTTTAAAATTTGTTATAAATGACATAATTTTGTAGGTACACTTATTCTTAAATGCGAATAGTATTTCAATATAATTTTTTTTTAGGTACACTTATTTATAAATGCGAATAGTATTTCAATATTCATTTTTTTCAGTTTCAACACCTTATTTTACTATTTATTCTAATATTTTTATATTATAAATTGTATAATATTTATTACTGACTGTACTTACAAAAAAATAACATCATTAGATATCACTAGGCAATGTTAATTTAACACTAAAACTATACGGATTAGTATATATTTTAAATGTCAAATTAACATTGCCTAGATCCGTGTGTATCTTATGACATGGATCTTATGCGTTGCTAGGTTTACAAAAGCAACTGTACAAATTCTAAGCCAAGAAGGTGGCCAGTTCAATAGTTTTTTGCTGATTAACCCTTCGAGTCTCGGATATATTGAACGTTATATTTCTTAGAGATGCTGTCGGAAAGTCGAAAATTTTGTGTATTTCAGCTTCGTAATGAAATTCAAATAAATGGGATTTTTCCTGAACGTAATATAACAATGTAACGTTTGTAACTAACTCACTAACCATCACGCCATTTCACTGCAGGGATAGGAAGAGAAAACGGACTGCCAAACAACTATATCTTGGCACACACTACTTGCCTCATTCACATTCATACATACTCTTCTATTATTCTGACTTTTGACATGGCACGACTCAAGTATCTGATACTATGTTAAAATTAGTTGTGTAAAACTACATTTTGTTTAGACTTTAACTAATTAATAAAAATAAAAAATTTTAAAATTTAAATTTTTCTCAAATTGCGGTCGGTTTTCTTTGGTTTTGTGGAGGTGTAAATTTTAATTATTCTGTGGTTAACTTATATATATTTAAATATAAAGCTTGGTTTTATTTCTTTCTTAAACCGTTTAGTTCATATTTCTAACTTTAACGCTAAGGGAGACAACGATTTATAGAAATAGGGACAATATAAGCTGTTGCCGAAAGCGAACCAATTGACTCTACGGGTAATAGCTGTTTGTTCCCAAAAGCGAACAAAGTAGCCCAAGGAGTTAATACAGTCAGACTTCTCCTTTATAACACGCAAATGTTCCAATTAGAAAATGTATACATACATAGTGTGGTGAACGTATGTCTGTCGGTATGAAAGAGACAGGCATATCTGAGTGAGACAACATAACCGAGACGTATAAAAAGGCATGTCTGTTGTAACTCGTCATCTTTTCAATATCAAGCTCTTATATTGTTCACTTGTACCAATACTTGTACTACCTAAATAAAAACGCATTGTAACGGAGTACCCACATTCTTTCATTACGAAGAAATCTGGATGACCGGCACGGCAAATCACTATACATAGTATATGAAATTCTTAGAATAGTCCAGGTAAGAGATCACCATTTAGAATGAAATTTTGGGTTGCTGGAAATGGTTTTAAACATGTTTAGTAACCTAACTCAATAATAATGTCATCATCTCATATCTCTCTCATTTCCATCAGCCTCTTACTCAAAAAATGCTTCAGGCAGTTGTTACTCTTATGCGGTACACATTTTGATGTGTTTTGTTATCTAGAGTTATTAGTCAACATAACATGGTGACACCCCGACCGGCAATGTTCCTAGGCGCAAAATAAGTGTGAACATAAATTTGGAATAGAAGTTTTCGGTGGCAGTCCGCGGGGACCTTAAGATATACGACCGGCTCTTTGCCGTTGTGTATTGTAGAACCCCACCACCTCCCCGGAACTCCTGTAAGGGCCAGAAGGGACCCTCTATTCAAACCCTCCCCAACCTTTTTCATGATTCTGAAAGGTCTGTGAAATGATTTTAAATAAATTTAATTATTTAAAAAATCCTTCAATTGCTTAGCCTAGTTGTTTGATTCGCAGTTTTATTGTATTTGACATTTGTCTTCCTGTCATTTACCTATAGCTAAAACCAACAAATTTATATTATGCCACAATTTTATAGTTTTATAGAGAATTCACAAAAAAAGTTTCAATTGGTGAATTTAAATGTAAAAACCGAGTTAAAAATGTGATAAAAACTGATATTATTTTAATTCTTCTCTCTTATAATATTAGTACATATATACCTTACGGGGATATTATTTTCCCGTTTTCAGTTTTACTGGTTTGCAAGACCGGGTGTTATTATTTCATTTTGATGTTAATCATAGTATTAATGTTTGAATTTTTTAATGTAGTTATCCATGTATCCTATTACAATTACACCACACATACATAAATAATTTTACTTGTAAAAGCACGATAGAGCGTTGATGAATAATAAATAATAAAAAATTCTAATCCGCGACTTTCTTTACTACCGTCATAGTACTATCAAGTGAATCAATCACGTAGAATGTAGATAGGTACCTCCTTTAATTCATTTATGTCGATGCTAGGGATAACTGGTTTAATTTTGATCTCTATCAACATAAGTTCCAATTTATTAATGCTACCCTCGTACGCCCGAGAAAACTACGGGTTTTCCAATAAGAGGTGTTATTTTGATATTCAATAGTAAAAGATCAATGGTTTCATTGCTTGTGTGGCACGTAGCGCCGTCTTGTTGAAAGTAAACGTTGTCCAGATCAATACCATCCAATTTCGGGTATAAAAAATCATTAATCATCTCTCAATAGCGCAATCCATTCACCGTAACTGTTGCTCCAGCCTCATTTTAGAAAAAGTAAGGTCCAATGACTCCGCCGGACCATAAACCGCACCAAACAGTCACACGTTGAAGATAAAAAGGCTTTTCAACAATAATTCTTGGGTTTTCCGAGCCCCAGATGCGACAATTTTGCTTGTTGACGAAGCCACCGAGGTGGAAATGGGCCTCATCACTCAAGATGATTTGTATTTGATTCACTCAAGTGAATTTTAATAATTTCAATGCGTTGTTGAAGCGTGTATCGTTCCATTTTTATTAATGGCGTAGTTTCTATTTGTAAAATGTTAAAAAATGACAGCTTTAAAATTAACATCATCCGAAATAGCGGGTCATTCAAAATAACACCTCTTATTGGAAAATACAAAAAGTATTTTTATGCCTTTCTTGAAAGAATCGAGTATTTATACGGGCAAAACTATTGATTCATATTCCCATTGCGTAAGTATGGGCTCAAACAAATAATTCGCCGCAATATTTTATAACGTTACTTGCAAAAAGTGCATTTTATTAAAATGATTAAATCAACGACATCTATGAATGCATAGATTATAACGGACGTTACGTTTACCCTAAAGCCTTTCCATCAAACACTACATCGCACCGCAATCGTATTGTGAAGAGGATAAATGAAATATTTGGAGAGTAGTTTCTAGTTCCTACTTTCGTTTTGGGTTTTGTCGAAACCATTGTTAAAGTTCCCGACCGGAAAATCACAAATAATAGCAAATATTTTCACAATTGAAAGGAGTATCTTTTGAAATCCGCGCGTTATTTCAGTTTGCTCCAAATGAAAATGCATTCTTCTGGGTATTTTCAAACATTAAAAAAAAAACTAAGCGAAAAGGTTGACTATTTAAAAAAATTGAAAATTTACTGCTAATGAAATTCTAGAAATTGCAGAAAAGATAGTGTGGTTTAACTGAAATTCAAATGTTACATTTTTTGGTTACTCTCTGAATATACTCGTGAAGAAACTTTTTTTATTAAGAGTCAGTTATCTTATATTTTTTACGAGCTTCTCAATTTAAAAAGATTGGTAGAGATTTATATTTAAAATAAAATTGTATCTTGTATATATCTGCTTTTGTGTGCAAATACCGCACAAGAGTCCCAACTACACAAGCATCCTCAACTGCGATATGTTGTGAGGTTGACGAGGCTGAAGGTAGTGGGGGAGGGAAGGAAATACGAAAGAGGAAGATGGGGAAGTACCTCGCTTTTCAGATCTGGTCAAAAAACATGGCTAATGCCATTTAAAGCAACGTTTTAATTATGAATAATGGAATATAAAAGGTACCTGTTATAAGCCAGCCGATTCTATATCCGTTTCAGATTTTAAACAATTTGTGTTCAGCAAAAAACACAACTGTCAATACTTGCCAGCGTATCACAACTTGATACAAAACTGAAACTCACGAGATTCTTCAAAAATAATGCAAGTAGTTAGTATTTCTCATTAATTTAATTTGGAAATCTTTGAGAATTTGTTTTTGTCGAATACTCTCTATCAATATGGACGGTCAGTATCAATTTTGAGATTTGAGTATTGTCGAATGTTCAACACTATGAAAATAATTTTGCAACATTGGAAGCTTCCGATAAATAAAATGATAAATAAACTACAGTACAAACTTTTGACGAATGCGCATTGTCGGTAAAACATCACAGCGAAACAAATTTACACCAGAAAATACCGTGCGAAATGAATGTGGAATCAAGTCATTATTTATATAACGTTTCTATAGTTTTAATTTATTTGTATAACGTTTCTACAGTTTTACTTATTGATATAACGTTTCTACAGTTTTTAATTATTTACATGACAGTTTTTACAAATTAAATTTTCTTAACTGTCTGCAATTGTCCAAGTCGATGACAATGGCATTCATAGTGAAATGTTTTAACAAGATTTTAACACTTATAAATTTTTCATCAGTAATTATTACAGCGCATGTTTCATCACAAGTTTCACCGCGTGTTTCATCAATGATTTCATCAAACGTTTCATCGCTGAATTCATCATTGAATTAATAATAATACATATATTTTTTTAATATACAATATTTGATATTACGCACCAAACACCATAAATTAAGGTCATGATAAGTTTCTTAGAACAGGCACTGCCTGTTTAGAAACTTATGTTGTTTGCTTTGTTAAGAGGAAGCTACAAGCCAAAAATGTGTATATTCTTGGTATACTATTTATTTTGTAGGTAATTGGCATTAAAATCGCTTGACAAACTGAGTCTAGAAACGTTCGATTTCAAGCACAAAACTGGTAATTATTTATTTTGTAAATAATTTTATAAGAAAGCAAAATAGTTAATCAAGTGAAGCTGTCACAGATAATCTTAGCTATAATACTGTATTTTTTAAAAGTTGTTTCCTTTATGCGTCCATACATATCTATTGAAAAAAATTTTTTTTAGTAGTTTACATTTATATTTTATATTGATTAATTTTTTATTTATTTGTATTCTACTGAAGCGAAACGATAGGAAAACCTTCAATTTATCTTAAGCATATTTTTTTGTACGAATAATGTACACCAATTCGTTATAAAGATTAATCAAAATAGTGATGTAGCATTAAGCTTCGCTTTAACTGGGTCACGACCCGCAGATCAGCAAAAAGCTGGCTGCCTGCCCGCATGGCAGCAGAGCATTCTGGTCCCTTGCGGGCTCAATAGGTCGGAATTTTTGCAAACCCAGTTTGCCACCTCTTACCAGACCTGATGGCTCACTAGCAAACACCGCCACCGAAAAGGCTAACTTATTAGGGAAAATGTTTGCGGAAAACTCGACCCTCGATGACGGAGGTGCTGTTCCGCCGTCGGTTCCTCACTGCGGCTTCTATATGAAAAAGCTGAGGATCCGGCATCGGGATGTACTCCACGTTATACGGGGGCTCGATGTTAACAAAGCTAGTGGACCTGATGGAATACCTGCCCTGGTATTGCAGAGGTGTGCTGCGGAAATAGTTCCAGTTTTGACAAAGCTCTTCAAAATGTCCCTGAAGTGTGGCACTGTGCCCTCTGGTTGGAAAAAAGCAGTCATTCACCCTATTCCCAAGAAAGGTGACCGCTCCAACCCGGCCAACTACCGCCCCATAGCGATCACATCAGTTCTGTCCAAAGTGATGGAACGTGTGATCAACGACAAACTGCTCACATACCTCGAGAAGAACAAAATTATCAACGACCGTCAATACGGATTCCGGCGGAACCGCTCGTGCGGTGATCTTCTCGCGTATGTGTCGCATGTTTGGGGGCGGTGCTTGGAACGTCACGGTGAGACCCAAACGGTCGCACTAGACATATCCAAGGCCTTTGACCGGGTCTGGCACCGAGGACTTGTCAACAAATTTCCTTCTTACGGACTTCCCGCATCCCTGTGTACGTGGATTGCTGACTTTTTAAGGGATAGGTCGATTCAGGCAGTTGCTGACGGTTTCACCTCATCCTCACACTCTATAAATGCTGGCGTCCCACAGGGATCGGTTCTGTCTCCGACTTTGTTTTTGTTGCACATCAATGACCTTTTGACATGTGCACCGATTCATTGTTACGCAGATGACAGTACAGTTCATGATAGCTTTTTGTTTGACAAGCCCCCAAAGGGCACACAAACTCCAACGGCTCGGAGGGCTTTGAAGCAGAGAATGGACGGTAATCTCGAGAGTATTTCCTCCTGGGGTAAAAGTAATCTCGTCGAATTTAATGTTTCAAAGACCCAATCCTGTCTGATTACGTCTAAAAGGGATCTAAATGATAATCTAGTCTCCTTCAACGGAAGCAATCTTCCGAACAGGCCTTCCATTGATATGCTTGGTGTAACTATAAGTGACCAGCTCAGGTATGGGGGCTCCATCGAAGCCAGAGTAAAGCTGGCCTCTCAGAAGCTGGGCGTACTGTACAGGGCCCGCAGATACTTTAATAGTACACAACTGCTGACACTATACAAATCGCAAGTGCGCCCTACTGTCGAATTTGGCAGCCATCTCTGGTCCGGAGCCCCTAAATACCTGAAAAAAACCCTTGACTCTGTGCAAAAACGGGCGGTCCGTTTGATAGATTCCCCAATCTTAACAAACGGACTGCAATCTTTAGAGCACAGGCGTCAGGTAGGTATGCTGTCCTTGTTCTATCGGTATTACAATGGAAGATGCTCTGAGGAACTAGCGTCATTGATCCCTTCGGCACCGGTGCGTAGTCGGGATACACGCCAAACGCGTGCCCAACATTTGTACACGGTTGACACTTGTCACATGAGAACGGGTCGCTTCTACGATTCGTTCTTAAGTTCAACAGCTCGGCTGTGGAACGAACTGCTGGCCTCTGTGTTTCCTCCCTCCTACAACATGGGACTCTTCAAGACCCATGTTCACTCCTTCCTCTCCACAAAAAGACCCTCCACACAGCATCCCCAAAGATGACATAGGCCCTGAGGGAAATTATTTTCTTCAGGGCCTCCTGTGTGGAGTTAATATAAAAAAAAAAAAAAATTATGTATTCACGCCTGTATTAAAGCTTTTCCTTGCCGTTCATTTTACTTGTCAATATCATTGTACACGAGTATTTATCCAATATGAATGTATCATTATTTGGTCTAATATGTAACTTATAAATAAATAAACGTAAGATGCAAAAATTCTCCACTCCAAACATTATTTTTTGCTTTATCGGTTTGGTGTTGAACTCAAATAATTATAGTTCCCACAAAATTATGATGTTTTATTTAATACTCCGATATGAGCCACAAATAGCGTGTGCCGAGGGAAACAATAAACACCATATTTGGATGTGCGAAACTCTTCGTCATAAATTATTGCCCAAACTTCCCCACAACCGTAAATTTACAACAGGGACTCATATGTTCAACAATAACGCGCTTTCCCACACTTAGACGCATTACATTTCCTCGCTGCTTCTAGGTGAAAAAATACGTCAGACCATAAATTTAATGTCTTATTTTAAATCTATCAAATTTCCACCGTTCAAAATAAATTTCTTCAGGTTCTTTACTTACTCAGGTAAATCCCAAAAATCTTTCGATAAATCTCCTTCCCTTCCCACTCCTTTTTCGATTACCTTACCAACTCCCTTCTCCACTCCCTTCTCCACTCCCTTCCCAACTCTCTTCCCAATCGCTTCCCCACTCCCTTCTCCACTCCCTTCCCCGCTCCCTTCTTCATTCCTTTCTCCACTTCCTTCCCCTCCCTTATCCACTTCCTTCCCCACTCCTTTCCCAACTCTCTTCCACACTCCTTTCCTTACTCCCTTCTCCACTTCCTTACCCACTACTTTCCCCCACTTAATACTTCTCTTCCTTCTCCACTCCCTTCTCGACTCCATTCTCCACTTCCTTCCCCACACCTTTTCTCAAAAAATGAAAAAAAAAAGATTTTATATTAGTTGCTTACCAAGCATTCTAATGATGGCCTTCCTGGACTGCGTCTGCCTCGTCTCCCCGTGCACAGAGCCCTTGACGCCCTTGCCGAGATGGTGCCGCGACCTGGCTCGGATCCGTAAGCCCATTCGGCAGTACAGCACGAGGATCACCAGTGCGGGCAGGATGAAGAACACCACACTGGACACCTCCCAGATTGGCAAACCGTAGGGCTGCGATAGCATGGCGCAAAAGGCGGATTCGAACGATTTATTGTTGGAGTCTGAAATAAAAGGAAATAACGGATTTAGTATCAGTTCAATTAAAAACAATATTAAATATCATTAACACTAGTAGCAACAAAGTTTGCCGTAAATGCTGCTTTATTGATACTAAATATGTCTACATCCGAATTGATTCTTTTCAACGGCGGGCAAATTATTGCTCGCCATGATATCAGAGTTTTCAAACCGTCCACGAATAAGTTTAAAGAAATGTAAAGCAATGTCCAAGTAGATACCTCGACCACCATAACATGGGCATGTGCCTAGCATGGTGGTCGAAAAATCCTAAATGCATGTAATAAATAATTTCAATGAATAAAGAAACATAAAAAAAGATGAAACCCAAACGATAGCTGGTAGGATAGAATCACAGGTAGTTGATTTACTCCATCAGGTAGATAAATGTCAGAAATTTCTTTTCAACTCTCTCCAATACGAGGAAATAGTTTAACCGAGTGGGCTACAAATTACCAACCCATTTTCAAGTCTACATACACCTTACTAAGGAATTAGAGAACCCTGGTATCTCTAATTTCATTAATTCCTTTCAGTGCGTGGAGTAAAGCTCCTAATTCTTATTTAACAAGTCATCTCAATATGAGCATGAAAAACGTCACTCTACCTTCAAACATAATTCCAAGATTCTTCAAGGTAGAGGGACAAATTTTAAACTTCGTGCGTCCAATGTATACCTGTAATAGTTTGTATGTGGTACGAAGTTCCTGCCAAGACAGAGTTTGAAAATTTTCTACGCTCTTGCCGTAAATTGCATAAAGGTTAGTGCGATAAGTAAAGCTACGTAGCATAGATAACACTATCGATATTTATAATGTCATCCAAGAGACGTCTGTAGGTATTATTGTATACTGATATTACTGATGTCTCTAAATTACAGGTTCAGTCAATCTAGTTCAGAAGCGAGGTGAGATATTACTTTTTTTATTAGTTTTATTTTTTGCTAGAGCAATCCCGATTAGTTACAAAACTCATTGTAGGACGAGAAGAACTTGCAATACATAGATTGGAGTGAATAGGAAAAAAATTACATTAGTATTTTGATATCAAAATTGTAAGTTTCACATTACAAAACAGTACAAATTAGAAAAGTATCGTAGTTATATTACGTAGTATTGTCGCATGTCTTGCGGCGAGCGGTCGCCTAACGAGACGGACTCTGTAAAACTGTCTACAAATATAAAATTAACACCTTCGGGACCATGTTCCAACATGGAACTCAAAATTCATATTGAAAAAATACTGTCAGAACTCAACAAAATTGGCAGTACAAAAGCTGCCAAAGAAGCTAAAACTGAAATTGAAGCTATATTAATCAACATCGAAGATTCATGGAAGCTTGAGATAAAGTCACTACAAAACACAATAATTTGTCTACAAAATAAAGTGATTCAAGATCAAGATGATTATATCAAAAAATTAGAAAAATTAATAAAAAAAGGAACAAATGAAGAAAATAAAAATGAAGTTAAAAGCTATGCAATGGTGGTAAGGGAAAAATTTCACCCAATACCGAAAGCAAATTTTGCTTTACTAATTACATCAAAAGAAGACAAACCTGCAGATGAAATCGAAAAAATATTAAAAGACAAAATAAAACTATCCAAACTAGGAATAGGAATTTCTGGACTAAAAAAAACATATCAAAACAAAATAATACTAACATGTGAGAAACAAAATGACACCGAAAAAATAATAAACGAAATCAACAAAAATCCGGATATTGGAATACACGCTAATGAAATAAAGAAAAAAAAACCATGCATTATCATTAAGGGTGTTGATGCTGGCTACAAAGAAGAAGAACTCCTAACAGATTTGATAAATCAAAATGAAGACCTAAAAAATGCCATGACCTCGGAAACAGACAATGAACCAATCGTTGTTAAAAAAAAGCTGAAGAATAAAAAATCGGAAAAATTAGCAAATTTCATCATCCAAACAACTGCAAAACTGAGAAAAATAATAATATCTAAAGAAAGAATTAATATTGGATATACAAGAGCACACGTAGAAGACTGTGATCCACTGATGCAATGCTATCATTGCCTTGGATACGGACACACCTCACTGAGATGCCTCGACAACATGAAGAATCCCAGATGCCTCCACTATGCAGAAGAGCACAAAATACAAAACTGCACCAAAAAACAAGATTCTGCCAAATGCCACAACTGCACTAACAGAAAGGGGTATCAAAATGATCACGCTGCCAACAGTCACTTATGTGAATTCCGCAAAAAAATGATACAAAATGCCCAAATGCGAATTGAATATGAGTGAGTTGTATTTCGTATATTTATTTCTTTAAAAATGAATGATTTCTTCACTGAGGAATTAGATAAAACTCTTAATATTTCGGAATATATTTGTCACACTTTAAATGATTGTAATAAAGTCGTGGATAAAATATCAAATTCATTCTCAGTACTCCATTTAAATATCAGATCGATGAAACAAAATTTCAATGAATTTTTACTCTCAATTAATTTACTAAATCATAAACCGGACGTCATAGTGTTAACTGAAGCATTCACCAACGAATACAATAAATTTTGCATTCCAGAATATAGCTACTTCGTAACATCTTGTGCTATTAATAGAAATAGTGGTATTGTTGTATTTGTTAAATCTTGTTATTCAAACATCGCAGTGAAAGAAGTACCTATGCAGCGAGTTAATTGCTTAGATATTAATCTAAATGTAAATAAAATATGTTTTAATATTATTGCAATTTACCGAACACACGGATCAAACGAGTATACATTTATGGATGAATTAAGAAGCATTATATTATCAAAAAAAAATAAACAGAACATAACAATTATCGGCGATTTCAACATAGATGTTTCAAATGAAAATAGTAACAAAATAAAAACTGAATTTATCAATTTTATGTCGGAAATGAATTTTATATTATGTATAAAAAAATATACTAGAGAAATTACGGGTCAACGTCCATCTTGTATCGATCACATATGGAGTAACACTAAAGATACCGACAAATTACATACGATAATATTAAAAAATAATATTACTGATCATCACACTTGCATCTATATACAAAAACTTAATATTAATAATCATATTGATTCAAATTGCAATACTTTTACAAAAAAGTCACTAAACCATCATAAATTAAGCCTAAAAATAAAAACAGAAACATGGCGTTCCGTATTAGAATCAACCTGTGCTGAAACATGCGCAAATATTTTTGATAATATTCTATGCAATTATATTACAGCATCAACAGATGTTAAAACTATAAAAATTAAATCAAAATTCAAAAAAATAAAACCATGGATTTCACATGGCTTAATCGTGTCTATTAGAAAAAAAGAAGAGCTATATCGCTTGACAAAGAAATTTCCCTTAGATAAAAAAAATATACACATATTATAAAAAATTTAGGAACAAATTAACCTGTTTACTAAAAACCACTAAAGAAAACTTTTACAAAAATGAAATTGATGTGGCTAAACAAAATGTAAAACATATATGGAAAACAATAAATGAAATAAATAGTAGAAAAAACAAAAAAACTCAAATTAAAAAAATTAATATCGGAAAAAATTCTATTAATGCCTTAAAGGAACCGACAAAATGTGCTAATGCCTTCAATAAATATTTCGCTAACGTCGGTCAAAATTTAGCTACACGGATCGATGAAAATTATAAAATAGATAATTTCGAAAAGGACTGCCTTAAACAAAATAATCTGTCAGTTTTCAAACCGGTAACAACAGATGACATAAAAAATATTATTAGTGAATTAAAAGGTGCATCTGCACCAGGGTTTGATGGAGTCACAGTCGAAATATTGAAAAATTATAATGAATTATTAAGCATTCCAATTACACACATTGTAAATATTAGTTTAAATAGTGGAATATTCCCCTCCGTTTATAAAAAATCTATTGTAACACCTGTTTTTAAATCTGGCAACCCTGAAGAAATATCAAATTATCGACCAATATCTCTTGTCTCAAACATTGCAAAAATTTTCGAAAAGATCGTAAAAAAGCAACTTTTGTACTATATTGAAAATAATAAAATAATTAGTCCTAGCCAATTTGGATTTAGAGAGAAACTAGGCACTCATGATGCCATTGCAGAACTAACTTCAACTATATACCGTGCATTAGATAAAAAAAATAAATGCCTTGGCATTTTCATTGATTTACGTAAGGCTTTTGATAGTATCTCCCATACAAAACTAATAAATAAATTAAATGATATCGGTATTATTGGTAAGGTAAGGTATTGGCTGAAAAGCTATCTAACTCAAAGAAACCAAAAAGTAAAATTAAATAACTCACTAAGCGTGGATGAAACTTTAGAATTTGGAATTCCCCAAGGGACTGTTATTGGACCAATTTTATTTATAATTTACGTTAACCATATGTTTAAATTATCACTTAATGGTAAACTTATATCCTTTGCTGACGACACTGCAATAATTATCGAAAAAAAGACATGGAACGAAATTACCAATGCAGCCAATCAAGATATGAATGTTATAAAAAAATGGTTCGATGGCAATTTATTATCACTCAACACAGAAAAAACATATTGTATTCCTTTCACTCTACAAGAAGATGTGCCAAATAACCAAATTAACATAACAATTCATTCTAAAAATTGTGTAAATAACGGTACATGTAATACGGACTGCGCGAAACTAAATCATAAATCTAATATAAAATATCTTGGTATCTTAATAGACAAAAATGTTAAATGGAAAGACCACATTAATCTCACTGTTGAAAGAATAAGAAAACTTATCTATATTTTCTATAATATACGAAATATTTTAAATAAGAAAACTATCAAAATTGTCTATTATGCATTAATTCAGTCCATATTGCAGTACGGGATTATCGGGTGGGGAGGGGCTTTTAAGGCTTCTTTACAGCCCATAATTACAATTCAAAGAATAATTATAAAAATCATCCTTAGGAAACCATATGACTCCCCTACTTTAGAGATATTTCGGGAATTTAATGTACCATCTATCACAGAATTGTATAAGAGAATCGCCTTATATCAAATTTATAAAGAATATTTTATTTATAAAATTCACCCCTCAGATAGCATAAGCAATAGATTCAAAACTAATGGCTTAATAGCCATTCCTATGCTTAGAACGACCACGGCTCAGCACCACTATTCATATTTAGGTGTAAGATGGTACAATATATTATTGTCCAAAAATAAAATTAGTGTAATCGAAACTGTGAATTATGAACAATTCAAAAAGTTAATTAAGTCCCTAAAATTGGATACTGATATATTGTACCCCTAATTTTCTTACACTTACTCAATTTATACAAAAATATATATTAATTTAATTGTCGTTAAAAAACTATTTTTCTAATTTGTTTACCTGATATATTGTACCCTTAATTTCCTCACGCTTTCTTAATCTGTAAGAAGATATATTATTTTAATTATCCTTAAAAAGACACTTTTCTAATTTGTATACCTATGTTAATATTATGTTTGTATTTATATCAAAAGTTATGGATTATTGTTTAAAAAATCATTAGAACTAAATGTAAATACTCCTCCCATAAACACGAGCTCCTTGAGCTCAACTTATGGAGTAGTAGAATAAAAAACGAAAAAATTATGTATCTGTCTGCATATTGTTATCATTTATAATGTTAAATAATTTACAAGTAATAAATAAATAATAAAAAAAATAAAAAAATATGTTTCACATACAAAACAGTACACAAATTGAAAAAGGGAGGTTAAGTGGAACAAACAAGAAATAAAAAGGAAACAGACACATTAGCACAGAGCTATGTAGGAATTTAGAAGAAGGTCCACATGAATACATTGGCAATAATAGATTATGCTCAATTACAAACACAGGGGATATAAACGGAGAGAGAAAGAAAATGAACAATGTACAACAGGATAAGAATTACTTATTTTCGTTTGTTAAATGTTTTTATATAATATTATTTTAAAGCCTTACTTTATCTGGAAGAGAGTTATAGAGTGTGTAGGCAATATAGTAAAGTGATTTTAAGTTTCACATACGAAACAGTACACAAATAGAAAAAGGGAGGTTAAGTAGAACAAACAAGAATAAACAAAAAATCAAACAGACAGGGATATTCACATAATCACAGAGCTAAGGTAGGAATTTAAGAAGGTACTTACCCACTAATACATTGGTAAAAATAGTTTATGCTCGATTACAAATACAGGGGATAGAAAAACAGAGAGAAAGAAACAAAACAAATTACATTCGTTAAGCAGTTAGGTTTCTACCAAAAGAGAGATTTTGGGAGGAGACTGTCTCCTGATAGTCCTTCACACTTGTTCCTGATTATAAGAGTTTTAGGTCTAAATAAAGTATTGTGTTGTGAGAAATGAGTATTTATTTCAAGATTCATTTACAATCGTTAATATTTTTAGTTAAATCGCTAAGCCGAAGACAGGATTCGAACTTGTGCGGAAAAAACCTATTAGATTTCAAATAAAACTCCGTACCATCTCCATCTACGGGAAATTTACTTTTTTAGTAAAACTTGAAGTTTCATTAATATTTTCTATGCCGAAACTATTTATTCAAACTAATAACAAGAGTATAAAAAAGGTACGATGTAGTTACAGCGTAATGAGTAGTAGGTTTTGCATTTAACATGGAAAGTTGTGTAAGGGAGTTGGTTACATTAACATAGAAAGCTGTATAAGTGTAATACCAACACAGCACAATAACACAAGTAAATAGCTACAGCACAAGGAGTAATACGTTTGTTATTATTATAAAAATAGAACACCGTTGTAAAGCCTGTTTGCAATACACTAAACCTTGGTGCACGTGAAATGTAATACCCATATTGCATATATCCTTTTTCTTGCTTATGCCTACTTATTGTTTTTAGAAAAAAAGAGACGACAAGTACTGTAAACCACAATCAAATAAGGTTTTCCCCCACTTTAAAAAAATCACAAAATCTGACTTCACTTGTCAAGATTAACTCTAAGAAATTTAATAAAAAGAAGTGCAAAATTCAAATAAAGAATCAAAATATTTTTTCGGTTAATAAAATTATGTAATAGGTACCAATGTACTTTACCGCTTTACATGAATTCGTGGCGCATCAGTTGCAATTTTAAAAACGACAATTTATATCATTTTCCGTTAAAATATATATTATGTCTATATAGGCCAAGCGTACCTTTGTGGTTTCTTCTTATTTTATTAGCGTGTGTATATATATATATTTATATATATATAATTTATGTGGCTTAAAAGTAGTGATTTAAAATGACGTACATTTTTACAACTGTGGTTAAAATTACAGACCTAAAACTAATGTGTTTATATTTTGAAAATGACACATAAATTTTTAAAAAAATCTGAGCTCATTGAACCAGATGGATTTGGCCATGTTTGGTGACCAGCTCTGAATAGCAAGGTACTTGCCCTACTTCCTCTTTCCCATCTCCTTCCCTTCCACATTCAGCCTCACAACATACCCCAATTGGGGATGCCATAGTTTCACTGGCTGCAGACGATTGGGAGTAGTTGGGACTTTTCTGCAGTTTTACATAAAAAAGACCCACAATTGAAATTGGCATGTTTGATTAACTTTTTTCTCTAAATGATGCGAAGTACGCAAGCAATGCATGTACTGTATTATAACTAAGTCAGTTTTACCGTGCCTCAATTTCATCTCTCGAATGTTAAGTTTTAACAAATATTAGTTTGATAACTGCTAAAAAAATATCTTTTTTGTAGATTTTACAAAGGGACATAATAATTTAGTGTACGAACTTTCATAATAGTATTACTTCTCTAGATTCTAGGCAAAAAAACTTTATAATATTATGTAAAATACGAAAGCTTTTATTCTTACCAGAACACTAAATTTCATTTCTGATAACTCTGTGCACCAAGTACTTGGTAGGTACTTTAAAACTGTGGTTTCATTTCGAGGTTAAGAAAAATGTAAAATTATTGTAACAAATTTCAGAAAAGTTTGCGAAAATAATTTTTAATCAAGTTATATTTCAAAGTTTGTTAGTTTCAACGATGTTTTCACCAATATTTTTTTTTCTGAAACACTAAAATAAATTGAGTATCTGTCGAGAATTTCAGAAAGTTGTTGAGTTTATTTTGTACCACTGCTTCAAATATAAATTTTGTGAGTAGATAAAACACGAATAAATTCTTTTAAAGAGAAAAAATATCATTTGATTTTACTGCGTAAAGATTTTGTGAAGTATTCTTTGCTCGCGCTGTTTTCCAAAATTATTAGGCAAGCACTTTTGAAAACTCCGTAGGAAATATTAACAATGATAAGGCATGTAAGCTTGCTGATGGTCTCCGAGCTGCGACCAAATTGCACGGAATATCAAAGCGGCGGAGCTATTAAAAGTTATGCATTTGGTATGTAGGTAGAAATAAAGGCGGGGCGCCACTGTGAGTAGATTTTTAGTAATATGAGTGAAAATATTGGCGACATGCATTGTGCGCATATTTCATACTAATTATGTTTAACGGCCCATCTCCCTATATCTATCACCTATGGAAACGAAAAAAAAATACGTCCACCCAAAAAATATTTTTTTTTATAATTTCATGATATGAACATGTTTTTCTACGTTTGGTTTTGGTGTAACCGTCAATTACCGTATACCAAGAACTATTGAGTTTATCTCCGTCTTCTTTTTTGATATAAATTGGATTTTTATAGATTTCAATTTGCATCCGTAATTAGTCGTGTGCTGTGTGTTTTGGGTCTTCCCAGGACTTCAGGAACAAATCCAAATTAATGGACGGTTTCAATTTAAAATATCGCATTTATATTAATAAAGACGATTGGGCTGAGCTAAATAGTTTTTGTTATACGGTAATTGACGGCTACATCAAAACTAAACGCAGGAAACCTTTTAAAATCATACTGCAATATCAGCCGTCAAGCCCAAGCATACTAAATTTCTACCGAATTATAACAAGTTTCTCGTTAAGTGTTTAAGTTTAAAAAAAATGTATGTTATTTTTGAAGATAATATATTATATACATTTGTTATGCCGAAATTTTAATTATATGAAAATCCCTCAATAGAAAAAAATCGCGAAGTAAGCTCCGAAAATTATTAAAAACATGCTTTGTACTGATGTTTAATATGTTATAGGGATGAACAAATTCACAGTGTATCTTTAAATGAAATAAATAAAAATATTTAGATATTTTTGCTCTATTTCAAACGAGTAGTATTTTATTAAATATTTTCACTTAATTGTTATCATTTTTTAATAATATCGCGCTCTCTCTAACATTCGTATTTACACATATCTCTTTAAAACCATCTTTGAACGGGGCCTTAAAGGATTGGAACTGGTAACCCGATAACGCCACGGCAACGCATCTACATACATACATAAGCACACACTTCACCATAATCTTCGTTTACATATATGCTCTGACGATGGACACTAATGCTGGTCAAAGTAGCAGGTAGAGCAAAATGGCATAATACCCCAAAAATAAATCACTATAACATAAGATTCAATTTTAAAATTTTCATATTTGTTTTCAAAGATATTCACTTTTTACAAAAAAACTTTTCGAACGGCCAAGTGTACCTTTGCGGTTTCTTCGTATTTTATTAACGTGCGAACATTTTTTTCTTTCACCGCTGACAAGTATTATTTGAGTTTAAGCTAGTTTGAACTAGAAAACCCATATTAAAGGATTTAAATATGACAGAGAGAGTTTAATATCACGATGAGTGTTGTTTGCTAAGGCATTTGAGTTGGATCGTATTTCTTAAGTTACCTACTTCAAAATGGTTCCTAAGAAACTTTGCCAAATGTAAATAGAAAAAACCCTCGAGAAAATGATGGCCCTTTTTTGACGTCTTCAAAGATAACGAAACCCAATATTTCTGCTCAACTTCTATTAAAAGAATGTATTATTGATGTAGGTACCTATTATTATCTTTTTTATCTGAAATTTGTAATAGAAGTAAAAACTACAATAATATTCGTGAAAACTTCAGCTGGAGTCGTCGCAATGACTTGTCAAGATACCTCATGGCATAACTGCCGTTCTAGCACAACATGACATGGCAATAGCAATGGTGCTATTGAATGAAATTTATAAAACAGTAAATAATATATTGAATATACTCGGCACAAAAAAGAGAGCAAAAATAACAGTTCACAAACAAAATCTCTAAACTGTATAAAACAAAGTCGCTTTCCGCGTTTGTCTGTTTGTGCGCTTAGTTCTTCTAAACTATGCAACGGATTTTGATAGGGTTTTAATTATCGTTTAGATAATTTCTTCTGAAAGGGTTATATATATAATACATGCATATTATATTTATAGAAAGTATTAAAAGGTTTGAAAACAAATCGAATAAAAATATTTTCCGGCGCTTACATTGCTAACGTTGTCTGAAACTTGTAAGATCATCACAACCTCAAAACTTTATCCCAAACTAAGTCCTAGAGAAAAGCCGGGTTTACGTCAGCTATTTAAGAAAAAAAGGATTTACTACAAAAAATGATCTTAAAATAATTAAAAAAATAAACCTACGTAGTACACATATTTTTCGTAACCGGACCAATAATTATATAAATAGTGCTTAGTTTTATAACTGTCTTAATTATTTTATATTTAGTGTTTTCTTTCATTTTATTTTAATTCTTAATATTTCTATTACTGTAGAAAGCAATCACTTTGTAGTTTGACATATCCAATAAAAATTAAACAGGTATTTTGTTTAATACCACGATTTTTTATTAATTTATTGACCGACCGGCCGACAGTATTATTATGCTCCGTGATTATGTTTGCGCTAAACGAAACTGGTCGGTCAATAAATTAGTAAAAAAATCGTGGTTTTACACAAAATAACTGTTTTTTTTTTTTTTTTTTTTTTTAATTTATCATTTAAATTCGTTAACATCGTTTCAACACAGTCCAATTTATTTCCGTACATAATTTGTCATATGCAATTGTAAATGGGAACTTCAGCACGAGTAAAGCACCGAGTAAAACTCACATTATCAAATAATATTTTATGAAAAAAAAACACTTCTTATATATCAATAAAAAATTTAACCTTGATTTTTTTTTTCTCTCATCTCAAATAATGTCAAAAAAGTTATAATAAAGATTCTTGTAAGTAGTCTAAATTGAAACCAGTTAACAGTTGCGTGGATATTTACGTCAGTCTCCTAAGTCCTCCATATTTGCTGAAGCAATATTTTCTGCTTAAAATGATGGTACACCGAGACATCTTACTGATATGAAATACTGTTTATTTATTTTTTATTATTATTATTATTTTTTTTAATTTAATTAAAATCAAATTTAATAATATAATTATTAAATTATGCAAGTATTTTTTAGTTTTTGTTATTGTTACAGTTTCGGCTTTCAAGGCCATTTTCAAACTGTGGTTTATCCACGTTTAGACGACCTATTAATATGATTCTATTTTACCCCCTCCCAAATTTAAAATGACTTATTACCGGTTAAACCATTTTACTGATAAAAATAATTGTGACTTAATAGTTGTGAGTTGATAATTATATTATTAAATTTGATTTTAATTAAATTAAAAAAATAAATAATTGGAGTTCTACGAATTAAACAAAAAGCAATAAATATAAATGTTTATTTATTAAAAATCTGGTAAAATTATTCGTTTTTCTGTTAAAATGGGGTCTGCGGGCATATAAGGAATGACTTCAAAGAGTTCCTTATTAAGTATCAGTCGAAAGCAATTTTTTATGAGGACGGCGGAACACGTGTTTATACAAATTCTGTTTTTGATACTGAAATACTTATACTGTATCATCCCATCATGAATATCTATTTGGAAAATAGCACGTGTTCTCAATATATTCTGAATGACTAAAATTTTATCAGGAAGTTCGCATGCTGTCACTTTTTAACATGATCTTTTGTGTAGGAGGAGTTTTTCAAATATTGTCATTGATAACTAACGTGACTGGATTAACTCTGCGGAATTCAATAAATAATAATAAAAAAATATTTTAAGTCATATGAAAATTAATAACAATGATAATTTTAAAAAAAACGTCGCTGAGGACAGGATTCGAACCTGCGCGGGTAAAACCCATTGGATTTCAAGTCCAACTCCTTAACCACTCGGACACCTCAGCTGTTATCATTCATGACAATATTTTCCATCAGCTCGCAATCTACGTGATATATTTATCTATGGACAAATTATTTCTCTAGTAAAACATGAAACATCATTAATATTTTCTGTGCCGAGAGTATTTATTCAAACGAATAGTGTTTAAACAAGCAACAGTTGGAACAATCAATGGAGAACCGGGACACTTGGTTATATTTGAAGGTTGTTTTTTGGGTAAACATGATATCGGTAAGAACGCGTAGATTATTAATTTGACAAAGTTGTTTTCGTTTTGAATGTGACACGTGACACCACGCAAGTCCAACTGTTCGGGGTCTTTTGTATTACCAGAAGGGGGGAATACACAGAAAAAAACTTACTGATTATTCTTCGTGTTTCTGTAAAAAAACGGGACTGCCGGCCTTTAACGAATAAATTGATAGATTTCCTAATAAACTATCAGTAAAACACGAATATGCTTTGACGATGTCGGAACACGTATTCATAATTTTTTTTTCGTATTTTGTCATTATATAATAACAAAATAAACGCAACTGCATAAACACGTGTTCCGATACATTATGAAAGTACTTATATTTTATTGGGAAATTTTATGCTGTCAAGTTTTTAACAGGATTTTAATAAATTAGCAATTCTGATTTTTTCCGTGTAGTATCTACATTGATTTTCAAATCTGGTCACTCAATCGGCTAAATAATATAAGGAAAATATCTCTTCACGGAATTGGTGTAAGATATCTTTCACTCAGGAACGTGGTGCAAACATTCAAATTTAAATTTGTTTACTTCTAAAAAAGCATGTAACTAATGAAATATGTTTTATTTAGCAACCAAAAAGTTTTTTCAGAGGTAGAAGTCTTAACCCAAAGGCTCGCCACGAAGCTTATAACCTCTTTATAAATTCATTAATACTGGTTCAAGGGCTCATTCAAAGTGAGCATTTTTATAAGTTCCACGTTTGCTACACACTCAGAAAAGAAACTTTAAGTACGTGAGAAGGAAAAAGGAACAAATATATTGCCCTGTTAAAGCATTAACACTCGGCATTGAAACGTTGAAATGGCCTAAGGTTGACTTGATGTAACGAAATTGGGGTAAGTTATTTCTCGGTCAGTCTTACTCCATTTTTAAATGTGTTTATTTTATTTATTTATTAATGTCTATTCTTGAATACACATTTTACAAATGATTACAGTGGTTTATATTGTAATACAGAGAAAAAAGTACAGAAAAAAGGTATAAAAAATAAAGAACATAGGTTGATATAGGTAAAACTGTGTGTGGGTGATATTGTATGTTACGTGAATACCTCACTAGGAGAACCTGTGCTGAGGTGTTAACGTGTTTGTGATTAAGTGTGACAGGTATATGTGTTGTAGTAGAAAGTTAATTTCTTTTTTCACAGACATATATTTAAACATGAAAACACACATTTATATGTGAGAGTATGTATTTTTGGATAATTCTTGAAGAACGTGTAAAATATTTAATTTTACTTATATTTTAAATTTGGTTATGTTTGGTTTGGAATTATAATCTTTTGAATAAAGTGAATATCTTGATTTTTTATCCAGGCTATGATATGTTTTTTGAGAAAGTTTGTAGATGTATTTGTAGTCATTAATTGTTTCAAAGTAATGGGCATACTGTTAAAAAGTTTGGTTGCGTAGTATTGAAAGTGTCTTTGTCCGTGTGTGGTGTGTGTTATCGGAATGTTCAGTGTTTTATTTGTTGATGACCTGGTTTTTATTATGGCTTTTGGTTGATTTGTAATATGAAGATTATTATGGATGAGGTGTAGGAGAGCAGTTTTGGCGTAAAGTTGTCTTATTGACATGACGTCTAGTGTTTTGAAGATTTTATTTGTCTGTGAAGAATGGTACTTGCAGTATGAGTTTTATTACTGCCTTTTGAACTTTTTGAATTGGGTCAATTGTTGTGTTTGTAGCGCTTCCCCAAGCTAATATTCCATAAGTGGCAATGGATTGACACAGTGCAAAATATATTGATCTGAATATTGTTGGTGGAAAAATGTTTTTAATGGATTTTATTAGGTGCAAGACTCGTTTTAGTTTATTAGTGATGAAATTAATGTGTTCAGTCCATTGTAAGTGTGTATCAATAATAACTCCTAGGTGTTTTATTTGTTTTACCCTTTCGATGTGTTCGCATTGGCAATAGGATGATGTTTGTTTACAGTCATGCAAAAACAAGTTCAAGTTAGAAGGAGGTTGACCTCTTTGTGTAATACCTACTATGTATGATGTATTTTGTTTTGACTGTGTTAACGGTAAGAGTATTTCTGTTTAGCCATTTTATGACAATTGACAAACTTTTTTCAGCTGTTATGAATAAATCTTTCCATGTGGCTGCTTGACACAGAAGAACTGTATCATCAGCGAAGGTCACGATTTTACCATCAATTTCAATGTCACATAATTCGTTTATGTATATCAGGAATATTAGTGGGCCAAGTATACTCCCCTGTGGGACTCCGTACAAATGTTGAATAATTACAATGCAACAAAGGTTGAAACGTTATAGTACGAGAGCCCACGACCAAAATTTTTGTCTCATTGCAATACGGCCAAAACCGCATCAAATCGATAGATACGATTATCCTGAACTCGAAAATACCAATATCAGACATTTTCCGCGTAGCGTTTGATCTGACCGAATTTTCAAAATTGTCAAAGAATTTTACCGAACTGCATCATAGCAATATGTCTGATTTGCAGACTGTAGTTGAATGATAGTTCTGAGATACCGGAAACATATTTTTCAGACGCTAGTGGTGTAGCGCAAACCCGTAAAATCACTTAAAAAAAATAAAAATGAGACAAAAAAAATGTCTCATAGCAATACGTCTGAAAATCTTTTTTATTAGTAAATTTTGGTTATTTGATGCGAACAAAACAATTTTCAGACGGAAATGTGAACGCATTAAATTTTGAGACCGTTTTGAAAATGTTAACAAATTTTACCGATCGGTATCATAGCAATATGTCTGAAAATTGTTGGACATGATAAAATAAGTTGTCCACATGTGCAAAAAATTTATATCAGACAAATTAAGTGTAGCACCTTCTCTATCAGACATTTTACACCACCACAACCGCACAACGTATGACAACTAAGTGAGCGTCGTTCCAACGTTTGGAGCAGCTGGCGAGTGAGCTGTATAATAGTAAGAAAGGGGCAGGAGCGTAACAAGCGCTGAGGCTGTTGAAATTAAATACTGATTGATTTGATAGTTTTGGTTTTATTTAAAGCACACTTGAGTAACTTTTACAAAAGAAATAAGTAATGACATCTGTCATCTGTCAAAGTACATATAATAGACAAGGGAGATTCTTGAATATCTATGAAGGCTGTAAATTTAAAAAAACATTTAACACAGGCGTCGGCCAGGCGACTCCGAAACGTTATTTTCGTTTTTGGGAATATATGCTACACTTAAAGTGTCTGAAAACAGGTTTTTGGTAATCATGGCAGCAATACGAAAAGTTGAAAAAAAAATTATCCGTATTGCTATGATACAGGTCGGTTAAATTTGTTGACATTTTCAAAAATGCGCTCAGGCTATATGCTACGCGCAAAATGTTTGAAAACAAACTTTTTCGTATTACAATTATAAAATCTATGTACATTTTCACTATCAGACGTATTGCTATAATACCGACTGTCTTTTTTTTGACACAGCAGAAATGGCCTCCCACGCAGTTGCTACACTTTCGACCGTTACTAAACACCTAGTCGGGTTCAGAATCATACAATCTAACGATTTTATAGGGTTTTTGCCGTATTTTTATGAGACATGGTTTTGGTCGTGGGCTCTCGTACTATTAGCATATGTGGACGCTTTACAGCAAACATTCGGCCAGTTTACCGCGATACTCGCAACATGGAATCCGTTTCCGAACAAGCTCTCGCTCAGCGTTATTAGTGCTTCAGTTATACTGACAGTATAAAATAAAATTAACCTTTAAAAAAAAATAACAATAAATCAAACAATTTCGTCAGTCATCATGAAATTTCATGTTTCGAGCTCTACTCGATTCGATTTCCACTTTTTAATTTTTTATGTGAATACCGCACAAGGTTATTGGTTAACGGTTATTCAAATAAAAACACGTAGTTACCTTCTAAATTGAGGGTTCCTCGTGTTCCTAAGTAAATTAGTTCGTCTATTAATACAGTGCAATTTGAACGATAACCCAGAGTTTGAAAATTGCTTTATCAAACTCAGGGTTCCATTGATAACAATGTTTTATTTAACAATGAATATTAAAATATTGAGAGTGTCAATATTTTGCTACAAATTGTAAGACTGTGGAGTTTTTTTTCAATTTTTATGTTGAGCTGCACAAGAGTCCCAACTGCTCCCAACTTGTATTACCCAATATTGAGACTATGGCATGCCCAATTGGAGTATGTTGTGAGGGGTTCCATGCTAACTTAACACAGTGACTATTCAACACACTTTTAAAAAGTGATATAAAGTCTTTAAAAACGATGAAATTTTTTTTTTAACCTAACCTAACCTAACCTACTTAACCCAGTAAATTATGTTTTTGTTTCATCACTTTCTATGACTTTATATAACTCTTTAAAGATGTGATGAATTATCATTTTGATGATTTATCCGGTCACCGTTGTGAGGCTAAAGGCAGAGGTTAAGGGCGAGGAAGGTAGGGAAGTACCTGGATTTTCAGGTGATTTTTCATGAAAATGGCGCTATATAAATTATCTTAATAAAAAAATCAAAAAGGTAGTACGGAGGGGAAGGAGATGGGGAAGAGGAAGGGGGGAATACCTGGCTATGCAGTTTCAAGCAACGTTTCATTTTTAAATGGTGGTCTTACACCAATGCGAAACTGAGAGTATCTTCCACTCTGGAACGTGCCACAAGTGAACTTTAAATTATTTTTAATTAATAAATTGTGAAATAACACAAATTAATCAAATAAAGTTTACTTGCGCATACCGGGATTTGAACCCGCGACCTTCGACTTGTTAGTCGAGAGCCTTACCCCTCCTCCACGGAGGCCGTCGAAACTGCGAATCTGCGAACAACCTTCTAAAAGTTTTTTTGTAAGACACTCGAAAATCCAGAAAATCCGCGGATCGATGTAATGTTAATGCTCGTAGCATGCTCAGCGACGTACACACTGTGGTTTTTGATGCAAACTTTGTCCCTAATATCTGCACATTGGCTTTATAAACATGAATGCATGATGCTTTTTGACATGACATAGAATATTAGATTGATTACTAACAGAGATAACTTTTATTGAAAAAAAATTGTTAGAATTTATAGAGGTAGATAAATGCAATGTGTCAGGAATTATTCCACCGTCGAAAGAACCGTGAAGTTCAGAACAAATAACAATAGGAGTATTTGTAAAGAGTTCCTGGATATTTTGAAAAACTCCGAACTTTCATTTGACCCATTTCTTTCAAGCATAAATTCCTTTATATTATAGAACATTCCCTTACATCGGAGATAGAAAAAAATCACTTGGAGCTTCTGAGTTTACGAAAGAAAATCGATTGTTCATAAGATTTTAAAGAATATATCGCGGGTTATTGCCAAAATTGGTAACTAAATTTTTGTTTTTTTTGAGTTAGAGATGATTTTAATGTTTATGTGTTGTAATCTATGCCTGGAATAAGTTTGGGTCCCCTCTTGTGTGGGTAAGTAGGTTTTTAGCACTGTTTTTTTATAGACAAGAAAAATATTATTAAAATACTTATATAACATTAATATTTGAATGTGAACGAGGCAAGTAGTGTGTGCCAAGACCGAGATGTTTGGCAGTCCGTCCTCTCTGCTTGCTCCTACAGGAAACGGCGTGATAGTCAGTTAGTTTACATTATTTCTCAAAATTCTGATTTTATAATGAAGATAAAACTTTAAAATTGACTTTACTTCAAAACATGTTTTTGTGAGTTACCAACTTTTGGCAGTAACCCCACAATATTATGTTTAATATAGTCTACCCGTAAGTGCGCATCATTTTTATGTATAATATATTATCTGTATTGTAAATAAATTGTTTGAACACTTGAGATTATCATACAAAAAGAAAAAAGAAAAAAACTTTTAAATTTCATAAGGCGTATTTGCGCCCTGGTAAAACACATCCATTCAGAATTAAATTGTTGCTTAGAATGGCTTTAGGCGTGTTTGTTGACCAGTTTTGAATAGCAGGGTTCTTCCCTACGTTCCTCTTCCCTATCTCATTGCCTTCCTCACTACCTTCATTGTAATGTATGCCAAATGTAGTTGTATGCCAATGTGGTGTAGAGGCTGAGTATTATTGTAGCGGGTGAAGGTCGTACACAATAATGATACGTGATCTTGAACTGATATTTATTGGGGAGCTGCTTCTAACAAAAGAGGCACACAACTAACGTGGATCGCCTTTTATAAGATCTTGCAAGAATTCCATCTCGCTTGCACTCATCCACATTCGTACAGACATCACAACATCACAATATACCCCAATCAGGGATGCGATAATCTCATTGGCTCCAGATGGTTGGGATCAATTGGAACTATTATGCGGCTTCACATAAAAAATGTGGGAAAAAATCTTACTTCAAAACATCTGCAAAGTTGGGTTAAAAATGTATGTACTGAATAAGTTTTTTTAAAGTTTCACGTCTCTCGAGGAAGTACGTATAATGTATAAGTGTTAGTGGTTCAACCGGGATCACATACTTTCAAGATGGGTTGTTTCTCAGAATTCTTCACAAAACTTGAAAATCACCTTTGAAATTTGAGGAATTGTTCAATTCTGTGAATGAGATTTTTTTAGTGCAAATAGGCTGTTCATAAAGAGATTTTGTTACTTCACATAGTGCAAATAGGCTGTTCATAAAGTGATATGTGTAAGATTAGGATGAATCGAACAAAAATTATCAGCCATATTTTCTTGTTTTATTTTTTTTATTCCTTATTATCCACCCGCTAAACTGCCCAAGCAGTTTGTTAGCAGATAAATTTCACAATATTAATTAACATGGTGGTAACTTGTTACCCGAAAGTTTATCCTTATTAATAGTGGCCACTGTTTTCTTGGATGGAGTGCCTGTAGTGTTCAAAACTTTTTGGGACCAACAAATGTCATCTTTATGGGCACGTTAGCAAGTCATGCACTCAGGACGCCATAAAATCTCGCCATTGGGTCAAAAGTGGTCAGGACTTTGTGATGAAAGGCAGAAATCACAGTGAAAAACAGATAAACCATAGCTGCTAAAAATATACAAATTATTTATGAAAACGGACATGCTAACGACATCTGGCGGAGAAAGAATTGATCCAGCTTGCTTGCAGTAGACACCTGTAAGATTTGGAATTAAATCTAGGTTCTGGGACGAAAGCAGAGAGGTCGTAAAATCGTCTAGGACGAGACTGGGACTTCCCCTTTCTAGGCCTAAAAATAAATATTGAAGGTTGTCGACCAATTAGATCTGGACGAGAGCTATAAAAATTTTGAATAACCAATCAGTGAACGGAGAGGCGTGCATCAACTACAGACAAAGGATTGAACCTTGGACCTGACATTAAAATAGATAATTAATTGCATTTCCGTTCCCACAAAAATTAGAGGTGAACGCACTATGGTATAAACACTGACGTTCAAGGCGACAAACTCTAGGAAATGTTTACAATAATTGAGACATTTAGGTGATAGCGAACCGTTGACATCGAGGGCTTTTGGCCTTTCATGTTGGAAAAACACACACACGAAAATGCAATGAAAAAAACTATAAACGTGATAGTATAAAAAAGGACGGGTAAAACGAAAGAAAGTTGCTGGCAGAATTTTCAACTATAGTGCAATTATTTATGATAGAGATAGGGTGTCAAGTTCGATATAAATCGTACTAAAGGAAAACGAAAGTGTTAGGAACATTAGAAACTAATCGTTATCAATTTAAGATGAAGCGGACATATTGGAAAATCAATTTGGGAATGAAAATCTCGCATTAAAATAGACATTTTAGAAATAGTGGAGCGACTGAACGGAGTGATAATACAGAGATTTTGAGCTACCACAAAGGTCTTAGGAATATGATAATAGAGTACCAAAGGAAGGCCATAAAACTAAACATATAGCGATAGATTAGATTCAGGAAAAGTAGACATTTTACATAATTATCAGGGTAGATAGATATTAGAGTTACACAAGATTACAGAGGGATCGAAACAAGATAAAAGGTTGACGATCTCATGTGTATTCTGAAGGATAAACAATCGAAATTCGAACATGATTCTTATTTACTTTAAGGTAATAACCCATTAGAAAAGCGATTAAGTTTAACGTGGAGCTTATGAGATATTTATTTAAAGCAAAAGATATTAAAATTAATAGGTTTGAAATTAAATTAAATTTACGACTGTAGTACATAAATTCGAGACGTAAACAGGTGTCCAGAAATATAATTTATGTGAAATCTTGTATGACAAAGATGGAGGATGAGGCGGAGATTGGGTCAGGCAATAAAAAATGACAGATATCCCAGAGCCAAATTAGGTATATCTCCCACAGAAGTGTGGAAAAATATATATTAATTAATAATAAATGAAGTATGAAATTTTCCTGGAGACCACACACATCGGGAAAAGTGAGGAAAAGATAAAATAAAGGGTAGAGAACGGGGATAAGGAATGATCCAAGTGGAGAAAAGCGATACAATTCTAATTTATCCGTGAAATAAATAAATACGACTTGGAGAATAAGTAGTTATAGAGTTATGAGAAATAAGATAAGAATAAAGAAGAAATTTGTGGAAGAAAACGTCGCTAATAACATAAAATTCAAAGAAAAAGGTAAAACTCAAGTCTGCGACATAAAGAAAGAAGGTACGGGTGAAAATGGAAAAAGCTCATATAGGTGACAATAAAATTAAGTAGATTTTAAACAAATCGAAATTCAAAAATGCATAGTAAAGATTTCGCCATGGATTTAATCATGTTTCGCACAAGATGCATAAAATTGAGATCTATATATATGTTACTGGGGACGGACCTATCGCGAATTGAGGAAAAAAAGGAACGCAAAATCATGAGATTTTAACTACATTTTGTATGAACAGAGGACAAAGGGAGCTTGGGCGATTAACGCAGACTTACCCGATTCGGACCCTATCAAGTTAGCGACGTGAGATAAAAATTAACCGCCACCCAAAGCCGGACGACAGAAGATCGTATAAACGCACAATCGATATTAATGACAGAGATGTTCAAGTTTACGAGTTGATAGGAGATAGAATTAAGCATCAAGAGAATTTCAGATACGTCTTTTGGGACCTGAGAGGGGTATAAAAGATGGAACACATCAGTCAGGAGGCAGTCGCGCCGAGGATTCGAAAAGTTGTTACGTGGCAGTACTACGTCTTTGGTAGGATTAACAGTGAAAAATCTTTAAGTGTTAAATTTTGAATAAGTCCCTGGGACTTGAAAAAATTTTGTGAAAAGTACAAGTGCTAGAGTCAGTGAAATTTAATAAGTCAGTTAAATTAAATCAAACAGTGAAAATAAATACAGTTTAAACTCAGTGCTTTAAAAGTAAAGTGTGAAGTGCTTAAAAGTGTTAAAAGTGAATAGTGCAAAAAGTGTTAAAAGTGAATTATTAAAGTTTAAAAATAATTATTTCATTCAAAGTGAAAACATTAGAATTTAATGGAGAGTTTTATCGTTGATCTAGAGTGAACGGGTTCGCGGATTGATATTTAAAAATAGATTATAATTTTGCATCAATCAAACACAAAAACAAAAAAAAAAGGATTCAATAATAATAAACGCTCAAACCTTTGTTCTAAAAGTAACAATTCGAAAAAAAAAATAATTGTAGATACTTTAAAATATTGGTGAAAACAGTGAAATTTAGAAGAAAGTTTTAAACAGATATTTAATTTATTCAGAATCGAAATATTTATACGTTTGCGCAATTCGGGATGAATTTTCTTATAAATTTATATAAAAAAAAATAAAAAAAAATTAAAAAGAGTGAAAACAACAAAAAATAGTTCGACCTAAATAATTTATAATTTTCCGGCACATCTATATCACAAATATTAAATATCAGCTAATTTATATGAATCAAGCAAGAATAAAAATTAAATAGGAATAAATAGTCGAAAAGATTTATTTTGAAATTGGTTGGAAAATACAGTTAATTAGGTAGAATTTTCTTCGGCAAGGTTGTTGTGTAGAACCCAATCGGAAAAACCTTGGTGGGGGGTAAGTTTTCCTTTTATAAATAATTTTCAGGACCTAGGAGTGAGGAGATACAGCTGATTATGGTATATCAATTAAATTATTAAAAAAACAACAAAACAAAGCATTACACATTAATATATGTATATTATGTATTTATTTATATAAAATAAAGTAATATATTGTATATAAAGAATAAATATATATGTAATGTATTTATATATATGTATTTTATTTATTAATCAAAACATCGGAATGGTAACGATTTAAAATACCTACTCATGGACATATCTATATTATTGAAAAGAAAATATGTATTTATTAATATTCAAGACTATGTAGAATCATATATTTTATATTTATTTATTAATATATGTAATCTTATTTAACGTATTTTGACAATCGAGATATGTGTACTTATATATATATTTATATTTATTTTTCACCTGACTTCTAGTAAATTTACTAAATTCGGGTAATGAAGTAAATAGTTTAACTTCAAAAGGAATTAAAAATATTTTAATTAATTATGCACAAAAAAAGGTAACATAACTGAATTACAAGGAGAGGTAGAAATATTTCTTAAATAAACAATCTCGCATCTAGGTTAGTGTGTCAAAGAAGGTGTTTATATTATTCGATTTGTTTACAAATAGAGACGCTGAAGATCTGGGCCAACCGCATAGTTTGAAAACGACCTTGGCCGTAACTAGAAAATTTATTAGAGTTATAAGGATAATCATCAGGATGTCATTGTGCAATGTGCAGCGATTTGGGTCATTCACAAATGCCTATTGTTCGCAAACGACGATTGAAAAATCACGGGCTAGCCAAATTTATATCAAAATATTACATGAAACATTTGAATACCATTGATTAGATAGTCGCATAGATTTTTATTAGTTACCTGAAACAGCTAGAAGCTGCGTGCTTACAATTACCTATCATTCACAATCGACAATTGAAAAATCACGGGTTAGTAAGATTTATATCGAATAATCATACAAAACATTTGAATGTTATTGATTGGGTGCTCATACAAAACCCCATCAGTTGCCTGAGACATTTGAGAGTCGAGTACTCTCTAATGCGGCAATCAACTACTTGAAACAATTGAGAAATCACGGGATAGGATGAACCAAAATTAATGTTGAACCCTGGAGGTAAAATTTAAAACAAATACAGTTCATCAAATAGGAGGCAGTGGTCGCTCCTATAACAAGACCATTAACCAAACCAAATAGAGATGACGATTCTCTTAAATAAAAACGTCAAAACCAAACAAACAAAAGCCTGGAGTTCGATAGCTCTCCAAAACAAACTATCAAATAAGATCTTATTCTACTAGTATTTATTAGTATAACCTTATTAGTACGTATTTATTCGGTAACCAAATTTAGAGTTTCGCAGAACTCTTGTGCGAGATCCGAGCTTGGGATGCGAGGTAAATAGCCTTGTATTGCAAGTTATAAACCCTCCCCAAAAACGTATGTATACATATATATTTTCTTATGTACTGTTTACTGGAGAATGCGGACCTGCATACAGCTTGCATTTAGGTCGGTAGACCACTCTCGCATTCTCTTTTAAACGTGGAATGAGGATTCACGACCCGTAAGTCCACACCAACCGTGAGTATATGATTGTATATAGGACGAAACCGGTTCGCCCTAAGTAAATAGTAGACCTTGGAGGAGATGGAATTTGGAGGTATCGGGACCCGAGGGGAAACTTGAAGGCAGTGCATGATGACGTGGAAGGCTTTTTGGGACGCGATAACTTAGGTATCAATCAAAGAGCCGTGTCAAAAGATTGTGCAAATTTCTTGTTGACTCACGATCATCTCGTTTACTTGCTGGAGGATAGGAGCCAAATTTTGCAGGCAAAGGGCTATTCCGAGTTCGTCAAATATACATTAACTAATTACATTAACCTACTAAATAAATTTTACATGTACTCTATAGCAGCAGGATCAAAAAGGAGTGGCGCCAAACAGACACATTAATTTACCAAAATCATTGCCAAATTTACTAACAAATTAACCATTTGAGTTATATTTAATTACCTGTCCAAATAAACATGTATAATATCTTTTATCAGCGTTTAACTACGACTTTGTTAGGGTGTAGGAAATCAGAATAGTTACAATAGGAAAGCTAGCTCATTCAGAGAAATCATTTAAGTCTAGGCTTGCAATGGAAAGACCAAGTAAATTTTGAAACTCAACGCCTCGATCAGAACCAAGAGGGTTACCACAAAAATGAAAGTAATTAAAATCCTATATCATAAATCAAAAAATTACACAACGTTTGATGGAATTTAATTACAATATAAATACGAAAATATTTGCGTTCAATTTCGTAAATAACGTATTAATTAGTTAAGTACATATGTCTATAAAGATATACAGTACAAGAGGGCTTTAAGTAGCTTTCTGAAGTTATCAAAGAAATTAAGGGTCCAATTTTCATGGAGGCTTATGTGTTGTAGGGGAGGAATTTTCCATCCCTGCGAACACATATGCAAAGCCTTAGGAAAAAAAAGAAGTATCGATCATAGCCAAGAGCGAAGAAAATTTTATATTGTTTAATATAATAAAAAGAAAGACCGAAGTATGAAAATATTACAACTTCGAGGAATGCCCCAAGAAAGCTGAGTCTGCTATTTTTTCCAAAAAAGTATTGCATTCCGTAAGTCTAAACTTAAACTTTAAGTCGTACAGTTTATACCCGCGCTGTGTAAGCGGGTTCCCCACAGAGCATCGAACAATCGCAAATATCGTTCAGACATCAGAAAATAGACATGGAAGATACCTGAAATAAAAAGAATGTATATTTTATCTACTACCTAATTACGTCAAACGAAAGTACCCAATCGAAGATAAAGTGAAGATAATCGGGTCTCGAGCACGACTGGTACTTTCAACTTCGGCGGCCGGCTTGCCGGCATCGCACGCATCAATCTCTCTTCTCTACTCTGTGACATTTTTTCCATGCATAAAAGTACCCAATCGAAGAGTGGGTATTCTTGACTCGATCACTTGGCCAGTGAATCGTGAGCAAATGGGGTCGTGTAGAATAATGATCGATTGACTCAGTTCTAACTGAAATGATTGCGAAAGTTTTCGACGACTTTTGGAGAATAAAACTGCACAAATGATTTCAGTGTGTGTTAAAAAAAATAATTGTTTTATTCATTTACTTATTTTGAACGGATTTAAAAACGGCTATTGAACCAATATATTACAAAGAAGTTTAAAATATAGAACCAATGAAGGTACAATAAATGAGAAATTATAAAAAATAAATAAAAACAAGTAGTAGCAATAACACAAAGTAGAATTAAGTAAGAAACATGTGTATATTAAAGCTTTAAAACAAAATACTAAATACAAAAATATCATATGAACATGTAAGAGGTGATATTATTGTGTTATGTTGGTACAACTAGAAAAGGTTGATAGGAAGTAAATACACAAAAGTAGAAGTATAAATGGGTCATGAGGCAGTTTTCTTCTATTTTGTCAAAATTCATTGTACCTACCTATCTACATAAGTACAATGCTTAGCCACCATCTTTTACTAGATTAAATATTTAAATGCCAAAAATGCAGAGCTAGATGAAAAACGAAGCACGATTAAGTGAATCAAATATTTAAATCGGTTCTTGTCAAAAGTCAGAGTTAAGAAAGAATATTGTTTATAGTATGTATAAATGAAAATAAAGCAAAGAGATGCATGGAGTATCATATTTTCCTATACATCATGGGTTATAAATAATAGCGTGATGGTTATGATTAGGTACACGCTGCGGAAATTGAGCCTATCGATCACCCTTTATGATTGAAGTTACACGCTGCGGAAATTGAACTTGCACCCCTAGAGTTCACTCAACCGAACCCTCTTCCTGCCAGCCTATCGATCAACCTCTATGATTGAAGTTACACTTTGCGAAAGTTGAACTTGCACCCCTCGAGTTCACTCAACCAAACCTTCTTCCTGCAAGCCTATCGATGACATTTTATGATTGAAGTTTCACGATGCGGAAATTGAACTTGCACCCCTCGAGTTCACTCAACCAAACCTTCTTCCTGCAAGCCTATCGATGACATTTTATGATTGAAGTTTCACGATGCGGAAATTGAACTTGCACCCCTGGAGTTCACTCAACCGAACATTCTTCCCGCCAGTCTATCGATCACGCTTCATATTTATACTATAAAATAATATTTAGATTGCTTGAGCCTCTTTTGAGCTGGCTGAGAGGCTTATGTAGTAATATTATTACGAAGCCATATAGAATATCTTATATATAAAATTTGCATAATACAGCAATTTCTATACACGTGTTGTCCTGCGCATTTACATATTATTATTTTTTTACCTCTCGGTAACAGAGAGAAAATCACTTCGTCCTTTTCATCTGCCATACACATTGTTTATTAAATTTAGGCAACAGATTGGAATAAAATATTGCGCTTCATAAATTATTTATTTAATTATTGACGCCCATTTTAGGGGCTTTTTGCATATTGCATTTGCATAATTTTTTTCGTCTTTTTATGCATAGATGAACTACCCCAGTAACAATCTTCATTATTTATTTAGTTGTAAATTGAAGATGTCCACTTATTGGTAGAATTATTTCCCCCAATTAGTATATTATGAACAATGACAAGTTAGTCCCTGAATTTCCAACTTATTATGTAATTAAATACCAAAGTTTATCAAAGTAAGCAATAATTCAGGACTATCAAATGCATCATTTATAATTTTATATTGATGTCAATATAAATGCTTCTGTCTGACAATTTAACCATATTCACATAATTTAAAGTTCCACATTATTGCTGGATTACCCATTTTTAAATATAAAAGAATAAGTATTTTTCCTCTCTTTAATTTAGCGCGACACTGCATAACACCCATCTCAATACCTTCAAAAAAAATATCGCTATGGATCCTTACATCTATAATACATCCAAATCATAATACCCGTACCTTCTTAACTCTAACCACTTAAATACCCTTCAGGCATGTCTCACAATACCTTATTATGTATTATCAATCATATTATGTATTATCAATCATATCATGTATTATCAATCATATTATGTATTATCAATCATAATTTCTATTATCAATTATATTATGTATTATCAATCATATTATGTATTTCATAAACTACTTCACCCAAAATTAGTTTTAATATTTCGTTGGTCGATTAGGCTACGTGTGATCTCTATTCTTTTATAAACCCGCCCAACCGCTTGGCGGTTATATAAATAAAAACACCTAGTTACCTTCTAAATTTAGGGTTCCTACGTAAAATGGTACGTCTATGCTGTGCAATTTGAATGAATGCTTTATCAAACTCGGGGTTCTAATGATAACAATGTTTTATGTAACAATTAATATTAAAATATTGCTAGGGTAGATATTTTGATACGAGTTGTAAGACTGTGAAGTTAAATGATGGAGAAAATTAGAGAGCTTTACAATAAAAGGCCTACATTTTGATAATCCGAAAATTATCATTATTATCCGTATCCAATGATAACGCCTTGAATATAAAATGTTTTCGTATATTAGTCTTCTTACACAATGTCCTACTTCTAACAACAATGATTAATAATATATGAATTATGGTTGGAAGTAGGTAGTTATTTATTGCGGCAATCAAAGATGTCATAGGCTCTGATGAAAAAAAGTGGAACGTAAAAAAAATAAATATAATCTGAACTAACGAATGAACTGGCAAACAGATTTTTTCCTTCATAATCGTAGTTAGTTAAGATGCATTGTTTCTCGCCTTAGTATCAATCTCAAATTACACAAATTATTTAATCATTTCAACAGCGTATTGCCCCAGCCTCCAGCCTTTTTCTTACCCTTATCTAACCCGCATTTCCCTACCCGTTACCCTCTCATTCGTGCCATTAATCCACCTGTCAAGACCATCTCCTTCGCTTCTGTTTAGTACAATTTCAAAATAGAGAATATTCAAATGTCAAAGACATAAAGACATGATATTGGGTCACTGGTCTCGGAAAGATTGAATGTGCAACTTTTCCATTGTTTCAGCATATCTTAGCATGAAAGATTCTATAAATGAGAAATGGCAGCGTTTGTGCGATACTTACTTACCTCTGGATATTATATCATAAAACGAAAACACACAATACTTTAATATCATTACTAGAACATGAGTTTTGATTTACTAATGTGTTCATACAATGCCAGTGTAGCGGCAGCTAATAGTAGGTTCTAGAAATTTAAAACATGCAAAGCGCATCATATTAGAACCTACGAGTAAGACGGCTAATGAACGCTGCAAGAACCCGACTAATATACGGTAATGTACGCTCAAAAACCCGATCAAATTTGATTATAAACTAAATGATGAAATATTGTCACCAGTAAAATCCATAAGGGACCTCGGGGTTACATTTGATCCCAAACTTACTTTTTCAGATCATATAGTGGGATTGGTATCATCTTGTTATAAACTTCTTGGATTTGTGATAAGAATAAGCAAACAATTATCCAAGCCCGAAGCAATGACATCTACTGAAAATTAGAATACGCTTCTGCTGTCTGGGCCCCATACCAGCAAAAATACATAGAATTATTAGAACAAATTAAAAAAAAAATTCTAAGATATCTTTATACGAGGACGCATGGTTTATGCATCACGTAGATTTGCTCTCCGAAACGCACTACAAAAGTCTCCAATCTAGGAGAAATGGGACCCTTCAAGTAACAGCTTTTAAAATCATGATCTATTACATTGACAGCCCATACCTCTTGGAATGCTATAAATTGTTTGTACCGAACAACTACCATCAGGGTCGACGCCACGACTTGCTCTGTATTCCACACGGAAGAACGGACGTAATGGCTCAGCATGGCATGACAAGAGGTATGGTGCTGCTAAATGATACCTCTAGGTCTCTTGACATTTTCAACATTGGCCTTGAAAATTTCAAAAGTCATTTGAGCAAGAACTCTAAAATATCGGTTATTGCTTTGTATTTTTTGTTATATTTTGTTTTTTTCACGTGTATTGTAATAGGATTGCATCAATCTGTAATGCACAAAAAAAAGTGCCTATCTAGAATAATCGCAAAGTCACCAACCTACCTACTTGTGGACTGCCGGACTGTTCTCGAACGAATGCGTCCTCTATATAACGAGGTGACATGGCGGTACCTAAGTCAGTCTTATAAGTGAGTCAGTACCATGCAAACGGCCAGCGGAAACTGACACGCCCGTCACGCGCAACGGCCCCCGTGCCTTGCCCTGCCTGTGCACACCACACCTGCATACTGAAGACGTCGAGGAGAGGTTTCAACCAATCATAAGCTCCACGGGATTACAACAGCGCCCTGGCATTATGACATCTTCCCTTCACCACATATTTCACACTGGAGCACGAGAAAGACTCAACGTCTTCACCAATGATGAACACCACCTATAAGTACTGTCTTCACCTAGGCATTGTCGAGACACCGACTTCATCTCCGTGATCATAGACCACGAATTCACATCCCACCGTGATGCACATCAACTCCCATGACGACATCGTCAGCAACAACTGTGACTTCTCTAGCTACTCTATTTTGATCCTATAATTTTACTTCCTCAATAAAGCCTGCTGCTAAGATACCACACACACCTTTAATTCGTCTCCTCCCCACATCCCCAAACCAATTTTTTTTGTTCGTATTGTTTTGGATTTTTGCATTTAACTAACTATAATATTTAGCTTTTTAAAAATGTTGTAAGGCTCATTTATTAGATGATTAGGCTCAAAAAACACTTAAAACTACGATCTAAGCCGATTGCTTTGATATTTGTATCTTATGACGATTCATAAAGTTGGCATATAAATAAAAACTAACGAACAAATTGACACATCCCCCATACAAACAAGCTTAGCTTTAACCATGGTCCTGCATCTTATTCATAAAATTAAGTGAAATGATTCATATATTCTTTGTAATTTAAGTAAAATAATTTTTACGAATAAACATGAATAATATCAATTAAATGGCTCCACTAGGCAGGGCGCAGCGAGGAGTAATGCCAACTGCCAAAGAAGTTTCTCTATAATAGGCAGGATGAAGGAGTGTTGATGAGATGAGAATTATTACGATGGCTGGACGATGTGGAGACGAACGCAGCATATTTGGGCATTTGGAAGATAACATAACATAGGGTATAAGGAACCTCGGGCAGATGGAGCTTAAGATGCATAAGAAACTTCAGTCAGGCGGCCAGAACTTTCAGAGGTTATAGGTACTCGAATTTATAAAAAAAATATTTAATCGATTCTTCTTCTTCCTACGAACATGCTGTATTTTTTTGCGTTTGAAACGGGGTTGTTATTTTAAAAAGTATATTTTTGAATTCACTCCTTTTGTCACTAGAATCAGCAATTTCTGAGAAATGTATTTACTTATTACAAGAACACGTGTCTATAAATTGGGTATGGCCTTGTACCTTGATAGTAAAATCTTTAAATTGTCTACAGGGCTGACACCATTAGTTATCGCTTCGGGAACACCAACTCTAATCGCGTAACTTAACTGTAATGAAAAATTCTACACTATTGTTCACTTTACACACACTTGTTAATATAACTTCCACAGTAAACATTGTAAAAACAGTAAACTCAATTACTGATTCTATTCTTTACACCGGTTCAAGTAATTTACTGAATAGGTTCCTATTCGTTCAATTGAAGAGTGTAACAGTTACGCGCAGGGGAAGGTGTCATAGAATAATGTTTGAAAATATTCTAAAGTCTGTTGCCAACCCTTCCGATGTTATTGAATAAATATACATTTCGGTTCCTTATTTAGAAATAACGCCTCTTTCTATAGCGATACGTGGCTATTGTGGTTCTGTGGATAAAAGAAAAAGAGTGGAAAGAGCAGTCCTCAAAGGAATTTAATTCAAACGTGATTGTTTTGCGACCAATGCAAAAAGGACACAACGTTTTCTTATTCTTATAATTATTATTACAACTCGATCAAAAACTTGATGCCCTTCAAAAATTGTTTTGAAGTCTCCGAAGAGGGTAAGATCCTAGTTTGTTAGAAACGTGTTTTAGGGGGGAGTTACATGTTATTTTCATTGGCTTTAACTTTGAATAATTCCTATCATGATTAAAATGACAATAATTTACATGCCATTGATCAAATTTGTTCGGTTAGCTGCAACAGGAAAAACAGAAGATAAAAACAGTAAGGGCCTTACTAATTAAGGTGTTTTGAATTTTACACAACTGATAAACAATCATTAATGTATCGTAAATGTTTGTTTGTCATATTAATGTATCATCAGTTGTGTCAAAATTTAAAACACGTTTATTAGAAAAGGGGGAAAGGATGTAAAAATACTTACATGGTGTTAAAAGATGTAATGTAACTTATGTAGTTGTTAGACTTTTAACCAGTGATTGCTGACGTTATTTGGAGTAGAAAATGTTAACAATTTTTTTTGTTATATTAAAACAAGTAAGTATATACCTCCTGATGAGGTGAACTTTGTTCATGAAACATGTAGAGGTTATATATATTAAAGTGATGTAATGTAAGTTATTTGTGTTTTAATGTAGGTAATTAATAATGTCATCACAAAGTGATAAGCTTTCAGAAGAAATTTTTTTCGAAAAATTTAATTTTTGTCTACGGTGGCACATTATTTATGGTTTTATTGTTTTTCTTATTTTTTTCAAATAGGGAAAAAAATCAGCCGAGTAACTTCCAAGCGACCCGATCATAACAGTCTAATATCTACTGATTGAAACATGTTTTAATTTATATTTTTACGTTGGTCAAGAGTACTTAATGTTTTATTAATTTTAGGCATTCGATGTAAATTTTGCTTTCTTTTCGTGCGGCTTCCATTGCGTCCTGCTCCTCGGTAGTACGAAAGGGTCGTTTTTGTGCTTTTCTTTTTCATATGCGAATTCCCTAGACACTAAAGTGGATAAAAATATTTAGATTAATATCGTTTAGTTGAATTGGCGGCGGAGCGAGTTCGGTGGAAACAAACATACTCTGGAAATTCAATAAGGCTTGGAATGGGGGCATTCTTGCTTTATAAATATCCTGGGGAAAACTGAAAACCAGAAAAAATGGAAAATCGACAGTGTTTTGTATTTTGGGTTAAAGTTGATGCTCCCTGTGAAAGTGGTAGCTCTTTTGTGCTATGGGATTAAGAAATGTATTTCTAATACACGAAAAAAAATGATCTTGTTAACAAGGTGAAAGCATGTGAACTTGCTGATAAAATATTAGTCATTCAAGAAATATCGAGAACACGCGTTCTTTTCCTAATAGATTTTTTTTTTTTTTTTTAATTTATTTAATATTTGTATGTTTTTTACAATAAATATACAATTTATACATATTATACAGTGTTATAAAGGTAAATAATAATAGCTTTTCCTCACCATAAAGAGACGAGGCTCTTGTGTTTGGTGAGTGAATCCTAGCTCAATTATATGTAATCATGTAAGTAAGTAAATAATATATTTGCAAAACCAAAGGGATAAGTAAGAAATAGGCAAGATTTATCAATAATACAGTTTCAACATTTGAAGGAAATAATAATAAGAGTAAGATATGGATTTTTATAGTAGTTTTAGGTAATTTTTTAATTTTATTTTAAATTCCTGAATATCTTCAATATTTTTTAGATATAATGGAAGGATGTTGAAATATGTTATACCTAGATAGAGATAGGTATTTTGTGTGTGCTTTGTATTAAGTTTTGGGATTTTGATAGTTTTTTGATATCTTGCTGATGAATTGAATTGTAAGTTATTTAACTGTATTTCTTTATAAATTTGTAGAATTGAATATTTTTTATATATATTGTCTATTGTGGGTACATTGAATATTGAAAAGAGAATCTCGGTAGAAAATTTGGATGGTTTTTTCAATATTACTTTAATTATCAATCTTTGAACTATTTTAAGTGGATTTAATATATTGTTATAAGTTCCTCCCCAGCCAATAATACCATATTGTAATATAGATTGTACAATTGCATAGTACACACTTTTTAGGTTTTCTAGTCTAAGAATATTTCTAAGTCTTATAAATATATAAATACATTTTCTAATTCTTTTGACAAGTTCACAAATTTGTTTTTTCCATTTAAAATGTTGATCTATATATATACCAAGATATTTAATTTCAGAAGTTAGACTAAGTATAGAACATTCTTGATTGCAATTAGTTCTGTTACATTTAAGTTGATGTATTATAATTTTTAATTCTGGTATTAATTTAAATTTGTTGATAGAGAATGGGATACATTTTGTTTTTTCAGTATTTAATGAGAGGAGGTTTTTATCGAACCAATTTTTCAGTATATTAATATCAGTATTTGCTAAGTTATTAACATTATTCCAATCAGTACCTTCAATTATTATGACAGTGTCATCAGCATAAGATATTATTTTTCCATTTAATCTTTGATTGAATATGTCATTTACATAAATGATAAACAGTAACGGTCCCAGGACTGTACCTTGAGGTATGCCGAAGTGACTTGTTTTTTGTTGACTAAGTACATCGTTGATTTTTACGACTTGAGGGCGTTTGAAAAGGTAGCTTTTTATGATACATACATACTTAGATACATACTTATAACTAATTACTGAAATGTACTCTACACTCCACTTAAACTTACCTAACCTAAACTTACCTAACCTAACCCTACCTAACCTAACCTAAACCAACCTAACCTAAACCAACCTAACCTAAACCAACCTAACCTAAACCAACCTAACCTAAACCAACCTAACCTAACCACAATTTGACGCTTTCAAGGAAAGCTAGTATTCAAATCTCACAATATGTACAAACACAATGTTAATACTATTTTATATGTACTTACCTTATTTGTTTGAAAAATTTTACATCATGACGGAATGTTACAAAAAAGTATGTCAGTGTCAATATCAATATTTGTATGAGCACGTGTTCCGCCGTCCTCACAAAACATTGGATTTTGACTGATACTGATTTAATAAATATTAACAGTATTTCATATCAGTTAGTTTACTCCGTGTAGTATTTCTGTGAACAGTATATAATTTTCTTCTATTTAATAAATCAAAACAAAAAATTCCTTGTTTAAATACCCACTTACTTGTATTTCATGTTCATTTTTTTTTAATTTCAAAAAAAAGAATTGCAAAACAATTTTTCCAAAGAAACATCACTGTTTCTTTTTTAAAACTTTTGTCTCTCAGTTAGGTACCATAATATAGCAAAAAATGCGAATAAGAAAGTTCAAACAAACACGACGATTTCACATAAAAAAAAAAAATCTTTAATGAACCAGAGTCAAAGTAAGAATTGCTTGAAAAAAATATGCAGCAATTTTCGAAAACGGAAGGCACAAACAGATTTACAGACTGATGAAATGTTAAACGTTCGAGATAAACCAGCACTTCGCTACGCCCAGGAAAAAAAACTATTTTCTTCTTTTGTTTGTATAAAACGAATTAAGTTTACGAATAACTAATATTAGAACAATAGAACAAAATATACCTAATTCTTTAACGAATAATAGAACGAATTATATCTAATTCTTTAACGTACCGTATTTTTTCCCAATTAAGCAAAAAATCAGGAGGAGGAATTGAACCTGTGACGCCTGGGTAAGACGCATTAAGAGCCGACAAATGATTTGTCAAATCAACGACTTATCAGAATTTGTATTGCTTCAAAGCCGGTATTACGTAGGTAGGTATATAGAAATCCAAAGATTAGCGTAGTTCTTACTCTATTATATATGATGACCATAAATTTAAAAGGTCCCTTTTAGAGCTAATTCTTGGCTCGTTTCAGTTTTGTTTAAGTTGTCATCAAATGATAGGCATAAAATAATGACCGTTGTTCTTAGCAGATAATCATCGATTTGATGGCCATTAAAGTGGTGATGTTGTAGATACTCTTACGGCTGTTGTTCCCGATTTTTAGAACGATCAATCTGAAGCTTCGATTAGCCAAGCGACTTCTTCAGTAACCTTCGATTCGCCTGTTTTCAAACATGTTTACCGTTGACTATCTTAAGTGGTCCTGCCCACTTTCATAGACAATAAAAGACATCATAGTTAGAACTTTCAATGTTTAATTTATATTGACGAATTAATTATTGTATTTATTATTAATGCATATAATTTTTTAATTACTGTAATAAACGTATGTAATATGTTTAAAAAAGTGTTAGCTTGTCTTTAATGCCACCGTTTCTTGGCTTTGAATATTTTCACTCTGTCGACACTTTTTATAACTAGTCATTTACTGAGGCAAGCTTAATCCAGTACTTAAATTGGTTGATCACTCAGTTATCACATTTCTGTTGGAAAGAGCGTAGTTGTGCGTTTGAGCAGTGTTGAGCCAAAATTTCGGCTCAACAGTTGATCGCTAGAATTGGGAACAACGGCCGTTAGTGTCGTCCTGGTGAGAGACCACTAATCAGAAACGAAACGCAGGTTAGTTTAAATTCTGCTAAGATATGGATAAACCGGGACTCGAACCTGGTTATTAAATTGGCTAAGCTCAGATAAAATGGTAGAGCAGGCGACTCGTGTACAATCAGGGGTGGGCAGTTCTTTGATCAGCAGCTCGTCCATCGGTCAGGAGGTTGGAAAAGGACATCACAATAATAACACATAAGTAAAAGGCACAAGGTATATTAAATGTCTCGAGAAATACAGGTTAACATGGATCTCCCTACTAACTCTCTCTACTAATTTATGACGACCAGATAAAGCGTGGATTCTACATGAAATTTACGAGAATTGAACACAAGAAAAAGGGGAAGGTTGAAAGCTTACGAATCGTCTCGATGAGGTAAGGGGCATCATGTTGAGCCAGAGGTACCCGCGCTCACAGGCGGCGGGTCAGTTGAGGCGGTGAAGTGCACTCGGGATTTTACGCGGGAACGGGACTCCATTGAGTAAGCCCGAACCGTAATAATAAACATGATTGTAAGTTTGATGGCGAAATGCATCTAGTAGGAAACTGGCACGAGATCGCGTCTGTTTCTATTATTACGTAATTCCGCGCGCTCGAACATTGTGAGCGTTTGTGGTTTGCTCTGCGAGAAACACACTGTTGCAATGCCCGAGGTCCGCTCTCGACTGGCGGGGCTCGGCGGTGGCGGGCAGTGTTGAGCCGAGAACGCTCCCTGGGTGGTCTGTGCCATCACGCGGCGGCTAGCTGCGTTTTGTCACGTACGCCACGATCGTTTGCATGGGGAAAGCGAGGCTAAATTATGCATCTTTTTTATAGGGTGACTTGTATTACGTAACACATTCCCCCTCCGCCAGTAAAAGGCGACGTGGTAATGAAGCTTTAGGCGCTAAAAATCCTCTTCACCTTGTCGTGAGGGAAGTAGAGAGAGAAGAAAAAACAGTGTTGATTTACAAAAAAAACAAAGAAAAAAATACATGGTTATGCAATGGTGAAAAGACAACATACAAGGTTATGCAGTGATGACAAGAACAACATACAAGGTTATGCAGTGATGACAAGAACAACATACAAGGTTATGCAGTGATGACAAGAACAACATACAAGGTTATGCAGTGATGAAAAGAACAACCTACAAGGTTATGCAGTGATGAAAAGAACAAACATACAAGGTTATGCAGTGATGAAAAGAACAACATACAAGGTTATGCAGTGATGAAAAGAACAAACATACAAGTTTATGCAGTGATGAAAAGACAACAACCTGACTCTAAAATTTCATTGGTCTGTAAGCTAAGTTTGAAGAGCGTAGTGTTTTCGTAGAGTACCAAGTAGACGTAATTTCACTGAAGTTATAAAGTTACATTTTCACTGTAACTTGACCCATTTGAGATTGCACTCAAGTATCACTAGGGCCATAGAAATTGAACTGTGCTTCTTGGTTGTGGTTGAGGGATGGTGATGCGGAGGGCCAGAAGTATCCGGGTTTTGTTGTTGTACCAGCGTGAATTTCATTATGCTGATGCGGTGGAGCAGTGGTTGTCAAGGTGAAATGGAGTTGGTAATAACATGGAGTAATACCAGTAAGTTGATTGATGGTTGTTGCGTGTAATGGCTATTATGTTGAGTTTGCGCAACGGCAAGTGGTTGGTTTGTACAAATGGCAAGTGGTTGATTTGTACGACAGCCAGTAGTTGATTTGCACAAACGGCAAGTGGTTAATTTGCACAAACGGCAGGTGGTTGATTTGCACAAACGGCAGGTGGTTGATTTGCACAAACGGCAAGTGGTTGATTTGCACAAACGGCAAGTGGTTGATTTGCACAAACGGCAAGTGGTTGATTGCAGGAACATAATTAACCTTGAGCTGGCATGCTCTGAGGTTGGTTCTTTTGAATGTGGTTTGAATGATGAGACAACTTGATTTGCAACTGCACGCACGACTCACACCTAATTTGGGTGCGGTCGGGTGTTTTTGGTACGCAGAGATTGGAGGGATGTGAGTGATGGAAGTGAAGGCGGCAAAGAAGAGAAGCTCAGCTTGCAGGTGATGAGAAGGGCTGCTGGTCTTCTTTTTAATCCAGGGACAGGTTATTATTAGAGCCAAAATTCTTGAAGTTTACCTGCCTAGTAGACCAATGATGCAAAACGTTTGGAGAGAAACAAATTGTGTTCAAGAGAAAAGACAAAAAGACAAAAAAACGTCGTTGGTTAGAGAGAGTAGAGAGAGAGTAGAGAGAGAGTAGAGAGAGATCCAATATGCTGACTATACCATGAGTATCCCGAGATTGGGGAGACAAAAAACTATCACGACTGGCGTGAGGTTACCTATTTGATATACAAGGTATAGGTAGGTGGTTGTACAGTAGTAACACCAAGTTTCTGAAAGAAGTTGGCCTTCCATGGCCGGTGTTAGCGCTTGAGCGATAACAACTTACGACTTTCAAAATTACAAGAAATGTGTTGATTACCTAGGTATGGGGTGAAAAGGAGAGATTTGAAGCAAATTTCATGGATAAAGATTGTCTTATAGACAGACGATACGCTATGTGCGTAGGGTACACCTTCCAGATTCATGAAATTAACCTCAAGGATAATGAGGGATGAGAAAAAAAATGGCGATGAGCGAGAAGGTCTGCTGGTGATGGAGCTGATTCTCCGTTCGATCTCTTTCAGAGAACGAAATGTGGTCAACAAGCAGATTTCCTAGCTTTTACAAATGTACAAGAGTTTGATGGAGGGGAGAAGGATGGAGGATTGAGTAGCGAAAATTGATAGTGACTGAGCTAATTCTCAATTCGATCTCTATGTGAGGACGAAATATATCAACCAGCAAATTTCCTAACTCTTTACACAAATATGCATGAATTTGATGAAAAGGTGAAGGAGAATACACAGTAATAACAATCTAATCTTTCACGTGTATTTGGTGAAAGATTAGGGGTCGTATTTAATCTTCTACAGTTTGTGAGAACATGACAGACCCTTGCTCAAGTTTCACAAACCTGGGAGTTTTTCTTATTCGTCTCCCAGACAACGAGTTAGGTGGTTTTGTGTCACTGTCTCAATTAACTCCCACGACACGATACCTCATAACCAACAGTGAAGCTGATGGCTAGTCCATGGTCAATGGATAGTGGATGGTTCTTGGGTCCGTTTGACAAGAAGTCCACAGGTATCAGTTAGCGTAAAAAAATTGCTGAATGCACAGCTTCATGTTTGTTTGAAGAGAACAAAAAAATTCTCACTACAGTGAAGGACATTTCCCTCAGTGTCATGAGTAATACAAAAGGGTCCCAATTAAGGGCGACAAGTCAGGGTAAAATGATCTACGTCCGGTAGAACAAGTACATAGTGTCAACTTATTTAAAGAAGACAACAACAAGATATTGTATCGTTCGCACGAATCATGGTAAGTATTATAACGTCTCCACGTCTCATGTAGAAATTGAACGAATTACGAAAGAACCCTAGTATTGAAAGGAAAGGTACAACATAGATATTTATAACCATTTAATGGAACAAATTATCTCTTTGGCCACAGTGTATGTAAGCCAGTAAAAAAAAAGTACTTATAACGAACTTCTCGTATCATGGTAGATATTATAACATTCTCATGTATAGTGTTAGATTTTATAACGATCCCTCGTCTCATGGTGGATATTGTAACATTCTCATGTATAGTGTTAGATTTTATAACGATCCCTCGTCTCATGGTGGATATTGTAACATTCTCATGTATCATGAAAATAATATATCAACGTTCAATAATAAAAAAGTACCATTTCAATACCGGAAAAAAGATACATACACAATGTCAAAAACAATCAAGTAGTGGCTATTGGTATTATCAAAAAATGACAACGGCATAACCTTTGGTTGGGTTTATGCGTTAAGTTGGCAATAATACAAAACATATGCCTACAAGGATGTCTTAAACAAGACACAAATATAGCAAAAGAGACCTATTTGGTTTTACTAACTCTTTGCTTACAAAATGTTGTGATGGCATAACCTTTGGTTGGGTTTATGCGTTAAGTTGGCAATAATACAAGACATATGCCAACAAGGATGTCTTAAACAAGACACACATATAGCAAAAGAGACCTAATCGGTTTTACTTACTCTTTGCTTACAAAAAAGGTTTGTAGTGGTTTATTTAAGACCTGATTGGGTTTTACTTACTTAAAATGACCAAACAAAAACAAGGAAACACACTTGGTGTTACCAAAATTGCCACAAACACGAATGTTGTGAACTTTATGTTACAAATTTGATACAGAAGGCACCTAGAGACACAGGATGACTTAATATGAGTGACCTGGCTCGGTGTATTTGACAAGGCAAATTAATGCTCATTTAAGTCAAAATATAGTACATAATATAACAAATTGGGGTCAGGAAGTTGAGATCTTAAGATTTTACATACTCAATGTGACCGAAAGGTGTTATGTATGTAACATTGTTATTGATGAGGAGGACAAATCGGCGTTTGTTCTCCTTTACAACAACCTTTTTCAGAATTGACGTGTCAATATCAAATTCTGAAAAAACAACAAATTAGAGCAAATGGGAATGTTGAGCGCCATTCAATTTTTTAGAAAAAACTGAAAAAACTTTAAAACAAAGTTATTGTAACTTTTTATTTGTTACACCTATGTAAACTTGAATCAAATGACGATACCAAACTGAAATTTACACACGCATTATGATTACAAGTTACAGGGGTAGAATATTCACCTCAATTGGGTGTATGTTGCAAAGGGGCCATTGTTTTATGTACGATGGAACCCATTGGAACAAATGTGAAGAACAAATGTGAAAGAACAATGTGAAGAACAAAGTGAAAGAACAATGTGAAGAACAAAGAACAGAAAAAATATTTACAAAACAATGTTGTACGTGACTTTTTGTGGTATTTATGACAAAAAATAGTTATGTATTTATTGTCGTAAGTGTCAGAATGGTGACGACTAACAAATGATGTCCAGGGTCATGACTCCGGGAGCATAAATTGTTCGGGAAGTGGAAAAAGTCTCTTGACTGGAATGATATCAGTTCCAGAGAAGATACGTACAAAATATTAGTACAATTTATAAACATTACACGGTGAGGTGTGACAAAGAAACAAAAATAACAAAGGGTTTATACAAAAGAGCATAATAGTACAAGTATTGGTGAGAAATGATTTAAAACCACAGTTGACACTTCTGTGTTTTAGAAAAAAAAGGGTTACCTTGCAGAGGTCGAAAATGCGAGTTTTTATATGAAACTAACGCATCAAGACATGCTATTTGTCTGCACGAGGGCCAAGTCTCGTGGGACAAAGGTAGAGCCAAAAGTTTGTTAGTTATGTGAGTGTGACCTAGTGAAGGTGGTGTCTGTTGTGTCCACACTTCCTAGTTTGACAATATCTTTTACGTGATAGTTGCCGATGTGTTTCCCAGAGGCATCCGATAGGGTGTACACTACATCGGAGATTTTTCTCAGGACTTTTGCTTTAACAAAGCGAGGAGCTAGTTTTGCAGAGAAATACAGAGCACCTTGTGAGAGTGTGTTGTTGCGTCTCCAAACTATGTCGTTTTCCTTAAAGGTAACATGTTTCCTGCGTAAATTATATCTGTTTGCACTCTTTTTGTGAGCAAGTATCAACGCATCTGTGACTTCGCTGTAGATAGCGGAAAGTTCCTCAAGACGGTGAGCATAATTCTCTGATGGGTTATCAGTAGAAGGAGGAAAAGATGATGGGAGGCTAGCGTCCCAATGCAAGGAGCCATGAACAATTTGTTCCATACCATGTTTGAGGAAGAAAGGGGTGTACCCAGTAGTGAGGTTCACTGTATTGTTTAGTGCAGCTTGAATTTTTTCTAGATTTTTGCACCAAGTTCGTTGATCTTTGTCAACCAGGATTGCCAGAGCTGTGTTGATGGTCTGGTTGTAACGCTCTACCGTATTATTTTGAGGCGTGTAAAGGGTATTATAGAAAATATCTTTTATGCCATATTTGGCCAGAAATTCCTTGAATTCCAGAGCTATGAATTGTTTTCCATTGTCGCAAATGACGGTGCGAGGAGTGCCATAGGGGATAAAAATGTTTTTTTCTAACAAGTTTATGATTGCAGAGGCTGTGGCTCTTTTTAATGGGAAGATCCAACAGAACTTTGTGAATACATCCACTATGCTAAGTATATGCATGTTTCCGGCGTAGCTTCTGGGAAAAGGGCCGATGAGATCCATAGAGAATGATTGTAATGGCCTGTCTGCTCGTTTGGGGTTATTCATGAGACCAGATGGGGGTGCAGTACTATGTTTGTATGCTTTGCAAATGTCGCACTTAGAGATGTAGTTGCGAACTTGTTTAAACAGGCCTGGCCAGTAATACCTTAAGGCTATCTTCTTATAGGTTTTGAAAGTTCCTGGGTGTATGGATCCGGGGGCGCTGTGATTGTCAATGATAATTTTTTGTGTGTCCTCTGAGGGAATGACTAACTTCCAAGCATAGTCCTCGAGTATAGACAGTGGTGGTTTGCAGTTACGATATAACCGACCTTCTTTTATAATAAAGTTGGGAATTTTTTGCGGGTTGTTCCTGCATTCCTCGTAGGTTTTTAAATACCAAGTGTCTTTGGTGGTAGGAGTTGGTGTTGCTTCTTCGGAGGTCAGAGTGGCGAGTTCTATTCTTGAGAGGGCGTCTGGGACAATATTGTCTGCGCCTTTACGATGTATGACATCAAAGGTGTATTGTGATAGGCGAGACGACCAGCGGGCCAATCTACCAGATGGGTTGCTTAATGATACCAACCATTTTAGGCTACTGTGATCGGTGATGACTGAGAACTTACTGCCTTCGATATAGCCGCGGAAATGGTGGATAGAATCCATGACTGCGAGTAGTTCCTTTTCAGTTATCCCATAGTTTTTTTCGTGTTTGTTTAGACTACGAGAGAAGTATGCCACTGGGTGTTCGCCGTCGGGGAATTCTTGTGTTAGGACTCCGCCGATTCCAACATTGGAGGCGTCTGTATGCAGGGTGAAAGGCAGATTGAAATCTGGACAGTTTAGTACCGGTGCAGATTGCAGTGCTGTTTTTAGAGAGGTGAAAGCCTTTTCAGTTTCGGCAGACCAAGCGAAGTTACTGACACCTTTACGGGTACCGGTAATTTTATTAAGGGGGGCCGCTATTGTGGAGAAATCCCTTATGAATCTTCTGTAGTATCCGGCGAGACCAAGGAAACCTTTAACTTCTTTAGCATTCTTTGGCCTGGGAAAGTTTGTCATAGCTTCGACTTTGGCAGGGTCGGTCCTTAGACCTTTTTCGTCTATTACAAAGCCGAGGTAGCGTAGGCGTGATTTGCAAAATTCGGATTTCTTTAGGTTGATTGTTAATCCGGCAAACTTGAGTTGTTGGAATACTCTTTCTAGGGTGGCGATGTGTTTTTCAAACGTGTCGCTGATGATTATTAGGTCGTCCAGGTAGCAGAACAAATTATTGTCGGATTCGGGGCCGAACAGTCTGTCCATCAGTCTTTGTAGCTCAGCAGGGCTGTTTTTTAAACCGAAAGGGAGTCTCTTAAAGTGGAACATTCCTCTGCCGGGCACTACAAATGCTGTTTTTTCACATGAAACTTCATCCAGAGGTATCTGCCAGAATGCTTTGGACAGATCTATTGAAGAGATGAATTTTGCGTTGCGTAGTTTATCCAGGATTGCGTGTACAAGCGGAAGTGGGTACGCGTCAGCCTCAGTGCAGGCATTAAGTCTTCTACTGTCGAGGCAGAATCGGGCGGAACCGTCTTTTTTGGATACCAAGAGTGTGGGGTTGGTCCAGGGGCTTCTGCTGGGAACCACGATGCCCATATTTAACATATCATCGAGTTCCTTCTCCAACAGTTTTAGTTTCTGGGGAGCCAAATTGTAGTATCTTTGTTTGATAGGTGGTCCATTTGTCTTGATGTGATGTTTGACTAAATTTGTCAAACCAAGTCCACACTTTTCGAACGAGATTGATTCAAATTTCTTGATCATGCCTTCCAGTTGTTCGGCCTGTGGTGGGTGAAGGTTCTCGTACGGAATTATTGTACGGATTTCGTTGATTGAGGTGGTGGGTGTGGTGTTGTTGCATGGGTTGAAAACCTGGGGTGCAATGTTGAATGCTTTCCAAAAATCAACTCCAAGAATAAATTTCTGGGTGATGGTTGGTACAATTAGAAAATTTATTGGAATTGATTTACTTCCACACTTGACAGGTAGGACAATTGCTCCTGTGACTTTTTGAGTGTTGTTGTCTGCAGTGGTGACGAAAGCGGGGTGTTTGTTGATTGTGAATCCATTGTTGACAAAGGGGATGTGGGCGTTACCGCCGAGGCAGCTAACTGAAGCTCCACTATCCAGTAGTCCAGAGAAGACGACGTCATTAACAGAAAATTGCGCGTATGGGCGACCATCTTTAGCTTGAGTGCAGCTCACTGTAGAAAGTTGTAAGGCCTCTTTGAAATATGCAATGTGTTTCAACCACTCGGTCCATTCAGTAGGCCTAGATATTGAATGAACTTCCGAGGGGTTGAATCTTAGTTTTTTGGAGTTCTCTTGGACCAATTTGGCGGAGGTTTAGAGAAGTCTGTAGGTGGTCTTGCAATTAAGTTGTTAGAAGGATGTAATCTTTCAAGGTTATTTCTTGATCTCTTGAAGATTTCCCTCAAGTTGTCATGTTGAGGAGAATGGTCACGGGGGCGCTTTTGGTGGCCCCTGTTATCTTGGGTATACGAAAGTTTAGCTTTTTTGTAGCAAGATGATTGTGAGTGTCCGGTTCTTTTGCAAAAGGTGCAAAACTTCTTCTCGTTAAACTCTGGTTTAATTTGATTGGATGACCGAGAGGCGAGGCTTGGTAGAAGGGGCTCGTTAGAAGTCTTGGTGTTTCTTCTTTTATCTTGATAGTTTTCCAATAGAAGACAGACATCTTTGAGTTGTTCTACTGAGGATATTTTTTGAGAGGTTATTATGTTCTCATATCTTGCTAGGAGGCCATCAGTCAAGATAGGGACTAGCTCTGTTTCAGGGACTGGAGTTGTCAGTTTGATGTTTAGAAGATCTGCTCTCTGGGCGTATTGTGCTACTGTTTCGTTGGAGAATTGTTTGATGGAAAACAGAGTAGACTTAATCCTATGCTGTGTTTCTTTTGGTGCGAAACTTTTCAGGAGAGCAGCTTTGAGTTCGGGCCAGGAGCTTACTTTTTTCTTGTGAATTCTATGCCAGGAGAGTAGCTCGTGCGAGATGAGATCTATGAAGTTACGGTGTAGTATCTCAGTAGGAATGTTGCGTATCGCGGCTGTTTCTTCAATTCGGTCGATGAAATCTTCTACGTTAGTATTGCCGTTGTACTTAATTTTCCATCCAGTTAGATCGAAGGGTTTTGTGGTTTCCTTGACGGGTGTAATTGGTGGTTTAATTTCTGTGCAAGTAGGTGTGCTTGTGTCAGAGATTGTTATACTGCCGGGTTGAAATTCCAGTCTCCTAATATATTTCCTGTTATAATATGTTGCGTACTTGATCAGGACGTTTTTGGTTTTGTTGAAAGGAGAAATATTCCTGTCTTTCAATTCCTTTTCTAAACTTTGAGTGCTTCGAGAGCAGATGTTGGCTATTATGCCTAAGGTGTTGTTTCGAGGATTCATTTTGTGGCTAGTTGAGTTAGACATTGTGAAAAGAAAAAAGAATTGTCAGAGTGTTGTGGCTGGTTGTTTTTCAAAAAAAAAAAAAAAACCAGGGGTTTACTTGTGATGGTAGGTGAAGAATTTTGTGAAATTTTTGAAGTCCCAGTATGGAAAAAAAAATGGCCAGCGGTCTCCTTGTGTTTTTAATGGGAAGGTCCCTGAGATTGTGCGTTTTGAAAAAAGAATTTCGAAAAATTTCAAAGTCCTAGATGAGTGAAAGAAATTTTTGAAAAATTTCCAAGTCTTTGATTTGAAAAAAAAAAAAACGGCCAGGGGTCTCCTTGCAATTTTAGTGGAAAAGTCCCTGAGATTGTGCGTTTTGAAAAAAATTTTCGAAAAAAACAAATTTCCGAAAAAATTTTCAAAGTCCTTGATTTTTGAAAAAAACGGCCAGGGGTTGTCCTGGGATTTTGATGGAAAAGTTCCTGAGATTGTGCGTTTTTGAAAAATTTCCGAAAAACCAAATTTCCGAAAAAATTAAAATTTCCGAAAAATTTTCAAAGTCCTTGATTTTTTGAAAAAAACGGCCAGGGGTTGTCCTGGGATTTTGATGGAAAAGTCCCTGAGATTGTGCGTTTTTGAAAAATTTCCGAAAAACCAAATTTCCGAAAAAATTAAAATTTCCGAAAAATTTTCAAAGTCCTTGATTTTTTGAAAAAAACGGCCAGGGGTTGTCCTGGGATTTTGATGGAAAAGTCCCTGAGATTGTGCGTTTTTGAAAAATTTCCGAAAAAACCAAATTTCCGAAAAAATTTTCAAAATTCCGAAAAATTTCCGAATACAGATTTCGAGGAAGTATTGTTTTTTCTTTCAACAATTAATGGAGGGTTGTTTGTGATTCGTGACCAATTGTCTGAATTTAGGCAGAACCAGCTTTTGGTTATTTACACGCAAGCATCCCTTTCCCTGGACACGACAGGCTCGAGGCGGAGAAGGGCCGAGAGTCGGGGATTTACGTCAATCGCGAATCTCAATTATATGTAAAGGGTAAGTCGGCTTTCAAGACTTTTCTTTCAAAAAGGATACTCTACCCACCTTTATTACATATAAAGCGAAATTATCAGATGACAGAAGGGCGTTAGTTTTCCTTGTCTATGAATTTTGCAGAACGATGCTGGCTTATGGCTCCACTAACAAGGAATTTATTTTGTATCATGTACAAGATTTGAAATTGTTGAATTGTAGTTTAATGTAGCTCGTTTCCTCTAATAGTTGTACTCGGAAAGTAAACCTTCATGGTTAAAGATCACTATGTGATGTTTGAGATGTCCGAAAAGAAGTAAATGTTGGTTGCGCACCTTGTGATAGAATACCGGTAATTAAATTTTGTCGAGTGACGATTCGTAGAACTTGTAATTTAACACAGAATAGTTTTAATGTGACACGGTTGTTTTAGATTTGACGCGATGGTTTGTAGAACAGCTATGATTTATTGGAAGAAAACATAGTTATTCAATTGTTAATACAAAGCAAGACATAAAACACAGTGAAAGAGTTCAAGATTATTTCCAATTTGACCTCCCGATGGACGATTAATAATCAGAGAAAAAACCACGTTTGCGCCAGTGCTAAGATATGGATAAACCGGGACTCGAACCTGGTTATTAAATTGGCTAAGCTCAGATAAAATGGTAGAGCAGGCGACTCGTGTACAATCAGGGGTGGGCAGTTCTTTGATCAGCAGCTCGTCCATCGGTCAGGAGGTTGGAAAAGGACATCACAATAATAACACATAAGTAAAAGGCACAAGGTATATTAAATGTCTCGAGAAATACAGGTTAACATGGATCTCCCTACTAACTCTCTCTACTAATTTATGACGACCAGATAAAGCGTGGATTCTACATGAAATTTACGAGAATTGAACACAAGAAAAAGGGGAAGGTTGAAAGCTTACGAATCGTCTCGATGAGGTAAGGGGCATCATGTTGAGCCAGAGGTACCCGCGCTCACAGGCGGCGGGTCAGTTGAGGCGGTGAAGTGCACTCGGGATTTTACGCGGGAACGGGACTCCATTGAGTAAGCCCGAACCGTAATAATAAACATGATTGTAAGTTTGATGGCGAAATGCATCTAGTAGGAAACTGGCACGAGATCGCGTCTGTTTCTATTATTACGTAATTCCGCGCGCTCGAACATTGTGAGCGTTTGTGGTTTGCTCTGCGAGAAACACACTGTTGCAATGCCCGAGGTCCGCTCTCGACTGGCGGGGCTCGGCGGTGGCGGGCAGTGTTGAGCCGAGAACGCTCCCTGGGTGGTCTGTGCCATCACGCGGCGGCTAGCTGCGTTTTGTCACGTACGCCACGATCGTTTGCATGGGGAAAGCGAGGCTAAATTATGCATCTTTTTTATAGGGTGACTTGTATTACGTAACAATTCATTAAGCCGTGTTTAGTGACCAGATCTAAAAAGCCAGGTTTATCTCTCACCTTTCTCTAACCGTATATTTTCCTTTCCCACACTCTTCAACTACAATACAAATCCCAATTAAATATATAATAGTTCCATTGGATCCAGATTGTCGGATACAGTTGGGGATCTTATGCGGTATTCACATTTTTTAAACATTTTTATTCGAGAAATGCATTTGTTGAAATTGGCCATTAAATCCAAATTGATTATTTTTTTAAATTCTAACCTCTTCAATTTGATTGATTGTAATACGTTTGAGATCCTTGAAGCAATTTACTGGTAAGTGGCCATAAATTTCTTTAATTCGGCTCCTAAAATGCTCCACATGTCCAATGTCTCCAAAGACACTGAGCAAGCGCAGTCACTTGACGGTGTCGAAAATAGCATGTGAAATTTTCTTTTACTAGTTAGCTGCCATAAAATTGATGAAAAAGCCAGTGAAATAAATGAGATGAGTACGTATTTGTTCAGCAATTTTCAACGTAACGTGAACCGTGCACCTCGTTATTATTGGCGACCCGTGAATAAATGGGAAAGAAATACTTTTAACCAGCAATCAGCACCAGATATAAACTATTTTATCTGTTTTTTTAAAACTTAACGTTTAGAAACAATATAAATATTTTAAAACGAAATTAAGATCAGTCGCTTGATTTGCAACATATGCTATATTGAATGCGAATCAGCTTATGGTGGATTGTAATCAGTATTTTTAAATTGTCACAACTACTTGGGATAGCTGGTTAACAGTTTGTTGAATTGGGAAGGAGTTCAGACTTACCCGTGGTCTTCTAAAACACGTCTTGTTAAGAATCGATATTCTAGCCCTGAGGGACACCGTGGATGATAATCACTGCACAATAGTGCACAAAGTTTCCGTAAGAGATGATATAATACGCACTGATAGAACTTGTTCACTTTACCGGTTTTTATAACAGACTGGTCAGGTATAAAATAATTTTTTGCAAATGTCACTGATGTACGTAGGTACTCCACACTGTTAAAAAAGGACAGGTAATTTGTAAACAGGTTGGCAGGCAGAATCCGGGAAACAGATTTGAGGCAGTCAACTCTGAGATCAGCAACATCATCAACTGTAGGCAGACTGATGGATCCTAAGCGCAAGCCAAATACTAAGTTTGGTGATCGCGCTTTCGGAGCATCTGGCCCAAATAAACTTCCTCAGGAACTAAGAACCATGACAAGTCGTATAAAATTCAGGTCTAAACTAAAAACTTACCTTTTTAAGCTGTCGTACCCTTAAATTAAATATACCATTCCTGAAAGAAAGTCCAGTTACATCCAATTTTCCAATTATGTCCTAAATCTTGTATCTAAATTTCGCTAATAAACAATCAGTTAATGTTGATTAAGTGTTAATCTCAAGTGACCTACTAGGTAAGTTTTATACTGTATATTATCTCCATATTTAGTCAGTAATAACATTGATCATTGTAGAAATGTTATTATGACCGGTCGGTGGCCGAGTTGACATCGCGTTTGGGTCACACCCAGGCGTAGTGTTTTCAATTCCTCGGCTGGCTAAGTCCTTCACCACAACACAAGCAACATTTTCAGCTTACTGCGGTGGTAGTAGGAGATTTTCAAATATTGTCAGGTTATTCGTAACCCGGGAATGTTTGTCTTTCTTTTAAAACAAAAAAAATATTATTTATTATTTTTTTTGGTAAACTAAGTTGGTTGTTTTCAGGTGAAAAAATGTAACAAGCAGTAATTGTTGAATGAAACACTAGTATATATTGAATTATTTCGCGGATAAGAAATAAGCCGCCATAGCTCAGTGGTCAGAGCTGTCGACCGGAAATCGAAGGGACACGGGTTCGAGTCCCGTTGGCGTCATGTATCTTTTATCAGGAGATTTTTCAATGTGGATGACTGTTTCACGCTAATAATTATTGCTTGTAAAATCAAAAAATATTATATTTGTACAGCGCCCTTGAGGTGATTTTGAACGAAAACGGCACTATACAAATCATGCAAATATTATTATTATTATTATTTATATATTCAACACGGGACAATCATTTTTCTTAGGTGATTTTGAAATTTTCATCGAAACCTAAAAAAGAATATCATTGATTACCCAATAAATTTGGTGACTTCACATTTTTACTTCTAGAAAATAATCATTGTTTGGTTGTAACCATCGATATATCAACTCTAGATATGGCGTGTCTTACGAATTCGGTCGAATAATTCGGCCCGCCAACCAGTAATATCAAAATTCCCCATCTAATTCCATTGCCTCGCTTCGAAAGCATTATAATATCTTGTTAGACAAATTTGCTCCTTGCAGACCAACAACATGTAAAAAACAATGCGTCTTTCGACTTTTGATTGCCAGATAATGGACTTTCTTTTTGCTAAAAATGTTTTCGTAACCCAATTTTTTTAACCAATAATTTTAGTTTCGGTGTCATTTTTAATATCCACATGCCCAGTCTAGACTTTTTTAGTCGATGGTTGTAACCAATGACAAATGCTTCTTTTTTGTAAAGATTTTCCGGTTTTGCGGCTTTGTTTGCTATGGTAGAATAAATCGGTTAACAAGCTAGACGAATTGCTGCCAACACAACTTCAGTCCTTTGTCTTCCCAAGATAATACAACAAATTGGTTGCTAATAAATTGCACGGATCATTAGATAAAGCTGAGAGGTTATCAAAAACAATATTATCTTCAATCTATTTTCCTATTGATGATTTGTCATAAATAATAAATTTCTACCCATATCTTGTACACCGTAAGCCAATCGGCTCATCGAAATATCGTAGATATCCCAGAAAAAAATTACGGTACAACCATCTTCTCTGTTCACAGTGAAATTGAGATAATTGTCAGTCATACGCAAGTAAAATTTTGTATTGATATGGCAGAAGTCGTGAACTCCATCAAACCTTATAGTGATTTGTTTTTGGGGTATTATGACCTGTTGTTCTCCTCCTTCGTTAGCCAACGGACACAACCTTTCGGACAGCATTGCAGGGTCCATCATCAGGGCAGATGTGTAATTTTTAAAATTATTTAATTATTAAAAATACACATCTGCCCTGATTATGGACACTGCACTGTTTTTATTGTTACATTTATCCTTACATTAACTTTTTGTAATATCTAATGTGTTAATTGGACTTGGTCCGTTAATAAATAAATAACCTTTTTTTCCGTTGCCAATAAAAGTACCCACAATTTCAAAAAAATACAGTGTGTGGCAAGCCTACGCACGACGGAAGTGAAACTTTTAGTATTCTTCTCTCTCTCTTTTCAATTCATTCTCTATTTTTTTCTGTCTATTGACATATTTATAAGAAGCATGTGATAAAAAAAAATTAAAAGTTATAAAAATATGGGATTCGAACCCGGGTCCTGCATAACGAGTGTCGAACGCTCTGCCTCTGGACCGCGAGGAGAGGTATCTCGCGCGACGAGAACCGCGTATACAACGTGTACTCCTCAATTGACTTGTCCCGCGAAAATTTTCGTTTTCAAACACGGCAAATGAATAATATCACATAACGTCTCGTTAACGCTTTATATAGGGTCGAATCGAAGATATATCGGCAGTGTGAAGTCATATCTGTCGTTTTTCAAAATATTTCCGTATATTTGTCCGTTTTGGAAAAGATCTATCGTGTTTTAACAGTCTCATACCCGTATGGAGTCTGAATTTGAAGAACATTTCTAAATTTTGAAAAACTCACTTAAGGCTGTGTTTTTTACTAAAAAAACTTCTCACGCACGTCTGCGAGGGTAATTAGTCGCGTTATCGGCCTTGATTAGTAATTTTAATGATTCAAAATAAAAATAATTAATCAAAATACCGAGCGACTCTACCGGCTCGATTTGTAAGCTATATTTCGACCAAAATATCATATAGTCAAAATATCTAAAAGTCGCAGCACGAGAGCATTTTATCACTTTTCCTCGTATTAAAAAAAATCACAAAAAGAAAAATAAAATTAGTTAAAGCGGGGATCGAACCTCCGTTCTTCACGACGACAGTCGGGCGCTCTGCCTCTAGACCGCGAAGCTGAGTTTGGAGAGTGACCTAAACTAGGTATATAATATTAGCTAGGCTCCTATAGCGAAATGATCACGGTTTTTCGTGACGGTCATGAGTTGGTTTTACTCCGGTCCTCGAAAATGCATAACGCGCGTAAAGAAGTTTCACTTCAAAAATCACCAATCATTCATGCATGAATTTTAAAGGGAGATCTCACATTAAAGTTTTTTTTGTATTCTACACCACCTATAAGTACAAAATCTACCAACTAAAAAAACTTAAGATTCCTACTATATTAAAACAAACGTAGAAAAATTAAAAATATGTAGATACGTGTATCATTTCTTGCGCGCTAGAACCGTACCACAGTTGTTATTATACGAACACAGTGTCTGCTTCGTGAGTAATTCGAGCCATCTCACTCGCTTGCGCTATTACTATTACGCGGCAAGTTTGTCCAACCCCAAAAGTTGGCAGGATGGGGTTGAACAGACCTGGAAAATTGTAGTGGTGGTCATTGGTTTCTTTTTACAAAATTAGCTATATTATTTCACAAAAACACATTAAATGTGTAAGCGATAAGAATTATTTGCAGCTGACGCACGGACATGCCCATAAGAAACTTTAGTGATGTTTACCCTCCAAATATGAACGTTCTACAGTTATTACAAAGATATAATTAAAACTAGCTGACTTAAGAATGGTTTGGGGGAAATTTTAGAGGTTGTGAACACCCCACTCCAACAACGGTTTTAAGGTGAAAATAATATTCTTGTATTGAAAAAAATAAAAAGTGGGTGTGTCAAGCCTACGCAAGACAGAAGTGAAACTTCTAGTTTCAGCTGATGCTTGGCGTGGCGCAGTTCGCTGGTGTCTGAGAGAGAGGAAAGAAGAGAAGAGAGAGAACGTTCGTGAGCGGCTCCCCCACCTCAACAAGGTTTCACTTCAAAAATGCCACAGCCGAGAATCGAACCTCGCTTAACTGATTGAAAGCCAACCACGCTGAGCACCAACTGTAAGCAAAGCCGCATAAATTGATTATATTATGTAGGTTCTGAAAATATGAGAGCTTGTTATGTTTTATAATGTTACCTACATCACACCCAAAATATAATATATTTTTAAAAATAATGTACAATGTACAGAAATAGAATCCCACACAAGATCGCGTAGTGCGCTCTAGCGAACGGATATTTTATCAGAGGGAGATAGTTTTAATTTTTTTTTCTGTAAATTATTACATATTATCAAAATAAATAAATTAATTAAATAAATGTAATACAATTATCATAATATACGGATTAGATAATAATTTTAATCCAACACAATAACGCAAAGCGCGCTCTAGCGGAGTAATGTTTTATCACAGTGAGATAAGTGTTTTTATTATTTTGCAATATTATTTTCTTTTAAAAAATGTTCTGACCTACTAAAAAATAAGATATTGAATGAAAAAGGCGTTAAAAACAAAAAAATAATGTGCGATGGCCGAGAATCGAACTCGGATCAACTGCTTGGAAGGCAACTATGCTGACCATTACACCACCAACGCCAGTTGTCGGGATGAGCTAAGAAGCATTTATATGTTACTTCAAAACTTTGACTAGATCAAATGAACTTTAATCGGTGGTCCCGCATTTTCGTTTCGGTCATGAGTCGGTTTTACTCCGGTCCTCGAAATTGCATGACGCGCGTAAAGAAGTTTCACTTCAAAAACATTTGACCGTGCCGTATCTCGACCTCTTCAATCATTTTCTTCCAAGTCATACATTCTCCTTACACTGTTAAGTCTTCCTCGGGCATCCCTGACTCCTTTTACCATTCAAACATTCATACATGGCACGAATTTTAAACATGTACTCTTGTAGTAGAATACCTACAATTTTTATTTTAATTTTCAGTTCTATCTCCATCAAAATATTATTTATATTTCTCACCTTACTTTTATTTTCTATGTTTGCATTTGGTTTTATTTATTCTTATATGTTAGTATCTAAGATTTTATTATTTTCATATTATTACATTTTATCTGATTATTATAATATTTTATTAATGAAGTATTTTATGTATGACTACCACAACACGGGCATTTGCCTAGTGTGATAAAAGAAAATGTACTGCATCATCGCGTATATATTTATTAAATAAAAAAAAATTTAAAAAAAACACTAAACACTCCTGATGAATGACACCGGAACGCGTTCGGAACAAACAAAGAAACATTCATTTTTATACATAAGAAGTTTTGCAAATCTCGTTGTTTAAAAGTGAACAAAAAAATATTACAATTTTCTTTCAAATCAGTAAACAGCAACAACACACTTCTTGATATAATCCGTTCAGTGATAAATAGCGATTTAAAAATAAAGATTTTGAATAAAATACGTTTTCAGAAAAACCTTTCTCCCAAATCTATTATTTTGAGTTCAGAAACTATCAAGTGAATAATGACTGATAAATAACCCAGCCATCCATCTTGGAAAACTTCGATCAACTAAAGCCTAAAGAATGTACATAAAAAAAACATTATTCTTTTTAAAAATGTTCTTTTTCGACCCAGCTAGAAAAAGACTGATGAAAAATGGACAAATCATTCCACCATTCTAGATAAAAATTTCTCCGATAAACAAACTTCGGTTTCAGACAGAAGAACAAACTGATATTATTTGAATTTGTTTTTAACTGTTAGTCGAGGGTTCGGGACACGTTCTGGCACCTAATTTATATCAGTCTCAGCTATGCGTTGATGTAAATCATTGCTTCAAAATATTACTGTAAGTTAAACGATTTTCCTCCTTAAGAAATTAAGGTTTCGTATTATCTTAAGTCTGAAAACATTTCAGGTTTTTTTTTAAGATTCCAATTTTCGTTGTGAAGGTCATTTGTGTTATCACCAGACAGTTTTTTGTTCCGAAGGATATTTTAGATAATTGAATTTGAAATGATAAATATTGTAGTATCTTCATTCTTCATAACAAAAAAATGCCAATCATTTTTTTCTGCTAATGGTATAAATTAGAAATCGTAATATGACACGGATTAAAATGACAAAGAAGTCACAAACACTCGAGAAAAAAGAGTAGATAAATTCCAAATGCTGGCGTCGAGTTCTTTATTTAAAAAAATCTTTATCAATAAAGAACTCTTTAAGCTACTAGGGTCTTAATAATAAAGGTATTTTAAATTTTACACGACTGTTAAACAACCATGAATGTATGGTAAATGGATGTTTTTCAGTGGCGTAAAATACTGCACCATAAAAATATAAACATATTTTTAACTGTGGTGCTTATGGCAGAACATCTGTTTGCTAAAAAAAACAATTTATTAATTTCTTTTGTGATATAAACTACGATGAAGATCTCAATCATAATCGTTTTTGTCATAATGATGTTAAAATTATCATAATGTTTCAATACCATGATATGCAACCACCAGAATACAATTCAACAGATTGGAACATGAACAAGCAAAGAATGATTTTATTTCACCACAATATAAGATGTAATGCAAACCCAAATTTTGCCACAAATTGTATTAGACCAAAATATAAATAAACTCATCACGGCATAAGTAATTCGAGTGCGACGAAATTTGCGCGAAATCCAAATTGCGAAGACAGAATTAGGCGCCCTTTTGCCAAGATGATTTGCATAATAATTTCGCGACCTGAATGCTAAAAGCTTTTAGTAAAGTAACATTTTACTAAATGACAATTTATTTTGGTTCAGCCACATTATTCGGTTTCTTAAAATGTCTTAGCCTACATTCCTATGATGGAACCAGTCGAGCGAAATATTTAACAATTCAATAATAATATTTATTAACGCACCAAATTTTTATAAAAACCAATTTTGTGGGAAGTTTTAACAACGCCATCTTGACTACCTCCATTGCACAGAGGAAAATTCCTAATCCAGTGGTCATAAGTCCAAAAAAGAACTGAATACTTGAGAGATGTCTCTAAAACGATATATCGCAAATTTGCACACCATTCCAGAATGGAAGACACTCTCAGTATCGCCCTGGTGAAAGATAATCATTAAGAATCAAAATATTGATTGAAAATGATTTTGGCTGTGTTTGGTGACTAGATCTAAAAGGCCGGGTATTTTCCCTTATTCTTCTTTCTCTTTCCCACCTATTTCTCTTCACCATTCCCTTCAGCCTCATAACTTAAGCCAAAAGGAGGTGTCATCGTCCCGGTCCCGGCTCAAGACGAATTGGATCAGGTGGGATTCTTGTGTGGTAATTTTTTCATTTATCGGCAGTTTAAATGGACGTTATACATATATTATTTTCGTACTCACGATTTCATTAATATAGTTGTCATATGAGAAGATATAATATTTTGAAACCGTAGGCATTAAATCATCAAAAAATGGTAACACCATGAACGTTGTGGATCAGATGAAAAAAATACTAAGTTTCAAATTCACAATACCGAACAGAAATACACGTTCACAATCAGTAATTAATTAACACATAATTTCTACATAACATATCTTTGTCTTTCGAATGGTTGGGGGGTCAGAGGGGAACATCCAGGTTAGTGAGCTAGTCTAGGGGCTCATGCGTCGCCCTCTTGACCTCATCAATCCCGCCGGGGAATTAATGCATCGAGCATTCTTTGTGGTCTGCACCCCACCGCATTCACACATTATGTGAGCACAGCGGTTATGAGAGAACCTCATCCCATTGATGGTGGACCAGAGTTTACGAGGCAGTGAGAAATCAGGCTCTCAGTGGGGTCGTGCACGAGACATGGACATTTCCCCACGTTGGCCGATTGGCACTCGAATTTCCACCTTTGAGTGTTTTCGGAGGAGTCTCTCTCCTTCCATCTAGAATATTACAATGACGACAGCTGTCAAATAATTTCTGCCATCTTAAACTGTACGAAAATTGCTTTTAAAAACTTTTCAATGAACGTGAAGACGACCCATATGGAAAGTGAACTAAAAAAAGCATCGTGTAGAACTAAAACCTCTTAGATATAGGAGGTTTTGGTAGAACGCCCAGCACTTTTAAAAACTGAAAATATATAATTAAGTAATATGTTTAATCCTACCATTATGCTGCAAAGAAAATTTCTACGCTTCGTCAATTTTAAACTTAACATCCCTTTAGAACACATAAATTACCTGTCATTATTGAATCTTTTATATATTCCGCCATTAGAAAACAGAAGAAAAATAAACGACTTAACCTTTTTATTAAAATTATTGAACTCTAAATTCGATTGTTGTGAACTCCTACATTTAATAAATCTACACATACCTACACGAACAACTAGGCAAATATCAACATTTTACATACATACATCTCATTCCAACTATAGTTTTCACTCTCTAATACAACGTTTACACAGTCTAGGTAACAAATACTTAAACAATATAAATGTATTGACAATTGACAATAATTTCAACTTGGCAAACTTTAAACGGAGTATGTGCGAACTATTTTTACCTTATTTGTAAACTATTGTTATACTTTCTTATTATCATTATGGTTGATTTGGAGGATTTTGGTAGATTTTCTATTTTTCGTCTCACTTATTTGTACTCTATCCATACCTATATTTTTTAAACTCTTATATTTTATGTAAGATATTTTGTTAACTCTGATATTTTTTTATGTAACCTGTATTTTGTTAACCCTGATTTTTTTTAATGTAATCTGTATAACTAAAAAAATAAAGATGTACATTATTATAGGTAAAAGCCCTATGGGCGTTTAAATAAAATAAAATAAATTATACTTTGTGTATATTCCTGAAAAAATGTAAAATAAATAAATAACGTATTTTTAATTCCTCATGGATAAATAAACCGTTTGCTTAATTGATAAATAAATCCTATCTTGTAAAACAATCCATTTTCCTTCCTGTTAAATTTAAACCTTGTTAATTCGATTGTTCGTGCCTAATTGTTAATGCGGTTTAATTGTAGCCGCAAGGGTTAAAGGAACCAGTTTCTCGGCGATTCGTTAAACCTGAAATACAAAACAAGGAAAATAACTAAACGTGTTTTCCAAATGTGGTAAAGCCACGTAATAAAAGTGAATTTAACGAGGATAGAGCTTTGATGCTAACGTAGACAAAAAAACATTGATTTATATACGATAAAAATACGTATTTAAACAGAGCTTTAAAAGATTTTGATTTGCAGATAAGACAAACATCCCCCAGATAGACGTAAAAAAACACTAAAGTTTTCGTTGACCGTTCTTACAGTTCTATGTATTTCACGCAATCAGTCCCGACTGACTTGTTAAACTAATGTCTTTTTTTTGTATTATAAATAATTTCAAAGAAAACTAAAAGTTTTTTTCCATTTTTTTCACTTATATAAGATTGTATTTAAGAAAATATTTATTTGATTTTATTTTTTATTCAAATACGACTGGGTGTATGATGCAAACCCATAATACCAAATTATATGATAATATTTTAAGAATACAAATAACATGAAATTAATAATGTAAAAACGAAACAAAATTTTATTATTTTTTATTTATACGTTTTCAAGACATGGTTTTACGCAAAGCACAAAGGATAGCACATTATTCACTCATCACTCAGATATAGTCAACTTTGGTTGAATTACGTCTCTTGCCCCAGAAGTAGGCTAGACGGTTGTGAAGTAAGGCGGGGAATGAGAGCACCCTTCCTTTGGTGAAGATCGTAGGAGCTCTGTGGAACCTTGGAAGATGCAGAAGATCAGCTCGTTCCATTTTGCTGCTGCTGGGTATTGTGTTCACATATCTGATATGTAAAGGGCAGTACAGTACGTATTTAAATGTCTAACGTTTTCAAGTAATAATAACTAAATCTAATAAATTAGAAAACTTGGAAAAGAGTAATCAATAATTCCAGACTCAAGATATCTTGAAGAAAATGCCGATTTTATTGCCGAAATGGCTAAGAAGGTGTCTTGTCTTGGCAGAATTACGAAAAATTACGGTCATTTATAAAACAATTGTTGCACCACACATAGACTAAAACTGAACCTGTACTCTCCATCTTAAAAGTAGGTAGTTTAAAACAAGAATAGAGCAATAAGATAAATTTTTAAATGTTATAAAAATATTTTTTATCTTCAAAGTTTTTAACAATTCACTACCAACTTACTTTAGAAAAAAAACAGTATCACAATAAAGCCATCCACATACACCATACAAGACAGAATTAAAACATTAGACTAAAAAGATTATTAATAAAACACCATTGTATGTAATTAATTTGCCGGTAAATAAAATGTCGTTTTTAAACTCCTTATTTTTCTTTTTTGTAACATAAACTAATTGTCACTTTATTTTAATACGTTTGTAATGATTGTTTGTGATTTATTTCAATACGATATCTACAGACTTTGCCATTTTAAATTATTCCAATCAAATTACGTCATCAATGATTTGGCAATGATTATAATTTGGCGAGCTAATATTCAAGTTCCAGACGGCTATCGTTTACGACACAAAAAAACTTTCGACTGACATTTTTTTCACATCTCCCTCTAATACCTTAATAATTCTTGGTCGTAGATATCTCTATCTCACCGCGGTTATGTCCGAAAACACCTTAAAAATAAATTTTGTATTATACCGAGCATACGTCAGACATGATAGTGTTTAACTCCTTTGTGTGTACAGCAAAGAGAAAAAAGATGCTTTTGGGACAAAATTTAAAGTAACCCACGGTAGGAACATACAATAGCTTCTCATTTAGACGTTGGATGGCACTCGAATGAATCGAAAAGTAATTGAAATTATTAAATCCTTTTTTATATTAATACTACTTCCGAATATTTTTGGGAGGTCATTGACCAAATGACCTTCTTAGAAGAGCCGCCACTAATAACAGCAAATGAATAAGCTTCATCTCTCTTTCTCACACTCAAGCTCGTAACTAGATATCACGCTTCCGTAATCCTATATACTCGGTTAAACAATAAACTAAAGTAATTTAGATTATCAGGTTATCATCATTTTAATATTCCCAAAACATTAATATTACACATATCTAAAGAAAAATGTAAAGATTACGTACACAATAAATATTAAAAATAAACAATTTGTAAATTAAAATGTAAAAATATACGTCGACCACGTTAAGTTATTTACAGTCCAATAAATAAATTAAATAGAAGTAATTTTATAACATCGACATAGTTCCTACTGCGACTAGAACCTTCTCTAATCATAATTGCTTATCGTGATTCTTATTATTATATACTTATTATTACTTTTTGTTTCTGACTTCCACACTGACCACAGAATTTGGGAGCTTGGTAAAATATGAACCCTCACTGCACATAAAAGGCTTTTGTTTTCGAACGAAGCACTCGCCTTGCCGAAACAGTTATTTCCAGGATTTCTAGATAATTGAGAGTTCACGTCTGAATTTCTAGTAAATAAAGGAGCAAAAAATATGTTTCTAGATGTGTCTAGAGAAAGATAGAAAAATATTTGATCTAGGTATTTCTACATGAATGCTGAAAAAACAATTTTCCAATAAACGATGTGCCTTGACTGTTTCTTACAAGTCGTTTCCTTCATATTTTGCAAGTAGTATATTGATATTGTCCACATATATATTATTTGATTAATTGTTTTGCGTTTTTGAACAAGGGTTATCACTAAACTCTGATTGTGGATGCATTTATATGAGATATCATGTTTTAAGAGTAGGGATATTCTGATTCAATGTACGAGGATTATGTACCAAAACAGAGTTGAATGGTCATCATTAATTCTTACATGTTCCTTGCAATGAAAAAACGTGATGGTTGGTTATTTACTAATAATAGTGATAACTGATATACTAACCATCACCGATATGAACTGAATGAACAAGACACCACGAATATACATAAACATCTACGTCACGAAAGGGTGCTTAAAATTGTGGTTTTAGCTATATTTAGCGGCTTTTTTGTAAACATTCAATTATTCTCATTTCTTTTCGAGGAAAATTTACATTCAGAAGCATAAAAGTACAATATTTATTAATCATTGGAATAATTTCTTAAACATCCTGTAACCAAATATTATAATTTACAGGTCCAAGGTTATAATTTGTTGTGTAAAATGGGTTGAAATGTTATCAATAAGACCATCTGTACTCGTCGCTATTTTTTTGCTGATAGTTGCAAGATTATCTGACTATTGCGACATTTTTCACACATTAATAATGAATAAGATTGGTCCTACGACAGATCCCTGGAGAATTCCGAGTTATTGATTTTGAAATGTTAATATCTAAGACCTAAGTAACTTTGTAACCAAAATCCAGCCTTTCCGATAGAACCAATATCGTTCACATCGTTCAGTAAATTTTGAATGTGAAATACCTTATATCGAAAGCCTTTAGCAAATCAAGTAGCTGAGTAAGGAATGGCGTTTCTACCCAGGTGTTATGGGTTAAATTGCTCTTTTAGCTCCATCATAATACAAACAAAAATTTAGGCTTGATTGTAGTGGAATTGTAAAGATTGTGGAGTTTCCGAAAGATTGTCATTGTCAGTGAAATATTTGATTTTTCTTTAAATAAACACAATATATAAAAAAACGATGTATGTTGTAAAAGATGTAAATAATTCGAATTATCCTTATGTTTATTGTGTAATTACGAATACCAAACAGTAAAACTTCCAAATAAATAGTATAAATTTCAAAATCTTCATAGTGGTGATGTTCAAAAGCCACACCACAAAACATCACAAAGCTACCAACTTGTGTTGGAACAATTATACGCACCCTACAACAAAGGCAAACTCAAACATCATTGTTTACTTAACATACCGATCGATTATGTTGGAATTTCTCGAAGTGGCATTATTTGTCCGAATTAAACAAAATTACTCCAATTTGTTTGCTCACTGTCTGGCTTGATTTATCATGTAATTAGGCATTGTTATCTTCATTTATTTATCGGAACATATGAACACATAATGGTGTAATATATATTGAAGCTATACACGTCGTGAAAAAAACGATAAATATATATTTTGACTGAAAAGGAAAATTTAAAAAAAACTCCACTATTTCAAAAGTTGTAAAATTTCGTTGTGCTTTTGGTAGCCGTTTATTGTCTCGGAAATCTTGAGCAGATATCTCATTATCTATTGGCTACATGAACGCGAGTTGTGTCAAATTTGATATACTTACCATTTCGACGACCTCCGTGATCAAGCGGTATTAAAATTAATGGGTAGTATTTCAAAACGTATTTCTGCCCAACGTTCTAGAATGGTAGGTTGGTGGATATTGTAGATACTCTCAGTATAGAACGGCTGAAAAAAAACATTCACAGTCTAAGGCTGGCCGCATACATACGTTTTCCGTATTCGATTTACGAATTCGTTTTCCGTATTCGGAATTCCGTGAGACTAGCGTAAACGTTCGTTTTTCTTCATTCGGAATGTATAAACGTCAGTAGCAGTGTTGCCAACAAGGGCGATATATCGCCATTTAGGCTACTCAGAGCGAGAATCGGCGCCGAAAAAATCTAAAAGGCGACTGGTCGCCAATTAAGCTACTTCAAAAACATCAATTTTAAACATGTCCCGAAATTCTCTAGCCACCCCCCCCCCCCACGAAATTTTTATTTTCACGTAAAAACATCAATTTTAAACATGTCCCACCTAACAGCAAATTCGGCTACTTTACGCTACCTTATGTATGAGAAACGGCGATATTAGGTCAAGATCCGTTGGCAACACTGAATTACGAACGGAAATTTCCGTACGTTTGCGTCGGCACAAACAAACTGTATGCAATAGCTGCGTTCCACATGACGTCATTAGGTTTTTTCCATTCGGTTTCTCCGAACGCGCCGGCTCGCATTCGGAACGTGCGTAAGGAATTTGTTCCGTTCGGAACTAAAACGAACGTGTGTGGCAGTTAATGTATTTTCTACTGATTCCGTGCATTCGGATGTCCGAATACGGAAAACGAATTCGGAAATCGAATACGAAAAACGTATATATGCGGCCAGCCTAAACGTCGCGTCGCTTGAGATGGATTTCGCGGTGTTCGGTGATTAGATCTAAATAGCAAGGTACTTTCCAACCTTCCATTTATCATTTCCTTGCTTAATCCATTCAGCCTCACAATATATCCCAATTGGGGATGCTATATTCTCACTGACTCCGGACAGTTGGGCATGAACAAGAAAAATAATCGTTGTAAAAAATCATATTTATAATTTTCTCTTATTTAATAAATCAAATCCAAAATTTGAGAAAGACATGGCACGATCAAGTGAATCAGATACTCGAGTCAGGCCATGTATATCGGGCCAATAATAGAAGAGTATGTATGAGACGATGTATGAAAGTGAATGAGGCAAGAAGTGTTTGGGCGGTCCGTCCTCTCTGCCTATACCTGCGGAGAAACGGCGTGATGGTTAGTTATTTAGTTAGTTAAATCCGAAATTTCCTTTCGAATCATGAAATTTGTAAGTAGGTACATAAATACATACCTAATTATAAATCTTCTCCTTTTTATTAAAAATAATAAATAAAACAATTTGTCTAGAGAAATGTCAACATCACAATGACAATTTTTTTTCAAACTTTCTTATTCCATAATATGATTATTCCGATTGGATAGGTAGGAACTTCGATCATGCGAACTATGGCGGGCAAAAAACAAATTTGCAGACAGATGAAATGCCAAATAGTCTAGGTCGAAAATAGGATTTCGCTACGTTCAGGCTACTAATATCTGGTTTTGGCACACAAGCCGTATTTAATTACCCGAATGGTCAATGTAACCGCAAAATACTCATCAAATCAATATGTTATTGTTGTTCCGGAAATACATTGGTAGAATGTCATACTGTTTCTGCCACTGTCAAACACGGTGCATTTTGATATAATTACATAGTTTGAGATTGGTACAAAAATAATCATTGGTTATTAAATTTAGAAAGGAATTGGCAATGCTCTGCTCCTCCCCTTTATTTAAGGCTTCAACTATTTGCTGACAATTTTTTATTATTTTTTATTTTATAAATTTTAAAAGATTACAATTTTGGTGATTTTCTCAACTACAGTATACTTGGCTCATTCTTGTATTATGATAGTCGTACACGATTGATGTGAGAATAACAAAATAATATTTTGTAGAACAAATAATGAAACATATCCTCATCCTTAAAAGCAGTCAAAGGGGAAAATGAAGGATGTGAAATCAATTGTGACTGTAATTCTGTATTCAGGCCTGCTCATCAAAATATTGCCATTTTGACGGTGAAAATCAGTCCTCCTTATTTTTTTTTCCAGGTGGTTATTGGTATATATATTTATTTACTTATACCCTTATATTATTACTATTAATTCCATTTGAAATACCTCAGCTGCGTTAATAATACATACAATTACACGTGCAGAACCCCGGAGAGCATCGCTGCAAGTATCATGAAAAGGGTGTAGTATTTTAGCTTTTCCAAAATAGCTTCACACGCTTGCAGCAAAAAAGTCAATAGATTATACGAAACAATTTGTGTATTGACGGAGAACCAAATACATTATTTTTTATTTGACAAAATAACTTTACATATTTTTAAACATTATTTGATAATGTGGGCCTCACTGGATGCTTTCCCTGTGCTGAGATCCCATTTTACAATTTAATAATAAGATAATGTGAAATAATTTATTTTAATTTAATAAAATAAAACAGAGATAAAATAAAATAAAATGCAATAATAAAGGCGGTAGTGAAAAAAAATCGGCAACACTATGATGAGCGGATGTATATCATTCAATGTTAATTATAATGTTTTTTTGTACATTAGATTTATATGCGCTTTATTATTTCACTTTATAAAATTTTCGTGATATATCCTTTTCTGTTCTTTAATCCATCTTTTAAATTTGCCTCTGAATTTTTTTTTTTTGTATCGAGTGAATGATTTTTGAATGTGAAGCAATAATAATTAGCATCAAGTAATCAAATTGAATTAATTAAGATTTGATGTACATATTTGACTTACATTTTAAATTAAATTTATTTTGACAATCTGTAAATAAAAACTAACTCGAGAATTAATTTAATTAATCAAGCTTTTTCATACTAACCGCAAAGAAACTTTCAACATGTTACAAGGAAGGGTAGTATTTTTTCTTTTTTATTAAGTCTTTTGATAGAATTTGATCTCTTTTGCGAAAATCATAAATAATTAAAACCGCAACCAACTCAGTGAAGTTATTTTTCATTTATTCAGTAAACAAGTTATCTCCATAATTAATTTCAGCGTTCCGCTGGGTTTTCGTTAAAACATTTCTATCAAAGAGACTTCCGCATGAAACCAAGGTAAAACGATTTTCTAACGACATATGTTATAATGTTCTTAGATGGTATCAAAATTTGTATTTTTATTCTAAAGTACCTTCTCTCTTTTAATAAAATATTCATCATTTTAACAAACATTGGTTTTACGGTGAATTTTCGGTTTTAATTTTACGGTTCAGTTGCGTTATTACAAATTAATGTTTCATTAAATAGGTTTTTTTGCAAAAATAAACTAATAACAAAGTTATTGGTCGTATTGGCAATTGCAGCCTCGCCTCGAAAAGAGATCTTACCGTAAAAACAAGAAATATATTGGGTATGGTAATTACATGTGGTATTACGTACCTTTCGTAATTATTTTTTTTTTAATTTGAAAACATGACATAATATTAAAGTTTAAAAAAATAGTGCTTATAAAAACTAGAAAATATGGAAAAGGGATCTATGTGGCAGTATTTATTAAAAACTCTTCACGGGCATCGTGTTTTACATTTAAAAATGCTTGGTTTGCGTTTTTTCGCTTTATTTTCTCGAAATTCATAAAATCTACACTCAAACGATTCTGAGCAAAGGAGCGCGGTCCGTCTGATTGACAATCTTCTACTAGTGTGGGCATGCTAAGTTCATTTGGAAGCTGGAAGCGGAACGGAAATTGGAACGATCTACCGGCATCTGTTTTTCCTCCTTCATGTAATCTTGGCCTCTTCAAGACCCAATTAATAAATCACTTCCTATAGCCCCTGCCTTAACCCGTCTCACAACACTGCCCAACCGGGTGGCAAAATAGTTCCCCTGCATTAACATAGGCGCATACACTACATATACAGGGGCGCTCCTGTGAGGTGTCACATAAAAATAATTTAAATTTAATTTGCAGAACGTTCCATATTGGAAGATAATCATTACCATTCAGGTTGAAATGTTGCTTGAAATGGCTTTAACCGTTTTTGGTGACCAGATCTGACGAACCATTTACTTCTCCACCTTCCTCTTTCCCATATCATTCACCCTCTCTACTACTACCTTCAGACCTCTGAAAAATCGTGGATATATTTTAAAGTATTTATATTTCTTGCCATAAAAATCCTGAATAAAATGATAACTAATTTTAGGACGGGAGGAACTAACAATTCATAAGTGAGAGGAAAGGAGGTATTACTACTAAAAAACCTACACATACAAAATCACAAAATGAACGTTAGATTTATACTTATTGTGGGATTTCTAATAGCTGAAAGTATAATAAAAAAAAAAATCCTTTCGAATGTTAGTAAATGTGAGAAATCACGACATCCATCAAAAATTTCAATTCAAGAAATACACAATTTTAAATAAATAATAACGTAACTTTAGTAACTATATTCACGTCGTCGGACATGATTTATCAGTTCCAATTTTTGAACTTCATTGTTGAATAATTTTACGTACTGCGCAAGAATGCAGTTTATTTCAAATCACGTACCCATGCACCGACAACTGAAATTAGACTAATTAACTAACTAACCATCACGCCGTTTCAGATGCAGAGAGAACGGACCGCCAAACAATTCTGTCTTTGCACACACTCCTTGCCTCAATCACATTCATACATTGTCTCATACATACTCTTATATTATTCTGACTCTTGACATGACCCACTCCAGAATCTGATTCACTTATCCCCGACTTCTTCTACCATTCACATTTGCGTCATATATTCTTCTTACACTCCTTTCTTCGTTCATTTGCTCTACATGCCTAAACCATCTGAGCATTCCTTTCTTAATCTTACTCATTACGCTTATCAGTTTTGCATTCTTTGCAGATCTCCATATTTCACACACGGGCATACATGGTTTTACAACATATATGCCTCAGGGATCTCATTTCTACAGCATTCTGTCTACTTTCATCTATCCTCTGCCAGTCCCACGTCTCACTGCCACACACCAGGGAAGGTACCACCATTCCATTGTGGAATGCTAGCTTAGAAATTAGTATTTTTAGTAATAGAAATACCCAAAGAAAACTTTTTAGATTTACAAAATTTTCAGTCTTTAAATACGAGAAATATGTCAAGTTCTGAGTTTTTCGATAATGGTAAAAGCTTCCTGAATTACGTTTCATCTTCCCATGGATATTATTATTCCTATATGTGTTGTCTTGGTTCATGAAATGGTTTGACGTTGATGTAGGCAAAAATCAGAAAAGAAGATAGCATTTAAAAACGTGACTTGCATTAAGCTCTCGGAGTCGGAAAGAACTGAATTGAGAAACAGTGGTGAGTAATGTAAAAAAATGTTTGTATATTTCTCAAACAAACACTTTTATTTGAGCCACTATTTTTATATATCAAACGGACTGAGCTTCACCAGGACACTTATAATAACTAATAGTATGAAGGAGTTTTACGTTATATTTAGAAAGAAAGAGGGAGAATGTTAGAAAAGGACAATATTGATAGTTAATATGAATGGGAGGGAGACAACAAAACATATTATCTAATCACAAAGAATGAGTAAATACAACACTGTAATGGAGACATAGTGAGATCATGTTAGACAATTACAAATTAACACGTTCGCCGCCAAGAGCTTTGTTACATTTAAAATTACATATGATTAGTCCGCCTATGGGAGTGATTGGTAGTAAATCGGATAACAGATGATCCTATGTTGCACTTATAAAAGAGAGAGATGAATTATTGCATTATAAGTAAATTTACAATAGTAAGGTAGAATATAATAAAAATGAACCTGGTGAGCAAGACAATATAACACAATTATCCGTAGCAAAACGGATTTTACCAAACAGCATCTTAAAAAATGACAAAGGCCACAAGAGAAAATATTTTTCTCAAGGTCTACTATCTGGGGTTCATATTAAAAAGTATATACACATCGTATTAGACGCTTTTGTGATTGGTTCCCAAATAAAGTTTTAATAAATTTCTTATATTTGTGCAGTTAACAAAAAACTTTAAAAGCTTGGTCCTAGATTCGCGGTATAGCGTGGAACGCGATGTATATTTACTTATTTTTTACGTTAACCCCCATATTAGACCACCACGAAAATATTTTTACATGTAACATGCCGTACATATTTTTTAAAAGGTTTGATGTTTTCAAAATCTATGTAGTAGTCGAGAAAAAACAAAATAAAATTTTACTATACTACATGAGAAGGTTTGTATTTTACCCATGACTCTTTCCAAGAAAATTTATTTCGGGAATGCTGCGTATCTGCAGGCCTAGTTCTAGAAGGGATGTCGAATTACTGCTGATGGCTTATAAACTTCTTAACATTTTATTATTAATATAAGACATTCTGGCTAAAATATGATTCTATGTCCCGGATAATTTCTGGCCTTTTGATTCTTCCCTAGTGCAGATCTAACATACCAATGGTGATGCCCCTGGGAAGGCTCACTAGATAATTAACTGCCTCACAGGAAATGTGGATATTTTCCACATGTCCTTCAACGAATTCAAGCAGGAAGGATTATTTAATCTTTAACTGTGTGTAACTACGTGAAATATTTTTCCTACATATATGTTATATAGGATGTTAAGGGACGTACTTGACTTACTTTAACCAGTGATTGCTGACATTTTTTGGAGAAAAAAATGGAAAGGAAGTTTGGGTACCCGATGAAACTTTTGATGTTTATTTTTTCAATAGAAAACATAGAAAATCAGTAGTAATTGAACAGCTTGGGTCGATATGAAGGGTTTGGTCGTTACTTGGCTGAGTGACCAGTAATGCCATGGAGAATAATTAAACATTTTTTTATTAAATTTGGAAATAAAATATTAATAAACTCACCGGATACTAAAATATAGATTACATTTTTTACTCCAAATAATGCCAGGAATCACTAGTTAAAGTGAGTGTACGTCCCTTTACACCCTGTATGTGTTATATGTTTATTATGCCAAGTATATATATATTTTTAAATTTTCTTTATAGCTTTTACAATGTATATTTTGTATACTGTTTTTGCACATAAAAATAATTACAGTATAAGTTGATTGCAGGTACTATAAAAGCTGCTGAAGAGAGCGAAAGCCGTGTTGTAATACCAAGTAAAAGTAAAAAGTAACAACTAGTTCGGAAGCTTTCGTGTCCTGAGACTTGCAATCTTGCATCTGATTTAAAATCGATCACGATAATAAGCTAGGGGGTTTAAAATGTCAGTAAATACCGCAAGACGCCATACTTTTCTGTCATATTTTCTAATGGATTCAACCTCATTACTATATTTTCTTTAAAAAAAATTATTAAATGTTTAACGTGAAAAATATTATTTTATTCTCACAGTAGCCTCAGAGACGATCATCAGTAATTTGCGGTAAAAATATTTGTAATTTCTTTATAATATTTTAGCAGTGAAAGAGTTATCACTTTCTCACGAAAGCATCTCCTAACTCTTTGTGATGCCGAAACCCCCCTCACCCTTGAGGTTTGGGGTTGGTAGCTACCCTTGAATATATCTTTTGATGTATTTCTTTATTTAGGTCGGCACTTAAGGCATCACCACGTCTTTTATACGGCAACACGGGGCAAAGTAATCTCAACTGTGGATTTCACGCAGTTTTCTCTCCATGCGAAAAGAAAAAAAACTTGTTGGAAAGAAATGAACTAGCATTTAAATTCTGGATGCAAAGGATTTTTTCTAATGCCATGTGTGTTAGATGTATATGGCAGATATGTATATTAAACCAAATTTATTATTTATTCCACAATATCCTTTAAAACAAGGAAAGTTACTCGCGAGGAACTCACACGGTACAACTACCTAAAAATACACAGTACAAAAATAAAATATCTTCTAAGAAAAATATCACCTTTATAATTGAAAAAATCTTCTGAGAAAAAATATATGCCGCCAGAGGGAACTAAACCCGCATAGAGTTGTAAAAGGGGCGGGTTCAATTTCCGTCGGCGTAATGTATTTTTTCTCGGAAGATTTCTCAAATTATATATGTACAAAGTATATTTGTATTGCTTGAAATAATATTTATTTTATTTTAAATTTTTGTTTTTAATTTGTGTTTTATAAAATCGTTTCATACCAGTTTTGGACATTGAAGGCTTTAAAAACTCCGATGTTTTTTATTATCGTTTTGGACCTATGTCTTAATTACAAAATAAGTACAAAATCATATTTCAATTATCTTTTGTTTGTTTTATTCAAACACAAGGCCGTTATAAAAACAACATGTCGCGACAGTTGTTGCCGGATGGGCACTCAACGCCAATTGAGGAGCGTTTTTTTCAGAACTCAAAAGTCTAGCTCGTTTTTTTCCAGGACCATTTTTTTTTTCTATTGCTTTGTACCTAAATACGTAAGGTAATTCAAATCAGATAATATTGTTAAAGTATAATTGAACATAAATATGTACCGACAAGCAGCGTAACAGGGAAACTGTGTAAATTTTAATCAAATTTTGAAAAAACGCTGAACAATTTGCAACAGGTTGCAGAGTTTCTTGAAACATTCGAACTCCGCCAAATGGCCGAGTTAGCAGTGAACCTGTTAAGTAAGTAGGTAGGAGAAAATATTGGTATGATTTATTAAATATGAGAAAATCTGAAACATACTCGAACGCGATGTTTAATGTTCACAGATTTTTAATTTTAATTTTTTTATTTTATCTAGTAATAAAATTATGAACATAATTTTTATTTATTGTATTAAATATTTTTCTTGAATTAGAGCCCGCGGGGAAATCTTTACCCTGCAGGCTGCAGCCCGGATAAACTTTGATGTACATAATACGCAAGTATTATACCAGCTCCAAGAAATTAATGTAAATTCTCTAATTATTATTCTGAAATACCAACCCTAAGAGGATTAAAGTTTGCAACATGATATCACTTCTTACATAAACACACACTTCACCACAATCTAAACATCTGCAAACGTTGGCTATAAAATGAAGAAGTGCAACACGGTGTGGTAAGAAAAAAAAAGAATAACCATTATACTTTTGAACGTAAATATCTCAAATAACGTTATGCTCCAATTTTAATGAAAAATCACTTACCCCCCAAATTCCCAAAGATTCTGGGTTCTTAGCGGTGTTTCTCTATTCCGTTTTTGAGAAATATTCAATTCAATTCAATTCAGTTTATTCATTTTAAAAACATTAAAAAATTGTTAATTTTAATGCGTTTTCAAAATACATATAGTAATAAGAATTCTTACATTAATATAAACAGTGTATATATCAACTTTACCATTAATAATAGAGCTTGCCTTTTAAGGCGAAGCTTAATGCCAAATCACTATTTTGATTCATCTTTATAACGAATTGGTGTACATTATGAATACAAAAAATATGCTTTAGCTAAATTGAAGGTTATCCTATCGCTTCGCTTGAGTAAAATACAAATAAATATATCAATTACTCAATAAAAAATAATAATGCAAACTACCAAAAAAAATTTTTTTAATAGAAATGTATGAACGCATAAAGGAAACAACTTTTTAAAAATACAGTATTATCGCTAAGATTATCTGTGGCAGTTTCACTTGATTAACTTTTTTGCTTTCTTATAAAATTATTTACAAAAAAATAAAAACCAGTTATTTGCTTGAAATCGAACGTTTCTGGACTCTGTTTGTCAAGCGATTTTAATGCCTATTACCTACAATATAAGGTATATCAAGAATATACACATTTTTAGCTTGTAGCTTCTTTTTAAAGGAAGCTTCATTGATGATATATCTGAATTGATTCTGTTCAAATAATATGATCTAAACGGTGTTAGAAAAGGGAAAACACCATAATTTATATTCAAATCTATGTATAAGTTAAAGATAGAAACAATAAAAAGTATACCTCTATGAAACCAAAAGGACCCCAATTTGAGAAAAAAATTATTTTCATATGAAACGGCATAAAATTGAGCTTACTATGATGTTTATAATACTTTGGTCTAATGAAATATCTATTTATTTTTGCTTACGTTTAGAAATATTCCATTTTCTTGGATTTTATTGCAAAGCTAAAATACAAACAAATTCTTTGACCTTCTGACAGCGCATTAAAGAATTATACTTAGAAATAAAAATACCAGACTTATTGATGATGATGTCACGTTTGAAAGCATAAAAACCAATAGTGTTTTTCTTTTGTATATAACAAACAAAAGTGTGACACATCTTTTTTCTTGTCAAGCTCTGAAAACCCACAAGTATTTTATGTTTGTCATGAAAAGCTTTTGAACAACATTAGTCACATTTTACACTCAACCCACTGAAAGCGACAGAAACAAATGGCCGGCATTTAGCCTTCAAGGTACTGATGGCTAAATCGGTAGCCTTCGTTTCCTTAAAACGGAAAAGAAGAAAAGCTTTCGGTGCTTTGTTCAAGACCTATTGTTATTTACGTGGTTAGTGCTGAATAGATAGGTTGGCACCACCTTAACCTTGTGTCGCCTAATCTCTTCGGAAAGCGAAACTTAACCCGACCTGGATAAATCGATGTATAAAGCAGAAGTTAATGGTGTATTAACCCGTTGTTTTCCTCACATTTAGCTCGTGTTAATGTGTGTTTACTTGATATACTAGTAATTTTTTAGATCTTCACGTGAAATTATATAGCAACTATCAGAACGTCCCGAAGGATTTTAAACAGCGGTTCTCTTCGGTATTATTTGGAATTAAAAACTGAGATGTCATATTGCTGTCAAATGTTATATTTTTTCAACTAAATGCACAACATTTTTTTCCACCACACTTCACCACTGGTAACTGGGTACAGCCTAGTGGGTCACACGATAAATATTCCGTCTCGTTCCAGCATCACGGTAAAAGATGAGACGGGCGTATGACCTGATATTGACTTGTAGCAGTGTGATCAGCGATGACATGTGATATAAGAAATCATCGGAGAGCAAAATGACATTCACATATTTTACTACAACTATGATCACGAATCGTTGGTTAAAACCTTTCGTGTTCGTGTTGCTATCTCCTGCATAAATAAATATTCCGTAAATATACCTGAAGATATGAAGAAGGAACATTTGAAATTTGCTTCATGGAAACTTCAAAGTTTTTTTTTTAAATTTATAATAAAAAGTTTTTATTATAAATATTCAAATCAATGCAGTTAATTATAAAAATAATAATTATAAACAATAGTAAAATCTGTTAATGAAAAAATAAGAAAATACACAGATTTAGGAAATGAGATAAAAAGAATTAGTTTAATTTTGTACCCTGACGATGCTCGAGTGAAGCGAAACCGGTCGGTCTTAAAATTAATAAAAATTCGTGGTTTTAAAAAAAAAAATGTTTTATTTCATTAAAAAGAATTTAGCATTCTCAGACTATAAAAATATTACCATTCGTTATTTCGGCTACTGGCATTATAGCTAGCTCTCTCATTAAAAATTTAGGCGTATTAGATCTATCAAAAAATGTATATTTAAAAATGCAAAAATCAGTCATTTTAAATACATGTAGGATAACGAAAGATTTTTAAGATATTTATGTTGAGGGATCAATAGGATTCATAGGCCCTGTTAGGAGTTCTACCGAGCCGAACCCTCTGATATGGAAATATCTGGAGTCGGTGAATTATTTTCCCATTTGATCTCTGGTGAGTTGACGTGTTGTTCTTGTATTGTTTTGTATTTATTTTGCTTATATAATGCACTTGCACAATGTTGATAGACTAGATGATCATTTGTGGAAAAGTGTGTGGAAGGGTTTAGTTTTTCTTATGGGGAAGGCTTAACCCGGACATAAAATCGGAAAATAAAATGCATACATAGTTTAAAAAAGGTACGTGAAGGTTATGTTAATGTCAGCTTAATTAATTGAATTCACGGTGAGTAAGAATGTAGTGTGTACACTATCAAAATAAATATTTTTTTACAAAAACCATTAAATCTTAAAATATTTTATGTTTTTTTTTTGTAAATTACACAACATCGTCTGTGATTTTTTTTTGTTTCAATTAATTCTTAATAGCAAATTACGAATCGCACTTAATACTTACTTACAAGCTATTAAATCAAGTTCCTTTTAAACCACAGTAAAGCAGAAGTTAAGCCCCTAGCAGCCGCTTCAGGTTGCATTTTACAGTAAACCAAAGGAAGCTAAGCCACCAAGCTCAGAGAAAATCTATGGTCCTTAATGAATCTCAAAGGCGTCTAAGGATTATTCCTTCATACGAAGAACGAAGATTTTTCATTCTACATTTATTCTTCATGAACAAAATTTTTATGTTACGAATTTAAAATAACGTTAATTTAATCGGATAATTATTAGTAGGAACCGTGTCAATAAACATAAATATATTATTATTTATACAAAATATATATATTAGTTATACAAAACATTATAACACCAAACCAAACATAATCATGGATGAATGTGTATGTATGTATGTATACATGTGTTTATTTATTGTGTGTATGCATGCATATATGTGTATTTATGTATGTATGTGTATACATGGTTGTATGTATATATGTGTATATAAATAAATATTTTTTTCCCTGTTCTTTAAATAACAATGTACAATAACCATTAAAAAAAAATTTAAAATCCCAACTTACATTTATATAAGAAAATTTAACCAATACACATAAATACATGTACCATTTAATCATAACCACGTGAACATCTCAGCACAGGTTCTCCCAGTGAGGTGTTCACGAAACATATAACACTACCCACCACAGTGTCACCTACTCAAACCTACCTCACACCCAGCATAAAAAAAACACCATATTAACAACAGTTCTAAATTTATGTATTATATAAAAAAGGAAATATTTGGTAGACACTGTAATGTATGTATAGAAATAAATAAATGAATTCTTAAAATCGAGCAAATTAATAACGCCAATGCATTATTTTTATCACCTTAAATATGTGTACTGTATAGGTAGGTACCTAATATATAGAGATTCCCCTTGGATATCCCCTGGCCGCATCACTCACTACCAAAGATATTAGAAGAACTAATATCTTTGCTCACTACCCTACCTTCATGCGGGGTAACAATAAGTAACAATAAACGTTCCGACAACATCGCAAACAGCGCGGCAGACACAACCTTTGCGTGCAGTAGTTGGCGCACTACTATATATATGTAAAAGTTCCGAAAACCTTTCTGGATGGAAGGAGAGAAGCTCCAACGATTACCCTTCACTCCAAAAATGGAAACAAAAAAAGCCCGTTTCGTGCACCACGCCACTGAGAGACAGCCCGGATTCTCACTGCTTCATAAACTTTGGTCCACCATCAATAGAATAAGATCCTCCCACAGCCGCTGTGTCCACATGATGCACAGGTGAGGCCTTTAAGAGTCGGCGATGTGTGAATGCGGTGCGTTGCAGACCACCGAATATATGATCATTCTAGCGGGATTGGTGAGGTCCACAGAGCGATGCCTGAGGCCATAGACTAGCTCACTGTCCTAAATGTTCCCCTTCGACCCCCCACCATACGAAATAAGAAGAACCATAATATTTAGGAAGAATCAATACATTCGTAGAAATCCAACAATAATCAATCATCGGCAAATTGATTGATACGTCAACGATTTGCGCTTTTGTACGAATCCATCATCAACCAATTACTATTCAATTTACTTATAAGCTCCGGTCAGAGAGCGGAAAAAGCTTTGACTTTGTGTTCGACTTTGACCTGATTCGAAAGCCAGTGAAGAGTAAAAATTTTTTTATGTGTTTCATGAATTTTCCATACATTAGAATACGTATCTTTATTAGAATTATTATTATTACTATAGTAACATGGTAATGTTTACGGTATATTAGATTTGTAGGCTTTGTGAAGCTGAAAGTATTTGTGAAAATAGGTTTTCCGCCACTTAAAAAACTGAAAATTGTAAACTTGAAAAATTATCACATCTATTAAAAAAATACAAGACACGTTGTATTCTTACTAATCGCTCAAAAATGTAGCTTTATTGATCGATGACCACATATATAGGCCGCTATATGTCCACTAGACCTAGCGCGTTGTGTCAGTAACCTTTCTTCACTCTATTGATTCATTTAACCATCCGTCAAGCACTTAAACAAAATAAATTCACATCTCGAAAGAGTTATTAATTCATGAAATAATTTCGGTACCTACTTTATAGCTTGTCTGATATGATAAGTGGTTCCAAATTTGAATGAAAAACTTTTTTGGAATAAGTTAGTGAGTAAAACCTCAAAAAGTAATATTTAATTACTGAATTTTTTAAAAATTGAAACAGAAAAATCATAAAAACATGCGGTCACATCTAAGACTTGAACCCAGGACCCCGCTCTACCAAATGAGCTAACGAGACCCTATTTCTTTCGGTCATATTTAACTGTATCATACTTCAAATAAGAACTACCAACATTGTCTTCATTTTATCACCGCACATTTTTATTGGCTGCTATCTTTATGTATGATCGCAAGATTCAACCTGAACTAAATGCAATCTAGACAGTTTCTTAGATAAATATATCACATTTTAATTTTAATGTCTGTTTATTTTAATGTAATATCAGATGGTAGAGTGGTGCCCCAGCAAGGAAAGAGTTTTGGGTTCAAGTCCCAGATGCGACCGTTTTTATTCTGATTTCTCTGTTTCATATTTTCGTTTAGGAATCGCTTCCATTTTCTTCAATAATTAATTTTTTTAATTAAAGGTTATTGAATTTGAATAACGTTGCACATTATGCAGGAATATCTCACATTACTTACCAACAATCGAAAGTAGTATGTTTAACAATATACAACTCCACCCCCTTCCCCTCCCCAATATCATCATCACAACTTAATCCAATTGGTGATGCCATTGTCACACTGGCTGCAGACGGTTGGGAGCAGTTGGGACTCTTGTGCGGTATTCACATACATATATATATATATATTTTTTTTATTCTGGTAAAACAACATAATGTCGAAACGAATTTATTTTTAATTATCGTAGGTCGGTACTGCCCTGAGCCCGTGCTTAAGTTTCTAAAAGGGAAAAATAAGTTTTTTGATAATTTTCAAACCTTCTGATTATTGCTTATTTTTTGTAATGATGATTTATTTATAAAGTTAACTAGTCGTGCAAAACATAGATAATTAATTACCATACAACTGTGTTAAATAATTATGTTAGAAAGTCTTTTTCAACGCCGAACGGCCGATTTCTTTAAATGTTAAGCTACCATGAGATATTTGTGATTTATAATGCATTAAATAACGCCACATTAATCACAAAAGTGATATGTTGTTACATTTGTCACCCATGAATGATTTTTAAAGATAAAACGGTTGATTTATGATACGAATACGCTTCATAAAGAATGTATTTTCAAGAGATCAATACATTTTTTAGATAGAAATTTTAAACCAACTTGGATTTTCCCAAAGAAATTTAAATCTCTCATTTACTAGCTATTTTAGAGAGTGAGTTGAGAGTGGCCTATTAACAAAGCTTTAAGTATTCAATTTTGTTTTAAACAAATAGCATTCATTAAAACTAAATAAAAATTATTGCCATTCATGGATTCAGGATGCGTATCTTACGGCTGAAGGGAAATAATTTCTATTGCGGATATCTTTGGAAATGCTTTGCCGAGGGTCTCTTTGAGGAGCGAAAGGAGTGAACATGGGTCTTGAGAAGACCAATGTTGTAATAGGGAGGAAACACAGACACCATCATTCCAAAGCTGATCTGTTGAACACAAAAAAAAACCACGAAAGTCATGGATACCGGCTGCGCCAATGTGGTAAACTGTTAATTTTCTTCTAAAAATTAACACACACAATATTCTTCCAAATCATATTAAGTCTACCAATTCCTTAGTTAAATTTAAAAAGTTAATTAAGGTTTTTGTATTGACAGACGATTGTCTTAATATTTTTTCATCCTTGTCCTTTCTTAAATAATAAGATTTTATATAAGTCCCATTTACTAAAAACTGAATGTCACCCTATCTGTCTTTATTATCTACTTTGCATCTTCTTTTGAATAATGATTAGTTATGGTTCAAATATTGTTACAATATACTGTCAAATTACCCATCTGGTAACACATCTAATACTTTTTGTTTAATTTTGAAATATTTTGTGTTTGTATGTAGAACTACTTTATGTTTGTGATTACTCTTATGTTTGCTTCACTCAAATGTAAGTTGTTAACCTCGATACTGGCTTAATCCTAGTGAGGTTAATTTTTAGATGAAAAAAAGTGTTTTATGTATAGTGAGATTTATTTATTTATTTTTTTTATTTTTTATTTATTAACGGACATCGTCCAAATTACAAAATAATAACACGAATAAAGTAAAATGAAAAATATAGGAGTAGACAAAGGTACATGAAAGCAAAGACATATGGTAGATATAATATAAAAAAATAAAGTGACATGTCAAATCAAGTCAAAAATACGCCGTGGGTCAGGACCACAGGACACTTATAATATTCCGTCACTTTTTTAGCGACTGGCAAAAATCATTTAGACTTATCCCAAAAAAGTTAAGGCTTTGACTTGAGTTGACCAGTCTACACATTCTGGACAATGGTGAATAATATCCATCATTTGTCGAATGATGGTTGAGGAAGAGCAGTTCATTATTTCTGAGTCTTTGCGAGGGGATATTGAAGGGAATGAGTTGCAGTAGAGTAGGTGAATCAATAATACCATTTATAATTTTGAAGAAGTAAATGAGGTCATTTCTTTCCCGACGGACTTCCAAAGGAGAGAGGTTTAGAGTTAGTTCAATTTCATCATATGAGTATTTGCCTTTTTCTAAACCTAGCCTCCTAGCAAACCCTCTTAAGAACCGATGTTGAACAGATTCAATGCGTCGAATGTGGACAGCATAAAAAGGAGACCAAATAACACAAGCATATTCAAGATAGGGGCGAACCAAGGAGCAGTAAAGAGTTCTAAGGGTATTTACGTTTTTGAAGTCCGAAGTGATTCTAGTGATGAAACCAAGTAGTTTGAGGGATTTATTAACGATTGCAGTTATGTGATCCCGAAAAGAAAGCTTGCTATCAAGAGAGACACCAAGGTCTTTAATAGATGTAACAGTTGCTAAGCAAATATTATTAAGTTTGTATTCGAAGACAATCGGTTTTTTTGATCTATAGAAGGACATAATTTTGCATTTATCGACATTTAGTTTCAAGCAATTAATTTTACACCAATCATTGAAAGAGTCGATATTCGATTGAAAAAGAAGGCAGTCATCGTGATTTTTTATTATCTTTAGAATCTTATTGTCGTCAGCAAAAAGCCAAAAGCGTGTATGAGAAAAAATACTAATAATGTCGTTTATAAACAAGTTAAAAAAAGCGGTGCTAGATGCAATAAATAAATAATAACTTAAGATTACTCGGGAGATTACAAGTTTTTTTTTCATATGTTACGATATTTTCAATGAATATCTAGCAGGACTTACGACCGTTCTATAGGAGGCTCTAAGTTATTTTGTTTCGAGGGAGAGAAATCGTACTGAGCTGTTCGCCTAAAAATCGGCTAGCATTAGCTGTACTTGAAACCACTCGGGTATGGCCGACATGTTATCTTTGTTATGTAGCATTACTACTGCCACCCATGGAGATGTCTTACATTTACGTGAAGTAAATACCAATAACTTAAATCTACACACTCCAACGTCATCTGTCGAGTGGTATTTGAACTACTATTATTTATCAACACTTCAAATGTTAGTTACTAATATGTTTGCGAATTTAATTGAATTTGAATACGAAGTAATTTATAAAATCAAATTAAATGTGTTTCCCAATAAAAGTCATAACATCATAGCCGTTTTGTTTGAAATTTATAAAACAACTGAAAACCAGTGGCGGGAAATATTGTAGTAAAGGATGGGATTGTGTTGGATAAAATAAAAGATATTATTATTTTGTGCGTATTTTTTTATTTGCAAAGGGTTATTAATGTCTATGTTGGTTGTTGGCTTCGTAAATGTAAAATTGGATTTAATTCAAAAGTAATTACGGTTTGTAGGATGACTTTATGAATACGTTTTCAGAAAGAGTATTTAAATAAATAGGAGTATTATTTACGTTTTTTATTTGTTTGCATGTACACAGGAACCTATTATTTTAATGAAAAAAATGTTGGTTTTTATTACTGGTTTGCGTATGTGCTTAGTTCGGAAACAAATATGGCTCAACTATCGAAATATTGCGTAAATATTAATTAAAAGTTCAGCAACGGCAATTCAAAAAACTGTAAAACATTGTAGAACTTTTGAAAAAAAAGATTTTTTTTTTTTGAAAATCCTATTTCGATAATCGAATACGTTGTTTAGTTTCTTGTTACTTGCTCGTAAAACAGTAAGATAAAAACTCTGTTTCTCAGTAACGCTTCATAACAATGTGTTATAAATAAGGTTACTTTTAAATTAAACTCCGATATTTTTGAGAGCAAACTGAATTATTTTAATCACAAATGAACATACACTTTCACATGATATGACTAGGCACTTTTTACAGTAAAATACTATAGATACAGGCCAGTTCCTGTGATTCTTTAGGAAAGGTGAAACCTTTGGTTGTTTTTGAGCAAGAGAGCGTTTTTAATGAAACCTAACCTTTTATATGAAAAAGCTGTTGACAAACACATTGACAATTCAAATTCAACAGGCCGCAATACAGGAATTGTCCATGCCGACGCGATTTAATTACAAACAAATAGCAGAGGCGAGAACCTTTCATAAATACTATAACCTAACATTCACATGTGGCACTAATGGTATCTAATTGATCAAAAATAAAACACAATGCACAAAACACAAGTATGTATCGTTCACATCTACTTTATACAACAACAGAACAATTAGAATGATTTTAGACAGGTTGAAGGAAAAATCTCCATTTGAAAAGTTCTAATACCAACGATAACTTATAAATAGAGAGCCATATACTAAATAAGGTAGATATCCACATTACAAAAATTGTTTTATAAAGTTCTAGTCTTTAAGAAAGTTAAAAAGAAATGAAAGATTGGATGTAAAAAAATCGTCACGGGAATAAAATATAATTTTAATCACTAGCCGATCAAAAATGCTCTAAGCCTAACCGCAGCAATATTGATTTGAGAGTTTGTTTATCCACTAGAATAGGAGACATAATTGAAGTGTCTAATTTGGATCGGAAAATGATTTGAAAGCAATAGGCTGTCAAATTTAATGCGTTTGTTTTCCATCAACGTTTCAACTGGATTGTGATAAATGGGTCCAATAGAATTGTTATCACTAATGGGCTTTTAATATCGTGTATTTTGTGATAATTGGTATCTGATAAATCAATTAACTTTAGTGCTTTTGGATGTAGTTATAATGAATTTGCAACATAGCTACCTACTTCTATTTTTATTATTATGTCTAGTTTAATACATTTAATTATCATATATAATATATATGTATATATATTTTTTTAATGCTGTGAAAATGATATTTCTGAAACGCACGTCTAGTAAAACCATGTATGGTTGAGTGAGAAATGCGCAAATCAACAAATAATGCAAGGCTGATGTAAGCGTAATGATTAAGATTAAGAAAGGGACGCTTTGATGGTTTGGGTAGATGGTAGTACAAATGAGCCCAGAAAGGAGTGTAAGGAGAATATATGACGCGAATGTAAATGATAGGAGAAGTCGGGGAGGTCCGAGGAAGACGTGGCACGATCAAGTGAACTACATACTTGAGTCGGGCCATGTAAAGAGTAAGTACCAGAAGACTATGTACGGGACTACGTATGAATGTGAATGAGGCAAGGATTGTGTGCTAAGACCGAGTTTTTAGTGGTCTGTCTATCCCTGCGGGGGAACGGTGTGATGGTCAGTGTTGCCAACGGGTCTTGGCCTAATGTCGCCGTTTTTCAAACATTTAGTAGCCTAATGTAGCCGAATTTCTATAAAATAAATTCTGCGCACATATTCCCCACAAATATTGAAAATTCCGCACAGCCAATCGCCAGCCAGGCGACCAGTCGCCTTTTTATTTAATATGTGTATAAACATTTTTTTTCATGAGGATTGAAAATTCCTCTTCAGCGACTGGAGTTGACCGCGCTAACAACTCAGCCAAATCCCCATTGAGTAGGACCGAGATTTATTTTATATATTAACTGCTGTAATGTAATCCAATTTCAGAGAAATGAGAGTATGTCCGAACGTGAAGGCGTGATTGCCACCAGAAGTTGAAAAAATGCATTGTCACGTGAGTCTCTTTGCCGAGTTTCAGCTAAATCGGTTGTCGGAAAGTGGGATAATTTCTACTTTTAAATGTTCTTAAAATCCATGTAAAAGCCCGGCTAGTCGACAAACATGATAAAATAAGTAAAATAAAAAGTACCATTGCTAGTATGGAAAAATCCACTTCAATTACCATGAATATATGTAACTCATAATAATTACAATCACTGTTAGGCAGATTTTCATCCCTTAGTTTGGTTTTCGCAAAACAATCAATTGGATTGTGGACTGCACTCAATGTCAAAACTAATTACACACAATAATATTGAAATACGAAAAATGCATGTTCCAAAATATATTTTATCTGCAACAAAAACGCCAGATTCAACATACCAAAACTGTTTTCATATTATGACGAAACAACAGAACTCAATCTGGAAATAGAATTTAAGAAAATATGTTTTTTTTACTGTTTCACACTGTATTTTGATTATCGATTTACTTCACCTGTTTATTGCCTTAAGTATACCCTTTCAGCCCCAGTGTTAATTCAAATTAACATGAACTTTTTGATTTTTTTTACCGTAACGGTAGAGATTTAGAAAACTCATGTTTTTGTTTTCTTGTAGCTTGTAGTCATTTCTGTGGCATCTATTTTTTCGCTGGGTTAAATCTTTATTCCCGCCACAACAACGATAAATATTTTGACATCTGCTGATTGTTAGTTTCATCGAATTTCTGACTTCATTGATTACTTAATTTAAGGTGAGATATCAATATTTTCTACTCGAATTACCAATATTTTAACGCATTAAAATGTGTTCTATAATAATAACATCAGTTCGATTCACTATTCACAGTCATTTGCCAGAATATTGTATATGAATTTCAATGTTCATTCAAATTAACACTGGTAGTGACGAAAATGTTTTAGACTAGTATGGCAAATATTTAAAAATTTATTATCATAGAAATTTCTTTATTTCTGAGTGATTTTTAGTTAAAACGTTATTTGTTTGTACCTTAGAGTCACTACATTGTAAATGTGCATTTTTGACATGTAACAGTTATTTGTATTACTTTTGTGTTATGTTTATTTTACCTTACTATTTTAAAAATACCCTCTGACGTCCAATGTTAATCCAAATTAACATAGAGTTATTTCTAAAAAAAAAATTAAATACCAAAAATTTTCAAATAAGTTTCTGAGGTTGTTTTATATAATATATGTGGAAACAATAATGAGGGTGTGAAAGGGTTAAATCCACAAATGTTCATTTAATACCTTGCAAAAAGTGTATTTTAATAAAATTAATTAATTAACTCCATCTATGAACACGTGGAATATAACGAGTCTCGCGTTTAACCTTAATAAGGGGAATACATTACATGAATCCATCATACCAAAAAATATATCAATATTTGGTTTTTAATTGCCCTAATTATTTCATTATTATGTCGATAAAATACAGCAAACAAAACATCAAAGCAATTCAGTCGTTCTTTTGATCATCGCATCAAACCTGGTTCATCGATGCCTTCAACCGCTGTCAATTGACCATAAATAATTAACCTAATAACTACGTCCATATTTTTATTATTGCCGTACATTTTTAAAACACACTTCGTATTCCTTTCGTATCAATTCACCTCGGAGAGCTTTTGATAAAGATCATAAAAATCACCGCTGAACGGAATTCGATTTCATCCCATAAAATTTTGGTTGCCTGTATTTTTTATCATATAAAAAGTAAAGAGGTTGTTATGCTTATTCTTTTCCGCTTAAATTTTTAAATGTGCATTTTATGTATGCTTTTGATAGATGAATAGTAAATGGTATCGTTCTTGTTGAAAGGTCTAAGGATCAAAACATCTCTTTTGACAAAGGCTTTTGGCAAGCGGGTATGCGTATTGCCGCCCCGGGAACCATTTATTGGATAATCAACAACTCTGCCATAAGTCACCCCAAGTGGTTTGCTGTGCTTGGTGATTTAGCTGGTGTGCCCGGGTTCATAAGGTGTGGTTTGTCTATGTCATGGCGGCGGATGCGTCTGTCCACCTGCTGCCTGGCGGCGCTGATTGAAGGACACCCTTTGATCTGTTCAAAAGGACTCTATCAACCGCAGTGGAAAGGAATGGATTGATACGTCTGTCAATCCTGCACACACTGACCACCAGATTCCTACCCTTATACATGTTTCCTTCCCAGAATTTCCTCTCCTCTACTTCCTTACAAATACCCTTCACTCAGTATCTTCTGAGCTGACATAGATGACGTGGGAATCCTGCGTGGGATTGACGAAAAAAAAACCAAAAACTAGTCGACACAGCTTGGTTTAATTTTCGTGATCCTAATGTATGTAGCATGACCTGTATTATTCAGCTTTACTTCATTTTAAAATGATGCTTAAAATGATTAAATATATTTATGAAGACGTATAACACGTATGTATTGCCATATAAATAACATATTCACTGGTACGTATTGATAAACAGATAACAAGGTGGCTGACAGTTTTAGGTAGTTGAAGGCAATAACATAAATTGTTTGTTATACGGTAACCTCGACTTGAGGTACCGTTACAACTTTGTATGCTTGCGCCCTGAGGGGCAAATATTATTGCCAATCGGAAAAAATTGTAATTTTTGCAAGTAATAACACTGAACAGCGAGCGTCACTGACCCCAATGTAACAACATTACATATATAGTTAATTCACATTGGCATGAACTAAATATAGTATGAAGTCATCAGATCCAGAAATAATCATTTGCAAACTATACACATCAAAGAGGCTGAGAATCGTACTTTTTTTTAAATACTACTTTTTTTTAATCATAATTCTGTACGCTCTCATTTACGTAATCTACTTTGTATTTTTACCCCTTTCAAAGTTATAAATAAACCTCGCAAGTCAGAACTTAGTTCTACACTCCTGGATAAAGCTGTTTTGATGAGGGTTAATTTATTTGACTGGTTCCAATAAATCGCCCAGTGGCGGCAGATAAATTAATTATTTCCGTTTTGTCGAATGGATAACCGAATCAGGAAAATTAATTTGGGGCATTTATTCAATTCACATCCTTGATTTAAGGCCCCTTGGCGGATTACGGATTATATTAAGGGTGAGAAGGCTAATTTTTATTTAAACGTTTTGTCATAACTCCGGAATAATGATCTATTGGAGGAAAAATATCAACAAAAATAGATTGTGATAATTTAAAATCTAAGAAATTAAAACTTTTCAGGTCAGCCTTCGTTAGTTTAATATGAACTCTAGGTTACTGGGAAGGATTATTCATGATTATACTGTCTGCGATTTGAAGTACGAACCACGTAGCATTTTATAACAAGTTTTTTTATTTTAAAACATTCATTCCTGTATATATGTGGTCCATTTAGATTTTAAGATACAAATGCCAGTGTCTGACTTCTTTGATCAATTCTTCCACAGTCTGCTTGTATTCATTGGCTACGGCCAATGTTACATTGTTTATACATTCATCGATTACCCTTACGTCGAAGGGTAAGTAAGACTCTTGACTAGCAATTTGAAGGTTGCGGGTTCAAATCCCGGCGTGCGTAAATAAATTTTATGTAATTTAGTTGTGTTATTTGACGATTTACTATATAGTAATAATAATATATAGTATATTTGCAGCAGGTCCAGAGTGGAAGATTCTTTCATTATTTCCCTGGTGTAATACCACCATTCAGAATTGAAACGTTGCTTGAAATGACTTTGGCCGTGGTTGGTGACCAGATCTAAATAGCCAGGTATATCCTCACCTTCTTCTTCACATCTCCTTCCTCTCCCCTCTTAGCCTCCCAAAAAACCCCAATTGGGGAAACCATGGTCTCACTGGCCGCAGATTGTTGGGAGCAGATGACCTTGAACTCTTGTAAATTAAAATACATGTTGACATAAAAAAATTAAAGAAAAGAATTTTCGAATACAAAAATGTTTGTGTACACTTAGGGTATTTTCTTTAGTCGTTGGGTACACAATCAATATATATATTTTTTAAATTTGGTTTAATTTTACTAGTTCGATACAATATGCTATTTGCTATTTTTAATCTTTATAAACGACATAATTTTAAGAATAAAAACATCAAAATATCTCCGGTTTGCCGATGACCTTAAGTTGTACAAAAAAATTACTTCATTAGATGATTGCACCGATTTGCAAAAAGACTTATCATCACTTCATGAATGGTGTACACTAAATGATTTATATTTTAATGAAAACAAATGTGCCGTAATTTCATTCACAAAGAACATTAATAAATTCTCAAACACATATCACATTAACAATATCCCTTTACTAAACACAAATTCAATCAAAGACTTAGGCGTGACATTTGACTCGTCACTTAGCTTCAATAAACATGTAGATACAATTTCAAAAAGTGCATCACAAGTATTAGGATTAACGCTAAGAATTACAAATTGTTTTAAAAGTACAGAATTAACTTTGACATTATATAAATCAATTGTGCGAAGTATTCTCGAATATGCATCAACAATTTGGTCTCCCAATTATGAGATTCATAATTATAGGATTGAATCCATACAAAGGAAACTAACCCGTGTAATTGCTTATCGTGAAGGTTTATCTGATCAATTTGAAACTTATAATGACCGAATTTTGCACTACAAACTACACTCACTGACGGTCAGACGTAAACTTTCTGACGTACTGCTCCTACACAAAATTATACATGCATCAGTTGATACACCAAACATTTTATCCCAAATTAACATCAATATTCCATCAAGAAAATCAACAAGGAGGATGAACGACATTTTCTATATTAAAGCCTACCACACAAATACAGGATATTTTTCCCCTGTACCGCGAACATTAAGAAATTATAACATTATACATGGCTCTAATAATGTAATTGACATTTTTAATGACCAATTTAAACACTTCAAAAAAAATGTATTACCTTTAATCATATTAAGCTGATATTGTGATGAAACCCTTTATTTAATGAGAAGCAACATTGTACCTACCTAATCATTGTCTCACCAGTACAGGTGTGATAATAACAAATCGTTTATGAACATATTTGTATTTACCTTTTACCCATTCTTATTTGTTATTTACTTCTGCATATTTAGCTTATTCATTTTGTTACTATTTTTGTTGTTATTATGTATTTAAACATCCATTTATGTAAATTTAAAGTTGTTATTATGTATTTAAACATCCATGTATTTAAATTCTTGGGCACCATGCCTGTTTTATGTACTTAAATAAAAAAATAAAAAAAAATAAAAAAATAAAAAAAAAAATAAAAAAATATTACGTATTGAAAGAAAATCATTTTTAAGCAACTGATTAATCAATTTTCTACTTTGTGATATGCCATTATAATTTAAAAAATAATAAATCACTTTTATTTTTGTTTTTATTAGACACTTAAAATACAATTACAGAATAATGAAGCGTTGACTATCCAAACTGGGAAGGTTTCCCGTTTCGGGCCAGTCAAATTGATAAGTTCATATTAAGTAGGTAATATATCACATGTACATAACAATAAATTCATCACATTGTGAATATTATCTTCATGTTTACAATATAAGAGAAGTTACGTAAGCATCTTCATTTTTCCACTGTTTCTATTTTGTGTAGAATTATTTTTTAAAAAGTGTATTATTTGAGTTTGTGTAGTGTAGTGGGAATTTTAGGTCTAGATGCTAAAACATTAAACAATTATCTGAACGTTCTTCATATTTTTTGTTTATCTGAAAATTAGCATATTTGACGATGATTTAAAAAAGTTTTTTTTTATTTATTTTTTATTTTATATATATTTTTTTATTATTTTAATATAGATCATATGGGTTACATTAATACATACATATTTTGCAAAATATAATATTAAGGTTCATAATTGGTCATGTATACCTTATCAGAAAAGAGGAGCTCTTGACTTGACTTGTTGTTTACCCTTACTTAGCATATTTGACGATGATTTTAACAAAGTTATTGATTTGCTTTTTTCCCTTACTTGGCATATTTGACGATGATTTTAACAAAGGCAATGATTTGTTGTTTACCCTTACTTAGCATATTTGACGATGATTTTAACAAAGGTATTGATTTGTTGTTTATCTGTAAGTTAGCATATTTGACGATGATTTTAACAAAGTTATTGATTTGTTGTTTACCCTTACTTAGCATATTTGACGATGATTTTAACAAAGGTATTGATTTGTTGTTTATCTGTAAGTTAGCATATTTGACGATGATTTTAACAAAGTTATTGATTTGTTGTTTACCCTTACTTGGCATATTTGACGATGATTTTAACAATTAGTAAGGTTATTGATTTGTGCACAGCTTTTCGGAATTAGATATAGAAACCATTAATATAATCTTGTTGTAAAAATCGTATTAAATATCCTTACTTAAAAACATGGTGTAAACATTATGCGGCGCGTAAGGTGGGCACAGTAAAAAAACTTGATTAATTACCATGGAGTTCTTTTGGTTAAAACAGTTTTAAACCAGGCTAGAGGCCGGTTTTATCACACCAACGTTGAATGTGCGTGTTAAAATCTTATGTGGCATGTGAGTAAAGTTTCTTCAAGAAGTAACAGAATACTGCTTTAGGGGTGAAAAAAGTGGATGTGGGTAGATTTTTGAAATCACATAAATACAGTGAGCTTCCTCTTGTTTTAAAGGTCAAATGTGCAATATTTCACCAATCTCGGAATAAAACAGTAGATTCGTATAAAAATCAAACAAACGCCGCTCGCCCGGAAAGCGCCCGCTGCCACAGACAATCATCTGTATATAAAAATAAATACAAAAGATCCAAAAAGAAAGTTTTAATAAACCTATTTTCAATTATCGTTCTAGTTGCGTCATCTCTTGTGCCGTTAGTAGCCAATTTAAAATTTAAAAAAAATGTTCTACTGAGGATTTACCCTTCCTCCCCAAGGACTGGAGTCAACCGCGCTTACAACTGAGATTACAAATCCCGATTGGGTAGAACCGACATCTATTTCGTATATAAACTGCTGTAATGTCATCCACCTTCGGAAAACTGCGAAATGTTTATTTGGTACGTCCACCAACTTACAATGAATGCAAATCTTGAAGTGGAAATTGCTTCCCGATATCCGATAGAACTAAAACTCGGCAGAGAGACTCGACAATGCATTGTGTCCACTTTTGGTGGCAATCACGTATACATTCACACGGACATCCAGGTATTACTATATAATCGGATGACATTACTGCTGCAGTTTATATACGAAATAAATGTGATTTTTAAATTTTTACATGTTTGCAGAGTTGTAGACTGCAGTTCCTGTGTAGGAAGGTTTAATACTAAGTCAAATCAAAAATTAAATAATGTTTATTTTTTTAATTTTACGATTTAAAACAAAATTTTGAAATAGGTGTAGGTACTATAGTATAAAAAACTGTTTTTAACGGATTGATTATTAAATTTTCAATTGCGAACTTACCAAATACAAGAGGTCCATAATAATATTTCTCTGATGGTTTGTGAATAATGTTATGGCTCTATTGTTTATATTTCTACTATGATTCGATTTATATCTCCAATCTATCTCCATGGCTATAAATGTATTGATAAATGTTTTGTTTTGATTTTTCGTTTTATATAATCTTTGATTTGTATAAATTTTTGAAATCATATTCCTTTCTTACAAATTTAATTTACTTATTCCTTATTATGCTGTCTCAGTAGAGGTAATGTCACAAGGAGGAAATCCATAATTATTTTTATTTTGGCCACATAATACTTATGTACAAACTGAAATAAATATAAACTGTCGATTTCCCGAAAATTAATAAATAAATAAATACCTTCATCTCAATAAATCCTACTGTTATTATAATAAATAAAATAAAATACACAGTTCCATATTTCCTTGCTGTATCAAGATGTACACAAAATTAAATTCCAGTAAAACTTTTGCTGAAAATACAAGCATTGGATTTTTTACCATGATAATAAGTATTGTAGCTTTATCAGGCTCATAACACCGCGAAGGCTTCATAAAATACTCGAGTGCTAATTTTCAGGTTTATAAAAAGGTTTCTGCGGTAGCTTAGGGTTAATTTAACAGACCGAAATTTATCAAGCAAGCGCTGTGTCTTCATAAGAAAGGGATAAAACACAAAATGCTACTTTCCTCGTAACTTGAATAGATTGTTACGAGTTGGTCTGTCCAGTATGAAACTAAGGCCGTCGTCGACACACGGGTCGGTAAGGAATCAACAAAAACCGATTTTTCAAAATTGTCATAAATATTTTTTTGTGTGAATTTTTTTGTGTGTAGTCCCAACTGCTTCCAACCATCTGGAGCCAGTAAGACCATAACATCACCAATTGGGTTATGTTGTGGGGTTAAAAGTTGTGGGAAGGGGAACGAAATGAGGAAGAGGAAGGTGGGGAGTGCCTCTCTATTCAGATCTGGTCACCTAACACGGCTAAAGCCATTTCAAGAAAAGTTTCAAATCTGAATGGTGGTCTTACACAAAGACAATACTAAGAGTTTTTTCACTCTGGAACGTGCTGCAAGTGTACTATAAATAGGTTTATTATTTAAAAAATAATAAATTGTGAAATAACACAAATTTATTCCGTAAAATTGAAAATCAAAAAAATCCCATAAACATCAATAAAGACGAAGGGGCTAAGCTCAAGAGTTCTTGTTTTCTGATAACCGCCGGCTACATCAAAACTAAACGCAAAAAGGGCATCTTTATTATAATGTTTGGAGTTGGCGACACGGTATCACATCTACATACGTAAGCACACACTGCAATTTATATACATCTGCCCTGATAATGGACACTCAAATGCTGTCAAAACATTGTGCTGAAACATTGGCTTAGGTAGGAGGAAGCGCAACACGGCATAATAACTCAAAAATAAATCACTATAATACATTTGGCAGTGAAAATCGCTAATCATACCCAAGGAACAAAAAGTTTGCAGATTTATTGGGACTTCAGCTAATCATTCCAATTCTTACAAAACAGTGCGTAAAGTAGGGTAGTAAAGTGACGTCATCGTTATAGTATTCTTTGTATGTTTATTTGTATGTGTGAGAAGGAAGAGGTTAATCGTCGATATCGTTAGAACGAGTCATTATAATCTTCTCACACACGTAATAAATAATAAGAGATAAAAATAGAATGCAACATGAAAATAGAGTAACTTATCACAAAGTTTATTGACTATCTTTATAGGCCAATGTCTAAATGCCGGTAGAGCAACAAAACTTTGAGCATTAGCTAAAATTAAGACCATTATTAATGATTTATAATTTGATCTGCTTAGGGTCATCAGAGGGCTGGAAAATTTCAGACGAGTATCATTTTCTCGTGGAAATTCCATAAAACTAGATGGAAACCACACAAAGAGGGTCTACGTTCATTATAACTTCGTAAACAAAAACAAAACTGTTTGTTGTGTTGTAACAACTATTGAGGTTTCAAATTAAAAACATTTTGTAGACGTAATAAGTACTAGCTTTTTGCCCGTTGCAGGCAACTAATGGGTAAAAATTATTCGATTAAGTGGATGCAAAATACAAAAAAATAATATGTATTTTGGTGTTGAATGTGGATGAAGCAAAGAGTGTGTTTCGACAATTTTGCTTTTTGCCCGAAACTAATGTGTAAAAATTATTTGAGTAAGTGGAGGTAAAAAAAAAATATATATATATTTTGGTGTTGAATGTGGATGAAGCAAAGAGTGTGTTTCAACACTTCAAACCCGAAACTAGTGGGTACAAAATATGGTGCGTGTAATATTCTCTCCTTTTCACCATTTTCTTTTACTTTGTTTAAAACAATATAAAATTTTCTTCTCTCTTGGCTATGATCGATATTTAAATTTTTTTTTTCTCTCTAAGGCTTTGCATACGTGTTCGCAGGGATGGAAAATTCCTCCCCTACAACACATAAGCCTCCATGAAAATTGGACCCTTTTCTTTGATATCTACAGAAAGCTACTTAAAGCTCTCTTGTACTATATATCTTTATAGACATATGTACTTAACTAATTAATACGTTATTTACGATCTTGAACGCAAATATACCCGTATTTATATTGTAATTAAATTCCATCAAACGTTGTGTAATTTTTTTGATTTATGATATAGGATTTTAATTACTTTCATTTTTGTGGTAACCCCCTTGGTCCTGATCGAGGTGTTGAGTTTCACAATTTTAATTGGTCTTTCCATTGCAAACCTAGACTTAAATGAATTCTCTGGATGAGCTAACTTTCCTATTGTAATTATCCTGATTCCCTGCACCCTAACAAAGTCGTAGTTAAACGCTGATAAAGATATTATACATGTTTATTTGGACAGGTAATTAAATATAACTCAAATGGTTAATTGTTAGTAAATTTGATTTTGGTAAACTCTTGTGTCTGTGTGGCGCCACTCCTTTATGATTCTGCTGCTATAAGGTACATGTAGAGATTGATTTAGTAGGTTAATGTAATTAGTTAATTGCATATTTGACGAACTCAGAATAACCCTTTGCTAGCAAAATTTGGCTCCTATCCTCCAGCAAGTAAACGAGATGATCGTGAGTCAACGAGAAATTTGCACAATCTTTTGACACGGCTCTTTGATTGATACCTAAGTTATCGCGTCCCAAAAAGCCTTCCACGTCATCATGCACTGCCTTCAAGTTTCCCCTCGGGTCCCGATACCTCCAAATTCCATCTCCTCCAAGGTCTACTATTTACTTAGGGCGAACCGGTTTCGTCCTATATACAATCATATACTCACGGTTGGTGTGGACTTACGGGTCGTGAATCCTCATTCCACGTTTAAAAGAAAATGCGAGAGTGGTCTATAAGACCTAAAATGCAAGCTGTATGCAGGTCCGCATTCTCCAGTAAACAGTACATACGAATAAATATATGTATACATACATTTTGGGAAAGGTTTATAACTCGCAATACGAGGCTATCTACCTCGCATTCCGAGCTCGGATCTCGCACGAAGAGTTCTGCGAAACTCTAGGATTGGTAACCGAATATATACGTAAGAATAAGGTTATACTAATAAATACTAGTAGAATAAGAAATTATTTGATAGTTTGTTTTGGAGAGCTATCGAACTCCAGGCTTTTTGTTTGGTTTTGACGTTTTTATTTAAGAGAATCGTCATCTCTATTTGGTTTGGTTAATGGTCTTGTTGTAGGAGCGACCACTGCCTCCTGTTTGATGAACTGTATTTGTTTTAAATTTTACCTCCAGGTTTCAACATTAATTTTGTTCATCCTATCCCGTGATTTTCCAATTGTTTCAAGTAGTTGATTGCCACATTAGAGAGTACTCGACTCTCAAATGTCTCCGACAACTGATGGGGTTTTGTATGAGCGCCCAATCAATAACATTCAAATGTTTTGTATAATTATTCGATATAAATCTTACTAACCCGTGATTTTTCAATTGTAGATTGTGAATGGTAGGTAATTGTAAGCACGCAGCTTCTAGCTGTTTCAGGTAACTAATAAAAATCTATGCGACTATCTAATCAATGGTATTCAAATGTTTCATGTAATATTTTGATATAAATCTGGCTAACCCGTGATTTTTCAATTGTCGTTTGCGAACGATAAGCATTTGTGAATGACCCAAATCGCTGCACATTGCACAATAACATCCTGATGTTTATCCTTATAACTCCGATAAATTATCTAGTTACGGCCAAGGTCGTTTTCAAACTATTCAGTTGACCCAGTCCCTCGTACGTCTTTATTTGTAAACAAATAATATAATCATCTCCTGACACACTAACCTAAATGTGAGATTTGTTTATTTTAAAATTCCTTAGAAGTCATTTGTGCCTCTTTACTTTTATTGTGCATTGTTAATTTAAATATTTTTAAATCCTTTTGAAGTTAAACTATTTATTTCATGTCCCGAATTTAGTAAACTTACTAGAAGTTAGGTGAAAATAATATAAATATATATATGTACACATATCTCGATTGTCAAAATACGTTAAATAAGATTACATATATTAATAAATAAATATAAGATATATGATTCTACATAGACTTGAATATTAATAAATACATATTTTCTTTTCAATAATATAGATATGTCCTCGGGTAGGTATTAAAAATCGCTACCATTTCGATGCTTCGATTAATAAATAAAATACATATATATAATTACATTACTCATATATATATTCTTTATATACAATATATTATTTTATATTTATATATATATACATATACACAAATACTCAATATACATATTTTAATGTGTAATTCTTTGTTTTGTTGTTTTAATTTAATATTCAATTGATATACTTCCACTTCACAGCCCTTCTGTGTCTCCTGGGACCTGAAAATTATTTATAAAAGGAAAACTTACCCCCGTCAAGGTATTTCCGGTCGGGTGTACACAACAACCTTGATGAAGAAATCCTACCTAATTAATTGTATTTTTCAACTAATTTCAAAATAAATCTTTTCGACTATTTATTCCTATATAATATTTTATTCTCGCTTGAATCATATAAATTAGCTGATATTTAATTTTTCTTCCGAACGAAATCCTAATCCAGAAAACCCGTTGATTTAATAACACCTTTCTAGTTTAGGCTTTTGAATGATAGCTGTTTCAAATTCTTTTTCGAAATGATAGACTGATGATTAAAATTCCGGTTAAAACGACAAACACTTTTAACACTGTCGCTATACGCACGATGGATTTTAATTGAACAATTTATTAATTCTAAATTTCTTTTTATATAAATTGATAAGAAAATTTATTCCGAATTGTGCAAACTTTTAATTTATTTCGATTCTTAATAAATTAATTTTTTTCTAACTATTAATTTTAGAACAAAGGTTTAAACGTTTATTATTATCGAATCCTTTTTTTTGTTTTTGTGTTTCTTTTAACCTAAGATGAAGTATTTACTGTTAATAATTTTAAACAAAATTATAATCTATTTTTAAATATCAATTCACGAGCATATCCACTTTAATTTAACGATAACAAACTCTTAAATTTAATTTGAATGTTTTCACTTTGAATGAAATAATTATTTTTAAATTTTAGTTAAATTCTTAATTCCGTAATCACTTTCTGCACTTCACTTAACACTTTTAAGCACTGAGTTTAAATTATATTTATTTTCACTGTTTAATTTAATTTAACTGACTTATTAAATTTCACTGACTCTAGCACTTGTATTTTTCACAAAATTTTCCTAAGTCCAGGGCTTATTTAAAATTTAACACTTAAAGATTTTTCACTGTTAATCCTACCAAAGACGTAGTACTGCCACGTAACAACTTTTCGAATCCTCGGCGCGACTGCCTCCTGACTGATGTGTTCCATCTTTTATATCCCTCTCAGGTTCCAAAAGACGTATCTGAATTTCTCTTGATGCTTAATTCTATCTCCTATCAACTCGTTAATCCGAACATCTCCGCCATTAATATCGATTGTGCGTTTATACGATCTTCTGTCGTCCAGCTGTGGGTGGCGGTTAATTTTTATCTCACGTCGCTAACTTGATAGGGTCCGAATCGGGTAAGTCTGCGTTCATTGCCCAAGCTTCCTTTGTTCTATGGTTCATACAAAATGTAGTTAAAATATCATGATTTTGCGTTCCCTTTTTTTCTCAATTCGCGATAGGTCCGTCCTCAGTAACATATATATAGATCTCAATTTTATGCATCTCATGCGAAACATGATTAAATCCATGGCGAAATCTTTACTATGCATTTTTGAATTTCGATTTGTCTAAAATCTACTTAATTTTATTGTCACCTATATGAGCTTTTCCATTTTCTCCCGTACCTTCTTCCTTTATGTCGTAGATTTGAATTTTACCTTCTCCCTTTGAATTTTATATTATTAGCGACGTTTTCTTACACAAATTTCTTCTTTATTCTTATCTTATTTCTCATAACTCTATAACTAATTATTTTCCAAGTCGTATTTATTTATTTCACGGATAAATTTGAATTGTATCACTTTTCTTCACTTGGATTATTCTTTATCTCCGTTCTTTACCCTTCTTTTTATCTTTCTCTCACTTTTCCCGATGTGTGTGGTCTCCAGGAAAATTTCATACTTCATCTATTATTAATTAATATATAATTTTCCACACTTCTATGGAAGATATACCTAATTAGACTCTGGGATATCTGTCACTTTTATTGTCTGACCCAATCTCCGCCCATTCTCCATCCCTCACTTACAAGATTTCACATAAATTATACGTCTGGACATATGTTTACGTCTCAGATTTTATGTACTACGGCCGTAAATTTAGTTTAATTTTAGAGCCATTAGTTTTAATCTCTTTTGCCTAATCTAAATACTTCATAAGCCCAACGTTAAAGTTAATCACTTTTCTAATTGTTTATTACCTTAACGTAAATAAAAATCATGTTCGGATTTCGATTGTTTATATTCCAAAATACACATGAGACCGCCAACCTTTTATCTTGTTTCGATCCCTCTGTAATCTTGTGTAACTTTAATATATATCTAACCTAATAATTATGTAAAATGCCTACGTTTCCTGAATTTAATCTATCGCTATATGTTTAGTTTTATTGCCTTCCTATGGTACCCTATTTTCATATCCCTAGGACCTTTGTGGTAGCTCAAAATCTCTGTATTATCACTCCGTTCAGTCGCTCCACTATTTCTAAAATGTCTATTTTTTTGCGAGACTTTCATTCAAGATTGATTCACCAATATGTCCGTTTCATCTTAAATTGATAACGATCAATTTCCATTGTTTCCAACACTCACTCCTCTCCTTAGTACGATTTTTATCGAACATGACACCCTCCTTCTATCATAAACAATTGCACCACAGTTGAAATTCCGCCAGCAACTTTCCTTCGCTTTTCCCGTCCTTCCTTTATACTATCACGTTTATAATTTTTTTCATTGCATTTTTGTGTGTGCGCTTTACAACCTGTAAAACTTCCAAGCACCCGATTTCAATGGTTCGATACCCCATAAATGTCTCAGTTATTGTAAACATTCCCAGGAGTTTGTCACCTTGAAAGTCGATGTTGACCCTAAAGTGCGTTCACCTCCAATTTCTGTGAGAATCGAAATGTCGTTAATTATCTTTTTTTATTGCCCGATCCACAGTTCATTCCTTTGTCTGCATTTGATGTACGCCTCTTCGTTCACTGATTGGTTACTCAAAATTTTATAGCTCTTTGTTCAGATCTATTGGTTGACAAAATTCAATGTTTATTTTGAAGCCTCAAAAGGGGGTTCCTAGTCGTTCCTAGACGATTTTAATGACCTCTGTGTTTTTACTATAGAATCTCAACATAATTCCAACTATTACAGGTGCCTACTGAAAAACAAACTGAATCAATTTTAACCTCAACAGATGTCGCTAGAATGACGGTTTTCATTAATAATTTGTATATTTTTAGCAGCTATGGTTTATCTGTTTTTCACTGTGATTTAAGCCTTTCATCACATGCGTGGTGTAGTGTTTGAATTTGAATGAAGCCAGGAGTATGCGATTGCAAAATTAAAGAAAAAAATGGACATTTTGAGAAAAAAATGTGCCAAGGAGCTTACTGATCATTTTTTCACCGAGCCGTTCGGATTTTGTAGGTCGAGACGCGTAATTTGATACCCATATCGTATGTACGGTTTTTGTCACCGACACTCTTCAAAAGTCCCTGCGAGTTTTATTTTGGAAAAAAAACATTGCTTTATAAACACGCAAAATGTAAAAACTTTTTATTGAAAACATTATATTTAAATAATCCGTTTTTTCCATCACACACTTCATGTAGTATCATGAAATCCACATTATTCATGTTAAAAAAAAATAATTTCGAGCGATTGGTTTCATATATATACATGTACCATATTATTTAATTAATAAATTCCCCAAAATATCAATAAAGAAACATTTGAAACTGTTTGAGAGTCAATGAATCCTAAATTTCACCGCTTAACTCGATTTGGTCCTCTTTCTCTGGCTGGTCTATTAATCTGAATGCCTATGGGTTAGTCGTCAAACGTTGGATTTTCATGACTGAAAAAACATTTATCTTGTGGTGTTTATATTTTTAGTTTTGAATGAGTGTTTTACTTGAATCATTCGGTTGAGATGTAATAACTAAAACAAAACCCTTCACTGGTCTCCGTGTCACGTTGACTAAAATCCTTCAATTTAAATCTGTACGTCAGAGGTTAATGGTTCCCATTCTTACGAATATGAATTACGTAGGTTGGGTTAAATGTAACCATACGGAGAAATAAAGACAGCTGCCTTACGTAAAGGTTTAACAAAGATTGGTCATCTTGAAAGGTCGGATGTCCTGACAGGGTTCAGAAGGCAAATAGGCTGTGTCCTTTGGCCAGATATTATAACCCTTTACCCTTTGACCTTGAATGTGTACTCAGGTCAAACCAAGATTTTCTTTGTCTTGATATTTGTACCATCAAGGGAAAACCGAAAAAAAGATTTATTTAAAAAATTCAACTAACCGAAAGAACTTTAAAATTTGTCATCCGAACATTTTATTTTAGGGAGGCACAGAAATAAAATATATTAATATGCAAACTTTTCTTGCTATTAGTCTTCTCTTACATTGCGTTTAAATTTTTGAGCAGAACCGCGAACTATGGGAAAGGAACGATGCAAACGCAAGCTGCGTTTAGCACTGTGTGCTTTCCATTCCCGTAATTCATAGTTCGGCTCGCGCGTGTATACCTAACATGTAAAAATTATAATCAGTTTTGTACTGAACTAAAATAATAAAAATGAAAGACTTAAAATTATTAGTTTTATGAAAGCAATACAATTTATTATGAAAGTTGTTCGTACATAATAATATTAATGTCCCTCCGAAATTAACACGAAAAAACTGTTTAATATTTTTTTTATATTACGTAGTGTATGTAGTTACTGAGGTACTAGAAAGCCTAATTTTCTATTGTTTTTTTGTTGCGTTGAAAGGTCATATTTATAAAACTTTAAATTTATTGTGTGTAAGAACTGTATCGAAATTAGGACTTCAAAAGGCACGGTATCGAAATATGATCAAATTGATCCATTTAAAAATCGATTTACTACGTTGTGCCAGCTGAACAAGCCATTTACAATATTTTCACACCACGTGTCATAACAAATCCTGATGACTTCATTATTAAGTGTGGATTTGGTGGAACCTGTTAATCATATTGAAATTCAATTAGCGACTGCCAATATTAAATAAACTTGTGAAATGCTTAATTAGGTGTTTGAAGTGTTTTTGATTCTGGAGATAATGTCTGAAGTGCCGTTAATAATTTCAATCATCCCAGTCAGAAAAAAATAATTGGCTGAATTCGAACTGAACAAAAAAATTACTTAACTTTGTAGGATTCAGTACAAATATCACTTTTTTTGTATTGAATGTTTAGTTTTCATTCAATCTATTTTATTTCTCCTGACAAACCGCCTTTTTTAATATGATTTTTAGGCTCTTCAAAAATAAAAAAATGACATCACAACACTCACACATGTAAATTTAAAGAAGATTTATTGTTAATATGTTTTCGAGCTGCATAGGAATTAAACCTGTATTTTTCAACTTAAGACCTCGTAGTAAACTTTCAAAGATGGTTTGAAAGGGAGATATGTGAATACGAATGTTAGAGGGAGTGCGCTAATATTGAAAAATGATAATAATTAAGTGAAACTGGTGAAAATATTTAATAAACATGATTCGTTTGAAATAGAGCATTTTCTCTCGACAAATGCTTACGTTGCATTTAAAGATACATTATGATTATTTTCACACCTATAACATATTAAATAATAGAACAAAACGGGTTTATAATAATTGTTGGAGCTTACTTTGCGATTTTTTTCTATCGAGGGAATTTCACATAATTACCATTATATTTTCTTAGGAACTTTTAGTGTTCAAGAGAAGTATTTTATAAATCGATAGAAATTCGAATGCGGGGGGTTATTACTTAGGAACCGAAGCACTGCAATTGCAGTGTCGACCTTATATATTATTTGTGCCTTTGGATATTATTTCTGGTGGGTTTTGTAAACACAAAAACCAAAATGTCACTTTATCAAGTGTGGTATTGTCTACATGTCGGACTTAACAAAAATGTATTTTATTTATTGAATAGTCTCACGGCTCCTACCGAAAGTAAATGATTCTATTGCTATTTGTGCTCTAATGGCGCGTGCCCACTTCATATATTATATGATCTATTTAATGGAATCTTCGAAAAGGCTATGCCGTAGAAAGCCTAATAGAAATATAAATCCAATGTTGTGTCAATTTTATTTTCAAAGTATTGTATTTGCCGGCTTCCGTGTTTCCTCCCTCTTTCAACGTGGGCCTACTTCCTCTCCCTTAAAAAAAACCATTCTTAAAGATGACTGAAGAATTATTGCTTGTAAAATAATTGTTACCCTTTGTGCTATGCATAAAAAATCTTGTCTTAAACGTTAGTTTACCAAAAAAATAATAATTAATATTTGACAAATTCAAGTATTTCACCTAAAAATGTAGACAATTTGTCTCGACGCCATCTAGTGAGAGAGTTAGCACTTACAATGCCTTTTTCATATAAAATAAAGTTGGTTGTTTTCAGGTGAAAAAATGTAACAAGCAGTAATTGTTGAATGAAACACTAGTTTATATTGAATTATTTCGCGGATAAGAGATAAGCCGCCATAGCTCAGTGGTCAGAGCTGTCGACCGGAAATCGAAGGGACACGGGTTCGAGTCCCGTTGGCGTCATGTATCTTTTATCAGGAGATTTTTCAATGTGGATGAGTGTTTCAGGCGAATAATTATTGCTTGTAAAATAAAAAATATTTTCGTCAGTTGTGGAGTAAATGTTAAAAAAAGTCTATATCTATATAAATCTATTATAGTAGAGGAAGTTTGAACTAAACAGAAAACAGGATACAGAACAATTGAGTGGTTCTGGAGATATCTGGTGGTTCTGATACATTTACAAAAAGTGCTTAAATTTAATAAATTATTAATATTTTTTCACTAAATTTCATTATAATAATTGTATTGATATTTAGCATAAAATGCATATTATTTCTATAGTGTCTCAAACAGTTTTCGTGACATCACCAGAGTTCCTAAAAATTCCGGAACAGGTTTTGCAAATCGACGGCTCAATTACATTCCACTTCTAAACGGTTTGTTCCATTGAGGATCGTTCTATGAAATAGATCATAGAATAGAACCGGTGTGACCCTAGCTTAAGAGTTTAAGCGCTTATTAAAAAAATCGATACTAAGCTTAGGAAGCCATGATCTAGCAGTTTCACCTTTTAATTGGGGCTTCCTATTTGTGGTATATTACAAAGCGCATACGGTTGGGGAAGGGAAAAAAATGGGAAGACGAAGATTGGAAAGTACCAGTAAGTAGTAAGTAATATGTTGTAACTCCAGATTGTCTTATAATTATTTATTTTTGCTAAGTGTAAACTCCGGGGTAAGCAAAACACTTAGGAGTTTTAATTGGTGATACATTAAAATGTGCTCGGAAGGCTTTGTTAGCAGTCGGTAGGAATGATGCTGGGACGCTGGGCTTTTGAATTGTAATCATCCAAGTCTCAACCGAAAACAATTATTACTCGTGCCATCTATAAGTAACCTCATAAACTGCTCTCTAGGATATCACACCATTTCTGCCAGCAAATGATGGTACCTAAACAAAGTAAAATCGTACGACTTATAATATTTTTTATTTCCAATAAAGATTTTTTTTTACCAACTATTACGAATCTTCTAATCCTCTTCCTTCCTGACCAGACCGTGAAATCTGCCTCTGAAAGTTTGTTCAAGTAATTAGAAATATTTTAGTAGTCTAAACAATTTTCTAAGATTTTACCAGGGAATTTATTGCGAGATAAATTAATGATAATTGAAGACTGACAAATCAAAAATTATAATTGAAAGTTTGATTAAATACCAGGATTCATAAACAGAACGAGATTTAAAATGTTTAAAAGATGTTCTTCAAAGTGTTGTTGTGTGCGTTTGTGATTTAAAGTAGAGATGTTGTAAATATTTGATTTATTTACTACGCCACGAAAGCTTTTACTTGTATACAATATTTAAGATAAACTGATCAGGAGTGCAATAGTGAGTGTACGGACAATATAAGCAGGTAAAATAATAGTTATCGTTGAGGGTTGTTGTACATTTATTAATAATAATATTTTTATAGCGCCGATTTTCGTGCAAAATCATCTCAAGGGTGCTGTACAAATATATAATACATCTCTGCAATGATCTATGCTATTACTAACTATATACTAATCAAACTATTATCAATGTACGTCTAACAGATTGCATCCACCGGTTTGTCGACCACTAATACAAAGCTAAATGTTCAATGCATTTGATTGATGAACGTGATGATATCATGTAAATTCGAGTAACACTTGTTCAATAAATAATAATAGAAGTACAAGTTAGGTACTAAAGGTTCTATGAAAGTTGTAGCGGAACAATATTTAGTAACATTGTTGATGTTAGTAAAATAAATATGAAATGTTGATTGTTAAGCATTGTTGGTATTTAGCAAACCTTTATAATGCTAGATCGGGTATTGTACAGAAGATAGCTTAATATTAGTAGAAGAATAAACAAGATCGGTTTGTTGCTTCAATTAAATACTGCGAGTAGTGCACATCTTGATCCTCGAAATAATCGAGAATTTTATTTGCCCAGAAAAAAATTATCAGGTCTACAAAAACCGACAAAGTGGCAGATTAAGTTTTTAGGAAATTATTGTAATACATTAAAATGTTTGTATTTTTTTCTTGCATAAATCAAAACAGGCGGTTGGTTCTAAGCTGGAATTTAAACGCCAATTTTATCGCCATCTATTTAAAGAGTGTTATTCTTAGCAGCCCACTACCAAATTTTACAACTTACAAAACCTGATTTCTGACGGTCGGAAACTTTGGTTTCATTGAGTGCACATTTTAATTTTCTAGATTGAACTTCGAGATTTCAATATGAAGCATGGTATTTTTTTCTTTCTAAACTGATAACATTTTTCACTATGACAATAAGAGAGAAACAAACTGTATGCGCTGTTCCCAAAAGAGAAAAAAAATTGCTTGAGGGGTTAAAAACATCTCTTGCTGTAGACGACAATGACATTTTATTTTGGGCCAGCTTTCTGTAGATAAGTTTTTTCTGTAACATTCAGAACAGGTTATAATATTAATGGTGCGAGGTATGCAAGGTAAATACTGCAATCACCGATAGACAAATCGATAAAAACGAGGGCGTGTTGGTATGCCCGAAATATGCTTAATTTTTTTTCTGATGAAATCAATTAAACATTTTAAAATGTAAATTTCTTTACAATTTAATTATTTCCATCAAAATATCTAAATGCATACTAAAATTAAAATTACATGCAATAAACAAAAAACCAAATCCTTTTTACAAAAATCCATCTCCTTAAATTTGTTTTCACATTAAAGCTTGTAACACACGAGGTGATATAATAAGTAGGGGCGGCCTATCTCACGTTATCATTCGTTATACAACCCTTTTCGGCTTTGTAATAATAATATATCTGTGATGGTTGTACGGGATTGTATGACCACGCCCACAAATATTTGTATATTATATCCCTCGTGTGTAACAAGCTTAATACCCAATTACTTAGCCACGCCTTCTAATCCTCTCTTGCCACTTATATTTGTAGTTGTGTTTATTTTAATAATATTATTTCAGAAACACGTTGACAATTTATATAATACTAGTGGGCCCGCGCAGACGTTTTTCTGCCAAAGTCAGATTTCTGTGTAAGGATGTTAAAATTTGTTGTTGTATATATTTTGGAAAAGAAATCTGAAAAAATTGTTGATGTTTTTTCAGATTTCGACAACAGCACCACCTATAGGGTCAAAACTATTGTGGGGTAAATTATAGGGTGTTTGCATCCCCCGAAAATAAATACAATATTATTTTTACCCCCAATCTTGTGAGGATGGTATCATTGTAAACCTGCTAGCGATACCCCGCGCGGTAAATAAGATCATTCTGTTTTCAGCAGTCCTGCCGTCGGGTTGACCCTCCTCTAGCGTACGCGATTATTTGTTTAGTAAAATTATTATAAGTGAGTTTTGTTAAAATAAAAAGATTAAATTAGAATTATCCAAATTCTTGTTATTTCACACTAAAATTAATCACGCAATCTCGGATTCTGCGGATTTGGAGAACCGCAGAATCATTTAGTCATCAATCCATTTAAACTGACAATCCTCCAAACTATACTATCTTTTATTCTGGAAAAATCGGTAGGGTGGTTTCGAAGAATAGCGTGTACGTTATATTTTGAGATGATGAAACAAAGTGTTTTTTTATAATTATTGAGCTAGCAGCTAGCAGTTTTTTTACATTTTAGAAGTCAAATCATCAATTCCCGTCAAATTTAAAGAAACCATAACTATTTTAATAAACATTTCACTGAAGCGAATGCTTGGCCATGTTTTAACAATTCAAAATTTCTCTGTGTTATGCAGGTAGAATAATAAATAAATAAATTCGTCTTGAGAGATTATTTTACGAAATAGATTTACAAGAAGGCTTGGCTAGACAAATTATGCTTTTGCGTGAGTATTTTGATAAAAAATATGTTTTGATAGAAAGTTTAATTTTAGATTGTCCGTAATTCATAAGCGGGTTTGTTTTATTTAACCCCTTAGGCCTCTTGTATATTTTTTTAAAAGGTCAGAATATTTCCGCTTTGCAAAAAAATCCAAATAAATTAAATATTTCTAAATGTATCCGAAAACTAAAAACTGTTTTTGAAAGGTGATGAAATACAATTTCTAATTTTATTATTAGTAATAAACACACCATTTTTACAACATTAAAATTTTGAATACATGCGTAAAAAGTTGTAAATTACGTTTTTTTAACACAAATTACTTATATTGAAAAAAAATTACACACAAATTTTTGTCGTTTCATACAAAAAAAAATCACGTCGTTTCATAATTATTTTGTTATATATTTTATTTTGGGACTGCTCAATACTAACTCAAATGCAACTCAAACATAGCGCTTACCCTCATTTACTACAAACTTTCTATTTATTTCACAGAAAAGTTAAAGTACATTTGCGGCAGATTCTAGACTGGTAGGCACTTTCAGTATTGATCTGTTGAAGGACCATCAAACAGAATTGAAACAATACTTGAAACGGCACTAGCTATGCTTAGTGACCAGATATGCCAGACATACACCACTCTCTTCAACATCAAAATATACCCCAGAAACGGAATGTTTTAGTCCCACTAGCCCTGCGAAGCTAGAAACCTTGAATAGTATTAAAAAAGGTTTTATATTTCATCTTTTTTCTAACCAAAACCCTTGAAATAGTTGTATAAGTATTGTCTACCATCATTTCGCCGCTTTAATCCCAATTTAAATATTCAACAGATGAACAAATAATTTTATTCTTTCACCTCAAACCTTCTGTTACAAAAGAAATTATTTAAATATTTACACGAAAGTTTCGTAACAGGCCTTTAATTAAGTAAAGTTTTACCATTGAAATTTTCCTTCAGTTTTTCAAAAAGTTTGACTTTGTGCGTTAAATCACTCTGAGAGGAAGTATTTACCTACCTAACTCTTCGGATTTGGTCACTTAACCCCGAGGGCAATTAAAATAAATATTTAGAACCTCAAGGTAGGTCTCTTAATGTTGCATCCGAAACCACTAACGAATTACAGCTTCAGATAAACATGAAATTACACTGTAAATAATTTAAACGAGACGGTGGTTGTTGATATTGGGTGACAGTATGTGTATGAATGAACGAGGAATGGAAAAAGGGCAAACGGGATGAATTTTCAAGATAGTCAAATTCCTTCTTTTTACTTTTCAACGAGATTACGTTCACGAAAAACGTGTTTCCAAGGTAGTCTCAATCCTTCTTCTGATTTCAAAACAAATGCACTCGAATTTTCACTATGTTCTTGCCACTGTTCCAAATTTTAAAATATTTTTCAGCAAAGTGATGGTTTCCAGCAAAATGATAGGTAGGAACTGCATAAATGACATCCCGGCAGGAATTTAGCATATTTTTATTTCAAAACCAAAGAAACCGTGGAGATACTGGCGTGTGATACTGGTGAAGACGTAATGAGATTTTTGTTTTTTTAATCTATAGCTATTTTTTGGAGCAAATATGAACAGAGCATAGTAAAATGTCTGGTTTTTGCAAAAGACCACAATAAGAATTTTACTATTCGCTGTCCTAGTTCTTGTATGTTCAACAGATCTTTTTTAGCAACACTTAGAACACAATCTGACCGGTCGGTGGCCGAGTTGACATCGGTCCCACCCAGGCGTAGTGTGTTCAATTCCTCGGCTGGCTAAGTCCTAAGTCCACAAGCAACATTTTCAGCTTACTGTGGTGGTAGTGGGATATTTTCAAATAGTATAATAAAGTCAGGTTATTTGTAACCCGGGAATTTTTGTCTTTCTTTTAAAAAAAAAAATGTGTTCATTAGCCAATTACGCATGAATGTAGATAAAAAAATGTCATTGCCTTTTTCAGCATTTTATTAGTAGCAATATCATAGATAATGAAAATTCAAGCACTTGATATGAATATATTATTCTCAAATAAGTTGATAGATATTCGTTCAAATCCCCGGGCTTGAATGTTCAATATCCACTTTCAACCGAAGTCTAATTGTTTTATAATTATATCTTGATCTAGTTATTCATCTAAAAGTGCACTTTACTATGAATGTACTGCAGATTATTAAGTGAAAAATGACTTCACTGACTCCAGAATCAATATACGTTATACCATTAGCTAAAACAGATAGGTAAGGTTTAAAATTTATTTATTTATTTTATTTAAACGCCCATAGGGCTTTTACATACAATGCTATTATGTTTTTTAAATACAATAACAATAAAGAGTTTACATAATATATAAGAATATACAGATTACATAAAATATAAGATTGAACAATGCATAGGTTAACAAAATATAGGTAACATGAAACAAGAGTTTACGAAACGTAGGTAACATGAAATTTAAGTAAAACGAAATAAAAATATATGATCTGCCAATATCCCCCAAAACAATTGAATAAAAAAGGATGAAATTGTTGTTCACATTAGCCTATAAACTATGTAACTCTAATTAACAATCTCTATTACGCAAGATTAGGATAAGAAACGACAAAAAGTAAAAAAAAAACAAAATTATGGTATTTACACATTTTACATGTACATTTTGTGCTTGCTAGATACATAAACAGGTTGATATATTTATTTAAAATTAATAAAAAATACACAAACAAAAAAAAAAAAAAAAAACTAAACAAAAATCCCAGAAAAAAAGTATCAAAAAATACAAAACACATATTTTTAAACTCTTATTTAATAAAACAAAAACAAAATTTCATCTGAAATCATAAGATTTGTAGGTAACTAGGTACAAACTCCTACCTAATTAATTATAAGCCATATATTTCGTGTAATATTTTAAAATTTCGAATATGTTTTTATGTAATTTGTATAAATAAATGTTAATATGTTTTAATTATTTCAAATAAAAAATATTTTTTTATCAAAATATTTAAAAACAATGCGAATAAGAAAGTCAAAACATACCAAAGATAATAGAATATAAGTAAAATATCTTTGAAATAAACACTACGATTTAACATTTGAAAAAAAAATCTTTACTGAACCATTAAAACGGCTACCATCTTGAACCGGAAACAGAGTGTACAAAAAAATTTACATGCAGACGAAATGCAAAACGGTCGAGTTAAAACAGGACTTCGCTACACTCAGTCAACGAAGAACCATGTACATAGTAAGCAATGTTTTCAAACTTATAAAAATACTTGGAACATTTGTAAAGTATTTATTTAAGTCGACTCCTTCATAAAATATATAAATAGATTGTTTCTAAAAATAATTTGAAAAATCACTCTGTACATTGAAATAACCGTTATTTGGTCAATTGAACAAAAAATAACTGAAAGTCATTGGAGCCAAAATATTAAATCTCCACACGTTGTGTTCAATATTTTTATTCAATGTCAAAATATGGTTTTATTATAGCTTCAATCTGCGAAAGTTGATGTTTAAACTGTTCATGTTATACGTATGTATAAAATTCATTTATCAGAGCAGAGAATTGTTTAGAATTTACCTGTAAAAACAAAAACAAAAAACCTCTCCTGTAAAATTTGCAAAATGGTCTACTGAACATGCAAGGACTAATGCAGCGTGTTACTAATTGCACTCTTGTTAGGAAGTTAGTAAACTGATAATTCATTATTTGGCAACTATGAATTCTCAGAAAATAGCCAACAACACAAACTGAGAGTTGGGACCAACAAAGTGCGGAGGTGTAAAAGCTTTATAAATTGTTTTTAATTGCTTCATGGAAAACAGATCAGTTTCTAAAACTTCTAGTAAGGGTCTGCGGACCAACGCTCCAGGTAAAACTTTCCCAGTTTTCAGAATAATTAAATTGGTTTTTCCACGTCAGCGGGCCATTTGAATTTCACATCACAAGTCCAGAATAAATTGATCCTTGTCAAAAATGAAATGAGACGTCCTTGGTGACACCTTCAATGACAAATATTAGATTCGTTTCATTACTTTTTTTGCCTACTAATTTCTATTTTATGGTAATTTACTCAGGGAGAAGCAACAATTTTTTTTAGAGAGAAATTTTTTAAGAAAATTGTTCACTGGCTCAATTGTTAACGATCTAAATATATTACGATCAACAAACAAAAACAAACTTTTTACTTTGCTTAAGAAAACGGTACCAATTACAAAATTAGGCAATAATTCTGAGCGATGAGAACGTTTATTAACTACCTACACAGAGAAAATCTGGTTAAAAACGCAATTGCAGGCCTTTACCATTAAACTTTTATTATATTTATAATAAATCGGAGCACGTGTTCAAGCACCTAAATTTTTCCTGATAATACACAATGGAGAAATGTGAAAGTATTACAATTATAATTTCTTAACATTCGTGTTTTACTGAAAGTGAATTAGGAAATATATCAACGCATTCGGTAAAGGCCCGTAATCCCGTTTTTAACCGGATTACGAATAATTTGAAAACAATTATAAATTACGGATATTTTATATAGAAATAACAACTTGATATGGTTTTGGCCGTGTAAACTGTTTAGATTCTAATGTATTCACACTCCTTCTCTACCTATACAATCTTATTTTTCTTCACACTTAATGAATGTCATAGACCATAGTGAATATATAGTGTATAGTGAATACATAGTGAATGTCATAGACCTACTAGCTACCTACTAACTGAATCTAAAACGATTTACGAGCTTCACGCCGACCAATTTTCTTTTAACGTTTGCTTAGCAAATAAAAAAAGGCGTTTTATTGCTGTGATATCTGCAAGAAAGATTAGAAAAACATCAGCGCATGCAAAAATGCGGGATCGTTAATTGCAATTAAACGTCTGTGTTTTGAATTTATTTGTTTCGATAAATATTTTTAGGCGATTTACTTATCTGCGTTAAATATCTCTAATAATTTCCAATTTCTTTCCAAACAATATCAACACAGAAATAAGTTTTATTACAGTTAAAAAAAGAATTATTCCCGGTGAAACCGAATAATGAACAAATTAATTAAAATGTGCAGGTTAAATGTATTATAATTTATTTATTTAGGGAACGATTGTATGAATTATATAATTTATGTAATCATTCTAGTTAAATTGTACCGCATTGGAACATCAAACCCCGGCGTTTATTACAAAAATATCGATATTACAGCGGTCAGCATTTCTGAAAGCGAGACTCGTTCCACGATTTGGTCTTGGACTCTTTTATTAGGTTAGATTCCCACAAGAGGTCCAAAGGAAAAAAAATCCCTCAGGGTATGAGGGGTGGGTAGGAATTTGGGTGTCAATTTGTCCAGGAGTGACGGGCGTCTAAATCCATCTCTCCCACTGTAGTTCAAGGCGATGGGTCCAGAGAGATCTCTGCTGGAGAGGTCAAAAGGTCTCCCTCAACCAGTCTCTTCCGATCTGACCCGCCACACGCAAAACGGCGTTTTTGCGTGTGGCGGTAAATTAGTTTTTACCTACAATCCAAAAGCGCAACTATTATTGGCTCCACCACTTTGACAGTCCGAGCAGTTTGTTCTTAGCTCGGCGACAGACGGCATGCTTCCATGATACATATTCCTTTGTTTCTATTATCTATAGTTCTATTTAATAATTCTATTGTAATTGGTTTTTCCATTCGTGCACGGAGAACACTTACCGATATAAAATATTGCTAATTTATGAAGATCTCTTAAAATTATTCGTAATCCGGTTAAAAACGGGACTGCAGGCTATTAATGAATGAATTGATAGGTTTCCTTTTAGATTTTTGGTAAAAGAGGTATTTTTGCGATGTCGGAACACGTGTGCACAAAAATCATAATATTTTCGCATTTCGTCATTATACGAGTATATTATCAAGACAAAGTGCAGGTGCATTCATCGTGTTCCGATATGTTAAAAATTATTTATGTTTCTAATCGGATTACCAATAATTTAAAGAGTTTTTTTAATAAATTAGTAAACTCAACTTTCCCCATGTTGTCTCCCTGAGAGGTATTAATTTACATTTCATAAAACATTTCAAAATAACTTTATCCGACACAGTTTCATGCACAAAAAACGGAAACGCAACTAGCGTTCTCTGACTAATCTATTCAAATGTCCTCGTAAAACAATTGCTTTTCGTTCCAAAGCGGAAGTGTACATTAAAATGATGTACACCACCCATTGCAATGTCGCGCGCAGTATATCCGGTATCCGGTTACAGCATTTCAAACAAAACCTCCTGAAGTTAAGTTGGACTAAGTTATTCAGATTGGGGTTGCAGTTAGGACTATGGATGGTTCAGTTAAATAGTTAGTGGATTTAGGTGTGAGTTGTAGTTGGTTTGCAATTAAACTCTTAATTACAGCGTTGTTAGATTACCAGTTGTGTAGAATTTGAGAGTTAAAATGATGACTCATAAATAAAGTTATGTAGTTAGAAGCATAAATTAAATTAACATTATTATAAGCAATAAGCTTGAAACACAAATACAAATTGAAAAAATCTTCCAAGTAAAAATAAATGCCGCCGACGGAAATTGAATCCGCACATTTCTGACTGCTGATCAGGTGCACTAAGCCACTGTGTCGGCTTATTTATAAACGCCAAATAATTCAATAAAAACTAAAATTTTATTCAAAAATGATTGCAAACTGATTTTTTTTACATTTTTTATCCATTTAAATTCCTGTTTTTAGAAAGCAAAATATAAGCAGCGTGTCGTAATGATTAAGCGTGAAATACTATTTATTTAACATTTTGGTCCTACGAGCCGGATCGTAAAGCTTACCACATTTTTATTGGTCCAATATTATCACTATATCATAATAGAGACAACCAACCGAAACTTTTATTGCTTTGATTGATTTGTTACTGATTTATTAATGCATTGATGTATTGTTAGGGAAAAAAACTAAAAAAATAAGATCAAACCTTTAAAACCTTTTCAAAAAGTTATTCTGAATTATTTTTTCCGAGTTCTAGTTTATACAACACTTTTTCAGAAGGGCGTAGCTATAGCATGCACGTTAGGGTGTTGCCTTGGGGGGTAATTGTTAAACTAAATATTTACCTAAATATGAAGAAAATTAGAAATATATATATAAGATTAAAGACAGTAGGCGATTCTCAAGCGAAAATTTGAAACACTCGAAATCAGACAATATACGGGCGCATCTTTTACGATTTTTCTGTTTCAAATTTTTTTTTTGAGAATCGCTCCTTTATTTATTGCATCTCAGTATACATAAAACATGTTTTTTTTTTCATAAAAATCAACCTCACTAGGGCTAAGCTTGCATCGAGGTTAACAATACTTAAATACTTGAGGTTTTACTCATTAAGTTATGCCAAAAAATAATTAATATTTACTATTTAGACACATAGTTCGCATAGTTACTAAAAAACATACTTTCTTAAAATAAATTACTGTAAGAGAAAAATTGCATTTGCTTAGGAATTTCGTTCAAATTTGTATGGATAATTTTGCCATCTTGAACATTGGTCAAAATATTATCTACCCTCGGACACATTTGACGATAGGTAAGAGGTATGTAGGTGCTTTCAAATATAACGAAATTTAAACGAAAAGCTCAATATAATTTATTTTAATTGACCTTAAGGGACCCCAGTGATATCAAACACTTTTTAAAATTTGTAAACAAAAAAATATAATTTATGGATTATTTGCAGTTTTTTAAGAGTATTTTTTCTGACAGTAAAGATGAAAAGAAGTGTTATTTTTGGTGATTATGCGTATTTAAAGGCGTCTCGGTGGGGGTTTAAATAAAACGTCCTAGATCACAAGGTCGGGACACTGAATCAAATCAGCCTCCTAACTTGTATGAGAACCTGAAAAAATAAATTAAGTAACCAAAACATATTAGTGTTTTTAAAAAATGAAAAAAAAAATTAGAACAAAATATTAGAGAAATTCCATACAAGTTAGGAGGCTGCTTTGAATGATTGTCCTGGCCTTGTGATCTGGGAGGTTTTGGTTTAAACCGCCCCTCTCATATACGCCCTGCTTTTTTAACAATAACAAACTGAGTACGTATAAGCTTTGTGTTCCTCTAGTGCCCACATCCAATCGGAGATTGGCTGTCATCAGGACAATCTCCGCCTCACAGGCTGTTGCCAGGATCAATTTTCGGAACTACTAACGTAAGAGGCAAGCAGGTTTCCAAGTACGAAGTATGACGTAGGTATTCCTCTGCTGCCTTTTACTTTTAGTAAAAGCTAATTTGTGCTTTTCTAGTCTTAGGAAGTACAAAATTCTGGCATTACCTCATAGGGTTTTAGGTATGGTCTTTCACATATTTTGAATGGATTTATAAATTGCTGTTCTTTCGAGGCAAAAGTGAAGAAGTCGCTTTGGGTGGTTTTAAAATTCCCACGATAACGGTGTTTCATTTCTTCAATACGAGTGAGTGAGATCATGACAATGATTGCATCTTTCCTTCAAGTGAAGCAGACATACGTTTATCATTTGTCTCACTGTTATTTAGTGTGAGCTACTGCATTATTGTGGTAAATAACGCACGTTTTATGCGTTTTTTATACCAGAAATATTACACATGGACGAAATTTTACATGAAGAGAATTACACAAGTAAAAACCTAATCTAACTTAATCAAAACCAGATTTTTTTAACCTGAAACAAATTTAACAAACACTTGAGCAATAATCTCCTTACTAATGAACGTGTTTAAAATTTTGACACAACTGATAGACAACTATTTACCCAACATTGATTGTTGCTTAGCAGTTGTACAAAATAAAACCATAATCTGTTTTACATTACATACATCTTAAACAATCATTAAATGTAATGTAAATGGTTGTTTATGAATGGTGTTAATTAAAAACACGTTTATTAGTAAGGAGATTAAAATTCATACTAAAAAAAATAGTCTAGGTGTGTTTAGATTGGTTTAGGTTAGGTTAGACTTTTTAAAAGTTTTCTTAGTAAAGGGTTACGGTATAACTGATCAGCTGATAAACAATCGTTTATGTAAGAACCTTACTAATAAACTTACTTAGGCTATTAAGATGTTTAACAGATAATGATGTTTACGGATATAATATGGCTGACAAACCAAATTGTATTTCATTTTTCCTACAAGTATTTTGTACTATTTTCGTTCGTACTTTCCAAAAATACGCGTAATCGTTTTGTCACAGTACGTAAGCGATATCATCTTACAACATTTTAAGGGTGTTGTAACGTTAGACCTTCGTCCGTCTGTTCGTACCGTTCCTTGTGAAAATGAAATACATTATAATAAATGTAGCACACCGTTAGTTGTGTGCGCCCTTTTAACAATGACGCATTTCTAGAAGCTTTTAAAGTAGAATATTATATATTATAGTTAAACCTTTGCCAATAATACTTATTTATATCCTTTGGTACCTTGGTTATGAATGTCTAAGGGTTTGAAGTTGATAATAATACATGGTCTATTCCCTGTTGAGAAGAAGGGAGAGAAAGATAATAAACACATATATTGTTTGGCGTTGTACACAAAAGAAGTTGGTACACAAATCATGGTGTAATTTGGTGTTGGATAAAGAAGTTCTTTATTGAAAATATTGCTCACTAAGGTCAGCTTAGTTATGATATAATTAACTTTGTTTATCCTTAGTTAGGTTAGAATTTAATTGAACTGTACTGTACCGTTTATCACCCCATCAAGGGGGTGGGATAGACCCGTCTCGGAATTAACTCATGTGATCAATTTTTATTTGTTAATTATGTTATTTCACAAGGTAGAAATTTTTGCGGCATGTTTCAGAGCACTTGATACTTTCAATATCGCCCCGGTGAAAGACCACCATCCAAAATAGAAACGTTTCTTGAAATGCTTTCTCCTTGTTTGGCGTTGGGTCAGTCGGGTACTTAATTTTCTTTCACTTCCTACTACCTTCAGCATCACAAAATATCCAAATTGTGGATGTCGCAATCTCATTTGCTCAAAGCAATTGGGAGCTGTTGGGACTCTTGTGCATAAAATTAGGACTATGATAAAAATAGTATAAATAATATATTATTGTGGGTATTATAATTGTCAACCCTAAAATAATAGATTCTGGTGAAGACGAATCTTCTAAATAATAATATAGAAATAGGTACCAGAGCCGAAGAACTCTCAGAGAGTATTTCACCATTCTCTCGATAGCTTATCCATAGGATAACGTACATTAATAAATTAATAAACAAAAAATAAAAGGTATAAACTCGGCTCACTTATTTGATATACAGGGAGTCCGGGGGGTAAAGTGCGCTAACTTCGGTAGGTGATTCTACATGATGGTAGAAGTAAAAAAGAGAATATTTTTTTCAAAATCCAATTTTTATTTTCCCATACGAAAATATTTTTCTATTAAAGAATAAATCATCGTTTTAACCTAAATATTAACTTAAGACATTGAAATTTTGAAAAATGTTATTTTTTACTTTTAAAAAAAAGTTAGCGTACTTAACCCCGAACACCCTAAATAGCCACTATACATAGGCTCGAGTACCGAATAATAAACTTATACTTTGGAGTGTTTGCTCTTTGAAACAATTTCAAGAATTCTTACTAGTTAAAAGTATACATAACTGGAGTAGATACTGCCAACTGCCCTAAACTAAAACAGCTAAATTTTAAATAGAACACAGAGCAATCTTGGTTTCAGTATCTGCATTAATAAACGAACACCCAAAACTCAGAGATAATGAAGCGATCCGCCTGTTCTTGAAGCATTATTTCCATCGGCTCTCAAAGATGTTTGTTCACTCCACCCTTTCTAAACGAAGTCCCCCACAGCATCCTTCGAGATAACAAAGCCCCCAGGGACTACTCTGTGACCTCCTGTACAGAAGGGAATGTGGAATAATTGCGACTAACAAAAACGAAAATAATCAGGCCAATAAGCATTATTTTTGTTGCCGTGAGCTTATGTTGAAACCCCTTGTTCGCAAAAAAATAACATAGGATCGTTGGGTGCGCAGCCCAAAAGTATATTTACATTGTAAACTTTTCGTTTAATTTGAGCTCTTAGTTGCGTCTTAGTCCGGATTTTGGGGTGTTCAGTTCATTTCCCACGCTTAAGGCGATGCCATACGTAGTAATGCAAAATCATGTGTTTTTGGTTTGAAAATATGGTCGTCTAGAAATGTTTCAGCTGCTTTAATTAAATACTGCGAGTAGAATACATCTTGGCCATTGAAATAATCGAGTATTTTTTAGATGAGTTTTTTTATAAGCCCAGAAAAAAATAATGTAAAGGCCTATAAAAACTGCTTTAAAGTTCAAAATATCCTACTTACGAACCCATTTTCAGTTATGATTTTATTGTATAATGTGGCAAATTAAGTTATTTATAAAATGATCGAAAATTTTTTAAATATTTATTCCTGAACATCCACAAAATAAAATAAAAGGCACTTTTTGGCCATGTTTTTTTCTTGCATAAATCAAAACAGGCGGATGGTGTTAAGCGGGAATTTAAACCTTATCGCCATCGATGTAAGGGTTGTTATTGATAGCGGCTCAATTAAAAATATTACACGACGTAGTGCATTGCCTTAACGAGATGGACCTTACAAAAATGCTACGTGCTTATGCTTGAAATGAAATTGTAAAGGTTTTATAAAAAAAATTCAGTGGATTTTGGTGAATAATAAATATTCACACCGCTTAAAAAAACACGCACCTAATATTACATTTCCAAAATAAAAATCAAGTATTTACCTACATTTTCTACACAAAACACAGTGATTTTGCAAGACACAATTTTTCACAATAAATACTCCTTCTTAATAGTGCTTGTGCGAGCTGAGTGCTCGTTAATAAAAAATAAAATTGTGGATAAAAAATAGTTAAAAATACTTTGTAAATGTTAAATGATTTTTAATTGATATATAAATGGTGGAAAATAAATATATGTTTCATTTTAACACAAATGAATATTTTCGTTTTGATTGCCTGGAAATGATTTTGACAAACGTACTTTAGAAAGAACAATAATAGTCAGCTAATTAATTATGTTTGTGTAGGAAATTATTCAGGTTCGTACTTATAAAACTGTATTTTATAAGATGTCGTTTGTCAGTATGGGTGGGGGTGGTACGTAAAGGTCGTGAAGAGTCGTAAACTAATAAACAGGGTGTTAAGGGACATACTTGACTTACTTTAACCAGTGATTCCTGACATTCTTTGGAGTAATCTTTGCTGTTTTTTTTGTCAATTAACAACATGGTAAATTAGTACGTATTGGACAGCTAGGGTCAATGTAAAGGGTTGTGCGGTTATTCGGCTGGATGATCAGTGAAAACATTTGGAAAAATTTTAAAACAAATTAAAATTATATTTCACCAAAGATCAAAATTTCCCTAAAATTTTTCACTACACATAAGTTAGAAACAAAATAGTCAAGAAATAATGACAGGATATCAAAATGCCAGATGCAGCAGCTGTTTATTTGGGAGGTGTCAGTAAGGATATGATATATCTTTTCCATGACTGGGTTAAAACAATTAAATGCAACTGATTTCTAGTTGAAAGCCTTATTTAAACTTGAGAAAGCCCAACAATTACGACAAAATATGTTAGTAGATATAAGAAAACGGTTGGAAGAAATGCAGGTACTAAGAAAATAAAATTCATAATTTTAATAGTGCGCTATGTATAATTTGCAAATATTATTACAATGCAGGTTGGTCATATAATCTTATATTTTTAATGGGGGTTCACTGTACAAATGCATTTTAAAGAAAACCGCCACTGCCTGAGGATAATAAGGATTGGCACAAGGATATCTGCATGCACCCCTATTTGTATTCGTCCACTATCCAACTATTTAACTGATACCAACTGTGTGAAACATTCTCAGGTTCTAGAATATTTTGTATTCTGAAAACGCAGGGTGTTTTTGTACCAAATTATCAAATCCTCTTATCTGGGGGCTTAGAATTATAATAAGCCAATCCTAAACACTGAATATTAAACATAGATTTTAATAAGGGTGGGACCGTTGCTTGGGGTGGCAACGAACCCGAGGCTTTGTGAACCTTTGAGTATTCCCTGGGTTATTATTTATGGACGTCTGTGATTATAAATTCACCATGTTTATAAATACGATACCTGATATGATAGATGTTTATGAATAGGCAAATATTTGACTGTGCTTCGGCGATGAAATTAGAAATCACTAATATTAAAAGAGAGACAGATTTAAATTGATTTGAAGCAAAAAATGAAACTTTTCAATTTGAACATTTTTTCAAAAAAATTTCTCGCATTTCGCCACTGACAAAAACCTAATGTCAGCAGGTTTGTGTCCCGTGGAGGAGCTATACCGAAGCGAAAGAGACGTTAAAACATTCATATGTATTTGGTGACCAGATCTGAATAACCTGGCATTTCCCAACCTTCCTCTTCCACATGTCACACCCTTCCCTTCCTTATTCCCTTTACGGTTACAATATTTGTCACACAACACAACATGCCATAGTTTCAATAGTAGTTTTTTTGAAAAAAACAATCACTAACTAAAGCACAATAACACACCTCATTCGCTTCTTTCTAATACACACGCTTACCACTTGACTGTGTAATAAACATATGATTATATCAGCTCTCCAGTGAGGAGTTAAAAAATATTATATAAGTCCATATATTTTTTTATTTGGCCCATAATCATTGTTCTGCTTAGATTTTTAGGAACTCCTGGAATTTCACGAGATATATGTGAAACACGGAATGTACCTGCAAAAGAGGAAGGGAAAGTCTTTTGTTGTGATAATTGGAATTAAAATCGTGTCTTGCGTGTGATGCTGTCATCAGGACCGCGAAGATGTAAATTGTATAGCCGTATACACTGAACACTATACAACTGTACATTCGTTTAGAAATGTGAAATAAGTGTGATTATTTTACGCACCGCGGACTGCGCCCTTTATAAACTTCTTACAGCAACAAACATAAAAAGATTCATTCAGGTACACGTAACCACTGTGCTACGTTGGCTTATTTTTAACCGCCTTGGTTGTGTTTAAGTGAAAAATTAAAAAAAAACAATAATTATTGAATAAAATACTGGTATTAAATGAATTATTTGGCGACCAAACAAACAGACCTACCAACTTTTACCAGCCAACCAGGCGGTTAAACATAAGCCGAAGTAGCACAGTGGTTCCATGTACCTGACCGGCAATCAGAAGGTGCGGGTTCAATTCCCGTCGGCGGCATTTTTTTTCGGAAGATTTTTTCAATTTAATTTTGTGTTTCAGGCTAATAATTATTGCTTACAACAATTTGTTAAAATTTATTTCATCAATATGTGTTAATTAATAAATTACTCATTTAAAAAAATATGTAATGTATTTGCGGCAGGTTCCAGAGTGAAAGATACTCGCAGTATCGCCCTGGTGTAATACCACCATTCAAAATTGAAACATTGGTTGAAATGGTTTTGACCATGTTTGGTGACCAAATCTAAATAGCCAGGTACTTCCCCTCCCCACTACCTTCAGCCTCAAAGCTACCCCAATCGGTGATCCCATTGTATCACTGACTCCAGAAGGGTGGGAGAACACAAGAAACGCATTTTGGGCGTGTTTTGACAGAGCATGTTCTAAATGGACTAGAACCAAAATATATTAAGACAGCGGTTTCCTGTCCTTATCTGGTTGGAATGCAATTCTAGTGTGTATTTTCTAATCAGTGATTTTAACTTATGGTAAAAAGAGTACCTACATATCTACTTATACAAAGTTACCATAAGTATCAAACAAACTTTTTAATAAATTTCTTAAAATTTAAAGTTAAAAAAGGTTCCACTTTCAAAACCGACATGATTATTAACTTTAAGGTAAAAGCCCTTTCTAACAAATGTGGCACCGTTACTTTTAATGAACATCATACATAAAAACACACTTTATTTTGATTGCTGGCAATCAGGAACTCCTAATTCACATTATGTCGAGGCACAAACTTAAACAGTTTTGAGTAAAGAAGTTTTGAGTTGATGGAGAAACAAAACTTAAACTTACATGGAAGTAAGGTTTTATGAAGATGTTTCCTCTGAGCCCATAATGTTGTGTGACTAATTTTTCTTAAGCATACAAACATTTTTTCCCAAATTAATTTTGTAACAATTTTTTGTTTGTTTTAATTATGTTTACGCCTAGAAAAAATCTAACAAATAATATCAGTAATAAAGACTTCCAGAAGTTGACAATATTATTGCATGATTTATTTTTTTTTTACATCCGAAAGATATTTTCACAAAGCCCTTTTCCAAAATACGTTTAGCTGAAACATTGCCAAATAAATATAAAATTCTGCTCGGTTTTCTTGAGCCAACAAGGCCTTGTCTATATAAATCAATTTGTGTGAGGTTTTATTGGAATACGTAAAAATAAATAGGGACTACTCGATAAAAGGCTTACTCACTTATTGATGATGTAGTCCCAACACACGAGATATTATATTAAATATTGGGCTTTTACCGTGAAAAAACATAAGAACATAAATTATGCTCATGTTAGCAGATGTTAATGATTTTTTTACTGCGCCAGGGGAGGTGGATCGGCAAATTTTATGTAACACTAGGGGAAAGTTCAGATTTCGTACAATAATTTCATGAATTAAATCTCTTTTGTCATTTATCTGTTCACATTTGAAACTTTAGTGAATTTTTATTTGTACCTATAGTTGTTATAAATTAGGATCCGTTTAAATTAAACTCCGATGTTTTTGAGATCCAACTGAATTATTTTAATCACAAATGAATATAAACCTTCACATGATATGACTAGGCACTTTTTACAGTAAAATACTCTAGATACTGGCCAGTTCCTGTAATTCTTTAGGAAAGGTGAAACCTTTGGTTGTTTTTAAGCAAGATAAGTTTTTAAGGAAACCTAACCTTTTATATGAAAAGACAGTTGACAAACTTCAATTCAAAAGGCTGCAATACAGGAATTGTCCTTGCCGACGCGATTTAAATACAAACAAATAGCAGAGGCGAGAACCTTTCATAAATACTATAACCTAACCTTCACAGTTGGCACTAATCGTATCTAATTGATCCAAAAATAATACAATAGCACAATCTACATAATACTTGATACTTGTGCAATGTGCATGAAAGCATCTTTTCTAATATTTTGGATGTTTTATTGGCATTGTTATTTTTTTATGGTAATTCCGCCAAAAGGTCCCAACACCTACCAACCGAGTACCGAGGAGCCAGTGAGACTATGGCATCCTCAATTTGGGTATGTTGTGAGGCTGAAGGTTGTGGGGACTGGAAATCTCTTCAGATCTGGTTACCAAGTAGGGCAAAGCCATTTCATTTTTAAATGGTAGTCTTACACCAGGTACTGAGAGTATCTTCCATTCTGGAATGTGCCGCGAGTATAATATATAATCTTTTTGATAAAAAAAGTAAATTAACACAAACACAACAAATAAAATTTACTTATGCATGCCGGGAGATGAACCCCTGATCTTCGAATCGTTAGTCGAGAACCCTACCCTTCAACCATGAGGCCTTGTAAAAATAATTTAAAAACAATTCATCGAAAGAGAAGATAATCCTAACAAATGTAAACGAAATATGAATCAGAACAAGACGCAGAAAATAGAAAGGTAAAGGTCCCAACTGGGGATCGAACCCAGAATTTTGTGCCATATTTTATGACACACGTCAAGACATAAGTTTGCCTTCGCTGTTCCTAGTACCAATTTCCTCTATCTATTTTTTGAATCATCAAGTTTACGTATTACAAATGATAACTTTATTTTTTTGTTAATGACTTCAGTGAGGTCATAGTAAAAGATCTTGATGTTGCATTTTTGAACCAAAAGGAGTTTTTTTTAAATTCGGAATCGTTGTTTCTTGGTAAAAGCCAATTTTCCATTAATTTGCTCTTCCTTTTACTATATAACCGTTAAATTCACAAGACTCTATGTTTTGTTCACTGAGCGCCTTAAACGTACAGCGCCGTAGAATTTTCATTAAATTGTTTATCAGGTACGGTCATATGTGTATTTTTGCACATTGGTTGAATACAATAACATAATGACAAGATGCTAACATTTTGCCTAGTTTTTTTCAATGTTAAAAGCTACTTATCTTAAGAATAAAAACGTCACGATTCTCACACAAAATACAGCACCGGTTGAGAAAAAAAAGTAAGCTTTTCGAAACTGATGAGATTGGTGATGTCACACGTGATGAAAAATTAAAACTTTGAATTTTAAATTGATATTGGTAGAAGAATATTATTGGTATAAGTTAGAAAATAAATATTATAAAATAGAATGATTGAAAATAAATGAAAAAGGGACCTGAATTCCTGATTATTGTTAATCGATCATAACCGTAAATCGGGCCAAATCGTGCTGTATTTATCACGAAACATATTAAAAAATAAACCGATGAGTCACTTTGTGTTATATCTGTCACCAACTCCTCATGAAACTCGTTCTATCTTTTCCATTATGGTAAGACATATTATTATGATTTAAGCAACCTAAGTACAACCCGAAGAAGACGGAATTGATTGCATTCCACCACGGAAAAAGTCAAGATACAAGTAAGATGCTCCCCGTATACCTTAACGAGTCAAAAATAAATACATGTTCAAACGTGAAATACTTGGGTCACATTATTAATGAAGACTTATCGGACGATGGCGATATCCACAGACATAGGAATTAATAGACGAGAAGATATGGGCGAGGGGTAAAATCAACTGTTGAAGAACGAGGGAACGAGGGAACGAGTGAAGCTGACTGTGATTCGTCAATAAATCAATCTGACAGTAAATAGGCATCTCGCATTATAATATCACCATTTACTTCTTTAAAGTAAAATCTGCTTTGAATGAATAGACATTTTTACATGGGAGCGCAAATTACTCGCCACGTTATGAACAAATTTGCGAAGTCCAAATTCGGCAAAGTAAGGCAGCTTTTATTTTCAGAGTCGTAGTTAGTTTCAGAGTATTTAGTTAAGACACTTTTATAAATGTTCATAATTTACTTCCCAGCAACCAACCAGCTTTGTGTTTCGCGTCCAGACGTTTCTCTATGTGATAGTAACAACTGATTCATATTATACGATGTGAATATGCTTAAAATAAAGTAAAATAATGCTTATATATGGAATGTAATACGACAATTGGGTTTATTCTCTTTTTTCACATCTATTTTTACCAGTTTTCATAGTACAAGTCAAAATTTTGCCGTGTTATTTAGTAAAATGAACCGATGATGCCTCGACCATAGTTCGCACAAGAATGATGACGTCACGTTTTCAAATTTCATTTGAGGCCAAACGCGAGCCCAGCCGGCTCAATGGAACCGGTATGGGGAGTGGGGATAATACGCTTTTAATCACTTAGGGCAGGTCTACTAATATTCATATGTCTATGGCGATATCGAACGACAAAGGAGAAGCCTAAGCATAGTGTCTAATATGATTGCACGCAGATTTTGCAAATGCAGCAATACCGTTAAAAAAATACTGTTCAACGCATTCTGTACTGGCCTGTATACGTGTGAGACATGGTGTCACTACCGAACTTGCTCGATGGAACGACTCCGAATTCAATATACTGACGCCTGTAGAATAATATTTCGATACCGAAGATACAGCAGCGCATCGACAATGTTCACGGAACTAGGACTGAATGGATTTGCCGGCCTGATGAGACACCGGGTCACTGGAGCCAGGATGCGGCTAATGGCCTCCGCCAACACGTTGGTGACCGCAGCCTACCAGCACCAAGCGCCACTCCTGAGTGAGCGCTGGGCCCAAGCGAACTCAAGACCACGCCCTGCATAGTTGTCCTTATTTGTTAATTTATTATATCTATTATGCAAAAAAAAAATGTATATCTATATGGGACGTGTGGGATTGCACTAACCTTAATTTTATGATTTATCAGGTTATGGATTTATTAATTTTATGGGATTATTAATGTGATTAATTCTTAGGATTATGTATTTATATGAGGGTTATTATATTTTTGATTGTTATAAGTTATATTCCCGATCCCTTCAGGTTTAGGTAGTTTAGTTATTATGAGCTAATTTAATATTTTTTGAAGGTTTGTTGTGTTGATATCAAAAAAACCACTAGTTTTTTTCTCATTTCGGCGGGGAAATATGTTAAAAATGTACGAACCATTAGCAAAGTTCACCACCAGTTACTTTACAGGCTCCTGCCTAGCACCTAGCGGTCAGAGGTAATACAAGGGCTAACAGATAAAACAGATGTTTTGCTTTATCAATTGGCTTTCTTTGACAGTGTTTGTTTACAATTAGCTTGTCAATGTGTTTTACTTGGTTAGATTATAAAAAGCCTCGCCGACTGGATTCCTTCTTCTTCTCTCCTATAAAATAGTAACAAGCAGTCATTATGGTCTACAGACCATTAGTAAAAGTGTTTTTGTACGGGTCGGGAATAATTTAACTCTTTGTAACATTAAGTAAAGTGAACTGAAGTTTTGTGCAGTAAAAACAAAAAAAACATGCGTCTGTTATTGAAGACTTCATCAAGCCCGAACAAATCTTAACATGTCTGGAATAAAATACCATAATACGGGCGACTACCATAATACGGGCTACCATAATACGGGCATGTGTCTAGTGTGGCAGTCGAAAAGCATGTAAAAACTGTACACATTAATATTTCATGAATAAAGAAAAAAAAAAAAAAAAAATTATTATTATTATAAGCAATTGAAGAGAGAGACCAGCAAGCTTTCACTTTGTGCATTTAAAGGTTTAACATATTACCCAAAGGTTAAAAAATTTGATAATAATTGTCGAGCGGGAATATTTCACAATAAATCTTTGATCTGAAGATTTGAAACTAACGTGACATATTATTTCAAGCCTGTTGAAAAGAAAAATAGCTAAGCAATTCTGTTAAAAAAATATCTCGATGTGATTGAAGACTTTTCGAATTTTCACGCCCTAAAATCCATCAACTACAAAAACAGTCTTCAAACGAGTTCAACAGCTTTTTGGACTCTTTAGTCTGGTGTCTGTCATCAAGTATTTTTCATCAATAACTCAGACTCTATTGAAATAACACTGTTTTTCAACTATTGTATTTCTATACACGTATATTTGTTTTATTGTATCTGTACTGTTTTTGAAACGCTTTCATCCATCAAATATGAGCAAATCCAACAATTTCGTATTTTGGTGAAGACTAACCATGTGGTAGGGCAAAATTGAATATTTAAAAGAGAGTAACTTTTTGGAAATCCTATTTTTCAGAAATATACTAGTTACGAGTAATTTAACTATATTGAAAGTCGTATTATTATTATTATTAAAGCTTATGTTAATACTAGCGCAGACCCGTTAAAAATCACGGGATATTGTAATAATTGTACAAGTTGTGACCCTGAAAATATCTATTTGCATCAGGATCATTGCTTTTCAAAAGAAGAAATGTATCTATCAAATGAAAGTAAACTTGAAATATAAGGAATTCTTTCAAATATTTAAACAAACGAAATACACAATTCAAATAAATAATTTTGGTACTTATTTTACCGCTTGTCTGATATGATTTATACATATGTATATTTTCCAATTTAAAAAATTAAAAGTTCATGAATAATTTTACGCGTTATGCGGGAATTCGAAATACCTCCACGTACGCACCGACAGCCAAAATACGTATTTTTAATGCTTTGTTGGAGGGCATAGTAGATGATGATTGAACCCGCTACGCCAGGCCTGGGCTAAGACAAACAAACACAAACCGATCAAATAACTATAAAGCGCCTTTGAGGTGATTTTGCACAAAAAACGGCGCCTTACAAATTATTAAAATATTATTATTTAACTCTATACTTTTCTAATAATTTTCACTTGCACCCAAACCCTCTCAGAGAATATGCATTTCCCAATAAGACTGTACCATTCACTACCTTTGGTATCCGAAATATTCACCGCCGAAAATTAACTACGTAAAATTCACCGCGGAACCTTAAACGCGGAACATTCAATATGAAAATTCACCGCGGAAATTTTACCCGAGAAATTTATTATTTGCCACTCACCGTCCAATTATTTAAAAGTGTGTGTTTTTTTAGTTAAAGAATTTAGTGCAAATGTTAAAAAAATTGCTCAGAAAGGAAAAAAGGAAAAGGAAAAAAATAAATATAACAGTTCTGTTAAGTAAATTTTATAAATATATAAGTTTTATATAACTTGCGCAAGATTATGCAACCTTGTTTAAAATTTTACATCAAACCACCAAGTAAAATAAATCGCACTCAATGCTTTGCACGAGGTACCTGCTCACTTCAAAAAGAGTTACTTATAATTGAAGTATTTAAAAAAAATTGATTGGATAGTAAAATTACTCATAAACTCTAACCCCCTTACTTATAAAAATGAAAAGGTGAAAAACTTGACTTATTACCATGGCATTTGTTTGGTTAAAACGGTATTAAACTAGGCTCAAGGTCAGCTTTATCACTTCAAAGTTGATCTGGCTTGTAAGAAAGTAATTGATAACAGTCTTACTAAAGAAAAAACTCTTCACATCCGTTAAACGATGTTTTTGTTACGCACTGCATAAAGAATATGAAAGTTAAGATTCGAATTGGTACCAATAAAAAAATATCATTATAATTTTTTAATTTGGCCACATTGTTTTTATGCAACGTGGAAGCAGCGGTTGACAGCTGTTTTTATGTGTTCTAGAAATATCTTCACAGATGGTGTTTTGTTCATAAAATGATCAATTTAATATTTGTGTAATTCAATATATTTACAATTATTGTGTTATTTTTCGTAAGTTTTAAATTTAAAGTTTATGACACAAAATATGCAACAATGCGTTAAACATTTCAGATTTTTTTAATGTTGTTTCAAGGAAAATAGAAGCAAGTTAATTTTTTGTATGAACGAGATAAAAGTGAGGTGACAGTTTTCTTTTAAGCTTCCCAAATAAAATAAAAAGTTAATCTAAGTTCTAAAATGGTATTTGTTTTTACAACATTTTCAAAATGAAGAAATATATAAAATACCAAATTTCTAGTTTACACAACAGATAAAAATCAATTTTATGTCAGTTTCTATTTTACGTTTCAATTAGTAAGGTTTTCACATGTACGACCGTTTATCAATTGAATAAAATTTTCAAAACGTTTTTTAGTTAAGACGGTTGGAATATACGGTTTACTTTATTTACAGTTATGTATGTTACATAAATCAATATGAAGTTAAGTGTGTACCGAAATGTATCCAAGCTGAATTATGAAATTAAAAAAATAGTTCTAATGTTTAAACATGCTAGATTCACTGACCAAATAGCATACCATGAATTGAAATCGCCCTGAAAGAACATTAAACAGCAAATGCACGCAGACTCCAAAAAACTGGGATCCGGAAGCAGAGAACGGAAACAACATAATCAGGTAGACGAGAAGAAAACAAAAATAAAGAAACACATTAGAATTAAAAAAAACTGGACCAATATAAACCTCCCTGTACTTCAAAAGGTCAAACTTCTCTGTCATTCATGTACCTTTATGTAAGAAGTTAAAAAGGTAAAATTGAAGATATAGAATGTCTACTTTAATCTACAAATTCCAGTTTCAATATTATTCTGATGAGTGAGACATGGCTGAAAGAAGGGGAAGTAAAGTACGTAAATCTAGAAGGTTACCGGCATGAAGCATCCTGCTGCCCACAAGGAGCTGGAGGTGGAGTGTCAATATTTACCAAAGTAGTAAGTTCGTAGCACAAGAAAAGATTAATTAACAATCACTTGATTTTACTGGAAATTTTTAATAAGGCACTTTGAATCAAGAACTGTCATTTGAAATACGTATTATAATTATTTCATTCTTTTAAAGTACAAAACTGTGGGTCAAAACATTAAAAAAATAGGTGAAAAACAGTAACAGTAAATATTGCTATAAACTCAGAGGATTTCAGGGAAAATGTCACAATTTCAGGAATTAAATACCGCATACAAAATTAAATTAAAAAAAATCTAAAACAATCATGAATATGATAACCAATGATATTAAGTTCGTCAAAAAAAAAAAAAAAAAATACTGACGTTTACCCTGTCTATAGTTTCTACGTAATATATATTCTTTAAAGCGTTACGCCAGTATAAATGGCGTAAGGCTTAAAAAACACTAAGCGTTTCTTGCGCCGCGTACTGGCCAAGATACGCGACGCAAAATACGCAAAGTACGAGTATGTATATATTAAGTCGCGTAGGATTCTACGTCCTATTACGCTTGGCGTAACTATGTATAAAACGCATGGTGAAGCCGTTCAATGATTGAATACGCTCAATGTTGTTTCGGCCCTTGTGACGTCATTTTAATTATATGAATATAATACTTTGTTTACACCATTATTTAATCAAATAGGATATTTTGAAATAATCATTAGTTTATTCTGAAGATGAAACCATTGGTTTCGAAACATGTCAATTATTTTTGATTAAATAGTGGTGTTTACAAAGTATTTATTTTCATATATTTAAAATAGCATTAGTTCAATTCCTTTACACTTCTAAAAATATAATATTCAAACATCTGTTTTATTAGTGATTGGCAAATTGTGGGATTATTACATTACTAAATTGACTTGAGTAGTTTCAGATAGAGACAAAAAGAGTCTATGGTTTATAAGCGGTTGCACTTGTTGAAGCTTCATTCTCTCATCCCATATCTCAGATAGTACAGACGACAGACTTAGTCATATCTATAGATTTTTTTTATCTAATTAAAATCAAATTTAATAATATAATTATTAAGTTCTGCAATTACTTATATTATTAATTTAGATTTTAATTAAATTAAAAAAAAATGAAATGGAGTTCTAGGAACTAAACATAAAAACAATTAATATCTATTGAATTGTATATCGCGTGTAATAAACTAGTTGTTTGTGAACCGAAGAGTCATCATTAAGGCCTACGCTCTTCTAGCGATATAATATTGGCGCAGCCGGAAGGTCGAACAAAATAAAACAAACACACACCGGGTTTATTATTGGGTGTTTCGCGATGTCTCGTAGTTTCACGGCATAGACAACAGCTTAAGAACTTTAAAAAAATGTTGACGAATAATAAATTAAGTGTCTTGTGAATTGTCGTTTTATATTTTCCGTTAAAATTGCTTCTTTTTGAAGTCTTAGATAGCAATTCAAGGAAAATAAATCAATAAATATAAGAAGGTTTTTTTAACGTTCTACGAATTGTATAAGTTAAGTTTTGAGCACAATTGTGGTGTAAACCATAAAGATGTTGATGAGTTTCGTCTGTGGCATTTCCTTTGTTTGAAGTACCATCTGATTGTATTTTTACGCCAACGTCTGGACAGTTTGGGCCCTCTGATTGGTCGAATTCAAATCTTATGTTTAGGGTAAATTCCGCATAGCGTTCGGGCAAAATATCACGCATTTGTTCATTGAAGATGTCAATCCCTTCTTTACCGGCCGCTGGAGTAGTTTCCCTATTGGCCGACAGAGCGCATCTCTGGCGGCATGATAGTGAATAATTTCATTTGAAATAATCCACAACAAATATTTACAATTTCATCTATTCAAACTACCGCTTTAATACGCATTTAATAACAAACATTTCATTCAACTTAATGACAATAAACAATTTATGATTTAAAAAAAATTTATATTTAATGTTATTTAGGTAAATAATAATTTCGCACCAATTCGACAGAACACCGATATGAAGCTCGCGCATAATACGCGTTTGTTTGTAGGAAATGTAGGCACTGCCAACCCAATAAAAAAAAATGACACACAATTGGAAGCTAGCTAACAAATCTCTTAATCTGAAATGTTCGTATATGTGTAATAAAATGTTAAGTTAGATTAGGTTAGGTTAGGTTACTAGGTGAACTGTTGTTAGTATAACTTAAACTGTTAGTACAACTTAGTGCCGCCGGGCCTGGCAGCAAAAAACCCGCGGAGCGGGTTTTTAACTGCTAGTTAACATTATTGTGTCAATTTTTTAATGTAAAAACGTTTTTAGAAAAGCTCCCATACAAAGGTTCCATCAGAGATGGCGTTGAAACGCTTTTACTGTTGACAAAAAGTTAAATATATCTCGTGGCCCAAGGGTTGTGGCGCCAAGTGGTATGTATATTCTTAAAATGGACCATTATTCGTTGCCTTTTAGTGCGTTTACGTCATTGAGTGGCGAGGGGGATGTCAGATAAAGGCATCGAAATTCGATCTGCGCGACAAAAGAATCAGTCATTACTCCGTAGCGGAAAGGGTAATGTGATTTTTACGTGCGTCGTCGTGTATATTTTGAGGTGCCTCAAAAAGTAAACTGAGCAGAAACATATAAATGATGTCCAGTGACGATCGAAATACGTTGTCACATAAAAAAATAGCGGTAGTGTAGAGATACTCTCCTACCCTCCTGATACCCTTCACATTTTTTAAAAATATTTATTTAAAGTACGGTGCCTTAAGTTAGATATTTTGAGATTTAAAGTACCAATAATTCGAGATTTAATGTGTTTATTAAATTTAATATTGATATAAATAGCGTCCTCTCTTGATAACATTTTCTGAAAGATACTAGCACCAAACTAATTTTTAGTCAAAGTTTTGAGGTAATCTTTATAATAAGAAAATTTTGTAGACATTTTCATTAGCGAGTTCTTAGATGATCCATTAATTGTAAGAAATAGATTACAATGTCTGAAGTTCATTCTTAATCTAAAACACCGATAAATTACACTTTTTTTTTTTCAAAATGAGTGTTAATAAATTGTTATCGTTTTATTCGACTAATTCTTCAAGATTGATAGATTTATTATAACTATAAAATTTAAATTAATTATTATTAATAATAATAAAAGTATGATTAATAAAACATGTTTATTTTCCCTGACAAAATATTTATAAAACCAAAAAAGTGAAATGTGTTTTATGGTTAAAATTTTTTTAAAGTAATTACCTGAAAACATTAGGTAATCAAGATTTTAATGTTATTTTTAAGGAAAAGGAATGAGCAGATGTGGCCTCCGTGGTCGAGGGGTAAGGCTCTTGACCAGCAAGCCGAACTTAAAATCCCGGCGTGCGCAAGTAAATTTAATTTGATTTATCTGTGTTATTTCACAGTTTATTGATTTTTTATAATATATATTATACTTGCAGCATGCTTCAGAGTGGAAGACACTCTCAGTATCGCCCTGGTGTAAGAACACCATTCATAATTAAAACGTTGCTTGAAATGGCTTTAGCCGTGTTTCGTGACCAGATCTGAATAGCCAGGTACTTTCATTCTTTCCTCTCCCCAACTCCTTCTTCTCCCCTCTACCTTCAACCTCACAACATACCATAATTTGGGAAGCAATAGTCTCACTGGCTCCTGTAAGTTGGGATTCTTGTACGGTATTTACATAAAAAAAAGTGGGTGTGTCAAGCCTACGCAAGACAGAAGTGAAACTTCTAGTATTCCTCTCTCTCTATTTTCATTTCATCATCTCTATTTTATCATATCATTTTTTTAATTAAAGTTTTTTACTCCGTCCCCGAAAATCCATTACGCGCCTAAAGAAGTTTCACTTCAACAATATTTATATACTGGAATACGAATGGAACGGCAAAGCGCGCGACGCGAGCGCTCTCGACGGACGACTAAACCAGACTGAACGGCGGACGGACGGTACAGGACAGCCCTGTCCACGTCTGTACCACAGCTAAGGCATGCGCCAAACAAAATTATACTACCGAGTAAAAAAGTACTTAAATAAAACACATAAAAACTTTTATGCGCATGCTAATGATTTGTTGCTTTTACTGAAAACAGTGAACGGTGAACGGTGAGCGGTGGTGGGGGTACCCGCATTTTCGTGTCGATCCTGACTCGGTTTTACTCCGTCCCCGAAAATCCATTACGCGCCTAAAGAAGTTTCACTTCAAAATATATTCTGAGGAGAAAAAAGGTATGAGAGGTGGATAAAAATCTGGAGGTCATTGTATCCAGGAGTGACGCACCTTTTAATCCATCCCACCCTCTGCATTTGAAGGTGAAGGATTCAGAGGATTCGGCTGAATAGGTCAAAGAGTTTCCAGCAACCGGCCTCTCCTGATCCGGCCCGCTACATATTTGGACAGGACAATGACACAGTCGTCGGTTTCTCAATTAATGGTTCCCGTACCAATACCCGGCTCCCTAATAATAATGATACACCTTATGAATGACACGGAAAGTATTATCGATAAATCATAAATATTTCTTACTTGGCGGGTAGTCCAGGTAGTTGATGGTAGTCTGCAGGAAGAACGGCATTGCACACATGAGGGAAATGGTCCACAAGGCTGCTATAATCCTCACAGGTCTCTGCAGACCTGACATGGTGTAGAGGTGCAGAGGATGACATATGGCCAAGTATCTTTCCATGGAGAATGCTACTATGGTCAGCACTGAGACATACGAAGACCTGGAAAGAAAACATATGGGCATTAGTCTTGTATTCAACCAGCTGACTTTTAAACCAGTCGAAATTTCATTTTTGCCATTAGTCGCCCCAAATACATGGTTTTCCAATAAGAGGTGTTATTTTGAATAGCCCGCTATTTCGGTAGATGTTACTTTTGAAGCTGTCATTTTTTGACATTTGACAAGTAAAAACTACGTCATTATTAAAAATGGAACGATACACGCTTCAAAAACGCATTGAAATTATTAAAATTCACTTTAGTGAATCAAATGCAAATCATCTAGACTGATGAGGCCCATTTCCATCTCGGTGGCTTCGTCAACAAGCAAAATTGTCGAATCTGGGGCTCGGAAAACCTAAGAATTATTGTTGAAAAGCCTCTCTATCTTCAACGTGTGACTGTTTAGTGCGGTTTATGGTCCGGCAGAGTCATTAGGCTTTACTTTTTCGAAAATGAAGCTGGAGCAACAGTTACGGTGAATGGATTGCGCTATCGAGAGATGATTAATGATTTTTTATGGCCGCAATTGGATTTTATTGATCTTGAAAACGTTTACTTTCAACAAGACGGCGCTACGTGCCACAAAAGCAACGAACCCATTGATCTTTTACAATTTAATATCAAAATAACACCTCTTATTGGAAAACCATGTAGTTTACTATGTTTGATGACTTAGCAAGGGTGCCCGGGTTCTCGGGGGGTAGAGTTTATCTATATATATGGGACGACGACTTTGCCCACCTTCTGCGTGGCGGGCCGGGTCAGGAGAGACTGGTTGAGGCAGACCTATTAACCTCTCCACTTGCATTCTCTTGCATCACAGTGGAAGGGATGGATTCATGTATCCGTGTCCAGATTCCTACCAACCCCTCATACATTTTTCCTTCCCAGAACTTCTTCTCCTCCCTTTTCATAAAAATACCCTTCACAGCACCCCCAAAGATGACAAAGGCTCTGGGGATTTTTTTCCTCAGGCCTCCTAATGTAAACAAAAAAGTGAAACACAAAAACTTGTACGGTCTATAGAACTAATTGCTGTTTAGCGAGAATGACTCCGTGCTCGTGATAATGCGCAAAAATACAGCATGTGTTTCTAGTTTCTTAGCCAACCAGGAACAGCTGAACACTTCTCATTCTTGCCACGGGTTTGCTGGCAGCTTTTGCGTCCTACTATCATCTATCTGACGATTATAATCTGTGCCTAGTTAAGATTTTTAAATCCCAACCCAATGACTTACCTACCTTCCTTTTCCCATCTCCTTCCCCTCTTCACTACCACAATCGATTTTATTTTATAATGAATCATTGTCCTGTCTCTGTGTGCTGAAAAAAAATACCTAGAATAAATAACTAGAGACAAGACTATGGAATTTTTTTTTCTGATCAAGAAAGATTTTCAGAATTATCGAATTTTTGTCAATTTCGGCAAAAGTAAGGTCAAACGCGCCTTACTTCGGGCACAATACACTTATAATAGTTTTTTTTTTCAAAGGTTGTAATTTTTTTAATGTTATATGCATAGTTCTTAATTTTGAGGGAGAAACAAATAAACAGTGGTTAAATGTAGTTATCAGTGGCAGTAGCTACATAATCCCTAAGATGTCAATTTGAAAACTCTGCCTGGACTCTCTCAAAATTGCTTGTTTTGGGTATCTAGCACGGTTGATCGATAAATTTTTTATCAATAATGTCGGTAACTTCTCATTATTCTCAGGGATGACTGCAGATAGCGAATGAACAACAGTTCACAATGACTAAACGTTCTTAATTAATTTGACATGATCTGATGTTTGTACGTTGGCGATCTGCAATTGTGCTCTGAAACGGTGACAAGTAATCGACATTATCGATAAATCCTTTATTGATCAACCATTTTAGATACCCTAAATAGGACGATAGTCAATTTTCAACCCAATTTTCGTGATAAATCCGTCAGTATCGCCATGGTGTAAACCATAATTCAGAATTGAAATAATGCTTGAAATAGCTTTGGCCATGTTTGGTGACCAGATCTGAATAGCCAGGTTCTTCCCCATCTCCTTACCTCCACACTATCTTCAGCCTCACAATATACCCCAAACAGGGATGTCAGAGTCTACCTAAAAAAAAATTTAAAAACCGTTTTAGTCACCGGCTCATTATGGACCACCTTGTTTATTAATACTCATCTATTTTCCAATGAAAAACGTGCATTGTGAAGCATTTTTTTTAACACGAGCATTGTTTTCTACATATTTAACACCGTTCGTATAAAACAATCGAATTGAGTTTAATTAAACTTCATTAGCATCCAATATTTATTAATTACCACAAATTGGGGATTCTTGAGTTTCACTGACTCCAGGCGATTGGGAGTAGTAGTGAGTCTTGTCTGGTATTCATATAAAAATAAAAATAAATGTTTGTAGTTTGATTAACGTATAACCTAATGACTAAACATTTAATTTGCTCCGAAGAACAACAAAATCTAAGTTATCCTTGCAAAATTAACAAAATATATGGATAAATAAGGACCATTTCGAAGACGATTGCTCATAGAACCCAAGCTTCGGAGTTAGGTATTCAGTATTCATGCCAAATGAACACAGATTGTTTCGATGACAAACTATCACCGAAGGTAGTAAGAAAACCAAAATGACTACTAACGAACCTATTATGAAGAGTTCCGACTATCAGGCAACAAATTTCAAATAGTGTAGTAATTTACATAAAATGTATCTCATTTTCCCCCAAAATATTTTAAGCTAGTAATGAAGGCAGAAATTCAAATTTAATATGTTTTTATCCGTTCTCTTTCCATGTGCACCATAAAATCAGAGGATTTGGTGTGGTCATTAGTTGTGGAAGATTATTCGTGTTTCCATCACTAACTGTGTTTTCCGCATAAATATGAACTGAAAATCTAGCGAATGAGAGTAATTTGAGATTCGTTGAGGGTTACATTAATATCTCTTGGAAATGCAGTGTTTTCAAATTAAAAACCATGTATAACAAGACAAAAAAAAATGTACTGCTGCACTTACTAACGGTCAGCTTTTGCGTTATATAATTTAAAAACCTATCCATATACGGGATTCCTTTAAAAATGCTATTTTTTGACCATAATAAATAAAACACTGATACACAATAAACCCATATTTACAACTACTTCGATTTACGGTTTATAGCATAAATAATGATTTTAGACAATATTCTTCATTTTAAATAAGTAGATTATGCACACATCCGTGGAATTGTAAATGTATAAACGTAGTAATATCCATAGGCATCACTATGAGAGGAATATTTTAAATCGACTTACCAAAGCGAATACGGATCGCATAATCAAATTGGCCAAATTTGGAAAGCAATTCGAAGCAGACCGGGTCTCAATGAAATCGCAAATATCATCTGAAAAAAAGTGAATTTAGCAACTAAACGCGAAATGCTAAAAATGACCGTGTTTTTGAGGATTGGAACAAAGTGGTGCCAGTCTAAAAAATCATGCATGATTATTATTATGAGTAAATATTTTAACCGGAGTAGTATACGGACCTCCTCACCTTATAGTTGTTCCAGCGCTGCAGTAGCGTATTAGGAAATCTTTATAAGTAAGACGGAATATATTTGTATTACATTTTTTTTTTTAAATTAAGCTGCGTAAAAATAAGATAAATTTGTGAATAAATGAAGGCTTTAATAAGTAATTGTTGTTTTACTGTTTAAATACTAGTAGTTCTCTTAATAGAATACCTCGAAACCAAAAAATAATGTATCTTATTTTACCTCAGTTATTAAATCATAAAATTTAGATTTATAAGCAGGAACATACGTGGCTACTTACTCGATTATAAAACAATTTGTAACATTTTTATAAAATTTCAAATTAGAAATTATGCAATTCGTTCGTAGAAACGTCATTATCTCAGTAAATTATTTTTTTCAATCTTTCTTCACTCAGGTATTTAGAATAATATTGATTATTTTGATTTGACAGCTCGTAGAAGGTTCCACGTTCATGCGAATTCTGGCGGAAAGAAAATGCAGTATCCAACACGGCCACCATCTTGAACCGGAATAGGAACCCACAAACAAAATGCCAAATGGTTGACAGAAGAAATAATATCATTTGTGTTCGATGATACCAAGATGAAATTATAATATACTAATTTTTTTTTATTTTATTTTTTTTTTTTTTATGTGACACCTCACAAGAGTGTCCCTGCCTGTGCAGTGCACAGACAGGGGAACTATGTCACCACCCGGTTGGGCGGCGTTGTGAGGCGGAGTTATGTAGGGGCTGTAGGAAGGGATTTGTTAATGCGGGCCTTGAAGAGGCTCGGATTATAGGAGGGAGGAAAAACAGATGCCGGTAGCTCGTTCCACATACGAGCCGACGTACACAAAAACGAGTCGTAAAAACGGCCCGTTCTCATGAAGACAACGTCAACCGTGAACGGGTGTTCAGTTCGTGTCCGTCGAGTTTCGCGCACGTGCACCGGTGCATCAGGAATCAATCCTGCTAGCTCCTTGGAGCAGGCTCCATTGAAATACCTGTAGAACAGACACAGCATGCCTACATTGCGTCTATGCATCAGAGAAGGCAATCGGTCTGTTAACAACGGATTGTCAATCAGACGGATCGCTCTCCTTTGCACAGACTCAAGCAGGTTTATCAAGTATTTTGGGGCACCAGCCCAAAGGTGGCTCCCAAATTCAATAGTTGGGCGGACTTGAGACTTGTACAGGGTCAGCAGCTGGTCACTGTTGAAGAATCTCTTAGCCCTGTACAAGACGCCCAACTTTTTGGAGGCCTGATTTACTCGGGCTTCTATGGATCCCCGATACTTGAGCTTGGCATGTACCCGGCATTGCTCGAGGTAATGAATATTTGGAGTAATGTTTTTGAATTGTAGTTTATTTCTTTATTTTATTTTTAATTCCTCAGGCTAATTCGGTTCGGTTTTGGGAACAAACAGGTATTATACATATGGTCAATTTGTTCGCTTTTCGGAACAGTTAATATGGTCTCATAGAAATCGTTGTCTCCCTTACAAATTTATGAAAATTCTTTTATAATTATTTTTATGTGAAACGATAACAAAAATGAGGTGACAGTAATGTTATTAATGTCTAATAAAATATGTTTTTTTTTGTTATCAGTAATTTTCGTTAAATGTTAAGAAATTTTTAAACATTTTTTTTATTTTATTTAAAAAATATTATATTTAAAAAAATTATATGTTTATTTCCATTAATAATTTTGATAGCGTATTTCAACACCTTTCATAAACAGATTTTAGATTGCCGATACGTTCAGAAATATTCCGTTTATTTGGGTTTTATTGAGAAGCGGATATACACAAAAATTCTCAGACTTTCTGACAGCATATTTGAGAAATAAAACCGTTAATATGCCAGAGGCCTGAAGGGTTAAGGTGGTAATAATATTAATCTAAAGAATTGAAAAAGATCACTTTTTGCGTGCCAGACTTTCAACACTCACTACTGTATACCACATTGTTACTATTAAAAACAATACATTATATCGACTTCTATCCGTATCTCATTCCAGTGCAGAGAGAATGCCTCAAGTCTTCCTCGGACGTTCCCGACTTCTTTTACCATTCAAATTACGCTATAAATACTCCTGACACTAATAAGAACAATCTTTGAACTTTTAAGCAAAATCGGTCGAGTAGTTTTCTAGGACATAGGGTACAAACAAAGAAACTTTCGTTTTTATATATATTTTTTCTCCAAAGTCGTAAAAAACATTCGATATCCAATCGCATTCATCTCCATTTTGGAAATTCGGGGTTAGATCGCTATGACGCTAGTTGCCTCAATTATAAATTTTAACCACCATTATTTTGATAACAAAATAACTATTTTAATGATAATATCACATGAAAATGCTTCCACGAAATACTTTGTTTATAATAAATTAAAGCAGAACAAAACTAATTTTCATTTGATCGACATCAACTGATAACTATCTATCTGTTTGAAACTATATCGATATTTTATTAGATACTTTTAATCAATGTTCATTGTGTACAATTTTCCATTAATGCAAACCTCGCACAGTGGAAATTTAATTACATTAACGAAAGACTAACGAATTCTTTTCAATCGAAGGGCTTTTGACAGTCAAAACTGTAATTAAAATATTAGACTTTTCAAGTTCATTCCGAAAATTGCACGTTGGCGTAAAACGGTATTCATTTTAAAATATGAACATCTTCCAAAATATTTATTAATCAATTAAATTATTATTGCGTAAAAATAACTCACCTCACCTCATACTTAGACTTATTTCAAATCTTATGTCAGGTCTTATACAAACCTAGTATAAAGTAGCTCAACTATTGTTACACTGGTATATATTTCTTTTGAATTATGCATTGTCTTACTGCACTTATATTAATACAACAATACTAAGTGTCCCAGTGATCACGTAAATTTTTTTGCTCCACAAAAATTAACAATTGTTTATCGATTTAAGAACATTTATTGGTGATTTACACTTGCGAGTGCTTGACCATAGTCTAATTTAACACTATGTTTCAATAGTTGCAGCTGCCAAACTGGTAATTCGTTATTATTTAACTTTATATTTCAACTGTCACCAGAGTGCAATAGACACTCACATACAACGCCGTACAGAAGGAATAAAGAGTACACACAAACGCCCATCTACTTTCTCGTTAGTGACAACGCAGGAGCAGGGTTGTCACCGCATCTTATAAAAAATAATAAATTACTAAAACTAACTCGCAAGATGAGTGCCACCGATGCACTATCATATATTAACAAGGCCAAGGAAGAAATCAGTGCATTATATAGTAATATTACTGATCCAGCACTAAAACTAACAAAAGATCAGATGACAAAACTTCTCAACAAACTTTCCAACCTCTCTGGCACCATGCTGGATGTTGGTGTCAAAGTTGGAATCCTCGAGGGACAGGTTAAGTCATATCAACACATGGTCTCCTCAAAATTGATAGAATCAACCTCACAACATGAATCATCATATTTACCAAATTAACAATGTGCGAAGCTGCTGACGAGCTCGAGGAGAGGAAAAAACGTTCAAAAAACATTATCATTTTCAACTTTCCTGAAAGCTTGGCCTGCTCTCAAATTGACAAAATTACCGATGACACCACAAGAATATCAAATACACTAACGGCCATTAACTCAACCATCACTAAAGCCAACACCACAACCTTTCGTCTGGGGATAAAAAAACGGACAAACCCAGACCTCTAAAAGTGATGCTTGACAATCCCACCCAAGCCATATATATTTTGAGAAAAAAAAATAGCATAACAGAGTACCCTGGCATTAAAATTTATTCCGACCAAACTCCAGCCCAAAGAAACTATCTCGCCAATTTACGATTAACCCTAGACCAAAGAACCCAAGACGGTGAAATAGGTCTCACAATCAAATATAAGAACAATAAACCTGTTATTGTAAATACAAAAAACTCCCCACGAAACTAACATTTTACTACCAAAATGTTAGAAGTTTGCGCACCAAGCTCAACACCCTAAGGTGTAATATTCCAACGATAAATAACGATGTGTACTGCCTAACAGAAACCTGGCTTCATGAAAAAATATCTTCCCCTGAATTAGGCTTCACCAACTACGATGTTTACCGGCTGGATCGTGAAAATATTATTGGCGGCGGGGTTTTAATATCGATCAGAAAGATGTTCCATTCAAAACTATTAAAACTAAAAAATAAAAACATTGAACAAATAGCTATATTAGTGAAACTCAAAGCAACAAAAATAATTATTGTGTGTGTGTATATCCCCCCCCAAGTTAGTGCTGATGTGTATTGTAAACATTGTGATGAAATTGAATCTTTGAAATTGAAATATCCTGATGCAAAATTAATAATTTTTGGGGATTTCAATCTCCCAAATGTAAACTGGATACAACCCACTGAGTCTTCAAATCCCATTTCTGCTAAAGCCCAATTAATATCATTGATATCATCAACTTTCTCAACCTTAAACAATTAAATCATGTTAAAAATATAAATGAAAGAATTCTTGACCTTGTCATATCAAACATAAAAAATTGTAATGTCAGCGAATCGCGTGAACCAATAGTATCCATTGACTCTTATCATCCCCCTTTACAAGCGATCATTTATTTGGCACCCATTGAACTCCTCACTCCCCAACCTCCCGTTCACGAAGTAAACTACAAGAAAGCCGATTATAATCAAGTGCGCTTATATCTTTCTTCGCTCAATTGGTCCCGCATTTTTATGTCTGCAAACGTAGAAGAAGCAACAAATGTGTTCAACTCAAACCTTTATGATACTATTAAAAATTGCATACCAACTTCTATTGTAAAACGTAACGACTGTTATCCAAAATGGGTTAGTACTGAACTAAAAAAACTCATTCAATGTAAAAAAATTGCCCACATTAACTTTAAATCGAATAACTCCACTGAGTGCTATAAATTTTTTTCTGTTTTACGAAATAAATGTAAAAGTCTATCTAAAAAATGCTATTCAGATTATATTACAGATGTAGAGCAGACTATCAAGTCAAATCCAAAACATTTTTGGAATTATGTGAATTCTCTTAAAGACAACAACGGCTGTCCTAGATCAATGTATTCAGGGCGAAAACATGCTGACAGTGATCAAGAAATAGTTGACCTCTTTGCTGATCATTTCTCAAGTGTTTATGAACAGAAAAATGATAATGTAACTATACCTGAATTTAAATACACCAATGTAACTGACATATCAACATGCCACATTTCTCTGGATGATGTTAATACAAAGATCAGATCTCTAGATTATAATAAGGGGTCAGGTTCTGACAAAATTCCACCGGTATTCATAAAGGAATGCGCTCAGTTTATAGCAGCTCCACTTCAACACATATTCAATCTGTCACTTCAAACTGGAATATATCCTGATCCTTGGAAACTTAATCACTTGACACCTGTATTTAAATCAGGTGATAAAAATTGTGTTTTAAAATATAGACCAATTTGCATACTGTCTACCATCCCGAAAATGTTTGAAAGTATTGTCTTAGATAAAATTGCTGTTAAGTTTAGGCATATTATTACTCCAGAACAGCATGGTTTTGTGACCGGTCGGTCTACTACAACCAATCTTCTATTGTATGAACACTATATCTGTGAAGCTTTCACGTCTCATGCACAAGTAGATTCAATATATACTGACTTTTCAAAAGCCTTTGATAAAGTTAATATTAATATCCTTCTCGCGAAACTGCAAGCCCTTGGTATACATGGATCATTCCTAAAATGGTTGAATAGTTACCTCTGTAACCGCGAACTGATGGTAAAATTAAAAAATAAAGTCTCATATAAATTTAAAGTAACATCGGGAGTTCCTCAAGGGTCTCATCTGGGCCCACTTCTCTTCGTATTGTTTATAAATGATCTATCTTTATGCTTCGAAAATGTCAAATTCATTCTATTTGCAGATGACCTAAAGCTTTTTAAGATTATTAAATGTTTAAATGATGCACTTATCCTTCAGCATAATATAGATAGACTTGCTAGCTGGTGTGAAATAAACAAATTATTCCTAAACGTAAAAAAGTGTTTCCACATGTGTTTTTACCGTTCACGGACTCCAATAACCATATCGTATTCAATTAACAATAATGAAATTGCATTAGTACCATTTATCAAAGACCTTGGTGTTATTTTTGACAGAAAACTTACCTTTGATCGTCACTGTGAAACAATTTCCAATAAGGCCATGCAAATTCTAGGTTTTGTAATGCGTAACACAAGGAGTTTTCAAAACATTGAGTCAATTAAATTACTCTACTGCTCTCTTGTGAGATCGCACCTAGAATATGCATCTCCTGTATGGTCTCCGATTTATACCTGTAACTTACACCGCTTGGAGAAAGTACAAAGAAAATTTCTTCGATACGTTCAATTCAAATTGAGACAGCCTGTAATTGATATCTGCTACAATACTTTAATGTCTGGTCTAAATCTACCACTTCTTTCTACCCGGCGAACTATTAATGACATTCTTATACTTTTTAAATTACTGAACAATCTCATAGACTGCCCTCAAATGTTAAGTGTTATAAATTTTCGTGTCCCTGTTAAATCAACTCGACTCCACCACCTTTTCCACAGTGACAATCATAGCACTAACTATTTGTATCATTCACCGTTGGCGCGTTTTCACCGCACTGCCAACACGTATACAGACCTTTTTGATATTTTCAAAACCTCACCGTCTTGCATCAAGGCAAAAATACTTGGTTGTGAATGTAACTGATATGTTTGTGAAATGTTAAATGTCTGTTTGTACTGCATCATACTGACATGTTCTTCTTTATGTGTAACATATGTATGGTGTTCTTATACATATACATTCCACATATATACATATATATATACATAAACATATATATGTGAAATGTATATGTATAGTCATATATACATTCCACATATGTACATATGTGTGAAATGTATATGTATAGTCATATAAACATTCCACATATATACATATATGTGAAATGTATATGTATAGCATCGTATAGAATATAGAATGTATATATGACTATACATGTATATGTATAGTCATATATACATTCCACATATATACATATGTGTGAAATGTATATGTATAGCATCTATATAAACTGCTTGCTTCAGATGTCTTATAGTGTTGGCTAACGGATGTATTATTTTAATAAAAAAATGTTACTTTTAATTGTCAAGTCTCTGTCAGCCCTGAATTGTTGAAGCTACTTTGCCATAGTGCCATAGCCAAGTGAAGATAAATTTGATTGTAACAATAAACTCACTACTATTTGCGCTGTTATAATATTTAGCTAGATTATATCTGTTGGCAAGTCACCTTTTCTGTATATTTTATCCTGTTTAAATGAAGTACTTTCTATTATTGTAGCATTCTATGCCTTAAGAAAATTTCAGCTGTATCACATTCAATGTCGTTTTGTATACATATTGTTGTGTTCTTAAATGTAATACTAATATTCGCTTATGTACCACTGTGTACTTATAATCTATGTGTCACATTATTGTAAAAGCCTTTTATGGCGTTTAATAAATAAATAATAAATAAATAAAAATAACTGCATCACTTGCAATAGTGTTTTTGTTTACACATAATTGTTCTTTAATTTGTTGCTATTATTATCCTGTTTACCACTGTACGCTTGTTTTTAGATTATCACTGTTTTGTAAAAGCCATTATATGGCGTTTGAATAAATAAATAAATAAAATATAAATAATTTTAATCGGGTATGAATATTTATTGATCGAGTAAAAAAATAATTTCCGGAGAAATTGTTTTATTATTGAAAAAGTGATGATTAGATACTAACAAACAATTTTATTTTATTTGTTTTTTAAAATTCAGGGTGTAACAGCACGTGCCCGAAAGATTTTAACCAACGCTTCCTGAGCATATTTGGAGTAAGAAATGTAGATGTGATTTTGCTGTTCAATGATATGATAAAAAAAATAACAAAAAAATCTTCGATTTGTTGGTCAGTAAATGTGACGAAAGTTTAAAACAACCTAACCTAAGTAGTATAGTATACACTGTACAGTGGCGTGCAGTGTTTTTAATCAGGGCCGTAAGTAGGTAAAATAGCAAATTTTTAAATTAAAAAAACTAGCTAAATGTTCGAAAAGACTTCGTGGAAAAATAAAAATCGTTCATTCAGGGACTCGCACATGCTTGTAAAACGCTGCAGTATGTAGGAAGGCCGAACATCACGCGGTGAGCGTTGTTATACTGTACGCGTAGAATTTCCATGCTGTTCTACTTTGCCCAAAGCCCGCACGTACAAAAGGATGTGCAAAGCTTAAAGATTAGCAATATTTTTACAAGTAGGCTGCAAAGCCGAAACTTCTGCTGAGCATGTTCGACTTCATTCTAAGCGCTCTTCCTTGCTTGTCGATGTAATTGTAGTCCATCAATCTAATTTTGTTTTGTTTTATTTTCTTTTATTGTTGACCGCATCATTAAGTTAAATTCTCTAAATGTCGTAGTCTTTTCATTGAATTGTTACTACATTGTGTCTATGTAATATTATGATGTAATTTAAATGCTTCTAATCTAATATGTGTACAATACTGCCACCATGGGTGAAACCACATTATCCTCAAGAACGATGCTGTGATTTTACTTATGACGGGATAATAACTCAGCACAGGTTCTGTTCCAACAATATGACTAAACAATACAGATTACGATTACTAACATTTTTGTATAACTGGTACTTTTTACGTAAACTGTAGATATTTAAGAGAAAAGAAATTAATAAATTTGTTTTTAAGCTCATAATTTATTTTATACTATTTTAACAATTTGAAATATTTTTATCAATTAAACACGTATATTTTGAGTAAAAAATACGTTACACTTACTTAAATATGACGTTATTATTTAATAATTCGACCTTCAAGCAATAAGTAAAATAAAGCAAGTATACTTATAAGTGGGCAATATTAATGACCCATTTTATTTCCCCCCGAGAAAACAAAATTGTTAATATTTCGAAAAGATATTTAATGTCTTTTGTTCTCAATAGATTTATTAATATTGGATTAACTTTATATGGTGGACGGCGAATATTGTAACAAAAAGGAATGGGTAAGAACCCTGATTTTAAGATCTATTTGGGAAATGTAGCTAAGCCATTTGGTATCAATTGATTTTTTATTGCTTGAACAATGGTACCGCACTTAAGACGGGACAATACCCTAAAATAAAGTCGGAATCTTAACGACATAAGTGAAGAAGACATAAGTATTGGACAGACCTACGGTTCCCTAGCAAATCTCTAAAATGAAATGGAAATCTGACGGAATATTAACGGATATTGCCCCTAGTAGGTCTAGAAAATAGATCTTTTCGTGGCGACGTTTCTCAGACGTTTCTAGAGCGATACCTCGGATAGTTACTTATTCACCGTATAGAAAAATAAAATGTGTCGACCTATCTATGAAATGTTTTTGGTGTTGTCTAGTCGAAATATAATGTTTTTCCTTTTTTGAAAATGAGTTTATTTATTTTTTTGAATGCTTATGACAATCTCGCAATGTTCACAACATCATAGATTGAACTGAAAGGCTATTGAAAAGTTAAATCAATTCGACTAACAGTTTCATTTCGATTATTGATTTTTGAACACCCCTGTTTGTTGGTCCATTGCAGCATTTAATTTAATTGTGATAATCTTATAGGATAACCTAAGCGTTATACTTGACAGCTGTGAGTGCAAAATACCCTCAGTGTCGTCTGGTGTAAGACCAACAATCAGAATTGAAACGTTGCTTGTAATGGCTTAAGCCGTGTTTGGTGTCCAGATCTGGTACGTCCTCACCTTCCTCTTTCACTATCCACTACAATCAGCCTCACAACATACCCCGATTGGGGAATGCCTCAGTCTCACAGGCTCCAGACGGTTAGGAATCTGTTATTTTACAATTTAGGGCCAGTTGCTCCACATAACAGAAATTGAATGAAACTTTCTCAGAACTCAAACATTAACTTTGACATTTGATGAATTGTTCAAATTTTATGAAACAACTGGCCCTTAGTCCGGGTGAGAGATCACCCTTAAAAATCAATGTAATGAATGTAATTTTTAGTAACCCAGCCTTCCCTTCCTCTTCACTTTCCCCCCCCCCTCTTTAATTAGCTTCACTACCATCTTCCCTGTTTCTATAGTCTATGGACGCAAGCTAACCGGACAGCAACCAACAAGACTCGAGAACATTACTCCGAAGGTCGCACTTGGCAAAAAACCCCACATAATTAAAAAAAACAATGACCACCAAGGGCGCCGCCAATAAATAATAAGGCCAATCAAAAACAGACCACTTGAGTCACTCATTCAATTGCAAGAAGGGAGATTTTCCGTTGAAAATTATCTGAAATAAATCATTGAAACGTATTTTTTCTGTTTTAGGGACTAAACCACGGACTGCAATCTTAACCCTAAATAACAAATCACCCAGCATTTCAAATTATGGTTAGTAAGAACCTCTTGCCTAAATCTTCATAGAGTCAGTAAATAGGTATCTAAACATGCAGATAAGTAATATAGATAGCCCCAATTACGCTTTCACTTCCCCCAATTCATCGTGAACTTTATGTAGATTAATTGGCCTCATTAATATTTCGTTCACATTTCAGCGCGAGGTCTGCGGAATTTTAATAAAGATGAAATGGGAGATACGAGAATGCGATTAAGGCAGATAGATGGTAAAACCGTCAAGGCATAAGCATCCAGTTGAAAACAATATGTATCTATCTATCTACTATCTACTAATAAAGTGCTAAAATAAAAGCAAAGGAAAACTCTCTTCTCGATAGTTAATGACAAACTAAAATAAACTGAAATGAACTTTTGAAACATAGACAGAGAACAAAATAAGTAACCAATTCTCTAAAATAGAGCACTGAGAATATTATAAGATAAAATAGATTTTAATTATTGAATACAATATAAGCGATTCCTAAACGAAAATCTGAAACAGAAAAAACACAAAAATATACGGTCACATCTAGGAATCAAACCCAGGACCATTGTCTTGCCGGGGAACCGCTCTACCAACTGAGCTAATGGGACCCTATTTCCTACGGTCATATTTAACTGTATCATACGTCGAATAAGAACCATCATCATTGTCTTCATTTTTCTCAGCGCACTTTTTTTATTAACAACTATCTTTATGTATGATCGCAAGATTCAACCCGAACTAAGTGCAATCTAGACAGTATCTTTAGATAAACATATATTATTTTAATTTTAATGTGCGACATCTATTGACTACTCTGTAAGTCTAGGATGATATTTTTTTAATAACATAATGAGTAAAACCTCAAAATGTAATATTTAATTATTGAAAACAATATTAGCGACTCCTAAACAAAAATCTGAAACAGAAAAATCAGAAAAAAACGGTCACATCTAGGACTCGAACCCAGGATCCTTGCCTTGCCGGGGCACTAAATAGATAGATTTTAAAATAGAAATAGATTTTAGAAAATAACTACAATGATAAATGAACTAAATTGGCTAACAGTGAATCATGTTTGAAAAGCAGACCTTGAACGCGATGATATTTATGTATAAAATAATAGACAACCCTTTACCAAAATACTTTTACACAAATTATGTATATTACAGACATAATACATGAACGTGCGATGAGATTAGGCTACTAAAAAATGACAAAGCCAAAACACTAAACAGTTTACTGTACAAATAAATGCAATATTATATTAGGCTGCAGGTAACCATAAATTGTGCACCAATTGATAGATTAAGGCTGGATTATGGAAGCCATAATAATCCAAACACAATGTAATCAACTATAAAAATTTAAATATAATCAATTTTAGAAATTTATAAACTCGATAGCGAGATTGGTCTTTCCCAACACCACCAGTGGTTCGTGTACAGATTGACTCTTTACTCAACATTCAGTTATCGTATCGGTGATCTCCAAAACTTAAAACCAAAACGATACTCTAATATTATTAGATATTAAATATGATACTACATATTGCGTAATATTATTAGATGTATTTTAACAGCGGTGAACTTGTAAAACGTTCTTAAAAACTCATTAAAAAATGGTTTGACTGAGGCTTAAACCTTCCTCCCCAGAGACTGGAGTCAACGCCTAAAGCAAATCCCAATTGGATAATACCGACATTTATTTCATATTGTGTCACTGCTGTTAATTTTTAAATAAAATGTCATCCAATTTCAGAACAATGCGTTTGTGCGCACAGTGACACCAACATTTTCAAAATAAATCCAAAATTGATAAAATACATTGTAATCGACAACGAGTATATCTGTCGAGTTTCAGATCGATCGGACGCCAATGTAAGTGGGTTTGTTGCCACTTTCAAGATTCTACTTAATTCATTCTTTTAATTAAGAAAACTAAACCGAAATTTTTAATAGAGGTATTACAAAAAAAATACGATTATTCATGAGTCATTTAAAGCACATGAAAATAATGCTTCCGAATGAGTTTTTGATTTTTTGATTTATTTTTGACCACTGGAGAGGATTATGAGAATCCAGTCTTCTAATACTGGATGATTTACCTAACCTAACCATCATGTTTTGAGGTTTAAAAACCGGTTCGGTTAAAAAATAAATAAAAAGATCGCTGAGGACAGGATTCGAACCTGCGCGGGTAAAACCCATTGGATTTCAAGTCCAACTCCTTAACCACTCGGACACCTCAGCTGTTATCATTTGTGACTAGAATTCCATCTACAGAAGAATTATCTTTTCAAACAAATTCTTAAGTAAAACATGAAATAAAATTGGCTAGCAACTACGCCGACAGTATTTATCCAAGCGGATAATGTTTAAACAAGCAAAATTTGGTTGTTCCAATACAATCAAGGTCACAACATTTGTCATTTTTGTGTTATGTCTTATGTAAATATAATGTGACTATATTTCGACGCTTCGACAACCATACGTCATTATTTTACCACAGGGGTAGGTGGAGGGGATGTATCGCCACATACATCTACACATAACATCATCTCATACTCTTCTGTTGTAATGATTTAATGATATAGGTTAAATGATTTTTTGTGGCAAAAGGTTTAAAAATTGCAATACTTGGGATCAGTGGGAATAGGCCATGCATATATAACGAGTCCTTGGCTGATATGATCAGTATAGTCAGTACTCGGCTACCAGTCAGTACTACCCAATGACTCGGTCGAGTAAGTACCCCCTCCACCTGCACAATCAATTCGGCATTTAATGATGCGAGGCAAAATGAAATTGAGCAATGGTAATGAAAATGGGATAAGAATGATGAAAGATTGTTTTCTGTTCAAATTTATCTACATTTAATACTCTCGAACAGTGAGGCAAGTCTCCAGCATCTTGAAATTTGTACAGTTTTATCTGTCTGAACAAAGTTGCCGCATTGATTTTATTATTGGTACCTTACTATTTCTTTTATGATTAACATGTAGACTCCGGTGGTGGGTCAGAAAAGACCCAGTATCTGCATCTAATAATTATTACAACATAGATATTTTATTGATGTTAAATAATCTCCTTTAGTCTAATCTTTTATCAATTATTTAGCCACAATTTTAGAAAAAAATGAATAAAATCGTACAAGATGCAAACGAGTTACTATTATAATTATTGTGTATAAAACCGCACTAAAATTTTGACAGCCGTCGAAACATTGTCTTTCTACAATAAAAGATATAAATTTGTTTTAGACCACTTTAATTTTAATTGCACTCTACCGGTTTCGAAAGCACCCCTCCTTCGTCAGGAGAATATTAAAACTCCAAAAACTCTAGTTTTAATATTCTCCTGACGAAGGAAGGGTGCTTCCGAAACCGGTGGAGTGCAATTAAAATTAAAGTCGTCTAAAACAAATTTGTATCTTTTATTGTAAATTATGACGATCCACAAAGTAAATTCTTATTACAAATATGCATTGTCTTTCTTGCTCTACTGAAATTGGAATAATTCTTTTTTACAAAACAATTCTTTACAAGAAACATAATATGGGATACATGAGGAATTTCACAAAATTTAATATATTTTGGATAAAATATGCACGAAAAGCACGTAATTTAATTTTTTTATGTTGGCTATTTTTACTCATTACCGCTGCTTGTGTTTTGTTTTGACCCACAGGACTAATTTGTTAAAAAAGTTTCGTAATGTCTATTTTCTTTTCAAAAATACGACAGAACGCCGAATAGTTTGTTCTATATTTAACAATCGAAAAGAAGTTTTTTTAAATTTTTTTTTATTTGGTACAATTTTTTTAAAATTTTATGTTTTCCAGTAATGTAGGCCTCACTGGGTGGCTTGCCCGTGCTGAGGCCTTCATTTTATAAAATAAAAATATTATCTACATAATACATTTAAAGAGAATATTACATTAGATAGAATAATACATTTAAAATTAAAAATACATAATAATATATTTAAAATTAAAAAATTATACATTGAAAATAATCTTGTGTGTTTGTGAGTGATGTGTGTTTATATTGGTTTTGTGTATTGCGTGTAGGTTTTATTTTTATGTTATGCGTTTCAAGTATTTTTATTTTATCATGGGGGCCGAGAAACAAACACAACTATTCGACTATCAAATGTACGTCAGGAAATAGCAATAAGCAACAAAGCATTAAGCTGTGTGACCTATCCCTCGTAGTTTTTTCGTCAAAGCGTTTAAGGTAGGAATTAAACAGAACTGAATCAACACCCGAATGATGATATCAAAAGGGAAACATCAAATAAAGAGATGAACATATTTTTTTTCCGCTCTGCATCATAATTATTTCCGTGTTTGAACAAAATCATGGTCAGGAGAGCGGTAAACAGATTTATTTTGTTTATTTACTATACGACACAAGTTTTATGATTCTTGGAGCCAGAGTATACAACGTAGTTTCTGGAATTTTATGAAGCTAATAAAATATGGGAAAAGAAAGTGAGGAGAAAAGGGAAGTTGGGTTACTAAACATTACATAAACTTTGATTTTTAAAGGTGATCTCAACAACAATATGTGAAATATTATGTGAAACCGAGTCCCAGTTGCTCTCAACGGTCTGGAACCAGTGAGACTATGGCATCCTGAATTGGAGTATGTTGTGAGGCTGAAAGTAGTGGGAAAGGGAAGTAGATGAAAAAGAGGAGAGTGGGGAAGTATCTGGCTGTTCAGATCTGGTCACCAAACACCGCCGAAGCCATTTCAACAACGTTTCAATTGTGAATTGCGATCTTACACCAGTGTGATATTGAGAGTATCTCACACTCTGGAACGTGCCGAAAATATAGTATGTATAATTTTAAATGAGTAATTTGTAAAAGAAAACAAATTGATCACATCAAATTTACCCGCGCACACCGGGATTTGAGCTTGTGACCCCCAGCTTGCTAGTCGAGAGCCTTACCCCTTGACCACTGATTTGGATTTAATGAATTATTTAAATTTTGTGAAACAACCCGTCCAAGTATCACTTTTTGGGAACGAAATTCGAATCAATGCTACTTTTTTAAAACTGATACATTAACATTACACACTAGATTCAATACAGCTCTTGTCTTCATTAGAAATAATATCGAAATAAATAAAAAATTCACAATATCCATTCAGGAAATTTAACCCTTGACTCTGTGCAAAAACCCTTGACTCTGTGCAAAAACGGGCGGTCCGTTTGATAGATTCCCCAATCTTAACAAACGGACTGCAATCTTTAGAGCACAGGCGTCAGGTAGGTATGCTGACCTTGTTCTATCGGTATTACAATGGAAGATGCTTTGAGGAACTAGCGTCATTGATCCCTTCGGCACCGGTGCGTAGTCAGGATACACGCCAAACGCGCGCCCAACATTTGTACACAGTTGACATTTGTCACATGAGAACGGGTCGCTTCTACGATTCGTTCTTAAGTTCAACAGCTCGGCTGTGGAATGAACTGCCGGCCTCTGTGTTTCCTCCCTCCTAAAACATGGGACTCTTCAAGACCCATGTCCACTCCTTCCTCTCCACAAAAAGACCCTCCACACAGCATCCCCAAAGATGACATAGGCCCTGAGGGAAATTATTTTCTTCAAGGCCTCCTGTGTGGAGTTAATATAAAAAACAAAAAAAAAATAACAATTTTGTTATTAGATATTTACGCAAGCGAACGTTAGTTAAAAAAAATCAGTATTAAAAAAAATACGAAAACAAAAATGAAATCAGTATTTTGTGACAGTGCAAATTATTGTCATTTCATGTTTTACTAAAATCTTTTCCTTCCTTCTTCCTGTAGACCGAATTTTTTTTTAAATGTAAAACAAAAATATTATAAGTCATCAAATTTTTTTATTTCTGTTCCATTTATGTAGGTACATTTCATTTTTAACGCCCTACAACAACATCAATAAAAATTGTAATTTATCAATATTTGTAATTTTTTTTTTTAAATTAAGTGAATCAAGATAACGTATAGTCGGTAAAAAATACCGATTAGATATTACAGATACATCTTACAAACTAACCATAACGCTGTTTTCCGCAGGGGTAGGCAGAGAGGACGGACCGCCAAACAACTCGGTCTTGGCACACACTCCTTGCCTCATTCTGACTCTTGACATGGCCCGATTCAAGTAGGCATCCGATTCACTTGATCGCGCCATGTCTTCCTCGGACGTCCACGACTTCTACTACGTCCGATATGTCAGACCGCTAAATGTAACTAACCGACCAAAAATAGAAGAATTTCTACTCGACTGAGTTAATTTCCGCTTACAGTCTTTGCATTAATTCATTCACGAAAACAAAAGCGAAATTCAAATATATGTTTTTAAAAGCATACATTGTTATATATTATTATCTACAAATCATAGAACAAAAAACGGTAACAGTGTTGGGAGGCCGGCGTGGTCTAGTGGTATACGCTTTTGACTACAGATCCGAAGGTCGCGGGTTCGAACCCGGCGTGCGCAAATAAATTTTATTTGATTAATTTGTGTTATTTCACAATTAATTAATTTAAAATAATATATAGTAATATAGTATATTTGCGGCACGTTCCAGAGTGGAAGATACTCTCAGTATCGCCCTGGTGTAAGACCACCATTCAGAATTGAAACGTTGCTTGAAATGGCTTTAGCCGTGTTTGGTGACCAGATCTGAATAGCCAGGTACTTCCCCACCTTCCTCTTCCCCATCTCCCTCCCCTCCCCAATATACCCTCAGCCTCACAACATACCCCAATTGGGGATGCCATAGTCTCACTGGCTCCAGACGGGAGCAGTTGGGACTCTTGTGCGGTATTACTGTAAAAAAAAAAAAAAGGCGGATACGGGACTGCCGTCCCGAAACCTTTCATTGCTTAACCAACACCTTTACCATAGGTAACCAAAAGTGGTTTGCTACGTTTGGTGACTTATCACTGGTACCCGGGTTTACGGGGTGAGGTATGTTCACATCATCGGGGACAGGTGGATGTTGCTTATTTCGACCTGGAAAAAGCATTCGACAAGGTTGACATCGACATTCTTCTAAATAAGCTAGCTTCATTTGGTTTTTCCAAAAGACTACTCTGTTTTTTTGCTTCATATTTTCGAAATCGTAGACAGTTTGTTTATTATAAGGGTTCCAGTTCTTTTGAATTCATAGTTTTTTCTGGAGTTCCTCAGGGGTCTCTCCTTGGACCACTTCTGTTTCTGATTTTTATTAACTATATTGGTTCAGTCATCACACATTCGCTGTATTTACTATTTGCAGAGACTTGAAACTATATCGCTCAATAAAAAAGCATCTTGACTGTATTCTCCTTCAACGTGACATTGACTGCGTTTCAAACTGGGCCAAAATAAATGGCTTGAACTTCAGTACACCCAAGTGCAATATCGTCTCGTATACAAGATCAAAGAAACCGCATGTATTTGAATATACAATCAATGAAATTATTCTCCAACACCTAAACCAAATCAAAGATCTAGGAGTTATTTACGACAGTAAACTAACTTTTCACCAACACATCGATGATTTAATAAGCAGAGCATACAGGCTACTTGGCTTCGTAATTAGGAACTCATATCCGTTTCGTAACACAAAAACACTGACGTTATTATATAATACACTAGTCCTAAGTATACTGGAATCAAACTCGATCATCTGGGCTCCACATGAATTAACATACACTTTACGCACTGAAAGAGTCCATAAAATTTTTTTAAGGTTTTTATTCTCGCGGCTCTATGGACGTTACCCTTGGCTTTACCCATCGATTTATATATTAGGCATGACCAATTACCACTCCCTAGAGACACGTAGAGGTATTGCTTTGCTTAAATATTTTTTTCAACTTATAAACGGTCACTTATCTAATAATGAGATACTGGCCCAACTAAATTTTTTTGTACCAGAGTCTCACTCTCGAGGACGTCATCATAATCTTCTATATAGTAGAGCAAGCCGCACTAATTTATTTATGTACTCACCTGTGGGGAGAGCTACGTGCTTTTTGAATGCAGTAGATAAAAAAATAGATTTATTTTTTGTGTCCTATAGCGCATTTGCGAGATTTTTGGCATTGCATATACACTGCATAAATGGTACAATTATAACGTCTTAGGCTATATTACCTGTAATTGTTATAAATAAATGTACAAATTATATATATAAATAAATAAATAAATCATAGCGGTTCTGGATTGTGTGACCTTCTTACCTCTCCTGCCGGACACTCTTGACTCATCGCCTTGCACCGCAGTGGGAGGATTGAATTCATACATATGTGACACCTAGATTCCACCCACTCCCTATACCATTTTCCTTCCTGAACTCCTTCCTCTCTTTCATTTCTTGCCAATCCCAAAAGATGACATAGGCCCTGAAGGGAAATTATTTGCCTCAGTGCTTTCTGTGTGGAGCTAATGCACAGACTCAATAGAGGGTCTGTGGGACCGGTCCGAAACAGAGCGATAACGATCGAACTCTTCGTACACCGGCTCAGAGAGGACTAACTTGAGAATACCTCGGGGGTGGGTTGGTCTGACAAAAAGCGTCTGTGAAACAGCACCTCAAAAGAATCACAGCGGTATTTGAGACCGATGTTCTCCGTTACGGGTTAATAAAGATATTTCTTAAAATTTCAAATTTAAATTTGACAGGCATTTAACAGAGCGATAAAAAAATACTCACGCTTCAGAAAGTAAGGCTCGTAACTTGCAGAATCCTATCCCTAAACTGTAGGGGTACTGATGCCAATAGATGCTGATGTCGTTTGGCAGACCTGCAAAAAAATCATAAAATATATTAGAAACAATCAAAAACGGGATGGAAAAATAGGAAACGTACGTACGGAACGTACGGAAATAATCCAAATATTTGCTTAGGTTTATAATATTAGGTATGATAAGTCAGCAGTTTTAGTTTGTGATTCACAACAGTTAAGCGCTTCATTTAATATATAATGTACATTAATGCAAAAGCGGTTGAAAAGTAAGGCAAGGTTTCAGAAACATCTAAAAATAGACATCTAGAAATAGTGTATCTTATTATTATATTATATATAAATTAAAATGTAAATGTTCGTTTGTTTAATATCTTAAATGACGATAAATCACGCCAGGCGAAGTTGGTGATATACATTAACGTTTTGTATGTAATTTTGACGTTGTAGCCAGTTGGAATCGTTTGGATTTAAAAAAAATTAAATTTAGTTTTTATTATTTAATAAATATTTACACGATGATGCAGTACATTTTCTTTAGGCTAGCTAGGCTAATGCCCGTATTGAATATACGGTTTTAGATCGTTTTTGAAAAGTAACATATTTTCAGTCAGTGATACTATGGCATCCACAATTAGGGTATGTTATGAAGTTGAAGGTAAAATGGAGGTGTAGGTGATAGGGAAGAGGAAAGGTACCCGGCTATTCAAATTTGCTCATCAAACACAGCCAAATCCAATTCAAGCAACGTTCTTATTTTATTTCATTCTGAATGGTGGTCTTACACCACGGCCATACCGAGAATATCTTCCACTATGGAACGTACCTCAAATATACTTTGTATTATTTTTAATGATTTGAACCTGTGACCCAGCTTGCTTGTAGGGAGCCTTACCCCTTGACCACAGAGGCCGTCATAGGTTTTCTCGATGTTATTTGAAGGCGTCGAACTATTAGCCAACAGCACAATTTAGAAAATAATCATAAAAGCAGTCTGTTCTCTACAATAAATTTTAATAGTGACATATTTGACGCACTGACGATTAATTAACATGAAACATTCCTTTCCACTGACCGAAAAAAAATGTCTCCACCGGCGATGAATTTGTTTTTTTGGAGTCACTGACAATAAATAACTTTTTTATGGGGCCATTATAGTAGCACTAAATTTATGAGTGCAAGTTAGTAATATTTCACAGCAAGTGTTAAAAAAAATCCATAAAATTCGAAGAAATATCGTAATAATGTTCATGAAAGTGTAATTATTACACAGTGGAAGTCTTCCATGGGTGTCAAAGGGGCCATTTTTTTATTTGTAAGGAAAGGCAATATCACTTTTGGTTTTGCAGTGTAAAACGACCTGTCTCTAAAAAAAAAGAAAATTCTTCAGGATTCGCGTTCTAGATTTAACAAACTGGGATACGAACGTGATCTGAATAATCAAGTACGGTCTGAAAAAATAAATAGAAAAGTCTTGTAAAAAGATTCGTATAAAGTTCAGGACATTGTTTTGATAAGAAAGATATGAGATATGGCGTCTTCAGGGACGCTAAGGTAGTACAAGGGATGTTTTGACAAGGGTTGGCCATAACCAGAACGTACAAATAAAGCCTCTTTATGTGATGCACTATAATATTCGAAATGGCCTGTATGTTGTTACAGCGGAAAGGTTTCGTAATAATGGTGATTGATATTCCTAGAATAAAAAGTGACACCTGTAAACGAAGGGGCGTTTTTTTATACAAGTGATCTATTTTTACAACAGCAATCTAAAACAAAAAAAAATGGTTACGCTTGCATGCGTTATGGTATTTTAAAAATAAATTTCTTCGGCAAAAGGAATATTTTCTTTATATTCAGGATAGCTACCTTTAATCCAAGTATTGTTTTCTCTGATTATAATTGTGCTTTTTCTTCTTAATTCTTTTATTATTTCTTATCGGAGTTTTGCTATCTTTATGGCGAAACTCAGCGAACCTTGTAGTAATATGCTCAAAATACCATGTCTTTAGGTACTTGTCTCTAATGCCAGTTGTAATGCAAAGGTGTAAACTTGTGTAGCCAAGTACTTGTTTTTATCCAGAGCCTTATTAGTATCATTATATATTATTTAGGACGATTTTTTCAAGTATTTATTTTATTTCTATTGAATCAACATCCTTAGACGATGAGTAATGAAAGTGATTGAGATCATTAAGAATACGAGTTGTACGAAGGGGACTGAACTTGGAGGAGCAGACCATTTGAATTATGCTAAAATCTAACTTGACATCTCAGGACTTGCCTACCAACACCCAGGCACTCATATTTGTCAGTCACTAATATTTGGACACTAGCCCAAATATTCGAAGGGATATTTAGAATAACAATTATTTTTACGCTTTTAAATGTGGCTGTAACTGTGTAGTCATCCATTATAAATAAATTAAACAACATTACTTTGTTCGAACCGCTATGTTTTCATGTTAAAGCCGCCCGGTTTCGGAATAACCATATTTACTAACATATGTTTTTGCATAATAATGGGTGAACATATATTATTAAGTGTTGAAGTGGGGGCGGAGGCGTGACTAGGCATTATGAGTGGGGGGAGGAGATAGAACGGACGGAGAACGGGAACATATCTAAAATGGGACTGTGAGCATTCATATCGAAATTTTTGGCTGGTCTATTTAAAAATAAATAAACGAATTTTATGTTCACGTTGACACATTTTACAAGTCTGGTCTGAGCAAATTTAGTGCAATATTTTCTAGCTTATCTGCAAAAACATTTGGTGAAGTTTTAAGTCTATTTTGTCAAATTATACAGTCCTGTAATAATTTTACTATACAAGAAAATTATATTTTTACACTTTTAGTTATTCACTTTGTATCTTAACTTTGACAAATGCAGCAGTTTTACAAATTGAAAGCTCGTCGAAATGTTTGATAAAGTCTGTAGAAAACAAACACAAAAAGACCCATAATACACCCTTAGTCCATCTTAATCTACAGAGTAAAGATCATCGTAGGAAAATAACCGGAAAAATAAATTCCCATCTCCATAAAAAATGCTGGAGGGACACCCCCCATTACACTTCATGAAGTTTTTTAATCAAGAAATAAACGTGTTATCCCGAAGAAAGGGATTAAGTCCGAATGAATATTAACTTTTCCCCTTTCTTTTTTACTCGAAAATCGCTTTCTCTTGTCACATTTCGTTTTGCGCTCGACTGCCGGCAAAGCTCTCTGCCATCCTGAACCACCCCCAATGTATATATTTGATAATAAATTTGGCGCGGATGACGCGTAACTTCTGTATGAACTTGGCGTGTTCTTAAGCATAGGTGGGTTATATGCAATTTCCATGTTTTTTAAAATTGGTAATGGCCAGTTATAATGGACAATTGGTAATGGAAATATCCATTAAGATGACACAGTAATCTAAAATAAAATGGGTATCTAAACGATGTGACGCATGTGATGGTGATGTTTTAATTAATCTTAGATATAGATAAAAAGATATTGTAAAAATTGATCTAAAAAGATATTGTACTTACGAATTTCGTCGTAAATAATTAAAATATTAGCCTGGAGCTAACCACCGTTATTGGAGTCGTTATGCGCCTTAAACTATATAAATAATAATAAGAATTTATTCCAGAATGTATGCAGGGGTAGTGCAATGCAATATATTCCATACTTGAAATAATATACATAATTAGATTTAGAACAATAATAATAATATATAGGCGATTCCGATAGGTACAAAAAAGCGCAATTTAAGTGACAAAAACATAAAATATAAACAAAAAAATGAGTAGCCGTTTATGGAGGATATTTGCACATCTCCTGTCTCCAGAGGGCCATCAGAGGGGACTCCATCCAGACAACCATGGCAGTGATGATTTTGTTACTTGATTGGCGTAGTCTGCGCCATGAGCTTCTTACGTGATGGCGGAGAAGCGCTCTGAAAGAGTGTACTCGTCCTTCCAGGAACATTTCCGTGGCGCTGCAGTATCTCGGTAGGCGGAATAGTTGGCGATAAGCATTCGCGTGAGCGACTTTTAGTTTATGCCTTTGGGATGCAGTGTAATCCACCCACAGTTTGTACTGCAAAGTGAAAACGCCTTGACAGCATACCTGCTCCAACGGATATCGCTCTTCTTTGCCTTTCCATATCCTCGATGTCTTTCAGTTGGTCTGTGATTGATGTCCCAGGTATTTGACGCTACGAATAATATCCATTTTCCTTCCATCTAGCCATACTGAAGGTGTTAGCATGTCTTCGTTTTTTAATTTGAAAACCATAACTATCGATTTGGACGTATTATATACATGGTTATGATTTTTTGCAAAATCTTCACATATTTGGAGTAGTTTCATTAGTGCGCTAAGTGACAGTGTTAGAAGAACCATATCATCTGCGTAATTAATACGAGACAACTAGCTTCATTTTCAATTCAAACGTTCTATACGCGCGCCAGTGTTGCCTTGGTGGGAAATATTAAAATAGTCCCACATATCCAACAACTTTTTTGTCTAGTTTGCTTGGTATCGATACCTTCCCGATAAAAGAAAAACTGCTTTTATGATAACGGCCCACAACTTTCTGAAGACCGATTTCTGTGTTCCCGATATAATGCAAAAAAGAATAAATATGTTTTCTACAATTTCACAGGAGCGCGCAGGTATATGACTTTTATTGTTACGAGATGCAGAAACTTACTATTGGTAATGCTTGGATAAAAAAAATGATTCAACTATTAAAATAAAATTAAAGATATAGATATTTTTCACTCGATTGTTAAAAATTAAAAAAAACCGTATTTTTATTTAAGTATGTGTAATGCATGTTAATAAATCGTTACAATTACTGTAAATGTGCAATTAAAATTAAGTAGAAAAAAATTTAAGCCCGTCACGGGACGCCTGGAAGATGTGAAACATCGAAATTGATTTTTATTGAAAGCAGTGGAAATGAAAGTAAACAAGTCTTTATATAATTTTTTAATTCACTCCGATATAAATATACTATTGCGGACTTTTCTGTAGGACTTTGTAAGATATAACTTTTATATGATAACAGCACCATACAAATCATTTAACCATTAAAAAAATATATTTTAAAGATGTCCACAACAGGCTGAAATTACTCCTATCACAAATTATTGTTTACAAAAATTAAAAAAATATATGCACGGATCAACTGCTTAGAAGACATTTATGCTGACCATTACACCACCAACTATTGTAAGAACGGCGGCAGAAATTAATTAGTAATTACACAGTCTCAGCATTTAAATGGAACGTGTGCGACCATCAGTTCCAGCAGTTCTATAACTATAAACAATCCTGCACGTGCAACATATCTAAACCAAATTTGGCAAAGTTCCTCTTCGGGTTCTGCGCAAAACAAAGTCATCCAAATCAAAGTCAACCCCCCCAATCGCCCCCTTTGCGGTACATGTGTAAATAATATTGAACGTCATCAATTCCGAATTTTTCTCAGTTGCACTGTAGCACCCTAAGGAAAATATATCACCCTTAATAGCTCACCCTTCTCAGGCTTAGAGCAAATATAGCATACGTCGTTAACCTTTAGCGTACATGTACTTACAGAAGGTCATAGCTTAAATAGTTTCATACAAGTTTTGTAGGAGCTTCAACTTTTTTGATTTTCGATTCGCAAGTCTCCAAAAATTACGCATTTATGTATATTAAAGTATGTATATTTTCCACGTTACTTTTGGCACTGTTACATAATGCAAAGTTTATTTATTGAATGTATCAGATCGCGGTATGAAGTCTAATTTTGATTGAAAAAAAAAACTTTTGTAATTTTTCCGCGTTCCGCGTTTGGAGTTGCGAACATAAGTGGTGACATCTGTGTTAAAATGTGATACTAACTAATACTCGTAATAAGGAATTTGAACAAAAAAAAATTCTAATCTACTTTGCAAGTAGGCACTATTCCGACAATTTTATGATGTAACAGTATTTGTTAGAACTTGGTTGAATTACTCAATGAAAAAACTTTTCTATTAATAAGATTGAAACGGATTATTGTTTCGATACTTTTATGAGTTCTCGATGGGAATTACAGTATTTAATACCTTTAACGGAATAGCCTTTTGTAAAACTAATAAACGATTGTTCTGGCTAAATTAGAGAAAAGCAAACTTTATTATTATGCAAGTAGGTACAAAATACTATAGATAGTTCAAATTATACAGGTACAGTCTTTCGCTTTTATAACTACAGTAGCTGACGTGTACCCGGCGTTGCTGGAGGTTAACTTTAAAAGATATACCATTGTGCATTTTTCTGTAGGACTTTTAAAGATATATACAATTCCTTAGTACATTATTTTGATGCATATCATAAGGTTTAGCCAAAGTTAGCGATGGAAGCGCCTGAAAATATTTTTATACGACTTGATGACAAAACATCAACTATTCTCTACGCTTTGTAAATACAATATTCATGTTGTATGTATATAAAACTTTTGGAAGAAATCTTCTAAAAATCCGTTGCGTCATTTAGAAAACCTAAGCGCATAAACGGAAGCGTGTAGCGCCTTTGTTTTATACTATTTAGATAAGCGCTTTTTGGAAAATGGAAACTGTACTGCCCAAATGTAAATTATCAGAGCTATTTATATGACACTAGCAGTTAAAAACCCGCTCCGCGGGTTTTTTTCTGCTAGGCCCTGCGGGCGGCACTTGCATAGAATTCGCCCATTTTAAGTGATATTAACAACAGTTACATAATAGATAGATATCAGGTCATTCACAGAGAGAGGGTCAGTATATATAGTTAAAACACGGAACAGGAAGGAGTTAATGTATAATAATATGCTAAATTTACGCACAATAAGAATGACAGTTGTTTAAATAAATGAAATTTTACGTATTTGTGATAGATTATTTCAAATGAAACACTATTATTGACTACTAATATTGTCTACAACTGATATTAACTCTTACCGTACATAATATAATTAGCTCATAGGAGACTTGCAGTGCTTAAATATGTGTTACAACCGTCAATGTCTATAAGTTGAATCAATATCTTATAGTTTGTCACAATTAAAGATAGTTATAACAAAGTTGACTTAAATAATAGATTTTTACATATTGATTAATTGTACCCGTGTTTATGAATAAAAGGAGGGTAATTGTGCGATGACATTAGCAGTCGCTTTAATTAAAAGGTGTGAATTTTACTCCAACTCGTGGTAATTCTTTACCTAAAACTGTTACTGTATCTAATAAATTTTAAAGTTACATTATATATACACCTTCATCAGGAGAGTAAAAATCTGTATATAAAGGTAGATTATTACAATATAGCACCCCTGAGGTGATATCTCACAAAAGCGGCGCTATGCAAATTGTCCAATTAATAAATAAATATAATGTTTACATTTTATTATGTACGTATGCATTGATATCCGGGAAATAGATAAAATAATGTTATCCGATTAAACGTTATTTTATTAAAAAATAAATAACTTTTTTTAAATCACTTTATTATACACAACCAATACATGTTTCATGAACGAAGTATACACCGAAGTCAAAAATTAAATATAGATTACAATTGGAAAAAAAGAAGTTGAAGGAGGGGGGGAGGGGTAAGAGTAGGCTGGGTTAATAAGAATTAGGAATTACAATATGAAAGACCAGTTAAGTGGGAAAATATTTAAAAGATAGTTTATAAAAAAAAATCTTGTTAATTATATCTGCTTTTATAAACATGTTCTCTTATTTCTAAAATTTCTAAATTATTTATTTGCGATGCTTTATATCCTGTGTGAAGTATTTTAAGACCTGAAAAAAAATAGCATGTAATCATAAAACAATATATTCATAAGACAAATAACATTTAATAACGGTTATTCTAATAAATTGATAGTTGAAATACTAAATAAAAAAATATTCTCTTCAAACGGTATTTTTACCCTATTTCTTAAGATATAAATAAACAATCAGGATTAAAGCATCGCAAATAAATAATTTTTAAATTTTAGAAATTAGAAAACATGTCAATATAAAATCAGATATAATTAATAAGCAAAAAAAAATTATAAATAATAATGAAAAATGCCATTGCAAAGTTTAAATAAACTTCCAGAAGAAATCTTCTTATGAAACGCATGATCAAGTAATTTTGCATATTATTTAAATATTCGCGCCAGTTATTTGGTTAGTTCTTACACCGCCAGAGGTGCGCTCTGTCGACCAGCTATTGCCGCGGCCATATTGAATAAACGCGTGCTTTTTTCGTCAAACGTAATCACGTAATTGTGGATAATTTTCACTGTAATGTAATTAATCCAATGGATTACGAACTTTCTAAAACATATTTTCTTCGATATTATCCAAAAATTGTATGAGCAGAAACGATATTTTTGAAGAAATATCGTATTACATGTGGCGATTCCTTTTCAGTATGAAATCGTGTCTTAATTTTTAATGTCTTATTTTTTTTTGTATCCAGTCGCCTGCAAACCGAAATGAACCTTACGGTTGCTTAAAATTGAGGGGCAGATTGATATTTTTTGCCTGCAGACTTCCTATGCAGAATTTATCAGAATCACACAATTTTAATTTGACCAATCAGAGGGTCTACATCGTCCAGACGCTGGGACAATAATACTATCAGATTATACAAACTTTGTTTCCGAAATATTTTGGCCAAAGACAAAGCACGTGTCCCCAATTTGGAAGTTCATTTGATTGCTTAGCAGTAATTACCCATAAGATTATCAACAAAAATTTAAAACGTTGAACTGAAGTTAATGGGGAGGGGCATGAGATGGGTAAGAGTAAGGAGGGAAGTACCTGGCTATTCGGATCTGTTCACCAAACACAGTAAAAGCCATTTCACTAACGTTTCAATTCTGAATGGTGGTCTTAAACGAGGGCGATACTGAGAGTATCTTCCACTCTTACAGTAATACAATAATATGAATAGGTACCGCACAAGAATCCCAACTGCCCTGAGCCAGTGAGAATATGTCATCAGTAATTGGGGCGTGTTGTGATGCTGAAAAGAGTGGGGAGAGGAAGTAGATGGGGAATAAGAATGTTGGTTCTGAAAAGTGGTACTTTACTGAGAGCTACGACTCTGAAATGTTCTGCAAATGTGATGTTTGTAATTTCGCATGCCGAGATTCTAACCCATCATCTCTAAATTCGTAAGCATGGATCTTAACCGCTAAGCCACTGAAGTCGCCATTGTAAAAAAAGAAACAGTTTTACATCAGTACATGTAATATGTGCATATCTATATGTCAATTTTTAACATTTAATCCCTCAGGCCGCTGGCACATTCTGTCGGAAGATTTTGCAATAAAATCAAAATAAATAGAATAGTTCTGAAAGGTTACCGGATAAATCATCACATAATTCATAACTTCTTTAAAAAGGTATATAAAGTCATGAAAAGTTATGAAACAAAAACTTCATTAACTGGGTTAAGTAGGTTAGGTTATTTTTTTTTTTTTTTTTTATAGTGAATACCTCACAAGAGTCCCAACTGCTCCCGTCTGGAGCCAGTGAGACTATGGCATCCACAATCGGGGGATGTTGTGAGGCTGAAGGTAAGTGGGGAAGGGAAAGAGGAAGGTGGGGAAGTACCTGGCTATTCAGATCTAGTCACTAAACACGGCTAAGCCATTTGGAGCAACGTTTCAATTCTGAATGGTGGTCTTACACCAGGGCGATACTGGTAGTATCTTCCACTCTGGAACGTGCCGCAAATATACTATATATTATTTTAATTAATTAATTGTGAAATAACACAAAGGTTAGGTTAGGTTAAAAAAAATAATTTTTTCATCGTTTCTAATGACTTTATATCACTTTTTAAAAGTGTGTTGAATTGTCACTGTCTTGAGTTATCATGAAACCGTTCTGAAAGTATTCGAAAATTAAAAACTGTTTTTGAAAGATGATAAAATACGCTTCTAAATTGTATCAGTAGAAATAAACATATTATTTATAAAGTGTCAAAATTTTTAATGTAAACATAAAAAGTGTTTTAAAAATGGCTCACATCGTCTGAACACTGAAAAAATGACTTGTTTTTGAAACATTTGTTTTTTTTCAGACAAATGTCTTACAAACATTATTGTCAACTCATTTTTTTCACTTCATATAAAAATAACACTGGTCGACATTTATTTTTTAAGTGCTGTCCCTTAAGCAAAGCTAATTTTTTTATATGTATTTAGTATCCATAAACACGAAATGAAACAAAAAAAAATTTAATAGGTCAGGTTTTTTTATTATTTAACAAAGTTTTTTTACATAATTCTTCCATAGTATGACGGGTACTTACTTAACAAAATTTCAAAACTAATTCAATTTATTTTTTTTTGCTCCTGATTTGCGCTTGGGAGTATTTTGAGAGTCTCTCTGCAGGGTCCAGCAATAGTCTGCTAGCATAGATGGACTCCACTTTCCTCGGTATCACTTTTCCATATCCGCAATGTCCTGGTGAAATCGTTCGCTGTGCTCGTCACTGACATCTCCCATATTTTAGGGGAAAAAATTCAAATGAGAGTGAAGGAAGTGTATTTTTAGTGACATGTTACACCCATATTTTTATAGACTATGAGCATTTCAGACACAATGCTGATATAGTCTTCACTTTTATGACTTCCAAGAAAGTTCTCGACAACATTCTTGAAGGCTGACCAAGCGGCTAGCTCGACTGGTCTCAACACTGTTATAAAATTCGGATCAGTCAAGACCTCCTTTATTTGTGGTCCCACAAATATTCCTTCTTTAATTTTTGCGTCGCTGACCTTAGGAAACTTTTGCTTTAAGTAAATCATGCCATTTCCATCCTTAGAGAAGCCTTTTGAAAAAAAATCATCAAACCCAATTTAACGTGTAAGGGTGTAAGTAATATATCTTTAGATTTTACTAAGGGAGCATGTTGAACATTCTTCGTGCCAGGTTTAAGGTGCTTTCTAGTAGACCAGTCCTTCTTGGCATAATGGTTTTTCCTGTCTCTGCTGTCTCACTTACACAGAAAACAACAATACTTTGTGTATCCCGCTTGCAGTCCTAGTAGGAGCCCTATTATTTTTAGATCACCACATATTTTCCATTCGTATTTTACAAAATTATTTTTTGTTAACAGCAGCTTCATGTTGTCATAGTTCTCTTTCATGTTTGCAGCATGACCAAATGAAATGGATCGTCAAAAATCAAAAAATCAATGATAACTCACGAATAAAAATGAATTAATACACATTTTAGTAAAACTTAAGACCCATAAAAACCTGACGTGATAGAAAAAAACTAATCACATATCTGAAATCAGCGTGAAATTTCCTGTCAGATTTGGCTACTTTCGTTAAAGGGACAAAAAATGTGTTGACCAGTGAAATGAATAAGAAATTTACAACGTTTCATAAATTTTTCTGTAATTACGATCGGAAACTCTTGTTTTATAGAGGGTGTACATTTTAAATATTCTGTGGTAATTTTCTTTGATTACAAAGGGTAGTGTTTTATCTTTTTAACACCGTTTAGATCATATTTCTCACCATGACAGTGAGGGATACACCAAGCTTTCCATGAGACCATACAAGTTGTTCCCAAAGGCGAACAAATTAGACGGAGGGGTTAAGGTATGGTGTTTTGTGAAGTAATAATTGGTTTATCCTACGGAATTTCATCTATGCTCGTAACAATTTCCATCCATTAATGTATGCAATTCCGTCCTTCTTCTTGCACTCCCAGGTTAACTTAATTATTTACGTCTTTCATCTCATCATGCAGGCACTAATGCACACTCGAAAACGATTAACTCATTATCTTGTATGTGGGTTAAGTAATTCTTAAATAAAATAGAAGGAGTTTATAAAAGAAGTTAATTTTTTCAGTTGTGAAATATGAAAGAGTTACATTATTCAATTTACTTCCTTTAACGCAAAAAATCTGCTACGACACTGCCAACATGTTGTACAGCTAATTGTTGTAAAAATAACGGCCATTCACCATTTAAAATTATCGGGGTGAATTTGATGTGTTTGATTATTTGACGGCCTCCGTGGTCGAGGGGTAAGGATCTCTACTAGCAAGCTGTAGGTTGCGGGTTCAAATCCCGGCGTGCGCAAGTAAGTTTTATTTTATTGATTTGTGTTATTTCACAAATTACTCATTTAAAATAATATATAGCATATTTACGGCACGTTCCAAGTTGGAAGATACTCCCAGTATCGCCATGGTGTAAAACCACCATTTGGAATTGAAAAAATATTTTCCTACATCTAAGATGAATTAACCGTTAAAGGATTGTTTGAAAGGGAGATATTTAAATACTAATGTTAGAGGTTGCGCACTAATATTATATAAACGATAATAATTAAGCTAAAATGGTGATAATATTTAATAAAAAAGCGACTCGTTTGAAATAGTGTGAAAATCTCTCAACAGTTCTCTTAAGTTGCATTTTAAGATACACTGTGATTTTTTTCATGCTCATAACATATTAAATAACAGGACAAAACGTGTTTTAAATAATTTTCGGAGCTTACTTTGCGATATTGTTTTATCGATGGAATTTCATATAAATAACGTTTCGGCATAACAAATGTATAGTTATTATCTTCGAAAATAACATTTTTTAACATGAGTTAACGAGAAATTTGCTATAAATTGGTGGAAATTGGGTATGCGTGGGTTTAAGTGAGAATAAAGGTTACTAAGTAACGAGCATAGTTGCACCAAACTAGATCCAGTGGAAATATTTGGTATTTACTGCGTTTAGTACAGGAGTTCGTGCGTCAGACAAACTGGGCTCTTTTTTGGTGAAGAAATACCTTCCTGTGCTTTTGAGAGGTGCAAAAATCATTCTCGATCAAAAAACAAATCCGATGAAGTTTCAATCCATTCGTAAATACACATAAATCACTTATAATTTAAATAAATAAAATTATTCAAGGCTATCCGTAATCGATAATGTCGAAATAAAATAAAGCGAGATAGGGAACGCAGAAACACATGATTGTAGGCAGGACAACCATAATCGTAATCCATAGTACGTCGTGTTTTACTACGCTACTCTCTAATGCTGTTGGTAATACAGACATTTCATTCGCACGCACATGTTCTTTGAATGGCTTCCTTTTCTAATGCGTTTCGTTTTTTGCTTGATACTAAAATCTTAATCGTCAATTTATTTAGTCTACGACCTACATGTACAGTTTCTGAAATCTAATACCAACACTAAGAACATTTTTTCTTGATGGCTTATAACGGCTTCAGAAAAATATATTCAGTTTTTATTATCTCTTTAAAGCCGAGCTACGGATTATACAAAGTCTAATAACAATGACCACATTTACCCAAATTACAATAGAATAAAGTGTAAATTTCAGTCTGTGCTAAGCTTTTAACGATGATGAAATGCGTAAATTTACAAAAAAATTAAGATGGATTACATTAAAATTTAACATATTTTTGAATTTTAAAGAAGAATTTACAATTTTTGTGCGCAGCATGTTGCTTTCTATTAAAATTCAATATACTCGTACTACACCAACAAAATGTTTTTTCACGGCCATTAAAACATTGAATAGAAGATTCATAGTTAGAATGAGCATCTGAACAGCACCTTTTAACTCTTGGCTAAAGACTATACTTATTGAGTATAGGTAGCTACCAGACTTCTCGATCAGGTAGAAGAGTATCAACTGATTTATTATATTCATTAAAAATAAATAATCTCTATTGGACAGCCCTGAATTATTGGAACTAATTTACATAAATATACCTGCCAGGCAAAAAGGTTGAAGAAAATGTCAGGAATAACTGCTTAAAGTAAGTCAAGGACGTCCCTTAACACCCCGTATAGATTTCTCGAATTCATCACTTTGCAAACAAACTCTGCAAACTTATTGATAAGTATATTTGGTGTCAACATTTTTTTGGTTTCAAAAAGCAAATAATTTCAGACCTAACTCTTTTCATTATTTTTTTATTTACTCGTTTAATTTAAACGCCCATAGGGCTTGATTACTAATTTTTATCTTTTATTATTTCTTGTCTCATAATAGTCGGAAAATTTTTAAAAGAAAATCACCTCAATGGGCCCAAAAATAAATTTTGTATTGTTTTGTTAAAAATACAGTGCGCTTACTTCGGTAGGTGATTCTACATGATAGTAGAAGTAAAAAAGATAAATAATTTTATCTTAATTCCAATGCTTAATTTCCCATACAAAAATGAATATTTTTCACTGAAAAATATTTATTTACCCATAAAAACGATTCAACTTTTTTACCTAAAAACTACCAAAAAACGTTGGAATTTCGAAAAAAGTAATTTATCTTTTTACTTGTACTATCATGTAAAATGACCCCCCAAAATTAGTGCACTTTACCCCCGGACACCATGTATATGTAGCTAGTTTGAAAAAACTATATTATTGAGTAGAACTGATATTTGAAATAGTTTTTTCGAACAAGACGTCAATAATTTTTTATCAAAATAGTAGATTTATTTTTGACCGCTCTTTAGTTATTTTTTCCAAAAATTGTTCGATAGTAATATTAACATATTCACAAATTAATATTACTTTGAAGAAGTATTGAGAATAAAAATGGATTTATTTCGTCTTTTCCCATAACGGGGGTCGCTTTTTATGGTGTATCGAGTCAGGGTGGTTAGGATGATCGGCTATAACCTTTATCGGACTTTATCGTATTCACTAAGTGATGAAGGGAACCATAGAAAATTTTTCAAGAAGAAAGCGTTCTAACACGTGTCCTCAATTTGTTTTCCACACGTGTTCAACAAACAGGGGCTTACTTTCCGCATTTCGTTTGTTTTTTAATGTGATATATTATTAAATATTATTTATTTATTACTGGTGCAGACCCGTGAAAAATCATGGGATATTTTAATTCTAATTTTGAAAATAAAATATTGGATTATAGATAAGTGTACTTTATCGCTGGTCCAAAATCTTCACACAATCAGTTCCTATTTTTTAAAATACATTTAAATTTAAATAAAACTGAATTCATTGAACTAGATTTTACGCAGGACTAAGTTGAGGAATATTGTGGAGCTATACAAGTTCGAAAAGGAAAAAAGAGACTGGAAAGAGTAAGCACCTGAAAATAATGTATATCAATAGACTTCCAAATTAATAGACTAACATTAAAGACATCACCATGTGATCGTATTTTTGGCACCATAGCGCGCACATTGAAATAATCAGACCATGCGCAGACAAATAAATTTCGCCAAATTAAGACAAAGGCTTGAAGCGTTGTCATTTTTATGCGCAGGATCTGAATGTTCGTTTCAAAACGGATTGAGTGAGGTGGGTAAATTATAACACATTTGTAAAAGTGTCTAGTGTAAAAAAATGTAAAATTTTGGAAACACAATTTGGGATTTGTTTAAGCAGTTTTAAAAAGGACTAGTAATTTGTAATCAGATTTTATTTTCGTGGACCAAACCGTCCTAAATGGATTCTAAAAAACAGTCTTTTATAAAAATAAATTGACCAGATTATTCCAAAACCGCGTAGCCTAATGAGTTCTTTATCAAAACGGTGCCATTGACGGATAGTCCTCGTAATTTCCACTGGCCGGAGTAATTAATCGGCCCACATTTCCAGGCTGCAAATTCATCGCCTACTATAATTTAGCGCCTAGAAAATTCATCACCTTATAAATTATGTTGCCTGGTGACTTTATTTCTACGTGCAGAAGAATCAGATAGATTATGAAAACTAAATTTAAAAAAATAATATATATATTATTTTATTTCTTACAGGATTACTGAATCAGTACTTACGTTGAGCAGTGGTGTAATGTATTACCATGGTATGGTACTAAGTATTGGGACTAGTACAGGAAAAGACGAAGGTAATAAAACCATATGCGGTCGTATTATGAATGTAAAGAAAAATGGAACACTTAGGCTTGGAACAACGCTTAAGCTTGGGATGCTTGGACTTGCGAAGCATAGACTCGGAACGCTTCGGCTTTGAAAGCTAAGGCTTGGAAAGCTGAAACTTGAACGCCGTAGCTTGAAATAATGTTTAAGGGCCCGCTTTCCGCGTAAAGAATTTAGATTTGGGCAACACCTACAAAATTTAGTGTTAAAAGAATCCGACAGAGGTGTCTGAATTCGTATTAGGAATAATTTTGGGGATTATGAAATTAAATTACCGACATCTATTGCAATTTTAGAAAAACAGAACCATTTTTAGTTAGCACCGACCTTAGAGTAATAATGCACCGACCAAATGAGAACGAAGTCGATATGAAGATGGTTCTCAAAATATGGGTTTTATTACGGATTTAATTAAATTTTTTTTTTTAATTTTACAAAAAACATTTACGAAAGTTATTTGTATAGGTATAAAAATTACTTTACTTTACTAAAATACTATTCTCACTTTTATAAAAGTAATTTATAACTTTTATAAAATCAATAAATATATTTTTACATCAATAAGGTTTTAAACTTTTTTACTCGAAAACTATCTTAAAACGTTGGAATTCCAAAAAAAGTTTTTTTTTCTTTTTTACTTGTACTATCAATTAGAATCACCTCCCGAAGTTTGTGCACTTTACCCCCGACATCTTGTATAATATGCGCAATATAATATTTATACAAGTGTAATATCTACTTTTGTACATTTATATAAATTATATACACGTTTACATTTTTATGCTCATCAAATTTATTATATTATAAAGATAGATAGAAAGATCCTTAGTGCTTCCTGAGGACTTACAAATCAGAAGACTTTTTTGTAATTATTTATTTATTCATTTAAACAATTAAATAATTATAAAGAGTAATAAAACATGTAAGCAACATAAAATTACATTCTAAAATGTGAAAGGGGCTCTATTTATTTACATTTTTATGAAATTACTACTTTTAATAGTTTAAGCTTTCAGTGAACTTTCAATTTTATTTTTAACTTCTCTAAATATTATTTGTTTAAATTGTCAAATATAATTTAATCACAAACACAAGATTCACTCAAAATGAAAGATTGGTGGTTCTGAAATGTTCCCATAAATACGGTGAAAGAACCCTAAACTATGAACTTATTGCCCTAAACATGCTTCGAGCGAAATGCGGATCTGGAAACCTTATCGTCAATCTGAGCAAAACATACCATGAACGTCAATATAGCAACAGCCTTTGTTCTGCTGCAGTTTCATTAAATGCCGAGAGATCCGTTTACAGTCTCCAAAAAGCAATACTGGGGCACAACCCTAGAAGCCAAGCTAAATGATTGGAATACAGAAAGATAAAAACACACCATTGTCAAAAACATCTTGGCCGTAAATGATTAAATAAAATTAGATTTATTCAGGAAGGCAAGCATTACGGTGATCGATGTTAAAAATCTAACATAGCCCTAGAATAACTCCAGTATCTTTAAGAAACCTTTCTCTTAAAGCTCAGAAAAAAACTTTCCATGACAGTTAGATATACCACTCTACAACAAGGCCGCGTACGGTAAAACTGTAAAAAAAAATAAAGTAATAAATAACAAAATAAATATTTCACAACACAATAATTTCATCGAAAATCTTAAATCCGTTTCACCTTTCTACATTTTCTATATTCTCCTTAAGAGTATAATCCTTAGATAATGCCTTTTCAAATTATTCGTGGAAGCTAGAAAAAAAATAAAATCATTGATTATAACTGCACTTCAAGTGACCTTTTAAATAACAGTAAAGGGCTCAAATGATTTTATTGTTACGTCCGTGCCTTTGCATCTTTACAAGACTTGGGCAAAACATTCTGTAGCAGAGTATAGATTTCACATCTGAAACATAATTAAAGAGTTTATTGAAAATAGAACACCAAGGTACGGTTAGTCAAAAAACGTACAATAAAGTTAATTCTGGGAAGAAATTGTACAGTTGACATTCAGGACAGGTTCACTCCCTCCTCCTCAAAAAAGACCCTCTATACAGCATTCTCAAAGATGACACAGGCTCTGAGAGAAATTATTTTCTTCAGGGCCTCCTTCCGACATAAAAAATAACATCACTGAACTAAATTATATTATTGTAGAAAGCAATCACTTTGTGGTTTGACATATTTAATAAAATAAAATACTTTTTTGTTTTAAAACCACGATATTTATTAATTTAAGAACCGACCGGTTTCGCTTTACTTAAGCATCATCAGGGTACAAATTAATACTAAACAAGAAGTACATAATGTGTGCATATATATAACAAAATATAGAGGGAGACAACATGATACAAATATATTATAGAGGGAGACAACATGATACAAATATAAGCAACACAAAGACGGTCATAAAATACATTAACATAAGTGTACAAGTAATGGAAAACCGCTAGATAATTATGTAGACTAATGGGTTATACGAATAAATCGGGAAAAACAAAACATCAATAAAACCTCAATAATAACGGTTTTTCCGAATTTGCAAATCATTTGATCGATAAAGATCATACATTCTGTCATAGAACCGGTGCTAACATCTTACATAAAAACGGGCATGGTAACAGACTAAACAATTTAGAGGCACTAGAAATTAAAAAAGCTGTAAAAACCAAAAGTCAGATACTTAATAATCAATTAGACATATCAAGTAGTCCAATATTAAGTCTGTTTCCAATAAACCCATAAAAAATTCCCAGTTCTCCTTACCTCCTTACCACCTTGCCAGTTGATGTTTTGTTTCTCCCGATTTATTCGTATAACCCATTAGTCTACATAATTATCTAGCGGTTTTTCCATTACTTGTGCACTTATGTTAATGTATTTTATGTCCGTCTTTGTGTTGCTTATATTTGTATCATGTTGTCTCCCTCTATATTTTGTTATATATATGCACACATTATGTACTTTTTGTTTAGTATTAATTTGTACCCTGATGATGCTTAAGTAAAGCGAAACCGGTCGGTTCTTAAATTAATAAATATCGTGGTTTTAAAACAAAAAAGTATTTTATTTTATTTAATTATATTCCCCACAGTTTCAGAACTTTCGATAGCTTTTTTCGCTGGCCCGTTCATTATTTTTCTGGATTCCAAGTTCGAGTATTGTTATTTGAAACAGGTGGCCCATATTATTATTACATATTATATTATATTTCGGACATCGTTGCATTGTGAATCATTAGAGCAGATCTTAGAGTAATATTACTCTAAGGAGCAGATGTAAAGTGACGTGTGTATTTGTGTACGTAGAAAGTTAATTCGCAAATAAATCACGATCGTATAGGAACAAGAAAAGAGACAAGACAACAAGAAAATTAAATTAATAAAAATTTACCCCGTAATTTCTAATGCATTGGAATTAGTTTTATTTCCCAAAGTACCTATTCTGAAAAAAAAATAATAACTTTTTACTACACAATACATAAATAAAAATATGAATTATTAATTTTTATAGTAAATTATCGTTTATAATAAATATAAGCTTATAAATCAAAAATTGTATTTTTTTCTTCTCACCTATTAGATAGGATATAATTTTATGAGATAACATTTTTTCTTTGAAATACGGGATATCTTTCGTGTATTTCCCATCTTTGAAAAAACAATATTTATTAACTCATAAACTTTACACGCGTAAAAATTATCTTTATAAATTCAAATATTTGCACGTAATCGCACGTTTGTAGATCATAGAACGATGAACGACACGTCTGCCCCCAAAGCCCTCGAGTTGGCGAATGAACTTCTCAAAGAAAGATAGTTTAATCTGCAAGTCGGAGCGAGCGCGCTATAATAAATATGATTTAAAAGCAATAGGCGTAAGCGACAGTTGTGAAAATGTTTAATAAATCACGGCGTATTTCAAAAATAGCAAAAATTACTTATGGGGTCTATTGAGTAGCATTAAAAGAAGCATTGTGATTTTTTTCATACATATAACTTGTAAAATAACAGAAATAAACGTGTTAATAATATTTTTCGGAGCATACTTTTCGATTTATTTCTATCGAGGGAATTTCAAATAATTACCGTTTCGGCTTTTGGAACAAATAGATACTATCTTAAAGAATAACATATATTTTTTTAAGAGCTTAAAAACTTCAAAATTTTAAGGAAAGTATGTCGGAAATTGGATGAAATTCGAATAGTGGGCCCTTAAGCTTGAAATAATGAGGGTTGAAAGGCTAAGGCTTGGAACGCTGACGCTTGGAATGCTGTGGCTTGTAATGCTAAGGCTTGGAATGTTTAGGCCAGGAACTGTTAAGCTTGGAATTATGTGGTTTGTAATGCTTATGCTTGAAAATTTTAGGCTTGGAGCGCTTAAATTAGAAACTATTTTGCTCGGAATGATACATGGAACGCTTAGGCTTGAAATTTTTGGTCATGAAGAGCAGTTTTTTTTTATTTTTTTTTTTTATAGTGAATACCTCACAAGAGTCCCAACTGCTCCCGTCTGGAGCCAGTGAGACTATGGCATCCCCAATTGGGGGATGTTGTGAGGCTGAAGGCCTGAGAAGGCTCTGAGGCTGTTGTGAGGTAAGTGGGGAAGAGAAGATAGTCGGAGAAAGGAATTTTAAAAACAGATGTGACATCTCTGAATATTTTATGACTCCTTACGTGAGATGAATTATAATATACTTGAGATGGTCCATGTCAAAAGTCGTTATAACAGAAACTGTGATTATAATTTTGCTGGAAGATTAATGTCAAATAAGGTTAATGTTAACTGTCCATCGACTTCTCTACTCATTCATATACGGCAATGGCGTATTCTTTGGTGAGTTTCGGAATTGTATCTCGTTTAAAAGGTATGTTTCTTCAGGTATAATATGCATACTATAATGTGTCCTCCGTCGTCGAGGGGTAAGGCTTTCGACTAGAAATATAAAGGGCGCAGGTTCAAATTCCGGCGTGCTCAAGTAAATTTTATTTGATGAATTTGTGTTATTTCACAATTTATTCATTTGCAATAATATATATAGTTCTAGATTGGAAGATACTTTCAGTATCGCTCTAGCCTTAGACCACCATTCCGAGTTGAAATGGTTTTAGCCGTATTTGGTGACAAGATCTGAATATCCAGAAACTCTCCAACCATCTCCTTCCCTTCTTCAATACCTTTAACTTCACAACATACCCTAATCGGGGATGCCATAGTCCAACTTAGCTCTAGTCGGTTGCGAGCAGTTGGGACTCTTGTGCCGTACTCACATTTAAAAAAATGTATATATTTATACCTGCTCATATTTGGAAAAACGTAAAAAATAATAAATCAGCGAAGATTTCAAGAAAAAAGCCTTTTTCAATTTGTGTCTTACCGCAAAGATTATGTTATTAAACAGGCAGTAAAACAATTTATGCCGTATTGTGGTTATACCACTAACGCATACCTCAAGGATATCATTTCCGCTGCTTCAAGTATTCTTTGTCTTTCCTCTGCCTGTTCCACATGTGAAATTTTATTATAAAAACAATTATGATGGGTTTCTTTTTTGTGGGTAGGTACATTGCTTCTACAAGTTTTTCTTCTTGGTGCCAGTATATTAAGTATTTGGTAACTCACTCGGATGAACATGTGGGGAAGTAATGAATAGGGGAGTTGGGGTGGGGAGACGAAAATAAGCTGGAAAAATAAGGGTGGAAGAGAAATTAAATGTTAGGGTCGTTCAACGCACGTATTTCGGGAGTTTTTTTCGTACCAGAAATGGTGTGTGGAATATTTTTAATGTAGAAACCACGCTAAAGCTTGTAAAGAAATACGGCTTTTTTAATCAAGATACTGTTAAAAATGTGACTGCATTATCATTTTCTAACAAAATATTAGTTATTGAGAATATATTTGAACATGTGGTCTCGCAGGTGCCGTTGTCCGAATTATTATAATGGAAGAAATGCGAAATTATTATTATTTTGAATAACACTAGAATTTGTACTTTACTGAAAGTTTGTTGAAATTAAATTTGTGAAATCATTGTTTATAGGCCTCCAGTACCAATTTTTAACAGGAAAACGAGTAATTTGACCAGATTTTTAATATATTAGCAATATTTCATTTCAATAAGTTTTGTGTGTGGGCGGAAGGTTGTGGACAAAAAGTGGCTGCATCATTAAATGATATTACCGCGTTTGAAAAAAAAATAAATTTGGTTCGCCCTAATAAATTACCAAAATAAACCTACTTGTGTACAGCTTATAGCTATAATAAAGTGTTTGAAAAAAAGTTTCAATTTTTTTTTCGTGAGTGTCGTTCAAGAGTAATAACTTCTCCCAGTTGTCTAGAGCTAGTCAAACTATGGCATCCCAAATCGGGGTATATTTTGTGGCTGAAAGTAGTGTAGAGGGGAACAGTGTGCGGAAGAGGAAGGTGGGGGGAGTTCTCAGCTATTCAGATCTGGTCATCAAACACGGCAAATGACATTTCAAGAAAGTTTCAATTCTGAATGGTGTTTTTTTACCAGGGTGATACTGCTGACAGCATCTACCACTTTAGAACGTGCCGCAAGTATAATTAAAGAACCTACATTATTTTGAGATGAATTAATTTATTTTAGAACAATGGGAATTCCAAATTAATTAATTAAATAATATTTACTTCCGCACAATTATGCAAAAAATGTTATCTTTTACAATAACATATTTTTTTTAAATATATTTAATTAATGAGGTTTGTCCGGATCTTGGCAACAGATGCGTTTGCCTACCAACAGCGTGGAAGGCTGAATTGGAAGTGACCTAATGACCTCTCCAGCAGGATTAATAGAGCATTGTGATGTACCGCAGTGGGAGGGATGTGTTCATACATCAGATGTATTTTCCTTCACAGATGTTCCTCTTCTTCCTTTCCATAAAAAACCCTCTACACAGCATACTCAAAGACGACATAGGCCCCGAGTGAAATTATTTTCGTCAGGATCTCCCGTGTGGACCTAGTTTTAAAAAAATGGTAACCGGATAAATCATCACAATGATAATTCATCACATCTTTAAAAAGTTATATAAAGTCATGGAAAGTGATGAAACAAAAACTTTAATAACTGGGTTATGTAGGTTAGGTTAGGTTAAAAAAAAAATTCATGGTTTCTAATGACTTTATATCACTTTTTAAAAGTGTGTTGAATTGTCACTGCGTTGAGTTATCATGGAACCAAAAAAAAATAAATCACGCCCTCATTAAAAGTAAATCAATGATAGGACATGATTGCAAAAAAAGGATCAAATATTACCTGCATACGTTCAATATATTAACTAATTCCGTTGTTCCCATTGATTTAGATTTCTTGTTAAAAAAGCAAAATAAAAGTCCTTTATAAGATAAGAAGAGTTTGCAATGTTTGCAAAGTAATTAGATGCCAAGAAGCATTGACCTGCTCCAGGCAATGAAAATAGCACGTTTCTGTGTTTTTCTCATTAATATTGCCAGGGAATAGATCCTGATGACAAGCGTTCGACCGCAAACAAATTGTGCCTAAAGGATTTTCCTTTCCTGGCCTTAATGTTAATACCGGTGTCAATGAACAGATAATCCCTAGAACTGATCCCTAATTCTGTTTAGAAACCAAAGGAACAAATGCATAATCATCGTGGGTTCAATCCTCTGTTAGGTAAGTCCTCCATGACTGTGCAAGCAACTTTTTCCTCTTAGAATTATGAAAGTTGAAGTAATTCAAATAGTATTGTCATGCTCTTAGGTTACAAATTTTGTAACCGTGATAGCCTCGGTGGTTGAGAAGGTTCGCAACTAAGAATCCGGAGATTACGGGTTAAAATCCTCGGGTGAGCAAGTAAAATTTATATATTTAATTTGGGTTATTTTGACCACCATTCTGAATCAAAGTTGCGTGAAATGGCTTCAGTGTAGTGTTGGTGAACAGATCTTAATAACCAGTTACTTTCCCACCTTCCTTTTTCCCATCTCCTTTCCCTCCCTACTACCTTCAGCGTCACAACATACCCCAATTGTGGATGCCACAGACTCTCTAGCTCCAGGCGGTTGAGAGAAGATACAAATTGAGACAAATTGACTACTTTTGGTACACTAGAAACGCCCACAACACAATTCTCTCGGTTTTTCTTTTCAGTGCTTTTTTTGCCTATTGCATTCGCCTTTTCTAATCTAGCCGAAAAACATCTCAATTTTGGACAGTAAAAATTGGGTCAAAAAAGTGCTGATGTTATTCCCGGGAGTATTTTAACTGGCCTCCCTGAAACACTAAAATTAGAGAACTGTTTCGATTGGATTAAAGATATTTATATTATGGAAGGTAGATAAAAGTGGTGCTAGTTTTAGACGAAATCAAGTTTTAGAGCAACTTTCGTTGTGTATATTCCATTATAACTCAAAAGTGATATAAAGTCAAATTTCGGACAACATTGCAGTGTCCATCATCAGGGCAGATGTGTTATTTGAGGTTCTGGTGAAATGTGAGCTTATGTATGAGGATGTGATACCGTGTTGCCAGCTTCAACCCTCTGAGCTAACATTAATGTATAATTTTTAAAGTGGTTTTCTTCGTTTAGCTCTGGTGTAGCCGTCAATTACCGGATACCAAGAACTATTGAGCTTAGCTCCATCGTCTCTATTAATGTTTACGGGATTTTTATGAATTTCAATGGCCTCCGTAATCAGTCGTGCTCTATAAGTTTTGGGTCTCCCCAGGACTTCAGGAACAAATCCAAAGTAATGCCCGGTGTTAATCAAATGCTCGGCAATTGCCGATTTGTCATGGTGGCCGAGTTTACAAGCTCTGAAGTGTTCTGAAATCCTTGATTTTAATGAGTTATCCGGTCACCAAAAAAACAACTACCACACCTAACAAACAAACACACCACACTTTTTTATTACAGTAGCTCCAAACGGGAGACCCTGAACAAAAAAAATTCCCTCAGGTCATCTTTGGGTATGCTGTATAGGGGATATTTTCAAGGAAGACAATGAGAGGAAGTTGAGGGAAGGAAATATGTATGAGGGGTCTGTAGGAATCTTAAAGGTGAATTTATCCAAGAGTGACAGGCGAATGAATCCATCCCTCTTATCTTATGAAGGTCAAAGGCGATGGGTCATAATAGTCTTGCTGGTGAGCTCAGAAGGTCTCCCTCAATCAGTCTTTGCCGATCCGGCCCGCCACCCAGTAGGTGGGCACACACTTCTGCAAAGTACTAGAAGAACCTCACCCCATTGATTCGTGCACCCCTGCAAAGTCAACAAACTTAGCAAACCACTTGAGCGACCATCGCGAAATGGTTCCCCGGGCGGCGGTAACTGTACCCGCCTCCCTGATTTATAAAAAAACCACCATTCATCACACAAATAATGTTTGTATATTTCATATATATATTTTTTATATTTTATATTTATATATTAAATATAAAAATTTTCTCGTATATGTTGATTAACATTATATATATTATATACCGTGTTGTACACGGTATTATACCCTGTTGCTTTACCTCCTCCTATAGTCAAAATTTTGGACAGCATTACAGTGTATGAAATTGTTGGCTAAAGAAGGGGGTAGCGCAACACGGCATAATACCCCAAAAATAAATCATTATAATACTTTTGGTCGTGAAAATCTCAAATCATGTCTTGTTAAAAACGGATTATTTATAAAATAGTGTTGCTGTGTAATTATTATTAGGTGACAGCTATTTCGCTTTAAGAAGGTATGAAATTTAAAAATAAACTTGTTTTGTCTTTCTGCTGGTGATGTGATACATGAAACTGAACAAGACACAGAAAAATAAAAGGGTAATGGTCTTAACTGGGAATCAAACCCAGAACTTTGTCTTAACGGGACACCGCCTCTAACCACTCGGCCATCGGGACCTCATTATTATATATATATATATCTCATATCTCATATTTCAAAATAAGAATTGAAAATAATTTAATTAATCTATTTTTTAACGAGTACTTTTTGCCATACGTAGTAATGCAAAATCATGTGTTTTTGGTTTGAAAATTTGGTCGCCTAGAAATGTTTCAGATGCTTTAATAAATCTTTTTATAAGCCCAGAAAAAATAATGTATACGTCCTATGAAAACTGCTTTAAAGTTCAAAATCTCTTACTTACGGGCCCATTTTCGGTTATGATTTTATTGTAAAATGTGGCAAATTAAGTTATTTATAAAACTATCGAAAAAAAAAATTATATATTTATGCCTGAACATCCACAAAATAAAATAAAAGGCAAGTTTGGCCATGTTTTTTTCTTGCATAAATCAAAACAGGCGGATGGTGTTAAGCGGGAATTTAAAACTTATCGCCATCTACGTAAGGGTTTTTATTGATAGCAGCTAAATTTAAAATATTGCACGACGTAGTGCATCGCCTTAAGACAGAGATCCTGCGCTTGTTTCTCAGTTGAGAACCGTTACCTTTTTTTCTGTGTCTTGTTCTGTTTCATGTTTATTTAGATTTACTAGTATTATCTTCTTCTTGAAAGATATATTATATTGATGGATATAACCTTTAAAAAAGTTAATCCAATAAAATTGGATATTGTTTTATTTCATTAATATTTCAAACCACAAAATGACTGATTTCTAACAAAATATAATATTAACATCCTATGTCTAAAATATAAAAATTATATCTGTGACGTCAGTTTTGGTAAAAATCATATCTATTTTTAAAGGCTTTAGGGAAGATCATAAAACTACGGAGAGTTAGTCGAGTACCCAACGTGTTTTTAAACGTCTAGAATTTCGCTGCAGATGAGTTAGTTCAGGCTGTAGATGTCATTTAGAGTTCCTTGTCTTGAGACCTTTCGGAATGTGAGTCTATAAGCTGTAGCATCTTCAGCTTATCCTTAAAGCCAGCACTGTCAGTTACATACTAGCGTGAATTAGACGATAAACACAAGGATTTGAGCCACGCAAGAAGAACAGACGGAGAAAACGTTTTTATTATATATATATTTTTTGAGTAACTTTATTGAGTAAAACCTCAAATTGTAATATTTAATTATTGAAGATAATATTAGCGATTTCTAAACGAAAATTTGAAACAGAAAAATCAGAAAAGGATACGGTCACATCTAGGACTCGAACCCAAAATAAATAAATAAATATTCATCATAGACTTGCAGAAAAGTCAATAGATGTCGCACATTAAAATAAAATAAAAAATAAGATAGGTTTATCTAAAAATGACGCTGTCTAGATTGCATTTAGTTCGGGTTGAATCTTGCGATCATACATAAAGATAGTTGCCAATAAATAATGTGCGGTGAAAAAATGAAGACATTGTTGGTAGTTCTTATTCGTAGTATGATACAGTTAAAAGTGACCGAAGCGGATAGGGTCCCATTAGCTCAGTGGTAGAGCGGTGTCCCGGCAAGGCAAAGGTCCTGGGTTCGAGTCCTAGATGTGACCGTATCCTTTTCAGATTTTTCTGTTTCAGATTTTCGTTTAGAAATCGCTAATATTGTTTTTATTTTATTTTATTATCTACACATCTGCTTCTGCAACGGAATAGTCAATTCATAGAATAATTGCGATAGGTACCAATTTCGACTCATAGTCTCAAAACAGATAAATTAATTTGATTTCAGAATTTTGAAATTTAAAAAGGTTCGTCAATTTCACCCTAAGTATAAGACGAAGTGCCTCCTTGGTTGAATATTAATTTAATTAATTTGTAATAATTGAAGACAATATTAACGATTCTCAAACAAAATACGTGAAGCAGAAAAGACAGTCAAAACTTCAGTCACATTAAATGTAATCTAGATAGTGTCTTGAATAAATACATCCATTTTTTTTAATGTGCGACATCTTTTGACTATTTTACAAGGTCAGAATGAATATTTTTATAGTGGAATAACCCAATGAGTTAAAAGGGAAACATAAATATTGAAAGACGTGAAGCAGAAAAGACAGAAAAAAGATACGGTCGCATTTAGGAATTGAACAAAGGACCTTTTCCTTTGTATTGTCTTCAAAGATTATAAGTTGCCATTTGAGATATTACTCATTACGTTAATCCACTTTAAATAAAAATATTTTTTCTGGTTTCAAAGTGGTAGATACTTTCTGCGTAGCCCTGCGGACAGATCACCATTCAGATTTGAAACTTTCGAAATGGCTTTAACTGTATTTGGAGACCACATCTGAATAACTAGGTATTTTCTACATTCCTCTCCCCATCTCCTTCCCCTTCCCAATTGGGAATGCCATAGTCTCACTGGCTCCAGACTCCTTCCCTTCCTCACTACCTTCATTCTCACATTGTACACCTTTTAAATTGGGACTGCCACATTCTTACTGACACAATTGTTAATGGTAGAAGAAGTAGGGGACGCCTGAGGAAGACATGGCACGATCAACCGAACCAAATACTTGAGTGGGAAAGAGTCAGAATAATAGAAGAGTATGTATAAGATGATGTATGGAATGAGGCAAGGAGTGTGTGCCAAGATGAAGTTATTCGGTGGTCTGTCTTCTCTGCCTACCCCTGCGTGTCTGTTGTGGACGAGCGGCGTGGATTTGATTTGTATACAAATCTACAGTTTTATTTCGATATTGATGAAATTTTGCACACTTGCCCTTCAAGACATGAGGACGGTAAGTGAAATTGTGAAAAAAATATTCGCCTCAAAGCTGAATTTTGATACTTCTCGATGGAATTTTACACATTTGACATCCAAAGTGAGAGGAAAATTACTGTATACATCTCATTTCAAAAACACTGAGTTAATCCCGGCAAAACCGGGGATTTCAGCTAATAGTTTATAAATTATTGATAACAATAATTTTATAAATTTTTCTTAGTATTATTATTACTGCACTGTTTGTAAAAGATCTCTGGGTGTTAAATAAAATTAATGTGTTTTTTAAAGTTAGACGAAAACTACAAAAAGAAGACAAAACGAATTTGTACAATCATTCTTTTAAATAAAAAACTTCTACACCAGCCATTTTTCATTTTATTCAAGACTTTTTGCATCTCCAACGGAGCTCGTATTTCGAGCAGACGAATCGCAAAAACTCTAAAAAATTCCCCTGAAATTAGGCTCCACTTTGCACATGCAAATTGCTGACCAATTTGTAAAGCCGATATCTTAATGTCATTTCTTCAAAGGTTAAAGGTCTCGCTATTTGGCTGGGAATAATTTGGAGAGTCCCGAGTCAACTCTAAAAGCACGCGAAAAGAAATCATTTCAAGTCTTTGAAACGATAAAATAAAAATCTTAAAGGATGTGTTACATACTCGTACAGTTTATAAAAAGTTTGCTTCACGATGAAGGTATGAGCACAACACAAGTTTTTAACAACTTTCAAACCAAATACTTAGTAGTAATTTACAATTTGGTATGCGGATTTGGGTAAGATGTTTTTATTGATTCTTCATCAGACCATATTCTTTAGTAAGTGTGCAAAATTTCAGTCCAATCGGCCTCATACCGTTTTATTGTGGTAATACGTAACCAACACCTCCCAAGCAGTGATTTAGCAGGGGTGCCCGGGTTCATCGGGTGAGGTGTGTTCAGGATGAGAGGATGTTTTAGGGGGAGACTTTTTGACCTCTGCATCTGGTTTCTCGACCAACCGCCTAGCGCCGCGGTGGAAGGGATTTATTCATTCGTCCGTCGATCCCTCGACTTCCTCTCAGTCCTTCCCTTAGAAAGACTCTCCACATAGCATCCCCAAAGACGACAGAGGCCTTGAGGGAAAATATAACATATAATAGTTTTCCTCAGGGCCTCTTGTGTGAGGTTAATGTAAAAAAAGTAAAGTAGAAGCAGAATTGGATATATTCACAAGTTAAGAAAACATTTAAAATCCCTTGTAAAATTTTAAGTTTATTTTTCTGATAATAAATATTGTACTAAAATTTAACTTTTTTATATTTTCATTCATAATTGATTTCAAAAACTTCATCGGCATTATTTATTTATTTAACGCCCAGAGTGCTTTTACATGGTTGGTAGTATAATTTTAATTTGACAGATATTTTGAAAATAAGAATAAAATTACATTTGATAAAAGCTATGCAACAAGTCATACAAACACAAGAAACAAAAACAGAAAATTACAGCTATTTGTAGGTTTACATGATGTGTTTAGGAGTATTGTTGAAATAAATGTTTTAAATGATCCACAAAACTTGCCAAGTTGGTATTGAATATGTCAACATCACCCAAGTAATGATTTTCGTTATTATGATATAGAAAACACCAATGTCAACACCAACAATATATATTAAGTCTACCTGCTCATGTTACATACTAGTTTCTGTTTTCTGTGGCGATGTGCGTTGGTTATCCTAGCGTGAATTATTCCTGCGTGATTATTTTTGCATTCAATATAGTAAATTTCTAATCTTCTTTATAATTTGTTAACAAAAAATATAATTATATAACATAAAAAAAAAAAAAAATTGTCTTTGAAAGACAATGACCATAAGGCAAATATTTTATAAATACTATAAAACAAATCCTACAATTATAATATCCCGTGATTTTTCACAGTTCTTTCCTAGTGAGAAAATAATAACAACCAACAAAATTTTTAAGTGAATATTATATTTTTGCGCATAATTTAAAAATATGAACAAGAGATAGAAGTGAGGGCAAAATGACAAATATTTGTCCATTACGGTATTTGGACCGTCAGAATTTATTGGGCCATGATCTTAAAATACTTCATATTATGTGATTAAATATCAATGCACGACCACCGAACATGTGGTCAACGAATGCCCGCTCCATTCATTCCCCTGCGGGATTGATGAGGTTCACATGGCGACTAGGCCCTAGACTGGCTCGCAGACCTAGATGTCCCCCTCTGACCCCCCACCATACGAAAAATGAAAAAAAGTTTTTGCACTCTCTACATTTCTTTAACCGAGGATTTGTACTGATCCGTTCGTGCTGATCCTAGTTGGAGAAAGTTTTAGAAAATAATCTCACTCCTTGAAAGTGAAAGCAACGTTTAAGAAAGTGACAGGCTTTTAGCCTGACGTGTTGTAAAGTTAACTAGAAAGTGTTGAATCGTCATATTATTATTAATAATTGAGGAAGGAACTGAACTGTCCGAATAGAAGATGCTTTAGAGCAGGGGTAGGGAACCTGCGACCCGCGAGCCCTTTCGGTGCGGCTTGCTGACCACAAAAAAGTAAAAATTGCTTTCAGAATCATTAATATTTTCTTTCAAGACGTTATATCTAGATTCTTTCTAGACGTTATAATCTACCATCGAACCTCTTCTAAAAGCCCAAAAAATGGTAATACGTGTCATTAATAAGCGACCGACAAGATACCCCTCCACTCGATTCCGAAAAAAAAAATAAAAACAAAACTCTCTTACAACACAACTACACCACCAGAATAATAACCAACGGTCACTACAAAATACCTTCATCATACCACGTCAGCTCAAAGACAATTTTTCTTCCTAGCTCCTAAAATCTTTAACCTTATCCCTGAAAACCTAAAAACCGTGAGTTAACCCCATTGCTTTAAAAAAACAAATCACGAAATGGATCCTTACACACGGAATACATTACAACTACAATACCCATTCATTCTACACTCAATCAATTTAATCACCTTTCAGACAAAACATAATATATCCTTATTCCCTAACTTAGCGGTATAGTATGTACATTTTATTTTTATTTTTTTTTATTAGGTACAATATTTTTTACAATTCAAAGTTTTCAGTAATGTAGGCCTCACTGGGTGGCTTGCCCGTGCTGAGGCCTTCATTTTATAATATAAAAAAACTACATAATACATTTAATGAGAAAAATTATACATTTAAAATTAAAAATACATAATAATATATTAAAAATTAAAAAAAAAAAATAGTACATTGAAAATAATCTTGTGTGTTTGTGAGTGATGTGTGTTTATATTGGTTTTGTGTGTTACGCGTAGGTTTTATTTTTATTTTATGCTATGAAATTTTGGTAATATTGTCTTTTTTGTTCTTTAATCCATTTTGTAATTTTGTGTGTGAATTTATTTTTATTTTCCTCAATTTTAATATCAAGTTTTAAACTGTTGAAAGCTTTTATTGCGTGGTATTGGTAGAGTCTTTGTCCAAAGCTTGAATTTACTGTCAGAGTTTTTATGTTTTCTTTGAACGCTTGTCTAACTGGTCTGTTAGTGTTATTTTGTGTATGTTGAAATTTATTTTTTTTTGTCAAAAATGTAATAAACATAATTAATTAGTGTGATCTATTTACTAATAATTTTTCAAATATTTCATCTTCTTATAATTTTCTAACTTCTCCATCCTCTTCTTGCAACCCAAACTAGCTACACATCATTTTTCTTTTTTATATTATAGTAATATTCTATGTCCGCAAATTGTAAAATTCACCCGCCATAACACAGGGTCATCCCTAGCATGGAGGGTGAAATATCACAAGAAACCACATGTACTCTCTCATGTATCAATAAAATAAAATAAATAAATATACACATTGGTTTCCAGTCAAAAGGGTTAGTTTATTTGTTGTATAAACTATAAATTTAGTATTTTTAATGTTTTATATATTTCTTCATTTTGAAGATGTCGCAAAAACGAATAGGTACTGTTTTAGAAACTAGATAAATGTAAATACATTAATAATTAAAATTTAAGAAAATTCGTTTAAAAAATATTCATCAAAGCAGGTTGGTACTAATTATCAATTTAATAAGAATATTAATACTTACTTTCTGAAATAAGATTATCCTTTATACCCGGCCTTTCACATTTGAAGACATCTCATATATTTATTTTCCAAGTCCGCGAATCTAAGGTATTATCTATCTACGTCACTCCATCTGTTTGTTATTTTCTATTTTCAGAATAGAAAAGTGCTTACGCTGGTGAACGGAAATCCCTTCGCGTTTCTGTACTCGGCAAAAATAAAGAAATACATCATCAGAAGGCAGCGGAAGACTTTTAATTTACGTAACAATTAATTTGTACAAAAAACAAGCAATTTTTAATTCGTCACTTCTTCTTAGGGGTGGAAGAAATGTTAGATTGCCACACGCATCTCTGTTATAATTTATGTCCCTTGATTCACAATTTCCAAGTCTCACTTTGACATAACTAACCATCATGTCGTGTCCCCACAGGGTTAGGCAGAAATGATAGCCCTAGCTTCATTCACATTTATACATCGTCTCATATGAGTCTGTCGTCATGAATCCCTGAGTCTTGACATGAAGTGACTCCAGTATTTGATTCATATGATCAATATATCTTCGTCAGGCGTTTTCCGAATACTTTAAGCTTTCGTTTTGAAGTAATATGAGTATTTTGCACTCGTTTATCAGCCAGACACGATTTAATCATCAAAGCGTCCCTTTCTTAATCTTATTCATTACGCTTAGATCAGAATTGCATTATTTTAGAATATCCACATTTGTAGCACCGCCATAAGTAAATTATTTTTCACACACACGCCTTAGGGATCTTGACTAATTGTGCCATATCTACCTGAGGCCACCCCAACATCATCGATCATTTTTTTTTAAATTATGTAGTGGTACGCCACTACTCGAGTCGGGCGGTGTCAAATACTACTTAGTATACAGTGCCAAGAGCTAAGGTACCTAGGCCGTCATAGAACATACTGGAAATTTCCACCGTTGCTCAGCGTTACGGGTGGCAATGATTGTTGCCATAGCAACTAGAATGTTTGGGAATGTTCTAAGGTGCAACTTTACCCGTATTGGCACCTTAGATAAGCGACAGCGGGAAGGTACTCAGTCAGTCAACTATGCGCAACGTTTTAACGCGCTAATTAAAATAATTTTCTCCTTTCGCGCCGCGATTACTTAAATAATCCTTGCTGTAATAAATCTTTTATAAAATATAACATGGTTTACTTTCAACACCGAACACATCTTCAACCTTCGCAACAATTACTAAAATAACTTACGATCACGAAATTTTTTCCAATGGGTAGTAAGCGAAAATTGAACGGTATTCAAGTCTGACGTTTATCAAATACAGAAAACAAAACTATTTTTTCTGTTCGAAGCTCACTGCTTATATTTGAATAGTCAGGTTATCGAAACTTTCTCTACACTTCCCGCTTCCCTTACACATTTTTTCACCAAATTCCCCATTACAGTAGCCTCATTGTTGCCAGTACTCTGGACTGTCGTGAAGCCATGGCATTAAAAACAATTTTTTATGGTTCTTCGGTAAAAACTTATTTTCTCTTTATTATACTATACATTTTTTTCATGGTTATCTATCTGTGCACATAAATAAAAAAAACTGCGTAAAAAACACTCAATTGAATGCCGGAACGTTCAGAGAAAATCGCGAAAATTGATTGACATTGAATAAAAAAAAAACAATTTCGTTTTTATGAGAATCATTCTGTCAGTGATAACCACTTTATTATTATTATGGTTAATGAATTGTGATCCCGGATTCATTACGTAGCGTAAAAGGGGAATAAAAATAACATTAAAATAAATATCATCGATTATTTTATGATAAAGATGAATTTTAATATATTTTTTAATATGAGTAATATAATCATAATGTTACACAATTTTATTAAGTGGGTAATTATTCAATATTTTCATGGAGATTATTTCAAATAAAAAATGCAGATAACTAGACATTTTTGTTGTGGTTAGAAGGTTTTCATATCAAGAACAACAGAAAAGTATGAATGAGAAGTTGTATGAGTTTGAATGAAGCAAAGAGTATTTGTCAAGACAGACTTGTGTGATCTTTACTCTGTCTACCCATTTAGTGAAACAGGCATGATGGTCAGTTGAGTATGTAAAATTTTAATTGAGAGCGTTTTTTATGTAATAACATTATAATATAATAGTGTAAGAAATAACTCAACGAAATATCAACTAAACAGTTACTTACTTATTATTATTTTAATTATTATGTTATTATTTTTTTTAATGTAAATACCGCACAAGAGTCCCAACTGCTCCCAACCGTCTGGAGCCAGTGAGACAATGGCATCACCAATTAGGGTATTTTATGAGGCTGAAGGTAGTGGGGAGGAGAAGGAGTTGAAAAGAGCAAGATGGGGAAGTACTTGGCTATTCGGATCTGGTCACCAAACACGGCTAAATCCATTTCAAGCAATACTTCAATTCTGAATGGTGATCTTACACCGGGGCGATACTGAGGTTACTGGAACGTGCAGCTAGTATACGAGTACTAAATATATTTATTATTTTTAATTAATGAATTGTGTAATAACACAAAATTGTAAAATAAGATTTACTTGCGCACGCCGGGATTTGAACCCGCGATAGTCGAGCGTCTTACCCCTCGACCACAGAGACTGTCAATAACATTTATGTGAGTAATTAAAAAAAAAAGATTACATGCACGTGGGTACTTATTACGAAATTTCGACAACACTAACCACAAGCTAGATCTCCATCTCATTCGCATCCCCAATTCTATCAGTATCACATCATACCGCATTTGCTGATTACACAGCCTCATTGACACCAGACGGTCGAGAGAAGTAGGAATACGGTATATGAAAAAAAATATACCTAACTCCTTCAAAATTCTATTTTACTTCGAGTATTCCTAATTGGAACATTTTCAAATATGAAAAAAAAACCTTCCCAAACTTCGTAACAAGGTTACACATTAAAAAAGTATTTTCCCATTATTCCACTTTATTTCTGAAATAAAAAAGCAGTATATACCATTACAATGTCCTTTTTACTATATCAACGATAAATCATTCATGGCTTCTTCTTGGCACGACTATTTTCATTTGCGTATTAAGTGCCAAAAATAATGAAATATACGGCTGTAAAACAAATCGTTTCCGCAATTTTATCACTTCTGAGAGGATAATTCATGAGAAATTTATTATTCAGTATCACTTAGAATCGGGTGGTCAAGCCAAATGATTTCATGACAGCAGTGGTTTGGCTTAAATCCAAAAAAAAACTATACCAATGACGTTACAATACATACAGACGCGTTGTAGAAACTCTAAGTAGCAAGCGAAAGATACGATAATTGTCGTTCTTCCGATTTTGTAGTTTTAGCATTAAACTGTTACGCGTAACGAAAGGTCATGTGCTACCTCTAAGAAAATAGCATAAAAAGTGCCAAATGCCCTCGTGTTTGATAATAAAATGTATTACTCGGAAAACACTAGTCAATGCGAAAAAATAACATTTCATTAAAATACACGCAAATTAAGTATTATAAATAATTCAGTATTATTTTGATTCTTTTAATTCACGAAGCTTTTAAGCGTTATTAGAGAGAGCGAGATAGTTAACGCACAAACACATAAGTATTAATAAGGAGGACAACCAGTAGGTCGTCTCATACAGCGTTCCGTATTCGGCTTAGTGTAAGCGAGTAAGCGTATCTTGTCATCCCAATCACACCCAACATTGCCTATTTCATTCATATACACATATTCTTTGAATGTATATTGTCAAACATGAGCAACGTAGGAATCAAGAATTAACTGAAAACATGAGAGCGTTTCTTACTGGTCACATTTTGTCGAAATTTTGTGATACAATAACAAGTCTATGTATTGTAACTTCATTGGTTAAGCCTTGTTGAGATGAGAAGCAGAAAAAAAAGTTTTTTTGGTCTTCTTGTTTTTAAACGCAGCTAAAGCTATTCTAGCAAAGCAATGTTTTTATTTCCTATGGTGGCGATGGATAGTGTTTTTCACGTTTTTTACTCTCGAATATTATATAAATAGGATTTTTTTTACACGTATATATTAATATAATATTTAATTCGGCAGATTGATTCTCCATTTACAGTACCAATAAGATTTCTAATTTTTACATTAGTAGCATTTTCGAAGATGTGTAAAAAAGTTTAAAAAGTATTTGAAGAGTTACTTGTCATACTGTTTGGGAACATCTAATCTGTCGTGTGGTATCTTGAAAAAGTCGAAGTGACGATAGAGCTGAAGTTCATAGGAACATATAAGCCATTGCATTCCAAGATAAATAGGCTATTAATATAGTTAGCAAAACGTCTGGTTTATAGGCGAAATCTGTTTGTTGCCTCAAGTAAGTTCATATATTTTAGTGCATGAACCTCGGTTTAACTACAAAATGTTTTTAAAAAAATACATTGATTTCTATACATTGATATGAAAGAGATACAAATTTCTACAATAATCATAATTAAATAAGTATACTGGAGACCTATCTTCAATATAATTATGAATACAATATACTTAAAAGAAAATGCTTTTGAAAATAGGAATTTTTCTTTCTCAGTTGTTTTTGTACCTATTAAGTTTTCAGGTCACCTAAGTAAAGAAAAACACACTCCGACTTAAAAATATTTGTCTGAGTTTAATTACAATTCAACAATTTACATGATGACTTTGAACTTTTTAATTTCTACCCAGATAAATGAAGGCTAAGCCACCCTAAGCTAGTTCTGAAATAACTAATTTGCTCGGAGTACAAAATATATACAAGTGTTTTTTTTAAGAAGCTCATTGTATTTATAAAAAAAGGTTAAACTAACATAACAACAATTACTGACAGAATCCTGTGTTTACAGGGAAGCCCTGAAACAGTATCCTACCTTATCGATAGAGAAACTGCTTTATCATATTATACTCAGTGAAGCATAGGTAAGACAGAAAGTTTTAGTCAAGTTTCAAACCAAATATTTTAAGATTTACAACATAGAGGACAACAGTAGTCACTTTATAAGCCTAATTTCTTTCCATCCGAATCTTTTTTTTAATTTACGTACCTTTCCCTTATTATGGAAGGTTTAATTGCAGTGCGCTTACCTTACCTGCTGAAACGAAGCTTATTATTATTTGTACTTTATCTACATATTGATGATAATAACCGTATAAGAGATCCAACCGCCCGAAGCCAGTTGGCTATGACATCGCCAATTTTGAGAATTTAGGTAGTGGGAAAGGAAGAAGAAGGGATAGAATAAGGTTTGGAAGTACCTGGCTATTCAGATCTGATCACAAAGAATAACCGTTGTTTTAATTATTGTTAACTTGGCTGCATGCTAACTATGAAAAATAAATACGAAGGCCATAGAACTTAATGTGAGAAGCACTTAAGCAGTCTTCAAGTTTTTGAGTCAACGGAACCAAACAAATTGTAAAAACCAAACTTTTTTTCATGACAAAACAAATACTTGTTTTCTTCCAAGAAAGCCATTTTACATCAAGCGCAATAAAAAATTCAAAATCAAAACTTTGTTTGCTTTATGCGATGTCTTGGAATCTGTTTGCCGATCCTAAGTCTGAAAGATTTGCGAGGTCAGGTCAATTCACAGTTAGTAAATATTTGGTCGCCGGAAAAACGGTTTCATGCGGATTTGGGGTCGAGTTTCTTCGCCAGCCAAGGAGTGAAGTATTGTCCAAGGAAGTTGAAAAATCCGCTTGAATTTGGAATAAATCACAAAAAATGTAAAAGAAACGCGGATTCAATAAATAAAATATAATTTAGGTACCAACGATTTGGAAGTAAATGGAAATTCAGCGGGTAGGTGGTTTGTACAAACCTAATCCTTACTGTTCAGAACCAGTGGGACTATGGCATCCCCATTTGATGAAAGTTTTTTTCCAAATATTAACAAAAGCGCGACCCAGCATCACATATCCGTAATATTTTAAAACTTTTTGGCAATTTTAAAATTTTGTTAAGTTTCTTGATTTCATATTCAACTTAGAATACTCACTTAGATAAAAAGCAACTGAAAAAACACAACCCGTGAAAATTAGACCTACAAATTTTGAAAAACCTCTCCTCAATAATTGTGATACATTATGAATATGTGTAGATACATCGAAAGGAGTGGGGAGGGGAAAGAGATGAGGAAATGAAGATTAAGTAATACTTAACTATTCAGATCTGCTCAACAAACGTGTAGGTACATATGAAGCAATATTTTTAAAGTTTTTTTATAAGCTTCCCAAAAAATCAAATTTGTTACATCTTATATTGAATCATTGTTTTATCCACCCAGTAAACTACTAGACAAGCAAGAGTTTCATTATAATTACCTACCTCTATATGTAAATATCATGTTTATACATAGATATATACGCGTATACTTACTTCGGAAAGTGAGAGAATCTTTGAAAAACGCCGGTTGGGGCTTTTCTGTGTCACAGTTATTTTTTTCTTGTTATACACAATATAGTATGTTTTGTATCCTGATGAAGACACTTTTAGTTTTGAAACATATTGATATTTATTTATTAAAAAAATAGTAGTTAAAACAGGGTTGTTTATTTTCGTTTAATCGATAACGACACCACAAATTAATTTGCAATAATTATCGTGGAAGCATATAGTAGAGGAGGGGGAGGGGGCATTATCTCAGGTAAAAATCCCACCACGTTTTAATAGAAACAAAAACCAAGTTCAGGTTTCTTGTTTTAAAAAGAGCATTAATTTGTGTGCAAAAGGAAAAAGATATAATTTTTATTTATTTATATATTTGTTCAACTAGGAGGAATTCCCGTTTTAAGATGGGAAAATTTTTATAAATTGACATACATATTTTGTACAACTAAAGAAAGAAAAGAACAAAACGATAGAAAATAATGAAATGAAAGAAAATAAAGAAAATAAAGAGAATAAAGAAAAGAAAGAAAATAAAGAAAAGGTAGAAAAGAAAGAAAAGAAAGAAAAGAAAAAAAAGAAAGAAAGGAAAGAAAAGAAAGAAAAGAAGGAAATGAAAGAATTGAAAGGAATATATATTAAAATTTGTTTTGCCTCGATGCACTCTCAAACTTATATATCTTTCTATGGTCGAATCAATACTTAGATATGGAATTCGAACTTGAGGACACTCGAGTAATATTAATATTAAATACATTCAAAATTTACAAACAGCTATAGCTGTTATTATAGCTGTTATTATAATTAAAAAAATTGTTAAACCTAGCATTTACAAACAAAGAAACAACTTAAAATTACTGTATGGCTCTGAGGGCCTACTTCCAATTAAAGGGCTTCTCTGGTTTATTATAATTATGGATAATGCGGGAGAAAATGCCTGCAAAAAGTCATTGGTGCATAGTCACAAAACAAGATTTACTGAAAAAAAAGTCCTAAAAATTCCACTAATATCAAATAAGTATGGTAGCGGAACACTTGACTATTTGATACCTGTGATTTATAACAAATTTAATAAAAAATATAACTTAAAAAATAATGAGGAACCTTGCCCTAAACTGACAAAAAAGTGGTTAATAAATTAACAAAACGTTTACCTATCCTAAACATCATATTTGGTATTAATATTTACACTTAAGCTAATGTGTATTGTGTTATAACATTAAATGGTAGAACCTACAGACAAGCTGATTGTCACAGCTTTGTGGGACTACCCATATCTTATATTGTGTATATAATTATATTCAATTTAATAAATAATTAAAAAAAAAAAAAAACAACAACAACTTTATCAACTGTCCTGGCGTAATCAATCTAATAAACTTTAAAATACCACCCAGAACGACGAGGCTTAACGACTTATTCCATATTAGCCGGACGCACACAAATGCTGGTGTCAGGGATCCAATCAGAAGAATGTGCGAATTGTATAGTAACAACCAAAACCTGAAGGATTCCGACATATTTTTTATACATATGGTACTTTTGGTTGGAAATTGAAGTCTGTTTTTATATAAAAAAAACGTAAATGTGTACTTACTTCATTCACTATACTCTTTAAGTACTTTTTTTATGATTTATCTCTAAACTTGTACAAAAAATATTTGTACACTTTTACTTGACACTGAGCATTATCTATTTACAAAATAATTTTATTTTATACTTTTTCCTTATTTACATGAAAAAAATATTTAAAATTATTATCTACCAGTCAATCTGTGAGAAATAGTTAGGATGCAGGCGAATTCTCAAGTTATTGTTTTAAAAAATTATCTATTTTTATTTATTGTTATTAAGTTTAATTTGTAGAACTCCATTTTATTTTTTATATATTCAATAATATTGTTTTGGGTTTATAAAAACAGTTTATTTTTAAACAAGTTCTGATGTGTAATTATTATTACGCGTGACAGCTGTTTCACCCTCTGAAGGCATTATCAAACTGTGGGTAACCCACTTACAGACGATACATTTATATTATTTCTAGGTAGGTATTTTTATTTCAATTACTGATTTCTTAATTGATTATTATTTTTAAACGGTAGAACTTGTTTAAAAATAAACTGTTTTTATAAACCCAATAACAATATTATTGAATATATAAAAAAAAAATATATATCTTTTAATTACTGTCTGGATCTGTGTTTTCTCCTTAAATAAATAAATACTTTTCGATCGCATTAGTGAGAAATCACCGTTAAGAATCGAAAGGTTGTCTGTTAGCTTGTCACAGTTGCCACTCCGCCATAAAGGTCGAGCCGCGCCGAATTGACAAGGTGTCAAGGCGCTGATAACACATAACAGTCCGAACACATCGCCCTTGAAATTATTGAATTCACCAAAAACGGCGCTGTACAAAAACACAAATCATCCGAAAATTATTAATTACAGTGATTATCTACCAAGGCGTCAACTGCTTTTGACAAGGAATGTCAAAATTTTACTCGCGGCAGGCGCCGTTTGGCTGAGGGCAGGTACTGCATTAGGGCAGATATGTAAATTGTGTGTTTTCATGTATGTAGAAGCGATACCTTGTTACGCTCATCAAATCTCTTAGGGGCGGTATTTCAGTATAATAATTATTTAAATTCATGTAGTTTTCAGGGTTTGGTTTTGGTGTAGCCGTCAAGTACCGGATACCAAGAACTATTAAACTTAGCCCCGTCGCTGGCGGCCGGCCACTCGCCCTATTAATATTCATGGGGTTCTTGTGAATTGAAGATTCCTCCGTCATTTAAGCGTGCTCGATGCGTTGCCAGGAATTCCACAAAGGCTAAGCAATCTTCAGCCATTTAAGCCAATTCTAAAATAATTATCAAATTCCCCTTCAACCAATCACCCTTTTCATAATCTAACAAAGCTTCCTTCTTCCTTCCTCATTGGACCGTAACGGAGATACGGTTGAGTAACACGTTTTTATTCTTCTCCGGTCTGCCCTTTCTTTAATGACTGTTGAAATATTACGATGGCGTGAAATTAAAGGTTAGGTTACCCAACCAGATCACTGCATACGCAATATTATAACTTTTGGTTCCACTTTAGGTATTTGATAATGTGGGGCTCACTGAGTGCTTCAGGCACGCTAAGGCCCCCGGTGTACAGTGTTTAAAAACATTGTATTATTATACCTGACCTTCTTTTGAGTAACAGATTATACTTTATTTATGATAACTCAATATTTTTAATTACACGTAAATAAAAATAATAATCTTGGACGAATAACAGATAGTATATCATTCCCTTGGAATAACGAGGTTCTTTGTGGCATTGGAATGAAACTGACATATACGTACGATGTTTGGATTCCGAATAAATTACTGACTCATATCTCACAATTGGAAATTATGATAAAGTTTATATTATTAATTTTTTAGTATCATTAACGCCTTTCGGCTTTTAATACAGAATAAATCAGATGCTGCTTTGAAAATCAGCAAAATTCAGAGCAACGGGGTTCTATCTAATTATTTGAAATCGTGTTTTTGCTAAATTTCATATTATCTATCTATCAATATAAAAAAAGTAAATGTTCGTTTGTTCAAAATCTTAAATCTTCGAAAGTTTGTCACCGATTGCTTTTAAATTTTGACACAATACGCTTGTATTTTTATATACCTGTATTATATTAAAACAGTTGCATCTGTTGAACTTAAAAGCAACACGCGCTAATGTTTCTCAATCTGCACATACAGAATGAGCTACAGCAACGCGTGGCGGGGTACTGCTAGTTTACAAATAAAAAGATAATTAAATTACAATACAATCTGCATTTTCTTTTTTTTGCATAAATTAAATGTTATTTTTCATTTATTTTCCCGTTTCACGCAAATCGGCTGATGGAACCTGTTTCCCAAGCTAAAGAACTCAAAAAATATTCAAATGGAACCAAGTTGCTCCATAAATATTTCGTCAAGCAGACAGAACAAAGTTAACCGTATTTTTTTTTGCTAGGAAACTTATTATGCTAACAATAAAAACAAAGTTTTGAAAATAGAACTAGGTTGTTGCACAAACTGTGAACTTACACTAAGTTGGACAGATTTTAGAAAAATATTCTGAGAAAGAACCTTGTTGTCCCAAGGGTAAGATATAATGAAAATTAAGGCTATATGTGCATAATATGGAAATAAAAAAAATATATATATATAAACTGTTCTCCATAATGGTATTCTGTATTATTTGTAAAACATTTATGTACTACAGATATAATAACTATTTTATTTATATATGTACGTAAACTTTTAAATGTCACATAGTTAATGTAATAACACTAATAACAATGTATGTAAAAGCCCAATGGGCGTTTAAATAAATAAATATATATATGTAATAAATGTTAAATATATATAGAATAATAATTTATTCAATCGCATTAGGCAAGTATTGTTCCCTAATGCGAACAATACATTACTCTGGCTTCCCTTCAACACCGAATAAATCTTTCGCCTTTTACTAAAGATTTCCGTGGAGGGGAGCACTCAAATGAGTCTATAAACCAAAATATCGTATTAAACGTAGTAAAAGTCCCCTAATATAAAAGCTCCTACTTTCTTTGCATAACGCGTCATATCTTGACGTCGCGATCTTGAATATTAAATTTAGAACTAAATAATTGGTCAATTTACGCAGGAGACGTGGAGATTTATTTTTGAAGACACTTTTATGTGGGAAGATTATGGGAAAGTCGGCAAAAAATATTTCGTGGAAAAGTCACAATAAAAAAAACGTTATTAGAATTTCCGGTCTATTTTTGGCCTCGTCTCGTTAGGGAGAGATTGCTAAGTGGTTGTGTTTTTTGAACGTTGACTGTAATATTTGAAATTTCCCGATAAGGAACAAAGACGGAGAAAGGCCATCAACAGAAAGCTTCCTAACAAAACAAAATGTCAAATTTCTAAAACGATGCAAATATTTTCATATTCAAAGACATCGACCGGATGGAAAATATCATTACTTATTAGTAGGTTTATATGTTATTTTTAATTTAATCGTTTGACAAATTTGGAGGCGTTGATGTTAATCATGCAGCTATATAATCATTGCCATTGGAATTATTTATGATGTTTTCGCCCACTGGGACTTCGTTATGGAAATGTTGGTAGTTAAATATAGTGTAAAATGATTATTACTTCACGAAAGAATTTAAGTGATCAATTTTCAAGTTTTTTAAACATAATAATGTACTCATTATTTTTTTATTTAATATACATTTGTGTTTACAAGACAAAATTTTTATGCAAAGCACAAAGGACAACAAATTATTATGAGCAATATTTATTAGCCTGAAACATAAATATAAGTTAAAAAATCTTATTAGAATAATACACAAATATTTTGTTTACATAACTTTAATAGGGTAAGGAGTACAATGGTTGGCACTTTATGGTAAACTTCCAACTTGTTACCCGATTTTGTGTTATCATTGCAAGTTTTTTAAAATATATTTATTACAGTTGACTTGTTCAACAATTGAGTGCACATTTCCAATGTTGCCTGTCTTTAATTTTGCTTGCGTTTCTCACTATAGTGAATCAAATCGCAAACATATAAAAAGTACAATCATTGGCACCCACGATACATTAATTGGCATTGCAAGATTTATAATCATTGGCACTTTGTGTTATATATTATTTTTGTAAAGAAAACATTTTTTTTTTAGTAAACTTTATTGAAAGAGGATACAATTCACAAAGAGGATACATTTTACTAAAAAAATTATATTTTTCAAATATTAAAAAAAACTGCGGTAGGTGGGTATTACGTACTTCTTTTAAGAAATTTCAATCTTCTTTTAGCAAAGCTTCAAAAATTTCGCTTTCCGAAAGATTTTGCGTGTCATCTGGTAGACTTTGAATATTATTGTCATTTCCAGAAACGGGTTTTTTAACTATATTTTTAAATGGTTTTTTGAGTGTCACGCATGAAATGATTTTTATTTTAGGTTCAACAGATTTATGTACGCTTGCACTGTTAGTTTGGAAAATATTATTCGATGTTGATGGTTCATTTTCCTTTCCCATTGATTTTTCCTTTTCAGGAAGAGTAATTATTTCTAATTTTGTAGGTTTTTGCACGAGGTTACAAGAAGTTTTGGAATGAAATTGTGTTGAAGTCGAACCATTCTTGTTTATCTTTGGTGGAAGAGTATCTTCAAAATTCAAACATTCATTTGGCTTTTGTACGGGCAAATTTTCAATCGCAGTATTATTATTCTTTTTTTGCGATATTTTTCTTGATTTGTTAATCAGTTTAGAACTTTCAGCTTTAACTTTGGAATTTTGTTCTCTTTGAGTTTTTCTAACCGCTTTTTCTAAGACAAATTTATTTTTTGCATTCATTTTTGCCTCCTCAATATCAAGCCACTCTTTACTAGTCAAAACAAAAGTTTTTTTCATTGTCATATTTTTGGTTTTCCTCTCTGGCGTTTTTGGCCAATTCAGGATATCATTGAATGAAGTATTGTGCTTTGTGGGAGTAACGCGCTGGTTTTGTACAAAGTCGTTATTTATTATGTTCATCTCTGTGGACTTTTGTGAATAATTATATGCACTGCTGCAAGAATGCTCTTGATCTGGCATGTCATTTGACAAAAAGTGGCTGTCATTCGCTCGTTTTTGCAAATCGTTGGCAATTATTGTGTTCAAAGGTACTTCATCATCCGAATCAAAGCATAAGAAATCATCCGATATTCCGGAAAATTTTTCAGCTTCTTCGTTGTCCGAAACTAGTGAACTATGATCAATTAATGGTGTAAACTTTAGAGTGTGTATCATTGGCAGTGTAAATATTGGCACACCTATCAGTATAGTGATTGGCATGTGCAGGTTATAGTGATTGGCACTGCTAATAATAATACTTTAATTAAACAAATGTATGTTCTAAATTTTACTGCTGAATTTAAGCAAAACTACATATCAATTGTCTAAAAAAACACAATTTATCAATTATTATATGAAAGTACAGTGATTGACATGCATGGCAATGAATAGACCTCCATACAAATGTAACACACAATCATTGGCACCTGGCAATTATCTTATCCAGGCGCTTCAACTAAATAAGGATGGCAAAGAAACTCACCTTTGGCCTTTATTTACAACACAATACTCTAAAATATATCAATATCTTGTAAAAACTTGAAATAATTATCAATATAATGGAAGACTTACCTTATGAAAACAATAAGAAATTTTGATAAAACGTGATGTGCACTACCCGCGTCCAAGGATCAGTTGATAGTTGAAAAATATTGCCCTATATATGAAATAAATTATGCCCATCTAAAAATAGGATAGTGTGGGAACACAATACGTCTAAAATTAAGATTTATTTCTCGCCGTAGCCACTAATATTACTGTTTCAATTCAGGAGTGCCAATCAATGGGGGGGTGCCAGAGACAGTACCGTTTACCCTATATATAACCTCTACATGTTTCATGAACAATGTTCACCTCATCAGGAGCAAGTATATACAATATGAGGTACTGATGAGGTGAACATTGTTCATGAAACATGTAGAGGTTATATATATTAAAGTGATGTAAACAAAGTTATTTGTGTATTATTCTAATAAAAAATTACATCGCAAAGTGATAAGCTTTCAGAAGAAATTTACTTCGAAAAATTAAAAAATCATCCTTGAAAAAATAAATACCGCCGATGGAAATTGAACCCGCACCATTCTGATTGCCGGTCAGGTGCAAAAAGTCAATGCGCTTCGTTATTTTTAACCGCCAAATAATTCAATAAATACTTGTGTTTTATTCAACAATTATTGCTAATTGATTTGTTCGGCAAGCAGAAGGGTTCGGGTTCAATTCCCGTCGGCGGCATTTATTTTTTCTCGGAAGTTTTTTAAAATTTATATTTGTGTTTTGGGCTAATAATTATTGCTTATAATGTTAAATTAATCAACCTTTGCATTCCACGTGCAAGCTCGACCAATAGTTTTGCCATCTGTAATTTTCAAAGTTGGAGTTTTCATCAAATGTTAATAATAGTTGCACGAATATTGTGTTGGTTTTTCACTATGAAACGTGGTAAAACATGGTAAAAAAAATTATGGTACAGCTTAAGTTAAATTTTATTTTAAAACCTTTCTGATTATTAGTGTTATTTGTTTCGTGTGGGTAAGAGAGCATTATTAATCACATATAACTATCGCAAATATGTCTTGAAACTGCGGCTGAACTGAATAAATTAACATAATTGTAAAAAGCATTCACTTTGTGGCTCATCATAATTTACAATAAAAACACATAAATTTGTTTTTGACCACTATAGTTTTATTTTCACTCTACCGGTTTCGGAAGAACCCTTCCTTCGTCAGGAGAATATTTAAAACTGCAAAAACTTTAAATATTCTCCTGACAAAGGAAGGGTTCTTCCGAAACCGGTAGAGTGAAAATAAAACTATAGTGGTCAAAAACAAATTTATGTGTTTTTATTGTAGAATAAATTAACGTTTGCGGGTAGTGCTGGGATAAACCCTTTAAATTCCATTCTTGAAGGACCTGTCCTAAAATCATGTCATTAATATCTTTAATAATATTTATTTATTTATTGCTTCCCGTAAAATATGAAATGTAATTTTTCTCTTGAGTTTTCTCACCAGTTCTCAATAATCAACCTCACTAAGACTGCTACCTGTATCGAAGTTAAAAATTTACATATTTGGTTTAGCAACATAAAATTAATCAATACACGCATAAACATAAAAAAAATACAATGAGAATGAAAAACATGTCATGTGAATGGTCAGTTTTGTACTTTGAGAATGCATTGTAACAATTTTGAACTATATCAGAATAACAAATCAAAAAATAACTGCAAAAATATGAGAAGAAACAAAGTAATCGTAAAAATAACTGGGGGAAATAATAACTCTTTGCTACAAATGGATCGAAAAAATCTTATTATTTAAGAAAGGTTTAAAAATATTTTGGCAATCCTCTGTCAACACAAACAATTTAACAATATCTTTAAATTTACAAAAATATTTGGAATATTGTGGAATAAATAAATATTTATCCGCAAAATGGATAAATCTATTTTCTTTTATTTAAAATTTAATATTGTGTTGTTATTTTTGTTTTTATTGTAAACTGCCTATGTTATAAACTGACTAACTAACTAACCACTACGCCGTTTCGCCACAAGGGTAAGCAGAAAGGACGGACCAGATAATTCGGTTTTCTATTATTCTGACTCCTGAAATGGCCCGACTCAAGTATCTGATTCACTTGCTCGTGCCATGTCATCCTCGGGCATCCCCGATTTCTTCTACCATTCAAATTTGCGTCTTACATTATCCTTACACTCCTTTCTTCGTTCATTTGATCTATATGTCCAAACCATCTGAGCGTTGAATCGATGCACAGTATTCCTGAATATATGAAATTCGAGACTCTGGAACATAAGACATGATGCCCACACATTGATGTATTATATTTAGATGAGACATTAAGCGAAAAAATTGGTTCCGCTATTTTCAACCTCCAACTGACCTCCAACTCCCCCAACGCTCTAACTAAAACTACCTCTTATCGCGTTCTAATAGTGGAACAGATTCGACGAGATATTAAAATGCAGTAGCGCCTCTAATTGTAGCTCTATTTTTCCACATTGGAAATAGGGTAAAGGGGATAGAATCGGACTCGTTGCAGCAGTGGTTACCGATAAGATTCCAGGAAAATTCGAGATTCTTCACTGGTAGATAACAGTGTCATAAAACTTTACAAAATACTATCCGCAGTCTCCTGTATGTCCTAGCGTCCGTCGCACCGGTTTTATTATTTTATACTGGATTAAAAATAACTTATTCTTCGGGTGACATTTTGTCCTTGCTAATACCTCCACTCTAATACGTACTGCACGAACAGGTATTAATTAATTTTTCTATTTTTGTACTGGGAGAATAATAATTAAAAGAGGAGAAAATTAATTACGTTTCCTTTGTTTTTAATTTAAGAGTATTTTCGAGAGCTACGAGTCCAGAATAATTATTAAATAAATACCGAAATAATAGAAATTTTTGAGGTATTTGTGGACAATTCTGCTAAAATAAAATGGATATCTAATTATCTTTCATTATTTCTTCACAGTAAAGTATTTATTTAGTTAATTAACGGTACGTAGACATTTTAGTTGATTTAATGTTTTTTGTAATAACGTGTACACGGTGTTCGACAGCTAAAGAACTTTGTAAATATATTTTTGATGTTCGTTCGTTTTTCAGGATAAATTCATCTTGATTAACTTTTACATACCTGAAGGGGAAACTCACGTATCTCCCAAAAGGGGTCATTAGGGTTCCCCAGACGTCGCGGGACGATCGTAACTCTTTATTTATTTTACACAGCCGCCCAACAGTCAGTTATTAAGTAACACAAAACGGTTAATAACTAATCAACTAACTTACTAACCGTAGGCAGAGAGGATGGACCGCCAAACAACTCTATCTGGACACACACTTCATACCTCATTCATATATTCATTCGTACTCTGACTCTTAACGTCGCCCGACTCCAGGATCTGATTCGCTTGATCGAACCACCTCTTTCTCGGGTGTCCCGACTTCTTTTAACAAAACGGTAAATGAGGTATTACAAAATCGTATGTAACTCAAATATTTACTATCCAATATTTATAGCCCTTTCCAGTAAAATATCGGAATTGGATGTATTAAAAAACTTAAGTGTTATTGATAGTTTATTTAATGCAGTTTTATTACCTCTCTGATAGTTTTGTTCTAGAATTTATCTAGATTATAGAGTATGTGATGTAAAAAATATTCGCTTGGGGGATGTTTATTACACCCTCCGGTTCGGGATGGTTACTAGAGAATTTGTTTGACGTGCTATAAAATTATACATGTAAACCATGTGCCCATACAATTGTAGTTGTAAATTGGGTTTTAGGGGACGTACTTGACTTCCTCTTGATCACTTGCAGTAAAAAATGTAAATGAAATTTTGGTCTTAAGTGACTTTTGTGGATATGTTATTTTCAATTTTTTTTTCAAAAAACCCCAAAAAATAAGGTATTGTAATTATAGATTGATGTAATTTTAATAACACAACTGAATATAATAAATCAAAAGAAAACTCCCCACCTTTCGACTTTTATACGTAAAAGAACCTAAAAAATTGTAACAACCACGAAGTAAGGAAGCCGTAATAAAAATACGTTTGTGATTATTCATCTCAAGTGGAATAATTACAGAAATCAAAGTAAAAATTTTCAAAAATTCGGCGTCATTCTTTTGTTAGACTTATTTTTAATATGCAGCAGGTGACAGGATCCAATTTTCCACATGATCTATCTGTGCCACCCTTTTCCCCCATCATTCCCTTTCCGAACACCCTCCCCATCCCCTAAACTGGTTGGTCAGAAGTCAACTTATTGGACCGCAGAGATTCAGTTTGGAACGAAAGTAAATATCATAAAGGAATCCTATTATTTCGCGATTGTCCAAGTTCCGAACCTTTTTCGTCAGGAAATAATAAATTTCTTTTTTTCATTTCCATGAAATTTGATCAAACAGAAAATGGCTTCCAGGATATCGATATTCGAGTATTTTCACTGTCAAGTGCTTATTTTGAAATGAGAGAGGTTAATGTGGTTTGTTGACGTTTATGTCCACAGTAGATTAAAAGTAAATAAACCAAATGTTGTTTCATCTGTGTGGGGTTTGATTTTGAAGAGTAAATTTAGTAAACAACTAGTTGACGTTACCCAGCAATGCTGATCTTTTCTCTACTTTTTATTAATGTAATATATATGTATTATATATTTAGAAATTTTTAGAAGTAAGAGCACAAACACATTGTGACTAAAATATTCAACCTGATTTGTGTTTGTAATTGTTGTCCTTAGCATTATTAATTAAAATAATAATATTTGAATGTGAACTTACACAATGCAAACAAAAATTGTCATAATTTAATTATGGCTTACAGAAAAGTTGACATCATTGTTCAAAAATGTAATTCATAAAATGAAATATTAAAAACTATTGTTAGTCAAGGCAGCGATTCAAAAACACCATCACACTTTATGAAATGGAAACACACAAACACATATATATATATATATATATATATGTATTTATGTGTTTATATTTTTATATAGATATTTAAAAAATATATTTATATTGGAGCAAATACAGATACAGGCAGTAATAAACATGACAGTAAAAAAAATATGAGTGTTGATTCGCTATCCATAATATAAAAATTGGTATCCCTACTACAATACATATATTCTATTTTATATTATACCCACGGAACATTGGTATAAACGTAGGTAAACTAGTGGTTATGTGTTAAAAAAGTTATCTTGCTTAATAAATTAAAACCAAAATTTCATCTGAAATCGTAAGATTATATTGCCTACTTATTGACGATCATTTGAAAAAATAATATTTACTGAATGGCCACTATCTTTAGCCGGAACCGGAGTCAGCCAAAAGAATTTTTTACAGCTTTTACATGTAACTTTAATTAGATTTTTTTATGCACATTTTGTATTTATTAAAATTGTCATCTTTAAATTGCGTCGGATTTCTTGAAAACAGAATTTTAAAGCTGCGAGTTGATTCATATTTATTTTCTTAACGTTTTATGCCTTTTATGCGTAACAACTATTGATGGCACGGAAATAATGACACAACCTACGCTGACCGCAACTTGAACTCTTTTTAAAAAATGTGAAAATGTATCAAAATCTCAAAAATTGTATTTTTTATAAATTTTTGTTCAGCACCAGCTGAATGTCTTATTCTACAATGTGTTTATTCAATTCGGTTGTTGGAGACTTCCACGGCCCTTGAGCGGCCTTTTTTATAGGTCTAAGTAGACAGAGCTAAAAGCACCCTCAATCAATTACTTCCAAGGGTGGTCGGCCAGCAACAAAATATTGAAAAGCTCTAACCCTTGTTTTACAAAGTGGGGGTTTGTGAAACAAAAGGTTTCCTTTTGACTTATCTGAAGATCTCATCAGGACCAGACATCAACAGTTTATTTATTGTTATGTTTGTTTTTGTGGAATTCATACACTTAATTTCAGGAATTAACTTTTTGTAATTTGGGTATCAGATTCGGTCAGGTTGGATTAGCTCATTGTAATGTCTATTTTTGTAATTTTGGTGTTAGATTATGTGCGATAAGACATTTATTCTACTATTTTAACCTTTTCCTTACTGTGCTAAAAAAATCCACGCGTTCCGGTGCTGTGTAGTCAATACACACCTCAAAATAAGCGATTTAATATCGGAAAAGCATGAATATTCATAGCTAATCGCTTATGTTTATTATATTCTATATCAAAAGTGATAAAAATTGAAATTTAATTGCTGAAAACATGAAAAAACCATCGGCAGATGCCAAAAAACGTGCGAGGAGTCCATATCTGACTTACAACAGGCGCTGGATGGGCGCTGGACGCACACCCACAGCTATGCGGTCGTAGGTATCGATGGTCTAATTGTCTAAATACAACTGCGGACGTGTGGATTTCTCATGTTTCCGCATAGCGAACTAAAGCGGGACATCAATAGCGTGTCATTTCCTCGCACATTCTTCGCGTATCAGTGTAACACGGTTGATTGTATTGATGTATTTGTTCCCGATTTTTAACAAAAATCTCTGATATTTAATTGAATTTGAAAACTATGTAAAATATTATTTTTTAATTCAGTGCATAAATGTATAAGGGAGGAATACCTAAAATCTGAACCCAGAATTTATTATATTTATAGAGTTATTAAAGTTATTAGAAGACATGTGTAGTAAATATACACCACAGATGAGGAAAAGTTAATGTGAATACTACACAATAGTCCCAAATGTCGGTTGTCAGTGGGGCTAGTATCCCCAATTTAAATATGCGATGTATTCTGAGAAGTGTACGTATATACCGCAAGTATATTATTGATTTATTTTTTATATTATTTACGAAATAAAATATTGTCATCAATTAAATTCTTCTTTTTTTGCTCTTCTTTTTTTAAACGCTCAGCTGCAAAATTTATCAAAACTTGTTTTTATCTTTCATCAAAGACCATTAAGTACCAATGATTTAAAAACGGTTTCATGATAACTCAACACAGTGACAATTCAACACACTTTTTAAAAGTGATATAAAGTCATTAGAAACGATGAATTTTTTTTTAACCTTACCTAACCTACTTAACTCAGTTAATAAAGTTTTTCTTTCATCACTTTCCATGACTTTATATAAATTTTTAAAGATGTGATGAATTATAATTGTGATGATTTATCCGGTCACCAAAAATACAGTCGGTGGGGGATGAAGATGTTGAAAAAAAAATATTATTAGCCAGGGGTTTGCGGAAACTCTTGGAAATTCCTCGTAAAAAAATATGATGAGAACACTCCGCATGTGCACGGAAATAAACAAGTATTGTTGATTTATTAGAATCCTGTTAACAGGGTAATTTCCAGATAAAACAATTGGTACTTTCATAATATATTGGAACACGCAAGTATGCAGCTGCGCTTATCCTATAATTATATTATGACGAAAAGCGAAAATATTAATTTTTTTATGAACACTTGTTCCGACATCGAAATAGTACATTGTTTTACTGATAGTTTATCAGGACATCTGTCAATTCATTCGTAAAAGGCCAGCAATTTATTACACATAATATTGTTGAATTTTTAAAATAACCTAGTTACAAATTTCAACAGATATTTGTAGGCCATTGTTGGAAAATTCTTTGTGTTAACTTCTACAGAGCATTGTTGTCATTGTTGTAATGCACTATGCACTTGTGTTAAGAGATTATACCGAGAGGTGTTCAACTCCTGTTCCAATCGGGTCTCCACAGAATAGAAGCGCAAATTCAATGGACCCGAAACCTATTCTACTCTTTCAGCAAATGAAATTGTATTGCTGAGCTGAAAATTTCAATTCTTTTCGCTATTCTGTTCTCCAGATTATAACACCTTCCTAGCTGAAAATATCAACCCTGTAAATCTTGTCCTGTAAAGTTAATCCTGTAAATTTAATACAAGTTGGATTTGATTTAAAGGGATTGATTTCACTTAAAAGCTTTATTTTAGTATTTTACAAGAGATTAAAATAGAAGAAGAAAGTAACCAAATATGGGATAAAATCTTTATATTTATGGGATAGCGCGATTTTTCAAAAGCTAACTGTTCATTCCAGAATGAATACGACAATACCCAATGTAAATAATTTAGGCATAAGATTAATTTTCCCACAATTTTAAATTGTAACATTAGCACAACAGAATGTCTCTTTCCCACATCTGAAATGTAAAATCCCAAATAAACATCTAACAACCTGGAATTTCATAAGCAAAATGTCCTTCTAGGATTTTAAAGTATTTCTCTATAGTATATATATGTTAAAATGTAGGTTCATTTAACTTTTAAGTACCTTTCTAAAGCCCTTGAAATATATTTTTTTGTCTAAAATATCTCAAAATTTTACTGCCCTCAGCTCCAAAGAGAAGTTTCGACTTTGTTGCCCTCTGAGTGTAATAATTGCAAGGATACCGCTAACCTTTAATAAAATAAGAGCTTGGAAATTGCAAAATGCAATCCTATGATAATCTAATATTCCTATTGTTCATGTTACGTCCCTTTAATATTATTGTTTCAGGCTAAGAAAAAATGTATTCCAGACGCCAACCAAGGCGTGAGAGAAAAGGGTTTACTTTTTTATTGTATTTTAATTTAAAAAGCATGTAGGCAGTCTTGACGATCAGTTTTTTTTTTTTTTTTTTTTTTTTTTTTTTTTTTTATAGTGAATACCTCACAAGAGTCCCAACTGCTCCCGTCTGGAGCCAGTGAGACTATGGCATCCCCAATTGGGGGATGTTGTGAGGCTGAAGGTAAGTGGGGAAGGGAAAGAGGAAGGTGGGGAAGTACCTGGCTATTCAGATCTAGTCACTAAACACGGGTAAAGCCATTTGGAGCAACGTTTCAATTCTGAATGGTGGTCTTACACCAGGGCGATACTGGTAGTATCTTCCACTCTGGAACGTGCCGCAAATATAATATATATTATTTGTAGTTTAGAGGAATAGTCCAGAACAGTAGTATATCACAAGTGGTAGATAGTACTACCTACTGATTGAGGGAACTTAGACCCTTAATCTGAGAGTAGGCTGTGACAGTCGTTTAAACGAAGTGGTAGGTAATGTAATTCAACTACTGGTTAAGGTAAATAAGACCCTTAATCTGCTACCTACCAGTAAACTTCAGCTGCGGCTGATATTCAGTAATATTTGTGTTTATATTGTATAAAAACAAAAACTGTGCAGAAAGAAGATGAAGGAAGTGTTTTCCTGCCTACCATAGGATGATTTCGTACCAAGATGGTAGAAACACATTTACTCTTACATCTGGCAATGCCGTCTAGAGCTATCGCGTACGCCGAACGCCAGAGATGTGGTGCGTATTTCCTGTTTTGTTGCCGCTCAAAAACTTTTGAAAATTCTCAAATTTGGGAGATTTTCAAGTATTTTTCATTATTTTTCAACGGTTGTTTGTATTTTTCGGTGTAGACTAGTCTGCCTAAGATATTCACTAGTCTTTATGCAGCTACGTACTATTTTAAATAGAGATTCTTAATAAATTAGCAATATTTTTTATCAGTAAGTTTTCTCAAGTTGTTTGAAATGTCTTTAGCCGTATTTAGCGACTAGATCTGTTTCCCGTTCACAATACCTTCAGCCTCACAACATACTCCAATTAGAAATGCTATAGTCTTACTGGCTCTAGACGGTTGGGAAACGTGGAGACTCTAATGCCTATATTTCGTTTATAGTTCAAGCAGGTAAAACGCTTCACACTAAACCTACATATGGAACTAGTTTTACTCTGCTAACAGCCTAGAGTTCTACCAACAAAACTATGAACACCCTCATATGCAAAAATTGAACATTTGCCCGAAAAAACAAAGTCATTATTATTCATTCAATAATATTGCAGTTAGAAGCCAAACATAACCACGAAACAATAAAGAGTGAAACCCGCTTAGAGTGCTTAGTGTAACTTTTCTCGAAAATCACCACAATTTTGTTGGTTAACCCAAATTATCCTCTTATCCCGCTTATCCTAGATTTCTTTCTTCCCCTTCTTATTTCCAACCCCATCCAACTTGCAATCAGTCTCTTTATCTATGTCCTCAAAAACGTCGTCGTTTTAAATCCACCTTTCCCTGTGACCTAATTAGATAGTGTGCCCTTTAGAGGGTATTGCTCCACTCACTACTGCATTTTACGTAAAAAGGGCACAAAGGTAATTTTTGTTAAATTAAAAAAAAATAAATTCAATAATATATTGACTATGTCCTGTTTTAACTCGACCGTTTTTCGTTTCTTCCGTCTGTAAATTTATTTGTACGTTTCGTTTCTGTTTCAAGATGGTGGCCGTTTTAACGTTTCAGTAAAGATTATTTATCAAATGCGTAATCGATATGTTTGGCTTTTGCATATTCGTATTTTCTTACTTATACGCATTTCGTACTTTTTCAATAATATTGTAGGCACCTACATGTCAAAAATGAATTGTTGTCATTGAGATGGCGACGTTTATTTGAACAAATTGTATAATTACTTATTTGTAATTATAAAAAAGTTACATCGAATAATATAGTTTTATAAATAAGTAGGCATTTAAATACCTACTTGAAAATCTTATGATTTCAGAGGATATTTTGGTTTGGATTTATTAAATAAAAAAATAGAAATTTGTTTTTTTTGGACGCCAGGTTGATAACAAAGTTGGCAGTTAAAAACTCTGAAGATTGTGATGCTTACAAGCTGAAAGACATTTCGTTAGGAAATTCACTTAGAAGGACATTATTTGAAAAATTTCAGACACAAACATTCTTCAGTTTCAAGGCGAATTCTAATTCTTGCAGAGTTTTTCATATTAAAATTCACAACGAAATTCCCTGTCACCTGTGCTTATTATAATTTATCTTTGATCAAACCATTCCAATAAAAATAATTTGCATTCCACTCCAACTTTCTAGCCCAGAAAATAGTAACATTTAAGGGTTTGCCCTATATTCCCTTATTTTGGTAACATCTTGAATCATCCTTTTCCCTAGATAGCAGTAACATGAATAACTGAGAGCACTCAAGCGCCAGTTTAACTAATCGCATCGCAGAGATCATTGCTTAATCTTATCTTAATTATAATGGTTATCCGGTTTTCGTAATACGAATAATTTTTGCAGCAGAGGGTAGCTGCGTTACAAGATTTTGTGGGGGCCCTGGGCAAGTCACCCAACTACCTCGAAGTTTTTTCATTTAAGAAAAAACACATGATACAAATGGCAAGATAACTGACTAATTATTAATTCAAACTTTTTAGATTGTATAGGTATACTTCTGACCTTATTGATCAATTCTGGTTTCTAACCTTTTGGACCAATATTTTGACAAACACACCCCTTTATAAAATGAGAAGACATTTGATAGTTGTAGTGTCAATTTTTTTTATTACACATCTTTTTTAAATGTCAAGAGTCCCAACTGTTCCCAATCGTCTGGAGCCAGTGAGACTACGGCATCCCCAATTTGGGTATGTTGTAAGGCTGAAGATAGTGAGGAAGGGAAAGAGATGGGGAAGAGGAAGGTGGGGAATTTAATGGATATTCAGATCTGGCCACCAACTACGTCTGAAGCTATTTTAAGCAACGTTTCAATTCTGAATGGTGGTCGTACACTAGAGCGATACTGAGAGTATCTTCCTGTCTGGAAGTGTTGCCAAAATACTAAATTGTAATAACAAAAGCCAATCAAATAAATTAACTTGCGCACGCCAAGTTTGATCCTTCGACATCCAGATTGCTAGTCGAGGTCGTTACCCTTCGACCATGGAGACAGACGACATATAGATATACACATCGAGATATTCCACTGTTGTGCATATTTTATTTTTATTTTTTTTTATTTTTTTTTATTTCACGCCTATTAAGGCTTTAACATACATATATATAAAAAAATATTTACGAAATTTTACACGAAAATAGTGCAGGAAACGACTATTTAAAACAATTGCAGAAAAATAAATATAAAGTCAAAATATCACTGAACTTTATCACACAGCGTGCAGGCACAAAACATAAAAAATCCAAAATATTTGTTTCAGTTTCAGATGACAAAATTATTATGTGTTAGTCAAATCAAATTAAATACATTTATTAAAATATTCCACTACTTCATGAAAAAAACTTCAATACCGTATGCTTATATATTGAAATTGATGTACTAAATATATCAACAACATCGTAGTATTTGTTTCCTAGATGTTGAATCCGTCGCATAGGAGTGTGATATTGGGACGTTGATATAGAATTGCTACAATAATATGGTAGGTACTGTCTTGTAACCGACCTGCTTGGAGTATGAAAAGAGATTACATATAATAAATGAGGGGTATCAAGCATTGAATTAATAATTTTAAACAAACAGGTTAAATCGGAAATAATTCTGCGATCAGATAATTTTATTAAATTTAATGAACGAAGTACGTTATCGTAATTTACGTTTTCTCTAAGAATGCCCATTTTAAAATTTACAAATCTTACTAATTTATTTTGGATTCTTTCAATCGCATGCGAATGAACCTCATAATTTGGGGACCAAACTATTGTATAGTGACACAACTAATACAGTAGTACTTTGTTAGCAGTAGGTATACTTATCGTATGTTATTATTTGTTTGATACTGACACCACGTGAAATAAACTGAATTATTCAAAAACATTACTAAAAACATATATATTATCCCACGGTTTGGATGGAAGAAATTGCAAGTTGGTATTAAGTCAATTTGCGATCGCAATTATTATTATAATGATTATTTGACTTAGGATCTGACCATATTGTTCTACGATGTTTTTATTAATTTTAAAGAAATAAATAGGTTTTGGAGATATCCAATGTTGTCGACAATCACTTTTGAATCCATAACATGAAGGGGATGGAATATACAGGTAGAGGGTAAAGCTACGTTGCTCAAACACTTCCCAAGCGAATACAATGGTGGAGGAACAATCGCAGAAGTCGGTGTTTGCATAGGTGACTGCCTAAATTTATAATTGCAATTAATAATTTTGCCGAATGAAGGAGACCGAAGTACCAAAGTGAAACATTTATTATTCAGAAATGAAACATTACTTGGATAGATTTATATATTTTCAATTTGGAGGCCAACTCCTCTTCCATAGGTAACCCCAAGTGGTTCACTAAATTGGTGATTTAGCAGGGGTTCCCGGGTTCATCGGCTTAGGATGCGCCTGCCCACCAGCTGCGTGGCATACCAGATCGGGAGAGGCTGGTTTGTTTGGCTTGCGCCGCAGTGGGAGGATATATTCATATGACCGTCACTCCTGGACACACTGATCCTTAGATTCCTACCCAACCCTCATACCCTTTACCTTCCCAGAACATTCTCTTCTTTAGAAATACCATCCACACCACATCTCAAAATATGACATAGGCCCTGAAGGAAATAATTTTCCTCAGGGCCCGAAGGCACACCGAAGTGTGGGGTTAAAATAAAAAATATAAAAATTGGCATCGCAACGGTTGTTCATTTTATCTGTCAGGAGATTATTTCACTCGTTTTTCTGGTTGAAATAATAAATTATTAATAATATATTCTTTTACACTAAACCTCCAGGCGTCTTTCGGAATATTGCTTGTTGTCGTGCAGCGGTGGTGTTTAGACAGCACTTCAATTTGACTGAATTTTTTAAACTTTTCACTAGGCATTCAGTAAAAGTACTTCAAACAAACATCTACACTTGTAATTTTATAAATTAAGCTATAAATTACATTTTATTTCTTTTCATTTTTTAACTTTATTTTATTATTATTTTAGCGACTATTTAAACATTGTGCATACAAAATATGATATTAAATATGTATTTAGTAAATTGTATTTCTTAGTCCTCCTCATTAGGGTGACCTGTGCTGAGGCGAACTAAAGTCATTCATTTCGGTTAGTTTTCTAAACTAACTAGCCAACTAACTAACCATCACGCCGTTTCCCCGCAGGGGTAGGCAGAGAGGACGGACCGCCAAACAACTCGGTCTTGGTACACACTCCTTGCCTCATTCACATTCATACATCTTCTCACACATACTCTTCTATTATTCTGACTCTTGACATGGCCCGACTCAAGTATCTGATTCACTTGGTCGTGCCATGTCTTCCTCGGGCGTCCCCGACTTCTGCTACCATTCACATTTGTATAGTATATTCTCCTTACACTCCATTCTTCGCTCATTTGCTCTACATGCCCAAACCATCTAAGCGTCCCTTTCTTAATCTTACTCATTAAGCTTACATCAGCCTTGCACTCTTTGCGGATCTCCACATTCCTCACACGATAATACATGATTTTAACACACATACGCCTCAGGGATCTCATTTCAACAGCATTCAATCTACTTCCATCTTTTCAGTTTTCTATGTCATTTTTAATGTTTTTTTCAGAATTTTTTCATTAATCTCTTTCAGCCATTTTTTTATTTTTGATTTGTAATCATTCAAATTTTCACGGGGAAGAATGTTTTGGAGTTTCGTAGCAAAATAAATATATTTTTTTATTTATTTTTTGAAATAACTTTATTAAGTAAAACCTCAAATTGTAATATTTAATTGTTGAAGACAATATTAGCGATTTCTAAACGAAAATCTGAAACAGGAAAATCATAAAAGGCCACGGTCACATCTAGGACTCGAACCCAGGACCCTTGCCTTGCCGGGGCACAGCTCTACCACTGAGCTAGTCGCTAATATTGTCTTCAAAAATTATATTTTTTATGTCATTGTGATTTGACGTTGTTTGATGAATACGCGGTATTGTAGGGGATTCAGTACATTTGAATTTAATTAAAATACTCTTGACAGTAATGAAAAAATTTTTGAACTTGGAAACCTTAAAATAAAAAGTATAAGTACTAAAACCGATGAAGATGAAATATTAAACAGTCATAATTATTATATGCCATATAAACCTCTAAGTCTTCATCAATTTGTTGATATACTTTGTTGTAATTTTTACAAATAACAAAGGAAACAATGAGACTGCCATTTTGTGACAGAATATCGACGTCTCCAAGTGAACATGAAGTACGATTCACGCACTATTTAGTGAATCATATTGAATAACTACGGGACAATTTTTTTCTAGAGTGCTGTCCAAACAATTGCAATTGTGCAATGTATGCAATTAAATGCATATTTAAATAATCGCCAGCTTACGATCAAATTTATGTCACAAGCTGATTCTCTATATGACAAGTACCTATTGCAAACTTATTGATATCAGAGTTTACAGTTGAACAGATAATTTACAGATAAACTTTTTCGCTGTTCATAATAAAGTACAATACCAGGTAAGTATTGTACTGTATATTATCTCCATAAATAGTTAAGTAATAACGTAGATCACTGTAGAAATGTATTATAAGTTTGTACAACGCCCTTGAGGTGTTTTTGCACAAAAACGGCGCTATAAAAGTCATCCAAGTATTATTATTATTATTAAAGGTAAATGTTTCTCTGGTTTTGCTTTTAATTTCGATCCTTTCATTTTTCGGATGTCCCAGAAATCCTGTATTTTTCTCATTTGCATGAAAAGCTCATAAAAAAACCATTCATGTCACATATGCAATAACACGCAGGCCCGATCTTCACCGCCATTATTTTGACAGATGCTGAACATTATTGGAATAATCAAAACATAAAACAAAGTAATCACGCGATTTATAAATTTTGGATTTTTTTCCCCTGGTGGAAGAAAGCAACTTGTCTGTTATTTCGTTATTTATTTGGAATCGATGTTTTAAGTTGATTGTTTCTGTCATTATTTAACCCTTACCCCCTTATTTATAAATGCGGTGTAAATATTACACGGCGCGTAAGGTCAGAACAATGAAAACCTTGACTTTATTATACCATGGAATTTATTTTTAAAAAAATTGCCCCACAGCTGAGGCTCTGAGGAAAATAATTTCCCTCCAAGGCCAATGTCAACTATGGAATTGCTGTGTGGAGGGTTTTTATAAGGAAAGGAAGGAGATGAAGTTCTGTTAAGGAAAAGGGTTCGAGGGATGGCTATGAATCTAAGGATCAGTTTGTACAAGAGTGACGGACGTATGATCTATCCTTCCCGTTGCGGCGCAAGGCGATGGGTCAAGAGAGATCAGTTGGAGAGGTCAAAGGATCTCCCCAAGCCAACCTTTCACGATCCGGCACGCTACGTAGCTGGTGGTGGGCGCAACCTAAACACACTTCACCCAACGAACTCGGGCACCCCTTCTAAGTCACCAAACGTAGCGAATCACTTGGGGTGACCTACGGCAGAGGTTTTATTTACCCAATAAATTATTCCTGGGGCATCGGTACCCGAACACGCCTCACAAATTGGCGTGTGTTTGGTTACAACGGTCTTAAACCAGGCTCAAGGCCGGCTTTACCAAACAAACGTTGAATGGATGTGTAAGAATTTAATACGTAAGACAGTTAGTGTAACATCTAAAATTCCGAGCAGCTCTCCATGTGCTGACTGACACTATTTCGAAATAACTTTCTAGTTTTAATGCAAAAAGATTTTTTTTAATTTTGCTGTTGTCAAATAACGTTTTTACATATTTATAAAAATTATACATATCAATTATATATAGATTTCCTTGGCTATCAATACATATTTTGTTATTTTTTTTTAATTACTATAATTAAATAATATAATGAAGAATTACGAAAATATTTTTGAGTATCAAATATCATTCCTATATTTTATAGAAAAGAATTTCTTCAAATGCAGTAAATATATCAAGATCAATAATAATGTATTCGTTGAGTACACTAGATCATTCCAATATTTTATAGAAAGGACTGTCTTCAAATGCAATTTACCCCAAGACCCAAACCCTCAATCATTTTTAAAGTTGTCAATGGAGATAATGCTTCAGGAAATAAAGTTTGAATAATGCAGTCTCTTTCCATGAGAGCTCAACGTGCTCCGACGGTTGCGACGCCGCTGATCAATGTATTACCCTATTCTCTAGAGGGCGCTCTGCAGTAAAGCACTTGACTTTTCCTGCTCTAAGAACGTATTCCATCTTGCATTTTCAGCTGGCTTTAAATGTCAACTAAATAAGAACTTTTTTACGTATGGAATTTTACTTTATTTAATGTCCAAGAGTTGAAGAGTTAAAAAAAGATTGTTTTCTGTCAAGAAAAAAACTTGATATTCAAATTTTGATAAGATACAATAAAACAAACTCTAATGCATAGATCAAAATTTAATTATATTTTCCCCAAACGTGAAGAACTTTTGACGTGGAGAACAAATTTAAAAACAAATGAATAGCTTGGTGTTGCCATGGTAATGGAGAATTTTAGTACCAATTGAATAAATTTGTAGAATATTTTTCCAAGCTTTGTGTAATTCTACTCACCAAAATATTTTTATAAGAATTGTTTATCCGAATTGAACCACTATATAATTTTTATATTGTTCTGAAAAGAACAATACTTAATAGAAGTTTTTTTACTTCTCGTGATTCAATTTTCAAAAAAGTATTTAAATCTTTATCAACGATTATTTGACTTTTTATTACGTCACACATTTGAACTTTAATTTAATGTCAGTACGAAAACCGTGCAAGGTTGCAGGCCATGAAAAGTGTCAGATATTAAAAAAGAAACGAACCGAAAAAATTCCATAGACCCGACCTGAAAATAAAGCTACCTACCTACGGAGCGAGGAAACCTTAGAAGGTCTCACGAATTCACCTATTCAGCTTTTTAAATTGTTTTTTTTTATGAGTATTACAATATTTTTCATGTGGAATTTTTGAAGCATTTTCATAATATCTATCATACTAAATTCGAGAAAATGAATGAAAAACATTAACGAGAATTGTACCTGTCCTGGCTGCTACTTGCTCAACACTTTTTTGCGTTTTGAGCCCTTTCGGTAAGTACTTTGCCATCTCAACACTTATTGCCTCTAATGGCCTCGAAAAAAGTCGTGAAATTAATATATGTTATTATTACTTGGTTTATCTAACTAGATACTATGCATGCTTTCGTATATTATAAACGGTCTCCCATGTTCCGGGTTCAAAGCCTTGAGTGCGAAAATATTTTTTTTCAAATTTAAATAGTTTGTGTTTTTTACTATGAGTTTATTAAATAATATCCTTTCGTCTCCTCATACCGCTATTATCGACCTGGTGAAAGATCACAATTCTGATTTGAAATATTTCTTGTAATTGCTTTAATCAGATCTGGATAGCCATGAACTCCCCCACCATTCAAATTTACTCTTCCCCATCTCCTTTCCCTTTACGATTCTTAGTCTCACAATACACCTTAATTTTTGATGCCACAGGTGGGTAAGAGGTAATGTGAAATGTATAATGTATGATAAATAATGTATAATGCGTAATGTATAATGTGTAATGTATATTGTGTATAGTATAATTATAATCTTTAATGCATAATGTATATTGTGTATAGTATAATGTACAATGTATAATGTATAAAGTATAATTAAATGACAAATGTGTTATATGTATTTTGTAATGTTTATTGTGCATTGTTTAATGTATAGTGATCAATGTGTAATAATCAATATGTAATGTGTATTGTGTTATGTAGAATGTGTTATGCATAATTTATGGTGTATAGCGTGTAATGCATAATGTATGGTGTATAACGTGTAATGATCAACGCGTATTGTATAACTTCTAATTTTATTTAATGATATACTGCCATATTAAATGATATATAAATAAACGAGAATAAGAAAATTGACAAATAAAAATAAGATCAAAAAAATTATAATAGATAGGTACCTAATCAAAACATAAAATAGCATTAAATGAATAAGATAAATTCAATGATCGTCTATCAGGGTGCTAACCTCATCGTCTGAATCCATCGCTTTTTAAGTGAGCTCATTCCGAGCTGAGCCACTCGGAAGCAGCCACGACGATGGCGTTTGTTGATTTTCGTGTCCTGCCCCGGAAGCTAGCTAGTCGATGGCGAAGTAAGGCGGGGAATAAGTGCACCCTCCATACTGTGAACATTGTGGAGGCACTGCAGAACCTTGGTAGTTGCCTGTATGCGATGTTGTAGCACACCCTCAGTTTGACCCATTGCGCTACTGGATATAGTGTCCACAGTTTTGACGTGTAGTGCATTACGTCTTAAATAACAATTTTCTAACATCTTCGCTACAGTGGTAGAACCGCCGAGAGTAGGTATTCCGGCCTTTATACTGATTGCTTTCCTTTATCGTTTCATATTTTCTATGTCCTTCATGTCTTCTGTAATGATATGTCCTAGATATTAAACTTGTGAGGCCACAAGCAGTTCATTTCCTTCTAGACGGATTGGTGGAATATTTAGTGTCTCCTTGTTGTATTTGAAAACGACGATGACAGAGTTTTTGGAATTATAAAATGGTACAATTGTAATGACCAATGTGTAATGTATAATGTGTACATTGTCTATTGTATAATGTATAGTGACCTACGTGTAATATTTACGTTGCAATGTATATTGGGTACTGTGTATTTGGTGCTATGCATTGTGTTATGTGGCATGTAGAATGTGTACAATGTTTGGAGCGGAGGATGGCTATCGTCAATCTCTACCCTGAAGGCAGTAGTCCTAAATTAACTTGTTTATAAATTATTTAAAATCGTCATTGTTTTATGGAATTATAAACGGAAAGAAAACAAAACTGTCTCCAATAGTGTACAAAATCAAAGGTCAAACAAAAAACCGCATTTTTATTCACGACGTGAACAAAACCAACGCATTTTGAATATTCATGTCTAATGAAAACATGAAAACGAAATGAATTTTCTGTCATTGTGACAATGAAATCGATTCCAAACTTATATGGAATACAAATCTTGACTTACATATTATTTCAGCCAACAAATAATGTCTTTGTTCAAAACCTTTTGGACGTTGAATAGATTACATTTTGAGGTGAGCTTTAGATTAGACATTGTTAATTTCCATTATATTCAGACAAACTAGCAACTTTTAGCTTAACTAAAGATTTGAAAAAACTTCGTTAAATTAGAAAAAAACACGTCAAAGAAATTACTTCTTGAATATCCGTGAAAGATTGAAAATTAGATTATTTTTTGTTTAATTCAATTATTGAAAACATGCGTACACACGTACACATTTTTCTAAAAAAGACACTCATCCTAGTACATGTTATCTCGTGTCCCCGCGAGATACTATGCCAAGCTAGTGCGGGAAACCGATCACAGTTAAGTAGATGTAGGCAGAAGGAAAACGAGTCTTTTTTAAGAATAACTAACAGACTGGTTCGTTAAGCTGGTCCTTTTCGAACTTCAAGACCCATAAAAACAAATCCATTTCCTACAGCTCCATCGCTAATTCGCCTCATATCGCTATCTGGATGCGATTTATGATCCACTTTTTGCAGAAAATTTTTATTTATTCGCACACTGGCTTAATTAATGCAATATCGAAAGTAGATCTACAGTGAAAGGGCCTATTTTCGTGCAAAATTCCCAAAAAATCCAAAAATTGATTGACATTTTAGAAAAGCCAAAAATATCGTTCTTTTGTCATTTTTTGCTTCCTCGCAAAAAATGGGACCATTGAAATATTTCAAATAAGACTAATTGTACAAATTTCGAATTGGCCACGAAATGCGTAAGAAAGCAGAAGAATTTTATTGTAAGGGTGGAAGGTACCTACCGACACTCTGAAGGAAATTGCCTCTTGTCCCCCTAACAAAGACCACGGGGCCTTATTTGACTTATTGATACGCTTTTTGGTGGAGGCAGACGCACGACTGGTTACTGTAAAACTTAATGAAAGTGATTAAAAAAATGGTAATGTCTTCGGAATTCTTTTAAGATTGGCTGATTTTTCTTCGGGTTTTTTTTAATGATTTTTAGCAGTTGGGCTCTGGATGGCACCTATATATATTAAGTTCATCGGTAGTAGATAAGAGGAAGAAGAAAAAGGGGATGTCGGAATTTGTTTAACACTTTTAGTACCGCACATTTATTTTTACAAATATACCTTACTTTATGCTCGATAACACCTTAAAAATTTAATTTGAAAATTATTGGTGTGTATATTTTTTTCATGGTTTCAGATTTTTTATATATTTTTTTCAAATTATTTTTAGGCCTCAACTGGTTAGTTTTTACTAGCAAGGAAAAACATACTCCACAAACGATGGTTTAATTTTTTAAAAGATTGATTTACATTAAAAAAAGTTTTAATTTAATTAAACTACAGGCCGCCGCAGAACAGGAAACCATAGTGAAGAGGGCTCTGAAATTTTTTTTAATTTATACTTTTAATACACTTTATACCTACAACATGCATAAACTTTGCCATTAAAACTAATTAAAAAAAGTAGTGTATCATGCAAACATATAAAGATAATATTTAAAAAACCATAAAAATATTAGTAGATCAACTCTGAAACGAAAAATGTGAAACAGAAATCAGAAAAATACGTTTTTCGTTTTAAAGTTGTTAATATTATCTTCAATACTTAAATATAAACAATTCAAAGTTTTACTCAAATAAATTATTCCAATAAAAAATATTTTAAATATTATTTGATTAATTTGTGTCATTTCACGATTTATTAATTGGAAATAATATTCGGCACGTTCAAGAGTAGAAGATAATCTAAGTATCTCCCCGGTGAAAGACCACCATTCATAATCGAAATGTTGCTTGAAATGAGTTTAGCGATATTTTGTGACCAGATTAGAATAGCCTAGTAATTCCCTAAATTCCTCTTCCCCATCTCCTCCTCCTCATTACCTTTAGCCTCACAATATACCCCATATTTTGGGAGTGACATAGTCTAACTAGATCTAGATGATTGGAAGCAGTTGGGGATCTAAAAATTATTAAAAAAAAAATCATGAAAATCCAAAAAACTTTATTACCAGATTGTTACTATTCTGACCTTTGAGCTTTTAAGGCACTATGTCTACATTCTTGAAATGACCTGCTATTTATTTTCAGGATAAAAATAGTAATTAAAATAATTAAATAAATTACTTTCATGAATTTTTCAGAAAAAACTGTCGTCACATAATGAGTACACTGAAGTGAAATCACTAAATGGCGCTATATAAAGTGAAAGACTAATTTATATACTTTTTTTGATGAAATTAAAGTAAGGATAAGGAATACAAAAAATGTACTGTAGCGGAAATTGATCCCTTAACTTACTCCAATTTAAATGTATAAACCACAGCTTCGAGTTCACATAAAAAAATAACAATAAAATCCTCTACTCAAAACACATGTTCCCATGAAATATAAGAAGTTTTTTGAAAAGCGTATGTTAACATATTTATATACAATCAAATTTCCCAACCTTCGGGAATATCATTTGATTTGCACAAAAAAAGGATAAAAACAGATTTACGAAATATTGACGTTTTTACAAGCTAGTTCTTTGTCGGAAATACGAGTTATCCGTTTTGATTTTACGATTCTTGTCTCCGGGAAAATAAATATTATGAATCCGTTCTTTTTTGCAAAATATGCATTTTGTAAATGAAGTCAATCCTTGTATCTGATCAGTTTGTTTATTGTAACGGAAATCCTCTAAAAGCTCTTTCTGAAATAAGAATAGTATTACGTAAATGAAATACAGTATCTTTCTTTTATCACCACAATTCATAAATAATATTTTAGATTTTACTCTGTTTCGACGCTGATTTTAGTTTAAGAAGTTACCCATAGATGGCGCATAGATTTTTTTACTATAACCTCACACAGAAGGCCCTGAGGAAAATAATTTCCCTATGGGCCTATGTCATCTGGAGGATGCTGTGTGGAGGGTCTTTTTAAAGAAAGGGAGAAGAGGAATTTCTGGGAAGATAAAAGGCATGAGGGTTGGGTAGGAATCTAGGGATCGAAGAATAACGATAATGACAAATATCTGAATATATCCTTCCCACTGCGGCGCAATACGATAGGTCAAAGGGTCCCCCCGAACCAGCCTATCCCGATCTGTGAACACAGCTCACCCTATGAACCCGGGCACCCCTGCTAAATCACCAAATGTAGTGAACCACTTTGGGTGACCTGTGGCAGAGGTGTTGGTTGTCCAATAAAAGGTTCCCGGGGTGGCGGTTCTCAAACCCGCCTCCCAAATCTTCGGTGATGCAATCTGTTGGACAAAGATGCATTAGCACCCACAAATCATCCAAGTATTAATATTATTTAATAAATACGATTACAACCTCAAGGTCCCATAACCATTCTTAACGCCTGCTAAAAATAATTTGAGCTAATTAGTATCAAACAATTCAAAACAAAAAATAACTACATTAACGACATTAAATCTTGGCTTAAAGAACTACCGGATAAAGAATTTACTAGCATATTTAAAACATCGTCGCAGTAGTTTCTGTAAAACCTTACCCAAAACATAAAGTCAAACCATATAAGTCGCTGAAAACTTTCACAACCTAGTCCCCCTCAACAAAGGATAGTGAAGAGGACTACGAATATAATCAATATCTATTATACATACATATAAATGTACATATTCTTGTAAAAATGTAAAAAAAATATATATAGCTATTAAATAAAAAAAATATCTTCTATCACAAATAAAGTCCAAAGTATTATGTTGACTCAGGAGTTTCTATTTAAAGAATTTGTGAGACGCATTCGGAGTTACAACAGGCAGAATATTTAAACTGTAAAATATTTATTGCATACACAGTGTTTTTCATGCATTATTATATAAGTATAATCTTCTATCTTTATAAATAAAAAAAATTATGTTCGTTTGTTCAAAATATTAAGTAAGCGAAAGTTTTTCACCGATTGCTTTAAAATTTTGACACAATGTTGCATTCGAATACGCATGTCTATGCAGGTACTACTTTTAATGAATCATAAATACCCGGCTTTTAAGTAAATTGTATTGTTTTATGAACTGGTTTTCTATCAGCAATTAGTAAACTGTGGAATAGAGAATACAGTAAAGTACGTGTGTATTTGTATTTCTTATTATGAAACCTTGCATTTTAGCTGCTTTGTTTGAGTTTCGATTAATATAATCTTTTTTTTGTTACTTACTATAGAGAATCACACCAAGATCATGCATATTGGAGCTGGCTATAATTTTGTTTTCATTCAACAAATATTGATCTGCAATTTTATTTGTCTGTTCTTGTTGAATCATTGAAAAATAACAGGTTATTATGACAATAAATAACTACGCTATTTTAGTAGTACTGTAATTTGATACAATCATATGGGTTATTTTGATGTTTTTGTTTTTAATTTAATGATTTAATGACACAAATTTCGACCAAAATATACGACTATGTGTTTAGTGTGGTAGTCAAAAATCGAAAGAAAAACTTAATAAAAAAACTTAGATGAATTTAAAAAAAATGTTTAAGCCTAACTAATTTAAGCGAACTATTAGATTACCTGGACAGTCAGATCTGATAGTTCAAGCCACATTAGTTATTTCTCGCGTAGGGAGTTACTGTGAGAATATTTATTTGATTCAAGGACCTCACTACCGGGGAAAATATAATGATAGGAATATTATTATTATTGTAGAAAGCAATCACTTTGTGGTTTGACATATTTAATAAAATAAAATACTTTTTTGTTTTAAAACCACGATATTTATTAATTTAAGAACCGACCGGTTTCGCTTTACTTAAGCATCATCAGGGTACAAATTAATACTAAACAAGAAGTACATAATGTGTGCATATATATAACAAAATATAGAGGGAGACAACATGATACAAATATATTATAGAGGGAGACAACATGATACAAATATAAGCAACACAAAGACGGTCATAAAATACATTAACATAAGTGCACAGGTAATGGAAAAAACGGAAAAAACCGCCAGATAATTATGTAGACTAATGGGTTATACCAATAAATCGGGAGAAACAAAGCATCAACTGGCATGGTGGTAAGGAGGTAAGGAGAACTCGGAATTTTTTATGGGTTTATTGGAAACAGACTTAATATTGGACTACTTGATATGTCTAATTGATTATTAAGTATCTGACTTTTGGTTTTTACAGCTTTTTTAATTTCTAAAACTCCTAACTTCTTTCCCAAAACTCCTAAATTATATGGGTTCCTTAAAATACACAAGAATAATTGCCCCGTCAGGCCAGTAGTTTCATGTTGTAATGCCCCAAATTTTAAAATATCATCCGTTATTACTAATGTGTTTCAAAATACCAATGTTTTTTCGCCTAAACATACCCTTAAAAACTCTTTTTCATTAGTAGAATAATTGAAAGATATGATTCTCCCTAGTAATTCTACACTAATTTCTTTTGACGTTGTAAATTTGTTCCCCAATGTTCCCATAGAAGAGAGTAAACTTTTAATTTCTGATTTATTAAATAGTTCCGATCTCTCTATAGATTTTATAAAAGATTTAACTTCCTTGTTTAATATATGCCTGAATCAAAATTATTTTCAATTTAATAATGTCATATATCAGCAACGTGACGGCCTAGCTATGGGGAGCCCTACCAGTCCTCTGATTGCTGATATATTCATGGATAACTTAGAAAATAAAATTTTATCTAGTAGCTCACATCTTATTAAAAATGTCTTGTACTGGAGAAGATACGTTGATGATGTTTTGTGTATATGGACAGGGACTAGGCGTCAACTGAATTCCTTCCTCAATCTTATAAATTCTTTTCATAATAAGATTAAATTCACATTAGAAATAGGCATAAATTCAACGTTAAATTTTTTAGACCTTACCTTATCGATCGTTAATAACAGAATTAATTTTAACATTTTTCGTAAACCCTCCTATACTGACGTTGTCATACACAGCACCTCAAATCACCCTATTTCACATAAGCACTCCGCATTCCATTCTATGGTCCATCGTTTAGTCACAATTCCAATGTCCGATAGTAATTTTGATAGTGAACTAAAACTAATTAAAAACATAGCAGTAAATAATGGCTATGAATCAAATTTTATAGATTTAATTTTAAATAAAAAGCTAAAACAAATAGCCATTAATCGCTTCCTCTTCGCTAGTCCTTCTCCTCAAATCAATGACAATAATATTAATTATCAATGGCGGCGAATTTTATTCATCAATCACTTTTCTACCTTATGTGTAAAAAACCTTCCTTCTGAAGTCAAACCGGCCTTTTATACCAATAACAATATAGGTAAATTTCTAATTAATTCTAAAGATAAGGACGATAAATTAAGTCATTCGGGGATTTATAAATTAAATTGCAATAATTGTTCGGCTTTTTATATCGGTAAGACATCACGTAATGTTAATATTAGGATAAAGGAGCATCTTCGTTGCCTCAATAATAACGGTTTTTCTGAATTCGCAAATCATTTGATCGATAAAGATCATACATTCTGTCATAGCACCGGTGCTAACATCTTACATAAAAACGGGCATGGTAACAGACTAAACAACTTAGAGGCACTAGAAATTAAAAAATCTGTAAAAACCAAAAGTCAGATACTTAATAATCAATTAGACATATCAAGTAGTTCAATATTAAGTCTGTTTCCAATAAACCCATAAAAAATTCCCAGTTCTCCTTACCTCCTTACCACCATGCCAGTTGATGCTTTGTTTCTCCCGATTTATTGGTATAACCCATTAGTCTACATAATTATCTGGCGGTTTTTTCCGTTTTTTCCATTACCTGTGCACTTATGTTAATGTATTTTATGACCGTCTTTGTGTTGCTTATATTTGTATCATGTTGTCTCCCTCTATATTTTGTTATATATATGCACACATTATGTACTTCTTGTTTAGTATTAATTTGTACCCTGATGATGCTTAAGTAAAGCGAAACCGGTCGGTTCTTAAATTAATAAATATCGTGGTTTTAAAACAAAAAAAGTATTTTATTTTATGGAATATTATTATTTTATTAAAAATCTGGTCAAAATATTCTTTTTCCTGTTAAAAACGGGACTGGAGGTATATAACGAATGGTTTGACAAATTTCATAAAAAACAGAATGCGTGAATTTAAAAATAATAATATTGTCGCATCTTGTCCATCTCGGACAAAGCCACCTGCCTTGAATACGTGTTCAGATATTCTGAATGACTAATATTTTAAATGGTCATGCAGTCACATTTTTAACAGTATCCTAATAAAAAAATCCTTACTCATTTTTCTCCGAGCAGCTACATAACACTGAACCGAGACTCCGAATATAAAATAAACATTTCTAACATTATTAATTACTAATCTTTAATTTGTAATAAAGATAAATTTCCATACTAAATTTACATAGCTTATCTTAAATTCTACAAATTACATTTGTCTTCATAACTTCTCCACATAATAGCTTTGGCGAATTCCCAATGAAATGTAAATGTGATTAAGCAATCCTTGGAATTATTCAACAAGATTTCCTTACATTTCCGTTGTTGCTATGGTCCCTACTGGAATTCCACATAGTTACGTATTGTGAACTAAAATTTTATAGATATTTTCTGCCCGGTGAACTGTGAAATTTTCTTTCAGATCATTTCTTGCTACCCCGCCTTCTTCTATCACCCTAGTTCGTGATACAACTGAAGAAAACCCAGACGAGGATTCACAGTAAATACTTGCATCACATATCTCCAATTTTACAGCTTTTATCCAGAAGGCTTTAAGGGCGGGTTCCAGAATCAATTTTTCGTTATTTATTAGTATACACTTTTGTTGGTATTCTCATGATTAATTTTGCATTTCATTGTTTTATGTTAATTTAAGTACTTGCATTTGCTCACTAATCGCGTTTGCACGGACATTTGGAGGGACATGGGAAGGAAGGACATCTAGAGTCGTTCAAATAAATGTAACTTGTGTGCGGTGGAGGAGGAACCATGTGTTTTCTTATATCACCATTGAGGATGTGGTGGGATTCCCTCCAAAGGCGATATTTCATTCAGTAAATCGTACCAACCCACAAAATCAGATTTTATTCGTAAGGAAATTTATATGCCCAACTTCTGAAGGATGAAATGAAATGAATATTTAGGTTCAGTTCGTTGCATTATTGAAATAACAATTAGGATTTTTTTAATGTAAGTACAGAACAAGGATCCTCAATACGTTTGATAGCTTGCAGCTAGAGGGGTTATGGCATCCTCAATTGGGTATGTCGTAATGCTTAAGGGAGTGAAGAAGGGTTGAGATAGAAAAAAATGGTAGGTTAGGACTTACTTGGCCGATTACCAAACAGTGTTTTGATTTAGAATGGTGGTCTTTCAACAGGACGATACTGAGAGTTTTTATCACTCTGGAACATATCATAAACTAAGTAACTATTTGATATTTTATTTTAATAGTGAAGTAACACCAAAATAAATTCATAGTCTAAAACCTAAACCGCAAAATAACGAAGATAATCTTGCATTAGTTTCGATGAAATAATCACGCAGTTACGCCAAGTACGATTAAATTTCTTAAATATATATATTTATACACACTCATTTCCACCGTGCACAAAATAATACAAAAATAAAAGAGATTATGTGGTACTAAAGTTCAATAACTTTATCAAGTACGTTATTATCCATAGTTGATTTAACAGAAGCACTATTTAACAAATAACAGCCATACTAAAAAACTTAAAATTGAAACTGACCTAAAATATGTCATGGAAAGATATTTAAGTTATATACATTGCTTATCCAACCAAAGAGGGGTGTTTATCTGTTGTGTATATACTTGAAATAATGATAATTTCTCTTCGAATATAGAAATTTTTCCAAGGTATTTTAAATGTTTCATGTATTTCTTCATTTTGATCGTGTCATAAAAATAAAAACTATTTTAGAAACAAGATAAAGTTACCTTTTATTTGTTTTTACTTGAAATATACTTTAAAATTTAAAACACTAAATATTTTAATCTAAAACATTAAAGTTGAAGAAAATGCTTACCACAAACATTTTCAACTAAAACGTAGAAAAATTTCAAGAATTGAAATTTAGAAATAAACAGTCCGTTATAAAGGGATTTGCTATAAAACTATCAATCCACTTTTTATCTCGTATTTAGTATTTATTTAACATTTATTTTATTTGTATTTAGTAACCAAAAAATAAGACGATCTGAATTCATTTTGACACAAAATAAAAGTTTTTCTAATTTTTTTATTTACCTCCGCACGTATAAGGCATTTATGTAATTAGAAAAAAACATCACGAAGTTATATTAATTTCATTACACGTACACGATAAATCGATAACACGTTCACGATAAACTTTATTCACAAAATGATATTATTAGTGAATGAAAACTGACACACATTAGTAAATATGTTGAATTATACCAATATACTAGTGAATTGAACATTAGAATAGAAATTAGGAGCAAAATCATGATTTGAATCACACATCACAAGTAATACATCAAAACTGTCATATTGCAGGGAAACTGACGTGCATAGCCTGCCAAAATGCGATGTTGTCAGTTCTTTCGCAGCGCAGTTAGTTTATTAGTCATAATTCAAAACAAAAATTGTACAGTCTTTGTACAATGTAAAACAAAAACACCATTTAACGGTTGTGAAGTGATTGTTTTATTAGTAAGGCTCTGTCTTTCCTATTGAGGTTAAATGAAAGTGTCTTTAAGGGTGCGGGTTACGTTTCTTTTATAATTTGTCTTAAGTCACAAAAAACTTAAAAAGTTTTTAAATATAAGAAATCGTTAGTGCTACAATAACGTTTTGGAAAAATAGCCTTGGAAGTCCGCTCAATATTAACTACCATTATATATTTTTTCTTTCTCTCTGCAAATCCGAGAATCGCTCATATTATGGCTTCGATTGATCCCAAGTAGATATTATGTTTGTGATAACCACCCTCATTTCTCCACTGGAGGTCCAACCTTTCATAGTAAATCATCCCCCAAGACATAACCTCTTTTCTCACGTCCCCTTTCTTCCCTCCCGCAGTTTGATTCGTACAACGGTACAGAAGTCGGCTGACAGTGACAAAAGGCGAGAAATGTCTATTGACACTAGCCTTGTGTGCACCGTTGATAACAAGAAATACGTGAAAATGTCGATTTTTGTTCGCATTTTTATTTCACTATCATGGTAACACTTACATAAGAGCTTATATCAAATTCGAAACATACAAAAGCACATGTTAATAAGGATAAAAATTCGTTTCTTCATCATTTAGCAGAAATAAGGCAAAAAAATGAGAAGGGATGTGAAGGACGATAATAAATATATTGTTGCTAAATATTGCAATGATAGTCTAAGATCCCTTAAAGAACGACCGTCACCGAGATGTTTATTTGATGAAACGTATTTTATATTTAATTTAATATGTCAATTAATATATTGCATATCGGTTGCCTAGCAAATTTTAGTCCAGGGTATGATTAATTAATAATTTAAAAAAAAAATTTTTAAACATTGCACCGGTTTGATTATTATAAAAATTCTATACCAATCGAAAGTATGAAACCCATAGAATATGCAAACGTTAGGTTGCCTACTCTTTTCCGGTCACAACTCTTAGGTTACCATGTATAAACAGGTAAATCGAAAAAGTATTTTGCACCGGTCTGATTATTGAATAAAAATTATATGAAATTAAAGATTATTTCATTATGAACACGATGGTATAAGGTTGCCTGCTAAAAATCAGTCCCGAATTCCGGTTGTCGAATTTTGAAAACTAAAACATTTTGAAAACTATCCGGGAATTCTCGTGTGCGACTGATAGGTCCCAACCAACGATCCCATGCGATAGAAGAGGACAAAGCATAGCAGCTGTCCGTCCATTAAAACAAAGAGAGTGCGCATGCTATTTGTTCTTGAAAATGAAAAGGATAGCGATAGACTCGTGCACTCTGTGCACTCTAGACTAGATGGTACCTTGGTTACCATCTAGTCTAATTTTTTTACTGGGATGTGAACCCACAATACAAAAACTGTGCCACATAAGTATGAAAGTTTTTTTAAAAACACAGTTTGAAATTTGAAAAAAATATTACTAATTATTTCTATTTTCTGACTAATATGAACTTTTTTTAAAGCTCTTTCAAAACTGGGGTCCGACAAGAATTACAATTAAGGGTTAATAATAATTTAATAATTGACCACATGTTCTTGTCGCCATTTCCTTGATTGCACAATAAACCCTGGATCCTTTTGTCTGGCGGGACATCGAACTTCCTAACCGAAAAGGACAAAGGAAATTAATGATACCTACTCTTGTGACAGGACTTGCAAACCTTTTCAACAAAATTATAATCAAATTATTGAAATAGTAACTACATCAGTTTTTAAGAAAATGCAAAAAAAACTCTTTCAATGCACTGTCTCCGAACATTTTTGTAAATAATGTAACATGGCCTGCTGATCATAGTCGTTGAAATACAATTGGATTTATGAATAATTTGCTTTAAGTTTTCTTACAAAAAAGGTTCTCCGCGCAATTAGTTGGCTCATCCTTGAAAAACAAGACCCTAGCTTATTTTATGACTTTAAGGCTTATTTTGTGTTAGTATTCAATGCTGTCTTTATCATTGGAATAAGAAGATTTTTGACTCAAAAAATTTACATCGCTGCCTTAAGAACTCGGTTGTAACGACAAAATATTCGAAAATCTTTTTTGTAAGTAACGAATTTGCGTCGGCTTACTGTCATTCTTTTCGAAAAAGTTTAAAAATTACAAATATTTTTAATATTTCAATTTTAATTAAATTAATAACTTTGTAAAACAACGATGTTCAAACATTAAAATAACTTGCTTTCTTATTATCTGCAAACTAACATTATGCACCATGAAAATGTTCACAATTATTCTACGAGAAGTTGCCAAGATTTTACGTTACCCAAAACTAAACTTACGTGCACACAAACACCGTATTTTATAAAGGACAGAAACTTTATAATGAACCTACCTACGGATATGTGTAATAAATGAAAATAGGAATTCATGATTTGTGTACGAAAGTACTACCAATATTATGGTAGTGACCTTAAACCAATTTAACTGTTGTAAACCACACACAACCCGTCTGCTTGGAGCCCGTGGAACTAAAGAAACCCTTGATTATGAATGGAAGGAGGCGAGAAGATGAAAAGGGATGCGAAGGACGATAATTCAGATCTTGATACGTAATACTGCAATCTGCTGTTGTTAGCTCATTTGTTACTATGGTGATGACTCGTTTTGAGATTAGCTCGATGACCAAGTTAATTTATAACTTACTAGCTGTACCCCACCACGCGTTGCTGTGGCTCAGTCTGTCTATGAGATAGAGAAAAAATAGTGCGACTAACTTTTACGTCCAACAGATGGCGCTGTTTTTTCAAAAAAAACATGTTTTTAGCTGTCACAGATGAAATATATAATATATCTACATAAAAACACGTATTCGATTCGATTCGTATTCGATTGCAACGTTGTGTCAAAATTTCAATGCAAACAGTGAAGAACTTTGGTAGATTTAAGGACGGATTGTTTCGGAGAATTTGAACAATTCATAAAATTTCAACGTTCATTTTAAAGTTCTGTGAAAGATTTTTTCAAGTTCTGTTTTTATTTCACTTTTGTCAAGCAACTAACCTACAATGATATAATAACAGAATTTGAATAGGACTTTCACAGAACCCGAAAATGAACTGTGAAATTTGATGAATTGTTAAAATTCTCCGAAACAACCCGTCCTTAGATTTTGAACAAACGAATCTTTATATTTTAATTTATAAAGAAGATTGATGGGTAGTAGGGTGGTTACAAAAAATCAATATTGGAATTTTTTTGTGCTGACCCCCCCTTAAAGCTGCCAATTGGCTAAAAAATGAGATTGGTGAAGTTTCAGCTTATTTGGATTAGGTTAACCCGTGCCTCATCAAGGTTGAAGTTTAACTTTCTATAAAAAAAATATTTTTTATAAAATACCTGACAATATTGCAAGATTTAATTACATGTGCTGTCCAGATTTTACTTGATTTATTTTCTCAATTGGTAAATAAAAAAGGGTGTAGTTAAAACTGTTTTCAAAGTAAATACAGCCCAATCCAAATTGAAAATGATGGATTTACGAGAAAAGAAATGCAAAAAGGTATAAAAAACAAGAAGAAATAATGTTCGCAGTTTTATTATTTAAAATATACAAAAGAAAGCATTATGAAAGAAGGAAAATATTATTATTTACATTTACAATTAATTATCAGATTAAGGTGGTAATGGCTTAGATATCGTGGCTTTTGAAGAGTCAGGAAAAAAAATTCAACATTCCGAGACAACTTGTAACAGAAACTGTCGTTGTTCTTCGTCTTTTGTCAAACAGGAATTGAAGTCTTGGATTAATTTTACCCCATCTTTCAGCTGTGTCATTGACAACCTTGAAACCGTTCACTATTTTTTTTGCTTTTAAATAATGTGCATTTTCACACCATATATCAGGATCCGTATTTAAAAATTCTGTATCAATTTCAAATCTTTTGAAAAAATTTAGAGTTTGATGAGAAACAAAAAAATCGATATCTTTGTCCAATAAATTATCCACTTGATGGAGACTGAGTTTTGCTTTCACATCCCTATCACACGTTTGTTCTTCAATTGGAATTAATTGTAGACTTTTTACAGCCATGCTTGTTTTGACACTTTTTTCTAAATTTTCATCGAAGAAAGAAAATGCGACTTGCTCAGAATTGAGGTACCACAGATGATTTATCATTTTAGACAGTACCTTGTCTGCAAGTTCTTTATCGATTTCTCTATATTTTACAAGAGATTTTAAAAATTTTAGGTCTTGGTTGGGGGCCAAAGTGGGTTTGGGGGCGTTAAACCACGCTTTTACATAAATTTTTATTAAAAATAAACAAATGTCAGTGAAAACATTTTTTTTAAAATTTGTTAATGTAAATTGATCCCTGAAAAGATATATTTTGATTCAATAAATGGCCTTTGCCATCCATCTAGCGTGATGAATGGCACCAGGAACTTTGAAAAAAGTATCTGTTGGGGGAGTACGTCCTAACACAACTAACGAATGTTGAATTAATTCTTTGTAATCATCCCTTGGCTGTTGGTTTAATTATTCTATAATATTGTTATAGAATACTACATTTTAAAATTGACTGTCCCGAATTACTTCAATGTTTCAATATCCATGTTCCCAAAAAATCATGCCGACATTTCTTACCTTTTTACTTCAATAACACCAAGACACTAGCTTTCTTTCACCAAAATTCTCAGATTCCGAGACTTCACAATCTCGGAAACAAATATTCTTATCTGGGTGATATATTTCATTTGAAAACTAATCAGTATAAATGTTTTATATTCTATCACTTTTATTCTTCTAGACACAAATAGACCTATGTGCCCATATAACTTCTCCGCTTCTACTATTTTGTTTTGTTGAATCTCTTAAATTCAATTATATGCGTGAGGATTCATTTTTGCCATTATTAATTTGTAAGTGTTTACTCTAATACAAAATGCTTGTATTTTTTTTAAAGAAAAGCCCACTAATGCGTGTAATATATAAATAAATAAATAATGTTCAAAGGAAACAATATTTGATCAAAAGTGATTAAATGAAGTATTTTTTTTTGCAAAAAATCGTTTTTTCATTTTTAATCTCGATGAGGCACGGGTTAACATTATCCAATTGAGCTAAAACTTTCCAAATCTTATTTTCTAGACAAATGGCAAATATCAGGGGGGTCAGGCCGGCATTAGAACGAAAATATTTTTTCACCTCATACCTTGTAACCACCCTAATGGGTAGTCAATAATAATCTTGAGAAAAAATACAAATTTGTGAATATAAATCTTCACCATACACAAGTTGCCACAGAGACGAGAGAGAAAGCAGACATACCCTTTTATACTTCAACATAGTCATGAACATGATATTGATGTATTTTTGTTTTGTTTGATATTTTTATCTTGTATTTTATATTTTTTCCTACCAGATGTATGAAAATATTATATATTAAATGAATAATTCAAAAACAAACTAACAAAAGATATGTCAGGAAGTGATGAATGCCTGGCGATTATTGTTGAGTGTTATTGCACTAACATGCAGCATAACGCAAAGAAAACTTCAATTAACAGGTATTAAATGCATTGAATAATTGTCAAAATTCTTAATATTACAGGGAAGCATCATTTTTTTTTTCTTTTTGTTATTTTTCGTCCATTCCAACATTTAAATTCATAATATCCTAAACGCGGCTACCGCAGGTTGCCTTTTTCTGTTGAAGGGCTTACTAGCTGGGGACGTTATTTCTCTCTTTAAAACCGAATTTTTCACATTGTTCCCTCTGTTGTCAAATAAAACTAATATAAAGACAAATATATTTCACTCAGAGTAATAAAATGTTCCTCGTGGGACTAACAGACCTCCAGGAAATATTTGCCCGAGCCTGCTTTAAAATGACGAACATGATCTGTGCATATTTTACAATTTGCCGTAATTTTAAAATATTTGAAGATATTTTTAAAACATCAAAAGATTCAGTTCTAAAAGAAATCTTGATATATAAATCAAAGGCAAGTCTTTTGGGAATATCTTAAAAAAATTACAAAAATATAGGTATTGAGATCTGTGCATATTTTACAATTTGCCGTAATTTTAAAACATTTGAAGATATTTTTAAAACATCAAAAGATTCAGTTCTAAAAGAAATCTTGATATATAAATCAACGGCAAGTCTTTTGGGAATATCTTAAAAAAATTACAAAAATATAGGTATTGAGATCTAAAAATAGTTTTATGGGAACCAATCAAACAAATATTGCGAAACTTTTTTGAGATCTTTCATTTATTATTAGTACCTCAACCTTCTTATTTAGAAAAAATAGATGAATTAGAACTGACCATTTAATGTGGAAATTAAAATATTTAATGTAGAGTCCAATTTCTAATTTGAAAATGTAGTACTTACTTTATTTTTGATCTACAGTTTTGTGAGAATTTGGAAAGCGTCCCTGTAGTAAGCGTTAAGGAATTTTTTTAAAAGGAGACATGTAACTACGAACGTTAGAGAGAAAACAAGCAGCATTTAAAGAAACATTTAATTTTTTAAATGAGTTTTTTTTTAATTTTCAGAGCTTACTTTGCGTTTTTTTTTCAAGGGAATTTTATTAAATGCATTACTCTCAACTCGGCAAATGTAAAAAAGATGTTCTATTATATTAACATGTATTTTTAAGAGCTTAGGTACATATGTTACAAATCGGTAGAAATTCTAAATTCGGTGTCTCTATTTCATTCTTGACAGTTTATTCCACAAATTTGAACACTTTTACAGCCAGCGAAATCTGTTGTAAGAAGCAGTTTCCGGTTCTTAAGTCCATTTAAATGGCTAATTATTATTAAGATTCCTAATTTAGCTCTAGCATTAAGTTATTTTGTAACTTTGCACTGTGTCCTTGAGAAGTTTAAAACATTATTTCTCGTTTGTCATGCTTTGTTGGGGTTTTTAAAGTCAACGAGGGGGATAATGGAAGGAATGAAACACCCAAGCTAAAAAGAACGAGGTCTCGACAAATTAATGTGTACGTGTGCTAGGACTATGTAACACGTTTAGATACCAATGATAAAGGTACAATCGACAACAATTCTTACCTCTCATTAATTTTGCCCATGAAACAAATCCATCATTCTTACCTGCCTTATGTGTCCCAGTAAGCGAAATGCAAACGTTTAGAAATAAGATCTACTTGTATTGACTGTCTTCATTTATTGACTTTTACATGTTAGTTCACTGCTTCAAGTAATTAATGCACTTGCTATGCTGTATTCCTAGTATTATTCTTTTTACAGTTCTAAGAACAGGCAACAGCAAAGTAATGGTTGTGGTTAAGCAAAAGATACTTTGTTAACAGCAAGCTGGTTACGTTATGTTCACATGAACAGGGAATACCTCAGGGTACCTAGTAAAACCACCTTCAAATCATCGCATTAGTTTCTGTGTAACTTTCTGTAAGTCATTCCCAACTAATCAATCTATCAGACGTCATGAGAAAATCAGAGATTAGTTTTCTCGAATGATGCAAGAAGTACAGAGGGCTGTTTTACAAATCCGAAACAATGAAGGCGAAATTAGTTTTCCAAAGCAGGATTTAGTTGCAATATTCTTGTGCGAATTAATTTGTATTTTAATGCGGTTTTTATACTGTGATAAAAAATGTGGTTTTTCAAAGTGACACAACTGTCGGAATATATCGCGAATAGTAAATATTGAGAAGAAAGTAAGAATGACTTATTTTTTACGCTGCACGTTTTTGTCGAGAATCGATATTATCACTGTGGTTGATCGCTGCACAAGTTTCCATAATAGAGTCGATAGTATTGCTTGAAGAATCACTAGGTTGCTCCCTGCACAAATTCTTTAACAGAATGATTTACATTTATTGTTTTTTTTTAATTTATTATTATAAACGCTGTGTTGGGCTTTTACATATATGTAAAAGCCATGTTAACATGATATACTGCATGATAAACAGGCGTTTTTTAAAGTTTATATAACTAAATTTAAATACAAATTTTTAACAAATTAACACATCACATGACATTGTAACTAACAAATAACTTAACCTCAAAGATATTATATAGTAATGTAAGGTCTTTCAAGTATGTATTCCACACTATCAGACAGGGACAGGTAATTGGAAACAGGTGGGGGTGAAGGAACGTATGGGGAGATGTATAAACAGAGAAATTCAGTTTCAAGCGTGGCTGATACTCTCAGTATTGCCCTGGTGAAAAAAATCATTCAATATCAAAAAGATGCTTGAAATGACTTAAGCCGACCAGATCTGTATAGTTTGGTACTTTCCAACATTCATCTTTTCTATCTCCTTCTATTTTCGATTCCCTTCGGCCTCACAACATACACCGATGTAGATGCCATGGATCAACTTGCTCCGGACCGTCGGGAGCAGTTGTAAACCTTGTGCGGTTTTCTCATACTAAAGAGTCATGGTAATTGTCAGGTCAACGCAAGTAATATTCGTCAGTAAAACCATGATACCAGCAACGAAAAAAAATGAGCTATCTAATCGTAAAAAAATAAAACAATACGTCAATTTTTTTAAAGAATTAAGATAACTGTTCATAGATTGATAATGTGTCTTACCGTGTCCGAAATACGCCGTCATGTTCGGTTAACAGGTTAAAAATACGTTCAACGTAGTATTGTTCAACGTAGGCTACGTTTATTAAATCCTAGACTTCTTCCTACCAGTGGTTTTACTCGAAAACAAATAATAAAATAACCATCGAAACTTCGCGTAATTTATTCAGGCTTTTACAAACTTGTCGGCATTGGACTAATTGTTATTTTCTTAGAAAGTGTCGAAATCAAGGCTTAATCAACTTTTCAAGAATCGAAAGGAAAAACAATGGAATAATCAATTCGTCTGAGAATTCATTGGTTATTCAACCTCGGCGATTGTAGATACAGAGGAATCTATTTATCTTTTATTGATAATCAAAATAATTTTAATTTGCAAGGTAAATTATCCCAGATATCTATCTGAGAGAATAGTGAAGTGTTAATATTGATGATTTTAGAATCTTCAGTAATTTGTTATTTATTTGTCTTTTTTATTTATTTATTTCATATTATAGAAACAGGTAACCGGATAAATCATCACAATGATAATTCATCACATCTGTAAAAAGTTATATAAAGTCATGGAAAGTGATGAAACAAAAACTTTATTGACTGGGTTATGTAGGTTAGGTTAGGTTAGGTTAGGTTAAAAAAAAAATCATCGTTTCTAATGACTTTATATCACTTCTTAAAAGTGTGTTGAATTGTCACTGTGTTGAGTTATCATGGAACCGTTTATCTTTCTTGTAAAAAAAAAATACCAAAATTTATTCAAATCCGCCTCTCAGTGCTATTGTAAAATATGTTAGTTGCACTTCTCTCCAAAAAAGCCGCCTTACATTTCGTGGATGTTGTGGATTGTCATATTTCACATCTCTTCTCGAGTTCTCATGTCACTAACGTAAAAAGTTACGGCAAATCTCGAACAAATGTTTTCCAGAAATCTAAATAACAAAAAGCTCAGCCGTTTCAGAACAAAGTAAATGTCAACCGAAATGCAACAACTTTGAAGCATTGCCAACTACACAATACGAATATTATTTTTGTTTCATACCGTCAAAACATTTTCACTTAACTTCATATTTTTTTATGGATGTTACATAGTTTACTCTGATTTCAAAATACGAACGTGTAAATAAAATTGTTGTTTTTTCAGTTACAATAACTTTGTTAAAAGTTGTACAGATTTTCACAATGCTCTGTGCTAGGTGACGGTCGAAAGAGGAACTAAAAAACGAACACTGAAATAAAGAGTGCAATTTATTTAAATGATATTTTTATTAATTCCACTAAAAAGGGAGTTCCTTAATATCCACAAGTTCCACGGTAGTTACAGTTGTACTTGAAACTCGGAGATTTAAAATGCGTGCAAAAATATAAGCTTTTAAAGTAAGAATACACGCCATTTTTATGTATCTTATTCAAGTGTTTACGTAGGAGAAAGTATATCAAACCGGCTTAAGTATCGGGAAAGTACACCCAACAATTGAAATTGGGAGCCATCTCTAGGCTGGAGCCCCACATTACTTGATAAATCTACTTGAGTCTGTGCAAAGAAGGGCGGTCCGACTGATTGATACACCATTGTTAACATAATGATTGCCGTCTCTAATGCACAGACGCAATGTGGGCGTGCTGAGTCTGTTCTACAGATATTTTAATGGAGCTTGTTCTATTGAGCCAGCAGCATTGACTCCCAGTCAGAATGGTCCGCTTCTTTGACTCGGTTTTGTGTAAGACGGCTCCGTATGTGGAACGAGCTACCGGAATATGTTTTTCTTTCTTCATTTAATACTGGCCTCTTCAAGACCCGCGTTTAATAAATCCCTTTTTACAGCCCCTACCTTAACCCGCCTCACAACGCTTTCCAACCGGGTGGTGACGTAGCTCCCCTGCCTTTGACAGAAGTGGAGATTTATAGTTGAAGTTATAGTTAGTCTTCAAGAAATCAATAAACAAAAAAAAAAACAAAAAAGATTTTCTTCCTAATCATTATTATTTAAAAATGTGTTAGACATATTTAGTTCGCAATCACGCATGTTTACAAATAAAATCTCATTCCTAAAATAAATGTATTCTCCGATTGTATTAATCCCCAAGCTTTGATTCTTATCTACTTAGTTTAGTAAACATACGTCAAAACAGATAAAATCTCACTTAACTAGCTAGCATTGTGTGTAGGTACCACAGACGCACTAGATAACATTTATTCCTTCTGATGTTTCCAGTGAAAAGAAATACTACTTATTTCATTTTCAAAGGAAAATTTCCATGCAGAATTTTAACAAAGGGAAATATATTTTTGAAAAATAGAGACCGTTGTTTCATGTTTTTTTTTAAATAATATAGCACCCCTTCGGGTAGGTATAAACTTATTTCTAGGATCACACGGAACAATTCATTAAAAAAACTATTTTTTATAAATATTGTTTAAAAAAAAAGATGGTGCTTAAACAATAAATACAGTTTTTATTTAAATATTTTATATTTAACCCTTAAGAAGTACACTGGGTCCATGCGGACCCAATAGAAATATACATTCTTCTCTCCAGCTACCGTTGTGCATTACAAACCACCACTGCCCTCGGTACCTTCCTTACTTCTCAATGCCATTTGAACCGATTTTGTGGCACGACGCTAATGTTTTCGAGAATCACAGTGTAGTATTAGTGTGGTACAAATTACAAATATAAGGTGTTTTTCCATTTCGCAAATTTGTGTAAGTTTATTGTATTTTTGATAAGCTTTGTATACAGTTATTATTATCGTTATCTTTTACATATTTTGAGGTAATTTGTCATAGATTAGTTCACAGCTTTTACTAATAATCATTTCTAAACCTGATTGTATAGGATGAAAACATGTTGTCAACATTCAACATAGACAAGAAAGGTCCCAAAACAGTGTCAAATTTGGCAAAAAGATTTATAATGAACAAAGCATAAGATATATTTATATACATTATAAGATAAAATTTTTCGTCATATAATAATAATAATATTTGGATGATTTGTATAGCACCGTTTTTGTGCAAAACCACCTCAAACCATCTGACATGAAAGTGTTTATATGTTTTTTTTGCTAAAATAAGAAGCTAATGTTGATTTTATGTTCGTAATACAGTGGTCTCCTAGTTGATTACTTTTATTTTTTGCTATGATGCATAAATGTAGGGCCTAATTGATGCACTCAGTCCAAAATTCTATATTATTATATTAAAGGGCCAAAAGTATTTGTTTTTAATATACATTTAGAACAAATTCCGCTGCATAAACTTTGATAACAGAATTAAATGTACTTAAATTACCCACTAAAATTACGGGTTCGTATAGACCCAGTGTTTGGCTAAAAAGTTTAGATCGTAAGGTTTAATATTACATCATTCACTAAACAACGGAATTTCATGCATAATAGCGATATAATGGCGGCTATCCAAAAGTTTTGAAAAAAATTCACATAAATATAAAAGCCATTGAAAAGATTAACGAATAGATGTGCGTACACGGCCTCTGTGGTCGAGGGATGAGGCTCTCAACTAGTAATCCGAGCGATGCCGGTTTAAATCGCGGCGTGCGCAAGTAAATTTTATTTGACGAATTTTTATTATTTCACAATTTAGTCATTTAAAAATATATGTGTTATACTTGCGGCAGATACTCACAGAGTGGAAGATACTCTCAGTATCGCCCTTGTATAAGTCTAGTATTCAGAATTGAAACGTTCCTTGAAATAGCTTTAGCTGCGTTTGGTGACCAGATCTGAATGGCCAGGTACTCCTCCACCTTCCTCTTTGCCATATTCTACCTCTTAGCACTATCTGCAGCCTAAAAACATACCAATTATTGGGGATGTCATAGTCTCACTGACTCCAGACGGTTGGGACTCTTCTGCGGTATTCAAATAAAAAATAAATACTTCTTGAATAGCTAAAGGAAAAGGCAATATAAAGAGGAAAAAAAAGTCGCAACTACTCTGAGCAAGTAAGACTATTGCATCTCCGATCGGGTACCTATATTGTAAAGCGAAAACAGTAGAGAGAGGAAGAAGATGGGACGAGAACTTTAGGAAGTACCTGATTATTCAGATCTAGCTACCAAAAACGTGTAAGTTTCAATTTCGTATATTTAATCTACCAGCGTGCCACAAATACATATTATTTTATTTATTATTGTGGTGGTTGTTGTTTGGTGGTTGTGGTGGTGGTGGTGGTGGAGGTTGTGGTGGTGGAGGTTGTGGTGGTACTTTAGTGGTAGTTGTGGTTGTGGTAATGGTTGTAATGGTGGTTATTATGGTAGTTGTTATGATGGTTGTTTTAATTGCATTTGTTTGGTGGTTGTGGAGGTGGTTGTGGTGGAGGTTGTGGTGGTGCTGTAGTGGTTGTTGTGGTTGTGGTAATGGTTGTAATGGTGGTTATTATGGTGGTTATTTTGATGGCATTTGTTTGGGGTTGTGGTGGTATTTATGGTGGTATTTGTGGTGGTAGTTATTGTGGTGGTTGTTGTTTCTTGGTTGTTGTGGTGGTTGTGTTGGTGGTGGTTGTAGCGGTGGTTATTACGGTGGTTGTACTGTATTTTTATTTACGACGGCAGAATAAGCCAAAGTATACTGGTTGTTCCCAGTTTGAATACATATTTTGGGCAGAGAAATATTTAATTTCATGCTACAAATCTATATTAAATAAAATTATAAAAACTAAAGGAAAGAAAAGATAACCCTAGTGATGAGGACTGAGAAAACTTTGAATTCTTATGTTATAATTATTGATTTATTCTTGCTTTGTCCTTATGTACAAACGTTGCTATAGAAACTAATAAAAAATAAACAATGATTCTATATTGGCAAACGGCAACGGTTTAAAGTATTATTCATTTCAACATCACACTAAAAATGTATCCAATTTTGTTGTTGAGTAATTGTTTTATACATACCTAACATAATTAATTTGTAATTAATGACTTTGTAAAGTTAACAAGCTGTCATTGAAAACACTGTTAGATGTTTTTAATTACGTCAAAATACATATATATATAAATAATTATTTTCGTAAAGTCGAGGCTTTTCTTAGGAAATACATTATTATTCTAGCCTCCAACTCTGACGAGTTTTGTATAAAGACATCGCGAAACAATGATATCAAATAACATTAATGTCATTTGAGCAAATCTAATGTCGGATATGCAATCAAATATCATTCATTACACGACGAGTTGGCTCTTCACATTCGTCATTGTCAAGTATTTATAGAACCTCATGACTAATTTAGATGTCAAATTAATTTCATCACAAACACAAGGCATTTAGGTTCAAATTGATCGCCATCCGCACATCAGTGGAACTACGGGTGACCCGAGTCTTGATCCCCCGACCACTTCATCCCCCATAAAATTCACCCCCCGGATAGTTCATCCCTTGGACACTTGATCCATAAAGAATTTGATTCCCTAAGGACTATTTCTGAAGTAACGTAATGCAAAGTGAATATAATGCCGTATAACAAACATAACAATAATGCCATTTCTAAGAAGGTGTATGCAGAGAGGATGTATCGCCGAACAGCCAAAAGTGACTTATGGAAGGAAGTACAACATAAATAATTATTTGGGGAATCAAGGAATGTGTCCAAGGGATCAACTTCCTGGGTATAAACTGTCGAGGGATCAACTGTCAGAAAATCAACTTTCGGGGGATCAATCGTCATGGAATTGAAACAATGGCATGCCCAATTATCGGGGTGTATTGAAGGGAAGGGCAGGAGACGAGGAAAAAGAAGGTGGGGAAGAATTTAGCTATTCATATCTGGTGACCAAACAAGGCTAAAGCCATTAAGCTACATGGTTTCCAAATGGTGGTCTGTCACCATCTACCACTCTGGAAAAAGCCGCTAATATATTATAATTATTACCATGATGTGTATTTTATGCGCAAGCTAGCTTTCGAACACGCAACCTCAAACCTTAAGCAAATGCGCTTCAAAGATATGTCAAGAAAAATAGTTATTAACCTGATAATAACTAGCCTTTGATAAAAGAAGTATTTCCATCAATATTTTTCACCGTCACGTTTTTGTTTTTTTATTTTTCCTTACAGCTTTCATATTTAATATCTAGATCATGTTTACCATTTGAATATCTCCCAGTGTTACGAAATGTAAATAAGGATTCTACGAATATAATAAATTGTCCTTGGGCCACCCGTTGAAAGAACCAAAAATGAATTTCGCATCAAAGCGGAATGCAAAAGACCGCTGGGACGGCCCTAGAGAGACTCAAAGAAATTGATGGATTCTTTCTTTAAAGAAGGGGTAGGACTTCCGTTGAACCAGATGTACCCCCAGTTAAAGGAAAGGGGCTGAAAAGTTGACTAGCAGATACTTACAGTATGGCCCTGGTGGGAGACCGTCATTCAGAAACGAATGAATCACTTTTCCTATTTCCTCTCCTTGCCCACTATCTTCAGCTTCACATCATAACCCAATAAGGGATACCATAGTCTCACTGGCTTCAAGCGGTCGGGAACAGATGAGACTCATTAAAAAGTACTAACGAAACTTCTTGCTTTATCCATACTTTATTTATGAGTCACAACAACGGTCACAACTGACGGCCTCTATGGTCGAGGAGTAAGGCTCTCGACTAGCAAGCTGGGGTCACGGGTTCGAATCCCGTATCTAATTCTCCGAAAAGCCTGAAACGCGTTTAAGAAAAAACACCAATAATATCATTAATAAATAAGTTGAAAAGAAACGGAGCTAGATGAGTCCCTTGGGGCACGCTACGGATTACATCAATAATAATACTAGAAAATTATTTATTTTAACTCTTCGCTCCTGTCTCTCAAGTAACAATTAAAGATGGATAATAATGGATTTCTTATACCGATTACACGTAGTTTATTTCAAATTTTATATAGTATATTTAAGGCAAGTTCCAGAGTAGAAAATAATTTCAGTATTGCCCTGATGTAAGACCACCATTCAGAATTTGAAAGGTTGCTTGAAATGGCTTTGGCCGTGTTTGGTAATGATATCTGAATAGCCAGGTACTTTCTCAATTTTCTCTTCCCCATCTTCTTTCTAATGCCTCCCTTTGTGCTATGCATAAAACACCTTGTGTCTCAAACGTTTATCTTTAAAAATAATGATAATAAGTCAAAATATTTCACCAATAAATGAAGGTATAATATGTTTCGACGCCATCTAGTAGATTTATCATTCTCAATGCCTTTCCTACGAAAATAAAGTTGGCTGTTTTCTAGTAAAAAAATCTAATAAGCCATAATAAAACTATAATTCCTCCACATTTAGATTATTGCTCTACTATGTTATATTTGGCCAATGAAGGAAATTTGAACAAATTAAATGTTATTCAAAATAGAGTTATAAGATGTAGGTATACTGGGAAAAGGCAAATACGCAAGCATTAATCAAATGAGAGAACAGCTAAATTGAATTCCAATAAAAAAGAGACTGTTATTTAATGTGTTAATTTTTGTGCATAAAGTCATGAACAACCAAATGCCAAAATATTTTAAGGATGAAATTGTTTTTAATAGAGATGTTCATAATTACGAAACTAGAAATGTAAATAGAATTACATTGCCACGTATGAAGAAATCAAAAACACAGAACTGCCTAATGTACAAAGGACTAAAGATGTATGATGAAATGCCTGAAAGTGTGAAGAATGAAGGAAGAATGAATGTATTTAAAAATAAATTTTATGATAATTGTAAAAATATTTAAAGTTAAAAAATGAAATATTATCTTGTTTATATTCAAATGTTATATAAACTAACTCAATAAATAATAGAAAATAATAATTGGCAGAGCACCTGACCGGCAATCAGAAAGCTGCGGGTTCAATTCCCGTCGGCGGCATGTATTTTTGCTGGGAAGATTTTTTTAATTTATGTAGGTTTTCGGACAAATAATGTTTTCTTAAAATTTAAAAAAAAATATGTATTATAATTTATATATTTTCAAAACATAAAATAGATCCTCATTATGTGGGCTAACATAGAAATAGGTTAAACGTCTAATATAAAGAAAATATTTGAATGCCTTTATACGGTCAACAATTCCGAGTTTTACTTAATGCGCCCCCGTAGAAGGGGGGGGGGGCTGCTTTACCATGTTATTTAATTAATATCATTCCTCAAAATATTATTATGGAAACATAGGAACTGCTCACTGAAGTTTAAAGCCAACGAATCCACCTAGATTTCATAATTTATATCGTATTTTTAGATTCTAAAAAAATGGCATATTATGGTAAACGATCGCGCAAACGCTTTTACAAACTTACCATAAGATGCCAAACATCACTCGAGTAGATAGAACGTATTCAAAACAAATTTATAAAATATCTTACTTCCAAAATCAAAAACTTTGAATGTACCTTTCAACATTTGCAACAAAGGCGAGCAGTAGCTGATTTAAAATCAATACGCAGATTTTTTTGAAATTACTTGAACTCTTCTTAACTTCTGTCTCTAATTATTTTTAACATACCTTAATTAAAAAAAAATGCGGCATCTAATTCACCAATTAACTGTGACCTTCATCTATTTAAAATTTTTTGTCTAATCTCTAATATCGTCATTATTTCGGATACACTGCTCATATTTAAAAGGATCATCATGTCAATGATATAAACCGTTAAATGCGCATACGTATACACACAAACTCACACTACACACGTCACCTGGTAATAAATATGCCTACAAAATATTATAATCAGACTTACTATTGACTTCTATTGACTTGCCTACCAATGGACAATGGACAATATCAGCGGGAACATAACATGTCAATCGGTTTAATTGTTGGCAGATGAATCATCTAAATGCGTTAAAGATCGATGATCACTTCCTTCATTTAAGATATATATCCAGCTAACTCATTGGGCGCATTTTGCACCCGTGTTTAAAATTAATTACAAAAACACCCTAATATTATCGAACTTCCTTCTTCTTTTGGCGCTAGTAAAATTAAATAGTTAATGTTAATTGTAAGTTTCTAAATATGTCATTAAGATAGTAGTTACAGACCTTAGTTGTAAGTCTCTAGATATAAGTCACTTCTTTTAAATCAGTCGTTCTAGTATTAAATATTTAATAAATATATTTGTAAAGCGCCCTTGAGGTGATTTTTCACGAAAACGGAGCTATATAAATTAGCCAAATATTATTATTACTACACGGAAACATTATCTTAAGTCCACCATGAATTATTTAATATCTGTAAATTGCTTCATCACTGAAACTAGTGAACTGTTTGTTAATATAATATAAAATTTATGTTATTTTAAATGCACATTTACAATTATACATAACCAATAATAAATGTACATTTTATTTTATTAAGTAATAACCGCGTTTTTGAACTGTTGAATATTTGATTGGAAATATCTATATCAGGGGACAGGTAATTTAGTAACAGAATCATTTTTCCGAGCGGCATTACTAATGGTAAGTTAGTTCTGCAATTTGGAACGACAGAGGTTCTGTGTCTGCGCGCTCATGTGTAATTGTCGGGGACATAAAACTCAAATTTTTCTATTATATTGGGGATACAGATGTTACCGTTTAGAAGTTCATATGTTGTTGTCAGCAAAGCAGTTTTCCTTTTATCGGTGAGGCTATTAATACCCAGCATGCCAAACGAAAAGGCTGATGGATATAACCACGGATAATATCCAAAGTCTCTTAGATTTAAATATCTCAGAAACTTCGTTTGTACTTTCTCTATCATTTGAGAGTAAATTAAATCCATTGGTCTCCATATTACAGAACCACTTTCCAAAATGCTACGTACTAAACTATAGTATAGCACACGAATCGCGGCCGAGCTGCAAAAATGTCTGGAGTTGCTTAGCACAAATCCTAGCATTCAAAGCTTTATTGCATATCGTTTCTATGTGGACGTGAAATGTTAGGTGCGTATCAAATGCGATCCCCAAATCTCTCAATATAACAATATGCCGAAGAGATGGATAAGACATTTTTTAGTTATAGTAAATCGTTTTGTTTGCCTTGGTGTAATACATAATAGAGCATTTATTAGTATTAAATCCTAATTTATTGGTATGACTCCATTCGACGATAGAATTTATATCACTTTGTAGCTGCAAGCAATTTTCCAAAGATTTTATTAAAAGGAATAGTTTCATGTCATCCGCGAATAAGAGAAACATAGAGAATTTTATGCAATGGTAAATATCATTGATAAATAGCGAGAAAAGTAAGGGTCCAAGATTCGATCCCTTTGGAACTCCAGAGTTTGTGATGAAGTTGGAAGAGTAGAAAATACCATAAGTTACGTATTGTTGTCTATTTGAGAAATAACTTACAAATAAACATAGAAGTTTCGCTGAAAATCCAAATTGGTCGAGTTTATTTAGGAGAATAAGCGGATGTACTGAATCAAAGGCTTTTGCAAAGTCGTTGTATGATACATCTACTTGATTGTTACTATCAAGAGCTTGAGATATGAACTCCGTAAAAACCATTAGATTAGACACAGTAGATCTGCCAGACCTAAAACCGTGTTGCTGGTCAATTATAAAGGGTTCAACTTGGGTATAAATGCATTTATGAATTATTAGTTCAAACAACTTGACTGGAGAGGAAAGGATCGCCACTGGTCTGTAATTAGAGACTGAAGCGTTATCACCAGTTTTATGTAACGGTGTAACTTTAGAGATTTTTCACAGGTCTGGGAATATTCCGGAGTTAAGTGAGAGATTATAAATATACGCGAAACGTGTTAATAAGGGCTCAAAGCATCCCTTTAACACGAATGACGGAATAAGATCCGGTCCAAAAGAAGTTTTGGATTTTAATTTTTTAACAGCAGCGGTGATGTCAGTATTTGTGATATGTTTTATATCAACATTCTGTGCGTATTGGCGTATTTTTTCCAGGTATAAAAGATTTCAAGTCCGCAGCTTCTGGAATATCTGCTCCTGAGAAAGACTGATTATTCCAAGTAATGTGGTCAACAAACCCGCCATCACTTTTTCTGGACGAGATATACTTATAAAATTATCCAGGTTCGGTTTTGCTTTGACTCAGTTGTATTTAATTAAAAATCAGCCGTGAAGAACGAGTCAAAGTAAAATCTTCAGAAATGTTAATGAATAGTGGTTTGAAACAAAGTTAATCCGTTTTATTTTATCATTTTTAATAAGTTACAAACTTACAACTTTTTTTCATTAAAAAAATATATCCATCACGACTAACTCCTGTGGAAGTTCTCGGACTGATTTTCTTTGGAATGCCTTGGAGCGAAAAATAAGAAGGAATTCTCGAATAATAACTAATCTTCCTGGGACAACTTTTCTACAAAGCCAAGTAAGATTACAATTCTTTACTATGTAAAAAGGAGCAACAATTTCAGTTGTCTGAATTATACCAAAATTACGAAAAAAGTAATATTGTTATAAAATTAATCGGCGTGTTACGAATTTTCGAATAAATGCCTGAATAATTTGATGTTACGCGTATTTGCCGAAAGCAACATTTATTGGAAGTGTATATCAAAATTTTATGCTTATTTATTTAAGGCGAAGCTTAGTGCTAAATCACTAATTTGATTAATCTTTATAACGAATTGGTGTACATTATAAATACCAAAAAATATGCTTTAAATAAATTGAATATTTTCCTAACGTTTCGCTTGATTAGAATAAAAATAAAAAAATAAATTACTCGATAAAACATTATAAATTTAAACTACTAAAAAAAATATTTTTTCAATAGAAATGTATGAACACGTAAAGAAAACAACTTTTTAAAATACAGTATTATAGCTAAGATTATCTGTGACAGTTTTACTTGATTAACTTTTTTGCTTTCTTATAAAATTATTTTCAAAATTAATAAAAACCAGTTTATTTGCTTGAAATCGAACGTTTCTAGACTCCGTTTGTCAAGCGATTTTAATGCCTATTACCTACAATATAAAGTACACCAAGAATATACACATTTTTGGCTTGTAGATTCCTCTTAAGTAACAATTTTAGCATTTTCATAACTTTGGTGCACCAAAAATGTACCAAAAGAACAGCCTAGTGAACTATCGAAAATTATATAAAAAAATTAAAGCATGATATAACAGTAAACTGATAAACTGTATACGAAACAATATTATTAAAAACATGAAACAGTAATATAAAATAATATAGAACATTACTAAACATATGAAATATCACTAAAACTACATTACCAACGCTAGTATAATTTGTAGGATTCAAGAAAGTGCTAGTATATATTGCGCTTAATTCTATGAATGGAGTCAATAAATATATCAATAGTACCCCCAAACTTGATGGCCAGATCGTACATCATATTGGATAGTGAATGTGTCAGATAGTTGGTTGTGTATATATTGCAGAAGAATATTACATTTTGTCTTGTCGGCACAAGGAATTTAATTTCATTTAGGAATTTCACAAGGAAACGATGGCAGGACTGTCAATTACGTTGTTAATGACTTTGTGTAACACAACCAGATCTGACATAATTTTAATGTTAGACAGTTTTATTAGATGAAATTGATTCATCAAACTCACATTATTAATGTATTCAATTGGACTTTGAGCTTAAAATTTACGTACCTAAAAAATTTGTGCTGAACTCTTTCTATGTTGTTAGTGTGAACTTTATACAAAGTGGACCAAATAAGTGAATTATATTTCTGTTGACTTCTGACTAATGAAATATAGAGGGTTCTCATACAATCTAAGGACTTAAAATCAGTTAAAGTTCTTCCAAGGAAGCCAAGCACCTTTAAAGCCTTATTATTTGTATAGTTAATGTGTGCAATTGATGTCAAGTTTTCATCGAATATTACACCCAAGTGACATTGATATTAATTTAATATTATTTAAAAATTATTGGTAATTCCGGTTAAAAACGGGATTTTTATAATCACCTTGTATTTGCCTTGATGATGACAAAATGCAAAAATATTAAAATTTTCATGAACACGTTTTCTGACATCATGATAATATGTTCTTAATTTACTAAAAGTTTATCAGGAAACCTGTTAATTCATTCACAATCCCGTTTTTAAACGAATAGAGATTTTATTTAGACTTTATTAAATGTATGATTCATAGAAGCATTATAAACCATCAAAATCTGTAGTATTATTTGGTTTAAAAAAAAAAATATAAAAAAAATCAATCATTTCAAATTAACTTAAATTACATGTTAAAATTCAAATCGGCCAGTTCCGGACTCTTGCAACTCTTGAAACCAATACCAAACCAGTACTGTTACAATATTGTTGTGATTCTCTGATCACGGTACCTTAAATTTTTGTTGCTTTTATTTTTAATTCATGTATGTATGTATATTTTATTTCTCATATTTAATTGTACTGCCTTTATGCATATATGTAAAGTCTTCTGAGCGTAAAATAAAATAGATAAATTAGCATTGGTCAGTTTGCTCCGCGCACATGGAAATTCTAACTAACAAAATCGGTGTAGCTGATAAATAAAAAAAACCTTAAACTGTGAGGTATATTTTAATCTCACGCTGTCTATTTGTCAGCAGTTACAGAGTCTTAAAATATTTATCTTTCTAAACACAAAACAAGAAGTCGTATTTATTGTTTCTTTTAAATATCCATTAAATTGCGATTTAATGAATTTATAACGTTTATGTTATAAAGGCTTTGAATAATGCTGTTCGTTTCGAAAAACAAATTCAAATTAAATTCTTGCCTTGTAAGATCGTGTTCAACATATTATAATAATAACATTCTAACTTATGTAGATATCTTCATTTTTAACGGAAATACAAGTAACTATCTATTAAAAATGTACCTAGTCATACCACAATGATATATTATTAAGTATTTCTTGTTGTATTGTAATACAAATACACTATAACTGGTAAATATATACAGCATTACGGAACGTGTTGTAAATATTACGCGGCGCGTAAGGTCAGAACAGTTAAATACTTGATTTATTATCTTGGCGTTTGTTTGGTTAAAACGGTTTTAAACCAGGCTCAAGGCCGGCTTTACCACACCAACGTCAAACGGGCGTGTAAGAATTTAATTAGTTAAACGGACGATGTATTTGTATAGTAAGGAAATTTATAATTGGTTCTCAGTTAAGTTTATTGTACATGTATAAACCAGCAATATTTGTTTCTTTAAAATTAAAATAAATTAATAACAAAGTTTCCATCAGAAATATTCAGATAAGATTGTTGAAGCTCGGACAAAACCAAGTAAATATGCGAATAAATTTAAATACGTAGACTATTAAAAGCTCCAAGACTACGGTTAAATCTACAATAATAAGTTAAAAATAATATTTTCTAAATGAATTGGCTGATTGATAGATAATACTGCCCCTGAAAGGTTTCCAATATCGACTCAACGTGGTAGGTACTGGGAATAGTTTCACACAAAAAATATTGGTGCTAAAGATCCGATGAACAATAAATTAGAAAGGTTTATTCGGTTGTTATTTGATACCATTGAATTGTATTCCAAATCTGATATGGATAGAGATTTACAATAGATTATAATGTATAGAGATTATTCGCAGAAATTATTAATAGCTACCTCTGATTATTAAAAGTGGTCGAGAATCATCACAGAAAATTGGTTTCTACAATAATAATATTATGTACATAGTATCTTAATTATTAAAATCACCCCAAGGACGCTGTACAATTTGTACATGGTTTTCCAATAAAAGGTGTTATTTTGATATTCAATAGTACAAGATCAATGGTTTCGTTGCATGTGCTGCACGTAGCGCCGTCTTGTTGAAAGAAAACGTTTTCTAGATCAATACCATCCAATTCCGGTCATACAAAATCATTAATCATCTCTCGATAGCGCAATCCATTCACCGTAACTGTTGCTCCAGCTTCATTTTCGAAAAAGTAAGGTCCAATGACTCCGCCGGACCATAAATCGCACCAAACAGTCACACGCTGAAGATAGAGAAGTTTTTTAACAATACTTGGGTTTTCCGAGCCCCAGATGCGACAATTTTGCTTGTCGACGAAGCCACCGAGGTGGAAATGGGCCTCATCACTCAAGATGATTTGCATTTGATTCACTCAAGTGAATTTTAATAATTTCAATGCGTTGTTGAAGCGTGTATCATTCTATTTTTATTAATGACGTAGTTTTTACTTGTCAAATGTCAAAAAATGACAGCTTCAAAAGTATCATCTACCGAAATAGCGGGCTATTCAAAATAACACTTCTTATTGGAAAACCCTGTATGTGATAGATTTTCCCAGAAACTCATCATTCAGAACTGAAATGCAATTAGACTTGCATTGCTAGGAAAATACTTCTTAACCTTCCTCTTTACCCACCCCCTTCATTCTCACGACATACCCCGATTGAGGATGATACAATCCAACTGGCTCCGCATAATTAAGAGCTGTAGGGAATTTTATGTATGTGGTCGATACCTCTTAACATTTTTTAAAGTTTCGAGACGGTTTATTTTTACACTTACAAAAATATAGGTTTCAAGAGGAAAAGAGGAGTCGATGGACACACAACATGTTTTCTTCAAAAGTGGAGATAAAATCTCCTGGCTTTAACGGCCTTATGTACATTCCAGCTGAAAAAAAGAAGAGATACAATATCATATTTGCTGCACAAATTGAGAATACAAAGACTTGGCTTTAACAGTATTTCATACTAGCTGCAAAGAGTGGAGATACAGTGTCTTAACTTTAAGTCTTCGATATTGTTTTCTGAATTGCGTGCTTTTAAAGTTTTATTTTACCTATGAAAAATGTTTGAAAAACCTGCTTCGAACCATCTATTTCAAATTGATCAAGTTCTCTGATCAACGCAAATGCATGTACAAAAGTGTGAAAATTTTACAATATCTGTGTGGGCTAACCCCTCGATTAATCCATCTGAACGAGTCATCGATTACATCTAACATAAATGGGTGAAATTAACTACTGATGTAGGGTTATTTGATTGATGAGTTACAGTTGATTGAAAGGAAAAGCAACCTATCTAGTTGTTTCTAGCGGAAATAAATGAAGCACGTATTCTGGTGAATGATCAGAGGTTAACACGTAATATTAGGTTAGAGTAGTTAGAAACTTATTTACGTTAAACACAAAAACATATAATTTACTAAATGATAGGATTTTACTACCCCGATCATTAGCAGTCATTGATATACAACAAAAATATGAGAAGGGCGATTCGAATTCAAGACACATCGAAGAAATATTGATTTTTTTTAGCCCTAATGAATGGAAAAACAAGTTGAAGGCACTTAGACCAAGTGGCGCAAGTGAATCAAATTCTTGTCGGTTAATGCTAAATTAAGGTAAAGCAGAATAACTATATCTACACAGTCGGTCCCAATTATAAGAGTTTCACCAACCAATCACAACAGTTAGCTTTAATATTGTTTTTCTGTATATTTGTAACATTCAAATGTGTAACTTACTTGTATCGTAATTTTTTTGCGTTATTATAAATCGAATTCATCGAAACCAACTTGAGTGCCTGGGTACATGCTGGAAACAAAGGTTTTGTTTGTTCAAAGCAAATTAATCATAATTTGTTTATAAGTTAGAAGATGCTCATTATCAAATTTTCAAGGGGATTGAAATCCATCGCAAAACTTGAGAAAGGTTCGGTCTTTGAAATTGTTGTTGTTTGTTAAATTATGTACTTACATACTTACTGCCTTCAAGAACAAATCGTTTTCTAATATAAATGCCCAATATGTATTTGGTAACAAGGAATGTTACAATATTTAAGTTATTTGGGATAATAATACACCTTCCTCCAAATTCATGGAAATTTTTTATTTTATTTAGTCCTATAGTGTATCGTGACTTGAAAGATTATTTCGATTGATTCTGTGTGTATATTATTAATTTTCTGTCTGTTCCACTTGATGAACGGGAGAATTCAATAATACTTCAGTTCATCTGAGATTACGAGTATGTTTATTATCCTGTCGTATTTACAATGAACATCTAAGTGGACTCACGCCAGTTCTATAATATGCTCTAAGTTATTCTGAAGCGGGGGAAGACGCTGACTGAAGATGCTCGCCTGTAGATCGGCTAACTTCGGTTATCTTTGCAACCATTCGGGTATTAGACCGATAGTTGCCGCTATCATGTAGTACTACTACTGACACCTATAGAGACACATTAAAATTACATAAACTATGTATTCTAAATTGAAACTACACACTCTAACGACATCTGTTAAGCACCATTGAAACAACATATATATTTAGAAACACTACAGTATGCTTTTTTTCCTTTTCTTTTGATGCCTATTACTATCAGAGGATGATTATCATTAGAGCAATCTTCACACTGCTAACCTTTGCCCAGAATATTTCAGTGGAACTACTTATTTAAAAATAATTATATATCCCTGCATTTTAAGCACATAAAAACTAATATTCTTCCAAAATAATATATTTTGCAACCAAACTATGCTAAACGTGTCTGTACCTGTGCTAGAAAACAGAGCATTCTAGTCAATAATTACAAATAGTCGCAGTTGTAAGGCTTATATGTATGTAGTCGGAATTCACTAGTTATAAATCACAGTTGTAAGACACTAGTAATAAATCTTAGCTGTAAGTTATTAGTTATGAGTCTAGTTAAAATAAATTATAAAGCGTCATTGAGGTGATTTTGCTGCGAGAACGGCCTTACAGAACTAACCGAATCATTATTAGACCAGGAGATCATTTAAGAATGATTCTGTATATGAGAAAAAACTACGGGGACTAAACAAGTGGCGAACCAGAAGCAGTCCGAGAAGAAGATGGACTATCTGAGAGGAGGATTGAAGCCAGATTAGAATGACTGTGGACTGGAGGCAAACGGCTAGGGACTGTGGCAAGTGGTGAACATTTGCGAAGAAAGCTCTAGTCGTTTGTGGCGTAGTCCAGTCGTTTGTGGCGTGGTGATGACTTCTACATCATTAATTATATTATATTTGTAGGAGTATTGTTACAGATCCGTATTATACCGAAGAATTATGCTGACGTCAGTAGCCGATCTGTCTTTCGAAGGCATAGAGAAATTACACATGTGGCTTAAGTAGAGCGTAATTTATTTATTTTTTTTTTTTTTTTATAGTGAATACCTCACAAGAGTCCCAACTGCTCCCGTCTGGAGCCAGTGAGACTATGGCATCCCCAATTGGGGGATGTTGTGAGGCTGAAGGTAAGTGGGGAAGGGAAAGAGGAAGGTGGGGAAGTACCTGGCTATTCAGATCTAGTCACTAAACACGGCTAAAGCCATTTGGAGCAACGTTTCAATTCTGAATGGTGGTCTTACACCAGGGCGATACTGGTAGTATCTTCCACTCTGGAACGTGCCGCAAATATACTATATATTATTTCAATTAATTAATTGTGAAATAACACAAATTAACCAAATAAAATTTATTTGCGCACGCCGGGTTCGAACCCGCGACCTTCGGAATGGCAGTCCAATGCGTTACCACTGGACTATGCCGGCCGTCAAACAAACTTGCATAAAATACATTAAATCACATGCAAAATTATACCTTGTAATATGTACGGTAAATATATTGTCCCAATCTGCAGCTGATGAGGTTAGCCTCTGTTGTACTCCGTGAAGATTGTTATGACAAAAAAATAATTTGTTCCAAGTTCCGTCGCCCTCTGTTGAACTCGAAAGTCAAATTAAGATAAATGTTTTTTTTTGTCCAGCCATAATATTCATTCAGAAAAAATCGATTACGCGTGTTCTAAAAAGTGTGCGTATCTTTTTAAATAATTTCTAAATATTTTAATGTAACCATTTATCACTAGATTGGCATTACGAAAAACAATTTATCTCGAATTCCGACATAAAAGCATTAAAAACACATCGTTTATCCCATTACACAAAACAGGACGGAAAATACGAGCATAGTGAAATTCCGGCAGTTACAAAAATAAAACAAAAAACAGGGTTTTCATGTAAATTAGAAGATCCATTTACGTCAACCCTTGGATTACATAACTGTGGGGTGAAGTCCTAATTTTAAGATTGTCTTCCGGTCAGCCCGATACGGTCTAAGTTTGTTATTTACGAGACAAACCAAGAATCATGCAGTGGAAGCAATCGTCTGGTTATATAAAATTTATTAATTATTAAACAAAACATATTATTTTAAATCACTATCTTAAATATTTTTTCACCACTGCACAAAGTGCAATACTGTCAGCGATGTATCATATCTTTAACCAAAGCTGAATATAATCAAAAACACAATGTACCTAAATCATTGTTAAACAATTCTGTTTAGCGATTTATTATCTGCTCGTGTTACATTGTGGCGTAAAATTGTGAGTCAGCACACATCTTTATCTGAATATAACAAAATAAAGGAACATTCTCATAATATAAGACTAACTGCTACCGATGGTCTCGTTACTCCCAGATATCTAAATAAATACGGTCAAAGAACCTTAGAATTCAATGACCCTAAAATTTAAAACGCGTTCCCAACTGGACATGCTGAAAAATTGATCATATGAAAAAGACTTTTTGTATTGATCTATTTTTCTCTTTGATTTTCCCTACACCTCGTATTCTTTCTGATGCTGTATATATTTTTTGTTATTTCAGTTTTTTTAATAATATGTACTATATATTTCATCAGCTTAGAAAAAGAGTAAAATATTATTAAGAACCTGTTGATCATTTTTTTTAAACTACATATTTGGGGTATTATTAAAAGTAATAAAAAAACTACATTGTGTTTATGCTTATACCATCAAAATATTATCATATCATTATTGTGTTTTTATACATAACACAAATATTCATTCCGGGATGAACGCGACAGTACCTATTTGTTTTAGATTTTTATTGATAAATTAGAATGTTTAAAAGAAAAATATGATTTGGCAATGTCAACGTCACTGGGTGCTTTACCCGTGCTGATGCCCCCATTTTACAATTTTATGAGACAAATTATGTAAGTAAATAAAAATGTTGTGTATTGAAATAATGTAAAATAAAATGAAATGATATAAAATAAAAGAAGAAATATAAAATAAAATAACGTTATAAAAATTAAATAACTAAGAGAGTTATAAAAACTCAGCAATATGTTTTTATTTATTAACGCCCTTTTTTGGGGCTTTTACATGAGAATGTTAAGAAATATACATTATTTATTGTACATAACTGAATTGCTTCATTAACAACATTTTATATTTGTTTAAACATAAATTGAAGATGTCCACTGACTTGGTATAATTGTTTCCCTCCATAAGTATTCTGGGCAAAGAGGAATACATATGGTAGTTAGTCTAAATCATTTAGAATTTTATATAGAAATACCAAGTCAGTGAAAATTCTTCTGTCCGACAATTTGAGCATATTCATATAATTGAACAGAGTGTTGTAGTTCAACATAATTGATGGAATACCCATTTAAAATTTATAAAACGTAAGAATTTGTTTTGTTTTCTTTCAACAGCTTGTATAGGCATATTATAATAAGGGTTCCAGACAGGAGAATTGTACTCTAGTTGTCTTCTTACATAGGCAAAATATAACAATTTAATACACTTTATATTGTTAAAATATCTGGTTAGCTTAGTTATAAATCCCTACATTTTTAAGCACTTATTAGAGATTTCTGTTATGTGATTAACAAATTAAAGATTTGATTGAAAAGTGAAGCCTAAGTGTTTGATTTTTGTTAATGTCTCAAGAGCATTGTTATCGATGTTGTAATCAAAAATCACTGGATTTTTTATTCGATAAAATCTAACTATTTGACAATTTGAGATATTTAAGTAAAGTCTATTTGCATTACACCAAATTAATAATTTGTTGATATTGTCTTGAAGAATGTTGCAATGGAAAATATTTTGAATAGTTGTTTAAATTTTGGGGTAATCAGTTAAAAGTAAGATAGATACATCATGAAATATTTTTGAAAGATCATTTATAAATAAGATTGGGCCAAGGTGTGAATCCTGTGGAGCTCCACTTATTGCATTAATTTTTTCCGACAGGGAGGATTTTATTCTAACAATTTGTTGTCTTCCAGTAAGATAGCTTTCAAACCAGACTAATATATTAATATATTTAATTAATGATCGATTGTGTAAAATATGTGTACCATGTGGGTATATTTTTCATTCTTTTAAGAAAGTTTATGTTATATTATGGCCAGTTTTTGTTCTTTAATCCAAATCTTAATTTTTTTTTATGAAATGTTTTTGTTTGAGTGTCACATTTTTGTGTCAAGTGTCAGAATGTTGAATAGATCATAATCTCAGATGGTCACATCATATCAAACACTTCACATATAAACTCAAAATGATACACGTTTTCCTGAACATAAGAAACATTAAAAATAAAAAAATGAAAACAATATATTATGCACTTTGCCAACGCATTATAAAATGCAGTATAATTGCTTGGGGAGGAGCAACAAACTCAGCATTTGGTCATATTATGTTTTTAAAAAGAAAGGCATTGTACTGAAATTGCAGCAAAAACCTTCTTACCGTCAAATTTCAGTATTAATTTGGCAGACTATATCTTCTTAATAAGACCTTCTCTTGCAGACTTTGTACATGAAATACTCGAGGCCTCAGTTACAGTCTTCACAGCACTTTTGACTGTTTGAATATGACATTGCAGACGTACAAGAGGCAATTTACCTGTGCTACAATAATAATTGAAGATCTTAATCGGATACACTCTTCAGTATTGGGGGTTCGGTAACATTTTGTTGTCCATTATCAAGATTGCAGTGAAAAAATTTGATTAATATTTTAAAGTTAGAAAAGCCATGTTTTAATTGATTTTTAAAGCACAAGACACACATGGTGTAGAACACCACGTGCAGCTGATTCTCGGATATTCTAATGGGTCAGTTTTTTACTAAGGAGTAACAAATTATCGGGGTGTGCGAAGTAAACGTTTCTTTCCATGACAGGATTAATTATTATGGTTTTTAGTTAACATGTCAAGTATTTAGCATCATCTACACTAAGATTAACTGCCACGGGTGAGGTGCTCCATCTTTACAGGTGGGTTGAGTTTTATAGCTCAACCAAGTCGGAGAGGAAAATTTAACAACATAGGTGCGTTGCTAAAATAATAATACTTACCGAATGAGCTTCCGTCACCGTAACTGCATTTAATATTTTATACAAATTAATCTGATACGTACTCACATCTAGAGTAAGTAATTGATAACTCTTCGACAATTTTCTGAAAATGAACGGATATACGGATAAATACGGATGTTTAACCATCAAAATATGCGAATTAAGGCGAAGATTAATGCCAAATCACTATTTCCATTAATCTTTATAACGAATTGGTGTACATTATTAATACAAAAATATGCTTTAGATAAATTGAAAGTTTTCCTATGGCTTTGCTTGAGTTGAATACAAATAAATATATAAATTACTCAATAAAAAATATAAATGCAACCTACTAAAAAAAAATTTTTTCAATAGAAATGTATGAATGTATAAAGGAAAAAACAGTATTATAGCTAAGATTATCTGTGACAGTTTCACTTGATTAACTTTTTTGCTATCTTATAAAATTATTTACAAAATAAATAAAATCCAGTTTTGTGCTTGAAATCGAACGATTCTAGACTCCGTTTGTCAAGCGATTTTAATGCCTATTACCTACGATATAAGATATACCAAGAATATACACATTTTTGGCTTGCAGCTTCCTCTTAAATGCTGAAATGGTAATTCGTTCATATGAAACAAGCATATTACCAATTGCAATGGTTGATTTAAAAGTTTTTCTAGCAAACACATTAAACCACCGTTTGATCCGTCACACCAATACCAAAAAAGGTTCAAATGGTATTTAATTAGTTATTGATCTTTGTACATCTAACTTTTTGTAACTAAATCTCAGAGTTTGATGTAGTATAACCAAAAAATCGAGTCTGGCTCTTTTATTAATGAAATATGCACTTCTACTATTCATTCTCCGTAATGTTTCACCCCTACCCTTTTGATAATTAATGTGTTGTATAATTAATGTGATCATTTGGAAGACGTTGTCTTTTATCAAAATATTTTTTTAAGTTTTTGTTTTATCTCTGCGGAGCGTAGGTACTCTTGTCAATAACTGTAACATGGTCCCATGATAACTCAACACAGCGACAATTCAACACACTTTTAAAAAGTGATATAAAGTTATTAGAAACGATGAAAAAAATTGTTTTTAACCTAACCTACTTAACCCAGGTAATGAAGTTCTTGTTTCATCACTTCCCATGACCATATATAACTTTTTAAAGATGTGATGAATTATCATTGTGGTGATTTATCCGGTCACCCTGTAACATTACGTCTGACACTACATATCTATAAAGAGTTTTAGACAGCGTGGAATTATCAATAGTGATCGCAGCAGAACTTCTGAGAAGTTTGAGATACAACAGTAGGTTTTAAAACAATATCACAATCGGATTCATTTGAAGCGGAAGACGATGAATAAGGCGCTTGCACTTAGTGTAATTGGTGCTCCTCCCACCCTCACCACACGCCCCCACTCAACAAAACTGGGACGATTGGTAAATGATTTTATAAATAACCCAAATTTATTTTTTCTTCATATGAAGCAGTTACTTTGTGATGTGAACATCACTTATAGGTAAATACTTAATGTCGACCGGGTTTCGCTACAACCGTAGCTTCATCAGGACAGTATAATACTAAACCTAAACATCTAAAATATAAATTAACATGTGTTGATATCACGGTAAGTAGACGGTCTGAGCTACAGTGGAAGAGGTAAGGATAGGTGGGAGATTGAGATGCGAGTGCTCTTTGTCAATAGGGAACAATCTGAGTATAGGGCTTTTATTTAGGTTTATTTGGTTGTTGATGACTTTGCTATTGACGTTTTTGGCTTTCCTTAACTCTAGCTCCTCTAAGTTATCCAACCTAAGGCCTATTCCGTTTTTATGCAATAGACTGACGCCAGTGTTTTTGTCAAACGTATGGTTGGTTGATATTTATTTTATTCAAATCATTAAAAACTTTAAAATCAAGATTCATTATTTATCTTAAATTTTTCAGAATGTAAAGAAGTAATACCATATTAGCAATTATCCATTACATTCTTTTTCTAACTCATTAAAAATACATTCTATTCTGTAATTTTGTTAGATTTTATGACGCAATGTTATATGTCCATTGCCCAAAGCCGCAGGAAAAATATGTGTTTTTTTCACTTCACCATATTTTACGGTGATTATAATCTTAATTCTAACAAATTGGGTAATAATTTTACGTGTTCCTAAAAAGAAATTCGAGAAACGATCACAGATTATCTATTTGTTCCAAAACTTCGTTCATCGGCACAATTCCTCCTGTCTATTAAGGTTCTGCTTTATTGGCACGAATAGCGCTTCAAGAGAAATGGGCTATTAATTACCTAAGTGTTTTCAATGCCAAGATTACAAGGGTCGCATTTCACCAAGTAACAAGGCCGGGCACAACTATTTATAGGCTTCCTGTTAGTAAGTTTGAAAGTGACACGCCAGTGATACCGTCATAATTGATTTATTTAATAAATAATAATACAACACAAAATTCCATGCTTCATTTAATGCAGTTGATCCTCGCAAAAATTTTGATATAAAATTCTTACTCTCAGATATTAAATGAAGCTTGCTCGTCGACATATTAAACATTAAGAACATTGCTTGCTACATAAGGCAAATAAACATTTAGTCATACAATAATCCTCATCAATTTGTTGTTATGAATATTTAATCAACAATTACCTATAAACAGTTATAAAGTGTACATATGTATCTAAAAGCTTATGGGCGTAAAATAATATATATATGTAAAATACATATTTAAGTATATAAATAAGTAGGGTGCTTAAAAAATGTTCGAAATTTTTCTTTCTATTTATCCATGGGGCACTCTTTCATATGCTTACATATGTTTTTAAACTTACACAATTTTTTTGGATTTTTGAAAGCTGTTGTAGGAGGTCACGACCTGGTGTGAAAGTAAAAATGTAAGAAGCATTTTAATTGAATATTTATTGTAAAAAAAATTAAAAAAATGTAGTTGAGTACAAATTTAAAATAAACGAAATAATTAATGAAACATTTGAAAATCAACACAATTTCTCAAGATAAGCTCAACGTGGACTAAACAGCGTGAGCAACACAAGTACTGTAAAGCCAGAGGTTTTGATTCAGGGAGGCGGAAGGTGTCGCTCCTTTCACCACATGTGAAGGGAGAGCGTGTAGCCTCTTTTGGCGCTATAGAGCTGGTCCCATTTGCTCGAGGGCCTCCTTCCGTTTGACGTTGCGGGGTCTGGTCCAAAGAGAGGTAGAATAGTCCATCGTTCAAGATGAGGCAAGGGCAGAAGAGAAAGAAAGCGTGTAGACGCGAAAGTCGGAGCGAGGCAGAGCGGGCAGAACAGAAAGGTGTAGACGTGGCGAGGAAAGCTGACGAACGACTGATTTATGATATAATGGCATACAGAGCTTCTGGCCAAAAAGGCCCCTTTCTCTTTCATAGTGAGTTTGATGAAGGACTGACTTGAAAAGGGTTTATGGCCCGTTTTTATAGGGGGTTGGTAATGCTTGTACGCTACCACTGCCATTGACTTAGGCACGATTCCCAGAAGTGAATGTGCACGAGCGGAACGAGATGCCAGCGTACAGCCGGTACAATTTCTCTTTAAACTACTTCTCTGTCTGCTTGCTTAATACCTACATATTTCATTGAAAACATACTAAAACATAATTGGGATCCAAGTCTGAGAGCTAGTTCCTGCTTGACCGCCTGAGTAGCAGGCCCGTGCACGCGCCAAACACCACCTTGGGTTCGCGTTCCTATAAGAGGAAGCTACAAGCCAAAAAAGGTGTATATTCTTGGTATACCTTATACGGTTCCATGATAACTCAACACATTGACAATCCAACACACTTTTAAAAAGTGATATAAAGTCATTAGATATCAAGATTTTTTTTTTTACCTAACCTAACCTAACCTACTTAACCCTGTTAATAAAGTTTTTGTTTCATCACTTTCCATGACTTTATATAACTTTTTAAAGATGTGATGAATTATCATTGTGATGATTTATCCGGTCACCCCTTATACTGTAGGTAATAGGCATTAAAATTGCTTGCCAAAGGAATTTAGAAACGTTAAATTTCAAACACAAAACTAGTTTTTATTTATTTTGTAAATAATTTTATAAGAAAGGAAAAAAGTTAATCAAGTGAAACTGTCTCAGATAATCTTTATGCGTTCATAAATTTCTATTGAAAAAAATATTTTTTAGTTGTTTAAATTTTTTATTGAGTAATTTATTATTTTATTTGTATTTTACTCAAGCGAAACGATAGGAAAACCTTCAATTAATCTAAAGCATATTTTTGGTAATCATAGTGCACACCAATTCGTTAGACAGATTAATTAAAACAGTGATTTAGCATTAAGCTTCGCCTTAAGTGACCATGTTACGCACACTTCTGTGGTCAGCACGTCCGTTAAACAATAATTGCCCTAAACGGCACATATTTTCAAATTTATTTCAATAAAAAAACAAGAAAGTGTGTGTTTATCTCTTGCCTATTGACGCACATCTACGTCCGAAAGAATTTGGTGGCCCGATAAAAATATATTGTGAAATATGAGTGAAAATAATTTAAAAAAAAACTGTAGTATTAAATATTGTATTTAATTTTTTTTGCGGATTACAGATTGATGCAATCCTATTACAATGCACATAAAATATACAAAGCTTTAAATGAAACATTTTACAATAACCGATATTTTAGAGTTCTTTCCTAAAATGACTTTTGAAATCTTCAAGGCCAATGTTGAAAATGTCAAGAGACCTAGAGGTATCATTTAGCATCACCATACCTACTTGTCATGCTATGCTGGGCCATAACGTCCGTTCTTCCGCTTGAAATACAGAGCATGTCGTGGCGTCGTACAAACAATTTATAGCAATCCTAGAGGTAGGTATGGGCTGTCAATGTAATAGTTCATGATTTAAAAAGCTGTTACTTGAAGGGTCCCATTTCTCCTAGATTGGAGACTTTCGTAGTGCGTTTTGGAGAGCAAATCTATGTGATGCATAAATCTTGAGTATTCATCATGCGTTCTCATATGAAGATATCCTAGAATTTTTTTTGAATTTGTCTAATAATTCAATGTATTTTTGCTGGTATGGGGCCAGCAGAAGCGTATTCTAATTTAGATCGTTCTACGGAACTTTTTTTCACAGTTCTACGGAACTTTTGGATGGTTACTTAACGTTACGTAAATATATATTTTTTCGTGATATTTCTCATAAATAATAAGTATTTATTCTGGCATGTTGGAGGTTAGTGCATATAAATTATAAAATAAGTATTGGTTCAAAAAATACATAAAACGTAAGATTAATTCAATTATAAAAGTATATATTTTTAGGAAGGGCAAATATTTAAAACTAGTATTAAATAAGTTTAAAGAGATTTGGTACGGAGAGGTAAGGTAACACTCTATAAGAAATATTTGTAATAATTATTAATTTATTACATTTCGTAGGTAAATTTGTACAGAGAAAAGTATAATAGAAAGCACAGAACAATGTAAATTATACAACAACTAATAATAACAAATTTAGAAAAAAAATTCTTTGTTAACTTTCCTTGACGTTCACCGAGTTGAAAGAAAATGTTAACGCTAAAGTGAAAGAGTTGAACTCCAACAAGTTTTCAATAACAGAAGACATATGAATTAAACGTGGAAATTTAATTATTAATCGACTAATTCACGTTTGGAGCGCAAACACGAACTCTCAATTATTAGTACCCAGCGGCAACTTATTGGTACAAGCATTACACTTCTATGTTGTTTTCGTTTTGAACTTGAAATTGTTTTATAACACGGAATTATTCAACAAGAAGACGAGAAAATCATGTAAAATGTATTTTTTATAATTACAAATTTGCTGTAATCTCTGACGTCATTAAAATAGAAAAAAATATTGATCTGGGTTTTTTTAGATTGACACAAGCATTAAATAATTTCCATCCCCATCTTCCTATTTCCCCGTATCCTTCCACTCCCCACAAACTTCAATCTCACAACATTCCCCAATTGGGGTTGCCATAGTCTCACAGGCTCCAGACAGTTAGGACTCTTTACAGTTTCATATAAAATAAAAACATTTTTTCAACTTTTGGTAAAATCACGCAATCACACGCGGATATATATACGCATTTCTCTGAAATTAAAGCAGTTAATATACAAAAGACATGTCGATCTTAAGCAATAGCAATTTAGTGCAGTTGGTAGCGTGGTTGATCACTTTCTCGGGAGGAAGGTTCAATCCCCAGACAAACCAAAAAGAGATGGCGCAATTAGGTCGAAAATTGGAAACACGTATTATTGTACAAAAGCTTTGATTTTTACGGGGTTAATTTTAATTAGAGTTCTCACAAATATGTGGACAAATAGATAGTTTTAGAGAGTATTTGATGAAATTCGAAGAACCAATTTGCACCCGGGATATTAAACGTTCCGGTGAAGACTATGCAGCCCACGTTTGAAAAATAAGTAAATTTTCCACTCTGTTGAAAAGGTTCTTCACCACCGACTTAAAGCTTATCCAATTCGGTGCAATGGATTTGGGTAAGATTAATTATTGTAAACGGCGTGAAATTCACTAAGACATATGCTAGTCGTCTGTTGTAAGACAGAAAAGTTAATGAAGGTATTAGTAGCATGAGCCACTGGTTGGCACAGCTAGTGGGTAACAAGCAGAATGCTAGCATTATTCTTGGGTTTTATTGATAGGGGAAGAATGCAACGATCATCCCCAATTTAAGGACTGGTTCAAAAAGGCTTAGTGAGAATAGCCAACTGATTGGGTTGTAGCCTCCAAGAAGCAACTTAATTAACTGTAGTAGAATATTGCTATAGAAAGAAGAATAGTAATAGGAAATCTCATAACTCATGTTATGAGTGTCCTGGGTCCTGAGAGATGCATGCTAAGTGATGGAGAAAGTAAACAACCCCATAAGTTATTCCACAGCATAACTGTTCACAATCGAGTACAAAACGAGTCGTAAAAATCAACCCGTTCTCTTGCAAGTGAATAATATATTATAAAACAAAGGCAAATGTATGTTATTATCAAAGGCGCTGGCTGTCAGAGAAAAATCCATTAAAATGCCAACGAAACAAACAAGACATTCGCTACTGAGGTCTGTATCGTAAGGATCAACGGTGCTGGTTATTTGAGCACCTTCCATTTAAATACCAAAAGACATACATATAAATATAAATATTAGAGAGGATAGAACGTCAGAGCGTGGCGGATAGAGGGGAGGGAGGAGGGGAGGGGTTACTTGGGGGGAAAGGGAACTGTTTTAAAATTGGACTTTTGGATAATTCCTTTTGTTTATTAAAAATAAAATCATTATAATATATATGTTTGCCTACTTAATTTCTAAAGCCTCCATGTTATTAAGGCGTATGCTTTTTTCCATTTCTACGTAGGACTTGCAAAAAAATACTTTACTTCTAGTAAAAATAGAAGAAAGAGTCATACAACCTCATAACGAAGGTATTTTACTGATCATTGAAGTGATCAACACCCAGAAAGTGTGATTCTTTTTTGTTTAAATGTATTACGGTGTAACCCAAATGACCAAGACCTCTATAGCTAACTAACTTCCTGTGTTTAACAATGTACCAAAACTTTATCTTTTAATGTTGTAATATCCATAAAACTATATAGATTATAGCAATTTCGTGTAACAAAAGCTGTGTTGTTCATTATTCTTTCAAGTCAGGCGCGATTAACCTTTAGCATTTAAGTTTTCATGACATGTTGCGGATAGTTTGTCTCTCCAAGAACTTGGCACAATTCTCCGCGGGTAAATAATGTATTCTGCTTGCGGACAAAGGGCCTCGGGTCGCCCAGTGGTCCGAATAAAAACTAACAGAATGAATAAGAATAGAAAGCTATTTTTATATTTTACTGGATGGGCGGAATAATAACTAAGGATTCGCTTGAGACCGAATAATGAATTTGGCCTCTCAACTAAAGTTAAAATTATTACACGCTTAAATGAATTTCAACTTAATAATAATTCTGCTAAGCAGAATAATAACTATGGTTTCACTGAACATTGAAAACAGATGAAATTTTGAATCTCAGAACAAAAGTTTTTTTTTGTTCACGGTCAGATGATTATCATATAATCAATTATTTATGGCTGTTAACTACACCATATAATAATCGTCGGTTACCGTGGCTCTGTATATTTTTAAAACTCATAATTTTTTTTATAAATAATCATCCACTCGTGCATTTATTAAATTTGTTGAATGAATTGTTTTTATCGCAGCCCCGCGTTTGGGCTTGTACGCAACAATTTTAAGGAATACATAAAACTTCGCGTAATGGTACTATAACTCCAGACTAGATACGAAAGTCAAAGACTTCCTATAGACACTTTTCAACCTTAGGAAAATGACGATACATCTTGATATCAGTGTCAGGTTTCCGCCTAGGATTTCTCTAAGAACTCGCTGAAAGTGTCGAAACATCTCGCTACCAGGATCAAGTATTGAGCCAACGACTAGCTCAGGATTTCTGCTCGTTCAAGGCCATGCGTCTGCTTAAATAGACCTTCCATGGTACAGTATTTGGTTAGTAATGTGTAGCTGGCCTCTGATTAGTTGATTTATAATTTGCGTAACCAGTAAGAGATCTACGATATTCTCCGTTCATAGAAAAGGATGCCGTAAAAGGTGTGAGCGAGAAAGTATTTGGGGTCCCGCGGTTTCGTCTTGTTAAAATGTGGGTTCAAAAATTTTCAAAAAAAATATGTGTATCATGAATATTATATGTAGGTATATTCACAAAGTATCCATGTATTCCGAAATTCTGCTTGAATTAATGGTGCTTCTTATAATGGAACAATATATGTATGGGGAACAATTTAATTTTGTTATCATAAAGTCGAGTCTCCAGCTACCGAATGTTTTCAAAACATTAGACAAAAAAAATATTACTGGACCAAGGCCACAACGTTTTTTTGTTTTCCGTCAGCCACAGAAAAAAAAGATCGTGGCCCTGTCCCAATGTTTCATGTTTCATTTGGTTCAATGTTTGTGTTAATATTGTCACCGGAGACGCGGCTTTAGAGCTTAAAAAAATTTAATCAAAATCCATTTTTAATAGAAAGAGTCAATTTAAAATAAATGACATCAAACTTAGTTAGTCTAACGGTGAAATTCTTGCATTTAAAAAAAATCATTTTATTCAATCAATGTTTTACATATGCGGTGGGTTTGCACTCACCTCCCCACATCCTGAATAAAAATATGTTGTTATTATTATTATTATAAGTTTTTTATACCTAGTAAAATTAAAAAAAACACCTCATTTTGTTGGTACGACTGAATCTGTTGATTCTGACAGGACAACCAGTCTACGTGAGTAAGACATCTATGGTCTACAACGTGTTTTTCTTTCGTTATAATGCAGGTTTTTAAACACCGTTAAACTGTTTATCTGGTGAGGTTATGGATGTATTTTTGCACATTGGTTCAATACAATAACATGATGACGAGGTGATAACATTTTATCTACTGTTCTTCATGTTAAAAGTGGGTAATCGTAAGAATAAAAAACGTCTCGAATCCCATAAAAAATACAGCGCCGGTTAAAAAAATCGGTTTTTGAGACTGGTTACAGGTTACGTCACACGTACGATTTTTTGAGACCCGAAAAATTATAACTTGGAAAATTATTTAAAAATTAAAACTATCTATAAAAATAAAAAATACCGGTTTTTAAGTAAGAAGCTAATTTTACTGACTGGAGTTCCTTATTTTATATGATGATGAGTTTTAACTAAGTACTCCAGGGACTAGATAAGTATGAATGATGTCTAATTCTTTAAAACGTTAAAAAATGATAAAGATGATATTTTATTGGTTGAAAAAGGTTATGATCCCTGTCTCAAAGGTATGATCAATAATGCTTTGAAAGTTTAATACTTCGGAGCAGGCCGCATAATACGTTGGCTTCAGAATGGTAGAAAAGTGGTGTCAATCACTGCCCCTAACTTGAGAGTCCCGGGGGTGAAGGATCGCCCGTGTCTACCCTCGTAAAAGGTAATGCACTGGAGAAATAAAATATCTGAGATGATAGTTAAAGGTTCGGACAAGTGGACGCTTTCCGAATGATATCTTATGATATATATGAACGTAAGATATTAAATGACAATGTCGGCCATTTTTGCAATCATTCTGAGATATTGTTAAAATGATTGAAATTCGATAATATACAGTTACCTACACTATGTTTCACGCGAGCTTCAGGGGTTGTCATATAAAAGAATACCATCCATTGGTAACTCTTATGCTATGTTAGATAATGTTTTTAATATTAACTTTACTAATTAAACATTTAGTAGTGCATATTAATTAATTAGTTCATTTTAAATAAATAAAAACATAGAAACAAAAAATAAATGAGTTCACCAATGGGATCATCAGACATCTAGTTAGTTATTAGTGTTATTACCAATAAAGTTACTTGCTAAGTTAAAATCATATCGTATTAGAAAACTACGTTATAGATAAATCATGTCAGTCATTTTCACGAAACGTAAATATTCAGCCTACGAAAAAAAAACTATCTAATCTTTGTCTACTGACCAGTGGCGGTTCGTGGTCCAAGCCATTGGAAGTTCAACATTAAAGCGATTTAAAAAAGGAAGAAATACGTATTTCAATGAGTAGCTCATCTTCTTTGTCGAACATAATTATATTTATTACAGATTTGTAAGTGGGTGTGGTGGCGTTGGTACAATTTAATATTATAATAATTATATGCGTAGAGGTATTAAGAGAAAAAGCGTAATTATGTCTGAATTTATTTTGCCACAGAAGTAAATGAAAGGCCGATAACATTAAAAAAATTACGTACATCTTTTAATGTGTCCTCTATCATGGCTTTCAGCAAAAATATTAAAATGAAATTCTGCCAATTAGGAATAACTTGCCTTGAGTCTGTAGAGGAATTGCTGCGAGGCCTTTTTCATATAAAATTTAAATTTAGATTTGAGGCCGAAATTCTTTACTAAAATATCTTTATAAATCAAAAGGTTTTGCAAAAATAATTAGTATGGATACGTGCCATTTTATTTATCTGCGGACAAAATTATTTCTTTATTTTATAGGCAATTTAGGATTTTCTTGTGAGTTAATAGTTTTTATTAAAAATGCAATTTTGCTTATACAGCGAAGTATAAAATTAACAATTTAAACATTGAATCAAAATTTTTATTTAATCGGTAATTTTTAAATTAAATTTAAGCCCATCGAAATGTTTTTATAATAAAATTTAATAATTAATAAAATTTTATATGTCATTATATTGTCATACTAAATAAATATCATTAAATTTTTCCTTTTAGTGGAGTATTTTGGCCTCAAATCCCTATTTAACTTTTATATGAAAAAAGCGGCTCAGTCATATGTATCAGTGGCGGTCGGTGACTTTTTGTAGAAGGGATGATGGACATCAAATGTTTATACTCGTACTTACTACGTACTTGATATCAAATACGCACATCTAGACGCTAGCCCACGAACAAGATTCAATTAGTTACCGTCTAAAATTATCTCCATAAATCCATTCAGTTCTATAACTCAATATTTCCAGCATCCAGAATAATTTTTTTTCCGCAAATGGACGAGACACAAAACTTTCTCGCATTATTGATTTAATTATACAACAACAGAATTCACTGTTGTCATTTACAGCGTATCTATCTTAATTTGGGTATTTATTTTTATTTATTTAAATTATGATTAAAAAAGTAAATCGTAAAAAGTAAATACTATTCAATAAGAATTCGACTTCAGTATTCGAGCTCAAATCAAACTGACAAAGCAGCGCGCGCATACAATCCAATGGATTAGTAATTGAGTATACGATTTTGTGCATTATACATATGGGTATTAAAGACGGTTTTTGTACGTTGGATGCTGTATAAATATCGTATAAAGTTGACGAAGATATTGGCTTGCGGGTCTCAGTGCGCATGTGCGGAAAGAACGTACGTTCTAGCATTCTTGGATACGGTTTACAGATCGCTTCCACACCACAGTGTGTTTTACGCGTTTCACAGTATTTGAGAATGTAACTATGTGTATTTAGACTCACCCGCACCGTTTGTATCGTTTCGTTCGTTGTGCATACTAAACAGAAATGGGACGAAAACATGCACGATGTCTTATAATAATAATATTTGTATGATTTTTTACAGCGCCGTTTTTGTAAAAAAAATCACATTAAGGTTGCTGTAGAAATATTTAAATTGCAGTGTTGCTGTTTACGGCTAGAAGTCCAAACCTTTTTATTCTAAAATGCAAGGGATGCGGAGCATCCACAGCATGTATGGACGGACCGCTCCTGATATATACATACCTGTTCCCCGTTTAGTAGTACCATACTACTAGTATGGGTTAACGACGTTGGCGACACTTCACACAAATTATAGTTCAGGGCCATGTCTCTTCGTTCTATTATATTTGATATCAATATTATATGAAATAAATAAAAATCACTCACCCAATAAGAGAAGCGTCAAATCACTGACGGCCAAACTAAACAGGTAGTAGTTCGTGGCCGTTCTCATTGATGGATGTCGCACAATCACAATACACACCGAAACATTTCCCACAACACCCGTCACAAAAATCAGCACATAGACCACTGTTATAGGAACAGCAACAGAAAGTGCCAACTGCTGTGGACCCAGCATGTAAACAAGGTATTCTTGCAGCGAGCAGTTGAAGAAAGGGTTGGTCTGATCGCAATGATCCAACTCTTCAAAATTATCGAATACTGCTCCACTGTAGTTTGGAGTGAAGTTGGAAGCGATATCATCTTCCAAAATAATGGCACTTGTTGCCACGTGCGGAAACTCCATTTTGATTTGTTAACTTCCTGCTATCGCATTATTGTTACAAGTTTGTTGTGTTATAAACTTGAAACCAGATTAATAAATTGACTTTGAAACCACCCTGTTACGAGTTTACCAAATTAAATTAGAATTCACCTCGTTATAAGTTAACAATATTTAATTTTAAATCACCTTGAGTTCATTTTAGTAATGTTTATAGGTACGTACCACTTTGTTACGAAATAAACTTACTGAATTGATTATTATAAAACATTGATTTTTAAAACGTGTTTAAACTGCGAGAGTAAACAATATTACCACTTTACGCTAATAAACCACGTTATATAAATTATTTACTTAAATTTGAAATGAGTCATTAGAATCAATATCAGGAAATCATTATTATTAAATAAGACGATGACTGGCCTCCAGGAGTCTGCGTTGCTTTTGGTCGTGCGTCATCTGTAAAAAAGAAAAGTTTTAATTAGAATTTTTCATCAGATACGCTTGATTATTATTGGAAATTTTCTTTGATAAAATAGACTTAACACTGTGGTTATTAATTTTAAAACATTTTCTCTAGAAACACGACTGTGTTAGCTTTATGCGGTGCCTTTGTACACAGAACTAACTGAAGGAACTCGCATAATATCAACAACTTTCTTCGTAAATGTTTAGAAACTAATGATCCCACTCAAAGATCATTTTTATGTTTAATGGTAATTACTCTGTTAAGAAAAAATAAAGCGTGATGTACATAATAATTACTGCTAGTGTACGTGTAGGTGGGTGCATACCTTGTGCAATGATGGTGGACTTAGCTAGCAGTGAATTGGATCAAGTCACTTTGGCGGAAGGTTAATATTAACATACAGTATGTTTGTGCAGATAGAGGAATAATGTAAGGACGTAAGGGCGTGTTGTTTTTACGCCCAACAGATGGCGCAGTTTTTTAAAGCAAGTTTTAGCTGTCATATTTGATATCCATATAATCTATAGTATATAAAAACACACGCGTATTTGAATGCAACGTTGTGTAAAAATTTCAAAGGCATCGGTGAAGGTCTTTCGGAGATTTAAGATTTTGAAAAAACGAACATTTACAATTTTATTTATACATATAAATACAGGGTTACCCAATAATAGGTGTTATTTTGATATTCAATCATAAAAGATCAATGGTTTCGTTGCATGTGTGGCACGTAGCGCCGTCTTGTTGAAAATAAACGTTGTTTAGATCAATACCATCCAATTCCGGCAATAAAAAATCATTAATCATCTCTCGATAGCGCAATCCATTCACCGTAACTGTTGTTCCAGTCTCATTTTCAAAAAAGTAAGGTCCAATGACTCCGCCGGACCATAAACCGCACCAAACAGTCACACGTTGAGGATAGAGAGGCTTTTTAACAATAACTCTTGGGTTTTCCGAGCCCCAGATGCGACAATTTTGCTTGTTGACAAAGCCACCGAGGTGGAAATGGGCCTCATCACTCAAGATGATTTGCATTTGATTCACTCAAGTGAATTTTAATAATTTCAATGCGTTGTTGAAGCGTGTATCGTTCCATTTTTATTAATGGCGTAGTTTCTACTTGTCAAATGTTAAAAAAATGACAGTTTCAAAAGTAACATCTACTGAAATAGCGGGCTATTCAAAATAACACCTCTTATTGGAAAACCCTGTACATAAATAAGAGCTTTTAGGCGTATTACACTGGCTTCGAATGGTAAAATAGTTAAAAAAAGAAAAATAGATCAAAATAGTAACTGTTGAAATCATACAGTTACTATTTTTCGACAGTTACTATTTCAAAATAGTAACTGTTGAAATTAAAAAAAAAAAAAAAAGATTTCTCTCAAAGCAGCTAATTAAATTATAAGGAAGCCCCAACAAATATTTAATTATCATCTTACTTACGTAGATTGTTGTTTTGAAGAAAATATTCGAAGGACTTTCGAGACGTAATCTTTAGAATAAAATGCTTTAGATTAAATTGACGTAATTGAGTAATTGGCATTGACGTTACAGCATTTAATTTAAATAACGAGACCTCCACGAAGACACGAACGTCATAATTATTTTTTTAACTCACAAAGATGACGCAAAGTCAACCATGTGTTTGGTAATATAAATTGCACCCTCATCATAGCTTCTCAGACTCCAGCAGTTCGAAAATTTATAAATTGATTTTCACATTAAAAAACCGAGTCCGAGTTCCGAATTTAATATCCCGAAACAATTTTTTAGCAGAGATTTTCCTGTTTTTAAGTGGTGAAATTGTGTCATAAACCTGAAATATATTTCCCTCCGTGAAAGTTAAAAGGCTCTCGCTGTGAATATTATTACTAAAGGTTGAAGTATTAAAAAAACTACTTTCCCTTTAATGATAAAAATAACTGTCATTTTTTCTTCCCAATTAACATTTACCTTTCTATTAATAATGTTCTGAATAGATATAGAATGTCCCTAAAAAAAAACATTTTTTCTGTGACGGTTCTATATTCAAAAGCTTTTGTTCAGAATTGGTAGATTTTAAATCAAAACATATCGACATAAATAAATGTAAAAAAGAAAAAATAAAAAAAAATTCCGTCAGAAAAAAATCTGTTACTTTTTGTTGGATATAATTAAATTGTATGGAGCATTAAATGCTTGACGAAAAAAAACGAATTTCAAACAGAAACCATCGATAATTGTTGTGATGTCAATTTTGGCCATGTTTTTTCTTGCATAAATCAAAACAGGCGGATGGTGGCGGGAATTTTAACCTTATCGCCATCTACGTAAGGGTTGTTATGGATAGCAGCTCAATTTAAAATATTACACGACGCATGTAAAGTAAAATCAGTCAAGTAAATACAACCATCAGATGGTGATAGTAATAAAGGCAAATTAGCCCCAGCACTAGTTAGTTAGACACACGAAAGGGTATTGTTATAAGCCCTAGCTAGTTAGAAGATTACAAAATAATCCATAAAATAAATAAATAGGTACACGCCTAGAGGTATAAAGTTTTATTTTTGATGTGGCCTACTTATTTATATATAATTATATAATTTGTACATTTATTTATAACAATTACAGGTGATATACCCTAAGACGTTATAATTGTACCATTTATGCAGTGTATATGCAATGCCAAAAATCTCGCAAATGCGCTATAGGACACAAAAAATAAATCTTTTTTTATCTACTGCATTCAAAAAGCACGTAGCTCTCCCCACAGGTGAGTTCATAAATAAATTAGTGCGGCTTGCTCTACTATATAGAAGATTGTGATGACGTCCTCGAGAGTGAGACTCTGGTACAAAAAAATTTAGTTGGGCCAGTATCTCATTATTAGATAAGTGACCGTTTATTAGTTGAAAAAAATATTTAAGCAAAGCAATACCTCCATGTATCTCTAGGGAGTGGTAATTGGTCATGCCTAATATATAAATCGATGGGTAAAGCCAAGGGTAACGTCCATAGAGCCGCGAGAATAAAAACCTTAAAAAAAATTTATGGACTCTTTCAATGCGTAAAGTGTATGTTAATTCATGTGGAGCCCAGATGATCGAGTTTGATTCAAGTACACTTAGGACTAGTGTGTTATATAATAACGTCAGTGTTTTTGTGTTACCAAACGGATATGAGTTCCTAATTACGAAGCCGAGAAGCCTGTATGCTCTGCTTATTAAATCATCGATGTGTTGGTGAAAAGTTAGTTTGCTGTCGTAAATAACTCCTAGATCTTTGATTTGGTTTAGGTTGTTTTAACAAGCTCATACGTTGTTTACAACGTATGAGCTTGTTAAAATGTAGATATCCGAAAAAAATGCAGGGTTGGTGTAAGCGTATTGGATAAGATTAAGAAAGAGACGCATAGGTGGTTTTGTGTTTTTTTTAACACTAACCCCATACAGGAGGCCCTAAGAATTTTTTTTCAAGGACTATGTCATCTTTGGGGATGCTGTGTGGAGGGTATTTTAAAGGAAAAGAAAAAGAGAAATTTCTGGGAAGGTAAAAGGTATTAGGGTTGGGTAAGAATCTAGGGATCACCGTGCCCAGGAGTGAGCAACGAATGCTCTATCCCTCCGGCTACGGTGCAAGGCGATGGGCTAAGAGCTGATGAACCCGGACACCCCTGCTAAATCACAAAACCTGGCGAACCAGGGTGTTATCCAATAAATGGTTTCCGAGGCGGCGGTACTAAAATCCGCCTCCCAGTTGATGGATTCACAAAGAAAGGAGTGTAAGGAGGATATATAACAAAGAAATAAATGGTAAAAGAAGTCAGGGATGCTTAAGGAAGACATTATACCATCAAGTAAGGCCTCTATCGGGCAAAAAAAAAAACAGTAAGTAGGTAAGATGTATTTAGTTCCAGTCAGACATAGAATCTATTCAAATGTATACAGAAAAAAATGTGTTAAATAATTCTGCAATATAACAAGTTGAGATAGATTTGCAGTAGTGAAGATTTATACAAAATAATGTGGAACAGAAGAACAAATTATAATATAAAGATCGAAGTTCTGGTTAATTTAAGAGAAAGAATTACATAAAACATGAAAAATTATGTTGTCTACACGGGCACAGAATTAACGTGAGTCAGTGAATACAAAATCCTTTATTTATTATTTTTTTGGTAAACTAATGTTTAAGACAAGATTTTCTATGCATAGCACAAAGGGTAACAATTATTTTACAAGCAATAATTGTTCGCCTGAAACACTCATCCACATTGAAAAATCTCCTGATAAAAGATACATGACGCCAACGGGACTCGAACCCGTGTCCCTTCGATTTCCGGTCGACAGCTCTGACCACTGAGCTATGGCGGCTTATCTCTTATCCGCGAAATAATTCAATATATACTAGTGTTTCATTCAACAATTACTGCTTGTTACATTTTTTCACCTGAAAACAACCAACTTTATTTTTATATGAGAAAGGCATTGTAAGTGCTAACTCTCTCACTAGATGGCGTCGAGACAAATTGTCTACATTTTTAGGTGAAATACTTGAACTTGTCAAATATTAATTATTATTTTTTTGGTAAACTAATGTTTAAGACAAGATTTTTTATGCATAGCACAAAGGGTAACAATTATTTTACAAGCAATAATTGTTCGCCTGAAACACTCATCCACATTGAAAAATCTCCTGATAAAAGATACATGACGCCAACGGGACTCGAACCCGTGTCCCTTCGATTTCCGGTCGACAGCTCTGACCACTGAGCTATGGCGGCTTATCTCTTATCCGCGAAATAATTCAATATATACTAGTGTTTCATTCAACAATTACTGCTTGTTACATTTTTTCACCTGAAAACAACCAACTTTATTTTTATATGAGAAAGGCATTGTAAGTGCTAACTCTCTCACTAGATGGCGTCGAGACAAATTGTCTACATTTTTAGGTGAAATACTTGAACTTGTCAAATATTAATTATTATTTTTTTGGTAAACTAATGTTTAAGACAAGATTTTTTATGCATAGCACAAAGGGTAACAATTATTTTACAAGCAATAATTGTTCGCCTGAAACACTCATCCACATTGAAAAATCTCCTGATAAAAGATACATGACGCCAACGGGACTCGAACCCGTGTCCCTTCGATTTCCGGTCGACAGCTCTGACCACTGAGCTATGGCGGCTTATCTCTTATCCGCGAAATAATTCAATATATACTAGTGTTTCATTCAACAATTACTGCTTGTTACATTTTTTCACCTGAAAACAACCAACTTTATTTCAGGTGAAAAAATGTAACAAGCAGTAATTGTTGAATGAAACACTAGTATATATTGAATTATTTCGCGGATAAGAGATAAGCCGCCATAGCTCAGTGGTCAGAGCTGTCGACCGGAAATCGAAGGGACACGGGTTCGAGTCCCGTTGGCGTCATGTATCTTTTATCAGGAGATTTTTCAATGTGGATGAGTGTTTCAGGCGAACAATTATTGCTTGTAAAATAATTGTTACCCTTTGTGCTATGCATAAAAAATCTTGTCTTAAACATTAGTTTACCAAAAAAATAATAATTAATATTTGACAAGTTCAAGTATTTCACCTAAAAATGTAGACAATTTGTCTCGACGCCATCTAGTGAGAGAGTTAGCACTTACAATGCCTTTCTCATATAAAAATAAAGTTGGTTGTTTTCAGGTGAAAAAATGTAACAAGCAGTAATTGTTGAATGAAACACTAGTATATATTGAATTATTTCGCGGATAAGAGATAAGCCGCCATAGCTCAGTGGTCAGAGCTGTCGACCGGAAATCGAAGGGACACGGGTTCGAGTCCCGTTGGCGTCATGTATCTTTTATCAGGAGATTTTTCAATGTGGATGAGTGTTTCAGGCGAACAATTATTGCTTGTAAAATAATTGTTACCCTTTGTGCTATGCATAAAAAATCTTGTCTTAAACATTAGTTTACCAAAAAAATAATAATTAATATTTGACAAGTTCAAGTATTTCACCTAAAAATGTAGACAATTTGTCTCGACGCCATCTAGTGAGAGAGTTGGCACTTACAATGCCTTTCTCATATAAAAATAAAGTTGGTTGTTTTCAGGTGAAAAAATGTAACAAGCAGTAATTGTTGAATGAAACACTAGTATATATTGAATTATTTCGCGGATAAGAGATAAGCCGCCATAGCTCAGTGGTCAGAGCTGTCGACCGGAAATCGAAGGGACACGGGTTCGAGTCCCGTTGGCGTCATGTATCTTTTATCAGGAGATTTTTCAATGTGGATGAGTGTTTCAGGCGAACAATTATTGCTTGTAAAATAATTGTTACAAAATCCTTTAGTAATTTTAATGAAAGTGGGGTGTCCTTTTGTTTACAAATTCCGAGCATATTAAGAATAAACCTTCTAAATCACCTTTTTATAAGTATGTTGGAAACGCGTTGTGGATGAGTTTACCCATGTGCCGACTTTAAAATTAATACATTCGTTTTTAAATACTTTTTGCGCGTTATAGATAAACATAATTATAATATTTTGTTTAAGTACATGTAGATTATGCAGAACGATTTATAACATTTCAACACAACATCTACAAAAGAGATAATAATTTAACTTACCTAGTTTGGACGGGTTGTTTCAGAGAATTTGAACTATTCATCAAATTTCAACGTTCATTTGCGTGTTACGTGAATGTCTTATTCAAGTTCTGTTATTATATCATTATAGGCCAGATAATTGACAAAACTGAAATAATAACTGAACTTTCACAGAACTTGATTATTAACTATGAAATTTGAAGAATTGTTCAAATTCTCTGAAACAACACGTCCATTAATAAAATAGAGCTTTTTCCCTTTTTTTCAAATATCATTTTTTCAATATAACATATGTTGAATCTGAAAGGATAAGTATTGAAATAAATTTAGTCTTTTCATGGACGCGATGTCGGAAAATAGCATTATGAATGGACGACTTTTTGGTGGGTTATTATAGATAATTCCGTGGATTTTTTCTATTTCATAATGTATATATCGAGCTGTATCATTATTCCTTTCTTCGTAAATAATAAATAACTTCTTTTTTAAATAAACCAAGTTGCACACGAGCTTTGTATCCTTTTAATTTAATGTTCTTATAACTCTGTTTTAGAAGAACGGATACACCAATCCTGGCAAGTCGTGTCCAGCCAATCTGTTGACCACAAGAATCCATTCTAAAGCGAAAAATCTTCTCATTCGGAAAATGTTAAAAATATACTAATGTTGGACATAGGATCTATGCTATGGCAAAAAGATGATCGATGCTAGTTGAAATACTTGCGGAACAATTGAGGTCTTAGTTTAAACCCGTATTTGCGAGCAACTCGAATCCGAGACGTAAACAAATGCTCCGTTTGTGTTCGCGCCACTCGCATTCCAAGTTCTGATGGGTTTCACGAATTTGTTGAAACAGAACCATTTCTCCAAATTATGATTAGTTCACAGAAATGGCCTATTAATGAGCCAAAAAATTTCAAATCACATCATTTAATGATCTTCAAAATTTAATTAAAAAGTAAAGTTTACCAAATTCTGTAACATTGAAATTTTCCTTCGATTGTCCATTTTCATTTAGTCGTTTTTTAAACTTAAACGGTAGATTTTATTACATTACTTGCTTACCTAGTCAATAAACTTGTATATATATTTCATAAAAATATTTATAAATCCTATTTTTTCATCTTAATTAAGCCTTTAGCGACGGGCGCTGAGATTAGCTTGCGTAAACAACTGTATTTACCGAACGGCTAGTCGCTCAAATTATGACTGCCAAGCACGACCACCATAACACGGGCATGTGCCTAGCATGGTGGTCGTAAAATCCTCAATGCATGTAACAAATAATTTCAATGAATAAAGAAACTTTTAAAAAAAATCAGACGAATTGCAAGTTTTGGCGAAATCTCCAATCTGAAATCGTCAACAATTTATCTGTTGTGCTCCGTTACAATATAATTATAAAAAACGTTTGTCTATTTCAACTGCACAGAGCGGTAAGTACAATACTCTGTCCGCTATGTAGGAACAAAGGTATAATAAATTAAATACGAGATACGAGATTGAATATAGAATATAATTTACAAATTATTTAGATTTGACGGCTTCAGTAGTTGAGGGATAAGGCTCTCGAATAGAGGTCTCGGTCGCTGGATTAAATCCCGGCCTGTGCAAGTAATTTTTATTTGATTAATTTGTGTTATTCCACAATTTACAATTAAAAATATTATGTGATATAATTGCGGCACGTTTCAGAGTGGAAGATCCTCTCAGTATCGCCCTGGTATAAGAACGCCATTCAAAAATGAAACCTTGCTTGAAATGTCGATCGTGTTTGGTGACCAGATCTGAATAGGCAGGTACTTCCCCAGCTTCATCTCCATCTCCTGCCCCTCTCCACTACAGTCAGCTTCATTACCTCATACCTCAATTGGGGATGCCTTAGTTTCACTGGCTCCAGACGGTTGGGAACAGTTGGGGCTCTTTTGCGGATTCACATTAAAAAAATATATATTTAACCCTTACAGTGTTTGAGAGGCTAACTTAATTCTGACTATAACGAGTCTGTTTTATACTTACAAGCAAACTTATCTATTTACACTTATATGATACGTTACCGACAATACACGAGAACAAATTTAAAACAATAAATTATTCATTAGATTCCAACGTTTTCGAATAAAATACATTCACGCCGAATTCCAAATTCTCTTACCTACCTTTCGGCTATAATATTTATTCACAACTCGTAACTCTTCGTGTTTATTTGACAATTGCACGTGTTCCGGAGGGAATATTTCCCACACCGGGTTGTTTGATGGAATAAAAGTTTGATTGCTCTGTTTACTTCAAACTTTTCTGCCAGTGAATCTCAAACTGTGACATTATTTTCAAATAAACATGCCACGATGAAAAGAAGAATTTTAAACCTCTTTTCTTTCATTCAATTGAATAAACTATTTTTATGGTATATAATAAGGAATGTCGTCACGAAAATGACAATTTATTTACAAAATACACCAAATTTCACCTTGTATAATCCTCCCTTTTGGCCATAATCTAAATCAATATCTATCAAAGCCTATTAAAAAAAACCCGAAACATTCAATATTCCTTTAAAAAAAAACAAATTAACCTTCTCGAAACCTGTTGTACGAATATGAATTGGGGAAGATTCCAGTCTTAAACTTAAACTTTATTATCTCTTGTTTTGTTTTTTTAAATACTTGTTTTATATTTAATAATATGTTATTTTAAACCGTTTTTGGACGGTTGGTATGTTATTTTGTTAACTATTTTGTTTGTTGTGTACATTCCTACATTAAAATAAAATAAACTCCATTGAGAACTTTCATGGCTCAAAATATTAATGTAGATTTACAATAATTTTAAGATTTATATAACGCCGATTCTGAATATACAAGTTTTAAAAAAATACAAAATTAGTTAATCGTTATTTGAAAACGAATTAAACACCAGCAAATCAAAACGCTCTGTTTGCTTGGCATTATTGAATAAGCGCTTCTGACTTGTATAGTTTTGTTTACATATTTTTGCCTGTCTTAACTTACGCTCTATAATGCAGTTAAATCTATATATATACATATAAATATATTAATTACGCGAAGAGGATACATACTTAGACGAAAAAGATTGCATATTATTTGAGATAATATGGGTTTATGAGTGTGTGCCGAGACAGAGTTGTGTGTTGGTCTATCTTGTCTGCCTAAGTAACTACCCCCCGCAGGGGATGGTAGATTGTTCAAGAGGTGGTTGTTATGACCGTAATTTCCTCAAAGTTTGGAATGAATGTATTAATAATACTTAAATTAATATACAATAATTTCGTTCTATAAAGCAAGTAGTTTTTAGAGTGTAATGTAAAATATTATGTTTTACGAAGGGTTCTAAAGAGAAACTATGCAAACTTCTGCTTATATCAGTCAAAAGGCATAGGATTGAAAATAGAACGGAGAGACGAACAAACATTTATTAGAACTATTATATCAACTTCCACAGGATTAAAATAATAGGAAGCTTGAACCGAGTTAAGATAAGCCAGCGTAACTAACTCGTTAATATTGTGTTGATGGAAATATGTGAAAATTATTTTAGTACATGGAAACTGTGTTTTAGTTGGAAAATTTAATGGTTTTGCAAAGGTGGTATTTCATTTTACGTTTCGCACTATGAGCATTATGAAGAATTTCTGATTTGAAACAAAAACATCTCCACATTGTTAAATTTGCAAACTAATGAATGTAAATTCAAAATCTACTCCAACTGAACAGTCGTCACAAAAACCATATTTTTTTTAAATGTGAATACCGCACAAAAGTCCCAAATGACGGTATCCATGGTCGAGGGGTAAGCTGAAGGTCGCGGGATCGAATCCTGGCGTGCACAAGTAAATTTTATTTGATTAATTTGAGTTATTTCACAAATTAGTCATAAGTAAATAAGGTATGGTATAGTTCAAGAGTGGAAGATATTTTCGGTATCTCCCTGGTGTAAGACAACCATTTAGAATTGAAACGTTGCTTGAAATGGCTTTGGCCTTGTTGGATGACCAGATCTGGATAGCTAGGTACTTACTTACATTTCTCTTCCCCATCTCCATCCCCTCCTTAATACCTTTAGCTTCACAACATACCCAAATTGGGGATGCCATAATCTCACTGGCTCTAGACGATTAGGCTGTTGTGCGGTATATAAACAGTAAAATTTGTCTTTGTAACAAATTTTTCACTAACTATTATTTTCAATATAATAAGTGAGCCAGTGGAACTACGGCATTCGTATTGAAGCTAAAGGTAATGGGTACACCAAGGAGATGGGAAAGATGAAGGTTGAAAATTATATGACTATTCAGATCTGGTCACCAAACATGGCTAAAGCCCGTGTAATGTTTCATGCAAGGATTCTATTCTGAATGTAGTAATATAGTCTATGATGAGAGTATCTACTACTTTCGAAAGTTATGTAAGAAAATAGTGAAAGTTTAATGCCGGAACCTTTTGATTTGTTTTTCACATTTAAATTATTTTAGCCATATTGTCCAGTCAGTGGGGAGTTTTACCTTGCAAAAGGTTACGTAGTAGCGATTTTGATATATGTTGTTAAGATTGGGACTCTAAGGAAAAAAAAAAGTTTCAACCTTGGGAGGGTCGAGCTCGACCCGCCATCTTGGATTGAAGGTGCCAAAATTTGTTTTTTTTCAAAATAATTGTGAAGTGGTCGTTTTTACAACCAAATTTTGAATGCAAACTTACAGAAAACTAAATTACCTACATTTTTTGTAAAAAGTTTTTTTTTAAAAGTCTAATAGGTAACGAGTTACAGTGGTGGAAATGTGAATATTTTTCTAAAAAATGATGAAATTCCCAACTTTGTAATTTTTTCGGGTTATTCATTACATAATTATAATAATTTTGTCAACTCATTTCCACACCACCATAAGGTAGAGTACATGGCGCATTTTTTTATTGTGGTTTTCCCAGTAGGTCTACTCCACAGATATACCAGCGATGGTAGATTATGTTACATTACCATGAATGATGTTACTATAAATGATGTTACTTAATAACAGTCTTCGTCATCAATGTCATCATCTAACTCATTGCCTGTGATACTGAGATTCTGGGCTTCTTCTTCGTCCTCGACATCGATGTGAACCTCTGGCGAATTTCGGCATGTTTGACCATTACAGCACCCACATACAATAGAACACTTCAATCCAGCTTTCCCGCAGCTACATGCAACGCCGCATCCTTTTTTACAATTGCATGAAATAAATTTTAATAAAGTCTCGGGTGCTAGTATCTTTGTCATTCTTACTGGAACAAGCCCGTTGGTGTCACGTTTCCAGCTCCAGTTTTCTGGATTTTTTTGGATTCCATCCCATTTTTGGACTTGATGGTACGTTCTAAATGCATGGTACCGTGCAGCGTCGTTCGTTGGTGGCAAAGTGGCAAGATTGAATTTGCTTTTTGCTGTCGACTTTGCGAAACGTTTGTAGCGGACTTCTTCCAAGGTTTCCTTATCCATGTCACCCCCGTACAAAGCAACAAGAAAGCGTGTTCCTGCAACTGCTATGTCTTCTGGTGTTGCATCATGTTGTTTGAAGATTCCTATCATGGCATTGAGTCTTGTGTCGTTTTGCACAAGCGAACAAAATGTTGTTTTTCCTTGGTTGAAGAAGGACGATGTTGTTTCGCAGCCGCTAAAGGCATGAAGAAACAGAATATTCTCAGCCGCCTCTTTGTATTTCACACTATTCGCGGAATACAGTCTTTCAAAAGTTTTGCCTCTCCCGGGTTTGCGAAGATATATACTACTTTTGGGTGGTGCTAATGCTGTCAGCAGAACTAGGAGATCAACGTCTTCGCCAATAATGAAAACAGCGTCATATGATGAACACAAGGAAATCGCAGTATTGACAATCAACTCATCAGCATCTTCTTCAGCCTGCTTAACTGTAAAATCATCCTGTATAAATTGCTTTGTAAGCATCGAAATCAGACGGACTTTGTTATTTTCATTGGCTAAAAATCGTTCTTGTGAAACTTGAACTAGCATTTTTTCATCGAAAAGAACATCTGCAGACATGCGCTACAAAATTTATCAAGAAAACTGGAGTTTTACAATTTTTTGTCAAAATTTTCTTCTTTCAACCGCTGTAACTCGTTACCTATTAGACTTACAAAAAAACACTTTATTCAAAAAATGTAGGTAATTTAGTTGTTTTTAAGTTTGCCTTCAACAATTTGGTTGTCAAATCAACCAATTCATAATTATTTTGAAAAAAAAAACAATTTTGGCGCCTTCAATCCAAGATGGCGGGTCGAGCTCGACCCCCCCAAGGTCGAAAACTTTTTTTTTTCTTTAGAGTCCCAATCTTAACCACATATGTGAAAATCGCTACTACCTAACCTTTTGCAAGGTGGAGCCCTTTTTTATCCCCCACTGACTGGACTAATAGTGTATTTGTGGACAATAAAAGGGCTGGTCACATTTTATAAAAAAAGCGGAAAAATTATGAAATAATAAATTAAATTATTCAATTGTGAACATCTCATAATGTTATCGTGATTTATTTTTGGGGGTATTATGCCGTTTTGCGCTACACCCATTGACGTCAGATGATTCAAAATTTAAATTTTTTTATATATAAATACTTCACTGTTTAGATAATATGTAAAAATTAATAGAAAAAAAATTCATACAGTAGTAACAAATAATAATTATAATTAATAGACATTTATATATAAACAGTATAACTACACTCACAAGAAGCGCGACACGGCGCGTTATCTCCGGCTATATACGAAAGGTAAAAAATTTTTCTTGGCACTCTTCAACCTTACTAAAAGGGACGACACATCTCGCCATCAGTATCAGATCTTGAACTTACGACCGGCTCGTGATCTATGCTCGTTCAGGGCCGTGCGTCCACTTACATAGTACATCATTCGGTAGCTAGCCTCTAATTATTTGGTTTATGATTTGCGTAACCAGTTCGAGATATTCAAGGGCTAAAAATGATCGCCTCTCCCGAAAACCCATAAATGTTTTGGCTTTCTCCTCTCTCTCTCTTCTCTTGGATTGTTGAAAACATTTCATTTACTCACTTATTCGACTAAATTTGAATCGAGTGTAACAAAATGATGAAAAAAAAATTGATACATTTTTTTTTCTAATAATTTTGTAAAAACTCCTCAAGTAGAGCAAACAAAACCACACCTTATTATTGTTGAACATTTCAACATGCACTTTACCATTAGTGTTAATTTAAAACTTGTATTTAATCAAAGATATTAGAAGAACGAGATATGCTATGTTGGCCGCCGGACCGTAGCCGGAGTACTACCTAATTAGGGTACTTTGAACGGTATCGGGACGTGTACGCACAGAAATCTGTTATATGTATTAGTGCGGATACCTTAGCGATGCCTTAGCGTAAGCGAAGGTGTGCAGTAGTATTGGTGAACAAAACCGGCGACACTCGGCAAAACAATTCCACTCAGTACGAACTGCGCATAGCACATCTCGTTCTTCTAATATCTTTGTATTTAATCGTTTAAAGCACGCCAGGTTACCACTTTTCCTAACACAAATGAGGTCAGTAGAAATTACAAGTAATAATACACCCTGTGGAAATAGGCATATAATTTACATTTTTAAAGCCAGTGAAAAAACACAAATTAATCGAAAGTGCGGAAATCTCATCCTACTAGTATTATTAGGTAAATTTTCTCATTTGCATAAATATTCAATGTACAGGGTGTCCAAAAAGTTTACATCCTTTGAATGGTTCAACGGAAAATTCATGTCGAGACATGATATCATATCATCGTTTGTAAAAAGTCCTTCGTTCTCGAGATATTGACACTAAATAAATATCTTCCTTTAATTTACCAAGAGTTTTCATTTGAATTCCTAATTATTGAAAAGATTTCACAGTTAAATCTTTTTGCAGTAAAATGTATTTTTTTAAAGTAAAACATTGCAAATGTTATAAAGTTTTTACTACACTAAATGAGGAAATTTATAAATATCTTTTTTGCTATTTGTTTTTGGGGTGTTATGCCGTGTTTCGCTAACTCCTTCTTTAGCCAACGTTTCGGACGGCATTGCAGTGTCCATCATCAGGACAGATGTGTTATTTTCAGGGCAGATGTGTTAGCGTCGTATATTTTTTTTACGAAGAAGCAGTCGAAATAAGCTATTAAAAAATAAAAATCGCTTGAATCTGGAAAAAATGTTTTTACTTTCCAAAACCCTAGGCACTGTTGGTTTCATTTTGGACTGTGATCAATAGCGAGGATAATCAGGGTTGCGTAATACAAATTAGAATCTTAAAATGTGGAATTTTGTAGCTTTGGGACTGTTTTAAGGTGTTGATTTTCACGAAGTTTATAAAAATGTCATTATCTCGGAAACTAACATCTTTTGAAATCATTTATTATGGTCCACCTTGAGTTGGCCTGTCAGCCCTCCAACCGAATACGTTGACTTTTGGGACGTCCTGTAGATCCCTACTTCTGTTTCCACGCTCATGCAACCAACTTTTGAAAGTTATTATTCATAAGTAATTTCGTGACGGCTGTTCGAAATATATTTAGATTTTTTCTTAAATGTCTATGTAAACATTTTCCACCTAAAATCAGTGTATAAAAATACACACGTGTAATATCTATTTATTGGAAATGGGCATTCGGATCTCGATGAGGTAATTCTTAATAGTCTATTATCGAAGTCTTAAACCTATCGTTTTTTGAATGAAAATAAAATACATTGTGTACTTCACTATTTTTCTTTTCGATATTTATAATACATAAATAACCACACAGTATTAATATAATCACCCATAATCGACGCCAACGGCTGACTGATTTTCCAACGCCAACTGTGCTAAGTAGGATCATTACTCTAATGCTGATAGTGACAATGATGCCAATTAAATACTTAAAATACGCAACACTTACCAACAATATAAAATTACCCCACTCTGAGGGACATATGGAGCAGTAAAAGAAATAAGTTTAGCATTTGTTATAACTGCGCCTCACCTTAACGCTGTGTTAAAAAGGTCGCGGGTTCTAGAGATGAATGAAGAAGGAAATTCGTTCGATAGATTTATTTATTATTTATTTATTTATTAAAAGTATACAATACAGAATATAGTATATTATATAAAGCATTGTACTCCCAGGAGTTAATAAACTCATTGCGGGAATGATACGCATTACATGAAACATATAGCTGTATGTATTAAATGGACATATGATGGGACATACACAACATTATTATTTCAGATAGTCATTAATAAGATGAAGTTTGAGCATGTTAGTTTGGGTCTTTTACATTGACTTGCACATTTGATCTCGTTGGGTAGTTGATTATATTTTGTGTGAGCTATGTATTCTAGGGATCTTAGTCCATATTTTGTTGATTTGATTTTTGGTATATGTAGTTTGTTGTGATTTCTTGTGTTGTGTTGGTGTACGTCGTAATTGTAATAGAGTGTAGTGTTGGAATGTGCCGAGTGTTGAATTACTTGTAATATAATTCATATGATCTATAAATATGTACTTGCTTTGTAACATCATTCATAATTTATAAAAATAAACTTTATAATTACCTAATGTACCCTAAATTAACAAAATAACTCATAATACCTACCTCAAATTAACAAAATAGAATCATTCATTATATATAAACAATGTTGTGTACCCCTGCCTAAGTTTGTATAAAATCAGTAGCATAAGAGTTTCAACTACCAGTCTGAAAATGTCCGTAGTAGGATGAAACCGGTCCTGGTAATAATAAATAAGTGGAACAAAGTGAAAAAGTTTTTTAATTTTAATTCCATTACTTGTAATATAGTTTTTAAAATAATAATATTAATATTTTAATTAATATTTATTTAAAAACACAAGATACACGCGACGTAATTTTACCAGAAGGTGAACGCGGTAAGGAATTATGTAAAACACATGGCATCTCTACACTGCTGCTAGAGTTCTAATGATTTCCAAGTTCACCGCAACAGCTCGTGGGGGCTCCGTGTCGCTTCATGGAGGCAAGCTGATAACTCTTGCCAAACGCCAAAATTGAAATACGCGAAAGCAGTTCCCACGTAAGTATTTTTTTCAGTAATGTATCTCTGAGTTATTAAACAGCTAACAGCTCGTCATGTTAAACTGACCTGCTGACAAACTGCTTGGGCAGTTTAGCGGGTATAAATAATAAAAATAAAATAAAAATAAATAAAACCTTAACCTATGTATCGAACATGAAAACACGAATTTATTGCATTTAATATTATATATTATTAATATTATTTCATTATAAAATAATCGGTTACTAGGCGATTCAAGCCGGAAAATAAATCTAAATATTGACAAACCAGTCGCTGGCCGAAATTATTATTCTCACCTAAAAACACCTGCGTCTGAAACGTAAACAAGTTGTGGTAAAGATATTGACGTCACAAGAAGGCTTGCTAGAGAAATTATAAATAGCTAAAAACACCACAATATTGGTCAGTCAAATTACAAAAATTAACACGAGTGGACGGAACACCTCCAGTTAAAACGAGATCTGTTAATTATAATTATAAATTCCTGAGTGTCAACTGAAATCTGCAGTCGCTTCTGTTCTTCCATCACGGCACAATCATTTTAAAGATTACAACTATTTCTAACGAGCTGTTTACGGCCAGCACTCTATGAGCTGAGCCAGACGCATCTGTCATCATTATAATAATGGGGCGTCTCCGTGTGCCGGCTCTTATAATCAAATGACCTGGCTACCGACTGAACCAGCCACAGATGCTGACAACCTAAAGGCTGACGAATACCTGCTGGCAACCGACTGAACTGCCCACTGCCGGTGATCGCCTAGAGGCTGGCCAATCCCTGCTGCATTGATGCTGACAACCTAGAGGCTGATGAATTCCTCCTGGCTACCGACTGAACTGCCCACTGCCGGTGATCACCTAGAGGCTGGCCAATCCCTGCTGCATTGATGCTGATAACCTAAAGGCTGATGAATTCCTTCTGGCTACCGACTGAACCAGCCACAGATGCTGACAACATAAAGCCTGACGAATACCTGCTGGCTACCGACTGAACTGTCCACTGCCGGTGATCACCTAGAGGCTGGCCAATCCCTGCTGCATTGATGCTGAAAACCTAAAGGCCGGCCAATTCTTCCTGGCTACCGACTGAATTAGCCATTGATGCTGAAAACCTAGAGGCTGGCCAATTCTTCCTGGCTACCGACTGAATTAGACATTGATGCTGAAAACCTAGAAGCCGGCCAATTCTTCCTGGCTACCAACTGAATTAGCCATTGATGCTGAAAACCTAGAGGCCGGCCAATTCTTCCTGGCTACCGACTGAATTAGCCATTGATGCTGAAAACCTAGAAGCCGGCCAATTCTTCCTGGCTACCAACTGAATAAGCCATTGATGCTGAAAACCTATAAGCTGGCCAATTCTTCCTGGCTATCAACTGAATTAGCCATTGATGCTGAAAACCTAGAGGCCGGCCAATTCTTCCTGGCTACCGACTGAATTAGCCATTGATGTTGAAGCCTAGAGGCTGGCCGATTTCTGCTGGCCACCAATTGAACTGACCCCTGCTCCAGCAGTCGCCTACGCCATTTGCTGTATCGTATGGCGCGATGATGCACAATGTGCTCCAATTTGAAATTATCGCTGAAAGGATTCCGATTATATCAGTTTTCTATCTGTGTTTTAAATCCCAGTTGTATTGAAATACATATAACTATTTCTTGTGAATTGGGTTGGCCGTAAAAAATAGGAAGTACCTATAAGCTACACCCCTTTGTACGTTCTGTATACCAGTACAATACTTGTAATTAAAATGTGAATTTTGATTCGAATCGTCTTTCTTTTATGATGGTTTGGATAGAACACCTAACGATGTTTTACTTAAATCATTACCCAGGTTCAGGACTGATGTGTGCCGGTGCTTATTATTTACAGTCTTTTCTTGTGCAGGCAAACACGTCCCGTAAAACCTTAAAGCAAAGAAACTTTGGGTATAATAAGAATAATAATTTTATTTCGAGCTACATGCAGGGGTTGTGCATGTAATGTTATCTATATTGGCATATCGGAACTTACAAAATATTAAAAAAAGTTTTAAGAAGTAACTAATAACATTATGCAACATGTGGTCGCAATATTTTTTACGAAAGAGTTTTTGGTTTTATTGTGGACTGGTTGTTTTATTTGACACAATTATAGGGGAAGCTGTGGTTAAAAGTTAGAATTAGACAATGATTTGACTGACTTTTCCTTGGTATTTTTTATCGATTATTTTTGATTAATAGACAATACTAGAATAAAATGCATTAAAGGAGCATGTTCACGGCACCAGTATTCTTAACAGACAGAATGCACAATAAATTGTTGCAAAACACTCCGCACTGTTGAATAAGACATTTTATCGGATAACAGGTAATTGAGTAGAGGAATGCAGAAACGTGTATTAAAGGGAGATGCATATAGTTGCATCAACGCAAAAAATATAATTAAAACAGAAAATGTTGAGGTACATAAAATTCAAAGGGATATTGAAAACAAAAGCAAAAAAGATTGTAATATTTCGAGTTTTTTGTGTTGTATTGGGGCGTTTAACCAACCAATTGCTACTATTATTAGAACATTTCGGGAGTATAATAGTTTCCATAGCAAGTTGCCTGATTGAAGAAAAAAAAAATTTAATTCTACCCGATGTAAATATTTCGCTGGCACTGCCAGACCTCGGTAACAGAGGCAACTGTCCATAAGCGTTGCTATATTGAACTCTTATGAAATTCCACTGCACGGTATAGTGTATCCACACTGAGTCCACATGTATGTCGTGTTGAGGTTTGTACAGAATGCATTGCTTAATTATGTTCACAGGGCCGGTACAAAAACGTGAAGCTAAATTTTTCTGACCGTTTCATTCGGAAATTTTCGGTCATCGTAAGTCTTGTAAGGATAATTTCATCTGCAGTGTTAATTCTACTGTCAAAAAATTAATTAGACGATACGCCAGAAAAAAAAAATGTTTTTCAAATAATCAAAAAAATCATATAAAAAAAGATTTGAAAAGTCGTTTTTAAATCAGATGATGCCAGATAGTAATTAATTACTGGTTCTGACATAAACGCGTATTCAAAATTGAAAAATGCTAGGATAACTATTCTGCCAAACGAAATGAAATTTACGGACTTTTCCAACAGCTAAATGCCAAATAGTTCGATGACACGGGTTAATGGCAGATATCGTAATACGGCGACATTTTTTAACAGATTTTCAATAATTCAAATAAGTGGACGATGTTTAAAATAATTTAAATAGGAAGTATTTACCAAATAAGCGGTAAAATAACGGGATCAATTACTTTCTTTCGACCTAAGATGGAATCTACAAACTTGCACGAAAGGCCTTATAAACTGTTCGTGTAGATTATATAATTACCTAGTAAATGTATGCGAGAAGAAATAAGTGCACGTATTAATACTTCTTACCTACGAAAATATCTAAATATAAAAACCTTAACTAATACATTCCAACCTGACCTTCACCAATCTGGCCAAGGAAATATTCATGTTGTCACATGAGAACGGGTCGCTTCTACGATTCGTTCTTAAGTTCAACAGCTCGGCTGTGGAACGAACTGCCGGCCTCTGTGTTTCCTCCCTCCTACAACATGGGACTCTTCAAGACCCATGTTCACTCCTTCCTCTCCACAAAAAGACCCTCCACACAGCATCCCCAAAGATGACATAGGCCCTGAGGGAAATTATTTTCTTCAGGGCCTCCTGTGTGGAGTTGATATAAAAAAAATACATGGTTGGAAAAATGGTCTTTTACAACTGGTAATGCTTTCAAACTTTACGTATAGATGGCGGTAAGTTAAAAATGATTGACAGTCATGGAGCCATTTTTATAAACAGTGTTACAAAATAGTGCTTTCTGTGCTTTGCTGCCCATTAAAACCCTTATAAAATGTGATATGCACTTGTGCAAATTTCTGATTATGGTTTATAAAAAATAACATTAAATATTTAAGAAGGGTAAATGCAGGAAACTCCATTAATGGGGAACTAAACGCGGTTGGCGATACATATAAAAAGAGTATCTCAAAAATTTATTTTTGTAATGGTAATTGGATTATGAGTGTAGGGTGATGTCACACTGCCTCCCTTAAAAATTCTCTATACTAGACACCCTATCACTAGCCAAAATATTGAAGGGTACACGTAGCGTACGTTATACTCCACTTGGTCATGGATGGCACTAATTTAATTATTTCATGAAAATACACATTTCAACGCATTAAAATACTAAGACGAATTATTTTTTTGCGCCAATACATACGCTATATGAATATGCAAAAATAGTTTTTTCCGTATAAAAACTCAACTCTTTCAAGAAAGCCATACAAATTCAATATTGGATTAAATCACCGATAGAATATTGTATCTGTATGCCTTTCTAGAAAGAATTGAGTTTTTATATAGACCAAACTATTTATTAATATTCATATGGCCAATTTACGGGCGCAAACATCTAATTCCTTTTAATATTCTAAAGCGCACCTTGCAAAAAGTGTATTTTCATAAAATAATAAAATTAACAATATAGATTTTAACTAACATTACTTTTACTCTCAATGAACAGAGTTTTCACCAGACAAAGGATTTGTCATATTTTGAACTCCTCGGCCGCCGCTGACTCAGCACGTTCCATTTACCAATCGTTCCTTATGTGAACCAAAAAATAGAATAATTTATTTTTTACTACTTAAAAATCATTTTAGCCGTTTTTCATCCAACTACTTAATTCAACTCCGTTAAAAATAAATACAAACCATTTATTCGTCAATATGACATCAAAGCTGTGGAGATTATTCATTTCCACGATCATGCTTCCAATTTCGTAAACAAGCATCGTAAGGGACTTTTACGTCATACTTCAACAATAAATGTTTAACATAAATTTATCCTTCGGTTTTGTATAATAATATTATGCAGATATTTGGGAATTCTTTGCTAACTCAGCGTGGGGAGATATTTGATACCATGGGGATTATTCTTCGTATTTATTTCATGAATAGTATTAGCCCTTTATTAGAGATATATAATATATTATGTATTTTCGTTGCCATACTGCTTTGATGAAATAAGCGTAGAGCACAACAAAATTAACGTTGGTTATCAAAGAAAAAAGGCAAATTCTTTATTATGACTTAGGGTTACTTCTCAGCTTCGTCCGAGTTTTAAATAATTTAATTTTGTTGTGGAACAAAGGAACGTAAGAAATACGTATTAATCAATGTGTCGTCGGTTCTTATATTTTTCATAGTCAAATCCAAATTGCTGTTAATCTCGTAGGGTAAAGCAGTCCAAATTTCAAATGGAACATGAGTGAAAATAGATTGTGTAGATCAACAAACGCTGATTCTGAATATATAAGCTTTATTATATATTATTTCAAACTTTTTTTTTTAATATATATAAGTGGGTACAGGATATAATATGAGTAAATAAAAAATATATTCACATAGCAAAATATATTTATGTTCGCAATCTCACCAATGAAGAAACTGGTTCTTGTGCTTGGTGAGAGAGTTACACTAATTATAAGAAAAATAGAATATCATTATGCTATAAGTAAGTATATATATGATAGGAACAATATATTAAGAGACAAAATTTAAATACAGTGGAGATGAGTATAGACTGATAATAAATATCAATGAATGAAAAAACAGGCAATTATTTTTGTTGTTTGTTTTTGGGGTGTTATGCCGTGTTGCGCTAACTCCTTCTTTAGCCGACGTTTCGGACAGCGTTGCAGTGTCCATCATCAGGGCAGATCCGGTAGATCCGAAGATGTGTAAATGTGTAAATTTACACATCTTCGGATCTACCGGATCTGCCCTGATGATGGACACTGCAACGCTGTCCGAAACGTCGGCTAAAGAAGGAGTTAGCGCAACACGGCATAACACCCCAAAAACAAACAACAAAAATGCTTTTGGCCGTGAGAATCTAAAAACTTACCAGGCAATTATTTAGTTAATTATTTCTGAAAGAGTAACTTCAGTTTTAGTTTAAGTATGTTAATATCCTTTAATTTCTTTATTTCAATCGGGAGGTTGATGAAATACTTTATTCCTAAATATTTATAGTTATTTTGCATTTGTTTGGTATTACATTTTGGAATTTCGATATTGTATTGATATCTTTTAGATAAGTGTGTTTCAATTTTTTTGATTATATTATCTTTATAAATTTGGATAATTGCATTTTTTTTTAATATATCTTCTACTCGGGGCACCCCGAAATCTGTAAAAAGCGTTTCTGTTGGATACGTGGAGGGTTTCTTGAGGATTACTTTGAGGATTAGCTTCTGGACCACTTTGATCGGGGTTAGAATCTTATTGTATGACCCCCCCATTAGGGTGTCCCAAAAAAATTAAAGTTGTTATTTTTGAACGCATACCCTCTAATTTTGTTTTAATAATGACAAAACACTTATAAATAAAATTTCGTTTACTTTGGACAACTGCAACCCGTGCCGACTTGCATCGAAAGATGTCAGTACTTGTACATTAAGACGCCAGCGAGCAAACGTGTTGATGAGCTTGTTGTAACTTGCTATTTTGTTAGTAAACGAAAATCACTCGTTCAGGCAAGATGTTGTTAGATTTACGCACTTCTAAAAAGAGTATATTTTTAATAGTAGTCCTAAAACACCAAATATCGGGTTCTAAACTGCCATCTAATGGACAAGTTCTTGAAGTTTTGTTCTACAATATCGGAAAGTGAATTTAACTGTCAATATATACCAAATATAGCCATAGTTGGTATTAAAAGCTGTGATTGAAGTAAAAATCAGTCAAGTGAATACAAGCCCTGACATACCACTCTTCAAAAAGTTTCGAGATAACTGTAAAAATGTTATCCCGATAAAATTCAGTGCTACAGAGAAAATCTCACATTGCACCTAACCGCTTCCGAAATCGATGATTTGCTTGACTTTACCGTACTGCACTGACAACAAAAATACTTGGAGATGACTATTGAGAGTTTTTAGAGCTCTGTGTGATAGTTTTAGGAGGAGATACAGCGAGAAAATTTAAGATTCGGCCTCCAGGTGCTCGATGGATGGCAAAGGCGCTTTATTCCTTGAAAATATCATTAATTTGTGCGCAATTTAAAATTACCGGTAAGGATAAGGCGGCACTTTTAGACGTTTGCCTGTTCATAGTAACATCCTATGTCAAGCCATGATTACAATGTATTATAGCAGTTAAAGCACCTTACCAGGACTTGTGCTTTTTAAAATCGATGAAGGCTTAAGAAAAAATTGATGAAAACATCTCAATGGCAGCTTTATTTCTGTTCAGTAAGCAGTTATGGTATTTGACCGATGAAGAATCTATTTTATCGCTGTTTGACGACGCTGTGGATCAAACAACTAAAATAAAAATGCTCGAAATATCAAAAAAAATAATTTATCAACCCATGACAAACGTTACATCCCATCAAAGGAAGATCTTGATGGTAAATTGTATGGTAAGTTTATTAAGTAGTTTAAATTATGTTTTGTATTGAGGTTTTTGTTCATATCATAATTTGGTGACTTCTGTTTCAGAGAAAAATATTTACGACTTCATTTCAGTCAAGAGCAAGTATTTGTTTGATCGTCTGAAAACAGATGCCAGTTTTCTTAACGAATTCCCTACGATGTGGTCAAATAATGCTTCGTATCAAGAAGTCAGAAAGAAGGTGTCGCCGCTGAGGGTAGTGAATGATACAGCTGAAAGAACTGTTAAGTTAATGCAAGATTTTCATGGCTTAATCTCACGGTCGAAGAGGAACAAAAATAATTTGTGTTACGATGCGTTCAGGAACACCGGAAGATTTATTCTGACTGTAAAAAAAAAATTATTAAGAAAAAATTTAATCAATAAACCATTTTTAAATATAAAATACTACATAATTGAACATTTGTGCATTTTTAAATTTTATTTATCGGACAAAAATGAAAGATGAAAATCCTTCCATATTAACTCTGTACCATATGTTTGGCAGCAAGTCGGCACGGGTTGCCGGTGTTTAATCAAAATAATATTTATTATATGAGTTATTGGGATCAAATGGAATAAAATAAAAGGGTATGCATATTTAAATTCATGAAAAAAAAATTCTTCCTTATGTCCTGGGACACCCTACCCCCCATGTATAATATATGACATAATTAATCGATCGTCATTCAATAAGGATTAAGACCTTAAGAGTCTAAAACGCCCTGTGATTGGTCGACGGGTTCTGACAGAACTCACTCCGTTACCTCACGGGTCGGCCGGCCGCGTGCATTAAAATGCTGAAAATTTTGTGTTTATTTATTTATTTATTTGTTAAGACATACACAGTACAATAAGATACAGTTAGAAATTTTTAGTTATTACATAGTTGTAGTACCTATTACGTATGTCCATAAAATATCATTACGTAATTTCGCCTGAGATTGTTATAAAAGGAAGGAAGTGTGTGGATAGATAATAATAAATGAATTGAAAATAAGAATTATAATAAGCTCACAAATTGTAATTGAGTGTTAATACATAGGAGTTTTGAAAAATGATGTGAAAATATTTTTGAAATATGTCATGCTAAGAAATTTAATAAGTTAGTTTTGTATGTTAGAAAGGAATCATGAAAGATGTCTAAATGTAGTAATTTTTCATAATGGGTGTATGTTGTGATTGCGCGAGTAATTACTGAGTTGTTTGCTGCATTGGTATTGTTGGCTTCAATATGAAATAGTGTAGTGTGCCTGGTACGCCTCGTTGGAACATTTAAACCAATGACGGATAGCAATTCGGGACTATCTATTTTATTATTTAGCAGATTATGTAGAAACAACAGGTCTGACAATGTGCGTCTTTTTTGTAAAGTTAACATATTATTTGTAGTATTGTTATATTTCTTGAGTAAATGTTTCGAAAATTTATTCTGTATACTTTCTACTAAATCTATGTATACCTTATATTGAGGATTCCATATTGTGGAAGCATACTCCAGTGGACTTCTGACCAATGAACAAAACAAAATTTTCAGAGTCTTAGCACTTTTGAAAACTTTGCATATTCTTAATAAGAAACCTAGCATTCTGTAGGATTTTGAAATAATGTGTTCAATGTGCTTGTCAAAAATTAATTTGCTATCTAAGTAAACACCTAGATCTTTACACGTAGACATAGGTTGTAAAGGTTTGTTATTCAAGTTGTATGGATAGATGATTTTGTTTTTATTTCTAGTAAATGTAATCGAGTGACACTTAGATATGTTTAAGGACAATAAATTTGATTCACAATATACGCACAAGTTATCAAGATCGCTTTGCAATTCCATACAATCGGGTAAACACTGTATAGCTTTATAAATTTTCATGTCATCCGCATATAAAACAAAGTAACTATTTTTAAAGCATACGTAAATGTCATTTATATAAATATTAAATAAGAGTGGTCCAAGATGCGATCCCTGGGGCACACCTGAGACGATTTCCGTTAAGAAAGATGCAAAACCATTGACAACCGTGATTTGGTGCCGATTATTGACGTATGATGCGATCCATCTATAGAGGTCACCGTGAATTCCTAGACCTAATAACTTTTGTAAAAGAATATAATGATTAACACGGTCAAATGCTTTAGAATAATCTGTATAAATGGCATCTACCTGGCATCGCATATCCATTTGAGCATGAAGAAAATTTGTAAAAAATGCAAGATTTGAAGTTGTGGAGCGATTTTTTATGAAGCCGTGTTGATTATTTAACCCTAGAATGCTAAACATCGCCTGTGAGGCGAAGCAATTTTTTTTTGGAGTGATATCTCCTGATCGCTCACTCGTATCAAAGCATGCGCTCGCGCCAACTCAGTTGAGTGTTGTACGAGCTAGCGCACAGACGTTTTTTGGATTTGCTCGGCTGCGTTGTTGAGATACAGACACGTGTGGCGCCTGTGAGGCGAAGTTTAGCATTAAAGGTAATTTTTTTGTACATATATGTTTGTGGTTTTTTTTTTGATTTTTTGCTAAAAATTAAAGTTTGAGTATAATTTTTATAGTTTTATGAAATGGCAACGTCTGAAGCGCAGCTACTTAAATGGCTGGAGGAAATATCGGTAGATGGAAGTGAAGAGGACGACGATTTAGGAGCGGATTTTGATTCAGATGACAGTGTGGATGACCCCAATTACGTCACTGAGTTAGACGATGACTTGCAGAATATTCATGTATCAAATCAAATTCATGTCGATGTACAATCCACACCGACTCATGTTCAGGAAGCTTTAGCCACGGCGCAAAATAGGGAGCAGCCGGCTTGTGAGAATCGGATAATTACGCCATCGGCATCGATTATGAGGGGAAAGAACAAATATATTTGGTCCTCAGAACCTTCTTCGTCACAACAAAAATCGAACAGAACTCCTTCGAGAAACATAGTCCATATTGTGCCAGGCCCAAAAGAAGGCGCCAAGGGCATTGTTGATCCCATGAAATGTTTTGAACTGTTTTTTACTTCGGAGTTGATGGACGAAGTACTTTTGCGGACTAATGAATATATTATACAAACAGCTACCAAGTATAAAATTCAGAATACTACTACATCACAGGTCAGAATAGAAGAGCTTCGTGCGCTTCTTGGCATATTTATCTTGAGCGGAGCGTTGAAAAATAATCACTTGACAACAAATGAGCTGTTTGACCCTACGATTTGTGGATCCCAAAATTTAGCTGCAATGAGCTGTGAACGGTTTGAGTTCCTTGTAAAGTGTCTGCGTTTCGATGATCGTAACACTCGAGACGACAGAAAAAAAACTGATAAGTTTGCGCCTATCCGAAATATTTGGGAAATTTTTATCAAGCAATGTAGAGATCTGTATAAACCAAGCTCATACGTGACAATAGATGAACAACTTTTGGCATTCAGGGGACGATGTCCATTCCGTATGTATATTTCCAATAAGCCGGCCAAATACGGAATAAAGATTGTTTTAGTGTGCGATGTTAGATCAAAATATATGTTTGATGCCTCACCGTATTTGGGAAAAAACCTCGGTACAGCTATAAACGAACCATTAGGCTCTTACTATTATAAGCTGCTTACAAAGACTATACATGGCACAAATCGTAATTTAACTGCCGATAACTGGTTTACTTCTATACCGCTAGCTGAGCAATTGCTTCGACCACCATACAACCTTACTCTTATTGGAACAATTCGAAATAATAAGCAAGAAATTCCACCAGAGTTCAAACATAATTCATCACGCCCTGTTGGGACATCTCTTTTTGGATTCCACGAAAAGCTCACTCTTGTTAGCTACAAGCCAAAACCTCAAAAGACCGTTCTTTTGCTCTCTACGATGCACGACAAGCCTTCTGTTGACTCCGTTTCCGGTAAGCCGACAATAATTCATTCTTATAACGAAACAAAAGGTGCTGTGGATACTTTTGACCAGATGTGTGGTCACTCAAGCTGTAGCCGTAAAACTAGGCGTTGGCCACTTTGCATGTTCTATGGAATGTTGAATATGGCTCTACTCAATAGCTTTGTAATTTATGTATCCAATTGCGAAGCTTTGAAAATAAAGCCAATGTCAAGAAGAGAATTTCTCAAGATATTAAGCAAGAACCTATGCAGCGACTGGTGCGCCATCCGTTTGGAAGAAAGGCCACGTATGCAGAAAAGAGTCCGTTCTGCAATTCATGACGTGGTTGGTCATAATACTGACACTGATTCAGATGAACCATGCATAAAAAAGGGAAAAAGATCAATGTGTGACTTCTGCCCCCCGAAATTGAGGCGTATTAGTATTTATTTCTGCGCAAAATGCAAGTTAACATACTGCTTAGAACACCGGTCTCCAAACTGTTGCAAATGCGACAAAAAAAAGTAGGTGGAAAAAACCGAAACTTTATTTTGGTCTCAATGAATATTTTTAAGTTGTAAGCTGTGAAATATATTTTTATAGACTTAGTACATCTCAGGTCTATAAGACCCAGAAGTTTTTTTTTTATTTCCAATTGTGAATTTTTTTGATTTTTTTTTTTTTGTAAAAGATCTCTGTATACCACGAAACAAAATATATGATCTTAAAATAAGCTTTTAATATATTTAATGTATTTAAAAAATGAATTGTGTTATTTTTTTTTGTTACCCAATATGTAATAAAAGTGTTTTTGTTTTTGTTTTAATATGTTGTATTTTTTTTAAGTAAAATATGGTTTTTTTTTATAAAAGTCGCCTCACAGGCGAAGTTTAGCATTAATGGGCTAAAAAATATGTTTAGTATTCTAGGGTTAAGAGTGAGGGTGAGATAGTAGAATATAATTGATCGTAAACAATTTTTTCCAATACTTTACTTAGTATCGGTAATTTGGATATAGGTCGATAGTTCGAGACATCATTTTTATTGCCATTTTTGTATATTGGGGTAATCAAGGCTGTTTTCCACTTGTCGGGAAATGTTCCTTGGGATAGCGATAGTTTGAAAATAACAAAAATGGGGGGTGTCAATTGTTTACTACAATAATTTATGAAGATCCCTGGAAGTTGATCATCCCCTGGTCCCTTTTTGGTATCAATGGACTTAAGGTATTTGAATGTGATGTCTTCATTGATCTCGATTGAGTTGATTATGCTATTTGAATTAGAGCAAAGACTGGCATTGCTTGTATGTGCAGGTTGAGCATTCGAAAATACAGATCCAAAATACTCAGAAAATAAGTTGGCTACTCCTCTACTGTCATTAGCAGTTTTTTCACCGTAAATCATTTGATCAGGGATGGCAGGAGATTTTCTTTGAGAATTGACGTAGGACCAAATTTTTTTAACATTATGCTGTATACCGGATTCTATTGTAGAAATGTAGGTTTTGTAAGCTGCTGAAGCGACTGTTTTTTGCCTTTTGCGAAGCAATGAAAATGAGAGATAATCAAGGGGGTTCCGATGGCGCTTCCATTTTCTAAAGAATTTTAATTTTTCGTTTGTTATTTTTATTAAGGCTGCCGTGTACCATAGTGGGTATTTTCCAGATTTCACAACTTTCTTAGGAATAAACGCTTCGATAATCTGTTCAATTATAACATAAAACGAATTTAACGCTGTATTTACATCCGGTGCATTTATAACGGTTGACCAGTCGGTTTCTTTCAGTCTCTCATTGATCTCTGAATAATCTGCTTTATGGAATAATTTTATTGTTCGAGGAGTTGAGAGGGTTGCAATAGTGGATGGAAATTCTAGTTCTACAATCAATGATTTATGATGAGCATCTTCTTTAACTAATGGTTGGTCGGCAAGCGACACATTAACTGAAGTGTTACAGAAGACGAGGTCCAAAATTCGACCGTATTTGTTAGGTAAATGGTTAAATTGGGTTAAATTTGCAAAAGATAAGCAGTTAAGTAACGCGAGTCCGCATTGATCTCTATTACTTGGCATTTGTTGATTATTCCATTCGATATTGGGCATGTTATAGTCGCCAATGATTAAAAACTTGTCATTGGGAAAACGGATTGTTAAGTCAGAAATAGTATTGGTATGACTAGTAAATAATGCTAATCTTTCTGATGATGTTAATTTTGGACCGACGCTAGGTAAATACACGCAGCACATATGAATATTATAACAATGACGATTCGATTTTGATGTATTGACAGTTATCCAGATATCCTCAGCGTCTGATTTCCAAGAGCGAGGGGTAACAAAAAATTCTTTTTTAATTCCTATGAGTACGCCTCCGCCAGTTGATTTGCTAGTGCGGTGTATATCCCTATCATTTCTGTAAACAGAATAGCGATTATCGAATAATTCCTCATCTCGGATACTATCAACCAACCAACTTTCGGTAATGAAGATCAAGTCATAATTATTGAGCAGTATATTTTGATGAAATTCCTGTGTTTTCGAGCGCAAACCTCTTGAATTTTGATAAAAAATTATTAATGAATCATGCATTGAGAATTTTCGGTAATTACATTATTATGTTCTGTTTCTGTAGAATATATTTTAAGAATATTATATTCTAGAGTTATGTTATTAGTCACGAGTCCACTGGGCTTAGCAAAGCACAACATACTAATATTATCAATTAAAGTGAGTGAGTATATTATAGAATGTAGTAGTGAGCAGTTCGTGTAATTATTAGCATGTGGGGTTAATGTAAAAAGGGTGATATTGAAAAAATTATGAAAAAAAATAGTAGTTATGAGAGGATAGGTGGTTTAACATTGCAATGGTAGTTAGATAAGGTTTTTTAGCTGTAATTCGCATGAGACGTGTATGGGTGGTGATGTTTCGTTTTTCCGTAGGTAGATTTTTGCACTTCTTATCCATAAAAACTGATAGTTGTGTTCGTTTTTAAAGGCTTTAGCGCACCTCAATATAGATTTATTCTTCCGCGTGAGATGGTCGTTGACGAAGATCCTCTGGTCAGCTCCAACCATCCCGATGGCCTTGGTAGTGATTCCTTTTCTTTTCTTGATGGCTGCGACAAATTCGTCCTTCTTCTTGCGGGAGGTGAATTTGGCGATTATGTTACCCGGACGTCCGTCTGTCGTGGCTTGTGTACGATGGCGCTTACTGATTCTGCTAACGTATTCAATGTCGCTTTGATGGAGAGGGCATCCAATGACTCTTGCGATATTCGACATCATGGTAGGTAGATTCTCGTTGGTGGTCTCAGGCATTCCATGTATTTCTATATTGTTGGACAGAAGTTCCTGGTCCCTTTCGTTGTTTCCCCTCTCTAACATGTAAACTGTTTGTTTTAATTCTGAGACCTCCATTTCTAGCTTATCAATTTTAGCTAATTTTTCGTTTATAGATTTCATATTACTTGAAAAATCTTCCATGACATTATTATTATAAATGATGACTTTTTCGAATTCCGCCATTTTACTGCTCATTTTTTCTATTTGTAGCGCCATTTTTCTAATTTCAACAGTTAGGAGAACGTTGCTTTGATCTGAGGAGCAGGATTGGGTATCTAAATTGTCCAGGGTTTGGATACAGTTATTGCACTTCCACGCATCCTTTTTAGCTTGCGACATGCGTTTAAAAACACTTGCCGAAATATCAGCGCATTCGAAATGGATGGTGCACTTGCAGGTTGAACACTTTATACACTCAGCCACTTTCAGCTGCTTATCGCAATATTTGCATGTTGTATCCATCTTATGTTTGGCTTGCGGCTGCAATAGATTACAATACTGTGGGTAGCTTGAAGATTTTTGAATAACTAAAAAGAATAACTAAAACTCTAGATTTAGCACTTTTTACACTCCAGACAAGCACTCACTTTCGTATTTTAATGCACTACTATAAATATTATCAGCTGGTATAAAAATTGTAAGATAAGGGTCGATGTTTTTAGAAGAAAATATAAGATTAATAGGGAGCGAAATGACAAACGTCAGACTTGTGATGATTGTTGATACACGTAACTTATTACATAAGTTACGCTGCGTAGACACGGTAGCACACACGGTTCATTACTGCAGTATTCAAATTATTTCCCCGACCCGAGTGGAATTGAAATTTCTGCTAACCGTTTACGTATGAGTCACGAGTACCCCCGCCAGATTTTGAACGTTTTTCCTTATTCAATAAGATTAAAGTTCTGGAGTTTTTTTTTCATAGACTTTCAAACCGATTTTTTGCTTGTTGGTGAAAATATTCTAAAGTATCTTAAACATTTTGTTATATTTCAGAAAATGATTCATATTATTAACAGATTCTCTAAAGTTTTAGATTCATTTTATTTGCTGATTTACTTCCGCCAAAATCCCGTAGAATTAATAATAGGGGCGTCCCTTCATGCGTTTCAAATGCTTACATGTATTTAATACGATTATAACAAAATATCTTATTTTCACATAGTACGGTTCATGCACCTAAATAGTCGCTATGGCATATTATTAAAATTACCCTAAAATAGTAGGAACCAAAGTGGTTTATATAAACTTATGTAAGTATATTACCTAGACAGATCTGATTAAAAAGATTAATTAAGGAGACACATAAATTTTTTTTTGGGTGGGTCAATTTCCGCTTCCAATATTTGCATTCATTCATACCGGAAAATAAATGTGAAATTCAGATAGTTGAATTTAAAAATATAATGATTTTTGGTCACATCTTTGACACATCATTAACACTGACAATTTATATTAACAGTCAACGGGCGCTATAATGTTTGCCATATGTAGCTCGTGCCAATGTGGTGTAGAGGCTGAGTATTATACGTGATCTTATTTTGATGTTTATTGGGGAGCTGCTTGTAGTAAAAGAGTTCTCCATCACAACACAAGCAACATTTTCAGCTTACTGTGGTGGTAGTAGGAGATTTTTAAATATTGTCAGGTTATTCGTAACCCGGAAATGTTTGTCTTTCTTTAAAAAAAAAAAAAAAACATAAGATCTATAGCATACATTAAAAGAAAAACGAAAAACAAAAAGGATTTTTTTTAGATTGGTACCATTTTGAAAAATTTCCGTTAAAATCTTAGAACGCCACAATATCATCATTGATGACCTAACGTATATATTATTCCACTCCGTAGGTTTCTTATTCTGTTTGGGGCCAACCCGTTTTGTTGTAGAATTAAGTGAATCTCACTGCATTTCCTCTTTGGTCCATAAATCTCGCACGCGCCTCGACTCCAAACAACTGTTCGGCGTGAGACGAGTGCCAATCGGTATTTTGGGTCAAAATTCTTCTCAAAGACGTGACCGCTAGTGATAAAAAATCTATGGAAGATTCTGTCTTTATATTTTATACGTTACTTTTCTTTGTCATGATTTTTGATTTTTTTTTTCATTAGCATTTTACAATTAGAATTTTTCATTTATTTATTTTAGTGATTATATATTACATAATAATAACAAAATCAATAATAAATTATTTTTATAATAATAAATAAACTGCCAGTAAGCCATAGGATATTAAGGTAAACATTTGTTATTTCGGCTACTGGCATTATACCTAGCTCTCTCATTCAAAATTTAGGCGTATTAGATCTGTCAAAGAATTTATGTATAAAAACGCAAAAATCAGTCATTTTAAATACATGTAGGATAACGAAAGATTTTTTTAATATTTATATTGAGGGATCAGTAGGATTTATAGGTCCAGTTAGGAGTTCTACCGAGCCGAACCCTCTGATATGAAAATATCTGGAGTCGGTGAATTATTTTCCAATTTGATCTCTGGTGAGTTGACGTGTTATTCTTGTATTTTTTGTATTTATTATCCTTATATAATGCACTTGCATAATGTGGATTGACTAGATGATCATTTGTGGAAAAGTGTGTGGAAGGGTTTAGTTTTTCCTGCAGGGAAAATTTAACCCGGATATAAAGTCGGAAAAATATTTTTAAAAGTTAGTATTGTGGCTTCGAGAAGAATCCAGATTAACTAATTAATAATAAACCGCTCAACCTACTAAGTACCTTTCTACGAGTACTTACCTTCAGCTCGGATCGTAAACAAAGCAACCTACCGGCAACAATACGATCGCAAGTCTGTCTGGCATATTACGAGAACTCGTCAGAAGGTTCGAGTCTACCGCCTATGCATAATTGCCGCGCAGTCGAAGATTCCCGAAACACCCAGACTGTGCAAGTGCCTCGGATTTAGTTGCAACTCATCTACCTACTGTTGCCACCGGCTGTATAGTATAAATAAGCCCGACGCAGCGAGCAGTCAGTCAGTCATCAATCTGCCGCCAGTGGATAAATCTCACGTGTGATAATCCGCGCGCCTTTGTGCGAAGGACAATATACCCGGCTTCGCACGTACACATCACGGACTCCATCGGGACTTCATCATAGAGCTTTGGCCCAGATCGCCGTCCCTGGCCAGCGCTACACGGATTACAGCGCCCTGGTTCCAGCGTCTCTGACCAGCGCTTCATCCACGCCATCATGACCACCACGAGGACACGCAGCATCCTCACTGGTCTACGCCGCTCCCGCTCAACCGTCTACAAGGTCCGCCGAACCTTTGGCATTCCCGTCAGCACTGGAGTATTGATTCCCCAGATCGCCAGTGCCTGACAATCAACGAGTCGCGGTCACCAGCGCCCGGCGTCGACTCACTGACCCGCGCTTGACCTGCCAACACAGCCAGCATCCGGATCCGGACCTGATCCCCAAAGTATTATTACATTATTCGCAATAATAAATAAATAAATAAATAAAAAAAAAAAAATAAAGTTATTTTATTTATTTTCTAGACTCTCATATTCCATGAAGTGGTGAATCATTTCAATTTACTGTATTTAAATTTAATGTTCTTTTTACAAATAGAACGGTGTTATATGCGCGTCACAATTTTTACCTCATATGGGTGTTTAAAAGTAACCTGGCTATTATAGACTTTCTCGGTAGGGAAAAATTTGTTTCCTAAAAAGTCTACTAAAATTGCATGTTTTGGAGCATCATATTCTTCTGCTTCAGAATCACCAGCAGCCGACAGCGGTTATATACTATATATACATACATATCTGTTTGTATTATGTTGGGATCGGGGGGAAATTCAGCTACGCCCTACTATAGGGAATTCCTCCGCATACGCCTGTGGGACTATGGGAAATCGCAGAAAACCATATCCATGAGGAAACGGCCGTCTGTCAGCTTGAAACAGAGGCGGCCTTCAGTAACATCGGTATATGATGTCTTGCATTTTGAGGTGTGTGGGTGTCTGTGTCTGTTTTTATGTAAATATAAACTTACGGGAAGATATGTAATAGACATACATACACAAAAGAGTAATAAAATATTATATACATATATATAAACATTATATATTTGGGAAGGGAGTCGCGAGATTAGGAAATACCTAAAGCTCGCTGCTTATTCGCCCGCGTCTGAGGAGTCAGACCAGAGATGGTTGTGGTCCATCAAGATGAGTGTACATAGATTTTAAAACAGATAAGACAGACTTTTTTCAAAGTACCTTCACAAAGATGCCCTTAAAAATCTCTCAAGGACTATGTCATATTTGCGGATGCTATGTGGAGGTTTTTTTTAGGGAAGGAAGACTAGGTAGTTCTGGAAAGGAAAAAAGGTATCACTCCTTATAGGTATCTGGGGGTCAATGTGTTCAGGAGTGACAGACTTATGAATCCATCCCTCCCATTGCAGTGCATGGTGATGGTTCAAGAGAGAGTCTAGTCGGGGAGGTCAAAAAGTCTCACTCAACTAGTCTCTTCTAATCCAACCCGCCACGCAGTAGGTGGGCGAACGAATCCACCACCAAGACCTAGAAAATACAAATGGGTAAGCATGAACCCTGGCACCCCTGTCACAAAACGTAGCGAACCACTTGGGGTGACCTATCTAATATTAATTAAATGGTTCCTGGGGCAGCGGTACCCATACCCGCCTCGAAATTGATTGACTTAACACAATTAATTGAAAAATATATATAAATACATTAATGAACATATACAGAAATGAGAGAGTTCCAAAGAAAGATTGTTTCACTGGAAGATCTTCCAAGACCATGTTGTAGGTATTGTCGTGGAAATGACCCATTCTTATCAACCGTGAACATATACATAGGGCGCGCGTTTGGCGTATTTCCCTACTATGCACCGACGTTGAATGGATCAATGACTCTACTTTCTCTGAATATATAAGAATGAAATACCAAACAGAGTGAAGAGCTTTTTCTAGTATTTCAAAGCTCCAAGGTATAGGAGGCTGCCATGTTAAACAGTAGGGCGAATTTTCGATTTATACGGCATCAGCAGAAGCGCTTTATGAAAGTATCTGCGAGCCATTTACAGAACGCCCGTTTTTTTTTGTCCAACGCGAACATTATAATAGAAAATGTTCTCTTTCTGGAGTCCACTATCGATACACACATTATTATTAGTCCACATTATTGACTTTATGTGGTCCATTGAATAAGTTTTAATATATTTTTTTGATGTGAATACTGCACAGGAATCTTAACTATCCCCGAGCCAGCAAGATAATGACGTCTCCAATAGGGGTATATTATGAGTCTGAAGATAACGAGGAAAGAAATAAGATGAGAAATTACCTGACTATTCACATCTGGTCACCAAACGGGACAAAAGCCATTTCAAACAATGTTTCGATTAAGAATCGTGGTATTTCGCCGGGTGATCCAGGAAGTATCTACCAATTTAGGAGAAAATATCTAAGCTGAACACTGAACAAGATGACGCCCAGAAATATGAATTATCTACAGATATGTTGTAAAATTACTTAAAACCTATCGACTTGATGATCGATGTCAATGAATTTAGCTTTTCGAATGAAAATAAATGTATGTAGGTAACTACCTACTTAAAAAATGATTGATCAATTTCACCAAAAGCAAGGAAAATATTGCATTTAGCTCTAAAGAAAGATACCGACTTTATGGCCCACATTATGAAATTAATGTTGGTTTAATAAAAAAATATTTCACACGCCAACCAAGTAAGGTTAATTTTTTTTTATATCTTGCTTTGAATTTTTAGGTAAAAAGAGCAGATACCCCGAGTATCGAGAGTGAGTGTGTGAGAGTCAGGCTCTGAGTGACAGTGACTCTCGTCTGTGACAGTAGTCTGTCAGAAGTGGTACATAGTGGAAAACCCAATGATTAAGGGAAAATAGACCCATAATCTGAGGAGTATGGTAGAGCTGATATGTATAGATTTACCTACCAGAGTGGCTGATACCCTTATACCCTTCGTGTTTATATTTTATTAAAGTAAACTGTTCTGAAGAAAAATCGAAGAAAGTTTTTTCCTGCCTACCACTGAGTGTTTTTGTACCACAATATTAGAAACATACATCATCTTAGTTATGAATAAGACGTAAACGTCCTATGAATAGAGTTGAACATATTATTTTCCTCGTTCTATTGCAAAGATCTTTCCGTAAAAACTCGCAAGGTTTCACTTGTTTTTAGATATAGTGGGTTTTTTAAGTAACCTTTTTTTCCCTGCCGAGAAAAGACAAGGCTTATAATAGCCAGGTAACATTTTAAAGGCGCAATGGCACCGTTCTATTTGTATAAAGAAAATTAACTTATTTTTTTTCAATTGTTCCTGACTTTCACCCTTCAAGGGTGTTTTTCTAGGCCATCAATTCAAATTCTGGAGAGAGGGGAGGTGAATTTATATATGTATTTTATTCAAATGGGCAAATTTCAAAATTATATGTAAGATTGGAGTCGAATTCAGACATAGAAGAGATGAGATGTTGAATGGAGGGGAGGCAATTTTAGATAAGGCTTTAAGAAGAGCGAATTTTCGTTTCGAGAGGGACAACCAAAAAACATATGATATATAGTTCCCATTTATAAATTCAGTAAATTTAAATGATTCGCCATTTCATGGAAAATAAGATTCAAGAAAATGTAAATAATATGCATGTTCTTAGTGAGGCAAACATAAATAAATCTTTAAAAAAGAATAAAGGAGACGAACTCTATTCATTTCTATACTCCCTGAGGTTGTATCCTTTTACAGTTCCACATTATTGAACTTCCGCGAATAGAAAAGGCAAATAGATACGAGAATATTGGAACACGTCAACCGGAAAAACACACAACTCTACTGGCCTCGGGAAGTGCATCCGAAATGATTAAGATGCTGGGTGACAAATATAAACATATTGGATATTGCGAAATTGAGGTTTACATTTTGAGAGGAAATTCTTTTTGGATATCAAAATGTTTATTATAACAAAAAAAAATGTTTCGCAAGTGGTTTAAAATCAATTACTATTGGTTTCTGTCGGTTATTTTACATATATGGATTATAAGAACAGAATTTTCCTAGTGAGCTATCGAAAATTATATAAAAAGTTTTTAAAGCATAAAATAAAATAAAACTGATTAATAAAATGAAACAATATTAATAAGACATGAAATAATATAGAAACTAAAAAAACTGCAATCACCATTTATAACTCCATTATTGCTCAACATTTTAACTACTGCTTAACTATCCTTTTCCTGTGTAACGACCGAAAACAAAATAAATTTCAAATTCTCCAAAATTGGGCAGTGAGAACAATACTCAGACGAAATAGATATTCAAAAGTAAATAAAATATTAAACGAACTAAATTGGCTAATGGTGAAACAGATGTCGACCTTGAACACGATGATATTTGTACACAAAATAGTAAACAACCTGCTACCCAAATATTTTTCAAATAAAATTGTATACAACAAAGACATACACAAACATTAAAACAAGGACGTGCAATGAAATCAGGCTAGCAAAAAAGGACAAGGCAAATACTCAGAATAGTATTCTATATAAAGGGATGAAATACTATAATGTGCTGCCGGAAAACCTAAAGTCTGCCCAAATTGGAAAGTTCAAGATGTTGTCTAGGAGCCACATCAAGCAAGCAAAAATATAGTATATTTATATGTAACAAATTAATTAGTAATTTGTAAACTTAAATGTACAAATTACTAAAATAAAATTAATAAATAAATAAAAAAAACTACATTACCAATGCCACTATAATTAGAAGGATTTAATAAAGTGCTGGTATAGATTACGCTTAATTCTACAAATGAAGTCAGTAAATATAATAAAAGTACCCCCAAGCTTGATGACTAGATCGTGCATACTATTGGTTAATCAGTGTGTCTGATAGTTGGTTGTGTACGTATTGCAGAAGAAAGTTACATTAAAGAGTATCGAATTCTTTTTAGTAATTATTTTTTAATACATATACGCAGCCTGCTTAGTTGTTTGTGTTTGGTATTTAATATAATACCAACGCTACAATTAAAATCAATTTCTTACAGTTTGAGAAGAAAAAAATTACATCCATATCATTTCGAAAAATACTTAGTAGCTAATAAACCGAAGTCATTTAAAAAAAATCACAATATATTTTTTTTAAATCAAAGATTATTTTTTGAACAAAGCATTTCCTTAGCTGTATACATATTTATAAAACTAGTGGAAATATCTCCAAAAAATTAATAAACTTTACTTTTAAGATTTTTGAATATTTGTACCTATGTGTATACAGCACATGAAACTGCTCCTCGCCTGGAGCCAGTGAGATTATAGCATCCCCATTCGGGGTATGTTGAGATGAAGGTAGTGGGAGAGGAAGGAGGTGGAAAATAAGAAGGTGTGTACGTACCTGGCTATTCAGACCTTGTCACCAAACACGTCTTAAGCAATTATATCCAGGGCGATACTGAGAGTATCTTCCACTCTGCCATGTGTCACAAATGTGCTACATATTATTTTAAATACATGAATTGTGAAATAATAACAAATTTACTTGCGCACACCGGTATTTGAACCCCCGATCTCCGGATTGCTAGTTGGTAGCCTTACCTCTCAACCATGGAGGCCATCTGTTTTGTTATGATCGCTTTTTATATTATTTAAATTTTTCATGACTCAACAACAGCATTTTCTATAGACGTACCAACGTCATAAAGCGGAATTAATTAAATTGGACAGTGCCCCGGACTGACGCTAATTGGAACTTATTTTCTGAACTGTTCAATTATCTAGAAAATTTTACTTTATAAAGACTTTGCAACTTTCTTTTGCATCTTGTGATGAGTTCCGTAAGAGAAGTAAACAGCAAAATGTGGAAAATAATTAGTCATTAGGTAGCAAAAAGGTTTTTCGTAAGAATTTTTGTTTCGTTCGTAAAAGTACTTACGGTCTTGAAGCTTAGAACTACGTGGTAACCACAGTACCATGCAATGTTTAAAAAAATAAGGAGGTAGCGCATATAATGAAATAAACATTGCTTACTTAAAACTCATTTATTATGTCGATTTAAAATGTATGAAAATTGTACGGTATTCTCTTTGCCAATTGATCATTAAATATATTTTATATATTCAGCACAATAGACAGTGCAGTTGTAAAGGGCTATTTGTAAAACCCCTAAAAGATTTTATTCTGTCAAATATTTTAATTCGAAAATTTAAAAAAAAAATGTACCAATTGATAAAATATATTTTTTTTAAACTAGGCTTACTCGACACATGATGTCGCTAGTGAGTGTAAAACTTACTCATGTGTATAAATGTACCTAAATTGATAGTAATAATATTAATAAAATTACAATTTTGGCGTTCGTAATTAAAGTATGTATAATTATGTTTATTTAAAATTTTATCGTTGCGTAATTCCGTGTGTGTATAATTTTGGAAGTGCAATATTAGTAAGTAAAAATAACATCCATGTAATGTGGTCCTGACACTATATATTTTAATCATTATAAGCGGTTTTGGTGATATGTTTCAAAATTACATTTTTAATAGATTTGGTGTCCTTTTTCGTTTGATATACCTACCTAACCACTTTCAAGACTCTTTCGTATAATTTCAATGATTCACTTAGCCAAATAAACATGCGATAATTGTTATTTTCGTTTATGAAGAAAATTAAGAAAAACAAATAATATTATCAATAATATATAAATTACAAAAATTAAAACTAACCCTGTCCGAAGTCAAGCATCGAAACAGGGGATATGTTGTGAAGCTGGATTGAGTGGAGAAGGAGAGGAGATGGGGAAGAGGAAGATTGGGAAGTGCCCGGATATTCAGATCTGGTTATCATTTTTTCAAAGTTTGTATTCTAAATGGTAGTCATTCACAAAGGCGACACTGAGAGTATCTACCACTCACGATAAACAAAAAAAGGGTGACTCAACTCTTGATCCCGTTACAATTGATCCCCTGACAGTTGATCCGTCAGACAGTTGATCCCCAGGACAATTGTTCCCTTAGAAACTCGATCATTAAGTCACTTATTCTCAAAATGTTTATTTTTTTTATTTTGGTACAATTTTTTTTTACATTTCAGAGTTATCCAGTAATGTCGGCCTCACTGGGTGGCTTACCCGTGCTGAGGCCTTCATTTTATAATATAAAAATATAATTTACATAATACATTTAAAGAGAAAATAATACATTTAAAATATAATCTTGTGTGTTTGTGAGTGATGTGTTTTATATTGGTTTTGTGTGTAACGTGTAGGTTTTTTATTTTACATTACGAAATTTTGGTAATATTGTATTTTTTGTTCTTTAATCCATTTTTTAATTTTGTGTCTGAATTTATTTTGGCTTTCCTCAATTTTATTTTCAAGTGTTAGTCTGTTGAATGCTTTTATAGCATGGTATTGGTTGTGTTTGTCCAAAGCTTGTATATACTGTCGGAGTTTTTATGTTTTCTTTGTACGCTTATCTAACTGGTCCGTTGGTGATATTTTGTGTATGTTGAAAATTTTTTTTTTTTTCGAAAACGTAATTTAGTGGTGTATTAACGTAAAATTGGCGTATATCTAGTACGTCACAGCTGTTGGTCTGTATCAGTCAGTCTATGTTTTTTTAGTATTACCTTTAAGATCGTTTTCTGTGAGATTTCTATGTAATTGATAGCCGAGTTTGTTGCTCTTCTCCAAAAAGATTTGGGTTGCCTTTCCTGCGTTGCATGCAAATCGTGTAGTTATACTCTTTCTGCATTCTCCTCTGGAGACAAGGCATTATTTTCACATAAAATATTTTATAGCGGATTTCTACTCAAGGCACCTGCATATGCGAGTATTATGAGTATGTAAATAGGGTATAGCGACTTTTGTAATATGGTCGTATATCATCTCTATATAGGTACCTACGTTATCAGAAAGAATTATCAATTTAAAAAAAAAAGTTTTATTTATAAACTTTCTGCAAAATAACAAAAAAATGTCAAAAGTTTATTTATGAAATTATTAAACAACATATTTCCAAAGAAATATATTTAGAAAAGAGAAATAGAGCGCCACGACCATCCTGGTACAAAATTACACCAAACTTATTTATTTTCTTTTTTATTGTAGCGACTATTTTAACATTGTGCATACAAAATATGATATTAAATATATGTATAGTAAATTTTATTTCTTAGTCCTTCTCATTAGCGTGACCTGTCCTGAGGCGAACTAAAGTTATTAATTTCTGTTTTATTAGTTTTCTATGTCGTTTTTTTCGAAGTTTTTTCATTAATCTCTTTCAGCCAGATTTTTATAGTTGATTTGTAATATTTTATAAGGATGTTGTGGAGTTCCCTCGCAAAATAAATATAATTTCTTTGTCCGAATGTGATTTTATGACCCGGTATTGTCGAGAATTCATTATTTTCAATAGTTTCAATAGTATATTTTTAGCATATATTTTTTGTAGATTTGGTACAAACGTTCTTATGGGTACTTTCGGTATGATTCCTTTTTGAATTATGTTCAGGTTATGTATATACTTAAAGAATCCAGTACAAATTGTACTGGATGGTGTTTAAATCCATCAATGAAATGTCCCCACTCTACATCTCTGAACTATGCGTTCCAGAAAACAGTGGTCTGAGGCAGTCAACTCTTAGATCAGCAATACCAGCAGCTGTAGACTGATGGAACCTAAGCGCAAGCCAAATACTAAGTTTGGTGAACGCGCTTTCGGAGCATCTGGGCCGAAGGCTTGGAATAAAATTCCCCAGGAACCAAGATCTATAACAAGTCCAACAGAATTCAGGTCTAAATTAAAAACTTACCTTTTTAATCTGTCATACCCTTAAATTAAATATACCATTTCTTAGAGAATGTCCAGTAATATCCAATTTTCCAATTATGCCTTAAATCCTATAACTAAATTTCGCTACTAAACAATTAGTTAATGTTAATTAAGTGCTAATCTCAAATGACGTACCAGGTAAGTATTGCACTGTATATTATCTCCATATATAGTTAGTAATAACATAAATCATTGTAGAAATATATTATATATTTGTGAAGCGCCCTTGAGGTGATTTTGCACAAAAACGGCGCTATACAAATCATCCAAATATTATTATTATTATTTTGGATACAACAGATCCCCTTCCTATGATTCCACATTCAATACGAGGATGACATAAAGAGTAATAGATTTTTTTCATATGTTTTATTTACCATTTTTCTTGGATTTTTTAAAAAATTTATAAGTTTTGTAAGTTTACCGTTACTGTAACATTTTTAAAAACTTCAATAGTTTGTCAATTATCTGTAAAAGTACAGATGATGAATACCAAACCGAAATACGGCAAAGACCGCAGAAGGTAAATGACCATTATAATTATCATATATAAACATACAGGCCGTTAAGGAACGTACTTGGCTTAAATTAACCAATGATTCCTGACGTTTTTTGGAATAAAAATGCAAATGAACTTTTGGTCTCCCATGACTTTTTGATGTTTATTTTTATTCTTATTATTGTACAAAAACAAAAACAAAGGGAATTAGATAGGATCGATGTGAGGGGTTTAGCGGTTATTTCGCTGAATGACCAATGTCGACATGTGGAAGAATTTATTTTGAAATTAACAATTTGTCTAACAAATAAATAATTGATATTAACTCGTGTGAAGAGTGGGAAGTATAACAGGGGGATATACATTTGGGGGATCAACATTGTTCGAGGGATCGACTGGCAAGGTGATCTACTGCCCAGGTGATCAACAAGTCGGGGAATTAACCGTAGTGGTTCAAGAATAATGGATTCCAATAATTTTACATAAATTCCCATATGGTAAGGTTTCCATCACTAGCTTACATAATTAATAATATAACAGTGTCCGTGGCTTATAAAATTAATTTAACAAAATGGTTATCTTATCTCGGAGAACAATATTTGAGGGACGCGACTCGAGACGTGTGAATACTTGTTAGATGTTTTATTTTTAGTATGCCGCAAAGAGATTACGGTGTGTTTACACGAACTCAATCACATAATGAACGATTAAATAACTATGGAGAATCTTCTTATCGTATCATCAGGTTTAAAGAAAGGGCAGCGCATTACAGGTTTTCAGAAATAAGGGATGATGTGTAAGTAGTTAAAAGTGCGTATTTTGCGCAGATGAAAAAAAAATCAATTACCTATTTTTATGTAATATTGCATAAGAAATATACTGCTAATAGTTAGCAGGGTTTTGACACCATTAAGTTTGTTGAGTGGAATCATATTCGGACAAACAACTAAGTTGAGTTTTTTCAAACTGGACACTAAAAATAGATAACGAAAGATATATATTTTTTTTGTAAATTAAATTTTTACAGTAAATACATTTTTCATTATTTCTCCCGCCATGCTAGGAATGTACCTGCGTTATAGAGTGTGAAGGTAACAGATTGAATTTAGTCACAAAATGATTGATAATATTGAGATTATTGTCTTACATTTCCTTTTGATTTATGAATATGTTATGTAATAATTAAATTGAATAGGGAATTTGAGACATGTCTGAATGGTGTTTCAAAAATAAATTTGTTAGAGTGGGGAATATATTGTGATCGAGATGTATTGCAGATGTAAGGATCCAATAGGAATTTTAAAAAATACGCTTTTACAAACTAACTCGATTAAGGTATCGTTTACTAAGTTTTCATTCATGCTGAAAATGAGACCACTTCCGAGTCGATCGTTTCAATATTTGATAAGATATTATCTCTTATTGTCTTATTAAGAGAGTTTTTAGTAAAGAATCATGAAACACAGAATCATTTATAGTTCCACTAGTTCTGGGCAGTTGTGACTGATATTAGTGTTAGAGGTCATCCATAGATGACACTAGATTAGTCTATTAAGTTATCCATATAGCCGTTTAGATCGAGAGTATGATAAGGTGGAAACCTCCAAATCGAAGTCCACATTACTCCAACCACCTGCTAATTAAGTCTCAGAGTCCATTGTCAGTATATCACATTAATAGTTCAAGTGTTTTGTTGAAGCCGGAGTTTCATTTAATAAGAGGGTTTGTGAGAAAACTGTGAAATATAATAATTATGAAGTCAGAAATGTTTATTTATTTATTTCACGCCTATTAAGGCTTTTACATACATATATATATATAAAAAATATTTACGAAATTATACAAGAAAATAGTGCAGGAAACAGCTATTTACACAGCATGCAGGCAAAAAACATAAAATATCCAAAATATTTTTTCTGTTTAAGTATAAATTTATTATGTGTTAGTCAAATTAAATACCTTTATTAAAATATTCCACTACTTGATGGAAAAAAAACTTCAAAAGGGTATGCTTATATATTAAAATTGATGTACTAAATATATCAAGAACTTCGGAGTATTTGTTTCCTAGCTGTTGAATCCGTCGCATAGGAGTGTGATATTGGGACGTTGATATAGAATTGCTACAATAATATGGTAGATACTGTCTTGTAACCGACCTGCTTGGAGTATAAAAAGAGATTACATATAATAAATCGGGGGTATCAAACATTGAATCAATGATTTTATACAAACAGGTTAAATCGGAAATAATTAAAATTTTATTAAATTTAATGAACAAAGTACGTTATCGTAATTAGGTTTTCTCTAGGAATGCCCATTTTAAAATTTACATATCTTAAAAAAATATTTTGGATTCTTTCAATCGCATGTGAATGAACCTCATAATTTGGGGACCAAACCGTGGAATTGTATTCTACATGACTCCTTACTAGTGACATATATAATGTTTTTACAGTATTGACATTATTGAAATCACTAGATACCCTTAAAATAAATCAGAACATTTTCAAAGCTTTATTGGTTATTATTTCAATATGTTTTACAAAGTTAAGTTTCGTGTCATTAATTTCCGAGACAGATACTAACGACATATTGTTAATGGAATAATCAAATGTTGAAAAAAATGCGTTTTAAAAATTCTATTTCACTTATATACTGGCTCCTCTAAGCTAAAATGATTGCGAACACTATTTGCTTTGACAGTTGTGATGCGGTACAAGTTCTAATGCAAGCTGACGCAGGTTACCAAGTCACAGTATCGTTAGTTATGTTCATTGTTCATGGTGCGCACGAACAGAGTGCAGAGTTACATGACTGGGGATCACGTTTGATATGGGTCTGCTATAACATGCAGGGGGGGCAATTTGAACAATAGGGCAGATAAATATACACACGAGGATATTGTGAGGTACTTCCCTATGGTGCACAAGAACCTTAATAATTAATGAGGTTCCTAAATGTTGTTTTCTGTGTTGTTTTTATAGCAATCAACTGTTCATAAGTGAGTCTGCAATCCCCAATGGAGGGCTTATACCAGTCCCGTTAAATGTAAGGCGTGGAATTGACGGAGGAAGGATGAACATAGACCTAATTTTGAATAAATAAGATCTCTTTTTTGTGTGAATACCGCACGAGAGTCCCAACTGCTCCCAACCGTCTGGAGCCAGTGATACCATTAGGTAGTGAGGAGGGGAAGAAGATGGTGACGAGGAAGGTGCGAAAGTACCTGGATATTCAAATCTGGTCACTAAGCACGCTTAGATTTGATTTTTTTAAATATTAAAACCCACACAGAATGGACTGAGGAAAATAATTTCCCTTGGGGCCTATGTCATATTTTGGGATAAGTGTCTCCAGGAACGACGGACATATGAAAATATTCCTCGCACTGCGGCGAAAGGCGATGGGTCGAGATACCAGTTGGAGAAGTCAATAGGTCTCGCCGAAACGAGCTTCTTCCGATCTGGCAAGCCACGGATCTGGTGGGCAGGTCTATCCAGAATACACTTCACTCGACTAACCCGGGCGCCCCTGCTAAATCATCAAACGTACCGATCCATTTGGGGTAACCTATGACAGAGGTGTTGGTTATCCAATAAATGGTTCCCGGGGCGGCGGTACCTAAACCTCCCGAATTGCTCAAAAATTGTCAGAGAAATCTATGTGAACAATAAATATTTCACAAATAGGAGTAAATGCATTTCGTTCTAAGGTTAAAGTTTCTCTTAGTAACGCCCTTGGTACGAGATTACAAGTTGCAATGGTTTAGTCTATCTGAAATGGTTTAATCTATCTGAAATGGTTTAATCTATCTGAAATGGTTTAAACTATCTGAAATGGTTTAATCTATCTGAAATGGTTTAATCTATCTGAAATGGTTTAATCTATCTGAAATGGTTTAATCTATCTGAAACGATTTAATCTATCTGAAATGCTTTAATCTATCTGAAAAGGTTTGATCTATCTGAAATGGTTTCATCTATCAAACGAATATAATCAAAGATCTTCTGTGACCTAGACAAAAGTTTTCTCTTGAGAGAATTTGAGTTAATAACCTCAGCTGATCGAGATGTGAATGCAGGCCAGACAGTTATGTTCAAACGGACCGTCTCCAAAAGGATTTTAAAAGACTTTCAGGACAAATAGGAAATTACCGAACACGTAATTATTAAAATCGACCATTTCTTTGGATTTTTACCTGAAGTCCCGGTAAGACCCAAAACGCATCAAGCACATCTAGCAGACAATTTAAATACCCATAAATCCAATTAGTATCAATAGAGATGACGGACTAAGCTTAATAGATATTGGTAACCGGTAGGCACTTATACCAAACGCCGAAAACTGCATCAATTTAACTAATTTTAATTCTAAAATACCGGACCTAAGAGGATTGACACTTAACACTAAGTGCCAAAAACTGAAGCTGAAATACAAGAGATTTTTATAATAAACTTACAGTTTCGCAAGAAAACACTTTTTCACTATCTTCTTAATCGATTTATTCTGACATTTTTTACCAACATTACAAAACGCAGCACCTCCGTTGTCAGCCATTTACACATAAATGTATGTATTTGGTTTCCATTTTAAAATAAAACATGATAGATTGCTCTTGCTCACAGTCTTGAGTCTCTTGAGTCATATTTCGGTGTGCATAGAAGATTTAATTAAAAAAATTGTCACTTGGGCATTTATTTAGGCTATTGGCGATGGCACAAAGAACATTTCTGCATGATTAGTTTTATTTGGGCACTTAATACACACTTTATTTTGTACATATTTATTACGTATATTATGTTTTATGTATTTTATAAAATGAATTTCTCCTTCTTACATATTTTTGGCTCATTTCACATGGATTCAGATTCTTATCCTTAATAGAAAGATTTTTTGCATAAAAAGATACCAAACAGAGAAAAACAAACAAATACTATATATTATGTAGCGTAAGGAAATTGTGATGGGTGTTTTCGTGTAAAATGTCTTAAGTGCACCTAATTAAAGTTTGGCAGTTATTTTGACATGGGGATTATTGTCGGGACGGTAAAAAAAATAGTTTTGGGAAAATACGAGAAGATTGAAAAAAAGCAAAAGAACAAGAAGTACAAGACAGGCTTATTTGAGATAATGTCTTAAAAATTCAAATAAATTGATAGTTAAATCATCATTCGTAGGACCGTATTTTATTAAAAAAAATTGTCTCTTTGAAATTAGCTGTTGTTTCTCCCGGTGTGGTTATAACTCTTTAATAAAACTCCGAAATCAAACAATACAGTGAGATCTTTCATTTGTCATATTTATAATTGAGCTTGGACAACCTACAATTATGAATTAGCAGGCGATAGTAATAATTCTGAGCATCTGCACGGAGAAAAATGAGTATTACTGATTTATTAAAATCCTTTTAAAAACGTGATGGCAGGGCATTTCCCAACAAACTATTAGTTCGTTCGGAATATATTGGAACACTTGTTCATGCAGCTGCGTTTATCCTAATAAATATATTGACTAAATGTAAAAATATATTATTTTTTATGAACACGTGTTCCTACTTTGATATTTTGTTAGGAATCCTGTCAATTCATTCATTAAAGGCCTTCAGTCTCGTTTTCAAACCGGAATACTAATAATTTGAAGAGATTTGTTAACAATTTATTTAGACCTTGGAACTAATGGTATTTATCTTGCTCTGAATCTCTGTATTATCGACAGCTCTACCGTACTGCTACACGTTCCATCTGTGAATAATACCTACCTCAATCTATTATAAAAGATACCACATTAGTGTTTAAAAAATGACATACATTATCACAATGTTTATTCAAAGCAAACAATAGTATCAATCTTAGAGATTATCCCATTCAATTGAAATTTTGAATTTAAAATGTATCTAGGTACGTAATGATTTGTTCTGAACCCGTTCTATCTTACTAAAGCATTTAAGATACCGTTATCTATTGGACCAGCGTCAAGGAGCAGTCATGTATGTCATCAATCTTGTACATGATTAAATAAATTTATAATTGACTTGACTTTAAGTAACACTGGACTCCCTTAAAATTAATGGACTGAATGAACTGAATTTGCTACTTTAAACATACATAGTTCCTTCAAACTTAATAATATACCACGGCGATAATAATGTTGTTGTTTTGCCGGGAGCTATTTTACAGGAACTTAAGAACCGGCTTAACTAACTAACCCTTAACCTAACCGAACTGAGGTCTGATCAATTCGAAAATTATTAATTTTAATCCCGCAGAGGCCTTCGTAAATAGGGGTATGTTTCCGTGCCTACCCTGTGCCCTGTAGGATAGATGGTAATACTATCTACGCCACTGCCTAACACCTATATATTGGCTGGCTATGATAGAAGTATGCTGCAGGGAAGCCTGTTTAGCCAAAGTAAGGTCAATTGTTCGAGGCATTCTTGTGTTCGCTTCTGTAGTTTGAAGAATATATCAGATTCACAAAATAAGGATCCAATCAGTTCAAAAGTGACTAACTCATGCATTATACCATAGAACTGAATTGTCTACACTGCTTACCGACAATAAGAGATACCTAGATAATTTAAAATTATTAATAACTCCTTAGAATCTTCCCTCTTGGTCACAATCAACATCAAGCACCGTCTTCTGAGAAACTCCGAAACTTTCCATATTCCTTTCCAAATAACCAACTTAACCTTCTCCCAACCTCCTATGTGAATGTGTCGACCACATGTATATAACATTGCTGTAGCGGCAAGATTCCGGCCACAATTTGCGATAATCCCCAGAACTTAACAACATTTTTCGAATTTCTTGTTTTGAATCTCGCTCCAAACTTTATTCTCTCGTTTTACTGCTGTTGTTGTGTAAGATTCTTATTAATTTTTGTATGTATTTTGTGTGTATTTATTATTTGTTATAAATGAAACTAACGTTTTCAGATATCGAAAGTATTTCTTAAAGAGTTTGATGGGCTTGTGGAGAAAAAATAGATTTTTTATTATAATATTAAGGTATCATTGGTGACACAAGTTTTGCTCAAAATCAGTAAAGATCAGACTTCTACTAATTTTCTATTCAGTGGACTGTACCTAAAAATAATTTACCTTATCCTTTGTTTACCACTATACACTGAAAGTTGATAAATTTTCATTCTGGTTTAATGGTTTTAATCGAAGGGCTTAGGGCTAAGGCGCAGATGAAAATTTGGAAAATATTTTTGATTGGATTATAAAATATTTTAAATGTATTTTGGAGTAGTATGATACTTTAATATTTATTCGATATCTATCAATAATTTTTCTTTACAGCGCTTAAGTTGTATAAAAACCGATGCATAAAAAACGAAAAGAATTTAGTTATTAAAAATATTGTTTTAAGGGTAATTACAAGATATGTGAGTTGGCTCAAGATTCGAGACTGATTCTGTTCTAGTCGTAATATTGTTGATATAAATTATGTTTAAGTTCACCCTCTAAAAACATTTTTTTTGTTTCTTCTGAATAATTCCGATATAAATAAAATAAAATACTGTTTGGCCAAAACCAATTATTTGTGATTCTATGGACTGAATTGGGTATTTTCAATAATTTTTATTTTCTAAAAAATTGCAATAAACGTATTTTTTGTCGTCGAATAAATTTTCTATAACGATTAAAAATTAAATACTTTAAATTTTTGGCCAAAATGCTTTTATTTGTGAATTCGGCGGTTTTGACATCACGCCGGGCAACATTGGTGACAGCCATCATACCAGGCATTATCGTTTCCTATTTCATAATGGCATTGTAGCCAGTTGGAACCGTTTCAGAATGTGCGGTTTTAGATAGTTTTTTTAAATCAAATTTATTGAAAATATTAAAATAACTTATTTTTAGTATAACAAATAATGAGAAAAACACACTTTTAATCTTCCTCACATTTTAACGGTATTTGTGGTTTGAGAAAATATCTAATTTACTTCAACAACAAATGCCATCTTTGTTGGAAAAATTCAAGTACTTTACTTCAAACATTACTTATAAATAAATGTAACGATGCTACCCAGAATATTCGGGAACGTTTGCCCATGCAAACGCATCGTAGCTAAAAATCTCTAGATACGATGCTAGCATTCGGCGCATCTACCTACATACCTGAATATTTTCGATGCACCGGCGGTTTTAAAACGGGGCGCGTCGAGACGTACTCAGTCAGTCATTAATTAGCAGTTTTACAAGTGACCAGCCTGCGAGCCCTGCGAGTTCTCGCTGCCAACTGAGCAGCCGGCCACTTGGCCAGCCCCCAACGTCGTGCCCGGTGTTACTTCACCGCGCCGCTACAGGCCACGAACCTACCTACTACGCCCGGCGTTACACGGACATTTAAGAGAGGCTACGATTATTATGGACTCCTCGGGATTACTTCAGCGACCTGGCCCCGGATATTATCCCTGGCCTGCGCTCCCTACACGGCTAGACCCTGCGACACCTTCACCAGTCTGCGCCTAGGCCCCACAATATCGTCACCTGCCTGCATCTCCCGCGCATCTCCGACCAGGTCAATCATACTTTCGGCTATCCTGTTTCACACTGGAGTACCCGGAAGACTCCAAGTCAACCCCAGGGCTGGACACATCCTCAAGTCCGGTCTCCACCAACGCGGTGTTGAGCCACTGACTTTAACACCTCGACCACTTCACCGCCGTTATCGCCACTTACACCTGGTATCATAATCTTGTATGAATTAGTTTAGTATTTTCTTCGTGGTAATTTTAGGTACTTCTCGTCCTATCATTGCTTTTATTTCCGATCAAAAATTTTGAGATATTTTGACAACAAAATGATTTTTTATTGTGAATTTTAATACAATGAACATTTGCAAAACTGAACGTAGACAAAACACAATAGAATCCAATATTCAAAACCAGCGCTGTTGTTGAATTCTAATATTGCTGAGTGTTTTTTTGGCGTGATGAGGGAGAGAAAAACAATGTCCAGGATAAAACGTGCTCGGTGTGATATCTCGCGTAAAATACGCAGTACTAAAAACAGTGTTGACTCCACTGAACTCATTTTATCTAGATCTTCATTTACCAGCTTGAAAGAAAATAACTGTCGTTAGTTTATATAAGACCTGTTTACACCTAAACCAAACGCAGATCAATGGAATAGATTACATGCTCACAAAACAAATCTGTGTTTGAAATGAAAAATAGAATTAATTTGAGCTACTTATTTTCGGCACACGAACAAGTTTAAAACATGCTTCCCTCGGTTTATCTGTACTGTGGTGATATATCATAAATTAAGAACGGAGGAACTCAAGTAAAAAAATCAACCCGTAAAAACATTTCGTTTTAAATAAAAATAAAAAATTATATATATATAATAACTACACCTTTTTTTATTTAAAGATGTATAAAATATACTTTTTTTTGTTAGTCTAAAGATTGAATCTTCCTTGCCAGGAATGGTTCTTAACTGCTGTGAGCTGTTAAAATATCTGTTAAAACATTTCCTTTTGTTTTGACTGAGTATCGAAACTTCCTCCCCAGGGCCTAGATTCAACCACGCTAACAACTGAGTCAAATCCCGATTGAGTGGGACCGATATTTATGTCATATGTGAACTGTTGTAATGCCAAACAATTTTTAAAAATGCGTATTTGTCCGGGTGTGTGGCATGATTTCCATCAAAAGTTGATTGAATGCTTGTCATCGACAACGAATCTATTTGCCGAGTTATATAATAAGCAAAGTGTTGTGACTAATATCGATTAATACACATATATTAAATTTATGAAGTCAATACAATTTCTTATTTCTTCGTACCTGTAAAGAGCAATACGCTTGTTAACTGTATAACTAGGGTTATTATCAATGACATTATAAAAATACAAGATACTTTTTATTCATACTAATCGAACATCAACTGTAGCACTGCTTATGAGAAGGATAGCCATTCAAAGAATATGTTCGTGGGACTCTAAAACATGTCCACTGGACCTACTTCAGTGAAACTACGCGCATTGTCTCAGTAACGTTTCTTCACTCTATGAATGCATGGAAAAATTCATGGATACTGAAACACAAATAATGACCTACTGGCTCTAGGCGCATTTGATTTTATTATCTAAATCCTCCAAGCTACAATATTATTACAAGGTTTCAAAAATACCATAATAAGTTGAATCCATAGTCAAAGATGATTTAAATTTAACTGTTTTTTTTCCTGATAAACTAACGTTTATAAAGACCTTTATGCTATGCATAAAACCTTGTCTTATAAACGTTAGTTTATCAATAAAACATAATAATATTTGACAAGTCAAAAAATATTTCACCAATAAATGAAGATATCATATGTCTCGACGCCATCTAGTGATAAATTTAGCACTAACAAAGCCTTTCCTACAAAAATAAAGTTGGTTGTTTTCAGGTGAAAAAATATAATAAGCAGTAATGGTTGATTGAGGTACTAGTACATATTGAATCATTTGGCGGGTTGGAAATAAGCCGACATAGCTCAGTGGATCCAGAGCACCTGACCGGACATCAGAAGGCACGGGTTCAATTCCCGTTGGCGGCATTTATTTTTACTCGGGAGATATTTTCAATTTGTATTAGTATTTTGGATGACTAATTATTGCTTATAATTATTTGTTTTTTTTCCCCTAGCTCAATAAAATGGTGTCTATTTTAAAATATTTTTTGCCATATAGTTTAATTTTAGATGGTAAAATAAAAACTTTAACTGATGTGTACGCTTTTCTTCCCCAAAACTTCATTCAAGTTGTTGAACATAAACATAGGCTGTGTTCATCTTGAATAAATTACTAATGGGGAACTCCCCTGTGATCAATTAGTATCTGCGGCGGAGGTAATTCGCCAAACTTTCTTACCCCTACCAATCCTACCAACCCTACCTAAGGGCAAACTGATAACATCCGATATCAAGATTAAACGCTAAATGTTTCCTACGATATTGTTTTAGAGCTCGAAAGATAACATTATGATCAGTTATACGAAATGAATATAAGATTTCACAATAATGAAAATATTTGTTTTGAAACGTTTTACTAGATACGTGGGCCAAGTTGAACTAATTTGGAGAGAGTGTTAAAACATACAATGTAATACATTATTTTCTATAATAATAATGTTAGTTTAAAAGTTGGCAACATCTTGTGTATGGCAACCCTTTTGGATTTCGTTTCTTTTATCTATGCTCTGTACACTGCTGTCATCCTTCTTGTAATACGTACATCGTCAATAAAACCAGTTATTAAAAAGTGTTATATGTTTTAATTTAATAAACACAAAAGATTACAACAGGTTATGGGCCCAGATCACCACAGGCCACATACCTATCAAAAATAAAAGTACAGTGAAGTGACTAGTTGAAAACAATTACCGGAGAAACGCAAATAAACCTCACACCGTGTTGGCGTTGGAGGTTAAGTTGCCGGGAAGGAGAAAAATACTTGCTACATTCGGCTGCAAGGAAGGAAATACTAGTAAGAAAGGAATCGAAAGACACGATGGACGGAAATAATACAGTTATCAAACTGGAAGGAATAAAAAACTGGAATGTTTGGAAGTTTCAAACAATGGTGTTGTTACGGGGTCAAAATTTAATTAATGTCGTTGAAGGCGTAAAAGGGCAAGGCTCCGAGGAACAGAAAGCATGGGAGACACAAGATGCTAAGGCTCAAACAATGTTAGTGACCAGGATGACCGAGGAAGTGATGTTACATATATTATCTTGCACTACTGCTGCAGAGATGTGGCGAAAGTTAACGAGCATTTTTGAACAAAAAAGTGAAACAAGTATTCACATAATCCAGCAAAGATTCTTCCAATATAAATATGAAGAAGGAATGGAGATGTCAGTCTTCCTGTCAAAAATACAGGAGTTACAAAATCAACTCAAACAAATGGGTGAAGAAATTTCGGAAAAATTCATAATTACGAAGGTATTGATGTCATTGCCAGATATTTACAAACACTTCATATCAGCATGGGAGTCTGCGCCAGATAACAAACAAACCTATGATAACCTTGTCGCTCGTTTGTTAGTGGAAGAGGAGAGAGTAAGGGAAAAGGCTGAACTCGCATCGCCGTCATCTGCGTTTATGGTAAAGAAAACTGCTCCAATTAAAAGAAATATAAAGTGTTTCAAATGTAATAAGATGGGACATTATCAATCTGAGTGTATGAGTCATGTGAATAATAACCATCGTAACTTTCCAAACAAAAGTGAAAAAAAGTGTTTTTATTGCAACAAAATTGGGCACATCAAGAGTGAGTGCTGGCATAAGAAAGGAAAGGAGAAAAATGCGTTTGTAGTACAACAAATACCTAAAGAACTGTATCAACAGTCTAAGTGGTTGGTGGACACAGGAGCCAGCGAACATATGTGTCAAGACAAAAATCTATTTTCGACATTTTCACCAGAAGTGTCACAAAAGTCTGTGATAATAGGTGATGGTACTCAAATAAGTGTTATTGGTTGCGGACAAGTGGAACTAGAAGTATTCAATGGACACCGGTGGGTCGAGACAACCATATATAATGTACTGTGTGTGCCAGACTTAAAAATAAACTTGTTCTCTGTAAATTGTGCGGCTGACAAAGGTTATGTCATGTTGACAGATCAAAACATTTGCAAATTTTCCAAGAATAATAAAGTATGTGCGGTAGCAAATCGTGTTGGAAATATGTATATTATGGATGTTCGTTATAAATATAAAAACTGCTTTGCAAATGTAACTACAGTTAAATCAAGTTTGAGTGAGTGGCATGAGAAACTTGTACACCAGAATATACAGCAGGTGAAAGACGTGTTAGAGAACAATAATATTAAAGTCTCAAGTAATTCTCTTCAGAAGTGTCAAGGCTGCTTACAGGGTAAATCACACCGGCTGCCCTTTATGAACTCTGAGACAAAAGCTGTCAAAACATGTGAACTGATACATGCCGATGTTTGCGGGCCGATGGAGGCAGTATCTGTCGGCGGGGCGAGGTACTTCTTGATTTTAAAAGATGATTACTCTTGCTATAGAACTGTATATTTTATTAAAAAGAAGGACGAAGTGATTAATTATATTAAAGATTTTGTAAACAAAGCTGAAAATGTTACGGGTAACAAAATAATCACTTTTAGAAGTGACAACGGCTTAGAATTCATTAATAAGGCTGTGTCAACTTTGTTCTCAAACCGGGGTATAGTACACCAAACTTCTGTACCATACACGCCACAACAGAATGGCAAGGCGGAACGGGAGATAAGAACCTTAACAGAAGCAGCAAGGTCAATGCTGTGTGCCAAGAACCTTCAAAAAAAATTATGGGCAGAAGCAGTCAACACTGCAGCCTATGTTCTCAACAGAACCAGTAGAAGTAATGAACCAGGAAAAACACCCTATGAATTATGGACAGACAAACATTTTGATCTCAGTAACCTACATATCTTTGGTACGCCCGTAGCTGTTCATATTCCAAAAGAAAAACGAAGAAAATGGGATTCTAAAGGAGAAAATGGAATCTTGGTAGGGTACGGAGAAAATGTGAAAGGGTATAGAATTTTTTATCCTGATAAAAATGATGTTCTAATAAAGAGGGATGTCATTTTTCTGGAACCTGTTATTGGGAAATGTAATAGCTTAAACCTAGAGTCTGTAACAGAAGAATACAACGATGAAACTGACAATAACCAGCAAGAGTTAGTAGAAGATGTTGTGAGTGATCCAAACATTACAAATCAGATGTCAGATGATGAGCAGCACAGCTTATATGAACCTGAAGAAACAAGTGATGAAGATAGTGAACGCGATAGTGATAGTAAATTACAGCCAGCTTCTCTTCGTCAAACCAAACGTGTCAGAAAGGCGCCACAATTCTATACTTGCCAAAATGTGTACACTGCAGAGACAGAACCAGGCACCTATAAGGAAGCTATGCAGAGGAGTGATGCCTGTCAGTGGGAAGAAGCTGTAAAACAAGAACTGGATACTCTCAAAGAAAATAATACTTGGACAGTTTGCGCTGTACCTGAAAAACAAAACATTATTAGTAGTAAGTGGGTATTCAAAATAAAGAAAGTTGATAATATTAAAAGACTAAAACATATTGATATACGTTATCATTTTGTCAAAGATTTAATTAAGGAATGTAAGATATGTTTAGTGTATGTTAAGACTGAGGATCAAATAGCTGATATGTTTACTAAGTCATTAAACAAAAACCTATTGTTTAAATTTATTACTCAATGTGGCCTAATGTAAAATCTCTCAGTTATAACATAGGTGGTTAAAAGTTATAGATATAGATAATGTAAGAATGTGTTACATTGAGTGGGGGTGTTAAAACATACAATGTAATACATTATTTTCTATAATAATAATGTTAGTTTAAAAGTTGGCAACATCTTGTGTATGGCAACCCTTTTGGATTTCGTTTCTTTTATCTATGCTCTGTACACTGCTGTCATCCTTCTTGTAATACGTACATCGTCAATAAAACCAGTTATTAAAAAGTGTTATATGTTTTAATTTAATAAACACAAAAGATTACAACAGAGAGAATAATATTATTATTTTTGTTATCTTTATGCACGATTTCAAGATTTTTTCTGAACTAAATGTAATGCAGATAGTGTCTTAGATTAATATATCCATTTATATTTTAATGTGGGAAATCTATTGAATTTTTAACAGGATAAGGTTGAATATTTTTTACGGAATAACATAGTGAGTAAAACCTCAAATTATAATATTTAATCACTGAAGACAATATTAGCGACTCTTAAACGATAATTTGAAACAGAAAAAGATTCGGTCAATTCTAGGAATTGCTTTGCCATTTATTACCACTGTGAAATAGAATTAAGTAAAAACGCCAGCCCCCAGTTTGTTTGTTTGTACGCGGCTATTCCAAAACGAATGCGTTTAATCGCAGTGCGTGCTAAGCTGGCTAGATCCAGTGATTTCGATTTTCCCTAATTGTTGTTATATGATGGAAGGTTGAACGGAGATAGAAGAGAATGAGACGAGGAAGAGAATGGTTCCTGAACACGACTAAAGCCAATTCGAGCAGCGTTTCAATTCTGAATGGTCTTTCACCAGGATGATATTGAGAGTACATATTTACCTCTCTTTGAAGGCGTTGATTTCAATTTAGTACGGAGACGTACACAAATACATACGAGTACGTCCATTTCTGAAAACCATTCAAACTCCTCCCCCCGCCGCACATGCGATTTGTTTACAGCCTTTGTTCAAAAGATTTTTTTAAATCTCCATATTGTGTTACCATATTTCATAGAGTAAATGCAGACTTCGTTTTGATTTGTAAAACTGGATTTTTTTACGATCAACTAAAATATCTATGACATGATTGCCATTTTTAGGAACATTTGAAACAATATAAATTTATTTTACAATGATAAAAATCCAATGACGGGCATTCGAGATAGGTTCATTAGGTTTAGTTTTACAACGATCAACGATGAATCAATATATTTTCGACATAATATACAGGTTGCGGCAAAACAGACGGTGCAGTTATAAAGGGCTATTAAGAAATGTGCAACTTACGTAAATGTCGTTTATGTTATTTAATTCGTATATCATGCCATTTTATGCATCAAGTCTTGAAGATGACACCAGAAAAATGATGGCCGTCAAAAGTGATACATTGATGAAGGCGATTTCTGAAGTTTTCGGTCGCAGTTCGACACATCTCGACGGGAATAGGGGCGATTTCCTTCCGAATTCAATAGTTCTTCCAAGGTGTGAGGCCGATGTTAAAAATAATTCAGGTAGCCTCATAGGAAGAAGTCGCAAATTGCAGCCGGAATGCCCGCTAGATGGCGACGATGGCACTTCCGTTTTCAAGAAACGTGCTAACGCCAAAGTACCGGTGTTGTCCAGACCAATCCATGGTAACGACTAAAACGACACGACCCTCCCTAAACAATGAGACCCCTCCCAGTTTCCTACCTCCACCACACGGGAAGTAACGACCCTTCAAAACAGCACTGTCTATTTTGCTGCTCCCTGTATTAACTTAATGTAAAATATTAGAAGTATATTATTATCTTCAACCAGTAATCTCAAGGTAATTTTGGTTGCCTTAAATATCACCTATGTACCTCTTAATCCTTATAAAAGCTTATCCGTGTTAAGAAGGCTTCGCAAAAAAGCACCTTCGGTTGCTGCTGGTATAGGAGCTTTATTAGGTGATGATCAAACTTTCATGCCAATATCCAAAACGTCGCGGGAACTTTGAAATAATACAGTCGTGTAATTTTTCGCATTGAACAAATGCATAATATTGCGAGCTATGTTATTGTCTTTCATAAATTTAGACCCGTCTCTGTACCTACCAATCTAATTTACTTTTAGGTCAATTAATTAGTATTAAGCCTCCGTTTCCCACATGTCTACTGATTTATAACATGTTTATATTGAACTAAGTTCCTAAAAAATATGTATTATTTTTTAATCTCAACGATTTTAGTAGTGTAGTGTATATATTCAGGGTGCACAGAGAAAAATGAACATGGCTAATTTATTGAAATCCTGTTATTGTTGCAATCCATTTCCTAATAAAATATTAGCCCTTCAGAATATATCGGAACACGTGTTCATGCTGCTGTACTTTTCATCATAAATTTAATAACGAAATGAGAATTTAAATGAACACGTGTTTCAACATCCTATTAACATAATCGTGTTTTACCGACTGTTTGTTAGGAAACCTGTCAATTCAATCGTTAAAAGCCTGCAGACCCGTTTTTAACAGGAATACGAAAAATTTGACGAGATTTTTAATATTATTCGCAATATTTATATCATTAAGTTTTCTCCGTGTGTTAAGGACGTACCTGACTTACTTTAACCAGTGATTCCTTACATTTTCTGGAGAAAAAATGACAATTTTGATCTCCGGTGACATTTAATCTTAAGCCATTGAGACGTTCAATTTAAAAAATATATATTTTGATGGTTTAAGCATATGCAATCAACATAAATATGTGAGCACGTTCAATAATAAAATTTCTCAATGTTATTCAGCTTCAAAGTTTTAAATTGATAAAAGTCATCCGATTTTACGGTATTTATTTACACCTATAAAAAAATCACTATGATTATATACATTTCTCCAACGTTTTTACATTGTAAGGTCTGCAAGTTAACACTCATTGCATATTAAAATATTTAAGGTTACCTTTTTTCCAAGTAGCACCCTTGCTTGATAACATTATTTATTAGGGTCTAATAAGTTGATTTTCTGCAGTCTATGTGGTTTGTGAAAACATCCGAATTTAAACATGCAAAATATTTGGTCGAAGTATTTTTGGACGGGCTCGGGGTTATTAAATTTAATCTTCCTGCCTGAAACCATAATTGGCTTGTACGTGTTTTGTCTGGTGGTAGATTTGAGATACAATAATGCCCACAAAAAGCCTGCTTAAACTTGATAAAACAGCTTCAGCTCGATTATCATCAATTGCCAATATTCCACCTTTATTATGTTTTGCCACGACCTTAATTTTCAATATTTCTTGGAAAGCTATTAGACTATAGACTTAATTGAAAATCTGCTTCAGACATTGAATGAGGTATTTCGGAACTACTTATCAAAGTTTTATTGGGGTTGTAATTAGTAATTAGCTCTTTCAAAATACATTTTGCATTTCTGCAACTTTTGTTAACTATTTAGGAAGTTAATCTTTTATCAAGGCATCAAACAAAATACTACATGTAAAGATTTTCCCCTGTGCTAGAAAATAACATTGAACTATTGATTTTTTTGAGACCGATTTATTGAATTATTGTGAGTTATTTTTGGAGTATTATGCCGTGTTACCTGATGATGAACACTGAAACGCTGTCTAAAACGTTGGCTAAAGGAGGTATCGCAAAACGTCAAAATCCCAAAAAAATACGTTTGGTCCGGAAAAATCTCAAATCATGTCATAAAATTAAAGTAATTTATTTTTTTATACAGGGTTTTTAAAGACGATTTCACTTACGTGAGAACGATCCTGTTATAAAAAACTCAGTTTAAACACAAATAGGTACAACAATTAAAAAAAATTTACCCAGATTTCATTAATTTTCATACATTTAAAAAAAAAATTAAAATAAATGCAAAATTATATGAAAGACAAATGGTACACAAAAGTAGTAGACAAAAGAGACCCACATAGAGAAACAAGAGATACAAATAGAGAGGCATATAATGCATAATTAACGTAGCATATTTTTAGCAGTAGCAGAATATTTTTTCTCAATCCATATAAATTATTGACGGTGAAAATGTCTACTTCAGTACACTCTATATCTTATTAACAGTCGATACGTTTGGGTCAGATTGCTAAAATAGGCGATATTATTTTTGAATGTATTAAGTGAAACGTGCTATGGCGTCGTTTTAATGAGAATTGGGAACATTTATTTAAATAATGCTAAGACATAATACGGGATTAAGATGGCCGTGAATTATTTTGTGTAACATATAAGATGTATTTACTTAAATGCTTCAAATTAGAAGAACCAAAAACTCTATTATTTCATATTTCTATTATTATTGATACTGACAATTCGGTGTAGAATTCTATAATAATGATATACAGGGTGTTCGGGGGTATCATGTAGAATTACCTCCCGAAGTTTGTGTACGAAGTGAAGTTTTGTAAAGTGGAAAATAAATTTAAAAGAGTTTTAATAGTGTTTCTGTAAAACATTATTGTTCAATAAACAAAAGCTTGATTTTTTTATTGGTCGCTTCTTTCAAACCGTCCTTCATACTTCGACTAAAGATGTCATTTTTTGTTTAATTTTTTTCTTAGGAATAATTTAAACCGCATTTATCAAAGATCTTACATCAGATTTAGGTATGCACATGTAAACTAAAATATATGAGAGGCTGGTTTGTGGAGACCCTTTTACCTCTCCAAATGGTCTCCCGACCGATCGCCTTGGGCAGCAGCGGTAGGGATATATTCATATGTCTGTCACTCCTGGATCCCTAGATTCCTACCCAACCCTCATATCCTTTACCTTCCCAGAACATCCTCCCCTTCCTTTCATTAAAAAAGACCCCCCACACATCATCCGAAAGATGACATAACCTGTGTGGGGTTATAGTAAAAAAAACAGTTTTATGTGAAACCGCACAAGAGTCCCAACTGCTCCCAAAATTTTGGATCCAGTGAGACTATGGCATCAATAATTAGGGTATGTTGTGAAGCTGGAGGTATTAAGGAGGTGACGGAGATGGGAAAGACAAAGGTGGGGAAGTACATAGATATTCAGATCTGTTCACCAAATACGGCCAAACCATTTCATTAAATTTTTCCATTCTGAATGGTGGTCTAACACCAGGACGATACTGAGATTATCTTTCATTCTGGAACGTGCCGCAAATATACAAAATATTATTTAAATTAGCAATTTGTGAAATAACTCAAAGTAATCAAATAAAATTTATTTACGCACTCGAGGATTTGAACCCGCGACCTTTCGCTTGCTAGTCGAGAGCCTTACCCCTCGACCATGGAGGCCGGGAGAAATAATGGCCGGCTGGAGAAAAAAAAAATTACAATCTAAATATTATCAATATTTTATTCAAATGTCAGACTAACATGAAACAAATGCGCATCCGTGTGTTTTTGTCGTCAATATTCTATAGAAATTAGGAGACCAAGGTGATAAGCAGATGTAAAATTCAGATTTACTGTCACGCAAACCGTTAAACAAATAGATTGACAAATGGCATGACGGAAATACAACTTTTTATCGAGAACCACCATTTTTTCATTCAATTGTTGGATGCTAGGAACCTTCTTGCAAAATTGAACGACTAAGGAGTACATTAGAAGCAAGTAAAAAGTATCCAATGTTTTCATAATTAACAGATATTCGTTCAAATAACGATGCTTTCGGATGGTACAACCTTTATTTCGAAAGAGAAATAGACGTCTCTCACCGATAGGATGAGCTAACAAACTACTGGTTTCTTCTGTGTGAAAATCCTAAAACAATTAAGACATTTTAAGGAGGCATATATCCAAAATTGGAATTCAGAAGTACACAAAAAGATGATGGGTTGTTTTATTTAATTAGACCAATTTAGGAAAAAAAAATAGTTAACTTATAATATATCATTGGAGAAGAAGATAATATTGATAAACCTAAACGAAACATGAAACAGAACAAGATACAAGAAACAGTACAAGATACAAGAAACAGAACAAGATACAGAACAAGATACAGAACAAGATACAAGAAACAGAACAAGATACAATTAACAGAACAATATACAAGAAACAGAACAATATATACAGGAAAATAAAAATATAACGGTCATAACTAGGAATCGAACCCAGGATCTCTTGTCTTACTAGGACAGGCGTCTTAAACATTCGACCATTATGATTTATTTATGGAGGATATCATTGGAAAGACATGTTATTGGAGATGCGTTTATTTAATCCGGGTACATATTGTGTATGTTTTAATAATGCATGTACTTTAATTAACGTGTTTAGGAATGGAAAAGCAAATTTTATGATAGGCGGTACAACTTAATAAGGATCTTCCTTAACATAAAAATCATTTTCCTCCCTCAATAAGAAAAATATTGAAATGTAAGGCTTCAAATAAGTTATTCCAATGAGAAAAAATGTGATTATGATATATTAGAGGTAATACAAGAATGTGATAATGATATATTATAGGGTTCCATGATAACTCAACACAGTGAAGATTCAACACACTTTTAAACCTAATTTTGTTTGACCTAACCTAACCTAACCTAACTTACATAACCCAGATAATAAAGTTTTTGTTTAATCACTTTCCATGACTTTATATATTTTTTTAAAGATGTGATGAATTATCATTGTGATGATTTATCCGGTTAACATATTATAGATAAAACAAGAATGTGATAATGATATATTATAGGTAATACAAGAATGTGATAATGATATATTATAGGTAATCCAAGAATGGCATTATGATAAATTATAGGTAATACAAGAATGTGATAATGATATATTATAGATAAAACATGAATGTGATTATGATGTATTATAGGTAATACAAGAATGTGATAATGATATATCATAGGTAATACAAGAATGTGATTATGTTAAATTATACGTAAAACAAGAATGTGATTATGATATATTATAGGTAGGGGTACGTAAATTTCATTTTTACGAAATAGATGCGATAAAAGCGAAATCTGTATTTTATTTGCGATAAAAGCGAAATTTGAAAATTTAATACTTTCGCACCTTTTTACGTTACGTGCTTTCAAATGTTGATCAGACGCGCTAACAATTATTACAACTCTGTTCAAAACAGACAGAGACGGCTATTTTATCAACCGAAAATTCTATCGATCACAGCATGATGTTGAAGACAGCAGCTCAAAAGAGCTTGGATAAATTGTTGGTACACATGGGGCCGAATCCAACAAATGAGTGCTACAAGCACATTGACAGATTATTTTGTCCATCGTAAGCAGCAAATGTGCCCTCTTCTTCTGTCAATTCAAATTCCATAGTGGAAAGCTTCGCAAAAATTCCATTTTTCAAAAGTGTACCACAAGAAGAACTAATTGACGGGTACTCACATTTTCACAGACAATTACTTCGATTGGTCGGCCAAGAAGCTCCTGTGGATGTAATGCAAGTTTTAGTTACATCAATATCTTGCTACCCTGGATTTGCAAAAGCAGCTATTCAATGTCTCAATTGCCCTGTCAATATTGTTGATGCCGAGAGGTACTTTAGTATCTACAACATTGTCGTAACTGATCGCAGGCAAACAATGAAAGATGAAAATGTAGAAATTACAACAATGCTAGCCTTTAATTGAGTTTTTAACACTGTATTTTTTTGCGAAATAAATGCGAAATTTTCTATTTTGAGTTTTTTTAAATGCGAAATCAAGATATTTTATTTGCGAAATTTACGTACCCCTAATTATAGGTAATCCAAGAATGGGATTATGATAAATTATAGGTAATCCGAGAATATGATTATGATAAATTATAGGTAATGCAGGAATTGTACTCTCAGGTAGGTATATACAATTTAAGGGTAGCTAAAATACTAAAAATAATGAAAAAAATATATATTGATTGCACAGATATGATAGTATAGCTTTCTTGCACCTATCTTCCTTGCAGTTAAATAGATATGCCACTTCTGCGTATCTATTACTAACTTCATGTAATCTAGGTACAAGAGGAAAAAGAGAATAGCTGATTTATTAAAATCCGCTTAAAAAGTCATTGCAGCCTGTTTCCTGAGTTTTACTACATTCCTTAAATATTGGAGCACGTGTTCATGTATCTGCATTTGCCCTAATAATTTGTAATAACGAAATGCGAAAATGGATTTTTATGAACACGTATTACGACATCGCGATAAAACATTCCCTTTTACTAAAAGTTTAACATATCCATTGATTAACCTATCAATTCATATGTTAAGGGCCTGCTGTCCCATTTTTAACCAAATTATGAATAATTTGAACAGATTCTTGATAAATCAGCAATATTTTATATTAGTAAGTTATCTTTGTGTACAAGCGAGTGTTTGAAATGCTCACTGCTAATTCCTGGTATTGGTACATTTAAATAGAATTTTTGAACGAGTAGCTCTCGTGGGTTTATGAAATTTAATGAGGTTAAGTAAATCAGGGCTGTCTGTAAGTCGGATATAATTCTTCGATCTGAGGGTTTTAATAAATTTAATTCTTTCAAGTGATTATAGTTTATGCTTTCAAAAGGAATATCTAGTTTAAAATGTGTCTTAGCAATTTATGTTAATTTTTTTTCGATTTAATCTTAAGACCCGGCATTTTCAATTTCTACCGATTTATAAGCAGTTTCTCGCTAACTCCTTAAGTCTTGAAGTTCCAAAAAAAATAAATGTTATTTTTGAAGATTATATCTATACATTTGTTTTGCCGAAACGTTAACTATATGAAATTCCCTCGATAGAAAAAAATCGCAAAGTAAGCTCCGAAACTTATTAAAAACACGTTTTGTTCTGTTATTTAATATGTTAAAGGACTGAAAAAAATTTAGAGTGTATGTTTAAATGCAAATAAAACTATAACGAGAGATTTTTTTTCTATTTTAAATGTGTCGTGTTTTATTAAATATTTTTTCAGCAGTCGCTTACGTCTGTTCATTTCAATCGCGTTAAATATTAGCGCGCTCTCTCTAACATTCGGATTTACATAAGACCATTTCAAACATTCGTCAGTCCCGCGCAGTCGGCAGGCGTAGTGGAAGTGTGTCAGAATTTTTGGCATCTAAAATTACGTGATTTATTGTAAATAATATTTAATTTAAAATATTTGAATACTTATTAAACGTGAATATTGCATTTATCGGTTAAATAATATTGTTTTTCAAAAATGAGAAATAATTAACAAACATAAATGAAATCTCCAAAGGCCGCGGCTTGTGTACAAAAGCATACCGTTTTTTTACGAATCGCCAAAAATTCGTTTGCTACAAGGCAATGGAAGCTGGTTGTTCTAAAACTGTGAGATTATTTCTTGAATGAATTCCGCAGTCGTTTTTTGCCACTCTCGAAATATTAGAGTAAAACACGTCAGGTGTTTAACAAATACTGGTTATTCAGACTTTGCCGAACATTTAATTAATACTAACCATACCATTGATAAAAATACAGGAGTCAAAATTATACATAAAAATAAAATAGGAATACGCCTTAATAATTTAGAAGCATTAGAAATAGTAGTAGGTTGAGATCAACCGAAACCGGTCGACGTATATAGCAAAAAAAAGGGGTTTTAAACAAAAAAAAATATTTTGAATAACATATTTAATTCAAATGTATCTATCACGTATACTTTTATAAAATTTGCAAATATCTTTATGAAATTCAATTTTTATTTAAAAAAGAAAAAAGTGAAGTAAAGAAAACAATCGGGTATTAGAAATTATCCTCAAGGGACAACTCTGTATTATAAAACATATTCAACTTTTTCCAGTTGTTTTTATAATTTTATATTTTATATTATTTTTTAGAATTCATCCATTTAAAGACATATTTAATGCATTGATAACTGGAAAAACCGAGAAAGTTTGTTTTGTATTGGCCATTAAATGATGATGATGTTTTTGTTACGAAACTCCTCATAGGATGCAGGTAATTCTGCGTGATTATACAAGTAAAAAATAATATGTTAATTTTTCGAAATTCCAACGCTTTAAGGTCGATTTCAGGTAAATAAGTTAAAAAACTAAAGGATAAATAGATATTTTTCTATGGAATAATATTGTTCTATAGGAAAAAATTCAATGGATTGGTAACCCTATACAAGTAAAAGTGGTGGGCGTCGCTCATCTACAATTCGAAATGCAGAATGCCGCGTCTTAAGAGGAAGCTACAAGCCAAAAATATGTATATTCTTTGTTTGCCTTATTTCGTGACGAATACACAGGTAATAGGCATTAAAATCGCTTGGAAATGGAGTCAAAAAACGCTCGATTTCATGCGCAAAAGTGGTTTTTATTTATTTTGTATCAAAATTTATAAGTACGCAAAAAATTAATCAACGGAAACTGTCACAGATAATCTTACCCATAATACATTATTTTTTAATAGTTGATTCATTTGTGCATTCATACATTTTTATTGAATTAATACATTTTTTAGTAGCTTACATTTATATTTTATCTGGAGTAAATATTTTTTTTATTTGAATTCTCCTCAAGGGAAAAGATTAGAAAAGCATCAATTTATATAAAGCATATTATTTGGTATTCATAATGTAAACAAATTCTTTATAAAGATTAATGGAAAATCACTATTTAGCATTAATTAAGCTTTGCGTTAAGTCCGAGTTCTGTTGATTTTATTTCCGAGTAGACCCGATTTTCCGTCAGCACATATACGTCGTAATGGGGTAAAGTACGGTAGATTGTAGTTCATAATGTTATAATGTAAACATATTAGATAACTCTTTAAAATTATTGTACTGTTTAAATGAATAAATAAATAATTACAAAAAGTCTTCTGTTTTATAAGTCCTTAGGAGTAACCTAGAGTTCAAACCCCGTTGATATAAAAAAGCTTAAAACAATAAAAAATATTTTAAAAATATTTAATTATTATAAGTATATATAATATACGTGTATGTTATGTAAACAAAAGTAGGTTTAGTATATTTATGCATAAATCTTATAAGAAAAACCTTAATTAATTTATTTTTAACTTTATAGGAGAAATTTTTAAATATGTATTCAATTTGTAAAAGTATGTATCTTTAGATGAGTTATTTTAATTAGTAGTTTGAAAATTATGGGCATTTTAACTCCCGCGCGCGTCCGTTCAGTAAAGTCGCTAGTATTCGTGTAAAAGTTTAATAATGGAGACATATTGGTTCTGATCGTAGATACATTTTTCAATGTTTTCTTTTATCGTCAACAGATGTAACAAACTAATTAAATTCTCTTATAATTAGGACGATGGTGACTCTATACGAACTTTATGAAAACTAAAAGAGGTGGGCGTTGCCGATTTACAATTCAAAATGCGGCGTCTTAAGATTATATTTAAAAGATGTATTTTAGAATAGGGGGCCAAATTGAGGAGATATATTCCACTCAGTTTCGATCTAAAGATGTATACAAAATTTTGTTTTAGATTCTACCTAAATTCTGATGGGTTTGTTGTGCATCCATGTAACAAATGGTGCAATATTAGATCAGTACATCGATTTATCAACAAGTGTGGGTTAGATCACACTTGCAATACTGATTTTAAATATTCCAGGATCTTTAATATCCCTCTTTTCGGCTCCACGAATATAATATTCGTATGTTTGACCGATTAGCTGTTGATATATTTCTTTTACTCGGGCAATGAAAACATGTAGGTAATATGTTCTTGGCGTATAAGATGAATGATTTGTCCCATGATCCGTATTGGATATTATCCATCATCGTTTGATTTTTCGGTTGAATATTAACGTAAGAAATATGTAGGAAATACAACGAAAGAAATTATTATTAGCTTTGTCATTTCTCTCTTCTAAGGCCGGTATCGAGAGGTTTCATGGTTATAATCGCCGTAGATACATATATAATATACGCATATTTACATATATACGCGTAAATATATATATATATATGCGTAGTGATTTAATTCTTCTATTTACTCCAAAAAAAGAATTATTCCTAATCGAATCAATTAAGAACGGCAAATGAACCACGTCTGTTTCATGGAATATGTACCTACTTTAATCATGGATTTAATTGGCCTTAACCCATTACCTCCATGACGATGCCTATAGGCATCAAAAAAATAGATGAAAAGTATGATTTTTTTTCACTGTGAATAAAGCTAAATCCCACCTAGTTGTTATGCAGCATTTACAGATTGGTATGTTAGCTTTCAATAATTAACATAATTTAATACATTTTATTAATTATTCTATTTTTAATATTTTTTTTACTAAGGCCCTGAAAATAGACCCATTTTGAAAAAAAAAAAAAAAAATTAAAACGGAAAAAAAAAAAACATGTGTGAATCACATATTGTTATCAAAAGATGAAATAGTCGACAACACTGTTTCAACATAGTATTATATGCATAAGATGACCGCTGGATGTCACTGAAATCAGGTGATGCCTGCGCGCAACGTTTGGAGGTTAGCTGTGACAGTGTTTTCATATGTTTTTGGTTAGCTTGCCTTCAAATAATACGGTTTTGTTGTGTTTTTATGGGTGATTTTTATTAAAAATAATAGTAAGTCTGCAGTTTTCGGATATTTTTAAACAGAGAACGTTGATGAACAGACGGACGAAGAGCTGATTGACGATGATTTGATGGCAAATCACGACTTGACTGGAATCAGCCTTCGACATCCTCTGATGCCAGTCGTAATACCTTGCGAATATCTATTTCAAATGCACCACCAGCCAAAAAATTAAAACTACAGTAAACTGTTGCGTTCCTGAACCGCTGAATATGGTGCACAAAGTTATGTACGAGAAGCTGAAGTCTTATAATGCTTTTCAAGTGTTTTCATTATTCTTTGATGACGAAGTGATTCAGTTTATTCTTGAGAGGATGATCAAATACGCTTGATTTAAAACCAATACCGAATTCCAGTAAGATATATACGAATTGAAGCATTTTCTTGGTTTCTGTGTTGACCGGCTACAATACATTGCCATCTACCACAAATTATTATTCGTCTGACCCGACCTTGGGTGTAAGCGTCATCAAAAAAGGAACCAACGTCCACATTTCGAGCTTATAAAGCGCTATATACATTTTTGCGATAACAACAATATAGATATAACCGACAGAATGGCTAAGGTATAATAATGACTAACGTTCCATCTTTATTTGTATTTGATGTTTTTGCACACAAACTTTCCATCGACGAGCAAATGGTGCCATATTTCGGTCGACATTATTGCAAAATGTACATTAAGAATAAGCCAATCAAAGTTGGCTACGAGATTTGGTGTCTTGCTTCCTCCGAAGGCTACCTGTTTCCAAGCAATGCCATATTCCTGAGCATCTGATACATATGACCCCGTATTAGGTCAAAGATTATCCTTCGTACTGTCTATGATGGAATATATAGAGTTCCCCGCACGCCATGAGTTATTTATGGACAATTTCTTCACATCTCACCATTTAATGTGTATCCTGAAGGATAAGAGAATGTGCGCTACTGGCATATGTAAGCCAGTTGGCTTTCCTAACCTTGAAGCTTCAGGCAAGTTGAAGACAGGAAAGTAATTGCCTAAAGGTAACATTTTCTTCTATATTTCCCTTGCACCTAGCGAACATTTACCTAGCAGGTGAATTTGATGCGGTGGTAGACGTAGAAAGCCAAATCCTCGTATGCCGTTGGTTAGGACAACCGTGAAGTAACAGTGGCCACGAACTATGATCGAATGGAGCCAGTAAGTCAAGTGCAAAGTTGGCAGAAATTGAAGAAAGAGAAAAAAGGCAAAGTTTTGAAGGAAGCATGCAAAAATAATCGGTTGCCCAGCGTGCCAACACGAAATTATAATTTGGGAATGGGTGGGGTAGACCTCCATGATAATGGTATACAAAATTATTGGATCAACATTCGGTCAAAGAAGTGGTACTGGCCTTTATTTGCATCTTGCCTGAGCAGCACTCTTTTAAATGGATGGAAGTTGCTATGCTTCTTTAGGAAGTACGAGCATGATATGGGAAACCAGATGACTAGGCGACAGAGAAAACCTTCCCAGAAGGCATTCCGTGTGGAGGTTACCCGTACTCTTTTATTGTCTTTTCCAAATCAGGTCAATGCCGAATTCGGAGATTCTCGTGTGAAGGAAGATGGGAATCGTGTGCGTCGAATGCAAGAATTTCATTTGACATATCGTGGCGAATCTCGAATTCGTTGTGCTCTATGTAAAAAAAATCCAGCAGTCTATCGATGCCGGGCCTGCAACCGCGCCCTTCATTTTGACTGCTTCGAACGGTATCACTTTGAGAATAATTTGGTTAGATTTGGTTAGTTTTGGTTAGTTTTCCTCATTCTAGAAGGTTTTTTCTAATATTGAATTTTTTGTTATTTTGTGTATTTTCCATTAATAAATTGTATTTTCATTGAATTATAAACAATGGCAACTATTTATTTTAAATTATCAATATAAATCATACAGTTTACTGCATTTTACCCATACTTGACGTAAATTTTGCTTAGGGGGGTTACCTCCAAGCGTTGCGTTTAGGCATCAATTTTCTAGACGCTCCGGTGAGAGGGTGGGCGGGCGGAAAATTTTAAAACTGATTTTGGGCTCTCCTTTAAGTCTATACTATCGGGTTATAATGATGATTCAAGTTTATAAAAATAAAAATAAAATCATGGAGGTAATGGGTTAAAAATTCTCAGTATCGCCCTGGTTTAAGACAGAAATTCAGAATTAAATTTTTGGATGAAATGGCTTTAGCCGTGTTCGGTGACCAGATCTGAACAGCTAAGTACTCCCCCACCTTCATTTTCCACATTTTTCTCCCCTCTTCACTACCTTCTACCTCATAACATACTCCAATTATTAGGGATGCCATAGTCTCACTGGCTCCAAATGGTTGGGAGCAGTTGGGACTTTTGTGCGGTATTCACATAAAAAGAAGAGTTTTACTTAGTAATTTGAGCCTCACTTGGTGCTTTACTCGTGCTGACGCTCCCATTTTACAATTTCATGTGACGAATTATGTATGTGAATAAAATGGACTGTTTTGAAATTTTGTTAAATGAAATATTAAGAAATACAAAAAAATAAATTAAATTAAAAAAATAATAATTAGGGCAGTTATAAAACTAATTAAATTCTAGGTTTAGTCCAGTTGCGTAAAATATGTGTACTGCGTAGATTTATGACTGCTTCAAGACGGGCTAGCCGCAAGCCTAGTGAGGCAGGTTATGAGAAACCTCAACTTTTCACGAGCTTGACTTCAAGGTTTGTTACATACTACCTATTGTTTTTATACAGATTTTCCAATAAGAGGTGTTATTTTGATATTCAATCGTAAAAGATCAATGGCTTCGTTGCTTGTGTGGCACGTAGCGCCATCTTGTTGAAAGCAAACGTTGTCCAGATCAATACCATCCAATTCTGGCCACAAAAAATCATTAATCATCTCTCGATAGCGCAATCCATTCACCGTAACTATTGCTCCAGCCTCATTTTAGAAAAAGTAAGGTCCGATAACTCCGCCGGATCATAAACCGCACCAAACAGTCACCAGGTGAGGATAGAAAGGCTTTTCAATAATAAATCTTATGTTTTCCGAGCCCCAGGTGCGACAATTTTGCTTGTTGACGAAGCCACCGAGGTGGAAATGGGCCTCATCATTCAAGATGATTTGCTTTTGATTCACTCAAGTGAATTTTAATAATTTCAATGCGTTGTTGAAGCGTGTATTGTTCCATTTTTATTAATGGTGTAGTTTCTACTTGTCAAATGTAAAAAAATAACAGCTTTAAAAGTAACATCTACCGAATTAGCGGGCCATTCAAAATAACACCTCTTATTGAAAAACCCGTTATTATTATTTTCTGCTGTTAATTCTATTTAGTACCTAATTTATGAACAAATATACACTATAGATACTTAACATGTTTTCTTAGTTATAGTTGCAAATTTTTTAAATATTATTATTTTCTTACTGTTATATTTTTTATTCATTAAAGATAATTTTTTTGTAGTATTAACTTTTTTGATCTTTAATCCACATCTTAATTTTGTTTGTGATTTTATTTTTGTTTCCCTCATTTTATGTGTCGAGTGTGAAATTGTTGAATACCTTTATAGCCTGATATTTGTAGTGACTTTGTCCAAAGCTTGTGCTTATCGATGTAGTTTTTATATTTTGAATGTACGCTCGTCTAACTGGTTTATTATTGTTAGTTTGTGTTTGTTAGTTTTACTCTCAAAACACTACTAGAGTAAATTGAATGTACCTACTTTAGTATGTCTTTTTTAATTATGGCGTAATCCAGTACTTCAAACATGTTAAATATCCGGTCAGTATCAGTCATTCTATGCTTTTTATGTTTTATCTTTATGATAGTTTTTTTGTGTAATTCCATATAATCGATAGCTCAGTTTCTTGCTCCTCCCCAAGCAATTATACTTTATTCTATAATGGATTGACAAATTGCTTAATATTTTGTTTTAATTCGTTTTAGTTTTAATATGAATATATTTGTTTTATGAACGCATCCGAAAGTTCATACATAGCAAATTATTTTCAATTAGATTTGTTTTTATAAAAATGATACTTTTTAAAACAAGAAAATATTTCTTGTAGATTTTTTTAAAATTGAAATAAGTATATAACCGGAATAGAGAGGAGAGATGAGACCTGAGAACACACATTGTGGAACCAGAAGACATAGCCACATATCCAATGACAACCCTGGTGAACTTTATAAAAGGGACCGTGTGACTGTTAAAGGAATGAGGTAAAATGGAAGATAGCACAATGGGCATATGGCCTAATATAAGTGCTCACGGGAACTACAAGTTTACAGCACCGGAGCTTGCAGAATTTTCAAAGATGCGAGCTTTGGTATATCTAAACCATCTCCGCTCTATAAGTAAATTCAAATTATAAAGAAAGGATACTGATAAGTATCAATAATAAGTTACATAACATTCTTATTTTCATTTGAATTACCCAGTTGGTAGAGAGATATTCTCTGGTCTAACTAGGGAACTAGTCTATTTACTTAAACTTATAGATATTAAAGGCGTATGCACAAAATTGTAGATATATCTAGATACGAAAAAAATTTGGTAAGTATTTTCAAAAATGTTTTCATATGTGTAAAAAATATATTTAAAAAATCAACCAGCTTTGGATAAAAATGTATTATTAGTTGGTTTTTAATTTTTTGAAAAGTCTTCTCACTTTTCATTGCATCCGTTAAATCGTTTAACACTTTTGGGTCTATGTATTCGTAATCTATCATTTGCGTTTCAAAATTCAAAGAAGAGGTGACCTTCTGTTTCTCTCTTTTGTTCGTGGAATATGGAGCGCACACGTAAATACTTCGGAAACAAATGTAAATAAGTCTTTATGGTACGTTTACGTAAATTTAACGGAACCTACTCGTGCCTCGTACGAGAATGTACGTGGTCAAAATTTGCCTACGTGATGCGTGACAGTAAAATCGCTTATTACGTACCTACGATAAAATAAGATCAGTTGAAAGTTGAGTCGCTTAAATTGGCTAGACTTAGTGCGAATTAGTTACATCGGGTTATGGTACATTAAAGGCACTAATGATGGCTTGAATCAGATTACTTTTTTATGGCAAGCACCATAACTAGTTTCCAGTGGCTGTAAAGTTCAAATTTGTTTTCTTGCTTGATGACCGCAAATTTTCGAATAGCTCTTGGTAATTACCTTTTAAATGACAAGCTTTTATTTGACCAAATTTATTTGTAAAACTAACTAATCTAACAAGCTCATTTTCCTGCTTATACGTCATTTTTGTGTATGGTAGGCAGATAGGAAAAAAAAATCATTGATTACTTTGGCATGTTAATTACCCAGTGACGTCCACATTGTCAAGCAATGATTTAAAATAAAGATATTGGATCAAATCAAATATATGTTATTATTAAAGACAATATTAACGAAAAACGTGAAAAGGAAAAGACAGAAAAAAGATTCAGCAGCATCTAGAAATTGAATCCAAGTAAGGATATTCCTTGCAGGGAAGTGCTCTGAACACTGAACAAAATTTGACCATATCAACTTACGTCTTTTAAATGTATCATACTTCGATTGAGAGTTGCCAATATTATCTTCATTTTCTTTTTGTCTGCTCTTTTTCAGTATGATTTCAAGATTATACCCGAACTAAATATTACAATTTGAGGTTTTACTCATAAAGTTATTCCACCATAAAAAAATGTTGTTTCTTATAAGTTCCATAGAATATTTGGCTATACTACCTCAGATCGACAGCCTCCATGGTTGAGGGGTAAGGCTCTCGGCTAGCAATTCGAAGGTTGCGGGTTCAAATACCGGCAAGCGCAAGTAAATTTTAATTGACTAATTTGAGTAATTTCACAATTTATTCATTGAAAATAATATGTAGTATATTCAGTATTGCCCTTGTGTAAGACCACCAGTCGTTGCTTGAAATGGTTTTGGACGCGTTTGGTAAGCAGATCTGAATGGCCAGGTTTCCAGCTTCCGCCTTCCCATCTGCTTCTCATCCTCACCACCTTTGAGAATTCCATGGCTCCAAACGGTATTATTGTGCGTATTCACCTAAACAAAATTCTAGGCAAATACTAGTGTTGTGGTGGTCGGATATTAACATTCAAATGTGTGCCAAAAAGAGTTAAGTTTCATTCCGTCATATTTTCCACTCCAATCAGATAATGGAATGATGTTAAATTATGTTGTTGATTATATTCTTATTTCAGAATAAATAAATGCCACAGTGACAATATGTTTTTTACTATTTTAATTGCCTTACTTACACGATACAAATACATTGTTACAAATTTTTAAAGATCCAATTTATCCTAGTGCTGACTCCCTGTAAACCCCGTTCAAAAATATTCAAATTGTCGTCATCATTAGAGCACTCACCAATAATATTTTTTCACATTCCATAGGGACGGATCCGACCACCATAAATGCCAGCTTTTGTTTTCCATGAGAACATAATATTACATGTATAATATGCGACGGAGGTATTCACGGTTTGCGTAGCTTTTGTCTTGAAGCATATTTGTACCAATTGCAAAGAAGTTGGTAACCACCCTAAAAACAACTATTCAGTGGAGTGATTTTAAAGTTTGTTGGTTTATACGAAATTTAATCAGACAAAACCAAAGTACAATATTATTAGTGTTTTTTTAAAGAATTATTTTTGAATTATCACATCTATTTACGGAAGTTACACTACTTACCTAGAGTTGTTTACTAACAATCTTCATAAAGATGCCTAAAACTACACATCTCTATAACGTCGCCAGTTTTCTACTGATCGACATGCCTGTAAGGTCAAAATCTGCTCATGCAAAATACGTACCTTGATTTTAACAAAAATACCACATAAAAATTTCTTCCTGGTTGTTATATTACAGATTATTTTCGTTGATAAAATATGTCAAGAGAGCTTTACTGTAAAATCAAAAGACATCTCCAAACGATATCCCTAAAAAGTCTTTTCTCTATGGATCTGAGCTATGGTCAAAAAATCAGTTGAACAAATACAAATTTTAAATTTTACAATGAAACTTTGATTTCGGAATAACCTTAATGAATATAGTAAATTCGAAATTAATTTATTCGGCGTACCCCAAGGAAGTTATCTTGGACCGATACTATATCTAGAATAGGTAAATAAATGTGTATAAATAATAATTCTACATGCCAAATGAAAAGTTTATCTAATTTATTAATAACATACCAAATGAGAAATTTTGTGGGAAGAGATGAAATATAATAAAAGAAAATCTGAAGAGAATGTAATGAAACAGGCCTGTTAAAAGTTGAGTTTTATTAACGATATCGATGGAAAAGGTCGAAAACAAAAACAATCTCTCTTCAAAACTTTACTGAATACCTCTTAGTTTATTATAATGTATTTTTTCATCCACTACCATTATAAAATATTCGTCGTATTATGAATAATTCAATTGTTTGCTTTACGTAACTTGTCAAGTCGTCTAAAAAGTTTGCTATTGTAACTAAAATGTATACTTATCACATAAATATTTATTGAATAATGGTATTAGATGAGGTACTTTCATTTTGTAACATATATTAATCGTGGAATTTAAATATATTTATGCATACAATTTTTTTATTACAGAAAGACATTCCTATATTACGAATAACTTGTCAATATTTGAAAATATCCCACCACCATCACAGTAAGCTGAAAATGTAGCTTGTGTCGTGATGGAGGACTTAACCAGACGAGGAATTGCACTCTCCGCCTGGGTAGTATCAAAAATCTAAAAGATATAGCGGTTAAGTGATAATAGCCACGTTTTTTAATATGTCATATCCAGAGGCGGCTCGTGCATATCACTTTTTAAATAAATGTACCTTGTATGTGATATACGTGTATGAAATCAATTAATGGGTAATTAATTAATAAACTCCACCAAGTTAAATTATTTGTAAAATAATTGAATACGTAATACTGCTCCTTCAGCGTCCTCAAAATCATCTCGAGATCAAAGGACATGTAATTCTTCGCTAAAAATCTCGCAAAATGGTTTAAATTCACCGCGCATGATTGCCAAAGTATCAATATTGTAGCGCTAACATTGTAAATTAGTATTATTCCTAAACGAATCCATTCCAGATACAATGGATTTTACATGATCAAAGTAATGCAAAGTACTTGTATTTTGAAGTTTTTGAATACAGATTAACTTTTTTATTTTTCATAAAACCTAGAAAACCAAGGATCAAACAAAACTTTTATTTTAAAAAATTACATCTCAATGTAAAACCATTTAGTTTGCTCATTTCTCTAACAAAAATAACTTTTAGAGCTATCTGTGTTGTATTTCCGTTTATACTTATATGACACAGTTCTAACATCAAGTTATAAATCACTTTAAGCCTTTTGCAATTGCCATTTTGCATCGACAGATGATCGTTTTTACAAGGCTCAGTTTAGTTCGTCATTTTAGTGGGATAACTTTAATTTCTAACTTCACCTTGCAATGTTCTGAGGTGTCAATATTTACAAAGATCATTTCTCATTAGATCCTTGACATTTTCTGATTTTGAGGTTCAACCTTGTGTAATTTTTATTAGTCTTGCTCGTGCTTCACACTGAGTTTTCACGATCAGACTCAGACAGTGACTTTGCTCTTGTTTGAAGGTCAAGTGTACAAATTTTCATCAACGTTGGAATAAAAGTTTAGATCAAAATTTAAATTAAATATATAACATATATTTGTAACTTCGTATTATGAATTAATAAAATGGTACGTTTGAAGGTAATTCTAAGAAGGTTCTGTGGTAATTCACTTTGAAATAAGTCTAACTTATGTTGTCTGTTAGAAAATTCTGTTTCAAGTCTTCGAAAATCAATACTCAATACTGCTATCAATCTGTTTGATTGGGTAAATAATATAACAAGTAGATACATAACTTCTCTTAACTTGGTGGTCTTAATAATAAAGTTTTTTTTTTCAGTTTCCAGAATGACGGTGTAACTTTACGGTGATATGAAAATATTCATGAACTTTAAAGTTGGCCCACGAGAGGTGATATTTGGATTTTTTTAAATTATCCTTACACAGGAGGTCCTGATAAAAACAATTTCTCTCAGGGCTTATGCTGTGTGGAGGTTCGTTTTAAGGAAAGTAAGTAGGAAGGAAGTAGAGAAAGCTCCAGGAAAGAAAAAGGTATGAGGGGTGAGTAGGAATTTAGAGATCAGTGTGTTCAGGAGTGACGAGTCAAAGGTTCTCCCCAAACCAGCCACTCGGACACGCCACACCTCAGCACATTTGAGCACACCTCACCCGATGAACCCGGACACCCCTGCTAATTCACAAAACGTAGCGAACCAGTTTGGGTGACCTAAGGCAGAGTTGTTGGTTATGCAATAAATAGTTCCTGGAGCGGCGGTAACCTAACCCGCCTCCCAAATTGAATAACGGTATTTCAATCTGCATCACATTTGATGAGAATCAAATCGATGAAATTTTTCTTACTAATTAATAGTAGCTAGATTGGACGGACAACCACTACGACAAAGCCCACGGTCTAGGCACATACTTACAATTCTGTTATTCTGAACCTTGAAATGGCACTCAAGTAGGAGGGGTGGATAGGAATCTGGGCATCAGTGTGTCCAGGAGTGACGGACGAATAAATATATCTCTCCCACTGCGGTGCAAGGCAATGGGTCGAAAAAACCGACCAAACCATCCACTCCCGATCTGGCACGCCACGCAACTGGTGGGCAGGTGCATCTTGAACACACCTCACCCGATGAACCCGGGCACCCCTGCAAATCTGGTATAATTGATCGTTTCATGTTTTCTTCGGGCGCCCCCGACTTAACCATTCACATTCGAGTAATATATTCTGCTTACGCCTCCTTTCTTCGCTCATTCGCTCTATATGTCAAAACGTTCTTTCTTACTGATTATGCTCACATCGACCTTGCATTATTTGAGAATATCCACATTTCTCACTTGGTCACACATGTCTTTTCCACAAACATGCCTCAGGAATTTCATTTTCACAGCATTCAGTCTGCTTTCATCCTACCTCCGATGAAAGTAGACTAACATATTATTCAGGAACAACTTTTTCTTTAACTTATTTTGAAGGTTATAACCATCATGTAATATTTTTTTTTTTTTTTTACAGTTATACCGCACAAGAGTCCCAACTGCTCCCGTCTGGAGCCAGTGAGACTATGGCATCCCCAATTGGGGTATGTTGTGAGGCTGAGGGTATTGGGGAGGGGAAGGAGATGGGGAAGAGGAAGGTGGGGAAGTACCTGGTTATTCAGATCTGGTCACCAAACACGGCTAAAGCCATTTCAAGCAACGTTTCAATTCTGAATGGTGGTCTTACACCAGGGCGATACTGAGAGTATCTTCCACTCTGGAACGTGCCGCAAATATACTACGTATTATTTTAATTTAATTAATTGTGAAATAACACAAATTAATCAAATAAAATTTATTTGCGCACGCCGGGATCGAACCCGCGACCGTCGGATCTGTAGTCAAAAGCGTATACCACTAGACCACGCCGGCCGATATATCAATATATCATTGAAGAAGAAGATAATACTAATAAATCTAAAAGAACCTGAAACAGTACAAGACACACAATAATATAACGGTCAAAACTAGGAAACGAACCCAGGATCTCTTGTCTACCGGGTCGAGTGGTTTTTCCTCAATGATATAATAGATTGTTGTAATTTTTTTATACATTTGAACTATCCCCGTTAACCTCCAATTCTCTGGCCGTTTCCACCTTTTAGCAAATTTGGATCACCTGCCAAGCATAACGATCATGCAGTTTCATGTGTCAATTGTCAATAGTTTGGTCCAGACCAAATGATTTGACAAATTTCACAAAAAAATAGTATAGTTAGATAGAACAAATATGTTAGGAGGAAGTCGGAACACGTATTATTAAAAAAAATATATATTTTCGCTTCTCGTCCATTACATTTATTCAGACAAGGGCACCTGCGTCAACACGTGTTCAGATCTATTATGAACGACTGATATTTTATTAAGAAATGTTAATGCAGTCACATATTTAAGAGTATCTTGATAAAAAAACAGTACTCATTTTTCTCCGTGTGTACGCCACTGTCGATTGAAAGTTTGTTGCGAGATCTTTGGAGCACATTCCTTTAAAATACCGTTAGAGCAAATATAGTTTCCTCATAAAAGTATAAGTTTCTTACGATTCCCGTCCAAAGATAGGAAAATCTTTATTTCAGACATAGATTCGAATGCATTTATAATTTTTTTTTCAATTCATATTGTCTGTCGAACAAAAATTATAAATTAATAATAAATCTGTAAGTAACTATTTTCAATATCTAAATCACTCCAAACTTTTCGCATCACTTTTGCCAAAGTTTTGATGGAACTTTCATGTAAGGTTCAAACGGTGAAAGTGGTAAAAGATTTTTTTGTACAGCGAACCGTTTATTCATTTCGTAGGTAACTTATGGAAAAAACTATTTAACTTTTTTTATAAGGGATAAATTAGTGTTCTAAATCTTTTTCCGCAAATTTTGCTGTGAATAAGTTTTATCTGCGAGGAAATAATAGTTTATCTACTTTAAAAACACTTTTTTTCTTACTGAACATACATACGTTACATTTTATAGACAGAAATTTGAACACTGAGAATTGATTATTTTTTTATGAAAAACTAATGTTTATAAGACAAGTTTTTTATGTATAGAACAAAGGATAACAAATTATTATTAGCATTAATTACTCCCCTGAAATATTCATACAAATTGAAAATATCTCCCGAGTAAAAATAAATGCCGCCGACGGAAATTGAACCCGCCCCTTCTGATATCCGGTCAGGTGCTCTGGACCACTGAGCTACTTCCGCTTATTTCCGACCCGCCAAATAATTTAATATGTACACGTAGGTAATACAATCGACAATTACTGCTCATTATATTTTTTCACCTGTAAACGACAAAACTTATTTTAGTAGAAAAGGCTTTGTTAGTACTGAATTTTCCACTAGGTAAAATTTTACATTGGTATTATACATAACAATACTTAATAATACAAAAATAGAAAAAGGAAGGTTAAGTAAAACAAAAAAGGAAACAGAAAATGATATACATATAAGCACAAAGCCAAGGTAGGAATTTACAAGAAGATACTTACTCACCCAATAATACATTGGTAAAAATAGCTTATGCTCGATTACAAATACACGGGATAGGAAAGGAGGGAGAAAGAAACAAAACAAAGTACAACACAACAAGAATTGCGTATTTTCGTTATAATATGTTTGAACATTTTTTTTTAAGCCTTACTATGAATTTTTGAATTATGCTGGCTGTTTTTATACATATCTGGAGTTATAGAGTATGTAGGCAATGTATGTAGTTAAGATATTTTATCCCATATTTCGTAGTGTGTGTTATCGGATTTTATTGTTATTCCGAGTACTGTGGTTGTGGATGTCTTGATTGAAAAGTAGCTTGAAGTTGTTAGTGTGGGTTGATTAATGGGTAGTTTTTTAGGATTTTCGTAATTTCATCTTTGGGAAGTACTGTCATAGGATGGAAACCAGATATTGGGGTAAAAAAAAGTAGATATTCAAAAAATTCTGCTTTACATTATGGGGCTTTTAATTCAGAAAAAAATGAAAAAATAAAAATTAACTCTTTATTTTCATATCATGTAAATACCGAATGATAAGTTGGTATTTATTAGATTGTGAATCCCGCAACAGAGTTGCTACTGCCCAGAGGCAGTGGAACTATGGCATCAATAATAATCGGGATATGATGGGAGGGGGGCGATCAAACCTAAGCTTTTTAACCTAAATAAGAGATTGGATAGTCTGTTCTTACCACCAATATATGTCTTTACTAAATATGTCATCTTTCAAATCACTAAATTCAACTGTGAAAATTTGACCATAAACATGTACTGTTGTAGATAGGTACCTAACATGATTAATCTGTAATTTTTTAATGTTAATTTATTGTTTTTAATTTGTAGATCTCATTTTCAATTTTAGATCTTATTTAAAATATTCTATAATATTATTATTCAATTTATTTAAAAAAAAGGTTTTTTCATAAATAAATTCTGTAGCGTAATTATTATTACGCTTCACAATTGTTTCGCATTCTAATTGCAATATTTCATTGTTTCTGATGGGCAGTTTGATAATGTTATCAAACGTTATGTTAGCTCATAATAATTACTACGCATGACAGCTGTTCCGCTTTATCATCATTTATGTACACAGCACAACTTGTTTATAAATAATTTTTATTTATATATCGAATTATTATTTAATTGAATATGTAAAAGAAAAAATTAAAATTATTTTTTAAAACTCTATTTTTTAATTTTGTCTTAATTATGGAATATAATCGTATGTATAACTATTAATTTATTTTAGCCTTACTTTTTAAATGTAAATCTTTTAAATTACTTTTTTTGGTTCCATGATAACTCAACACCGTGACAATTCAACACACTTTTAAAAAGTGATATAAAGTCATAAGAAACAATGATTTTTTTTTTAACATAACCTAACCTAACCTACTTATCCCAGTTTATAAAGTTTTTGTTTCATCACTTTCCTTGACTTTATATAACTTTTTAAAGATGTGATGAATTATCATTGGGATGATTTATCCGGTCACCACTTTTTTTATCGTTAACGACATATACTTTGTTTTTTGTTTTTCAAATGTTATGTTATTATTCTAGTTATTATATTATAATAAAACCTATGTACGACTACCATGATACGGGTACGAGCTAATCGGAGAACACAAATAAAATGTAAAAACTATAATTAAATAAAAAATTACAATCCATTCCAAAGTTACGATTTTTAAATTCAAAAGAAAGCGCTCACAAAGGTACCCAAGAATTTATCCTGTAAGCGACCAATATCGCGCCATTACTCTTGTCCTGGCTTTACTTTCGGCCAATAATGTTTAAAACAAATTATAAATCTCCATTACTGTATGGCTCCAGACAGGGTGCGTCGTGGGATAAGACAGAGGCTGTCGCATTCCCCCGAACAGTGACCCTTGTCACGTGGTTATTGTAACATGTAACGCTATACACACCATTATTAACTTGTAGCCTACCTTTCTACCAACTAAGGTTGGGAGTAATTCTACTGTTGGAGCTAAGAAAAATTCTCAACTATATTATGTTAACCATTGAGTGTTACCGTGGGATTAAGTGGCAATAAATGAATGTAAGGATGAGTTTATTATTCAGAAATAAAATGAATATTTAAGAATACTAAAATGTATTACCACAAAAAAGACATAATAAAAAAGAAATTAATTAGCATCCTTCTATATAATCTGTCTGGCAAAGGGCTTGCATAGGTAAAATGAAGATGTGATACCAGTTCGTTCTTGATGTGGAGTAGTAGATTCCGGTTCTTCACAGCAACTCCCAGTTTATAATTTATCCAAAAAAATTATATTGTAGTCCAATGCAAAACAGCCTCACGCTGCTGGTCTCCAAAAGGGTCCCTCTTAACCAATGAGGATCGGCAGATGCTACCCGATTCCATCAATCCAATGGTCAATGCTCCATAATATGCAAAGCTGATGCTCACAAAAATTGGCGAATGTGTTCGTCGAACCTCAGCCAAGAGGAATGCCCGCTGCTCTGGGCTGGTGATCAAAGAATGGCCACTGCTCCCAATGCAAATCATAGATCCTTGCTCCCTCAGGTTTGGCAACTCTCGAAGTCAGAATTCCAGGTCTGTTGATTTGACCAATAGCAAAATGACAATGTGTAGGTACTTAAAGATCCCACACACCAAGACCATAGATGCGATGTAAGAAAAGTGATAAAGCACACACACCTTGTTACAAATCTTATATGTAACAAACTCATATGGTCACGTAGAAATTTTTTTCCAAATGATAATCCCTGGGAGGAATAGTGGACACATGATGAAGGAAGCAGCTATAATCAAACTTACAGATAGAAATTTTACTGAAATTTAATTTAACAAAATATGATTATTTATCATTTTTATTAAATTAAAGAAATAACTTGCAAACAAGCTGCCTTGCGGCAGTAATTTTTGTGTAATAAGTAAAATTCTAGTAATATCGATGTTTTATAATAAATACATAAATAAATGTAGCCTGTAGTATTATGGCATCCTAAATTGATTGGAGGTAAAAGCTGAAGGGAATAGGGCGATGAAGGAGATGAAGAAGAGAACGGTGGGAAAGTACCTTGCAATTTAGATTTGGTCACCAAACCCAGATAAAGCAATTTCAAGCTATAGAAGTATTTCATCAGAGACGGCCGTGGTCGAGGGATAAGGGTCTCGACTAGCAATCAGGAAGTTAATTTTCTTATAAAATAATGTGTTATTTCACATTTTTTTAATTAAAAATAACATGTTGTTTTTTATTACACGTTTCAAAGAGTTGTAAAACATCACTTTGAATTGAACCGCTGCTTGGAATATCTTTAGCCGTGTTGGTGACATACTTCCTAATCCTTCGTCTTTCTCATCTCGTTCCCCTCCCCACTGCCTTCAGCCTCACAACATGCCCCATTTGGGAATGCCGTAGTATCACTGGCTCCAGATGGTTGGGAGAATTCTTATGCTGTATACACATTAAAAAAAGAAAACTTGTGATTTTAATTTTATTTACCACCCTTGAAAATTAGATATAACTCTTATTAGGAAAGTGAAATAAACTGACAAACGCTTACAATATTGTGTTATTATATGGTTGTAGGCTGTACCACTTTTAATGTAAGGTTCGAGATTATTCATATAATGATATATATATATATATATATATTTTTTTTTTTTTATTTATTTATTAAAGGTAAACAAAGGTGTACATATAAGTAATAAGGTTTACAATTTACAACGACAATATTTAGTACTACTCTTCCAGAGAAGCATTAGCTTGTGGTTTGAAATGGATATGTTCACTGTTAACCCACTGCAAAGATTACGTATACGTTTACTGTTTATATTACGGTTACTAGTTGCGAGCTGAGATGTGAGAGGGAGATTAAACTAAAACATGGGCTTTTATACAATTATTATACAACTGTCTCGCGCTGCACTGACAGAGTCAAGCACATGATTTCATGGTCCCAAAATTTTCATTTATTGAGATGATGGTAGCTTTTCTTTTTCATTTAGGCAGTGATTTAGATAGATAAGCTTGGGAGAATAAAAGTTTTTCATTAAAGTGAGGAGATCAATAAATGTTTACCTATACGTACACTAATGCTTAATTATTACGGGGAGCAGTACCGATTCATCAAACTCAAGAAACCAATGTCCACCAATGTGCTGATTTGAAAAAAATACTGGATGACGACCGGCAGCGGCTGCAGCATGAATGGCAAAATTTCTTAAGACCACTGACGAAATAGTTGAGATCAACAGAGGGCGATGGAGTTTGGATTAAATTCTGTGACACAATATTGGAGTTTAACTGAGTATAAAACGAGGTAGCAGTGGGTATTTTACAACACATGTAGCTCTTCTAATTCAAAGTTGAAGACTTGATATATTTTTTAATCAATAAACACACCGTATGTAATCGATATGTTGTAATTTCTCCGCCTCATCACAGTTTTTTGACACACAATAACCAGATGGAAATACCCAATCATTTTTCTGTGTTCCTGGTATTTTGTTCTTATCGACAGGTTCACGTTTTGTAGTTTATATTTTTATATCTAGCGCAGATCCGTGACAAATCATAGATAGTTTGAATTCTTGAAGAATCAGTTCCAATTTTGAAAAAGGCAACTAGAACAATTTTCTATTAAAATATTATATCAAAGCAAATGTTCTAGAGTTCATTGAACCGGAGTTACAGATAGATATGTGGAGTCACAAGTCACAACCGAAAGTAGTATTTTTTTTGAGTTATGCCAGACATTGCCACAATTTCTGTCATTTAAAAAAAGCGTTATCTACACGGAGAAAAATCAGTATTACTAATTTCTTAAGAGTCTTTTATAATTGTTTATCCGGTGTCACGAAGCAGATTTCTCAAACGCATTTTAAAAAACCCCGCGAAACTAAAATTAAACGTAGATCCTCGGCAACACAAAGTGGCATGCTCACGTCTCACTGTGCAAGCAACGCCAAACACCAACGGCTTTCTGTAGCCGCCCGCGGCCATCACTCGGAATGTAGCTTTGGTCTCGACAACATGTGTGTGTGGTTTGCCAGAAAACCGGTCTCGGATGTGGAATGTGGAGTGCCCGCCACATTATTGAATCCTGGCACGCGCACGTTTTGCGCGTGTGGACGAGCACCACCTTGGTAACTACTCCACCATGACTGTGAGTAACACCTCCATGGTCTCACAACTCCTGCATCTCCCGGGACGGCTCATGTAAGCGTATTACTTAACTTTTGCCCCATTATGTGCCTTCTTTTAATGTCTGTTAAACACGCCTGCCAGCCAGAGCAAATACGAGAGAGATTTTTCAATTCAACCAGCCAGGAAGTGATTTAGGATGTATACTGTGTCCCCATTTGTGTTATACAATGTACCTGTTGACTGTAAGTACACCCATTTATCATTCCCATAGGAGTTTCATTTGACGAGAGAAGTGGAGTCTAGATTGTTGAAAGTCCCCCGTGTAAAGGCATCCTTGCCAACCCTAACCTGAATGATCAGATTTCATAATTCTACTACTGAGCTCCAAGCCCAACAATGACGCTCTACATGATTCCTAACACTGGCGCCCCACGCCAATTCCTAACACCGGTTAAAAAAAGGATTGCAAGGGATAAATTTGAAGTAAATTCGTAATAATATAACTCGTTTTCACGCGCTTGAGTTTATCTTGTTAATATCTAATGACGAAATGCGAAAATTTTTGAATTTTTTTAACACGTATTTCGACAACGTGGTGACAATACATTGGTATTTTACGAAACATTTATCAGAAAACCTATTAAATCACTCATTAAGACCCTGCAATCCCGTTTTTAACCGGATAATGAATAATATGAAGAGATTCTTAATAGATTAGCAATAGTTTTTGTCAGTATTTTTTCTCCGTTTACGTTTAACGTTAGTCAGCAAAATTTATTTTACGAAGAGCGGAAAGTGAGTTAAGGTTATTATAAAGGTCTATGTGTTTTTCAAGCGGTTTTGGATTTTAATAATTATGGGGTAGAATGAATGTGAGTGGAGAATATAGGAAGAGCAAAGGGGAGAGGTTGTTTTTGAAGTTCCCAGATAATTTGTGTGATGTCTATGAAATTACCCACAGAATTTTAACTCGTAATGGTTGACATTGGAAAGATAAAACCTGCTTTAAAGACAAATTTAAAATTCTGGGAGTGTAAAAAACATGGAAAAAAGAGTAACAATTATTTTACAAGCAATAATTGTTCGCCTGAAACACTCATCCACATTGAAAAATCTCCTGATAAAAGATACATGACGCCAACGGGACTCGAACCCAGAGCTGTCGACCGGAAATCGAAGGGACACGGGTTCGAGTCCCGTTGGCGTCATGTATCTTTTATCAGGAGATTTTTCAATGTGGATGAGTGTTTCAGGCGAACAATTATTGCTTGTAAAATAATTGTTACCCTTTGTGCTATGCATAAAAATCTTGTCTCAAAACATTAAGTTTACTAAAAATAATAATTAATATTTGACAAGTTCAAGTATTTCACCTAAAAATGTAGACAATTTGTCTCGATGCCATCTAGTGAGAGAGTTAGCACTTACAATGCCTTTCTCATATAAAAATAAAGATGGTTGTTTTCAGGTGAAAAATGTAACAAGCAGTAATTGTTGAATGAAACACTAGTATATATTGAATAATTTCGCGGGTAAGAGATAAGCCGCCATAGCTCAGTGGTCAGAGCTGTCGACCGGAAATCGAAGGGACACGGGTTCGAGTCCCGTTGGCGTCATGTATCTTTTATCAGGAGATTTTTCAATGTGGATGAGTGTTTCAGGCGAACAATTATTGCTTGTAAAATAATTGTTACCCTTTGTGCTATGCATAAAAATCTTGTCTCAAAACATTAAGTTTACTAAAAATAATAATTAATGGAAAAAAGACTCTAGCATAGATAGTATCATTACACTACATTTCTCACTGATCAGAAAATTCCAAGAAGTAAATGAAATTTATATCAATTTAAAAAACGTTAATATTAACATTCAGACGGAATAGGGATACATACAAAATAATAATAATATGTGACCAACCTTTAATTCAAAAGATAATGCTTTTCATAGAAGAACAGTATAAATCATGAGATACAAAATAGCATATTGTAAAACCAGAATTATTATGTTACTTACAAAAGTTTCATCACTTAAAAGAATAAAAAGTAAAATATAAGCTATGATATTTTGGGCACACAAATACGCCCACAACACACTTCTATCGGCTTATCTTGTCAGTGGCAATAACTGATGAGCTGAGTTTTTTTTAAATGTGTAAAACCGCAGAAGAGTTCCAACTGCTCCCAAACATCTAGAGCCATTGAAATCATGGCATCCCCAATTGAAATACATTGGTTACGAGCCTGAATATAGGAGGATGGAAATGAGATGGGTGGAGGAAGGTTGGGATGGACCTAGAAATTTAAATCAGGTCACCAAGCCTGGCTAAAGCCATTTATAGCAAGTTTTCGATTCTAAAATGTGGTATTTCTCCTCTTTAGAAAGTGCCACAAACAAGGCTAAAATTTGGACAATTCCATCTGCAAAGAAAATTCTTGTTTACATTATTGTTATAAAAAAGCAATTATGTTTAAAAAGTAACTACTATTGCCCTCTACATTGCATTTATTAAGACTAGGTTTGAAGCTTAACTGAACCCTGTCGTCTTACTTGGGTTTAACTATTTACATTATGATAAGGCAGTTTATGATACCATTGTAAATACAGAATTCTGCCAAGAATTACTTCTTGTTGCTTTGTACGCGGAACAAAGCAGTTCTCTTCAGAAATAGCAAGAGGACCGAGCCGTCCTTCAACTGGGTAGAAATTAAAAAGTACAAAGTCATCATGTTAATTATTCCTTGTAAATATGTAAATAAACTCAGACGAATATTTAAAAACCAAAGTGTTTTTCTTTAGCGAAGTGGCCTGAATCCCCAACAATTATTATGAAATTAAGAATTTATGATCTAACAGTTTCTCTTAAATATTTAGCAGTGTGTGGTGCAGGTTTCGAAAGTAAGTGGTTTCTTGAGGTAGTTTAATACTGAACGAGTATATAATTTTGATGGGATGCTTAATGATTTGGGTTAATACTTAGTAGTTGTTTTACTCAACTCGTTATAAGTTAGTTCTGCAGAACAGTCTAAAATGTATACTTTAATAGTACTTTCTCAGAAATAGTCTGCCATCCTTCCTATCGATTGAGCACCATTCCTTTTATTATAATTTCTTCAGCAATTAAATTAAAAATAAAACCAGGAGTTCCGTAAACAGTATACCTATCTACCAAACCACATATTTTATGTAACATTTTTTTATGTTTCAAATAAGGAATTGCACATTTTTTTCAAAGAAACGTCACTATTACAATGAAAATTATTTTTTTTTTAATTTTCTTCAGAGAATGTGGATACCATCATATTGAAAATATGTGATTTAAAAGGTATACATATACATGACAATGAATCTTTACTAATCCATTAAAACTGTAACCATCTTGAAACGGAAACGATAACAACTTTACGGACAGGCGAAATACAAAACGCTCGAGTTAAAAGAGGACTTCACTACGCTCAGCTAAAACAAAAATAAACTTAAGTTGGAATCGAAATCGAGATAATATACGCGCGGCTCAAGTGTATTAGAGAGACGTATGGTTGAATTTGGGAATCTTAACGACTCAAAGAAATCGCGTCCAAAAATATTGGCCTTCCAGCGCGGCGTTATGGATTTCTGTGGGGTTTATTTAAATTATTTCTGATAAACGTATTACTAAAATCTCAGATGTTTCTAGACGAATACCTCGGGAAGTTACTGATTCATCGCCTAGAAAAATACAATCTGGTGCTTACCGCAAATTTCATAGTTGAAACACATCACGTACAAATTTTTTATTTTATTGATTATTATTTATTAATCCTAAATATAAATAACTCACATCCGTAAGTAAAATTTAAAAAAATAAACATTTTTTTTTTTTTTTTTTTTTATATTTACTCCACACAGGAGGCCCTGAAGAAAATAATTTCCCTCAGGGCCTATGTCATCTTTGGGGATGCTGTGTGGAGGGTCTTTTTGTGGAGAGGAAGGAGTGAACATGGGTCTTGAAGAGTCCCATGTTGTAGGAGGGAGGAAACACAGAGGCCGGCAGTTCGTTCCACAGCCGAGCTGTTGAACTTAAGAACGAATCGTAGAAGCGACCCGTTCTCATGTGACAAGTGTCAACTGTGTACAAATGTTGGGCGCGCGTTTGGCGTGTATCCCGACTACGCACCGGTGCCGAAGGGATCAATGACGCTAGTTCCTCAGAGCATCTTCCATTGTAATACCGATAGAACAAGGACAGCATACCTACCTGACGCCTGTGCTCTAAAGATTGCAGTCCGTTTGTTAAGATTGGGGAATCTATCAAACGGACCGCCCGTTTCTGCACAGAGTCAAGGGTTTTTTTCAGGTATTTTGGGGCTCCAGACCAGAGATGGCTGCCAAATTCGACAGTAGGGCGCACTTGCGATTTGTACAGGGTGAGCAGTTGTGTACTATTAAAGTATCTGCGGGCCCTGTACAGTACGCCCAGCTTCTGAGAGGCCAACTTTACTCTGGCTTCGATGGAGCCCCCGTACCTGAGCTGGTCACTAATAGTTACACCAAGCATATCAATGGAAGGCCTGTTCGGAAGATTGCTTCCGTTAAAGGAGACTAGATTATCATTTGGATCCCTTTTAGACGTAATCAGACAGGATTGGGTCTTTGAAACATTAAATTCGACGAGATTATTTTTACCCCAGGAGGAAATACTCTCGAGATAACCGTCCATTCTCTGCTTCAAAGCCCTCCGAGCCGTTGGAGTTTGTGTGCCCTTTGGGGGCTTGTCAAACAAAAAGCTATCATGAACTGTACTGTCATCCGCGTAACAATGAATCGGTGCACATGTCAAAAGGTCATTGATGTGCAACAAAAACAAAGTCGGAGACAGAACCGATCCCTGTGGGACGCCAGCATTTATGGAGTGCGAGGAAGAGGTGAAACCGTCAGCAACCGCCTGAATCGACCTATCCCTTAAAAAGTCAGCAATCCACGTACACAGGGATGCGGGAAGTCCGTAAGAATGCAATTTGTTGACAAGTCCTCGGTGCCAGACCCGGTCAAAGGCCTTGGATATGTCTAGTGCGACCGTTTGGGTCTCACCGTGACGTTCCAGGCACCGCCCCCAAACATGCGTCACATACGCGAGAAGATCACCGCACGAGCGGTTCCGCCGGAATCCGTATTGACGGTCGTTGATAATTTTGTTCTTCTCGAGGTATGTGAGCAGTTTGTCGTTGATCACACGTTCCATCACTTTGGACAGAACTGATGTGATCGCTATGGGGCGGTAGTTGGCCGGGTTGGAGCGGTCACCTTTCTTGGGAATAGGGTGAATTACCGCTTTTTTCCAACCAGAGGGCACAGTGCCACACTTCAGGGACATATTATCGTTATGAATTCGTCGGAATTAATTAAAAAGTGAGCCTCGAGCAAGCCCTCGTTATTACGTTATTACAGCCTTGTGTCGCCTTAAAATAAACCAGCACTGTAATTATTTATGCGAAAAGGGAGAAAAAACACTTTTTCATGAATGAGTATTTTTCAAAGTTTTAAAAATACACAAAAATGCATTATTGTAGATCAAATATTTGGAATTTTCTGTTCCGTTGTAAATAATTTATATAAGTCAGAATCTTCAGAGATGTTTTTTTAACAGTTTGTCGTAAGGTTTATTGATATTAAATATCGTGTTGAAAGCATAAGCTCATTTCTTCGACTCTGTAAATAATACATTTAATATGCCAAGGTAACCTCGTTACTTGAGCAAACTCAAGAAAACCAGAGAAAACATGTTCATTGCTCACGGGCTGCTCAAGGGACCAAGACAAGTAGTTGTTCAGAGGCAAACAAAATAAATATTGCTGTTTTTCAAGATTAAGAAAAAAGACGCAAAAAAACGGGGGGATGAAGTTCAAGAAAGTCGCTATGAATAAATTAAATGTTCTGTGTTTATTTTGTGATAACGACCTTCACAAATTTATATCAATATTATTTTTAATTATTAATTTATTAATTCTTTTAGGGGAGTCAGTACGGAATTAGATCGCTGTAGTCAACCGCTGTTTGATGATGATAAAAACCGTTAACTATTGTTTACTACAGTGTTTTCCAATAAGAGGTGTTATTTTGAATAGCCCGTTATTTCGGTAGATGTTACTTTTGAAGCTGTCATTTTTTAACATTTGACAAGTAGAAACTAGGGCATTAATAAAAATGGAACGATACACGCTTCAACAACGCATTGAAATTATTAAAATTCACTTGAGTGAATCAAATGCAAATCATCTTGAGTGATGAGGCCCATTTCCACCTCGGTGGCTTCGTCAACAAGCAAAATTGTCGCACCTGGGGCTCGGAAAACCCAAGAGTTATTGTTGAAAAGCCTCTTTATCCTCAACGTGTGACTGTTTGGTGCAGTTTATGGTCCGGCGGAGTCATTGGACCTTACTTTTTTGTAAATGGGGCTGGAGCAACAGTTACGGTGAAGGGATTGCGCTATCGAGAGATGATTAATGATTTTTTGTGGCCGGAATTGAAGTATTGATCTGGACAACGTTTACTTTCAACAAGATGGCGCTACGTGCCACACAAGCAACGAAACCATTGATCTTTTACGATTTAATATCAAAATAACACCTCTTATTGGAGAACCCTGTAGTTATTTCATAAAGCATTTCAAAAATTGGATGGACATACTAAAAGAATACCGAAATTCATGATGATGCGGGTGACAATAATTATTATAATACCCAAGTACAGACTTTGAATTCATGAGATTTTTTGCTACGCACTGCACTGTAATTTTATTTGTAGAAATGTTCATTATATACATATGACACTTTTAACCAAACTCTTGTATGTGATATATATATATAAATTAAAAATATGTAAGTAGTATACAAATGCAATCAAAATTAAAACCAATCCAAAAATGCTGAGCTTGGTGTTTTATGGAAGTTTTTTTTTGTTTCTTATAATTTATATTTTTGTACATGAAAGTTCTTGTAGACCTTCAGTTTTTTGCTCCGGAAACTCAAATAAAACCTCAAAATTTAGGTTTTCTGTTGGGTGGTAATTTTATAAATGTTTATCAAGCACCCCTCGTTTATCAGGGCTGGCCAACCCAACCCCATAATAGAATATCCACGCAGCAGCAGACTGGAAAATTAATAGAGTGACTTTGCGTTTCGGCGGATGTGGGCGAAAGTAAGGAAATCTAAAACGGTCGGGAAAGACAACAAATATTTGTAAGTTTTTATTAAAAAATTTGCTGAAACCCTGCATTTGAGTATCAAACCATCAAATTCTGCTGAAACCCTTCATATAAGTTTCTAATATTATATTATCAAATTCTGCCGAAACCTTGCATATGAGTTTCCAATATTATATTATCAAATTCTGCTGAAACTCTTTATATGAGTTTCCAATATTATTTTATCAAATTCTACTGAAACCCTGCATATGAGTTTCCAATATTATATTATAAAATTCTGCCGAAACCCTGCAAATGACTTTCCAATATTATATCATCAAATTCTGCTGACACCCTGCATATGAGTTTTCAATATTAAACCATCAAATTCTGCTGAAACCCTTCATATAAGTTTCCAATTATTCCAATATTTCCAATAATTCCAGATTTATTCACGTCGTACCTACAAAGCGTCGCGCTCTGTCAAGCTATCGTTTTATACATGGAAAACAATTTTTAATAGTTCCGCCGGAAGAAAAAACTAAATCGAAGTAAAAAACAATTTAAGTTTATCACGTGGTAGTGTTCTCCCGTGATTTTTTTAACATTTAACCATTGATTTTTTAATATTATAAACAATTGATCTCACTGTTTACCAAACTGAAGTGTTGTGTACAACGTATCAAGTGCGCGGATTGGACGATTAATTATGAGCTCACTTCTCAAGGCTCCTATTGGTTGCGATTGTGCTGCGAATCTGTGATACCTATTGTTTACAACCGAAACTTCATCTTCAATATAAATTCAAAAACAATGTCGCAATCTGAAGCTTCTGATGATGAGAACGACCTTATCTTTTTCGACCTTATTTCTAATAACTATTAAACAATTAAATAGACTTGACTGTATAATATTATCAGAAACGCATTCATCGAGTGAAATTAATTATAATATACCGGGTTACTCGTACTATACAACAAATTATAAAATTAACAGAAATAGCGGCGTCGCCATATTTGTATCAAATATTTACGCTGTCACAAGTGTAAATGAAATAATGGGGAATATTGTCAATATATTAAACTTGGAGATAAATTTTATAAATTATTCATTTAATGTCATTACTATTTATCGGACACACTCTTCTGCTATAACCACATACATATTTTTATTTATTTTCTTGCTGAAACTAATGTTTCACTCGGCGAACACTTTTTCTCCTCAAATACATTTTTTTCCTACAATTATACTTCTACAATACAATAATGTAAAAATCAAAAATTTATTTTTCTATACTCTTAATACACTCCCATGTCTGACTCATTATTTGAAGAGATAGACTCATCTTTTAATATTACGGAAAATATTTGTCTAACTAGTGTCGAATGTAATAACACATTATTAGAAATAGATCCTCTAAAAGCATTAACAATCCTTCACCTAAATATTCGAAGTGTCTCGAAAAATTTTGATCATTTTACACTTGCATTAAACGAACTCACTAATAAACCGGATTGTATTGTTTTGTCTGAAGCCAGAATTAGCGGCTACTCAGGTACCTATAATTTACCTGGTTTCAAATACTTTGTCACAACTTACAAAATAAATCAAAACAGCGGAATCATTGTTTTTGTAAAATCTATTCATGAGAATATTTCCGTTAATGAAATTCATATCGATCTTGTAAACTGTCTTCATATTCGAATTATTATAAAACACACGTTTTACGATATAATAGCATTATATAGAACACATAACTCGAGCATTAGTAATTTCACCGAGAATCTGAAATCTATTATAAATACTAATTGCTCTCAAAATGCTTTTGTTGTAGGCGATATTAATATTGATATATCTAATGAATTTGAAAACAATAGAAATAAAGAAAAAACTGAATATATCAACAAATTAACGGAACTAAATTTTAAACCATGTATAAAAAAAATATACGAGAGAATTTCATGGACAAAGGCCATCATGCATAGATCATATCTGGTGTAATTCTAATGAAACTGAAAAAATAAAAACAATTATTTGGAAAAATAACATTACTGATCATCACACATGTATTGTAGCTTTTAAAACTGACAAAATAGATGTGAATAATTACTCCCGCAATAATTTTCCAAAAACTATTATTAATTACGAAAAATTACAACAAAACCTTAATATTGAAAATTGGGAAACTGTTCTATCCTCTAATAACACCGACTTATGTTCACTAAATTTTGAAGCAATCTTGAATAAGCACATCAAATCTTCCTCTTCCATTATAAAATACTCTCCAAAAACTAAATTAAAAAAATTAAAACCATGGATCACTCAAGGAATCATAATTTCAATTAGACACAAAGAAAAAATTTATAAAGAACATAAAAAGTTTCCAGAAAACTATAAACTATACGAATATTTTAAAAAATTCAGAAATAAACTATGCCACATTATTCGGAAAACCAAAGAAGATTTCTATAAAGAAAAAATCAATATTGCTGGCAACAATAATAAAAAGATATGGCAAACTATAAATGAAATTATCAATAAAAAACCAAAAAAATCTAACATCAACAAAATCACAGATATTGATAACAAACTTTACGATGTAAACACGGATCCAACGAAATGTGCAAATATTTTTAACAGTTATTTTGGGTCAGTTGGTGAAAAATTAGCACTCAAAATAAAAAAAACACTGATAATAATGAAAAATTAGCACTTAAAATAAATAACACTGATAATAAAGATCTACCGTCACCATCCAATATTTGTAACAACTTGAGTCAATTTCAACGAACTAATGTTGATGAAATTAAACAAATTGTTAATGAATTAAAAGGTAATTCTTCCCCTGGTTTTGACAATATTTCTGTAGAAATACTTTAAAAAAATTCTGACTCACTCTGTAAACCATTGGCTCACATCATAAATACAAGTTTTGAAAATGGCAACTTTCCCTTTACCTACAAAAAAACTATTATTTCCCCAATTTTTAAATCTGGGGACCCCAATCTAAGTAGTAACTATAGGCCAATTTCTCTCACCTCAAACATTGCCAAAATATTTGAAAAAATTGTAAAAAAACAAATATTTAAATTTGTAAAAGAAAATAATATTTTAAATGCACATCAATATGGTTTTAGAGAAAATATGAGCACTCAAGATGCTATCGTTGACTTAACATCTGAAATATACAAATCTTTAGATAATAAAAAAAAATGCATTGGAACATTTGTCTACTTAAGAAAAGCATTTGATAGTATATCACACTCTAATCTTATCTCGAAACTAGCGAAAATTGGTATAACTAACAATGCTTTAACGTGGATCGAAAATTACCTATTAATTAATTAATAGAGAGCAATTTGTAAAGTTAAATGGCTCTCTGAGTGATTCGCAGACCACAAATTTTGGCATCCCGCAGGGAACTGTTCTAGGTCCAATTCTTTTCATCATTTATTTCAACGATATTTTTAAACTCTCAATTATGTCAAAACTTATTTCATACGCTGACGACACAGCAATTTTAACTGAGGGATTAACTTGGAATGAAACCCAAAGAACAGCAGAGTTAGATATAAACATACTAAAAAAATGGTTCGATAAAAATTTGTTAACACTTAATACTGAAAAAACTTTTATAATACCTTTCACCATTAATAAAAATTCATTCCCTGATCATTTAAAGATAAGTATACACTCATGTAATTGTAATAGAATTTCAAATTTATGTAAACCTGACTGCTCTGTACTTACTGTTAAAACTAATGTAAAATATCTAGGTGTAATTATAGATAGTAACATAAAGTGGAAATTACAAATCAATGCAATAGTAGAAAGGTTAAGAAAATTATTGTACATTTTTCTTAGAATACGAAACATACTAAATTTTAAATTATTAAGAACCATCTATTTTTCACTAATTCAATCAGTATTACAATACGGAATTGTTGGTTGGGGTGGAGCATTCAAAACTTCTCTCTTACCTTTAGAAATCATCCAAAGAATATTAGTAAAAATAATTTTGAAAAAACCGTATGATTACCCTACATTTAGATTATTTCAAGAATTTAAAGTCCCTTCACTTCATATTATTTATAAAAAAATAACTCTTTTTCAAATACATAAAGATTGTTTCAACATTGACAACTTAACAACTTTTTCGAACAGCAATAGACAAAGTATTCTTGGCTCTATAACTATCCCGCGCTGTAACACCACCACAGCCCAACAATTTTATAAATATTTTGGTGTCAAATGGTTTAACCAATTACCTCTTAACTTAAGATTGGAAACGAATTATAAAAAATTCAAAAGCTCAATAAAAACACTATATCAATAGCATATTAAAATCGTTTATACTTAAAAATACAATATAATCTCTCAATTATTATTATATTGAAATCCTTTTCTCTTATTTCTTATTATTATCTCTTTCCTTCTTCTACATTATTTTCTCTTTTCTATTTGATAAAATTTTGTTGCATATAAAATTTTTATTTTGTTATATTAAAAAATAAAAATTCTTTTCATTATCTTGATAAAAAATATGTTAAATTACTATTTACACGCAATTCTCCGCCTTTTTAACACAAGCATCTGCTCTAAAAAAAGGTGTATCACGATGTACTGTAATAAAAAAAAATCAACTTAATGTAATGTAATAACATGTAATTGCAAATTTAATATTAAATAAATAAAAAAATATCCCCTTGAACACAAGGAATTTAAAAAAAAACTCAAAATGCCCTCAAAACTTTACAAGATACCTTGGGAAATACAAAGGTTTCCAAGGAGCAACAGCTGAAGATTGCCAATAATATAGCCTGCGTCCTGGGATCTGTTGGACAACTAATTTTGGAGAGAGAAACTCTCCGAGGTGAACTCGCCTTAGCAAAAGCGCAAAATAAAGTAATGCTAGCAGAAAAAATGGTGGTAAAACAGGAAAATAAGCAACTCCAATACAAAATTATTCAGCTAGAATTAGACCTAGGACCAGTGATGAAAAGAGTGGCAGATGCTACGGAAGCGAGTCTCTCTTTTGCAGAGGTTGCAAGTAAAAAAGTGAACTTACCTCCACCATTATCGCGTTTGGACGTCCCCGTAGGAAAACCGAGGCCATCCGTCTGTTTCTTTCCAAAATTACCATCGGTGGAAGATAGCGAAGAAACAAAGAAAATAATCAGGGAAGCACTGAAGCCATCCCAGCTAGGAGTAAGAATTACCGGAGTAAAAAATATACGGAACAAAGGAGTAATCATTCATACGGCTAGTACTGCGGAACAAGAGAAACTACTAAGATCGGAAATTGTAACCGAATCTGCGACTCTGAGCGCCCGACCCCCAACAAAAAGGCTACCAAGGGTCATCTTCTTTAACGTTCCAAGGGAGTTGTCAGATAAAATTTTTCTTGAGTGTGCCCTAAATGGAATACAAAATATCGAGGAGACAAATGAAACCATAACAAAATGTAAGCTTAGTCATCTAGCTGGCCCTCGAACTGGACCTGCATGCCATAGAATCTACGTGGTCCCCACATACCTGAGACATGCACTGGTAAAGCAAGGACGCGTATTTGTTGATTGGACAGTTTGCGGTGTTCGTGATTTTATTGGATTAACTGTGTGCTCAAAGTGTCAGATGATAGGACATTCTTACAAGTTCTGCAAGGAGACGACGAGATGTGGGCACTGTGCCCGGGAAGGACATACCCGTGAGACATGCCCTTCTGCCACAGCGGAGCCAGTCTGCGCAACATGCACGAGATTTCACAAGCCCGCAAACCACCCGTCCGGAGATAGGGACTGTCCGGCTTACAAGGCAGCCCTTCAAAAGGACTTAGCTAAAATTGACTATGGCGTCTAATATTGATTTTGAGACCTCAGATATAGAATATGAACGGATTCAAAAGTTCGAAAACTGGACCCAATTCAAACATGAAACAGGCGATAAAGCAATAACTGTCGTTAATTTGAATATTAGGTCTATCTCCAAGTACTGGAATACATTCTTACTAAGTATTTATAGTCAACTAAATACCATTGATATTATAATACTCTGTGAAACCTCGATAGACGAAAATAGTGTAAAATGAAAATCCTCAAATAGCGATTCAAGAATTGCAAACCGACTTCGATGAACTGCTAAAATGGGCACACGATGTAGGATTGGTTATAAATGTAAAGAAAACAAAATGCATGTATATCAGATCACCAAGTTTGAAAATGTGGAATATTCCCAAACTAACCGCACATAACTTTGAATGCATCCATAGAAAAATAATATCTAACTGCCAATGTGAGAAAATTGATTTTGTCAACGAGTATACTTATCTGGGATTAAAAGTAGATAACACATTTAAATGGGAAAAGCAAGTTACTAAAATATGTAACCAGCTAAGAGCTCTAGCAAACAGTTTCTATAAATTAAAATTTGTCTTGCCTCATAGCACACTCAAACTAGTATATTTCTCATTAGTAGAATCTATTCTTAGATATGGAATTAGAAGCTGGGGAAATACAAGCATGACATATATTAAGTATGTACAAAATTTGCAAACCTCTATCATAAAAAAAATTGTATCACCTAATATGTATAGACAAAGACACAATGTGCAACTGTTATATTGTGCTCCCTATAAAAGGTTTATTTTGGTTCCTTACCATTAAAGATAACTGGGGCGATAGTAATTATAAAAAACCACTGGTACATAGCAGATATCACAGCACACGTCTTACAGAAAAAAAAGGGTTGAAAATACCTAAAATAACAAATAAGTATGGAAGCCGAACGCTGGAGTACTGTGTACCAGTGATTTTTAATAAGCTCAAAAATAAATTTGTTTTTTTCAGAAAATAAGAGTTTAAGCATGAAAAATGTAAAGATGTGGCTTATAAATGAAAAATCTGTATATCTATAAAAAAAAGAGCAAACAAAGGAGAAAAGGAAAGACATTATTCGAAAGTTTTAATTCTAATATAAATTAATGTATTTATTTTTTTTTTTTTCACTAACAAGCTTTTAATTTCCAGAAAAAAAAAATTAAAATAACATTTTTCACTTAGTTAACTAGAATTTTATTTCTATTACATTATGTTACAGTACGATGTTATTCACTTTCAATGTGTGTGATCGTATATGTATTATTTTTGAATGTGTGTTATCTGTGTGCTATATTGTCTTGTACTTATGAATGTACGTTATCGTATTGTCATTCAAAGTGTTAGTGTAGTTGTATGTAAGAGTCTGTTATTTATTTTATATAACGGGAGACTTATATTATATTATAATTGTATATTGAGATAGAACCTGCAGACAAGCAGCCAGGTGACAGCTTCGTGGGACTATCAATACATTGTCTAAAAAAAAATGTAAAATTTTCAGTAAAAAAAAATATATATATATATATATATTATCAAATTCTGCCGAAACATTGCATACGAGTTTCCAATATTATATTATCAAATTTTGCCGAAACTTTGCATATGAGTTTCCAATATTATATTATCAAATTCTGCTGAAACCCTACATATGAGTTTCCAATATTATACTATCAAATTTTAGCTTATGGGTGACATTTTAAAGTGCGTTCAAATAAAAGCAAATGGATTTCTTCAAGTATAAAAATCACTAATAGCTGCATCATAATTGTTATTATACTAGCACAGACCAGTTAAAAATCAGGAATCATCATATTATAATTAAAATTTTAAAATAATTTTCTGGTTAAATATTGTACTTTGGGTGCGTACTTACATTATCGCTTGTACGCATTAATATTTAAATGACATTTTAATCCAAAACAAATTTTAGTTCATTAAACGTCCTTAATTTTTATGTAGGATGTAAGGAAAGTAATTTCTCTTAGGGCCTATTTCATCTTTAGGGATGCTGTGTTGAGGGTTTTTTAAGGAAAGAAAGGAGAGGAATATCTAAGAAGAAAAAAAGGGGAGGGTATGAATCTGGGGGTTAGTGTATCTAAGAGTGACGGATGTTTGAATTCGTCCCCTCAGTCGAGAGAGTTCTGCTGGATAGGTAAAAAGATCTCTCTCAACCAGTCTCTCCCAATCCGACCCGCCACGCAGTAAATGGGCAGATGCATCCGCCGTCAAGACCTAGAAAATCCTCACCTTATAAATCCGGGCACCCCTGCTTAGTCACCGAATGTAGCGAACCACTTGGGATGACCTATGGGAGAGGTGTTGGTTATCCAAAGAAAGGTTCCCGTGGCGGCGGTATCCATATCCGCCTCCCAAATAGAAGGTCTAGTCATTATTTAAAATTTTAGTTATATTAACTGTCTTAAAAAACGTTCAGATTTTTTTGTGCATTCTTTCTATGTGAGTTGTTTGGACAACGAATAGCAGCGCTTGGAACATTATAACCAAGAAATCATTTTAGAATAAAATAATACACTTCCGTTTTCCCCAAATTTAGAACATGTACGCATTATTCATAAGGAACTAAAGCAGTGTTGTGCCAAGTTTACAAGAAGCCAAATTGTAAACAAATAATAACAACACGTTAAGAGGAAACTCAAATACGATACAGAAAACATTACCCATCGCTCCACTTTACTAAGTCTTTATGGCTTTTGTTTGAGTTTGTATCTACTACCTTTTACCTCCATTATAACACGATAGTAGCCAACAAACGGCGCATAATATTATTTACTACTAAACTAACTTTTTTATTTTTTTGAAAATTTTAACGCAAAATTTTTTCAATTCCACGTGTAACTTAATTTTACAGTTGCGCAAACACATCTATTTAAATTTCACTTTTAGAGTTGTCGACTAGTTCCAAGGAAAGATGGTTCAGTCAATTAAAAAATAGTCATTTATGTTTGAAAAGACATTTTGAAGTAGATGTATCATAGTAAAAACACTTGCTTTTTTCGGGTTGATTCTTTATGATTTTTTAAATTTAATTTTATTTATTCAGTGTTTTTTTTTAGTTCTTACAATTACTGAATATGTTAAGATCACTAAGCAAGGCACATGCCTGTGTTGTGGTGGTTGATTTAAAACTACCACTGAACGCAAATTGATGTTTTGGCGTTAATAACAGTAAATTCTATTAATTTCTATTCTATACTATTAAAGAAAAATGAATAACTATTTTATATGACATTAGGTACTTATTATGATATGTATAATTTTGTAATCTTAAATCATAGAAATGTGAATAATAGTAGAATGCGCACGCACAGGTATTGTTTCAGATTTATTACTAATAACTCGTAAAATCGTAAAACAAGACTTCCTGAGTTGTTCTTTGTTCAATCATTTAAAATATTTATAATTTTTTTTTATTCACGTACTGATACCATAAAAATATTATAAATAATTTTATTATTTGAAATAAGAATAAATTTTTTTTATATATTAAAATTTAAAATCAAACAAAATAGTTTTAAAAATTGCTCACCTTTTGTTTTTTCGTCTAAACACTGAACTAAAATAACTGATAACACAAAATACAAGTTTTATTAGACAAATGTATTATAAACGTTACTGCCACTTCACTTTTTACAATTATTTGTAAAAAAATCACAATTTTTTTTGTTCTCAAATTGCGGTCGCGACTTTGGTTTGATAGAGGTGTACATTTTAATTATTATGTGTTTAACTTATATGTTTTAATATAAAACTCGTATTTTACCTAAAACCGTTTAAGTAATATTTCTAAATATGACGGTAAGGGAGATACAAAGATTTATATGAGACCATATGGGCTGAAAAAATTAGCCTTTGGAGTTATACCTATACCTGTATATTGGTACCTGGCAGTGTAATTTTCACATGGCAGAATATTGAGGTTTTGGTCAGCTCTGAAATGTTTTCTCCCGACAAATATAGTTAAGCAGCCACTTGTGGTCAGAAAGTGGAATAAGATTGATCAGCAAATAATGTCAACCCCTTACCTAACCACGTTTTGATCCTGATATTTTTTCACTGCCGATATCCAAATGTCTTAATGGTTTGGTTTTTCTGACTTACTAAATTTTTAATTGGCCATCACTAAGTATTTCTAATATTTAAATAGTTGTCTGATAAATAAACACAAGATTATACTAGTCAGATATGACGTTGACGTCATGAAACATTACGTCAAGACGCTTCACATATATTCGTCCAGACGGAATTTAAACGTCGCGACGTCGCGTCGGCCGCAGCAACACGTCCATCTAAAATTAAAGGTGTCAGACAAGGATGTTCTCTTGGAAAAAGATTTTAATAGTTGTTTGGTAACGAGAAAACTATGAACATTTTGATGGTGTTTTAAAAAGTCACTATAAAAAGAAAAATTATCTTATGGTGCTAAATGATCCCTTGGGCTCTGGTATTCAGTACACAGGATTCACTTTAAGGATTTCGAAATTTTTAATCTAGGAATAAATAAATAATTTACATTATTTATTACTTGTTCAAATCATTTTATTCATAGTACATACGAAGAAATGGACCTAAGTAATTTATTACGTGTTAGCTGTGCAAACGATGAAAAAATATCGGCCATGCAAACAACGCAAAGTACGTTTATTACAGCCGGAGATTTCTGACAACCGTGCATTGTAGCACGTTCAGAGAAATTGAAGGAAGTGAAAAGGATTTTTTATATATTTTATAAAAAAAACATTTTTTTATTACATTAATAAACGCTAAGAAATATATTATAAATTACATAATATTTATACAACTCGGAATAAAGAAATACCACAGATTACTCAATAACATATTGATGATTTTAGTGAAAATAATCGTATTGAAAAAAGCCTTTCTGTGCAACACCAAAGTTAATTTGGCACGATGAGAAATATTTGAGATCAGATCACAACAAAACATCCCACAAAGTTAACTCTTCGATGAGGTTTTCCCGCACAGAGTTTTGGCGACCGAGCGGAAAAAAGCCAGGGAGTCACGAGGCTGGCCGAATGAAGCGTCCTTTCGTGCAAGAGCGTCGTCTAGTCGTCCCATCTTGCCACGCTTGCTACGCAAGAGTCAGTTTTACCCCCCAAAGGTACGCCAAAGATGTTTTGCATCAATTATAATAGGAGTGTAGGAGAGGATGAACGATTGTGAACTAATGAAGAAAAAAGTGGATACCATGTGGGAGTTGTGTCCTCTTCAAATACCCTTCTGCGAAAATGTCCGTACGATTATTTAGTACTACTATTGAAATATGTGTAACTTGTCTATTGTCTTATTTATTCATCAATTTAATTATTAAAATTGTCGCTGTACGTAATATTCCACTGCTAAGAATATTGTCCAAAATATTCTTCTTCTTGTACGGTTACACATTATGTCATAATCTATCATTTGCATCAGGCTTATTATAGCGTAGTGACCTAGTGCAATTGACTAAATAAGACAATGCGAGTATAATATATCAATGCCTAATGCCAAAACCACTATGGGAATGATAGTATCGGTCCACGCCGTAGCATAGCGTGGCGCTGGCTAATTAAATGACATGAAACAGACCGCCCTGACGCGTTCACGCCAGGGGTAGCGCAAGCCTCATTGTATACTTTAAACGGTTTACATGAAGGGACAAAAGTCACATGGTACTAAACAAATAAAAATATAAACTATATCTACTAAATCATACTTACGAAGAAGAGTGTCTCTGTGGGGTTTTTTTTATACAAATCAGCAGTTTTATTACGAGATTTATGAAATGTTGACCACTTTACCATCATAATAAAAGGATAGTCGCCGTCTAAAACGTCAAAAAACCATCCTCATCTCGTTTTCTTCTCAAAGCCGAATTTTATATTTCTAATGAAATATTGCCTCAAAATTATATTAAAATTACTCTCTACATTTGATTTCGACAAACTACAGGATGTTGCATAATAGACAGTGCAGTTTTGAAGGGTTGGTATGGTGGGTGTAGGAACCTGAGATGGTTTTCATTGTGTCAGGAGGGCGTACCGTTTTCTGTAGTTACCGTGGTTTGGTCCGGACAACACAGAGGCTTCGCTAACCGCACCTTAATTCAAAATGGTCGTTCTTTCGTAGCCACCCAGCGGGTCTTCCATTTCTGTTAAGCGGAGAAAAAACTAAATTTTCGGTACTGGGCTGAAAATAACTCAAAGCATCTTCCCGAGAGACCTCTTCATTCCTCAAAAGAGACCGTGTTGGGGTGATTGTGACTGTCAACGTTCAACGTTATGTTGCCAAGTTGGAATTTTTTTCGAACGTCAATTGAAAGCACTAATGGAGGAAATAGTTCTGGGAGACATCTGGTTTCAACAGGAATTACAGCCCATACTGGTTGACTTTCAACGAAACTACGACAGATGTTCCTGCGTATGTCATTTCTCTGAGTGGAATGGCCCGCGAGCTCATTAATGTATCGCTGCTGGGGACCATCATCTTTCTGATATCATATTCAGGACTTGATGCATAAAACAGCATGATATACGGAATAAAATTAAAAAAAAACCTATTTTTGTAAGTGTAAGGGTTTTTTTAATGGCCTTTCAAAACTGCACTGTTTGTTTTGCTGCACTCTGTGTGCGTAAAGTCTCTCACCTAAACAAGGGATTTTAGCTAGTAATAAAATACATTTCCTTAAAAAAAATAACTAACACTAACTTTCTTTTTGTGTATGAACTTAGCACAGGAAGCCCTAATGGAACTTTTTTCCCCCAGGGCCTTTGTCATGTTTGGGAATCTGTGTGAAAAAGCTTTTTTAAGGAAGGGAAAGAACTGGGAGGAAACAATGAAACCGGAAAATCATTCCTCACTGCCACACTGCCAGATTTGCCGACAATTATTAAACATGGGCAAAACATGAATTACACATGTGAAATTACACCTGGAAATAATTACGCATACTTTAATTATAAATACGCCAAAACAATCTGTTGTTTAATTGTTTTTATTTTTTCATATATACGGAACAACGTGTGCCATCAACAAAAGTAACATTATTGAAAGTACAAAAACTCAAAGAAAAGTATTAAGTAACAAGCATAAAATGTAAGAGTTCAACAACTCAGAGAAAAGTATAAAATGTAAAAGTACAGCAACTCAAAGAAAGGTATAAAGTAACAAGTATAAAATTTAAAAATAGGTCAACTCAAAGAAAGGTATAAAGTAACAAGTATAAAATTTAAAAATACAACAACTCAAAGAAAAGTATAAAATGTAAAAGTGCAACAACTCAAAGAAAAGTGTAAAATATAAAAGTACAACAACTGTAAATGTAAAAATACAGTGTATGCTAAATAAATTACTTAATTGAAAAAAAAAAAAAAAAAACAAAAGTTAGTTGAGCTTCTTTTTAGACGTGTGTAATTCCAGTAAATGTATTTTAAGTAGATGTAATTCTCTCCATGTGTAATTTTTTCAATATGAAATTCTGCCAGTGAAATGCATGCCTGTGTAATTTCATCGTGTAACAAACAAACAGTATTGACGAAACATTTCGCGAATGGGAATGGATCAAAAAGGATGTGTTAATAAGATTATGGCAGTTTATCCACTCTACCTAGACCTTTGGGAAAACAGTAATGATTAGTTAGATAGTCTGAAAACACAGTATTCAATTAAGCCAGTCAGATTAATGGCTACCACACTACCGCAAGCCAAAGCAGACGTAAATGTACAAATTGATTTATCGGACGCTATTGAAATCGTTAAGACCGGTATTCGATAAAGGGATGCACTATGGCATTTAGTCAGGTGTTGGAGGCCATATCAGGCTAATAAATTAATCTAAGGGGGCGTGGAAATGAGAAAATATCCCAGATGTTTACTCAAATAAGCCGTAACACATTTGTTCAATAAATTTATTTATTTTTCAAATAAACTGACGACTGATGGAAATCGTCGCACTCCAATGGCTTCAAAATCTGTGCTGTAGGATGAAAATTACCTTAATGATGACAACTTCCAAATTCCCCACCTTCCTCCTACCCATTTCTTTTCCATCATCTCCACCTTCTGGATCACAACATACCCCGATTGGGAATACACTAGTTTCACTGGCTTGAGTTTTAATTTTTATGCGACACCTATCAAGAGCGCCCCTGTCTGTACAGTGTAAAGGCAGGGGAGTTATGGCGCCACCCAGTTGGACAGCGTTGTGAGGTGGGTTAAGGTAGGGGCTGTCGGAAGGGCTTTATTAATGCGGGTCTTGAAGAGGCCCGGATTAAATGAAGGATGAAAAACAGATGCCGGTATCTCGTTCCATATACGAGCTGTTTTACACAAAAATGAGCCGAAGAAGCGGCTGTGCTCTCGAAGCCAACATCAACTGTGAACGGGTATTACGCTCTCTAAGTAGTTGGGACTCTTGTGCGGTACTAAAAGAGAGAGTACCATCAGAAGATGTTTTGTATAGAAAAGTCTTGTAAGATTGTAGCTATTTTCCAACACTGATGCTTAATTGAAAGCCACTGAAGAAATTAACCGATAAAAATATATCGTGGAAATATGTGTCATATGCCCGAAGTTAGCTCATTTTTACCTTATTTTAATAGAAATTGATAAATGAAATACTTTCATACTTATTACACATCTAGGATACATCCGATCAATGCAGACATCTATTGAAACATTATCACAAATTAAGAAGACATAATCGAATTTTGGTAATATTTCATAATCAAAGGTATGCCGAATTGCTCTGAAATGTACCCAACTTTGTCTTGTAAAATAATACCTCTCCTTTCATGATTTCATGAAATGAATAACTCGCCAAATTCCCCAATTATTATCAAAATGCTTTGCTTATTACATTAATATAACGATCAGAAACGTTCTGCTTAAATAATTTACATAGGAATTTACTCGTTAATGGTGCGTCATATTATACGAGATACGAGTATGTACGTCATGCGTCGTAGGTACATGAATAAACGATTGTAAATATTTGATCGAAGGTGCGCATCATCGTGCTCATAATACATACATAAGTTAACGGATGGAACGTGGGTTTTGAAATAGAATAAGAATGCCGTTAAACATTGTTGGAATGACGGCATCTTTAAAACATTGTTAAAATAACACGATAGTTTAAACATTGTTGGAATCATAATCATACAATGTTTAAACATTATTGGAATAACACATTACTTTCAACATTGTTGGAATAATACAAGCTTAAACATTGTTGGAATAATACAAGTTTAAACATTGGTTGGATAACACAAGACTTTAAACGCTGTTGGCATAGTAAAATAGTGTAAGCAACGTTGGAATAACTCAATACTTTAAACATTCTTGGAATAGCACAATAATTTAAACACGGTTGGAAAAATACAATAGTTTAAACAATATTGAACATATATATATAATCTAGTTATGCCTGTTAGTTCGATCATCTCCAGAAAAGTTCCCACAAAAAAACTCAATACATAAACACGCTACAAGATTCACAGAAAACTTATTAATCCCAAAAGCAAACAAAACTATATTTCAAAAAGGACCACACTACATGGCCATTAAAGTATTAACTTACATAAATTAAATACCTCTGTTTTTTATTTTTTATTTACATACATTTGTTAACATGTAATTGTTGGGTTACGTAATATAATGTATATTTGTTCGGTTAGCTGGAAGAAATAGGATGTAACCTATAAGCTATACTCTTTGTACTCTGTATTTTTGTGCGATAAGTATTTTTTTGAATTTTGACACTCTAAACATAATTGGAATAATACGAAAGTTTAAGCGTTGTTGGAATAACCCAATAGATTAAAGATTGTTGGAAAAACACAGTGATTTTTGGGTGAAGATGTATGAATGTAAATGAATCGGGGAAATGTAGTAAGATTTAGATCCATTTTCGTTTCATTCCATCGGTTTTCGGTTTTTGTTGCAAAGCTCTCGTGGTGTTAGACCATAATTCAGAATAAAAACGTTGCTCGAAATGGTTTTAGACTAATAAGTGACCGGATCTGACTAACAGAGGTACGTCCCAATATTTTCTTTCCCATTCCACAACCAGAATGGGGATTCAAACGTCCGACTAGCTCTGGGCAAAAAACAACTGCGTTAATTTATGCCACAGTTTCTATTTAAAATTTTATAAGAACGTACATAAATGAAATACAGCTATTATAATATTTAAATTAATACGCTTGAACTCTGCACGGGTTCTTCCTCACTTGAGTAATCTATTCGTTGTGCATCGCTGCATAGAAGGGAGACGCGGCGAATACGCGCCCATCAACCATATACGGTTCACAAAACTTTAGTATTAGATAAACCCAATTCTCTTGCTAAACTTTATCCCGGAAATACAGGCAACAGTGTATTAAAATGGCTGTTTGGAATGCAACCAACTTTTGGTTTTATTTTTTTTTAAATCCACATCGATACAAATATTTTATTAAGTGCCTCTGTTATTTTAATATTTTATCACTACACTGTTCTTCAATATATATAGACGGTATTTAAATTAAAGCACTTCGTCACTCGTCATAGCGTTTTACCAATTATTTGTAAATTAATTTTGCATACAACTCGCCCGCCTGGGTATGAAGCCAATCTATGACAGCATTTTAAAGATCTTCATCGTCATCGAAGTGATGGACCCTAAGCCACTTCTTGAACAAACAGTCCGGGCTATACGGGGAGATGATTATCATACAAATGTTAATCACACGAAGTCACTTGGGGCCTAGCACTTCTATGACGATGAAGACCTTAGAACGTAAAATAACTAATGCCATCTACATTTTTAACAGTAAAATCAAATAATTATAAGGAATAATTAGTCATCCGAAATACTAATAAAAATTGAAAATATTTCCCGAGTAAAAATAAATGCCGCCAACGGGAATTGAACCCGTGCCTTCTGATTTCCGGTCAGGTGCTCTGTATCCACTGAGCTATGTCGGCTTATTTCCAACTCGCCAAATGAATCAATATGTACTAGTACCTCAATCAACAATTACTGCTTATTTTATTTTTTCACCTGTAAACAACCAACTTTATTTTTGTAGGTAAGGCTTTGTTAGTGCTAAATTTCTCACAAGATGGCGTCGAGACATATGATATCATCATTTATTAGTAAAATATTTCAATATGTTCAATATGTTTCAATGGTGAAGTATTTCGGATGACTAATTATTGCTTATAATTATTTGTTATCCTTTATGCTGTGCATAAAACCTTGCCTTATAAACGTTAGTTTATCATTAAAAAATAATCAAATAATTTAGTTTGGTATCACTTAATTTGAGTATAATATATAAACCTTAATTTGAGTATAATATAAAGACCTGAACCTTTTATCAGGGTTTTAATAAAACATAGTGAAACTCAAACACAGTTATTTAATTCTAATAATAATTTAAATGATTTTTAAACATTGAAATTTAGCATTTTTTGATACAGCTATTATACAGGAATCCAGAAAAATTAAAATTAATAGTAACCTTGATTAAAATTGTCCAATTATTATAACCTGCCATATTTTCTGGGATGCAGCATAATCATAAAGAGTAGGTATTATCATTTCAGAAGTGGAGCGCATTACAAATTAAATGACGGAGAAACAGTATTCCAGGGTATCATTACACCGAGGTTAACAGATCACTTTGTCCCGGCCGTTGCATCCCCTTGCTTTCTAAATGAAAACTAGGTATGACTTTCTAAATAATAATAACGTCACTGTTATTCAGAATTTTTCTGAAATATAAGTTAAGTTTATGAAATTTAACCTTCAATTTTATAAATCGTTTAACTAATAGTTTTACAAAATCTTCTCCATCGGCTCCTTTCGTTACCTGCCTCATTGCAAAATCCAAATAGAATGTGTTATAATTTTTTACTGTCTAGAGCCAGGAGAAATCACAAATATTTAGTATTTTGTTGCTTAAAATTCCTGTTTTATTCGTGCCACACACATGAAATCCTCAAGAACTACATTTTGTCTTCATTTGGCGTGAAACCCATTTTTGATACGTAATTTGAGTATTGGTAGACTTCAAAACAGCAATGGATACGATGGAACGATACAAATGTTTGCGATTGTTAGTATATATGAATATAAGTCATAGGGCTTCCAGACGAAGGTCTTAATTATGCAAAAATAGGCATCATTCTTTAAAAAGAATGGCAAGCATTCTCAGGTTATGAATAACATGACAATGTTTCTAAAACTCCTTCTACTTTTATTAGCGGGAAATTTTACTCTTGTAATGATGGAAGAATCTATTAGGCCTGAGAGGAAACTCGATGCAAATATGAAATTAGCTACTGACCCGTCAATAAACAGAAAAAAACTATATTTAAATTGGAAAATACTATGGAGAGTTTAGTGAGTATTCCCCAAGGATTGGAGTTGGGTCCAATACTTTTTTTTATCAATACATATATGAAAGAATAAAGTACTTTATACTGCAGCACCAGGAAGACTCAACGTCTTCGCTAGTGATCACAGATTTACATACATTGTGTTGTGACCTACATCCCATCGTGATGCACATTAACTACCATGAAAATATCGTTAGCAACAACTGTGTCTACTCTGGCTGTTCTATTGGGCTCTGTAAGTGGACTACTTAAATAAAGACACTGATACACACATCTTTCTTTCATTCGTCTCCTTACCTCATCCCCAAAAACTATTTGTGGATCACACATTTAATAATTATTTCTAATGATAAACTAATTTTTAAGAGATGTGGTTTTTTATGCATAGCACAAATGAGAATATCATATTTTAAGCAATAATTATAAGCTTGAAGCACCTCTATACATGAGGAAATTTAGCATTATCAATGCCTTTTCTACAAAAATAAAGTTGGTTGTTTTCTAGTGAAAAAATGTAATAAGCAATAATTTCCGATTGAAAAATATCAGTACATATTGAAAAATTTGGCGGGTTTTGCGGGTTCTATTCCCGTTGGCGGAATGCATTTTTTTTGCGGAATGCATCGCTCAAAAATAATACATTGATTAATTGTTTATTTTTGATAGTCTCAAAATAAGTCATATAATACGCTGAAGCTAAATATGAAAGTAAAACATCGAATTCCAGGCAAACAACAGTTTCTATGTAAATGTTGAATTATTATTATGTGTAACTTTTAATCTACTTTCGAGGGTTTTACTTGGATACAACATAATTTTAATGATATTCAAACATTTGGCACACAACCCAAATTTTCCATAACTTATTAAAACGTTTGATGTGGGTGAAACTATTGTTTATTACACAAACAAAATATTACTAAAGTGGATAACATAATTTAAAATGATTTAACTCGTAATTCACCGTGGAATAATGTTTTGATCCTTGAAAATCCTGAGAAAATTTACTCGGAATAAAAGTAAAAATATGTAATATATTAAATGCAAAAGTAAAACTTTAATACATATTGTCGCATTATCAGAAGAAGAATGGGGGTATATACTAGCTTCGGTTACCCTTAATATGGAAGGTTGGCTATCATTAGTGCAAAATTAACCCGCAGACTGCAGAACAGAATATGTCAGCATCTCAATACATTCATCCTTTCACGTTTTCCTTTAGTATTTTTTTTTCTTCAGAATTTGCAATTGGTCAATCTAATATTTTTTATGACTTTGCTAAAATGCCACTTTAATATGTATTTTCTAGTACAGTACTTTACTTTTTTATTTTTTTTTTTAAAAAGAAAGACAAACATTCCCGGGTTACGAATAACCTGAAAATATTTGAAAACCTCCTACTACCATCACAGTAAGCTGAAAATGTTGCTTGTGTTGTGATGGAGGACTTAGCCAGCCGAGGAATTGAACACACTACGCCTGAGTGGGACCCAAGCGCGAAGTCAACTCGGCCACCGACCGGTCAGTAATTTCTCATTACTATAACTTCACCTCGAAGGTATCTAGAGGTATATATACTTTTGTTCATACAGTTGATTATTTTTTTAATGGTAAAGTCCGGCATAGACCTTACCTAAAATATTGTTAACTGCTTCAAATTTGTGTTTGAACAATGAATTTCATGACGCTCTTGGGACGATCTTTCTGGAAGACCAATTTGCTCCAAGCAGACCAACAAAAAGTAAACCTTTCAACAACGAGATAATGCACTTTTAATTGATACTATTTTCTTGAATCTCCTGTTCACACGTCCTGTCAAGATAATACTTCGAAACATTTTTGCCATTCTATGAAAAACCTTATCGACCTACCTCTCCATGACCATTATTTTGATGATGTGGCTACAAAACCATCGTCCAAAGAAGACCATGGTAATGCTTGATGAAGAGTTCTAGTTTGATTGTCAAATGCATAAAGTAGCGCCCTTTGTGGCAGCCGGACGCGTCATGCCGTCTTCCAACCGCTTTGTGTATTTTTTTTAGTATTTTCAAGGGAAATGAGCCAACATCCCTTTGAAATTATTTAAAAAATCAGTGAACCAACATTTTAAATTAACTTACCAATTAGTAATCAGAACTTTATAGTAATGTGATTAGAGTGCAGTGTGTTAAAAATGAATAATCTAAAATTGTGCTATAAAATATTCGAAATTCGTTGAAGTTGAACTTGGGACGAGAATCGGTAACTGTAGGTACGCCAGATGTTTTCAATGGAATTCTTGGAAACTCTGAAAGCCCTTACAAGTGCCCAGGGTAATTTATTATCCCGACCGTCACCTTTTATTGCGGGCACATTGCAACACTAACAACAAAAACATAATCACCAGGAACAAGATTACATGGAGATGGACTTGCCGAACATCACAGCGGTGCTGCCAAGGTTTGTTATCTATGTGAGGATACTGTGACAGCGCTTAATTAGCAGCAGACACATACCTGGACGGATGACGAACCTCGTGCTGTTGGTGGGCGCGGTGCACTCTTTCGCTGCATCAGCTGGTCCAGTTTCCTCACCACCTAGGATTCTTGCTTCAGAGTCTCCATCTTCGTGTCACCTGTTTCTGTACTACATTTTATTTAACTTAATTTCAATTTATTTTTGTAATATTTATATATTTTTTTGTAATACCTGCATTAACTGAAAACCGCCCCTGAGGTGATATCTCACAAAAACGGCGCTATACAAATCATCCAATAAATAAATAAATAACTAAACAATCAAACCTTTCTTATACTAAAAAAATACTTGTTGGTGTATTGCTACTCCGGAGGGAAGGCTTCCAGTAGGCCGCTCAGACACAGTTGAGATTAGTGGCGGCTCGTGACTGTCGAGTGTGATAGATTTCTAAAGTTTGAAAAAATCGATAAAGTAGATGTTGCTTAGTCCAGAAAAATATTTTTTTCGTCGAAAATGTTGTATGAAAATTTTCAGTAAATTTCAGTTTGACCGTGCATCGCAAGGATATCTTGAAAACCTTGATACAAAAAACTGAATTTTCAAAATAAACACGTTTTAGGCTACAACAACATAAAAAATGCCATTTTTGTAATATTACCTTCACCAGTGGAGAGCAACTACATTTTCGAAATGCTTTTACACCACATTGAGACGATTTATTGATGAGTTTGTATTTATTTTATGTTTATTTGTATGCTGGTTTATTAAGATTTTCGTTAAAAACCTTAACTTATTAAAAAATCAATTATTGAGGCACTCACCGTAGATTTGTCAAACATCTCTAGTCGGTAATTGAATACTTTTGGATAGAAACTAGAAATAAGCTGCCGTCGATTAGTACATTGGAACTGTTTGTTTGAACCATACTTACCGTTACGTTACCGTTTAACAATTAGGTAAACTTCATACATTTTCCAGTAGAAAACGATTGAATGGTAAGACTCTATTCATCAAAAATATTAGTCCATAAACCATACATGGTCTTACCGAGACTGTGTTAATATTTCTTACTCGTGTTGAAAAATATGTACACTATCTCAACTGATGTCTAGAGAGGAAGACGACACAGTATTGACTTTGGGATTAGATGACTGCTTTAACACAGCACTCTGCATGTAAGTTCCAAGATAACGCAGACGAGTGACTAAAGTCACGTTACAAAATACGTTACGTTAAAAACCTAAACTCGTATAAAATAAATGTCAAAAGCTGGGTAAAAAAGTATCTGGAAGTGAGAGAATTTTTTCTATAAATTATACTACGAATATGGTACCAATATATGATAATATGTTACCATCTAAATTAAAAAAAAAAATTACATTCTTTTTAAACTGTTTTTTTTATTTAATACGCAAAAATAACTATGTGTACCTACTATATATTTTTTTTCTTTATTCATATTTCTTTTTTAATTTAAACCATAGATAATGTAACCACCACTGTTTTGAATACATACTTTATAATGCCCACGCACAGGCTTCGCCTTTGTGGGATTTTTTTTGTTACTGCCTTATATTTTGTATAATTATATATGTAACAATAATTTTTATTAATATTCAAGTTCAAGTATCTTCACCAAAAATGTAGACAATTTGTCTCGAAGCCATCTAGTGAGAGAGTTAGCACTTACAATGCCTTTCTCATATAAAATAAAGTTGGTTGTTTTCAGGTGAAAAAATGTAATAAGCAGTAATTGTTGAATGAAACACTAGTATATATTGAATTATTTCGCGGATAAGAGATAAGCCGCCATAGCTCAGTGGTCAGAGCTGTCGACCGGAAATCGAAAGGACACGGGTTCAAGTCCCGTTTGCGTCATGTATCTTTTATCAGGAGATTTTTCAATGTGGATGAGTGTTTCAGGCTAATAATTATTGCTTATAAAAATAATTGTTACCCTTTGTGCTATGCATAAAAAATCTTGTCTTAAAACATTAGTTTACCAAAAAAATAATAATTATATTTGTACCTGTATGTATCAAAAAAATTGCCAATAAAAAAAATAAATAATAATAGCTTGGTAAAATAAATATAAATTATTTTAGTACTTATTTGAATATCTATTTAAAACCACTTAAATGATTACCGTTTTCAATAATAATTTTTTAATTTGTTCTCGTTTCGTTCTGCACGTAAGTTCTTCTTTATATTTTAAAACATTTTTTTTTCTCGAAAATTCGTAGAATCACCTGAAGCTTTCCGTCAGTGTTTATTTTACGTTTGAGTTTTTTTTTCAACAACGAAATGAAGAACGCGAGCTTTGAAGATTAACCAGATGCAGGTGTTTTATTATGTAAACTGTACACAGGATGCCCGGATCTTTTGTATTGCTGAGTGAACTCATTGCTTTTGTAATTAATGTCCAGTTTTTTTCCATCGTTAAATGTAAGGTTGGTCAAAGGTCTGGTGAACAGAACTGGGTTTTAATGTTGCCCGAATGAACGTTAGCTTGCTTGATGTATTCCATCAGGAAAAAAGTCGTAAAATTAAAAGTGGATAATTTTTTAGGAAAAAAGAAAGAAAAACATTCTCTTAAAGAGATCTAACATACTGATGTGTAATCATTACGCTAAGTCTGTACGTGATAGTCGTATGTAGCATTATTGAGAAATATAAAATAGCTGGCATCAAGTCGGATCTAGAGGAGGACCAGGAGGTCTAGCACGGACGATCGATAAAAAGGGTCTAGCACAGTAGATAATCTAACAATATGCATAACTTTATAAATAGTGTCGTTAGTTATGCGAAATAACTGGCTTAATAATTAATTAAGGTGAACTAACTAAGCTCTTAGAATTGAAAAAAAATCGTGTTCATCGTGTATGGATCGTCCATTGACCTAATGAATTCATCGAAGACGCGACCAATCGATTCAAATTCAAGAAACAACAACATGGAAGGCAAATGAATATTTGAGTTATTATTTCAATTCGACAATGTCAATTTATTATTATTTCTAAGTTTAACTCAGCCTTCTGACGGTCAGGAATGTTAATTCATTGAAAATACCTCCAGGTTTGCCAGTGTACGTAGATTTATAAAATATTGCGATATCTTTATCAGCGTAACCGTTCTCGGAAAATCGGTATAAAATCATCGATATTGTAAAGATATCGATTTCACTATGCTACACCTGCAGGTTGTTGTGTTATGTTTGTAAGCGAATGATACATATTTTTTGTTTGTTTCAACGTCGGCAACCCGGGTGTTTGTTGACATTAAATTTAGTGCAGTGTAAGGTACATATATTGTGCATATACAAATATATGTACCTTACCCACCTCACTAGACGAAGTCTGTTCTGGGACGGGTTGTTACTACTATTTCACTGTCAATTCTTCACATATTGCCATTGTAAATCCGTTCACCTACCTCTACTACTGTTTAAATTTTATCAATGAATCTAAAATCCATATTATTAAAATTTTCTGCGTTTTCATCTCAATTTAATAATAATCACACTATATCATTAATGTCGAAACGTGATAACAACTCGCATGATACGTTCTAGGATTAGTTTAATGTTTTCTGTTTGTTGTCTTCCAGCCTTATCATGCAATGATTTCCGCAGCCTCTTTCAAATGAGATTTCTCTTGTTTGACAAATATTATGTATTCCTAATACCATTACAAACACTTTGAATCACTCGAGTGTCATGCATCAACATGATAATATGACAATTTTAATGAAAATACATTGCTTCAAAACGGAAAACATCTGGAGTTTCTTGAACACGTGGAGATTTTTGGTATGATAGAGCATTATTAAAAAGTACTAATTATTTTATTGGAGTCGAAATATTTCGACAAACGTGTTATGTAGTCCAAACTATTAATCCAAATAATTATTAAAATTATCCTTGAGAAACCACACGACTTCACAACTTTAGAAAATTTAATGTACCAACTATTACAGAATTGTATAAAAGAAATGCCTTATATCAAATTTATAAAGAATATTTCGTCAATAAAATTCATTCCTTAAATAGCATAATAACAAATGGCCTAATAGCCATCCCAATGCTAAGAACGACCACGGCTCGGCACCACACTTGTTATTAGGTGTGAAATGGTACAATATATTATTTATTGTCCAAAAATAAAATTAAGGTAACAGAAACATTGAAATTTGAAGAATTCAAAAAGAAAATTTACTCCCTGAAATTGGATAATGATATATTTTACCCCTAATATACGCATATAATCTTTACTATCTAGCATTAAAAAAAACATTGACTATTGTAATTTTTTTTTCTTTTCCTATTTTATGTTCGGGTTAAATATTCCCCATATGAAAAACTAAACCCTTACACACACTTTTCCACAAATGATCATCTAGTCAACCAACATTTATGCAAGTGCATTATATAAGCAAAATAAATACAAAACAATATAAGAACAACACGTCAACTCATCAGAGATCAAATGGGAAAATAATTCACCGACTCCAGATATTTTCATATCAGAGGGTTCGGCGCGGTAGAACTCCTAACAGGGCCCATAAATCCTATTGATCCATAAACATAAATATTTAAAAAATCTTTCGTTATACTACATGTATTTAAAATGTTATTTTATAAGCAATAATTATTAGCCTGAAACACTCATCCACATTGAAAAATCTCCTGATAAAATATACATGACGCCAACGGGACTTGAACCCGTGTGCTTTAGATTTCCGGTCGACAGCTCTGACCACTGAGCTATGGCGGCTTATCTCTTATCCGCGAAATAATTCAATATATACTAGTGTTTCATTCAATTATTACTGCTTGTTATTTTTATTTATTTATTTATTTTTTTTAATTTTTGCATTTTTATATTTAAATTTTTTGATAGATCTAATACGCCTAAATTTTTAATAAGAGAGCTAGGTATAATGCCAGTAGCCGAAATAACGAATGGTAATATTTTTATAGTCTTAGAATGCCAAATTCTTTTTATCTCATTTCCTAAATCTATGATAATTATCTAAATACTATGTTATAATTGCCTTACAATATAATAATTATTATTGTTATAATAGTAGTTATAATACTTGTTTTAATTATGTTAGTAGTTAATTTGAAAATTGAATTATGTATAAATAAAAATAAAAAAATAATAATTTTGTATGTAGCTAATTTAAAAATTTAATTATGTCAATTTGTATGTCGAATTACAGTATTTTAATAAGATACTCAATACTTTTTACACATCACCTTTATTTTTTTTGTTTTATATACTTACTCCTCCCATAAACACAAGCTCCTGGAGCTCACCTTATGGAGTGGTAAAATAATTTTTAAAAAATTATATTTATTTTGCATACTGTTATAATTAGAAACCTTATATTATTTTGTGATGATTAAATAGATAAATAAATAACAGCAAAAAATGGTCATAGTATTTTATGGAAACAAATAATAAATTAAATTAATGTGTTTTAAATTGCATTATATGAGAAAGCATTGAAAATTCTCTAGTTCGGAAGTTATAACTCTAGTTCTTAGATTCTAACAGAAGAATACTGTGTAGAAACGGTAGGTTCATCTGATGTATTCCCTTTAAAAAGAACTATAGTCTTTGAAACATAGACTTCAGATGAATATGCTGTCCTCGTTCAACCGGTAATTCAATGGAAGACATTTCGTCATTGATACTTTCGGTGCACAGCCGAGAAAATGCCAAACGCGCGCACAAAACTATTTGTAAATGCTTGGCATTCGCAACACGACATCGGATCGCTTCTCCTGGTTCTTTTATTCAATAGCTCGGCTGTGGAATAGTGAAAATAATAAACAGTAGGCATTTTTGTTTCCTCCTTCCTATAACATGGGTCTCCTCAAGTCCCGGGGTAATTATTCCCCTCGGGGAAACTACTTTCAAGAAAAGGATGATATAATTTTTTATATTTGTTTGGTTATAAAAGTAAAAAAATATTATTTTGTAGATAATGGCACGATTTTCTTGTACTAAATATTCTAATTTCACTCATTTCTTCAGAAATACACAAAGACGAAAAGTTCTCGTTGCTATCTATGGAGATTGTAAGCGATACAAAGGTCCGCATAAATTCTGCATTCTGCGTAAGTTTAACATTTCAAAGACTCTCGAATCGGCGGCAGTAGGTATCTACAGTCAGTAGGTACTCTTAAAGATTTGGTAAGAATAACGTATATTTTAGTATTCTGTAGAAAACCCGGCTTTGCTAAAAATTTGGATTTGTTAATTTATTTATTTTTGTTTTCAATTTATTATTATTACTTACTTACATGACTTTATTTAATTGAAAAAGAGTTCCCTTACCAAACACAAGAGCCACATCTCTTTATGGTGAGTTAAAGCTATTTTTGTCTATCTTTATAAGTTGTATTTTATTAAAAATATAAAAATTTTCAAACTGTTTTTTTTTTTACCTTTTGTCTGTTTTATTGATGTTGTGGTGCTACTCAACTATTACATTTTAATAATGAGTTGAATAAATAATTGCGTGAGTCCTGAAATGACATATTATTAAAAAAATAACTGTGCATATATTTACAGTTGTCATGGGTCAGCGTTCAAGAATTTTTCACAACTTCGAAATATCCAGACAAACTTTTTTTCTACTTAAGGCGATACACTACGTCGTGTAATATTTTCAATCGAGCCGCCATCAATAACACTCCTTACGTAGATGGCGTTAAGGCTTAAATTCCCACTTAACACCATCCAGCTGTTTTGATTTAGGCGAGAAAAAAACAAGACCAAAAAGTGCCTTTTATTTTTTTTTGTGGTTGTTCAGGCATAAATATTTAAATGTTTTCCGATCATTTTATAAATAACTTAATTTGCCACATTATACAATAAAACCATAACGGAAAATGGGCTCGGAAGTAGGAAATTTTGAACTTTAAAGCAGTTTACATAGGCCTTATAAATAAATTTTTTCTGGGCTTGTAAAAAATACTCGATTATTTCAAAGGCCAAGATGTATTATACTCGCGGTATTTATTTAAAGCATCTGAAACATTACTAGGCGACCAAATTTTCAAACCAAAAAAACATGATTTTGCATTGCTACGTAGTGCATCGCCTTAATAGAAACAAATATTTATTTTATTCGGTATGTATATTTTTTTTTTATATAAAGGTCAGTGTTATGTGCAAAAAAAATTATCACATTAATTTTTCGCATTTTTTCAAAAAAAAAAATACTCTCTTATTTTAAAATATGCGTGCTTAACCCACGCTTTGTACTTTCTGTGGGAACTTTAGATCAAATACTTTTGATATTGTCCCTCTTTAAAAAAATATCGTCTTTTCTACTAAGCCTTATCTAACACAGCCTGATCTTCATCCAACATTCTTGACTCTGAACTCATATCCAATTTACTTTTTTGAATTTTCTCCATTTAAATGATATAAAAATATAAATTCACTTTTCCTTTTTTAGTCCATCGAAATGATTTCCAAGAACACCCTTGAAGGGTAAAAACCAGATACATTGCGATAGAAAAGTTTGAGAAAAGATCAATGGTTCATTTCACTTCACGACGTCACTTTGACCTCGCGCATTTTGGAGGTTATAAATCCAAAGGTGAACGATTTCTAATTGAAACAATTTAACAATAATTACTGAAATGATTAATAAGTCTATGACGTTAGAGTTAAATCCTCCTCAAACTGGGGACACTGATGCGTCTACTGCTAATATAATACATTATGATATTCAGAAAAATAAGACACGGTAAGTAAGCCTTTTTACATCAGTTAGATAATAATTATAAGAAAGTATTTCAGTTTCCGGAAATGGAAAATAATGCATTTATTTTGTATTTGGTATATTTACCAATAATATTAATTATTTCATTCAAATTTAAATCGATTATTCACTTGGCCATTGTTATTAATGTGAACGTTTTAAGGTCAGTTTTTTTTCTTCTCTTATTTTGAAGAAAATAAGTCAAATTATCATTTTTTTCAATCTATAAAAATGCATTTTTTCGGTTGATTTATTAGTTGTTTCTTGTTGTTATCTAACTGATCAAAGTTTAAAAGAATTAAAATGTGCCTAATTGCGTCCGACTTTTCTACATATTTTTCAAAAAAAATTATTAATTTTATTGATACATGATTTAGAGAGTACATGTGGTTATTGTGATATTTCACCCTCCATGCTAGGGATGACCCTGTGTTATGGCGGGTGAATTTTACAGTTTACGGAAATAGAATCTATACATTACTATAATATAAAAAAAGAAAAATGATGCATAGCGAGTTTGGGTTGCAAGAAGAGGGTGGAGAAGTTAGAGAATTATAAGAAGATGAAAAATTTGAGAAATTATAAGTAAATAGATCACACTAATTAATTATGTACATACTATACTGCTAAGTTAGGGAATAAGGATATATTATGTTTTTTTCTGAAAGGTGATTAAATTGATAGAGTGTAGAATGAATGGATATTGTAGTTGTAATGTTTTCCGTAGTAATAACATAGCTTCATTATTTTAAACTTCACTGATAACAAAATAGTATATTTATTCCTCATCACCGTGGATATATATTCAATTCATGGATATATTACTAGTAAACAATTTGAGTTGATAATCTGAATAGCCAGTTGTGTCATTGGCTTTTAATAATAAGTACATCTTTATTAAGAAACACTGTATCTTTATTTAAAATAAAAACTCTTAGGTATTATCAGGAATTAGCATATGGAATGGCCTGGAGGCCAATGTCTTCTCCAGTATCCTTTCAAAATCTCTCTTTATCTCGAAACCTTGGTACTCAACACATAAAGGCGAATCTATATTATACAACCGACATCTGAATTGTATCGTGAAAACTTTGTAACCTCTATGATCTATCTAATTTAGAGCCACCTATGTCTCGAAACTCAAACTATCACAGCCCTTATTACGGTGTTTGTCAAACTATCACAGCCCTCGTGTGTCTCCTTTTGAGGAGAAGAATGATCGAGTGGATTAGGAGCAAGAAATGTTGATGTCGACTTTTGGGAACTATGATAAACCATTCTGGTCGCGTAGCACGACTGATTGTTGGTTCATCGGATGGCGTCCTTAAAGAGATGATGACTTAAGAAAAACTGATAATAATTGGTGAATATAGCTAAAATTCAAAAATTCACCAAACAAAAACAAAAAATACTGCACCGGTAATGTAACTTATTTTCATTACAATGCACAAAGTTTGAGAAACACCGTAATAGACTAAATGCCTGAAGAATTTCCATCATTCAAATCATTGAATCAAATTACTCCGTCTAATTTATTTACGATGAATGCATAATTATTTTAATTAACTAAGTAAGTAGGTACTTAAATTGTGTAGGTATCTACCTACCAAATTATCTAATGTGCAGTCAGACCACTGCACACAAAATTGAAAAAGCTCTAGGTGACTTAATTTTGAAAGGTATGTAGGTATTTATAAATAGTTTGGGTCTCCTGTGCGGTATTCAAATTTAATAAATAAAACAATCATTTTTGCTAATTTGAATATGATTACTAACATTTGGTATGGCCCGATAAAACATTGCAGTGATGAAAAATAAATGTCACCCCAAAAATCAATATTCATAGTATAATGCTCCAATAATATTTATGTAATGTATTTATATTGCATATCTATAAGGGCTTTATAATACGTGATATAGGAACACAATCATTTAGTTGAACGGTTTTCATGAAGTAAAATTTGCTATATTAATTAAATAGAATTCATGCCGAATAATAATAATGCTACCATTAAATATTATCATCATTTTTAAGGTATGTTATTATTGCCTTCTCGTAACTATCTACTATTTCTGCGAAATTGCCAATTGCAATCTAGTTACAAGCGAATGTCTAAATGCCTCAGTCCTGACATTGTTGTTACAATTAAAAAGACATTTCGATCGAGTGGTTCTAGTTGGTAAAAGAAAGCTAAATAGGCTGAGTAAATCAGGGCTGTCTACAATACCTTAAAAAAAATTAAAATAAAAGTCAAGTAGATAACAAATCTTCAGAGAATTTTAATAATTTCAATTCTTTCATAAAGCGGTGGAAATATAAAGTATATAAAAACTTTATAGAATATAAACTTTGTAGACCAAGATTATAGTAATATAATATATCTTAGAAATGTATGCTGATTTTTTAAATGGGATCAGTTTAGATTTTGAGGAGACCGGATAAAAGAGTTATATTCGACATGACTTTGAACTAAACAAGAAAATAAGTTAAATAATAATAATAATAATATAAAACACTGAACATTCCGATAACACACACCACACACGGAAAAGGACACTTTCAATACTACGCAACCAAACTTTTGATAGTATGCCCATTACTTTAAAACAATTAATGACTACAAATACATCTACAAACTTTGTCAAAAAACATATCGTAGCCCGGATAAAAATTCAAGATATTCACTTTATTCAAAAGATTATAATTCCAAACCAAACATAACCAAAATATGACAAGTAAAATTAAATATTATAAACGTTCTTCAAGAATTATCCAAAAATATATACACTCACATATAAATGTGTGTTATCATGTTTCAATATATGTCTGTGAAAAAAATTAATAAAAAATAACTTTCTACTACAACACATAAATACCTGTCACACTTAATCACAAACACGTTAACACCTCAGCACAGGTTCTCCTAGTGAGGTGTTCACGTAACATACAATATCACCCACACACAGTTTTACCTATATCAACCTATGTTCTTTATTTTTTATACCTTTTTTCTGTACTTTTTTCTCTGTACTACAATATAAACCACTGTAATCATTTGTAAAATGTGTATTCAAGAATAGACATAAATAAATAAATAAGATTTTTGAAGTTGAAACGTTTTTAAGATATCTGCTATTACGGAGAACGAAGCTAAGCACTTTAAATCCTTTATATTATTTAACTTACGTGATAAAATCGGATGTGGAGTATGAAAACGAGGAGTAAAATCTATCACCACTCACCTGAAATAATAAAAAAAACACAAATTAGATATTTGTTTACACAACGACTTTGAAAAACCTGTTTTTAAGCTCATAATCCAACCACGTTTATAAATATACACGTTTTATTTAAATTCCATTTTCTCCAGTTACCGAAATGGTCCACGCAAAAACGTTATTATTTAATCACTAATTGAAGTCCCAGGCGTTGGCCGGGTTTTGCACAGAGTTTTTCAAAAAATGGAATGGACGGCGACCTTCCACTTGTTTTAAAGGTCAAGTGTGCAAAGTTTCATCAATCTATGAATAAAACTGTAGATTTATTAACAAACAAATCGACGCCGCCCGCCCGGTCCGCCACAGATATTCTACTTTATTTAAATAGATAGATTTACAGAAGATAGAACGATCGAAGAAGATAATCCCAACATGTGTCAATGATGATAAGAAACAAATTCAAAAAATAAAAAGTTAGTGGTCACAACGGTAGAGCATTTTACAAATATAGAATATATTTATCCATCGCCCTTGCAATAATTTTTCACGTAAATAGTGCTATACAAATCATCCAAAGGCTCTAGTCTTAACGGAACGTGCGTCTCTTCAAATTGGTATATTGCCACCTCATTACATTCTGTCATTCTTATCAATGATTTTTGAAATACGAGCTATCGTTATCCTCATTAGATTTCATTTAATTTAAATAGTTTTAGGCGGTTATAATTATTTGAGTATGCTTCTTATAGCGCCATCTATCGCTTAAATACTCCACCTTATTACCATACATCACACCCTCCCCGATCTAATCTAAAACCAATAATCTAATCTAGGCTACAAAAAGTACGATGCAATTTATTAACTTCATATGTAGGTTGTATGAGTGTCCTAAAAACTGTATAATATGTTGGTACCACAAAATAAAGAATATATTTGGTAAAAACAAAAGTATTAAAATATCCTGAAATATTCTTTTGAAAAACGTGTTCATGATTAGCATTTTATTTCCCGTAGTGTCCTACGCATAATTAGTTGTGAAAAACAAGAAAATTGTAGAGAAATATTATTAATGTTTGCTTTAAAAGGCGACAGACGTGCGTCAAATACTGATAAAAAGTAGAAATATGTAAAATTTCATTCTGCGATGGAAAGTTTTAAATCACGGTATAAAATTAATGGGTAGTTTGAAAAAGGTTCCATTCGAATAAATTTAACAGATTTTAGTGAAATATTGAAGTTTTAACTTTTGACTTTTTGACTTCTGAAAGTCTAAAACTTTTTTGGGAGCGTGGGATACATTTATATTCGGAAGAAAATACACATAAAAATGAGTGTTGTCAATGTTGTGCTGTTCTGATGAACGATACAATATATGTAACTAGAAGTTCTGTAAACAAGTAGACCTCGCGTCCAAAAGGGTATTTCTTTCTCTTATTTGATAAATCGTGCTTAATAAATTTCAGAAAATAATCTTTACTGAACCACTTAAGCCGCCACCATCGTAAAGTGAAAACGCAAAGTACAAACAAATTTACAGACAGACGAAATGCAAAATGTTCTAGTTAAACAGGACTTCTCTACGCTTAGTCAAAAAAAAATGGAATCTACCTTTAAAATGCGGAAAATGTATGAAATGAATCTGAATAGAAATTAAACATAATTCTAAATTAAATGTTTATGCTTATGCTACTAAGAAACCCGTAAAATCATGTCAAAATTATGTTTGCACATAGTAATATAGATGCGTAGATTATCTACAGAAAAACACCATATTAAGACAATAATAAAATGCACGCATGCACATAAACATTATATTATATTTTCAAATTGTAATGCAAGCATTATCGAACTGTTGACAATCCCTGCCGTAGAACGAAAGAAAATTGTTTGTCTCATTACGCTCGGGTGGTTTGCAAACAAACTTGGCAGATACTCTCCGATATTTTCAACACACTTTGTCCGGGAATGGTAGTTATACCCTTTACGCCGGTAATGCTTGAATGGCGGAAAAGGCATTGCTGTCCGATAATTTTGATACCAATCTCTTTGTAAGGGTCCCAAATATATGTATATTTATTTAAAAAGGTAAACCAAGTCTTCCTTTATCTTTAAATCCTTGTTTTTTTTTTATGGAAGAATATTTTATCGAAAGTAAACTATATTTAAACCTTTATTTTTTTGGAATATCTTAGTGAGTTCTTAATTATTGAAAACAATATTAGCGATTCTAAAACGAAAATCTGAAACAGAAAAATCAGAAAAAGATACCGTCACATCTAGGACTTGAACCGCTAATATTGTTTTCAATAATTAAATATATTTAAACTCGTAGAACGGATAATAAATCCTTCTATTTATTGCACCAGAAATGCCGAATTTTTTTTTCTAAAATTTGTAACTTCATAAAAAATAGGTATATTTTTACTAAATGGCTCAACACTGACTTCAACTTCAGATTATGGAGTCGCATTACAAAAGTAGGCTTAATTTCAGACAATTTTATAGTTTGGATGTGGTGAGAGCTATGTAAAAATAAATTCATTCAAATATATGTATTCTTTTCAAAGATATAGCTGTTAAAAAACAAAATCCATTTTCTCGAACGGGACCCTTGTTTTCGCCCTGTAAAGTGGCTTAACTTCGCTTCGCGGGGTTTTTCATAAAGAACTTAATTTTGCATCCATAAAATACCCAACCATTCTGAATGATATTTTATTATTTTATAATAAGAACAGAATATACCTAGTGAGTTTTCAAAAATTATACACAAAGTTTTATAAGCATGAAATAATGTTTAACTGATAAACTACAAAGATATGTAACTATATTAATAAAATTGTAGACTTAAATAAAATAGAAATTAGATGAAGACATACGCAACCAACTATGAGAAACACTCACTAACCAATAAGATGCGTGATCTGGGCAAAAAGTTTGGGAATACTATTGATATATTGACTCCATTTATAAAACTAAGCATAATCTATACCAGCACTTAGTTGAATTCTGCAAATTATGGTAGCGTTGATAATGTAGTTTTAAAGATTTGTCGCTTTAGAGATAGTTGGTTTTGTATGTATTGTAGAAGAATGTTACATATTGTTTCATATTATTATTTATATAATAAAGGCCATTAAAGGAATTCGATTATTCTTAATTTTATAATTTTAGAGGCAATTTGAAAATTATTTGTGAGCTACGGTTATTACAGAAAAAATATTAATATTGTCCTTTCTTCGAGACGTTTCTTTTAAACTTTCTATCTTCGTTTTTTCTGGACGTTATTTTAAAATATATACAACAAATGTTTGTTCCAACATAAATTGGAACACATATTGGTTCCAATTTATGTTGGAACACATATTTGTTCCAACCAATTTATGTTGGAACAAATATGTGTTCCAACATAAATTGGTTGCTTTTAACTTTAATGTAAGCCCATCATAACGTTTTATTATATTTTTAAATATTTATTATATTGATTCAAATTTATATATTTTTAAAGAAGTTAATTACTAAAAGCTCGCAAACAATTTCCGAATTTGTCACTAAAATCATGAATCATCGATTTATCGTATATGACCTATAGATATAATATTATAAAAAAGAAACATACTTTTGAGCAGTATTAGATATTTGCTATACCTTTTAACGTTTAGTAAATATTATTTAATTTGACCACATTTTCCAAATAAAGTTTTGTACGAAAAAAGCCGCATAGTCGCTTTCCAGAAATATATACTTCATCCTTTAAGAATTTCTAGCGCAATGGTGCAATTAAGTTACTTGTGGTATCTTGTGCAATCATTTTACAAACAGAAATTGAATCTAAAATTAACATAAATGCCGCATTATTTACCACATTAAAGAATGAGTTAGCAAAATCTTCGTCGTTATCATTCTGCAGCATTTTGTGTTGCAAAACCGAAAAAATAATAAATAAATTTTAAAAATTTGAAATGATAAAAACACACATTGTAATAAACCACTTTTATTTAATTAATAAAAGACAACCAATGAACGTCAAGATAAGAGGAAAAGAGAATTAGAGAATGCATTTTCCGAATTCTCGAATCATTTATTAAAAATTAATCTCTAACGTCTTTAATTTAGTGAAATAAATTAAACAAACTCCCATTTTTCGTCAAGCCATTGAACTCCGGTGGTTTGTTCCATTTCCGCCAATCACAGATCTAGGATCACAACATTTTTGATCCGCGCATTATTGTACGATTCGCCTCGCGACAAGTCTGCAAAGGGCTTAAGCCTCATAACAACGTGATAAACGTGATATATATCGCTATTTAAATGTTCAATATTATATTTCGATTGCTCTGAAGCAGAAACTACTGTTCCAGTCCGCCGAAAGCGATGTGGAAAACATAATCATTGCAAGTGTTGATCACTGTGCGCTGGTGCAGTGATTAGAGTTTTAACTGTGATCCTATTCGTTAACCTCCGCTGATACTGTTTCGACCTCCCCTTACCTACTCCTCCTACACTATTTTTCCCCCCTCTTTTCTATTTGTTTCTCTTTTTGTCACAAGTCTCTTTCTGTCACAAAAAATAAGGTGTCTTCTTTTTTGTTTGTCTCTTTCTCTCATTGACTTATTTTCTTAATTATGATTCGTGAATGCATTATATGCATGTAATTATGATATGTTAATATTTAAGCCCCGACGAAGCTTGAGTCAAGACATTTATTAATTCAATAAAACTGGTGTATTACACCGTGTATTTTTTAATTTAATTTTTAATGTCTTACCCCAAAGTGTTTTCTTCCTTCGATTAAATTTTAAACTTTTACAATATAGTATTTTGGAGTTTTTATTGTGAACAATTTATAGGTTTCTAAGTACTGAGGAACAGATCTTAATTCTTACTTTGTTTTAAGTGGTAGGAATTTTCGAACTATGAATAATATAATGGATAGTAATTCGAAATTATTAAACTACTTAAATTAACTGAAAAATGAGAAGGCTAATGCTTTCCAAACGTTAATGGTTAAAACCACAATTTTTCTACTGGATAGAGGTTAAAATTTAAATAAAACAATCTATATAATCATACTCTATAAAAGGGAATTCTAAAATAATAATTCAACCCTAAAATACGTTTCAGTAAATAAGGTTTTTTATTTTTACAGTTCAATAAAATTATTATTCTTACTCCATTTTTCATTAGAATACTTTATAGTACTCTTGATATACTTGACATTACGTCACTTGGAATGATCATACACTTCCCGAGATTAATTTTAGTGATGCGAACGTAAGTTAGTATGAATTTCTCAGAAAACATCGCGCCGAGAAGACAATCAATTGTCAGGGTAAGATATCGAATGTGAATATGAGGGAAGATGAGCAGAAATTTCTTAGATAAATAAAAAAAAACATTTTAATGAAGTTACTCATTGGAAAATTCTGAAATGGTTAATTCTTACTGAGCTTTAATCTGTCTCTCTATTTCTCGGATCGTTCCACATGGTAAAATCTTAACCTATATAACGCTAACGTTGCGTAAACGCAACGGACAGCAATCCGGTGATATTCTGATAATTCAATAAGGATTCGAAATGATATCTTACGGTTTTACTATGCCGTTAGGGAAGTGCATATAAAACAAATTTCGTTCAGTTCCATGGTAGACGCCTTTGAAGTTGGACAAAATATAGTGCTGAAGTGGGCTGTTTCGACTCCCTCTTCCCCTAGACCCTCCACACAGCATCCCCAAAGACGACTTTTTATTTAATTGTGTAAACGTTACAATATATACAAGCTTAAATTTTTCCATTAAAAAAATCCCAATGATATTCTGTTCTGGCCCTGACTTACTCAAGTATTTACAAAAAACATGTTTTGACAGAAAGTAAAAGAAACTGTGTATTATTTAAATAAAAAAATAAATAAGAAGAAGATGACACATAAAAATCTACACGAATCAGAAAAATAAAAAGGTAATGGTCACAACTGGTAATTGAACCCAGTATTTCTGTCTTACCGTGACAATGCCAAACCAATTGTCATTGAGACGTAATTATACATTTTTTCATTTTTGTCGATCACTCACATTTCAGATTTGATTGAGGCGTTGTCCCGGTAGGACCCTGGATTCGATTCGCAGTTAAGATCGTTATCTTTTTTTCTGTGTCTTGTTCTGTTTCATGTTTCGTTTAGATTTATTGTGTTATGTTTTTCTTCAATGATATATTAATATAATAAAATAAAGAAATTGCAATAAAGTTTAAAAAAAAAAATATATATATTTATATATATATATATATATATATATATTAAAATAGACAGTTTCCTTTTTCTCCAAAGAAAATATAATTTCGAAGCTATGGGCTTGTGTCCGTACAGCTACGATATCTAAATTACATAAAAATCGCAAAATGTCGGTTGGCCAAGGCTGATTCTTTGAGTCGGATAGAAATCAACCCAAGACTGGGAAATCGCTTTCATGTTAATCTTTCGGGATATCAAAATGTAAGCCAAAACGAAATAAATTGAAAAGCTCCGAACTTATCAGTAATTTTTCATTGTAAAACCTTTTCTATGGATCTCTATGTTCAGAGATATATTTTCTTTCATGTACTGTTAATTTTTTCTTATTAAAGCATAGGAACCTCTATCGAATTCATGATAAAATATGGTACGGCATGATATCAACAAAAACGACTAAGGAGTTGTGCCCTACAGACTCAAAAACTACCGGACCGATTTCGTTGTTCGTTCTTATTAGTGTCAGGAGTGTTTAAAGAGTGGTTTAAATAATATAAGAAGTCGTGGACGCCAGAGAAATACTTAGCTCATTATCTCTGCACTGGAATGAGATACTGAGTCGAATAAAATACGATAAAAAGTAGTTATATTGTAGAGAATGGTTGAAAAAATTAGGGACACCCGAAGAAGGCGATGCACTACGTCGTGTAATATTTTAAATTGAGTCGCTATCAATAACGACCCTTACGTAGATGGCGATAAGGTTTAAATTCCCGCTTAACACCATCCGCCTGTTTTGATTTATGCAAGAAAAAAACATGGCCAAAAAGTGCCTTTTATTTTATTTTGTGGATGTTCAGGCATAAATATTTAATTTTTTGGATCATTTTATAAATAACTTAATTTGCCACATTATACAATAAAATCATAACCGAAAATGGGTTCGTAAGTATGAGATTTTGAACTTTAAAGCAGTTTTCATAGGCCTTTACATTATTTTTTTTTTGGGCTTATAAAAAGACTTATCTAAAAAATATTCGATTACTTCAAAGGCCAAGATGTATTCTACTCGCAGTATTTAATTAAAGCATCTGAAACAATTATAGGCGACCAAATTTTCAAACCAAAAACACATGATTTTGCATTACTACGTATGGCATCGCCTTAAGGCATTAATTCTACGCTGGAATGGGATATGTAGTCGAATTAAAGTTGATATAATATATATTTTTTAGTAATACCAATGTGGATTTTTCGATACTACAAGAAGTGGGTGGTAGAAAACGTCGAGTCGAATCAAATATTTATGTGTGGTAAAATGTGACATGTGTGATGAAGATATGTGTGTAAGTAGAATGTATGTTTTATGAGAAGGTTTATCGGTGGCAATTACTATAAATAAATAATGTGGCTTACGATAGTACTTTGTGTCATTTAATTATCTCTGCTTAGCCCTACAGTAGTTTATGCAGTGGTTAGCAATATATTTATCAAAAAATATGATGGGAAATTGATTTGAATCATGCAAAATATCAAGCATTAGCTGCAAGGTTGGTAAAATCATGTGTAGATATTTTCAATATTGGATTAGACCTTCGACAACGCCTCCGGGAAAATTTACAGTCTGCGGTCTTCAATTTTCAACGTTCGATAAAATCAATAGTGAGTGTATTACATAAGGTATAAATTATTTATATTCCAATAAGGCTATGGATGGATTAAAATTAGAACACAATATTATTATCTTTAATTCCGAAGTAGGTAAAGCAACATCATGTGTTTTAGGTTTGAAAATTTGATCGCTTAGAAATATTTTAGATTCAAATACTGCGAAAAGAACATATCTTGGTCTTCGAAATATTCGAGCGTTTTCAAAACTTTTATAAGCCCAAAAACAAATAAAGTATCAGAATTATAAAAACCGCTTTAAAGTTCAATATTTCTTTAATGTGATTGAAGATTTTCACGGCTAAAAGAATTTTTGTTTTTTTGTTTTTGGGGTGTTATGCCGTGTTACGCTAACTCCTTCTTTAGCCAACGTTACAGTGTCCATCATCAGGGCAAATCACACGTTAATATTTTCTTCATTTACTGGCCGCAGTTTCGATTGGTTTCAATACAGTTTAAATGTAAACGAGACCATACACAAAAACAATTTTTTGTGCATATTTATGAATGTAGAACTCAGTAAAATGGTTCAAATGTAATCTGGGATCGATTGTCAATAATGATAATAAATCGATTCGAATGATTCGAATTTCCAAATTAGTTCAAAAAGAGTATATTAAATAAATGTACAAGCTGGTACATAGTTAAGGCATTGCTGGCAAGTTCGTAAATAAGGTTATCTACTGACTTATTTAAAGATATTACTTTGTGAAGAGAAATTTTGAAAGCTTGGTTATCGGCAAGTATATTTTCCACTTTCAGCTGATACTCACAATGCCGAATTGCTTTGTATACGATATGGGTATATACGTGGTATGTGCTTTGGTTACTTTTCCATTAAGATCAGATTAAGCCAGTCAATTACCTAATAACGTAGCTGATCCATAAATTGGCGTTTTTAGAATGTACAGTAGGGTGTATCGATTTTTAACTTTTTTTTTGTTTTCAAATTCCAAGTTGAAAAAAAGTTGCTACTTGGTACCACAACTTACCACAAAAAATTTTGGATTTTAAAAAAAAATGTTTAGGTCTCCCGCACAAGGCCTAAAGTTTTAATTTTTTTCAAAATATATCATTTTTTTTTTAAATTTTAAAAAATAAAATCGTAACTTTTGTGTTTATTCCAAGTTAAAAAACAGTAATATTAGGGCATAAAAATAAGTAAGAATCGATTTTTTTTTATTAAAAATGGATTTTAGGTCTCCGTCTCTTTATCCGTGCCAGACTGGAAGACCGTAAAGAGCTACCTACGTTCGAGACCAAGAGCCAGTACAAAACCTCCGCAAAGGATTAGAATTGAAGCAAGTTTTTTTCGACTATTTTGTAGTTATAATGTTTCTAAATAACGTCTTTATCATACTGTCTTCCATATTAAATTGAAATTTCATTTGGGAACTGTAATAAAATTCATAAAATTTTCACTAGGCTTATGTAAATACTATACATAACTTTGATTTAAGGTTTTGAAGCCAAGATGAAAGGACGAATACTTAAACAAGTCAGTAAATTTGCAGTAGAACAAGAAAACTGCCACTCATGTCGTATGGAAAGTAATCAGCAACATTTTGTACTTAGTTATTATACTACATTTTATGACATGTTATAACCTTTTATACTTTTGTAATAAACAACAGTAATAGCAAATAACATTAGTTTCTTTCAACACCTTTCTCATACAATTTACACCGTCCAACTATCTTTTTTCAGATATAAAACATATTATATATATATATATATATATATATGTAGAATAATGTTCTCGGTTTACCCGCGTAAAGTAGTCCTTAAAAGGACTTTTTAATTTCTGACGTTTCGGACAGATCTCACTGTCCATCTTCAGAGGCCTTATGTCCTGAATTTCGTCTCAAACTGAACGCTTTCGCGTGTCTGTTCGGTCCGGAAGTCAAGATACAAGTGGGTGCTTTATTCTACATCTTACACCCGTGAAAACCTTAACCATAACATATATATATATATATATATATAGTATATATGTGGAATATATTTTTACAATATGTATATATGAATTCTGTATATATATATATATTCTCATTTTATGCCTTCTGTAAGAAAAGTACAATTAATTCCGGTGGTTTAAACTTAAAAAAAACATGGTTCATATTATATGTACACAAAATTACAAAATTTCAACAAAGTTAACAAACTTTAGGGCTTGTGCGGGAGACCTAAAATCCATTTTTTATAAAAAAAAATCGATTCTTACTTATTTTTATGCCCTAATATTACTGTTTTTTAACTTGGAATAAACGCAAAAGTTACGATTTTATTTTTTAAAATTTAAAAAAAATTTGAAATTTTTTGAAAAAAATTAAAACTTTAGGCCTTGTGCGGGAGACCTAAACATTTTTTTAAAAATCCAAAATTTTTTGTGGTAAGTTGTACCTAGTAGCAACTTTTTTTCAACTTGGAATTTGAAAACAAAAAAAAAGTTAAAAATCGATACACCCTAATGTACAGTTACTTCTGAACCTTTCATTCCTACCCACCCCTTATACCTTTTTATCAACCCAGAACTTCCTTCAAACCACCTTCACCACCTTACAGGAGCTCTGGATGAAGACGGATTTCGACGAATAAAAAGGATAAAGGTAAGCAACATCGTTTTAAAGCTTATTACATTTTCCGAATATTTGGTTTGAAACATTTTTTTCGAAAAAACATTTTTTTTAACAATCTCATCATTATTGGCCTAACTATTGAAGGTAATAAAAGGTTTTAATTCGCATTATATTTTAATTTTAGTTCATTTCTGAAAATAATTTTCTGCCCTTGGAATCATTTATTGGGTAACCAAGTGCTTTGTTACGTTTGATGACTTAGCAGGGCTGCCCGGGATCGTGGAGCGAGGTTGTCTTGATCTTGTGGGCCGGATCTCTATCGACCCAACGCCTTACACCGCAGTGGGATGAGTGATGACGTCACTCCTGGACACATTGATCCTGAGATTTCTACCTATCCTTTATACATTCTTCCTTTCCAGAACTTCCTCACTTTCGTTTCCCTAAAAACACTCCCTGCACAGCATTCCTAAAGATGACGAAGGCCCTGATGGAAATTATTTTACTTGAAGAGCTTTTGTAAAAAAAATCAAGACGTAGAACACGAAGAAAAAACATGTGGCGTTTTGATCTATCTCCCAATCCACACAAAATAACAAGCTGTATTTACTAATATCTAACATTCGTAAAAAAATCATTATTCATTAGTCATTATTTCAAGTTCCTAATCAGAATTTAGCTGCTCTTTAACATTAGTATTTTTCAGCCTATAAAAAAACGATGCGAAAAAACCCTTTTCAAAAAAAGGTTTTTTTTCTGCCGAAAGCTCTTCTGTAGTCTGAAGGACCGGATGCTGTGTGAGTTATGTTAATAGAATCGTTTAAAGGATTTTCACGAATCGGACACTTTTCTACGAGCGTGAATTTCGAAATCACCTCACGCCGCTTGGTAATTTCTTCCGAGTTGGGTGATTTGCGAATACTTTCAAATGTCAAAATGTAAATAAGAAATAGATCAGCGATGGTTGTCATTAACAGTTCCATGACAATACAGACCATTGACTATTGACACAAAAACGAAGAATTTTGTAAAGCTTCATACAGGAGGCCATAAAAAAATAATTTCCCTCATGTCATCTTTGGGGATGCTGTGTGGAGGGATTTCTTAGGAGAGGAAGAAGTACACATGGGTCTTTAAGAGACCCATATAGTAGGAGGGAGGAAATCGAGAGACCGGCCAATTGTTCCACAACCAAGTTGTTGACTCAAGAACGGGTCGTAGAAGTGACCCGTTCTAATTTGACAAATTTCAACCGTGTACATATGTTAGGCACGTGTTTGGCATATTTTCCGACTATACAACGGTGACAAAGGAACAAGGACAGCAAACCTTCATGACGCCTGTGCTCATATTCGTATATTAACAGTAATACGGACATGTGTCTAGTGTGGTAGTCGAAAAGCATATAAAAAACTGTTTACAAATATATTTTACGAATAAAGGAAAGAAAAAAAAAATTATATATATATTATACGATAAATGCTCATAAGTTTGAGGATTGAATCTTCCTCCCCAGGGACTGAAGTCAACCGCGCTAACAACTGAGCCAAATCACATTGTGTAGGAACGACAATCATTTCGTATATAAACAGTAATGTTATCCGATTTCAAACAAATGCTCATATGTTTGAGGATTGAATCTTCCTCCCCAGGGACGTTTCTGCAAAGGTTTTTAAATGCGTTTTTGGGCTCCAGACCAGAGGTGGCTACCTATTATTTTTTCATGCTCCGTGTTTTCACCGCTCTTTTTTATCCGTTTACTAAATTAGGTAGCTCCTTTTTGCCTGAAAGAGATCTCTTCGATGAGATATTGAGATTCGTTATTTATAGGAAATTATCAAGGTAAAAAGTTATCAATGTTTAAAATTTTCTTCCATTTTCGAAACATGTAAAAGTATGTTACGGTTACGTGGTTTCCTTCCTTCGATTTCTCTGCCATGCTAATTTTAAATGAACTTTAAGAAAACGTAATATTCCCGTTCAAATTGCTTTGTGGTTTTCGTAATCTACTTATATCTTTGTAGCATAACAATAAATCTTTACTCCACAACTTTTGGATACTGGCAACACAATACACGAAAAGGAATTGTGCTGTATATGATTCATTAACACGCTCATAATAATCGTTTTTTTGCCGGTTTATAGCTGAAATCCTCGATTGAATGAAGAACACCATTGAAAATGAAGATAATATATTTTTTATTTTTTTTAACAACTCAGGCCGGGTTGTTTCACATAATTTGAAGAATTCATAAAATTTCAAAGATCATTTTCAAGTTCTGTGAAAGCTCTATTCAAGTTCTGTTTTTATATAATTATTGACCAGTTGCTTCACAAACTAAAATAATGACAAAACTTGAATAGAACCATCACAGAATTTGAAAATCAACTTTGATGATTTGTTCAAATTACGTGAAACTACGGGTCTTTATCTGTGACTAGTACCCAGTACCTTCGTCTTGCCGGGACGGTGCTCTATCGCTTTGCGCTAATCCGTCCTTATTTCGTTCGGTATGTACAGTTAAATAAGGTAAAGTAACCATCATGACAGAGATATTGAAAGAAGGGTAAATGCAGGTAACTCCATTAATGGAGGAATGAACGCAGTTGGCGCTAACAAAAAATTGTCCAAAGAAGCGAAGTTAGCAGTTCGCAATGGAGTGCTGGTACCTACCCTGATGTATGGAAGTGAGGCATGGAGCTGGCAGGGGAAGGATGAAAGTAGATTGAATGCTGTTGAAATGACATCCCTGAGGCGTATGTGTGGTAAAACCATGTATGATCGTGTGAGGAATGTGGAGATCCGCAAAAAGTGCAAGGCTGAGGTAAGCGTAGTGAGTAAGATTAAGAAAGGGACGCTTAGAAGGTTTGGGCGAATGTAGAAGGGCGAAATGCGAATGGTAGCAGAAGTCGGGGACGCCCGAGGAAGACATGGCACGATCAGGTAAATCAGATACTCGAGTCGAGCCATGTCAAGTGTCAGAATAATAGAAGAGTATGTATGAATGTGAATGAGGCAAGGAATGTGCCTCTAACTACCCCTGCGGGGAAAGGGCGTGATGGTCAATTAGTTAGTTAACTATCATTAATTAAACAAAATTCTTTTATTCAAGTCAGTTTATCATCTACATATTTATAAAAAAAAAATCACGTTTATTTGTTTGTCCCGTACGTGTTCTTATGCCATTCATCCGATTTCGCTAAAAAAATCATGTTTATTTGTTTGTCCCGTACGTGTTCTTATGCCATTCATCCGATTTCGCTAAAAAAATAATGTTTATTTGTTTGTCCCGTACGTGTTCTTATGCCATTCATCCGATTTCGCTAAAAAAAATCATGTTTATTTGTTTGTCCCGTACGTGTTCTTATGCCATTCGTCCGATTTCGCTAAAAAAAATAATGTTTATTTGTTTGTCCCGTACGTGTTCTTAAGCCATTCATCCGATTTCGCTAAAAAAAATAATGTTTATTTGTTTGTCCCGTACGTGTTCTTATGCCATTCATCCGATTTCGCTAAATAAAATCATTGTTATTAGCGCCAGAAGTGTAGCAGAGAGTAGTTTGAGTGAGAGAAAGGTCTGGGATGCTCGAGAAAGACTTAACGCATTATCTATGCACTGGAATGAGATACGCAGTCGAGCTAAAGTCAAATTAATCTAGTTTTTTAACAGTAACAATGTGGATTTTGAGATACTACATCAAGTTGATGGTAAAAGAACTCGGAGATGCCCGAGGAAGACATGAATGACGTATGTGATGAACGAAGAAGAGGTATATGAAGAATGTATGACTTAGAAGTGAATGGTTTAAAAGGTCGAGGACGACCGAGGAAGATATTACGCAAAACTTATTACAATACAATAATATTATTTCCTCCTTAAAAATGAACACAGTTGTCAGGTGGTGAATCTATTATCAATCCAGCAATTACGGTTAGTACAAAAACTAATTTTGAGAATTATATTTAAATGACAACCTACCCACCGCTCAAATTAGGGTCTTAGATATTCGCAAGTTATTTACTAAGACAAGCTTGTGCTACATACGGAAAAATAGCCTGCTGGTGTCTCCACAACATCAAGCACACACCCACTTTTCAAACCTGGGATGCGTGCTTTCTAACACTAGAACCACATTCACTCAACGACAATTCTGGTTCATCGCTCCTAAAATAAATAATGCTTCAAACACCGATATAAAGTCAATTAATTCTATATCCCTTTTTACTATCTGTATTCAACAATGGCTATTTGAAAGGAGACGAGCTTTCTTTAAATAATACATGAGTTCCACACTCCTTAAAAAAATTTAACTCTATCATTTATTTATTTTTTTCTTATTTTTTAATTTTCCTAAGTTTATATAATAATAATAATACATTTCCTATGCGACGGATTCAACAGCTAGGAAACAAATACTACGATGTTGTTGGTATATTTAGGACATCAATTTCATTATATAAGCATACCTTATTGAAGTTTTTTTCATCAAGTAGGGGAATATTTTGATAAAGCTATTTAAATTGAGAGTATTACAGTATTTTGCACGTTAAGAGTATTTTGTCGGCTGAAAGAAAAAAAAAATCGGATTTTTTATTTTTATATTTTGTACCTACATACTGTGTGGATTCAATTTAAGAATATTTTTATTTGTATATGTGTTTTAAACAGTCATTTCCTGCAATATTTACGAGTAGGTATAATTTCTTAAATATTGTTATATATGTATGTAAAAGCCTTAATAGGCGTAAAATAAATAAATAAATAATAACAAGCATTTAAAAAAATATATTACCACTACAATTTCCTTTCCCATTATGTTTTATTATTGTTATTCTTAAATAAATCAAATAAGACTACCACAATACGGGCATGAGCTTAGTATGGTAGTTGTGAAAATCACCAAAATTTTAATTTTTTTAAATTTATAAAAAAAAGAACTGTAGAATTGACAACCTCAAATCTTTACCCTAAACCATCTATATTGTATAAATCCCCGAGCAACACCGGTTACGCGACAACTAACTAACTAACTAACTAACCATCACGCCGTTTCCCCGCAGGGGTAGGCAGAGAGGACGGACCGCCAAACAACTCGGTCTTGGCATACACTTCTTGCCTCATTCACATTCATAAATCGTCACGCGACAACTAGTTATTGTTATTAAAAAAATTAAAAGATGGATTAATATTCTTTATTGAAGTAAGGAAGAATTCCGTCTTTTAGAAATAATTAAAAACATTGATTATATGAATTTGTCCATCAATTTGCATAATCCACACATTTAATGAAACCCTGATTTATCTTCGCCTATTCCTCTACCAGTGCTTTATGAGGGATATATAACATAATATTAACCACAGATAAGTCCAGAACAAACATTGTATCATTTTGGCTGTGGTTTTTGCTGAATGATTTATTCATCAGTCCCTGGCTCTACCGCGTCAAAGTTTCAAACGTAAAATAAATAATATCTCACCGATTCTGTTGTGATTTCGTTCAGTAGACATTTTCGGCTATATACGGCTGTGTTAGTAGTTTTTAAATATCCGGAAAACTTTTGAGGTTTTGAAAATATTGGAAATTCGATCACTATTTCATAAAATATCGGTGCAGTAGTTACCTATGTAACAACAAATTGAAGGCCTCCGTGATCGAAGGGTAGGCCGTAGAGTATCAATACGAAGTTCAAGGGTTCAAATGCCGAGGTGCGCAAGTAAATTTTGTTTTCAGAATTTCTGTAATTTCATAATTTATTCAATAAAAATAATGAATAGTACACCTGCTGCACGTGCAGAGTGGAATATACTAAGATTAGATAGCCTACGTGGTTGGGTGGTTACGATCCTCGGCTATGAATCCGGAAGTCGCGGATACAAACACAAAAGTCAATTTTATTTGATTCGTTTTTCACAAGAGTATTATATTTGTGGCGCTCTTCAGATATGTCTTCAATAGGCGTAGTACCTCCATTTAGCGGCTTTAGCCATGTTTAGTAGCCAGATCTGAATAGCTAGATACTCCCCCACCTTCGTCTTTACCGTTTCCTTTCGCTCTCCATCATCTTAAGCCTCACAACATACACCAATGGTAGATGCGACAGTCTCACTGACTCCAGACAGTTGGGAGCAGTTGAGACTCTTGGTGGTATTGCCATTACAAAAACTATTCCTGTCAATGGTCAACTTTCATATTCTGATCATATGGTGACGAATGTTTATGTTGAAACAACTAAAACACAAGTAATTAATATATTTGAAAACGATGTAAAGTTCGTATATAGTTTTTTTTTTTTTTTTTTTAATTTATTTATTTCATCAAAAAATTACAGAATATATATAATATATCATTAGTAAGTTGTATAATTATATGTCAGTTAGAAACAATGAAATTGTTGATAGAATAATGTTACAATAATACGGCAGTTTCTAATATAAGAAAAAATATATATGAATGTAAGAGTGTTATATAGAAATGGCATAATATACTATATTTTAGGTTGTGCATAACCTGCCTCACTAGGCGAACCTGTATTGAGGCAGAATTTTTAGTTAATTATTTCTCCATTTTGTCTATGGTTTGCTAATATGTAAATGTTTAATATGGGTTCCCATACAGCAATCCATTATTTTAGGTTACATTATTGTTTACATATTGAAGATACAAATAGAATAAGTTTAAACACAATACATACTATAATAACTCACTGTGACAAGGCATTTGGTTACTTTTCATTATTGTTTGCATTTACACAATACGTATATAGTAAGTTTTAGCACCGTACATACTGCAATAACTGTCAATGACAAGGCGTTTGGGTGAGGGCACCAGTGTAGGCTCGATCATTTGAATAAATCCAAATTTTAACATTTTTTTTAAACTCTTTCCGTGTTTGACTCTCTTTAATATTTTCCGGGAGCATGTTGAAGATCTTTGTGGCAAAGTAGCCAAAGCTACGTTGACCAAAGGTGGAAGAAAGTGCTGGAACTTGCAACATGTCTTTGTTCGAATTACGCGTAAATCTAAAGTTAGTTTTTTTTTCGTAAAGCACGTGTTTGTTTTTAAAGAGATGCATGAGGATAGTTTTTATATAGATCTGTCGAACATCAAATACTCTCATTATGTTGAAAATTAAGTTACTGTTTGCAGTTTGAGGAAGTTTGAGAATAATTTTCATAATTGTTTTCTGCGCCTTTTCAACAGGATCTAGAGCTGATGAAGTACCCCCTCCCCATGCAATGATACCATACTCAATGATAGATTAGATAGATAGTTATCGCTGCATGCGAAAAAAAACGTTTATTTCAGATAAGATGACTATATTTCTTGTTTATTCGATGTCCTAGAGAGAAATCATTTACGAGTAAAACACGCTACTTAGTCGCAACACCAATTCTAAAAATATATACTTGGATGTGCGTCCGCAAAAAGAATTCAATTTATTTGGTAAGTGATAAATTTTGTTTTTTAGCAAGGTGTATTATCTTTGACGGGTTTTCTCTTTAAATCCGTACCTAGCTTACATTTTTGTGTCCAAGATAATGTTTTCCTCGTGAAAACGAGTTAGAACGAGTCTCTAGTGACCCGTAAAGGCCTCCAAGCGACTAGTTTCCATACGGAATAATATTATTGGAACTGATAATGGCTTAAAACATTAGGTTTGCTTACAGAGATTGGGGCTCTTCGACCTTACTTGACTTTATCGCGATTGGAGCATTCAGACTTTTATTCCGACTCATTCAGAGTTTTAGCTGAAAAGTTCTGTATTCAGACAATATAAGAATAAAACGTTCATAACAGATTCTTTTAAATTTGGTCAAAGCACTTTTTGAAATTTTTATTTTTGACTTAAAAATATATGAATCTTTATTGGTCGATGCACGACCTGGTTTCAATATTTTGCTTACTTTGTCTTCATACAAAATGCATTGGTTTGTTACCATGTTTTTGATGCAATGCACTGCATTAAAATCAAAACATTCATTTGAATTTGGGACCCACCTCGGCTATCTACCTTGATAAACCTACTTAATTATGTACAAAGGATGGCGGTCCGTCTAATTGAAAATCCGTTGTCAACATACCGATTGTAATCTCTAATGCACGGACGCATTGTGGGCATGCTGAGTCTGTTTTACACGTCTTTTAATAGAACCTGCTCTGGGGAACTAGCAGCGTTGATCCCCGGTGCACATAGAATCTCAGATCTGGTCACCGAATACGTCTAAAGCCCGTTTAAGCAATGTTTGGATTTTGAAAGATAGTCTTTCATCGCGATACTGAAAGTATTTACCACTCTTATAGTGGTTTGTTTTTGGGGTATTATGCCATGTTGCGCTACCTCCTTGTTTAGCCAACGTTTCGGACAGCATTGCAGTGTCCATCATCAGGGCAGATGTCCGGCACACATCCGAAACGTTGGCTAAAAAAGGAGGTAGCGAAACACGGCATAATACCCCAAAAACAAACCACTATAATACTTTTGGCCGTGAAAATCTCAAATCATACATATTTACCACTCATTTACTACATTTTAAATTAAAAAATTACGAAAAAAGGTATCGTATAAGATTTGACTGCATGCGACTTCCAGATTTATAACCGATGATCATAACCACTAACATCATTAACATCATTGTAGATTTTTTGTGACATTTTGAAATCTGTTGTGTACACTCTTATCGCATTAATTTTAATTACGGATTATATTTATTTATTTATTTATTTAAACGCCCATTGGGCTTTTACATACATTGTTATTAGTGTTATTACATTAACTATGTGACATTTAAAAGTTTACGTACATATATAAATAAAATAGTTATTATATCTGTAGTACATAAATGTTTTACAAATAATACAGAATACCATTATGGAGAACAGTTTTTTTATTTTTATTTTTTTTTTTTTACTTACTTAGAAAAATAAATGGATTGAAATTAATCAGCATTTATAGGGACTTAAAATCATATTCGAATTGTTATTTAAATTACAATATTAATTTGTAAAGTTAAAACATATATATTAAAGTTAAAAGTCATAAAAGAAAAGAGTGAAAAAACAGAAGCTAAAAAATGGGTTTTTCACTATGGAGTGGAGAAGTCATACATTTCAGCAAAGTGTTTATGTAGATTTCGTTTAAGCACTGCTACGGAATCTAATAATAATAATAATATAATAATATAATCTAATTATTGACGGATTTTTACGGGTCAACTACAAAATTTTCTTCCTAGAGCGTTAGTTCAGTCTATGTAACACGTGGATTCGTCCCAGTTTCTATCAAAGTTTTTCAACATTATATTTACTTGATTGTAATTGATATTAACTTCCTTTTCCAAAAGTGTTCCTACAATTCCTTTAACCGATATATGGTTTCTCTGCAGCAAACATTTCACAACTCTACTGCAAAACTAATTTATTACCGTCTTCGGTATTCTTAACAGAAATTCACATTGGAAGCCGCTTAGTTTAAAGTTGTCACACAACGCTTGTCGAAAATAAGTTAATTTATAATAATTATTTTATAAGCAATAATTATTAGCCTGAAACACTCATCCACATTGAAAAATCTCCTGATAAAAGATACATGACGCCAACGGGACATGAACCCGTGTCCTTTCGATTGCCGGTCGACAGCTCTGACCACTGAGCTATGGCGGCTTATCTATTATCCGCGAAATAATTCAATATATACTAGTGTTTCATTCAACAATTACTGCTTATTACATTTTTTCACCTGAAATCAACCAACTTTATTTTTATATGAGAAAGGCATTGTAAGTGCTAACTCTCTCACTAGATGGCGTCCAGACAAATTGTCTACATTTTTTTGGTGAAAATACTTGTCAAATATTATTTATTATTTTCTTTGGAAGATTTTTTATGCATAGCAAAAAGGGTAACAATTATTTTATAAGCAATAATTATTAGCCTGAAACACTCATCCACATTGAAAAATCTCATGATAAAAGATACATGACGCCAACGGGACGTTACCCTTTGTGCTATGCATAAAAAATCTTGTCTTAAACATTAGTTTACCAAAAAAAATAATAATTAATTTATAATGTTTTAAAAATGTATTTGGGTGCGTCAATAATAAATTGACGTAAAATCATTCATTTAAATGATTTCAGAAGACAGGTATGAAAATGAGACGTCAGACTACGAAACGCCTAATGAAATACAACAGTGGTGAATTGTGAACTCGAAATACGTAAGATGCGGATAAGAAATTACTATCAAAAATAAATTTGGAGTCGGAAACGCATCTGAAGACGGTTGATTCGATGATTTTGAAAATGTAAGGTAACAACACATACTAACTTTTGATGGCCTTCGTGACGAGGGGTAAAACTCTCGACTAGGAAGCCGGAGGTCGTGGGTTGAAACAAAGCCTCCTAGATCGTTAAAATCCCGGCGTACGCAAATAAAATTTATTTAATTAATGTGTGATATTTGCGGCATGTGTCAGAGTGGAAAATACTCTCAGTACTGCCCTTGCTTACCTGACTTACACAACGTTCATAATTAATACATTGTTTGAAACGGCAAATCTGAATTACCAGGTATTTTCCAATCTTCCTCCCTCCATTTCCTTTCCCTCCCCACTAATTTCAGCATCACAATATACACCAATTGGGGATGCTATATACTCACCGGCTCCAGAGAGTTGGGACTCTTGTGTGGTTTCACATAAAAAAGTATTTAAAAAAAATATTGTGTGTATTGTTGAATACGTTTGCATACAATTATAATAAATTTATTCTTCCGACGAAAACAGCGCAATGGCATGCTTTCGCATATTATTTACTGTTGTTGGTGGAAAGTGACAACACGTGTAAAAAAGAAAAGTTAAATGTGTGTTCTTCTATCATATGAAAAATTTACTTTATTTAATTTCGGACATAATTTTTTAGGTTATTGTGTCGTGTTGCGCTTCCTCCTTCTTTAGCAGCATTTTAACATTTCAGTCAGCGTTCCACTATACATCATTAGGACAGATGTGTAGATTATGGTGAAGTGCGTGTTTATGTGTGTAGAAGTGATATCGTGTTGCCCGCGGGAATCCTCTCAGGTCGGTATTTCAGAATAATAATTTCTTAAATTATTTTGGTTTTTGGCGTTTAGTTTTGGTGTAGTCATTAAGTACCAGATTCCTAGAACTTCATGAATATATTAGGCAGGTAAATCTATTTAATTGGTTATCTTGAAAAAATCTGTTTTTATTCCGGAAGGTAGAATGGGGATAATAGTTTTTGCAGGGGTGGGTGAGCACACTGAAAATAAAGGTTAAAAAAGTGGCAATTTGTCGGAACTCAGCGGCCATTAAGAACATTGCCATTCAGATTCCCCCCTCACCCCCTATCCCAAATTAAATTTCTTTCTCCCATTGAAACTATGTGGAAAATTACATTATTAAAATAAAGAGTGTAAAATTATTCTTTCGAGGATGATGGTGCCTAATCATCATTAGGGAAAAGGGTACTTGGGTCGGTTCTAGTGTGGGATTTTCACATTATAAAAACCTTTTCAGCATATTTTTCAAGTTATTATATGTTACGAGTAGGGACGCCCCATTTAGTTCATGAAACGTGATTATTTTTTGGAGACCATTGAAACATTAAATAAAATTTACGAGTTTGAACCAATTTTTTAAATTAAATTAATTCGGTAGATATTTATTTAGGTAAGTGAAAAAAATATTTTTATGTCAAAATTATTATCAAATCTCTTTATTCCGAAACATTGCTCAATATTACGCTATTTTTATAATGATGTACTCCGTGTCTTGTACTTTGATGTTTTATCCAAAATATATTTTAACATGTTTTTCTAGCATACGAGTATGTAAAAGCAAATATACATCCGATTGAGTATATATTTTTTTTAAATGAGGTAAAAAATGTATATTTATTTACTGAACCATTAAAATAGCCACCATCTTGAAACGGAACGTACAAACCAATTTCTTTAGCCAAATAAAATATTATAAGAAACCCCCGGGATATTTCGTTAAAAAAACATTTTAATTTGTCTTTTCATGTAAATTGTAGGTCTAAAGAACTCTGCCCGCTGCAACGAATCGTACCATAACCATAACTATATTGACGCACGCAAAACAATATAATTTTTATGAATTAATCTGAAACAACGCCCACTAGAGCGTCACCGATAAACACCGTAGCGTTGCATGACCGGACCGTTGACATATCTACGACTAGAATATTTTGCCGGTGGCGATACGCATCGTGCATACATACATAGAACGCTGTTAATCCGTTGCAATGGGCACAGTAGTGCGTGTCGTGTTTCTTTTTATACCTGATACGTTCATAACACGGTCATGGTATGCTCCGGTCATGTGGGCAGACTCCTTTATGGTGAAAGTTAAATGTCAATAATTTGAAAAAATTATCAGTATTCAAGCGGTATTCTGATTCTAACATCTGTCACGTATAGTTTGAAAAAGCGTTTTAAGAACCATTTACGTTAAGTTTCTTTAAATATTTCTATTCCACGCTTAAAGAATTCCGATGGTTTGGTGGTGTCTTGAGCAAATTTGAAAGAGCACTATTATTATTTGGAGACTTTTTATAGATAACAGATAAGTAGCGGAAAGCAATTACCTTCCAATCTTCCTACCTAAATAGCCGTTTTCATAATGTCATCAGACTAATAGCACTCTCTTCGTAAATGGCATAGTTGAGATTCAATTTAATGTACCTGCGCGCCCCATACGCTCTTCTGTCCTATTCAAATATGATCAAACAAAATGTTTACAAAATTCTTGCTTAAACAGACTATGCAATAATTAAAATTATATGATTTCAAAAGTGGACATCTTAAAGCTAAATAAAAATATAAAAAGTCTATAAAATAGTGTTTTTCTGACATGTCATGAACCTACCTACTTCTTTGGTCAACGTTTGAGACAGCATTACAGTGTGCACATCTGCCATGATGATGGAAACTTTAATGCTGTTTGAAACGTTGGCTAAAGAATGAGGCAGCGCAACACGGTATAATACCCCAAAAATAAATCACTTTGATACTTTTGGCCGTTTAATCCCGAATCATAACTTTTCTATTGTTGTTTATATAATTCCGTTGTGAATTAAAGTTCTTTTATGTACATCCTGTCTTCGTATCATAGTATAAAATTATGGTTATTGTTTTCATTTATTCTCTACTGTTAATTTCTTGACATAAGCAGGAAATCTGTAATTATTTTTTTTTTGTTTAAAGTATTGTTATAAAAATTGTTGATTTATAAATAAAAATAAAATAATTGTTCAAGTGAATTAAAATCCTTTAACTTCCCTGTCAAATGCTATGGAAAGTGTTATGGAAAGGGTAAGTAATTTTATTATTATTACCACTTCTTTTATTTCAAGGTTTTTCTGCCTGCCAATGGTATTGGGTGTGACGTAACTCATAACAGATGTGCCCCGGAAAACTTGTGGAGGGGAGATTCTTCTACGACATGCCCTGTAGTTGGTATGTGTCATTTGTTCATAATTATTTAGGTGGTCTGTTGTCAGTTTGCCTCATTGTTCATTTCACTAAAACAAACAATACATAAACACGAATATTGCTTACTTTTTAAGGGCTTAGATACAGCTCAAGTAAAACCATTCTCGCGTTCCGAGTGCAATTATAAATTTCTAGTAGTAGGCTCAATTGTGAACATGACATTTTGTCACGTATTTTTACTTTTTATTTTAAGAATTCTTGTCATCTGTGATATAAAAATAAAATATATCGAGGATTCCGACACCCCCCTCCCTGCTTCCAAAATCAACGTACTGCCCGCAGGTTATCATTGATTAGTACATTGATCAGGGGAGTACAAACATTCAAATTGCTCCCGACAGCGAAAATGTCCTTCACTCCTGCGTTATAGCAACAAAACCCGGTTGGTTTTTGGACTTCCCATGTACTGTAGCGCCCTGAAAAGTTAATTAGAGGGTACGTTAATTCAAACTGATTAAGAGCCCCAATAAAAACATATTTAGCTGACTACACAATGCAAAAATTAACCACCAAAAAAAAACTTGTCAGGTCAGTTTACCATTTCTCCGTCTTAAATTTTGAAGATATTTTGTTCTATATTCTCCATTCTCCTGTATTTTATCCCTGTAATCTAGCAAAACGAAAAATTTCCTCCACATCTTGAACATTGAACCTTGAACCGTAGAATTTTCCTCAGCCACGATATCCTCCCATGTCTTACATTTCTCCGGTTTTTTACTCCATTCATAACCTCTTTCAGTGTGTAGAATCGACTTGTTGCTACATAGCACGTGTTTTTAGAGAGTCCTCTCTTTCTTACATTCACTAAGTACCTCCTTGTATATTTCTGCTTTCCACAGTAACTTCAGCATGTCAGAAATTTCCTGTACAGCCAGATATCAAAAGCTACGATCTTACTCAGTGAGTTTGCTTTCATAGCCTTAGTAGGTATTTCATGTAAAATAGGATAATAAAAAAGACGGAAGTGATCTTTTATACGTACAGCTGAAATATACGAGTTGGTGTGAATTTCACAAATAAAACCGTGGAAGTTATACATTGTGTCCGGAAATTCGTGATACAAGAGGGAAACTTTGGAATCTACGTCACATTTACAATCGATTTTGTAGTAGGTAGGTACTACTTTTTTTGATTTCAGCTTCAAATCGAGAGCAAAGTTGGAATTTCAATAGGTTAAATTTAATTTTTAAAAAAGGTAGCTACGGGGATATTAAAAAGTTATTTTTTCCTCTCTGACTTGTAGATTTTCCAGTTTGATAACGCATAAGTTAGGGTGTTCGTGTAAGTTTTTTTTTAAATTTGAATATATCATGGTTTCTGAAGTTACACATTTAAAAATTAATATGCTAAAGAATATTTAAAATATATTTCTTGCTGAATTTTAGTCATCTTACAGTAACTAAAATTTTTTTAAGTTTTTAGTGTTCTGTTTAGCTTCCCAAAGTAAATTGTTTACAGAAAAAAATATGTAATTATTAAAAAAAAATGTTACATTTTTTTATTTTTTTATTTTATTTATTTAATATTTGTATGTTTTTTACAATAAATATACAATTATACATATTATACAGTTTTATACATTTTTATACATGAATACAAAAAAAATGTTGAAACCATGTACATAATTAAAAATTTATCGTAATGTTATATATAAGATTTATCACTAAAATAAAGCTAGGCTTATTTGTTTTGGGGATGTGTTATTATGTTCGTTATTTCTTTATTTATCATAATATATATGTTTTTAAGATGAAAATCAATCTTCATTATTATTTATAGTTTTGATACTTTCTGGCAATGTATTAAAAAACTTTACTCCAAAGTATTTACAATTGAATTGCCCCATTGCTTTTTACCTTTTGGAGTTGGGAGAATTGACGTTTATTGTGTTTTTTATTATTTTAAAAAACTTTAGTTTCATTGAAATATTATCTTTGTAAATTTGTAATGTTGCATGGTAGAAGTATAATGCATTTAGTTTTCTAAATTGAAATTATTTAAACGAAAATTCTGATAAATAGTGAATTGAGTAATATTTCATAATGTTTAAGTTCCACCCCATCCTAATGCCACATTGACATATAGATAGGCAGAAGGCAAAGAATTTAATTTTGAGAAAATTTTATTTTTGATTTGAGCTTTCCTCACAAGTTGCTTCACCGAATTTGGACAATTCATAAAATTTCAAATCGATTTTCAAGTTCTTTTATCAATTCAGTTTTGTGACACAACTGGCCAATAATGATAAAGTAACAGAACTTGAGTAGAACATTCACAGAACTTGAAAATCTACTTTTAAATTTGATGAATTGTTCAAATTCTGCGAAAGAACTCGTCCTTACACACTTAAAGATATATGTTAGTTTCCTCATTCTGTATTTGACTAAATATTATAACATTCTTCACATTCCAAAACAAGTACGCAATAAAATACCTACGTCTTATTTAACTTTATGAGTACATTCGATTGATGAGCTCGTTAAGTGCGATTATTACAAAGATTATCATTTGTTTAATTTTCTACCAAGTAAAAAAAATAAAACATATAGAGGTTATAATTTTAGTGGATACACGAGATCCCCGTAGGAACGAAATATAATGTTTAAAAAACTTGTCAACGGAAAAAATCGACGGTACACCCCCCTAATGTATAAAATATTATATATAAGGTTGTTACTCTAAGCCTTATTGTAAAAAACCCTGGAAGGAAATCATTTTTACGAAAAATAAAATATTTCTACATCATATTTCATTACATAATAGATATTGGCAATCAACTGAGCTGTGAGATTTCCCATTTTTATTTTAAACAAATTGTAAAAATGTAAGTTTCAATTTGTATGTTTTTTTCTTCATATTCTAGATGCGTCTTTTTGTGGCGCTTCTTTTGAATTATAATTTAGTAACCTATTACCCCAATCGACAAATTAAATGTGAAGTATATGAGAAAATTAAGAATCTCAAGAAAATATTTGCAATATCGCTGGAAAACTGTAAGAAATATTGAAAGGTTGTATAATTATCGTTTACCATAGCAAATAATGGTCTAACCAGAATTGGAAATGAATTAACTGTTTGAAATTATACTAATTTCATATTAAATGCAATTATGAAAATTGACAAAATTACCATAATTCGCTTACCATTTAATCCGGCTCAGCTAACACTATTAATATTGCTTTTGTGCTATTCGATACACTATCGCCGAATGCATTTCGTAGTTTATTATTTATGTTTTTCCAGTGTGATTATATGATAAGTGTATCAAGTCATTAAAATAAATTCTCAAGATATTTATTAAAAAATACTCTTTTTTGATATTATTTCATAAAATACAACACCTTTAATTGCACTCTACTCCATCGAAGTGATGATGTACTTAATAATCTAGTCAGAATGGAAAAGAATTAATCATTATAGACAACCTTATTGACTCTAAAACGAAAATTTGAAACTAAAAATCAGAAAAAGATGCAATCGCATCTATGAACTAAATCATAGACCTAATTAGCCTTGCCGGAGCTCTGCTCTAAACACTGAGCAAATTCGACTTTATTGATTTAGTTCATATTTAAGTGTATAATATTTCGACGTAGTTACTAACATAATCCTCATTTTATTAACGCATATTTTTATGGGCTGCTGTATTATATATGATTTCAAGATTCTTTCCAAACTAAATGCAATCTTGTCAGTGTCTTTTTTTACATTAACCTCACACAGGAGGCCCTGAGGAAAATAATTTCCATCAGGGCCCGTGTCATCTTTTGGGATGCTGGTTAGAGGGTTTTTTTAAGGAATTAAATAAGGAAGTTTTAGGAAAGTAAAAGGTAAGATTATTAGGTATGAATCTAGGGATCAGTGTGTACAGGAGTAATGCACACAAGGCGGTAGGTAGAGGGACCAGTTGGAGAGGTCAAATGTTCTCAAAGAAAAGAATGACTATATTGGAAGTGTTTAGTATCGTTCAAGTACTCCTTCATTTGGTTGTTGCGGTAGTTGCCTCAAGGAATCGCGGTGGAACTCATTAAATTGTGATTGTGTTTTGCTTGAACTCACTATATTGTGTTGTGTGCTCCTTTTTGGTAAGTGATTGGTCATCATGTTTTTTTCTTTCCATACCTTGTTTCAATCCTACACATACTATCACCGTTTCATTTCGTATCGTTAATTAATTTACAGTCTGCAATTTATGTTCATCTGAAACTGTAATTCGTAAGCACTTTTGGATGAAATACCAGTAATTTTCTCCAGTGAAAAGTGTTCAGCGCAATTATTTATCATGATGAAACTATGATTATGCAATAGCGTATTGCCACTGTGTTTATAACATGATAAACATCCCTTAGTCGTTTAGTTGTTTGGTAGCTTAGTAGCGAATCATATATTGAAATTCCATGGTTACCCGCTGTCTGTGGCTAGGTTGCTCTCTTCAAACTGTAAAATCATGAATTTTAATTGCTAAATTCCGTTGCCATGTTTCTGGAATCTCTGAAATGACAGCGTATATCATTTTTTTTTAAGAAACTTGACACGAAATCGATGATAAAAAATAGATTCTGCTTAATTTTAGTACGGGCAAAAATATAAGGATTGAAAATAATGAAAATTTACGTAGGTATTGCATATTTCCAGAAAAAATTAGAAAACCAAACATAAACCAATGGTAGAGAATCAGCAGAATGAAGTTTATGAAATCAATGACTCCTCCTATTTCAAGTTTGTGGTTATTAATAGTTGTGTGAATTTATTTTTTCAATGATATAATACAAAGTCTAAAGTCCAAGTAGATTTGAAGTATCTCCAAAGTTATTATAAGTTATTGGATCACCTGCAAAGTTTTTAAAACAAATAACCAAAAACATGAATATTTTCCCTTCGCCATTTTGTTTTACTGTTAACTACATAATATTTACTTTCGATCTGCTAAAGCCAACAGGGGGGCTTATTTCAGACTCACAAGCAAAACGAATACAGGACACTTAGACTGATGGACAGCGGTAGTTTAACTCAAATTCCTGGATTCAGCTCAACTGATTTAACAACTGATTTAATTGAATTAACAATCGAACACAGCCAAGGCTCTGAAATCGTGTAAAAATTCATTGCAACAATGTAAAAGCCCGAAAATATTTTTTTACGACTTGATTACAAAACATCGACTCTCCCCTGCTTTCTGTAAACAAAATGAGCGTGTATTTAATATATTAATTTTTCCAGACAGACACGAATAGTGACTTTATTTACGTGTAATAGAGATTGTATGAACTCATATATATTACCTATATTTCTGCATTATGTAAAATATCGACTTGTTTAATGTCTGTAAAAGCCCGACGGGCGTTCAATAAATACATTAAACTAGATCGAAACCATTCTGGACGGTTATTTAGTGTTGGCAATACAGTACCTATTCGAAGTCATATCGAGGTCTATTTTCATCCTTTATTTGGAATAACTGATTGGGCCCTTCTCACGGCATCTGCTGGGGATTGAAACCTGGGCTTTTCCTCTGGCTCTTTTTGAAGGGTTCGGACCCTTAGTATTTCAGGGGACGGATTTAACACCCTTGTTGTAAGGGTGATTTATGAAGATAGATCATTTGAATACTAGGACTTATCTTTTTCCAAGAAAAATATTAGAATACGGAAATAACACGTTTATTTCAATCTTAACTTTTAGCTCACGTAAGATTTATATTTTCACCAATAAAACCTTGACTATAGGGTATATTTATAAACTAATTATCTGTTTCAGTTCTAACTCTTCCCCTAACTCTGAACTATAGGCTGCTGGTTCTAAAATTTACTTTAACATTGGTTTTTGATTTAACCCTTGAGAAGACGCGCTGTGAGCATTTTTCTCACGAAAAAATTGATTGTGTAATTTTCCGATGAAAATGATATCATGGCGTCTCAACGGTCTAGTAACCCTCCAACTATTCACCTTCTCATCTCTGATATAATTCATATCCCGTAAATTGCCGCCACAATCGGGTGGTGAAGTGCTTTTAGAGGCACGTTTATTAAGATCTCATACTATAATATCAAAAAATTCAAAATTATTATTTGGTAGTCCAGAATTGCTTGCATTGATTAGCTTTCGGACTCCACTGCATAATACTAGAAGTAGAAATTTATTTGAAAGCATAAATTCTGGGACTAACTACCAAATTTATTCCTCATTGCTCAGATACTGTGAAATAATTAAACCGAGTCAGTGGACAGCTTCGATTTACCCCTTATATCGACCAGATGTCAATATACTCGTATATAGTACAATTAGGTAATAAATTAAATTTGAAATATCGTGAGCGTTTTGCTCGCGCGTGCCTTTCCATGATTTTTTTTACGTACGCTTCCTCCCGGCTTAATCTCAATTTGTTGAAATATGTAGCTAATGCTATATTCTTTCACAATATTATTATTGTGTAAATAATTGTTTATGCAAGCAATATATCCGTTTATACCACCATTCATGCAGTAATGCATTTGTTTGAAACTTTGTTGTAACTTTAACCCACACAAGAGTCCCTGGGGAAAATAATTTCCTTCAGGGCTTATGTCATATTTTGGGATGCTGTATGGAGGGAATTTTTTTAAGGAAGGAAGTTCTGGTAAGGTAAAAGGTATGAGGGTTGGGTAGAAATCTTGCGATCAGTGTGTCCAGGGGTGACGGGTATATATGAATATATTCCTTGGTTGGAGAAGTCAATGGATCTTTGCAAACCAGCCTCTCCCGATCTGGCACACTACGTAGTTGGAGGATGGGCGCATCCTGAACATACCTCACCCGATGAACCTGGGCCCAGGCACCCCTGCTAAATCACCAAACGTAGCAAACCACTTGGGGTGTCCTATGGTAGAGGTTTTGGTTATCCAATAAACAGTTCCAAGGTAGCTAAACTCGCCTTCCAAATAGTGAGTATACTGTACGCAACTAATTAATGTTAATTTTTATTTTAATTCCTCCCACCCATACTTATTTTATTAACACTTTTTCTGTCTCAGATAAATTATCATAATAAATATTTCTGACTTCAAGCAATTTGGGCTTTTTGGTAGGAATGTAGTTATTTTATTGTACGTCAATACATAACATCTCATTAAAAAAAATCTCTTTTCTTTTTCTTTTTAATGACCTGACTTTGATTGAAGCCTTAGGAAAAAAATTACATTGCTTCTTGGAATGACGTAATAGTCGAATCAAGCTTAAAGTCTATTTTCACTGGAAAATAATTTTCAGCAAACTTTGTTATTCAGCAGGCTTCATTAAAAATACTAAATCTGGATTTCCTCTTTCATACATTAAATAAATATTTAAGCCACTATCTCTTTTATAAATAAATTAATATTCATCAAAATTATTGCTATCTTTATTGAGATATTATTCACGTACGTTCAACAAGGTATTATTCTCTTTAGTAAAATGTTAAAATATCTCGTAATTTTCAAATAGTGTACCAGTATTCGTTTGCCATTTATTACCTTATTCTGATAAAATATTCATGGAAAGGTTCTGCGAATCCTGACAAACACTCATTCCTATTCACGAATACCCTCGGCATCCTGTATCTGAGATGCCGTATATTTAGTGTAAGCCGGCGTATCTTATGACATGTAAAGCGGCGTATCTTATTCATGTGGCAAAACGGAGAGCGCTAGCCAAGTACTTACGAATTATAATTTTATTTTATTTTTACCATTAACACGGGGGTCATAAAAATAATTGTTTGGTAGTAGAAAACCGATAATTTTCTCTATCAATTACACGTAGAAGACTTGCTGATAAAAAATATTGCCAATTTATTAAAAATCTGTTGAAAAAAGGACTGCAGGCATATACTAAATTAACATCAATGACTGCAGGCCTTTAATGAATGAATTGACAGGTTTCCTTACAAAATATCAGTAAAACACAAATGTGTTATGTGGATGTCGCAACACGTGTTCATAAAAATTTTTATATTTTCGTTTGTCATTATATTTATTAGGATAAAGGCAGCTGCGACAACACGTGTTTTGATATATTCTGAATATACTGATTGTTTGCTATGAAATGGCCTGCCATGACGTTTTTAACAGGATTTTAATAATTCAGCAATACTTATTTTTCTATGTCTAGTATAATTTTTTTTAAAACAGTACAAAACTGCAATTTTAATGCGTTTTTCTAAATAACTGTAAAACAAATGTAAGTTAAAAAATAAAGATACTTTAAAATATCAATTTTAATCTAATTTCTTTTTTTTTACCATAGTAATAGTGTATTTGAAAATTTTTATTGAAACTAAAAAAAATGCTTTTACTAAGGATTATACCTTCCTTCTCATGAACTGGAGTTACCCGCGCTAACAACCTCGCAAAAATCCGATCGTGTAGGACCGATATAAATCTCGTATAACTGCTGTATTGTCATCCAATTTCAGAGAAATGCTTATAATATGTGTGTGTATACGATTGCCACCAAAAGTAAAAATAATGGATTGCCATCGATAACGAGTCTATTTATTTATTTATATATATAATTTGTACATTTATTTATAACAATTACAGGTAATATAGCCTAAGACGTTATAATTGTACCATTTATGCAGTGTATATGCAATGCCAAAAATCTCGCAAATGCGCTATAGGACACAAAAAATAAATCTATTTTTTTATCTACTGCATTCAAAAAGCACGTAGCTCTCCCCACAGGTGAGTACATAAATAAATTAGTGCGGCTTGCTCTACTATATAGAAGATTGTGATGACGTCCTCGAGAGTGAGACTCTGGTACAAAAAAATTTAGTTGGGCCAGTATCTCATTATTAGATAAGTGACCGTTTATAAGTTGAAAAAAATATTTAAGCAAAGCAATACCTCTACGTGTCTCTAGGGAGTGGTAATTGGTCATGCCTAATATATAAATCGATGGGTAAAGCCAAGGGTAACGTCCATAGACCCGCGAGAATAAAAACCTCAAAAATTTTTTATGGACTCTTTCAATGCGTAAAGTGTATGTTAATTCATGTGGAGCCCAGATGATCGAGTTTGATTCCAGTACACTTAGGACTAGTGTATTATATAATAACGTCAGTGTTTTTGTGTTACGAAATGGATATTATTTATTATTTTATTATTTTATTTATTTACGCCCTAATGGGCTTTTACATGAAAATATACATTTACATTGATTACAATAATTGAACATAAGAAGATAAATGGAGTTAATTGTAAGAAAGCAACACATATAATAAAATTTTGTGCAAATTAGCAAAACACTAATAAGATGGATTCAATATAAAATATACCCAAGCATGAAATAGTAAGTAAAAGAAAGTTCAACATAAAAAGTAAGTAAGTGGGTGTGTTTAAACCCAGTATTAATTGTGTGTTTAACAAATCGATAAACCAATATAAATTAGAGTGTAACTTACTCGTGAGGTAAAGAACATTATAACAGAGATTTAAAAAAAAATAACAAAATAAGAGTTGCACCTGTAAAAAGCAAAAACTAATAGAATTTAGCAATATCGACATGAATAAGAAATAATAAGATCTGAGATGGAACATAGTGTTATGTATAAAAAGTAGTTAGTAGGTATAACATACAATTATAAGTGTATAGTAGAGCAAATAAAAAACAAACAAATATGGATATAATTTACTTGAAAGGTTTCGAATGGGAGAAGATGTAATAAAATTATTAAAGCTATAAAAGTTAATTATTAGCCGATAGAATCGAAATAAGTTGCCTTTTAAAGCTCACAAAATTGTCAAAACCAAATATATCTATAAGTTCACAGTATTTATTCGCAAGGTTGTGAATTCTAGGAATTGGTGAAAAAATAGAATAATTAGTGTTGAGGTTCTTGTTAAATTTAAAAGTATCTTTACTGCGAGTTTGCCTAGCAGGAACATTAATGCAAATAAGTTCCAACAAATTAGGGCTGTCAATTAAAGATTTAATAATTTTGAATAAAAATAGCAAATCAATTAACACTCTTCTATCAGATAATTTAAGAAGTTTAGTTTCAGCAAGCAAGTTATTGTAATTTATAAATTCGATTGGAATTTTCATTTTAAAATTAATGTACCGAAGGAATTTATTTTGTACCTTTTCTAATGATTGAGAATGGACCTTGTAGTACGGTGACCATACGGTGGAATTGTATTCTAATTTGCTTCGTACTAACGAGCAATACAGATGTTTTAATGTTGACATACTTTTAAAATTTGCTCCCATTCTCAAAATAAAACCTAGTATTCTCATCGCATCGCTTGTTATTTCATCGATGTGTTCGTTAAACTGTAGACTCTCGTGGAATATAACACCAAGATCACGAATCTGTGATACACGAAGAAGATTAGCACCATTCATAAAATAGGAAAAATTGAGTGGATTTTTGCCTTTGTAAAAACTGATAATCTGGCATTTACCTAAATTTAGTTGCAAATCATTGACAGAACACCACGCACATAGTTTATTAAGGTTCAACTGCAAAATTGCGCGATCGTCATCGTCTTTGATTATTCTGTATATCTTCAGATCGTCGGCAAATAACAGGACTTTAACATTAGTAAAAATATTAACAATATCATTGATAAACAAACAAAATAATATTGGGCCCAAGTGAGATCCCTGTGGTACTCCGCTCGAGGCAGCAAATGTATAAGAAGTAAACGAATCTATCTTGACTGCTAAGTACCTTCCTAATAGATAACTCTTAAACCATTCCAACATACTCCCTCTTATTCCCAACAATTTTAGTTTACGTAATAATATTTTGTGGTTTACTTTATCAAATGCCTTACTGAAGTCAGTATATATGGAATCAGTTTGATGTGATGCATTAAGGGCATTAACAATATCATTCGTGTACAATATCAAATTGGTAAGAGTAGATCTACCTTTAATGAATCCATGTTGAAGGGGAGAGATGGTTCGATTGATTCGGGATATCAACTTATCTAGTACTAGGCTTTCAAAAAGTTTGGGTAAAGTAGACATTATACATATTGGCCTATAATTTGTTACTTCGCTCTTATTACCTTTTTTGAAAATGGGCGTTAAAAGACTAAACTTCCAAAGGTCCGGGAATACACCTGATGAGAGTGACTTTGTAAATAACTTATGAATAGGATATGACAATGTATGCATACAATTTACTAAAAATCTGGGCGGAACATTATCAGGTCCTGCGGATTTTCGGGAATCAAGACTCTTCAGCTTAGATATAATATCGTCTATGGTTACATTACAGTCAGATATATCAAGAGTTTCAACCAAATCAAAGCACGAAATATTGCTGTCTTCACTTGCATTAATGTAAACGCCGCTAAAAAAATCAGCAAAAAGATTAACAGTTTCCTGAAGATTTTGGGATAATTTAGAATCGAATGACACACTACTAGGTATGTAAGTACCATTTTCTTTTTGGGATTTAACATATTTCCAAAAAAAATTTGAGTCGTCCATGATAGAGCCTTCGACATCACTAATGTAATTTTTGTAACATTTTGCGGAGAGCTTATTGCACTCTGCCCTCAATTTTTGAAACGCAGTATAATCGATGGCCAGGCGACTTCGAAATATGAGTTCCTAATTACGAAGCCGAGAAGCCTGTATGCTCTGCTTATTAAATCATCGATGTGTTGGTGAAAAGTTAGTTTGCTGTCGTAAATAACTCCTAGATCTTTGATTTGGTTTAGGTGTTGGAGAATAATTTCATTGATTGTATATTCAAATACATGCGGTTTCTTTGATCTTGTATACGAGACGATATTGCACTTGGGTGTACTGAAGTTCAAGCCATTTATTTTGGCCCAGTTTGAAACGCAGTCAATGTCACGTTGAATGAGAATACAGTCAAGATGTTTTTTTTATTGAGCGATATAGTTTCAAGTCATCTGCAAATAGTAAATACAGCGAATGTGTGATGACTGAACCAATATCGTTAATAAAAATCAGAAACAGAAGTGGTCCAAGGATAGACCCCTGAGGAACTCCAGAAAAAACAATGAATTCAAAAGAACTGGAACCCTTATAATAAACAAACTGTCTACGATTTCGAAAATATGAAGCAAAAAAACAGAGTAGTCTTTTGGAAAAACCAAATGAAGCTAGCTTATTTAGAAGAATGTCGATGTCAACCTTGTCGAATGCTTTTTCCAGGTCGAAATAAGCAACATCCACCTGTCCCCGATTGTCGAGAGTTTGTGATAAGAAATCTGAGATGCATAAGAGGTTTGATGTTACTGACATCTGGGATCTAAAACCATATTGACGGTCATCAAGAATTGGATTAACGTGATTAAGTATATATTTATGTAAAATTTTCTCGAATATTTTCATGATGGAACATAGAACGGCAACTGGTCGATAATTCCGGATATCACGTTTGTCACCCTTCTTGTAGATAAGGGTTATTTTAGTTAATTTCCAGATGTCTGGGAGAATCCCGTTTTTTAGGTATACATTGAAGAGATGACATAATGGTGGTATTAAAAGGTCGGAACAATCCCTTTAGTATAAATGTTGGAATATTGTCAGGACCGATGGAGTGAGGTTTCTTTAAATTTGAGAGTGCCTCCTTAACATCTTTTTCTGAAATACTGACCAGGTCGAATGAGGGCCCAATCTGTACAGTGTGAAGGGTAGAGTCAATATTGAGAGTTGGTTGGACATTTTTATAAACAGATGAAAAAAAGGTCGCAAAACTATTAGCGATTTTATCATCAGTAGTCAATTCTTCTCCGTCAAGAATCATAGACTTAAATGAGTTGTTGGATTTTTTTAGATCCTTAATGTACTTCCAAAACTGTTTGGGATCGATAGACAATTTTTCTTCCATTGAATTTAAATGATTTTTAAAAGCTTTACTGATTTCACGTTTTACGATGGAGCGATAGGCTGAAAAACTAGCATAGTCCAAGTTGTGACGAGTTTTTTTCCATTGCTTATGAAAAATATGTTTAATTTTAATATTTGAAATAATACTATTGGTGTACCATTTAGGATATACTCTGTGTGCCGTAGTGCGAGGTGTGGAAATGGGTATACACTTGTCGAATATATTGTAAATTGAATTGAACTATCTGCGAGTGTCAGCATGTTCGGAAGTCGGGAAGTAGTTGATTCGCTTCCAAGATTTGCACTCACTCATTCCAGAATAGAAAAGTAAAATTCAAATGGATGTATTTAAATTGCAGTATTTTTACGAACCACAACAAAGCTTTCCATTGAAACTCTTCTTCATTGATGGTAAACAATACATATTATGTCGTTAGCTTCATATCGGAATTTCTAAATAGTATAAAATAATATAAAGTCGCTATCCGCGTCTCTCTGTTTGTGCGCTTAGTTCTTCTTACTATGAAATGGATTTCGATGGGGCTTTTCACTATCATTTAGAAAATTTCTTCCGGAAGGTAAATTTTTTTATTTTTTTATTTTTTTTTTTATATTAACTCCACACAGGAGGCCCTGAAGAAAATAATTTCCCTCAGGGCCTATGTCATCTTTGGGGATGCTGTGTGGAGGGTCTTTTTGTGGAGAGGAAGGAGTGAACATGGGTCTTGAAGAGTCCCATGTTGTAGGAGGGAGGAAACACAGAGGCCGGCAGTTCGTTCCACAGCCGAGCTGTTGAACTTAAGAACGAATCGTAGAAGCGACCCGTTCTCATGTGACAAATGTCAACCGTGTACAAATGTTGGGCGCGCGTTTGGCGTGTATCCCGACTTCGCACCGGTGCCGAAGGGATCAATGACGCTAGTTCCTCATAAATATATACATATATATTATATGCATATTTTATTTATAAAAGTAATTATATTTAAATTATTTTTTCGGGCACTACATTGTTAGCGCTGGCTAAAACTTGTGAGATACATCAAAATACCATGGAATTATATATTTTAAAAAGGCTAACAGAAAAGTCCACGATGGTATATGTCTATGCCCTAAGGATAACCCCCAACATAAATAAACCACTCACACCCCAGCAACGCCGGGTACACGTCAGCTAGTATTGAAATAAATGACTTTTTCGGATTGATCTTAATGGGTCGGAAAAATGTGCATTTAAAGATATTGAAGATAAGTCACACTTTTTCAAAAGTAAGTTAACTTATATTAATTACATGTACCTATTTTGATATTTAAGACAGATTATTATTTCAATTATGGTACATTCTGACACGCAAAGGTAAGTATGCAAAAAAGTTTTAAACTTTTTATATTTAAGTATCTTTATTAAGACGTGGCGACGACTTCGGCATATTTAAACTGAGTGTGTCATGATTTTAATTTTGGTATCTATTTGTTGCCTCAAGTAAGCAAACACACACCTGGACGGATAACGAACCTCGTGCTGACACTATTGGTGAATGCGGTGGACTCTCTCGCTGTAGCAGCTGGTCCAGTTTCTTCACCACCAAAGATTCTTGCTGCAGAGTCTCCATTTTCTATCTTCGTTGAACGTCACAGCGGTATGCCAAGGTCTGGTATCTGTGAGGGGATATTGTTTCAGCGCTTTATTAGCAGCAGACACATACCTGGACGGATAACGAACCTCGTGCTGACACTATTGGTGGATGCGGTGGACTCTCTCGCTGTAGCAGCTGGTCCAGTTTCTTCACCACCAAAGATTCTTGCTGCAGAGTCTCCATTTTCTATCTTCGTCGAACGTCACAGCGGTATGCCAAGGTCTGGTATCTGTGAGGGGATATTGTTTCAGCGCTTTATTAGCAGCAGACACATACCTGCACGGATAACGAACCTCGTGCTGACACTATTGGTGGATGCGGTGGACTCTCGCTGTAGCAGCTGGTCCAGTTTCTTCACCACCAAAGATTCTTGCTGCAGAGTCTCCATTTTCTATCTTCGTCGAACGTCACAGCGGTGCTGCCAAGGTCTGGTATCTGTGAGGGGATATTGTGTCAGCGCTTTATTAGCAGCAGACACATACCTGGACGGATAACGAACCTCGTGCTGGCACTGTTGGTGGACGCAGTGGACTCTTTCGCTGCAGCAGCTGGACCAATTTCCTTACCACCTAGGATTCTTGCTCCAGAGTCTCCATCTTATATATTCGTGTCACCTGTTCCTGTACTTCATTTTACTTAACTTGAATTCACTTTATTTTGGTAATATTTATATTTTTTTGTAATACCTGCAACAACTGTAAAGCGCCCCTGAGGTGATATCTCACAAAAGCGGCGCGATACAAATTGTCCAATAAATAAATAAATATATGAAGCCTGAACCTCGGATAAGTTCAATGCATCCGCATATAGTCGTATCTGAGCTACTCCACTAGCATACAGCTTACTTCGTATACCGCCAACGTGCTTTCATTGCCATTAAACTGTCAATAAATGTGTTGAAATTCATGAAAATGGTAATTAGTGATTAATAAGATTCTTGCCAATATCAAAAATCCATCGAAAAATTAAATGTAGTTCTGTTGTTGTGCTCTGAGGTTTTGCATTTTGGAAATTCTTTATGTTTCCGAATTTTTATACCATCAAATTTTTTCATCCATATCATTTTCATTATGATCTTCAGAACTTGGAAACATTAATTTAACTATACCAAATATTACTGAATGCAACGTTCGATAAGAGCTAAAGATTTGGGAGATTGAGAGACGAGTGTAGAATTTTTTGGCAAAAAGCTGAAAAGCAACTAACAATTTAACAAAAAAGGTGCTCGGTAATAATTTCATTGTCAGTCTGGTCACCCTATAATTGTGGCTAATAAGCCAACACTGTTACTTTGTAATACTTATTTAGTCAGAAGAAATTTATTGTTGTCAACTTTAAACGTACTTCTCAACTGTAATTTTAGTTTGAATAAATGTAGTGTTTATTTTGTAGGTTTATGTTTTCAATAAATTAATTAGGTACTTCAGTATTTTTTACGATTTTACTATTTTTATGTGAAACCGCATAAGAGTCCCAATTGGTCTTAACCGTAGGGAGCTAGTGAGACTATGGCTTCTATAATTGGGGTATGTTGTGAGGCTGAAGTTAGTAGGGGGGAAGGAGATAAGGAAGAGGAAGGTGGGGAAGTGGCTGGCTATGCAGATCTGGTCACAAAACACGGCTAAAACTATTTCAAGCAGAGTTTCAATTCTGAATGGTGGTAAATATTTTTCAATTGACAATTTTTGTAAAACTGCACATCTCTAAACAGAATTGCCCTATTCAGATTAGTGGCACATGAAATATCTTTATTATATCGGTAAATAAAAATACACGTGTATTCGAATGCAACATTGTGTAAAAATATGAAAGCAATCAGTGAAGAAATTTCAGAGATTTGCGATTGTCACCAAATGAACATTTACTTTTTTATTTGTATAGATAAATAAATAATGATTTTTCATTTTTTTTTTTAATATCAATCTGATAGTAAGGCAATTTGAACATATAATGCAGAAGCTGCGTTTACGTGATATTTTTTACGTTTATTTTTATTTAAATTCAAGTTTCCTGTTTTTATTTATTTATTGGCGATATGTGACTTGGTAAGCGTACCCTTGCTATATCTAACCCTTCGCTGTCCCTTTTTTCCTCATCCTAAATCACTTAAATATCTGAATGTCATCTTGATTGAGGTAAATGGAAGAATCTTGTACTATTTTTAAATTCACGTTACTTTCTGGCATAAAATAAATTTCAATTCACACTAACATCAAAACATCTTCACATTTTTCAGGAGAAATGCTAAGAATTATATAATTACAATTTCAGGAGAAATGCTAATAATTAAAAAATTACAATTTCAGGAGAAATGCAAAAAAAGATTCAATTACAATTTCAGGAGAAATGCTAAAAATTATATAATTACAATTTTAGGAGAAATGCTAAGAATTATAAAATTAAAATTTCAGGAGAATAATATTTTAATATTTAGCTAATTTATATAGCGCCTTTTTCGTGAGAAATCACCTCAAGGGCTGAAATGCTTAGAATTATATAAAAACAATTTTCTAAAAAAGGCTTCGGTTGCTTAACAATCTCTGAAAAGTTACTTATCTTATCAATTTGTGGCTGTACAAAAGGCGGTAGATATTTTGAAAATTCATCAAATCTTCAGAAATTAGTGAAACAGAGGTCAGACATCTATAAGATGATTAGATTCTTAAGTGAAGTTAATTAAAAATTAAATTTTCAACAGATATATCCGAAGTTATCTGTCATGTCAACTCTTAAGCCTTTGATACAAAAATTAAAACTGGCAGTAGAAAAACGTATTATTTAATCCTTGTTAATAATAATTGATAGAGTTGTTTGAAAATTTAAAAACGCACAGATTCAGTTATACCAGCAATTGAATATCAACAATCGCCGATTCTTATTCGCTCTAGATAGGGAGGAAAAAATTATTACATCTTTGAAATATAAACATATGTGTTTTATTTTTTTTAATAACTTTTTGAGTAAAACCTCAAATTGTAATATTTAATTATTGAAGACAGTATTAGCGATTCCTAAACAAACATTTGAAACAGAAAAAGATACGGTCACATCTAGGACACGAAGCCAGGATCCTAGATGAGACCTTATATATTCAAAGTTTCGTTTAGGAATCGCTTATTTTGTCTCCAATAATTAAATATAAATTTTCAAATATACACACTGTACAAAAGGGTCAACAAGGGTATGAAGACATCGAGGGTTTATTACTAATTCGTAAGATAATTTAACAGTTGACATAATTTTTTTGACTAGTATCTCTTATAACCACTCGTTTGTTTTCGTCTCTCCAGCCCTCTTCACATTTTAATATGAGATTTTCACATGTTTTTCCTATATCGCTGAGGGCAGTGTTTTTTTTAAATTGTTATTGATGTTGTTCTTTTTAGTAAGAGATTCCATTTTGAAAGAATATTTTTTTTTATATTCAATTCAAGCCGCTTTAATTCTGATTGATGGTCTTTCACCGAGGTGATACTGAAAGTATCTTCCAATCAGGAACGTCCCCAAATATTTATTTGTTTAATTATTTATTCAAACGCCATAAAATGGCTTTTACAATACAGTGTTAATCGAATTACAAGCGTACAGTGCTAAACAGGATAATAATAGCAATAAATTTAAGAACAATTAATGTGTACACAAAAACACTATTGCAAATTATGCAGTTTTTTTTTTTTTTTTTTTTTTTTTTTTAAAAAGAAAGACAAACATTCCCGGGTTACGAATAACCCAACAATGTTTGAAAATCTCCTACTACCACCACAGAAAGCCGAAAATGTTGCTTGTGTTGTGATGGAGGACTTAGCCAGCCGAGGAATCGAACACGCGACGCTCGGGTGAGACCCAAGCGCTATGCCCACTCAACCACTGACCGGTCAAATTAATATAAGTGCAGTGAGACAATGCATAATTCAAAAGAAATATATACCAGTGTAACAATAGTTGAACTAATTTATACTAAATTTTTACCTGTCATAAGTCGAAGTATGAGGGTTTTTTTTGTTATTTGTTTTTGGGGTGTTATGCCGTGTTGCCCTAACTCCTTCTTTAGCCAACGTTTTGGACAACGTTACAGTGTCCATAATCAGGGCAAATGTGTAATTGATAGTGGTGAACAGCGTGTTTAATTTCGTCTGTGCGATACCGTGTTGCCAGCTCACTACTCTATGAGCTGGTTTTACAGTAAAATTTAAAATGGTTTTCTGCGTTTAGCTTTGGTGTATCCGTCAATTACCGGATATCAAGAACTATTGAGCTTAGCTCCGTCGTCTCTATTGATATTAATGGGATTTTTGTGAATTTTGATAGCTTCCGTAATTAGAAGAGCTTTGTGAGTTTTGGGTCTTCCCAGAACTTCAAGAACAAATCCAAAGTAATGGCCGGTTTCAATCAAGTGCTCGGCGATTGCCGATTTGTCAGGATGGCCGAGTTTACATGCTCTAAAGTGTTCTGTAATCCTTTTGGAAATAGTCCGCTATGTCTGGCCTACATATACCTTGCCACATCCGGAACAGCTGAGTTTATACACTCCATCTGTTTCCTGAGGAAACTTAGTCTTCGCAGACCTCATTGCATTTCCTCCTTCCTTATCACAACGCACAGCGTTACAGTGTTCACCGAAATATTGACTAAAGAAGGAACAAGCGCAATACTTAATAAAAACCCAAAAATTAATCACGATAATGGTTTTGGACGTAAAAATCTCAAATCATATTATCTATATTTTATCAAAAAAAATTAACATTGCGTAAAAACACAAAAAAATTAAATATATTCTTTACTTACGCACGCTGGAATAAAAACCCATTCGTATATAGGCAAAAGCTTAGTATAGTTTTTTTTTAAAGCTTGCCTATCAAATATATGAGTGAGTAAAAAATTTGCTTCGGCCAATCGAATAAAAACCACTTTTGCTTCAATTCATGGGAATGATTAATTTATTTCTAAAAGCCGATGAATTCAGTACTCTAAATTATATTTCTCAGAAAGGGCAACGACACTGAAAATTATGTTGTCATTGTTTTTTTAGGAACCAAATTTGAGCGAGTTGTTTATTTATTGTTTCAGGAAATGAATTAATTTGAACAAGCAATTAATTTGAAACATCTTTGGATTACGCCCATGTGGACTAACCCATGTGGACTAATCTGGTTGATCAATTATCGCAATAAATTAGCGGTAGACAAGACAGCCGTGTCATCCCTTGTCGAACACTGTAATACTGTTTATGCTTTGCATATCTTGATATCTGATCAAAAGCACGAGGTACCGGTGGTAAAGGGCAGTAACTGATCGGGTTGTAATTCTGCATGATAGACTTACATAGAATGTACACGGAGAAAAATGAGTATTGCCAATTTATTAAGAATCTCTTCAAACTGTCGGTAATCCGGTTAAAAATGGGAGTAAATCACGAATATACTTACACGATGTCGGAACACGTGTCGGAATAAACTAAAAAAAAAAATTCTCCTTGTATTTAAATGTGTTTGAAATTTTATGGTTTTAACCACTGAATAATGAAAAACACAAAAATGCCACGTGTGCTTTTTCAACAAGTCTGACCATTTTTTGCTTAAATATCATGTGCTGATCTACGTTTCATCATCTTGAAATTCAAATAGGATGGCAAAATACAATGTCAAGTAAAAGTGTAAGTGAGAGAAATGCATGCTAAATGGATTATAATGAAAGTGCATTTGCTAAGTTTGTTACGACATTTGCTTCCAATAAAATATCTTCTTTATTCTACGGCTTTAATATTGGACGTATTTTTTTATATTAGAGGCTAATCATTTGTCAATTTGACTAACACTACTGCTAACCCTTTGTGTGTTTTTGTTTACGGTGTAAACATCGTTCATTTTTTGTGCATCGTAATTTTTTTATTATAAAACAAATTCATGTAAAGAATAAAAGCCATGTTTGTAATTTTCGTAAGGTAGCCCAAAAATCACCTCACTTTCGAGACTAAGATTTTGAGGTTAAATAAATTTCGAGAAAAGTAATGTGTTTTTTTTTTCTCAAAACGAACAATTATTGTAACTAACTTAACAACGCGCATTCTCTACACATGTTAATCTTTGGTACAGTTGACATATTTATGTGTATTGCATTGTATGCTTGTGTCTTTCGCAGACTGGACCAACATGGGCGTCGTATATGAAAATGTTTTCTTCCCTCCTATAACATGGGTTTCTTTAAGACCTCCCTTCAAAAAGACCCACCACATAGAACCACCAAAGATGACGTTGGCCCTGATGAAGACTTACGCCTTAGCGCGGTCACTCATTGCAAGCCATCGGCGACAGAGTTGGCACGGAAAGATCGGCGCGATCGGCGCATTCGTTAGAGAGACACAACCTAAAATGCACGCAGTGTTAGTCGAAACGACTGAGACAAGTCTTGTAGAGTTGAGGTATTTATCTAGAATTGGTACTACTTTTCCTTTGCTAATTTACCCAAAAAGTAAAGTCAAAAATATTGATTTCCAGTCAATTTCCGGTAAAATGAAATATAGCATTCCTGTTATAAAACTACTATTCTTTCATATATATAAAGAACACAATTTTAAACTTTTTTCCACTTGTTTTTATTTGACCGTGACCGGTTTCAGCCTGTTAGAAGTCTTAGTTAGAAGCCTGTTCCAGTCTGAAGATGGCCCTAACAGGCTGAAACCGGTCACGGTCAAATAAAAACAAGTGGAAAAAAGTTTAAAATTGTGTTCTTTATATATATTTATAATGGAATTCCACCACGAAATAACAGTTTCAAATATTAAAATACTATTCTTTCATATTTTAGAAACTGACTTTGTTTGTTTTGTTCCCCAACCTGCTCCGGGGTATAATATTGTGTAGAATATTAATTAACTTACTATAATTATAGACCTAGATGTATATAATAATGCTTCCCTTCGCGTACTTATCATCTAACTACATAATGTTTTATTTGTATGTACTGTATGACGCACGTTACATCTGTAATTATAGATAGTTCAATCATTAAACCCAGTTGAAGCTTCGGTTATATGAGAAACCAGGACTGTACATAAAAAAACCACTGTAAACAGTTGTGATAATTTTCAGTTTTTACATTTCATGAAAAATAAACTTCAAATACGTAAACGATGGACGGATGTAGGTAATTACTTCCTAAGATATACCGTAGGAACGATCAAATTATTGAACATCACGCACACAATTTAATGATGTTACACCACCTTAGCGATCCGAAGACACACATGAGGTGTTTTATGAATAATTTGGAATACGAGAGAATTAAAAAAATTACAGCGGGTATATGAGCTATCAAGTAAGACCTTCTTTTAAAAATCCTTGCTGATGAAGTGATATTATTTTCTCTGTCAGGCATCGTCCAAAAAAAAAAAAAATCTTTCTAAGAAAAGTAATAGGCTTAGATGTCACTTAGGGAATATAGAAATTTTTAGTAGAAATGACAACTATTTGAATAAAAAAATTGAGAAGAAATTTTTGGTTTTAAAAATGTTTTACTTATGAACGCGGTATTCAAATTATAAATATCACACGCATCTTAATATATCATATAATATAATATATTCATATCTTAAATAATTTCATAAAGAATATCCGTTGTAAATTTTAACAAAATTAGTTTAATAAATCTTGAGATATTTTGTACACCAGTTTGAAAAAATCAGTTTCGAATAAAACATAAAAGAAAAAACAGTACGGCGCCAGCGTCTTTATGCCAATTATTTTGTTTACATTCTGTGATTCCTGGACCGTACATGAAGTTTTCCACTGTTGGTATTGTCCTTTGTCTCCTTTTGGACTCGCGTGCTGGGTATAGATATTGGTCCGATCGGTATTTAAGTTTCGGGCCGACTCTGCCGCGCTCACTTCTAACTTCGGAAATAAGTAAGCAGATTCCAACCCCATGAATTTTAAATCTAGCTGTTTAAATATTTTTAAAAAATAGCTGCTTCCCCAGTAGCGTGGACAATATTTAAAAAAAAAAAGTTTTTCTGCGGCAAAAATCATATTTAATAAAAAAATTCTAAATTCTCGAGAACTATGATTTCTTAAGCGATAAAACTAACTTTTCAAGTTGAATCCTTCGAGAGAGCTCTCAATTGCGCTAATTAAATATCCCCTTTTACCACTTATACCATACACACGAATAAAACTGACGTGTCAACACTCTATTCTGACTAGGCTAATTTTATTACGGCCACTTTTTTTAATCACCATAACGGTGCCGTTATTGCTATGAAAATAACCACCTACAGTTAAAACTTTACATAAATTTTGCTTTAAAAAACAAATTTAGCACAAGAAAACTAATCTATTTAGGTATGTACAACACGGAAAGTACATTACCTATGTATGTAAAATATCGCGAAAAAGGATTCAGATTAGCGGGACGACCTGCGAACAAACGGATTGTAATAATGATAAAATGAAGAATGAGTTAAAGTCTAATAACATGGCAAGAAAACAGTGTGCAATATAATTGTAAATTATGAATTACTTGGAGTAGTTGAATGAGTTTGTGTATTTGGGAAGTATGTCTACGAGAGACGAAAAGGCTGACAGAGATTGAAAGAAGGGTAAATGCAGGTAAATCCATTGATAGCGAACGTGGTTGGCGCTAACAAAAAAATGACCATAGAAGAGAAGTTAGCAGTTCACAATTGAGTGTTGATACCTACCCTAACGTAGGGTAGTTAGATATGTAATTGAAAAGATGAAATTAGATTGAATGTGATCCCTGAGGCGTGTGTTTGGTAAAACCATGTATGGAAGTGAGAAAAAAAGTGAAGATTCGCAAATAATGCAAGGCTGATGTAAACGTAATGCCTAAGATTAAAAAATGAACGCTTATATAGTTTGACCATGTGGAGCGAATGAATAAAGAAAGAAGTGTAAAGAGAATTATAATGTGTACGATTGTAGAAGTCAGGGACACTCGATGAAGACTTGCCACCATCAAGTGAATCAAATATTAAGTTGGGCCATGTCAAGAGTCAGAATAACAGAACGGTATATTGTATGAGACGATGTATGAATACGAATCAAGGGAGGAATAAGAGCCATAACTTGGTTTTTGGCGGTCCTTCCTCTCTGCCTACCCGTACAAGGAAACGTTGTGATGGTTTGTTATTTGGATTAGTAGGTTTAAAGGATAAGTTTGAAGTTTTGTTAAACTACGTTCTATTAATTGTTTCCATGTTAAATTCCGCTTTCAACATTTTCAAATATTTAGAGTCCCAATCTTCATCTGTCTCCAGCGCGTTGGACTCTTGAATGGATAATAAAGCATTGTTTCAGTCCAGAATTGAGGCCTTTCATCCGGGCAGCTACATTGCACCCACACTGCGCTGTTGTAGGGTTAAGTTAATAACCAAACTTTGTACAAAACTACGTAGATACTGCACAAATGCGATAAGTTTCAAAAGTTTAAGATTCAATTACAACTTTGTCAAATTATAGAACCGTGAAATTATCTCTTAATTGAGTGCTGATGGCAATTAAAAAAATTATGGTTCAGTAAATTTTACCTATTTTTTCACCCAATTTGATGAACACTTTTAATATTACATTGGTAAGTAGGTACATTGCGCTTACTGAAGATTATTAGTTGACACAAATTACTGTATCTTGTTAGTTTGTCTTCAATGCCTTAAAAGCAGTGCCAATAAAGGGTATTATAAGGGCTATAAAAATGTTATGTATGATTTCATGATAGTTAATCCACCGGCAATTGCTCCCCCGACGCTTGAGCCGCTCACAGTTCATCCCCCGGACGGTTGATCCCCCCGGACATTGTATCCCCAAACAGTTATTGCCTTTGCCAGTTGATCAGCTACAGTATTATTTCTTCTGTACGTCCTCATCGGTAAAGTAAGTATGTAGAGAGGATGTACGGCCATACAAGAAAAATCGATGTCTTTATATCTGGAGACGTTTCCAGTGTAAATCCGCAATGTAAATGAAATATTTTTGATAACAATTATGCCGTGTTCCCGAAGGAATGTATAGTGACGATATACGGCCGAATAACAAAATACGACATTCTTACCAGTATATACCCGTTTAGGGTATTATTGTTAGGGAGAATATTCGCGCTGCGTATTTCCACTCAAGACTTCGTTATACGGCCGTATATTCACTCTGCGTCCTGACATTATTAACGAGGACTTACTAAGTATATATGGGGGATCAACTGTCAGAGGGATCAACTGTCCGGGAGATCAACTTTCAGCCGGCCAACTGTCGGGGGATGAAGTGTCCGGCCCTCATTGTGTTTATATGTATGTACTTATTAGAAAGAGTAAAAAATATTTAACAATGTTTTAGTCACTGGCGCAAATTAACCAATAATTATTTCAGACAATATTAGCGATTCTTTATCGAAAATTTGAAACAAGAAATCAGAAAAACATATGGTCGCATCTAGTACTTGAACCCAGGTCCCTCGCCTTTCCGGGCGCAAGGCTAATAATTTTAAATAATAATAATAATACTTGGATGACTTGTATAGCGCCGTTTTTGTGCAAAAACACCTCAAGGGCGCTGTACAAACTTATAATACATTTGTACAGTGGTCTATGTTATTACTTAACTATTTATGGAGAAAATATACAGTTCAATACTTACCTGATAGGTCACTTGAGATTAACACTTAATTAACATTATCTAATTGTTTATTGGCGAAATTTAGATACAGGATTTAGGACTTCATTGAAAAATTGAATATAACTGGACTTTCTCTTAGGATTGGTATATTTAATTTAAGGGTACGACAACTTAAAAAGGTAAGTTTTTAGTTTAGACCTGAATTCTGTTGGACTTGTTATGGATCTTAGTTCCGGAGGGAGTTTATTCCAAGCCTTCGGCCCAGATACTCCGAAAGCGCGATCACCAAACTTAGTATTTGGCTTGCGCATAGGTTCTATCAGTCTGCCTACAGCTGCTGATGTTGCTGATCTAAGCGTTGACTGCCTCAGACCAGTGTTTTCCGGGACGCATAGTTCTGAGATGTAGGGTGGGGCCATTTCATTGATGGATTTAAACACCATCCAGCACAGTTTGTACTGGATTCTTTCAGGGCACTTGAGCCAGTGAAGGTTACGAAGGTGTTCTGAAATGTGCGGATATTTTGAAACCCCGGTTATGAGCCGTGCTGCTGCATTAAACACTGATTGAAGTTTGTCAATTTGATATTTTGGAAGGCTGGCATAAATGCCGTTGCAGTAATCGAGACGTGAGACTACGTAAGAGTTGATAAGTAGTTTTGTTGCTTCTGAAGGAAGGTTTCTTCGGACAGACTTGAGTTGTCTTAGGTGAAAAAAACCGGTGCTCACAGTCCTATTTATTTGACTTTTAAACGAAAAGTCTGAATCTAAATTGACACCGAGAAGTTTGACTGTTGTTTTTGGGATTATATCGCTGCCGGAAATAGTAATAGGTGAATTGTCTATGAAATGTTGACGTTTGTTTGTGGCTACCCAGAGAAACTCAGTCTTAGATGGATTGAGCTTCAGCTTGTTTGAAGACATCCAACGAGTTATTGCTTCTAGACATTCAGTTATACTGATTTTGAGACTATTGATATCATTTGGAGCGCAGTAAAAATAAACTTGCTGATCGTCAGCGTAGCAGTGAGACAAGAGATCAAATGACTCGATTATTTTGGCGACATCATTTGTAAAAAGGATGAAGAGAAATGGACCCAAAACGGATCCCTGGGGTACCCCTGAAGATAGTGTTGCGAAGTTGGACAATTTATTTCCAACCCTCACGGCTTGTAAGCGATTGGATAAATAGGATACCAGCCAATTTTTTATGTCGGAATTCAAACCAAATGTTTCCTCTAATCTCCTAATGAGGAATTCATGATCAATCATGTCAAACGCTGCACTCATGTCTAGGAGTGAGATAAGTGATAACTTACCTGACTCTACGGCCAGAGTTATGTCTGATAGCATACGAAGTAGTCCGGTTTCAGTTGAGTGGAACTTTCTGTACGCAGATTGACGTTTTGCGAATAATTTATTTGAATTCAAGTGACTGGTTATTTGTGCGGCAGCAATTTTCTCCAGGATTTTTGAAATAAATGGTAAGTTTGAAACGGGCCGATAATTACCTAAGTTATCGGCGTCTAGTTTTGAATTTTTCAGGATTGGTGTAACTACAGCTGACTTGAGTGGTTCAGGAAAGTCACCCGTGCTAAGTGATTTATTAAAAACGTGAACTAGGAATGGAGCTAAAACAGTAGAACATTGTTTTAATAACCATGTCGGTATGGGATCAAGACTGCACTGTTTATTAGGCGAGCTTGAAATAATTTTTATTACTTCTTCCAGCGTTGTGGGTTTGAAGGAAGACAAAATTCCTTCAGAATTTAAAGTGAATATTGGCGGAGAGGCGTGAGATGCGGAAGCACGAATGGATTCAATTTTTTCCCGAAAAAAAATTGAGAAAGCTTCCGGGGTAATATCTATTTTCGTTGGAACAGTGACTTCGGAAATTACTGTCTTTATTGAGTTCCAAAGACGTCGCGGGTCGGTTCGCTCAGAGTTAATCTTTTCTTTCCAATAGTCTGATCTTTTGGAATTAATTTTACACGTATACTGTTTTTGAGAAAGGATCCACTCGTCTCTTGTAGTTACAGAAGAGTTTTTCCTATAGGTCCTCTCTAATTTCCGCATAAGTCTCTTCTGGTTTCGACATTCATCGTCAAACCAGCCGTCAGACTTTCGAACTTTCCGTGTTTTTGATGCTGTCGGGGCATATTTATCTAACAGACATGAAAGTGTTTTATTATATGTCTTGACAAGTTCGGTAGGGGTCTTTGTTTCCCAAACATTGGGTGTACATAAGAGAGAGGTCTGTAACTCTTCCAGAAAATCGCTAAAGCAAAATTTACGCCATTCCCTTGATACAATTGTTTTATATGGTACTTTAGGCGGGTTCAGTTATTTTAGACAACTGCTCGTGGAAAGTCTTAGGTACTGTTTCTACATGCTGAGGTCGCGTTAGATAAATTAAACTGTTAACATTGTTGAAGATAGTCACTTCGCAGATATTAAGGAATATTTAATGACCTTTTTTGTCAGCCTGACGCAAAAAAAAACTTTCCTAAAAGAATCATTATGCAAACATAATAGGTACAACACCCATACCGTTTTGCGGTGTGTGCATATAAGACAAAAAAGGCACCTAACCTTTTTTACATTAGCTCCATGTAATAATTTGCCTCAGGGCCTATGTCATCTTCGTAGATGCTGTGTGGAGGGTTTTTAAAGGAAAGGAAGGAGAGGAAGGATAGGAAGGAGAGGAATGAGAGGAATGAGAGGAATGAGAGGAATGAGAGGAAGGAGAGGAGGGAGAAGAAAGAGAGGAAGGAGAGGAAGGAGACAAAGGAGAGAAAGATCTGTGAAGGAAAAGGTATGAGGGGTGGGTAGAAATCTTAGGGTTAGTGTGTCCAGGAGTTAAAGTCGTGAATTCATCCTTCTTAATGCGGTGTAAGGCGATGTGTTGAGAGTCCTGCTGGATAGGTAAAAAGATCTTCCTCAACCAGTCTCTCCATTTCCAGCCCGCCACACAGAAGGTGGTTAGACGCATCCGCCGCCAAGACCTAGACAATCCTCAACCCGGACACCCCTACTCATTAAACGTAGCGAACCACTTGGAGTGACCTATGGCAGAGGTGTTGGTTATTCAATTAATGGTTTCCATGACGGAACCATAACCGCCAACCAAATACGGACATGTGTCTTGTGTGGTAGTCGAAAAGCATGTAAAAAACTGTATTCAAATATATTTTACGAATAAAGGAAAGAAAAACATTAAAAAAAAAAATTAAAAAAAACTGATATAAAATTTATTTTACTTTCACTCCACCCTGTTGGAAATGTACGGCTAACCAAATCTAGTTAGCCAGAATTTTTATTTTTTTTTACAAATTACAAAAAATGGCCCCGGCACTGTCAATATATCCGGCCTGTTATTTTCGCCGTTCTAGTTGATCCATTTGAAGTGGTAATCTGCCGCGGACGCAATCAACGTAGATTACCAACTAACACTATCACTATATGACTACACAACACTTCGTCTGAAATATTAAACTCGCATATGAACCAATGCTTCGATGTACTACACAAGTATCTACATACTTCTTGTTGGTGAGGGGGTTGACAGCTTACGGCACTGAAATGATTTTTTTTTATTTATTTACTACACTAATTAATTTTAATGAGAGTAAATGTAAATATACAGCACAGAGTTTTGGCTGCCGGGCGGAAAGATTGAAAAAATCTTTTATTCACCTTTAAAGAGTGTTATTAAAAGTGATGAAAAAATAATACAGAAATTATGTACTTAAATTTTTAATCACTGTGCAGAACTGTGTGAATAACGACTCGTTCTTGAGTTCAATAACGCGTCTGTGGAATGATATGTCTCTGCGTTTCCTCCCTCCTACAACAAAGGTCTCTTTAAGAAACATCTTCACTCCTTTCTCTCCTCAAAAAGATCCTTCCACAACAAATCTTGAGATGGCATGGGCTTAAGTGAAATAGAGTATATAGTGGAGTTAAAGAAAAAAAAACATCTTTTTTTATCAAGTTTTTTCTAATTGCCTCAAAAAATTGAATTTGACATAAAAATCAAATAAACTTATTTGTTATAATGTTGCAATTTTTAAGAACTCAACAGTTGAAATTATAATAAATCAAATGGTGCAATTTTTCAATGTGAAATAAATTTTAAGGTTTTTTTTAACTCTTGTTAAAAGGTGCCAAGTAAATTTTCATCAGATGACGTTACATTAAAGTAGGAATAGCTAGATAATTTAAATAGCACAGTCAGAGTTAGCGATGAAAAATTTCTCTTGTAGTCGCCAAAGATTTAAATATATCTCGTGGCCCAGGGGTTGTGGCACCAAGTGGCGTACATATTCTAAAAATGAACCATTGTCCGATGCTCGTTAGTGCGCTTACGTCACCGAGCTGGGAGGGGGGTCAGATAAGATCCTCGAAAATCACTCTGCGCGACCAAAGAATCGGTGATAATTCCACAATGGAAAGCGTTAAATAAGATATTCGTGCGTCGTCGTGTAGATCTTGGGGAACTAATGTGTAGAGATACTATTGATCGTAATTTTTTTTAAGCGAAATATTTTTTTAGTAATTATGCTATGGGTTCAAGTCCTAGACGTAACCGTATATTTTCTGTTTCAACTTTTCATTTTAGAAACATTAATATCGTCTTCAATAATTATATTTTACAGTTTGAGATTTTACTCATTACGTTATTCCAATAAATATATTTTCATCCTAGACTTGTAGAAAAGTCAATAGATGTCGCGCATTAAAATAAAAAATTGGATATATTTATCCAAGACACAGTCTAGATTGCATTTAGTTCGAGTTGAAATTTGCGATCATGTATAAAGAAACCAATAGAAATGTGGGTTGAGAAAATGAAGAAAATGTTGATACTTACTATTCGAAGTACAATATAGGTAAATACGTATGACTTAGTTGGTAGAGCGGCGCCCCTGGGCGGGGTTCCTGGATTCAAGTCCTAGATGCGACCTTATCTTTTTATATTTTTCTCTTTCAAATTTTCTTTTAAAAATCGCTTATATTGTCTTCAATAATTAAATATTTCAATTTGAGGTTTTTCTTATTAAGTTATTATAGAAAAAAGTTCATTCCGACAAAGCAATGACAATAGACTAGAAAATTATTAGTTGCTGCATTGAATAAATCCATGAAACAAATAATTGTTTTATTATACTCTTGTCAGTTTTTCACTAAGGTTACCCACAATTAACCACTTTGTTCCCGGAAATACCAATTTAAAAGGTAATGAAATGACTCTCCGGATAAAATCTGCAAACCTTCGCCTTGGGAATAGTTACATCAGCTGGACGACAGAATAAAACTATTACTGCAACCATAAACAAGCAATAAAAACTAATTACTCTCAGTTTTATCGCGTCTTTTTCAAAAACCAGCGGTTTAATTTTGTGTTTTTCAACGGCCAGGACGAAATAATTACACTTTAGTATTTAACACATAAAACTAATTATTATTATAAACCAAATTTTTGTCTTGTTTTTTTTATGTGTCATCAGGTATTTAGTTGTCAGTAAATAATAATACTAGGATTTTTATGGCAATTATTTTCTTGCATTTATATGAGACATGAAGTGAAATTTTTTTTTTCACTTTTTCCGTCCAAGTAACCGTTTTGGCCTCAAACCTCATAACACCGACAAACCGGAAACTACAAAATGGTCTACGCGCAGTGCGCACTACGTTTCGACAAGATATTAGTATGCAGTAGCGCCCGCCTCTAATTTTATTTATCTTAAACTTAATGTATAAAAATGACGTATCACTGTGTTCGTACCAGCTAATCTCCGAAACCGATTTAAATAAAATTTTGTGAATGTGTAAGTTTGTTTCTAGCTTTAAATGTAGGATAGTATGGACCAAAAAAACTTGTACTTGTACTTGTATTTGTACCAGTACTTATACTTACATTAATACTTGTACTTGTACTTGTAGGTACTCGAACATGAACTTAAACTTGTACTTGTACTTGAACTTGTACTCGTAGTTCTCGTTGTCGTACTCGAACATGAACTTAAACTTGTACTTGTACTCTTTATTTTTCTTCCGTTTGTAATTTTATCGCTGTGTGGTGCGTAATATTTGGGTATTTTTTATGCAAAATTTTCGCTGTGTAATTTTTGTTGTGTAATTATATGTAATGTACCTTTTATTGTGTAATTTTAGATAACATGACTTAAGTTTCCTGTATAATTTCACTATGTAACCATTTCGAATAACCATCGATTCAATGGTATATTTTTGCACCACTAGGGGATAAAATATCTGTTCCAAAGGTGCACAATTCCTGGATGAAGTTACTGTCATTTTATGGCAACTATAACAAAAACCATTAACCCCCAGTTTAAACAGTAAAATAAAACATCCCCGTTGCTGTGTATTGTAAAGCAAGGGGTACTCGTATATTCAAATAATCCATTTTAAATTTTACGGCGGTAATTCGGAGATGCACCTTTGGAAAAGTGAATGCGAAAAGAGTGCTTTCCATACCTTGCTGAATTGGTGAACCAAAACTGCTTCTCAAAAGCTCGAAAGATTTTAGTATTTTGTGTTTGCGAATTGTGATACGTAGTTAAATTTTATTTTCTGTTATAATCTGAAGAGAAAGGTAAGGCGAGTTTATATCTCAATCAGTCTTTTACTGAAGGACGAATTTGATATGTATATATTATACAAGAAGGATCATTGATATATTTTAGTCAGATAGATAGATAGATTCTGAAAATTCCTTGTAGTGTTGTACCGCCCATCATAAAATTTGCCGTTTCTTTCCTAAACAAGTTAATTATTAAAGAACATAAATATTATTCGAATAAATACCAGGATTAAAGAGTCCACAATAACATTAAATCCCAATTATATCACCTGCGTGATAACGGCGTCTAAATATTTCTAAAAAACAATAATAAGTGTAAAATTTTAATTTTAATTTGAATATAATAACACTGTACATATATATTTTACAAAATTTTATTGGTCATGAATACCTTACCAGAAAAGAGAAACTCTTGTGACTGATAAAGGAGCCGCGATTCTTGTATGGTTATATACAGGGTTTTCCAATAAGAGATGTTATTTTGATATTCAATCGTAAAAGGTCAATGGTTTCGTTGCTTGTGTGGCACGTAGCGCCGTTTTATTGAAAGTAAACGTGGACCAATTTCGGCCATAAAAAATCATTAATCATCTCTCGATAGCGCAATCCATTCACCGTAACTGTTGCTCCAGCCTCATTTTCGAAAAAGTAAGGTCCAATGACTCCGCCAGACCATTAAACCGCACCAAACAGTCACACGCTGAGGATAGAGAGGCTTTTCAACAATTACTCTTAGGTTTTCCGAGCCCCAGATGCGACAATTTTGCTTGTTGACGGAGCCACCGAGGTTGAAACGGGCCTCATCACTGAAGATGATTTGCATTTGATTCACTCAAGTGAATTTTAATAATTTCAATGCGTTGTTGAAGCATGTATCGTTCCATTTTTATTGATGGCGTAGTTTCTACTTGTCAAATGTTTAAAAATGACAGATTCAAAAGTAACATCTACCGAAATAGCGGGCTATTCAAAATAACACCTCTTATTGGAAAACCCTGTATTATAAAATGTTACATTTAAATAAAATATATATAATGTTATTTTATGAGTTTATTTATTACACTTTTATACTTGGTGGAATTATATATTATTAAAATAGAAAATAAAACATTTTTTAACTTATTTCCACTTGTTTATTAATAAACAAGTGGAAATAAGTTAAAAAATGTTTTATTTTCTATTTTAATAATGTTATTTTATTTTGTAATTTGTTAATTTAATTTATTTGTTCTGATTGGATGATAATACAGCGCAACTTAAGAGGGAGATAATTGTATTTTATGGCTTGGTATTTATAATTGTTCTGCATTTGTGTTGTTTTAATTTTAGGTGGAATAATCCGTTTTCCTTTTCTAATTAATTTGTAGAATTCTTCATATTCTTTCATATTTTTTCTTTGCGAATTTTGATAATGTAAGCTAGCTTAGAATATAATATTTAATCATATTTGGTAAAGGAAGCTAGTTTTGAATAAAATATATATATATTAATCATATTTGATAATGAAAGCTAGCTAAGAATATAATATTTAATGATATTTGGTAAAGGAAGCTAGCCTAGAATATAATATACCCGTATATCAATCATATTTGCGCATTTTAACGCAGCATCACATTTATTGGTTAAATGCTTTGCATAGTATGAATTGTTTTATAATTACAGTATAAGTGATATGTTAGCCATAAGTTGATAGAATAGTTTTTCTATTCTATAGTTAGTAATAGGATAGAGGATTGTAGAAATGTATATATATGTGGAGTGATTTTTCATTAAAACAATTATAAAATCATTCAGGTGAAAAAATATAATAAGCGGTAATTGTTGATTGAAGTACTAGTACATATTGAAATATTTGGCGTGTTGGAAATAAGCCGACATAGATCATTAGTCCAGAGCACCTGACTGGACATCAGAAAGTGCGTTCAATTCCCGTTGGCGGCATTTATTTTTATTCGAGAGATATTTTCAATTTGTATGGATATTTCAGGCGACTAATTATTGCTTATAATAATTTGTTATCCTTTGTGCTATGAATAAGAAACCTTGTCTTACAAATATTAGTTTATCATTACAAAAATAATAATATTCGACAAGTCAAAATATTTCACCAAGATATTATTTTTTTATTGAATATAGAAACACATTACAATAATTTACAAATGTAGATATTTCGAGGCTGATTGCGAAAAAATTTAAAAAAATTAACGAAACTGTCCAACTCAATTGAGAAAAATAAATTTAATTAATTGATGTAGGTAAAAATTAACAAATAGTTATAAAACTAGATGATAAATGTGATAACACAATATAATTAAGAAAATAAGAAATTTAATTTAAAACCTAAAAAATATAACTTAAATAATATAATAGTTATTAAAATTAGAAAACATAAGATATTAAAACAAAAATGTACTTATTAGGTAAGAAATAATAGAAGGTAGGTACAGAACTGGTTGTAAATTGTTCAAAGAACGAGCTGGCAATATTGTATGAAATGGGTAGGTACTTAATAAAATGCAACAAAAATAAACGCATATTAGGAAGCGCGTAAAATAACTTTATAGGATTTATGTAAAAAAAACCTATACAGCTTTGTTTTTTTTTAAATATTACATTTTGTTTATATTTTTTTAATTAATCAATTATCCTTAAATTAATAACGTGATTCAATCAACAAAAATTACAAATGGGTTCATATAATCAATTATTTGACAAATGTATCCAATGAAATTAAAACTTGTGATTACTGTTGGGTTTAAATAAAAGTTGTTTGATTTGTGATTTGAAAGTTTTGTCATTTTTTTTTTGTTTTAATTGTATCCGGTAGGGCATTAAACAATTTTATACCTTGATAAGTATAATGGTGTTGACAAGCACTAGTTTTACATTTAGGGATTTCTAAGTTACCACGTGATCTTGATCGGTTACTTATATTTGTAGAAATTGTTGAATTGAAATGGTCTTTATGAATTTGATATTTATGATATAAATATAGATATAATATATCTCGACGGGAAATATAGTACTTACAAAGCCTTTCCCAAGAAAATAAAGTTGGTTGTTTACAGGTGAAAAAATGTAGTAAGCAGTAATTGTTGATTAAAGTACCATTACATATTGGGTGGCGATAAAAGAACTCCCATTTTCAAGAAAAGTGGGGACGGCAAAGCCCTGGCGATGTTGCACCAAACCATGGTAACGACTGAAAACGACACGACGGTCCCGACACAATGAAACCCACACACGGAATGTACCGGTTATTCAAAAATGCCCTGTCTGTTTTGCTGCACTCTGTATTTCATAGTTCAAACAAGATATACCCCCATTGAAAAGAGTTTTTCAAATTCTTTTGATATTATTAAATATCACATCGGAGTGAACAAATTAATGGCGACCTGTATTATCTTTTTACCGTGAAATGATCGTTTCAAATTTCCTGACAGACAAAACGTGAAATTAACGCCGTTAAAATGACAGAACTAGTTGTAAAAAATTCCTGTTGTTGGAACTCGCCTTTCGCGAGATTTAAGTTGAAGTGGAAAGCAGTTGGTATGTGGTTATGCTATACGTGATTTATATGTCGTATGTTGAATTATTTAAAGCTGTGTTTAAGTTGTCTCATATTTTCTGGTAATTTATTAAAGAATTTTGTTCCCAGGTATTTGTAGTTTTGTTAATTCAAAGTTTTTTTATACATTTCGGAATCGGTGCGGCTTTATTTAAAATATTTTGAATGCAGACACGTGAATTTGAGTGGAATAGGAATAGAGAATTCACACTTCTGACCAATGAATAAACGTATTACAGAAGAGATATTAAAGTTTACATCGATCAACTGAATTAGTTACTAGAGCTACGTCAAGAGTCGGAATAACAGAAGAGTATATCCTCTCTGCCTACCTCTGCGGAGAAACGGCGTGATGGTTAGTTAGTTAGTTAAATAAGATGTAGAATGTTCGTAAATGGGAATAAATCTTGTGGGAAAAAGGCATGTTCCGATGACTAAAAGGCTTACTGATTAATACCATTGTTATTTTACCCACCACACAACCTTATTAAGGCCCCGTAGTAAGCGTTCAAAAATGGGTTGAAAGGGATATATGTAAATACGAAAGTTAGAGGGAGCGCGCTAATATAAAAAAAGGTAATAAATGGTGAAAATATTTAATAAAACACAACTCGTTTGAAATAGAGCAAAAATCTATTGATAAATGCATTAGTTGCATTTAATGATACATTGTGATTTTTTTCATGCCTATGCCATATTAAATAACAGAACAAAACGTGTGTTAATAATTTTCTGAGCTTATTTTACGATTTTTTTCTATCAAATGAATATCGTATAATTAACGTTTCGGCATAACAAAATGTATAGATTTTATCTTCAAAATTAATTTGTTTTTTTGGAACTTAATAACTTAAAGAGTCAACGAGAAACTTGTTATAAATCGGTAAAAAATTGGTATGCAGGGCCTTTATAAATAACAAGAATAATTCGATCGATTAGTAGCTGAGTGAACACATGTGTCGGGTTCCCATCCAGGCATCGTGTTCAATAATCTGCTAGCTAAGTGCTCCATCATTGCACAACCAATTTTTTCCGTTTACAGAAATAGGAGTAGAAAAAAGTCGAATATCATCAGGTTATTCGTAACTCAGGAATGTTTGTCTCTCTTAATAACAAATTAATTATTATATTTCGTTAAATACATACGAACTAATATGTCGATGAAAAATTATGAAATTCATTATAGGTCAGTTCAGAAGAATTTACAAAGGGACAGACGATGAAGGACTGATGGTATTGGTTTTCTTCGTAAATCACGTGGGTTTTAAAGGAAATCATTGTTCAAATTTCATATAATATAATGCTTTTCAGAAGAGAAGAGATTTTGGTTTCGCTCGGATTTCAACAGTTTATCATTCTTACTAGCTTACTTGCAAAAACCAAATAACCGTTCATCACTTATCATGACTTATCACTTTTTAAAAGTGTGTCAAATTGTCATTATGTTGAGTTATCCGGTCGCCAAAAGTCTTTACTGTAGGTCATAAGTTATAATTAATCTTAGGTGTAACTAACAGTAAATTATATTTTAAGTCCTAAAAGTTATGCGTATTTTATTGGCTGCTATCTTTATTTCATAAAAAAAAATATTCATCCAGATTTGCAGAAAAGTCAGTAGATATCGCACATTAAAATGAATATGAAATATATTTAACCAAGAAATTATCCTTTTATTTCATTAAAATAAATATTTAAAAAATCATCCAAGACTTGCAGAAAAGTCAGTAGATGTCACACATTAAAATTAAAATAGGATATAGTTATCCAAGACACTGTTTAGATTGCATTTAGGTCGAGTTGAATCTTGTGATTATTTATTTATTTAGAATTTACGGCAGTAGTGCCATTTACATAAACAAGTTTTTTTTTACGCATAATTAGTACAGTAATAATTTTTGATGAGTGAAAAATTAAAGAATTAAATTAAAAGATAACAAATAAAATAACAGTAAAGAAAGAAGCAGTAACATAAACCTGTTATGTAGTGACCTCATTAAAATAAGTGGCGTTAAAATGTGTTATTAGTACAGCTTTATACTTCACAAGGGCATATTGAGAGTATCTGCGATTTTAGATAAAAGTTTTTTAAATTTTATTTAACAGGCTTTCAGAACTGAGACTTTTTGGTGCCCGGACAAACTGAAATAGTAACTAAGGGATTCAAAATAGATATGAGTGAATCATAATCACCCTCGAAGGTCCCAGAATTTCTCACTGGTCTCGAATAACTTCCTACCCCAAAAGTAAACGGGCTCGTACAGAAAAATCATTTTTCGAAGAGCCTGCTGCTTGGGTAGTATTTTAAGGAATGTTTTTTTTTTATTTAATAATAATTTTATTTTATTTTATTTTTTATTTTTTTTAATTTTTTTTTTTTAATTCATCCTTAAACTTCCTAGACCTATCCTTATCTCTCATAAATAATAAAATCGATTTTAACATCTTTCGGAAACCTACCTACACCGATATTGTCATACATAATACATCCAATCATCCGTTTTCACACAAACACTCAGCATTTCACTCAATGGTCCATCGCTTGGTCACGATTCCATTAACTAATATTAATTTCTCTAACGAATTATCAATAATTAAAAAAAAAAACGTCTAATAATTGATGCGATCCAGATTTTATTGATAGAATTTTAATTAAAAAACTAAAACAATTAGCAGTTAAAAACTTCTTATTCGCGAGTCGACATAATATTAATAATAATAATCTTCCTTTCCAATGGCGCCGTATTCTATTCATTAATAATTTTTCTTCCTGCAGTATAGTTAACCTTCCTTCTGAAGTCAAACCGGCGTTTTATACCAACAACAATTTAGGTAAATTTTTAGTCAATTCTAAAGATAAAGATGACACACTTAGTCATGCAGGAATTTATAAATTAAATTGTAACAATTGTCCAGCGTTTTATATCGGGAATACAACGCGCAATGTCAACATTAGGATTAAAGAACATCTTAGATGCCTAAATAGCAATGGCTTTTCAGAGTTTGCCAATCATCTTATTGAAAAAGATCATACATTCAATAAAAGCACCGGTGCTAAGATTCTCCATAGGAAAGACCATAGTAACAAATTGAATAACCTAGAAGCACTAGAAATTAAGAAAGCCATTAAAACCAAAAGTTTAATTCTGAATAATCAATTAGATTTGTCAAAAAGCCCAATACTGGGAATATTCCCTGTAAACTGTAAAATTCCCAGTATCCCTTAATCACCTTACAATTATTAATGCCTATTCTCTATTATTATAATATTTATATACACTAATTGTTTTCTTTTAATATATTGTTGTTTCATTTTGGTTTTACTTTCTATCTCCCTCTGTATGTATATATAGTGACACATTTTGTATTATTGATTAGTTTAATTTTGTACCCTGACGATGCTCGAGTGTAGCGAAACCGGTCGGTCTTAAAATTAATAAAAATTCGTGGTTTTAAACAAAAAATATTGTTTTTATTTCATTAATAATTTTATTTTTGCTAGGAAACTAAAGATTACAGCAACAAAAAAAATCATAAAAAATCTACCCGTAATAACTAGGGACGGGTTGTTTGGGAGAATTTGAACAATTCTTCAAATTTCAAAGTTCATTTTCAAGTTCTATGAAAGATTTTTTCATGTACTGCTATTAATTTAATGTAATCTAATTGTTTTTATTGTATTACCTATTTATATGACTATTTTATTTTTGATTTATATTTTAATTTTATGTTTAGGTACCTGCCTATATAATTTTTTTTTTCTCTTTGTTTTATCTTATTTCCATTTTTATAATTTTTTACTTTATTTTATTGTTTCCCTGTTTTACTGCATTTCATGTAATATGGCAGACTGGGATCGCACTATCCTCCCAGTCCTGCTGGATTAAAACTTAATTGAAAAAAACAAAATAAAAATTATTTCTGTTCTATCAAGCAACTAGCCCATAATAATATAATAACAGAACTTGAATAGGACTTTCACAGAACCCGAAAATGAACGTTGAAATTTGATGAATTGTTCATATTCTGCGAAACAACAGATTCAAAATTTTTTTACAGATCAGATATGAGTTTTTGAGTGTTTTTAAAAGTTAAAAAACATATGTTTTTTGATTGACTAAGAATTTAACTTTTCTACTCAGGAGTTGAAGTCGGTAACTCTGCCAACATCGCGTGTGTTTAAATAAATAATTCAAAAAAAATTAAACGGGTAATCTAAATATTATGTTATTTTTCTTCAACCGTAATCTATACCTAATAGTAAAGATGATCATTTGATTTACTCGTTTAACCTTAGAAATATAATATACGTCCACGGGACGTAAGCTTTTTTCTAAATATTGTTGTATATTTGAATCACATGACGTAGCATCTTGTCTGTCTCGGTCAATTCAATCGTTGGCCGGAGCAGACTTTTAAAAAAATGATGCTATTATAGAAGTTAAATTTTTTTATTGATTTATAAGAGTTTTTTTATGTTTGGAGGTAACATTTTCTAATTACATAATATCTGTTTAATTTATTACAATAATACTAATACGTAAAACCTAAAATACTAATGTCGAGGCATACGTCCCTGGGACGTATGATTTTCTTTAACGATATTCAGTATATGATTATCTTTATAGGATTAAATGCTTTACATTGCGGCGTTTTGCGGTTGCTTCGTTCCTATCCCATATTTCGTGATTCGGTTCGCGTTTCGTTTTGCAAATGTACACGTAGCATGATGTTCCCTAGCTTATTGTATTTCTTTTAATCTCCGTAAAAACATATTTTAGAACAATTCAATTATAAGTAATTTTATAAAATCGAGAGAATTGAAATATTTCGCACTGATATTACGAGTATGACGTGTTGTATGTAGTTCGGTGGAGATAAAGATAGGGGCATGGTGTTAGGAAACTCGTAGTCCAAGCGGGAAACTGGTAAATCTATTTTATAGTTAGAGTCGATTTTATGGAAAAACTTTTTTTTTAATTGAGCTTACATTTTGTTGTGATTGAAGTTGAAAATTTTGTAATTCAAATTGAAGCAGTCGTTAGCGGGCTACTAGCTGTGCAATTTATTTTAATATGCATCAATGTATAGAATCGACTCAAAAGTTTTTTAACCCCTTAAAATCTAAATGACTCGGATGTAAAGTCAGTCTCCATGTGATGTATTTAGATTTACCAGTTTCCCACTTGTACCACGATTTTCCGGACACCATAAATTTAATTGATAAATCACTTTCTTATCTTTATTATGGTCACGCTGTCATGTCATCTTGAGAATAAAAGAATTATTTGGATTTGGTTACGGAAATGTCGAAAACTCAAATGTTTGTATTTAGATTTAAAAGGAACACGAGTGTAAACCTTCAATCTTTTAAAAAGTACATCAAATCTTGGCTAAAAAACACTGGAGTAGATATTTTTTTCTTTTAAGTTTTATAAAACTATCTGTTACATTTATATCCATGTAGAGATTATTTTTTATTATTTCACATTCATAAAAAACAGCGGATACATTTTTTTTTGTTTGTAATGCTTTGTCTGCTTATTCACTTATTAAGATGTCTTCTTTAAAAACTAGTATTTACCTTATTCTTTGTGTTATCTTAAAATTTTTACATATTTCATGATTTACTTTCTTGTATTGCATCTCTACAGTAACTCTTTTAAAATAACTTAAATTTATATTTGATATTGTATTTCCACTTAAACCATAGACACAAGATAAAAATATTTATAATACCCACACTCAGGCTTCGCCTTCGTGGGATTTTTTTTAATTATGTACATTTATTTCAATATTTTTTATACATTTTTCAATATTTTATGTAACCATGTATGTATAAAAAAAATAATTCAATAATAAAAAAAAAATAAAAAAAAATAAAAAAAAAATAAAAAAAAGATCTCTTCAGTACCATAATTTATTCCATACGCTAAACAAATAACTCTCCGCAAAATATTATCATGTTTTGTCAGACGCTGAGGGCAAATTTGGGGCTTTCTGTGAGAAGAAAGTATAAATATTTAATGAAATAGTCATTCTGAAGTCTACCATGTGAGCTGTAAAGTGGGTTGCGGACTCTGGTGTCCCAAAGGGCAGGAGTATTCTAGAAATATAACATCTTCAGTCAGAAGACAAAATTATTTCATATTTCAGTAAAAAGAATTTTTGAGGTTTCTTGTTAATATTAATCCCAAAAGCTTGTATCCAAAATAAAACAATAACTTGATAACCTAAATTCCCAAAAGTCACAAAATTCAAAGAATAGAATTTTCTCAAAATTATTATTAAGTAAAAGCATCTGGTATCTACTAATTTGTTTTAAATCGACCGCATTCAAACTAACAAGTGAATCTTGAATTGAAACCAGGATCTGTGACAATTAATTGCCTTCAAGTAGGTACTTATTTACATTAAATTTTGAAAAAAAATGCGGATAAATTTTGGTCCATGCAGTATTGTTTACTATATTATATAATGTAATTACATAAAGTAACTCTTTGTTTTAGGGGTTTCAGGCTGTCGGAATTTTCCGCTATCTAATTTACATAATCTCGTGTATGTTTATAATTAATTTAATGTTCACGTGTTACCGTAAACACTTCAGAAAACGTAACTTTTCAAGTCGCCTTTGATGATCAATTGATGCTCCATTTTAAACATTTCACGTCGTTAATTTTTTTAATGACACCACATCAGCAGAAGTTTTGTATCACTTTTATGAGAAAAAAATCAAATGGATTTTAATCATTATAAAATTAAATTTAAAATAAAAACAATATTTTATTGTAAAATTATATGTGCAAAGATTACAGTGCGGTAAAGTATTTCAGAAATTTTATAAAAATATCTGTTGCGAAGGTTGAAGATGTGTTATTACTGCAAGGGTTATTTAAGTAATCGCATCGCGGAAGGGGTAAGTTTTTTTGATTAGCGCTTTAAAAAGTAGCGCGTAGTAGACGAACTGAGTACCTTCCCGCTGTCGCTTAGCTAAGGTGCCAATACGATTCAAGTTGCACCTAAAAACGTTCCCAAACATTCAAGTTGCTACGGCTACAAACATTGCCACCCGTAACGCTGAGCAACAGCCAATATTTCCAGTATATTCTATGACGGCCTAGGTACGTTAGTGCTTGGTTGTACTAAGTAGTACTTGACACCGTCCGACTCGAGTAGTGGCGTACAGCTACAGATCTAAAAAACAATCTTTCCTACAACATCTAGGCCTTTGATTTTGTTTGCTGTCAGAAATTCGCCAAGAATTTTATTCTGATCATTATTTTATTTATTGATTGTTTCAACTTATGACAAAAAAAAATAAAAATTTAATAGTGAAACGCGTTCAGCGTTAAGTAGCTGGAAAAAAATGTTTACTAAAACTATTGAAATGATTGGTAGGTTGAATATTATTTAGAACAATATTTTTGTAGATTTTGCCGTCTTTGAAAGAAATTAACTTTGTACATTTTTAATTAATAATAATTTCTTAAGTTTTTATAGTCAAAATGTAGCCCAGCCTGGATGCATTATTAATCAATCTAATTCAATATCGCACAATATGTTTTATTTTATTTTAATGTATTGTGTACAAGTATTATTATGTCTTGTCAGGTCGATATTAGTTCCTAGCTAAGCAGATTGTTTGCTCTAATAATCCTCGTGAAAATGCCAAATTAATTATGTTGTAAAAAAATATTGTTTTTTTTATTAAAACTATCTACTAAGCTTTTAATAGGTGTGTCATTATTATATAACTGTGTATATTTTTTAGTGACATTTTTAACAGTTTTTCAGATTTACAAGTTTATTAATAAAATGTTAAAAGTTTATTAAAAAATAAAAGAACAGTTTTTTTACATACATTTTTAGTTAAAATTTACCTACCCTAAGTTTTATTTTATAGTTAGCTAGTTATACACATTTTCAATTACAGTTTACCAACCACAAGCTGACTTTTAGCTAGCCAGTTACACACATTTTTGATTACAGTTTACCTACCACAAGCTGACTTTTAGCTAGCTAGTTATTCCCATTTTCGAATACAGTTTACCTACCCCAAGCTTTCTTTTAGTTAGTTAGTTATGAACATTTTCAATTACAGTTTTCCTACCACAAATGAACTTATAAAAACATGAATATTAAACTGTGAGCGTCAAGTTTGAATTAAAACTAAACATGTATTTAAGACACTTGCAAAGAACGTGTCTGTAGTTAGGTGCGTCTTATTCAATTTATCATTTTGTTTGCAAAACATTTATGTGGCAAATTTACACAATTTTGTTAAGTTAAGTCTTCATCAGACTCAATTATAATCTGTCTGATTTAATTAAAATACCCCTTCACAAAATGTTGAAAGGACGGAGGTCTGGGTTTACTAATATTCGATTATTTACGTTTTTCGCTCATCAAAGTCTGCACTATCTGAAATGTTTGGTAAACAGCAATATATCATTTCTAAACAAACTCGTAATTGTTTATCTACAAAGATTTTTAATGCCAAATACCTAACTAATATTTATTCTGACAGCCAAATAGAGAAAAATAAAGAAATACTCACACACACATATGTATAAATTCACAATTCCATTTTTTGCGAATACCGCACAAGGGGCCAAACTGTTCCCAATTATCTGGGGTCAGTAAGACATTCCTGATTAGGGTTTGTTGGTGGGACATTGAAAAGTACCTGGTTTCAGACCTGTTTACCAAACACGGTGTAATCCATTTCAAGCAAAGCCAACAACAATTATAAAGACAATATCAAACTCCGGCAAAGTAAACATGAAAATGATAAGATTATGAATAAAAATATTTTTTTAAAACTAACAACAACAACTAACAGTCAACAACCTAGAAAATTAGATCTACAAACCTGAATATGAGGAAATCAATCAATCAAAGGAAATCAATGAGTGAAGATGAGATCTACAAACATGGAAATGAGGAAATCAACCAACATGAATATGAGATCTACAAACATGACGATGAAGAAATCAACAAACATGAAGATAATGAAATAAAAACAATGAAGTTAAACCAACACAATAACCTACAGTCAACAAACGTGAAGATGAGGAAATCATCATATTAATCAACCCAACTATTGATGTACAGAGCGCCTCGGAATATGAACCCCTAGTGACGAGTAATATATATTATAAAACTTTATAATCAACCCAACTATTGATGTACAGAGCGCCTCGGAATATGAACCCCTAGTGACGAGTAATATATATTATAAAACTTTGTATCTTCAATTGTTATTAATAAAATAAAAAAAATAAAAATTGATTAAAGATTCAGAATTAAGTTTATAAAGTTTTTTTTTGCAACTAAATTATTTACTTGCAGGTTGTGGGTTGTTCTTGTTCATTATCGCCTTAAAGCCCTTTGGTGATATATGAAGTGACGGAAAAGCAAAATATACTTGTTTTTTGAATGCCTACATTACAATCTTGAATAACTTATTAAGCAAACAATAAAAGAGAACCTGCTTGTTAACTGAAAAAAAACATTAAAATACTATAACAATGATAAGAAATATTTAAAATAATTAATTCTCGTTTACTAGGTATTATGGGCAGGTAACGCAGCAAATGTTGAGACGAACACTTTAATCACACATAATACACATGCACACCTTGTATACATAATGTCTCAAAATTGTTATATGAATAAAATGAATTAAACAATTTATTTTTTACTATGTGTACAGGAATTTTTTAATGTCTTTTTTGAGGATTGAACTTTCTTTTCCAGGGAGCAGTTTGGCTTAAATTTATTTCATAAATTACCTGCTGGAATGTCGTCCTATTTCAAAGAAAAGCGCACATATCGCACACGTGATTGACACCAATATTTTATAGAATGCATCACCATTGACATGTTATATTGTGCTGAAATAAGAATACGAATTTAATTGTATTGAGTTTAATAAATAAACCATTCTTATTGACAATCGTTTAACAAGTTCTTGACAGAAACAAGTTCAGAAGCAAAGACATTCTGGATGGTGTATAAGAAGTTATGAAGTTGTTTTTATGATAGTGTAAGAAATAATTGTCGAAGGACCTTGGATGATTGAGCAATGACCACTGCACATAAGACAATATTTGTTGTACGGATAAATGAAGGACTCACCATTAAGAAAGGGCACTCGTTTCTTCCCGTCTTTTCTCCTCACAACAATGTCTCTTAACACGAAGCGGCTTGCACGATATCGGCGCGAATGATAATGTCATAAGATAAGGGAGATGAGATCTCGCGCGGATGCGGTTTATTGTGAGCAGTTCGGATTATTGCAACATACTGATTACCAAAAGGTACATAAAATGAGCAAGAATGGAAAGGAAGGTAGGACAAAGGACAATAATACTATCTCAGTACAGTGGTCGCATGTATGTGTGTATGTGTGCATGAGATGTATGTATAAGTTAATGTCTATTGCGCATTGGCGCAACCACTGGGCATATATAATAGACAAAGATAATACGAGTCTATCTGCCAAGTTTCAGTTCGATCAGATGTCGGGAAGTGAATTAATTTCCGCTTCTAAGATTTGCATTCATTCATTACTGAAAAAAGTGAAATTGAAATTGATTTATTTAAAAGATGAAACTTTCGGTCTGTCACATGAAGTCAAAGGGTTTTCTCAAGATGTAAGTGGGTTCCAAACGAGAGGGGCCTAGTTGAAAAACTTACCAGAAACAAGGTATGGTCATACGATTTGTAGATACTAAGTTAATAAACGTATTTCCTGTTTAAGGCTCTGAACCGTACTTCCAGATTAAGATTACGTAGGCAAGAAAACTTCTATGTACATGGACTACTTATCTGAAGCTAATGTTGTCCTGTGTTAAACTTTTGATAATTTATTTATTGACACGAAACTAATGAAATGACAAAAGAACCCGCCAGTTTCAATGTCAATTTATTTCTGACCTCTATTAAGTAATGATTAATCCAGCGTAACAGATTCATCGTGTAAAGGTCATAAGAAAATGATTAAACTTATTTATTAAATAGGTACGTAAATTATTTATAAGTTAGTTTTTATTATTTCTCTTACTCCTTATTCCACAGAACTTATTTTCTGGCACGAATTCGGAGAGAATTTTTTAAAGCGACAAATTTAGAATGCTCGTTCGAGAATTTTTTGTGAAAATTATTTTGTCGGGCAAACTTTACCAAAAATAAAATTGCGGTTCACTACGAATACAATAGAAATATTTCCAATAAGTTTCGTTACGTTTATTGAAATTTATTATTTATTTTACATTGACGTGACAGTAAAGTAAACGAAAATGATAAATTTGTGTATTTTATACTCCTTTATACTAAAGTATTCCCAATGAAAACAATCACTTAACATTTTAATACGAGGTTTAACTATAGCACACCTCAAAAGCATCAAATATATTGGAATTTAATTTGATGAAAATATTTGATGGAACTAACACATTGACGTAATAACAAAAAAAAATCACCAGGTACATATACTTCTCTAGAAAATTCCGCAATATCCTCAACATAAACGACATTAAAAAGTGTAGTAGGCTTTGTGTCAATCACTAATAGAGTACGGGATAACTGGTTGGGGGTCTGCCTTGAGCACTCACACAGAGCGGCTCAACATAGCCGAAAACAGAGTACTAAAGACAATTCTTAATTATTTTTTAGATAAGTCTTTTTATAAGCTCAGAAAAAACATTGTATAGGCCTATGAAAACTGCTTTAAAGTTCAAAGCTCCTACTTACGAAACCATTTTCGGTTATGGTTTGATTGTATAATGTGGCAAATTAAGTTATTTATAAAATGATCGAAAAACATTTAAATATTCATGCATGAACATCCACAAAATAAAATAAAAGGCACTTTTTTGCCTTGTTTTTTTCTTGCATAAATCAAAACAGGTGGATGGTGTGAACCGGGAATTTAAGCCTTATCGCCATCTACGTAAGGTGTGTTATTGATAGCGGCTCGATTCAAAATATTACACAATATAGTGCATCGCCTTAAATATAATATAAAAATCCTTTTATAATGTATGGACGCCTGACCTTCAAAGGTTCTAATATGAGGTTTGTGGTTAGTAATATCCTTCCGAGACACAAGGGGTTAGACAAAAAATAACTTATAAGTGATTCACTATTACATTATACTAAGTACATTCAATAAACGAGTTAAATAATACTTAAAAAAAAAATTAAATAAGTCGACCACATGTGGTGGAGCTACGATTACATTTATGATTTCACTAGGCGAAACAGCTGTCATGTAAAAAAGGTTTGATTAAAGTATATATAATTTAGAATTCTCAAAATAAAACAATGAAACATAAAAGCCCGTACGAAATACAGTAGAAATGAGATCTGAACGAAGAAAAGAGTGTAAAAAAATAAATGACTCCAATCTGAATGGTAGAAGAAGTTGAAAATGTCAGAACAATACATGGCACGATCAAATTAATCATATATATCAGAATAATAGAAGAGGATGTGAGACGATGTAAGAATGTGAATGAGGCAAGGAGTTTGTGCCACGATGAAGTTGTTTGGCGGTCCGTCCTCTCTGTCTACCCCTGCGGGGAACGACGTGATGATCAGTCAGATCGTTTTAGATACAGTAATTGCACAAATGAATATTTTTTGTTAATTTGACCACAGATCTATTTAAATATTTTGTTCCGATCTAAACATAATAAAAACACTAAACATACTGTCCACTTCGCCAATTTTTTCGGCGTCGTAGAGTATCCATTCAATAACTCATCTCCGGAATAATAACATAATAATTCATTTCTTGCTCCCATCGAGACAATCTATTACTTTCTTAATTGCTTGTAAAAAGCGAAAAAAAACCTTCTTTCTCCAACACCGAGAGCAACCATCTTGATAATGTTTCCGAAGAAAAATAAACCAACTTCTTAATCTACTCACCAAAAGAGCTTATCGCAAGGGATTACTTTATTTTTTTTTCCTACGAATTCGTAATTATTTTCGAGGAGAATATTTTCACTCCGGAATAATATTATGTCATCGACTTCGTGCGCGTTTTCTGGGAACGTTCAACTGTCACAAAATAAAGTTACATAAAAAGTATTATTTTAACTTTGCTGTTAAAATAGATTACAGCTTTTTGCCTGGTCGCGGGGTTAAACTCCGACGGAAAATATCCGCGGAAAATCATATATTATAACTGCAGGTTTTTTGAAGTTGAGTTACTAATTAAAAAAAATATATATTCACTCCCTTTCAAAAAAAGACATTTTCCTTTCCTATTTTAGCAAACTACAACATCTATCCAATGATATTATAAAAATACAAGATGGATTATATCCATACTTATCCAACAAAGAATATATATGAGTATGTCCACTGGACCTAGTTCAGTGAAACCATGCGCGTTGTGTCAGGAGCATAGTAAGAATACGTCAATCATTTATTAATGAAGGCTGTGGCAGACCTACCACCCTCACACTGAGTTCAATACACTCCTTGTTTTTCCACGAACCCTTTGAATTGTAACTTACGCACTGTTCAGGGAGAGAAAACTTGTGGGATGTAGCCAGGTTCATCTGTTTGAAGCACGTGTCTCTTGTTTAAATATGCCATGTTTCGAAATACGTAAATGTTTCCATCAAGTTGAATAGAACCTTACCGTTTTAAGACATCTATGAGTAACTCTGTGCCTGTATTGTCAACTACCTGGAGTGCCCTATGACATTGACTGGTCACCGCTAGCCGAGATACCACAAACTAGCCATAAACAGCCATGACTTCGATAAATCTGACTGAATTGGAATCCCACAAATTCCCATTACAGGTTTACCTCAGGTCAGATGGAGGTCAGGTCCTTCTGGTGTAGCGCTGCTGAGACTGACGACCCTGCCAAGGCAAGATGAAAGAGCACTCATGAACATTTGACGCATGAGGAACATTCTCCACCAAAACTAAAATTTTCCTAAGCATTGTACTAGCGCTCCATTCGAGGGGTTGAACTCCATAAATATGACACCCATTCGTGGAGCCTTTTTCTGAACCTAGTGTTCCCTTAAACATAGACTGAAGTCCATCGAGGGCCATTTTTCTTTGAACATAGCAATGCCCAGGATCTGTCTAATCTAAACGATGGGTGCGCAACCAACGACACAAAAAGCTAGTAGAAGTATTTTGTTTAATACTACTGTTTACAATCTCAATAATATATAAATATGCGTTATAATAGGGTTTGTGAAATTCATAAGCAATATGAATTATTTATTTAAATAGCGTACCGACTTTGTTACTTAATTAATTCCCCCAAATAACTGAATCCCTTTTATCGTCAAATAACAGTGGTATACTTCTCCAAATCCAATGTTTGCTCTAAGAAACCGCGATTATTCACCACTAGATGTCATTTCGTTCCATACCCTGCATTGAGAAACAAAGCCTTATTGTAGTTTGTGGCCCGTAAAACCTCCGTAAGTATGGTTTTTGTGCAAATGGCTGCTTTAACGATCTGGAGCTACGCCGTTCGGCAGTTTCTGTCAAGTGCAAAAATTGAATTCACTTTATTTACTGTTCCCAGAAGACGTCTTCTGATACTTCGGATTTGGGAGGTTGAAACAGTCAAAAATTTACATTAAACACGGGTATAGTAAGTACATGATACTGAAGTTGATCAAATCAGTTTTACGGAATGAAAACGTTACGGGTGATATTTTATTTTTCCTTTTCTTTGACGATGTGTTTCTTAAAGATCTAACTAAAGAAACTATGAGAAAGTGTCTTGGCTTGATTTATTTTAAGTCATCAAGTCATAAATTCCGACCAAGCAACTTTTATGCTTCACCAGAATAAAAAGTGTATGTTAATTTAGCTCCATTGTAATACTTAAAATGAGTTGATACATAAAAAAAATACAAGTATCACTTTTTATGAGTGATGGAAAGGCTGACAGAGATATCGAAAGAAGGGTAAATGCAGGTAACTCCATTAATACAGAACCGAACGCGGTTGGCGCTTACAAAAAAATGTCCAAAGAAGCGAAGCTATCAGTTCACAATGGGATGCTGATATCTACCCTGATGTACTGCAGTGAGGCATGTAATTGGCAAAGGAAGGATGAAAAAAGGCTGAATGTTGTGAAAACGAGATCCCTAAGTCGTATGCGTGGTAAAACCATGTATGGTCATGTGAAAAATGATCGCAAAGAAGAAAAGGCTGATGTAAGCACAATTAATAAAATTAAGAAAGTGGCAATTGGATGGTTTAGGCATTGAAAATATTCTGAGAGCCACGCTATCCTCATCACGCTCATATGTACGCAGTTGGCTGAAAAAAGACCGGAAAGGGATTGCAGCATAATTCTCGGACACGAGGTATGGACCTCGTTACCTTTATTCCAGAAGAAATCATGTAAGAACGTGTCTGGAGGAGAATGCTGACTTCAATCAGAAAACACACGCGTTCGTAAAGTTCCACTCTTTTTCTTTCTTCCTGGTTAACTATGCCAAATATAGTGACTATTAGTAAAAATTTTGTTCTCATTTTATCAATGAACCCTCTGACGGAAAGCATGTCGTATATTCCCACGAATCCTAAGATAAATTGCCTCATTGCACTCTTTAAGGTATGTGATATTTTCACGTCCATAATTTTGTCATTTTAATTTCATTTATTTATTTTGAATAAATATCATCACTGACATTTTTTTTTCATTTTCATGTAATAAGGAAGGCTGGGATTGCACTATCCACCCAGTCCTGGTTGTTTGAAAACTAAAATAAAATTTTTTTACCACATAAGTCACAACTGCATCCATGTGGAGCAAGGGAGACTATGACATTCCCAATTGGGTTATGTTGTGAGGCGATCGTAGAGAGGGGAAGGAGCCGGAGTAGTAGAAGGTGGGGAAAACCTTGATATTCAGATCTCATCACCAAATACGGAAAAAAGCATTTTCAACCAGCGTTTCAATTCTGATTGTGGTTTTTTACCAGGACAATACTGAAAGTATCTACCGCTCAGAACGTTCCGCAAATATAATATATTTTATTTAAAATTGTGAAATAACACAAGTTATTTAAATAAAATTCCTTAAAACCCGCGACTTCCCGAATCATAGTCAAGGATCATAAACACTCAGCCATGGAGGCTGTGTAATGTGTGTACATTATATTCCGATTCACTAATTGACACCATCTTTTACCATTAAGTATGTGCCTTTAGTACAATATCAATTTAATACTGGCAAGCAAGTTAATGTTGGCGTTTATTGAACATCAAACGAAATTTAATATTTTCCTTTCGGAATAAAAGGAGGTTTATATTCAATCAGAATTTATGATATTTCGATTCAATCCAACAACTTGAAGAGAATATCGCAAGAAAATGAAAATTAATACTCTTATTTAGGGATGTTTTTGAATTTACTGTAAATCAGATATTGACGGATCGATTTACACGGATTTTTTTTATCGAACAGACAGCAATCGAAGTTTACCTACTGTATTAACCCTCTCGGCACAGCAGTCAATCATTAAGCAATGCAAAAAGCTAAAACAAAAAACGATCGTGACAAAAATATATAATATTATTTGTAGCTCTTTCCAGGAAAATGCACCTGTTACGACCGCACTAGCGACTTGCTTGCGGCCAAGAAATTTTAAAAGCGTCGTGGTTTTGAGGGAAGGGGGATGTTTCTTCAGAAATAGATATATATTATTTAATATATAAGAATAGTGGTGGAACATATTTTTTATTGCAGATCGATTACATACTAGTTCTAGAATAAACTAAATTAAAGAGGTTCTGGTTCAATTCTCGCCGGCGGCATTTATTTTTTCTTGGAAGATTTTTTACAATTTTTTATTCGTGTTTCGGGCTAATAATTATTGCTCATAATAATTTGTCACATTAAAAACTAACAATTAAAAAATGTGATGTGAAAAATAATTGGATATCTGACAAAACTCTCGTTTGGAGTAAGTCTTTTCTCTTCAGAATGAAAGTGCTACATTACAGCACTCCCTTTTGGAATTCCATCCTCATTATTGAATCACACGAAATGAACATCTTTTGTTTTTGTAAATTCTACGAAGCTTAATAGTTCTTCAAAATGACAAATGTGATATATATTCTATTAGACCGCGTATTTATCACCCTATATCGAATCAAAATGGCACAAAAACATTATAAAATCACATTCAGACAAATAAAATATATTTATTTTCCAACAAAACTCTACTTCCCGCAGATATAAAATGAATAGTTAAGTTTAATTAGTACAAATCAAGAATACAAATCTGTTTGAAAGAGGTCAAGAAAAAACATTGAAAACGACATAGAGAACAAATAAAATAGTACTAAATAACTTATTCCGCCTCAGCAAACGAAACCCTAGTAAGGAGGACTAAAAATAGAATTAATATACATAAATTCACTAAAATATTTTGTATGAACAATGTTTTATATACTCGCTAAAATAAATTTAAAAAGAATTGTTGCGTTGATCCAGAAATAGCAGATAAGAAAAACCTTGCTAATTTCATCAAACGAAAACTCAACTTTTTTGAAATATTAAAATTTTTATGCAGTGTCGTTAAGACCAAATACTCTCCAAAGTTTTTTCGTCATTGGATTTCATAGGATTCATACAAATTTAATGATAACATGTATCTCTGTTAGACACATTTAACAGTATTGAGTTTCAATTCAGGAAGGGAACATTCCACAATGGAATGTTCAAAAGATGACATTTTTCTTTGACAGTTTTCTTTGGCATAAGCCCGCCTCATTTGTGGGCGGTCTCTCTATTATTCTCTTCCTTAACCAAGGGTACCACTGGAAGATGTTTAAATGGTACGCTAGCCATGTCACATTACCAAAATAGTCTCATTTGAGTGTGACAGTTATGTCGAATACCTTTGTTTCGTCCTTTGTAAGTAATATCATGAGCAAAACCTTAGCGGTGGTTATCATTTAGAAACTAAAGGATTTTTTTAATTTGCTCCACACAGACGAAAATAATTTCCCCAAGGACGTGTGTCATCTTTGGATATGGTGTGATGAAGGTTTTTTAAGGAAAGGAAGGAGTGAAAGATGAGATAAGGGAAGGAAAAGGTATTATTTGGGCAGGAATCAATTGGACAGGTAGAATTTGAATTCATCCCTTATACTGCAGTGCAAGGCGATGGATCGAGAGAAGAATAAAAAGACCTCCCTCAACCGGTCTCTTCAAATCTGACCCGCCACACAGTACGTAGGCAGAAGCATCCGCCGCCAAGACCTAGACAATCACCCTCACCTTGTGAAACCGGGCACCCCTAGTAAGTCACCAAACGTAGCATTTGGGTGCCACTATGGCAGAGGTGTAAATGCCACAATGATTAATCAATTTTAAAAGAAAAAGGCCGATGTTTTATCTACATTGTATGATAATTAACGATTAATCCTCTCTCTACTCCTACGAAGAATTATCACTAACTATTGTTGATTACTGGGGCAGATGTGCGATATTCTATAAATGCCCGTTAAAAATATGTTTATGACATTATTTCACATTCAATTTGAATATCATTTTTCAAATGTCCACGGCATCATAAAATGACATAAAAAAGTAATTTGACAAAACACTTAATTCAAGCCAGCTCGAAAGTTGAAAGTAAAAGCTTCTGCGATATTAAAGTTTTGACATCTTTGAGTTAAATTAACTCCTCGGGTCTAATGCAATTTCGATGATTGCTTAAAATATAATCCTGACCTTTTAAAACCGAAATTCTTTAAACAAATTCAATACATTGCACACGAAGATGTGAATTATTGAAGGGCGAAAATGATGAAATTTTAAACTATAAGACTAGGGTAAAATAAGATAGAGAGAACAAAATGAAATGGTTTTCATTCTCGGTTCAATTGCTTTTTTTATATGAAGCCCGAAGCCTGTGGGACTATAGTATCGCCAGGTTGACTATGTTGCAGAGGCGGCTCGTGATTAAAATTGCCAGCAGTGCATTTCAAATTTAAAATGTACCTAATATCTACTATAAGTATAGTTAGTTAATTAACGGAGGTGCTGAAATTTATTCTCTCCACTAAGTTATATTCATAAAAAAATCTGATAGTATTATTACGCTTGCGTCTGGACGATCTAAGCCCTCTGATTGGTCGAATTCAAATCGTGTGCTTCGGGTAAATCCCGAATAGGGGGTCTGCAGGCAAAATTCGACCACTCTGCCCCTCTGGCGGTATAAGAACGAACCAAATGACTGGCGCAAATATTTAAATATGCAGCTAACGATACGCAAAATTACTTGACCATTAACAAGCGTTTAATAGGAAGATTTCTTCTGGATGCTTATCACTTTGTGATGGCATTATGTATTTTATTAAAACATAAATAACTTTGTTTACATCACTTAATTACATACAACCTCTACATGTTACATGAACGAAGTTCACCTCATTAGAAGTAAGTATACATTGAAGTCAAAATATAAATATAGATTACAATTGGAAAGAAGAAGTGGAAGTAGAGGGGAGGGGTAAGAGTGGGCGGAGTTTATCAGAATTAGGAATTACAATATCGTTAGACGGGAAAGACCAGTTGAGTGGGAAAATATTTAAAAGAGGGTTTATAATTTTTTTTTGCCTATTAATTATATCTGATTTTGTATTAACATGTTTCCTTATTTCTAAAATTTCAAAATTATTTATTTGCGATGCTTTATATCCTGTGTGAAGTATTTTAAGACCTGAATTTTTATCAATTGTGATCATTATTCAAAAGATGATCAAACTCAGATTCACTATTTCCATTTAGAGCTCCGAGATGTTCTTTAGTTCTGACTTCAAAGTTTCTATTGGTTCTACCTTTGTAAAAGAAACTACAATCATCTCAAATTGAGTTTATAAACTCCCGATTTTTTCGTTTGATTATCACTATCAATATTATTAGGAATATATTTCTTTATTTTGTTAGTAGTGTAAAACGTCAGTTGAATAGTACCAGGAATGTTTTTTTATTTATAATTTTGGAAATATCGTTATTAGAATTCTACTCCATTGTTTATTTCTATCTTTAGAAATAGGATAAATATACCATTTGAAGAGATCATGTTTAATTTTTATATTTAGTATTTTAACTACCAATTTATTAGAATAACCGTTATTAAATGCTATTTGTTTTATGAATATATTGTTTTATGGTTATATGCTGTTTGTAATTTCAGGTCTTAAAATACTTCACACAGGATATAAAGCATCGCAAATAAATAATTTATATTTTTAGAAATTAGAAAACATGTTAATATAAAATCAGATATAATGAACAATTTTTCTTTAATAAACTCTCTTTTACATATTAATTATATATAGTTGAATAGACAATACTGCAACGCAAATCATCGCTGAAAATCTAGCAAAACCGTTTAAATTCACCTCGTGCGAGTGCCAATATGTGATTTTTTTAACACAAACATTGTAAATTAAGTACTAATAAACGAATTCCTTCCAGAAGGATGGGATTATACACAAAGATAATACATAATTACACATGCAGAGTGGTGCGAAATTCAGTTCAAGACGCTTCGCGCATGCGCCGATATTGTACGGAATGTTATATATATCTGCATTGTTCCAACACGTATTTTGCCATATCTATCTCGCTCATATCACCGTTTCGGTGAACCGAGTTATCTCAATATCGCTCGATGCTGTCCCCGTGAAGTATGGTTAAAAAAAGTTTTGTGTACAACGAATTATGCACGATTCGTTTGCCCTTGCGCGGGAGTCTTGTACTAAACGATAGTTCAAATAACTATAATCATTGAATTAATGATTTTATACAAAAAGCATAAATCGGAAATGATTCTACGATCAGATAATTTTATTAAATTTAATGATCAAATAACGTTATCGTAATTTAGGCATTCTCTAGGAATGCCCATTTTAAAATTTACAAATCTTAAAAAATTATTTTGGATTCTTTCAATCGCATGTGAATAAACCTCATAATTTGGGGACCAATTCAAAGTTTTTCAAAGCTTTGTTGGTTTGCTTGATAAAGTTGAATTTCGTGTCAAACCATATACCTCAGTCATTAATTTCCGAGACAGATACCAAAAACATATTGTTAATGGAATAATCAAAAAATGTGGAATTCTTTGTACAATAAAACCTCATAATTTGATATTTGCTTATGTTAAGTTGCAAGCGGTTATCACAACACCATGTAATAAATCTCAAGAAGTTATTTGAAAATATATGGCAATCGTTAATACTATCGTTAGTCGTTACTAACAAATCGAAACGAAACATGAAACAGAACAAGACAAAGAAAATAAAAACAAATTTTAAACAAAAACAAAAAAAAACAGAACAATGCACTGAAATACGAGATCGACAAACATGACGTATAATAATTAGGTCGCAATGGTCAAGTGGATATCCTGGGTACAATTCCGGCTTGAGATAGTTATCTTTTTATTTTCTGTGTCTTGTTCTGTTGCATGTTTAGTTTAGATTCGTTAGTATTATCTTCTTCCCCACAGATATACATTATATTGATGGATAACCTTCAAAAGTAAAAGAAAATTTGTAACGATAATTTTTTTTGTAATAATATTAGTATTATCATCGTCTTCAATGATAAATTACATTGATGGGTATAACCTTCGAAAGTTAAAGAAAAGTTATTCCAATGAAAATTGAATACATTCATTTAGACTTTTAGAAAAAGTCAAAAAGTGCCCCATATTTAAATAAAAATCGGATATGTTTGTCCGAGACACTCTCTAGGTTATAAAACAATTCTTTAGAACTTTGTGATCATTCAAAAAGATAATTGCCAAAAATATGAGAAAAATCAGTTGAAAGATAATCGTTCTAATTTTGAATGTGAAATATGATATCGACAAATATGACGTTTAATAATTTTGTCCGAATGGTCGGGTGGCTAAAGAAATTGTTCCGGTAAGACAGAAATCCTGGATTCGATTCCCAGTTGAGACCGTCATCTTTTTTTATTTTCTGTGTCTTGTTCTGTTTCATGTTTCGTTTTGATTTGGTATTATTATTATCTCCTTCGATAGATAAGTAATAATTAATTTTGTATTATCCACAACTTACCAGTTGATATATGATCACACCCATTTGAGGAATCGGATAAACACTCACCTGGAATGATAAGAAAAACAAACATTAGCTAGAAATTAATCCAATGCTGAAAATATGAATATTAAGGGGATAAATTTCGCACCATCATTATTATTTACTAAATATTTTAATGATGACATTTCAGCAGGAAAGTATAGCTTTCGAATTTCGTATTATATTGTAAATATTCCACATGGTTAAAAAAATTTACGAGCAGATTTATAAAATATATTGTACCTATTTCGTCCACAATTTTAAGGTTTTTTTCTTGTTATTTAGTCAGGTTTCTGTTTTGTATTGAGAGCGGGATATTATCAATCTATGAAATTTAAAAAAAAATAAAAGTACAAAGTTAAACATAAGCAAGTTCCATATTTTCCGCCACTTAAAAAAATATTTTCTTCCTTTTTATATTTGTCGGTATTTTTTTATTTATCTATTCTTGACTTATCTTCACCACTCTACAGTAATACGTCTGATAATAGTTATACTTTTGCATAAATTTTAATCTTTTTTTTTACAATTACTTACAATTTTTTTATTGTTTCCATATAATATTATTAAACTTATTGTTACATTATAATATAACATACAAACCATTATTTTTACACTGGAATGAGCCTTTTATGGTAGTCGAGAAATACAAATTAAATGTAAAGTGAAAATTAATTAGTGTTACACAAAAAAAATACGTATACATATTTATTTACACATAGAAATTCGAAATACATGAAATTCTGATTTTTAATCAATACTTAATTATTATGAGTATGTATTGTTTGTAGCGGTTTAATTGTGTATTAAAATGGGCTTATGGCGCCTGGGTTAGATGTTTATTCATTATTGTACAAAAGCTACGATGTTTTTCATTACGTTAAGACAAAAGTAGGCTGTCTAGACTCTAGACACGTTCAAAGATTCTAGGAAATTTATTCATACATTGATTAACCTCAAAGGTAGGCCTAAGGTAACCCTAATAGGCGAAAGCTGTGTGTGACGTGTCAGTTAAGAAGTCGAAGTATTCAAGGATTATGTCGAACCATATTTTTAACAGTGTCATTCCAACAAATTTCCCTAAGGGATCAAGTTATATAGTTTCCTCATCTTAGGCTCACAATCGTTCTGCTAAGCTTTACAGTATATATGTTAGGTTTTTTTATTAATTTATTATGTATTAGTTTTATCTTGTTTATCGCTACTCGGTTGAGTGACGTTGTGAGACCGGTTAAGAAAAGGGCTATATAAAGATATTGATGATGCGGGTCATAAAGAAGCTCCGACAAAATGAGGATAGACGGACAAATACAAATAACTAATTCCACATACTTTTGCAATTTTATATTTGAATAAAACTAGGCAGAATGATCTTGGATTATACGTCCTGATTAATAAGATATTTTAATTTAAGACAAATCTTATCAAAGTAATACGTGCTTATTATCGTAGTGTTAAAAATGATGTGTGGATGCTTTTCCCTTGGAACAGTTGTAAACATATCATTTTACTTAACTAATTGTAAGATAAAATAGCCAGAAAAAATATTGTATTTTAGTAAAATCAATAGTTTTGAAAACTGCGGTATATGTATTAGATTACTTAATGATACACTGTGAAAATGTATTATTTGTATATTTCTCGTAAAAAATAGACATAGGTAAGTATATTAAATAATTTGAAATAAAAATGGTAACCTTATTGTCGGAACGAAATTGCACAGGCGTTTATTTCACGTAGTAATATTACACTGCCGGAATTGCAGACGAACGAAATTACACATGGAGAGAATTGCATCTACTTAAAGTACGCCAACTGAAATTACACACGTCAAAAAACCCAGCCTTACGAAACATTGCATTTTTCAAGTAAATATATATTAAATATAAGTATTTTAAAGTTAAAATACTTCTATTTAAACTGTCTGTTTCTAAAATATCATTACATTTCGAACGTAAATAACACAAATAGATCATTAATCATGACAGTACCTACGCGTGATTTTGTGGGTTTACTAGGGGCGTGAAATCCGTAGTACTAAATCACTTCCTTGTTCTCAAGGATAGCATAAATCAGTTTTAGGACTCGAGTATCTATTTGAAGAAACCACAACGCCTGAAATTGATTTGATTTCCACATGTAAATCAAAACGATGTGATAATACTATGGTACGATTACTTTCATCTATTTTTACTCAAGTCAGGACCTTGAATTTTTTGGCGTAAGCCTTTATGATTTTTGCCAGTATTTTGTAATATTTTATATTTATGTGGCAGAAGTTGTGAACTCCTTCAAAACATTGTTACTGTTTTGACTTGACATTATGTGTTTTGTTTATGTTCCCGATTTTTGCTAAAGCAATATTTTTTTAATTATCATGAATTATAACATTACTCATTGCACTTCGTGTAATATGTAATGTGTTGTAATTGGACATTACAACACATTAAATAAAATTGTATACAATATGAAGACGTTGCGAGATATTTCCTGAAACAATTTGTATGGCCATTATGTAAGTCATTATAATAAATTTATGCATTTTTTTATTATTATTATTTTAATATAGATCATATGGGTTACATTAATACATACATATTTTGCAAAATATAATATTAAGGTTCATAATTGGTCATGTATACCTTATCAGAAAAGAGGAGCTCTTGTGCCTGATAAGAGAGCCACGATTCTTACTTAGATTCTATGTTATAATATTATGTTATGTGTAAAATATATAATATATATATATATATATATGTAGAATAATGTTCTCGGTTTACCCGCGTAAAGTAGTCCTTAAAAGGACTTTTTAATTTCTGACGTTTCGGACAGATCTCACTGTCCATCTTCAGAGGCCTTATGTCCTGAATTTCGTCTCAAACTGAACGCTTTCGCGTGTCTGTTCGGTCCGGAAGTCAAGATACAAGAACAGACACGCGAAAGCGTTCAGTTTGAGACGAAATTCAGGACATAAGGCCTCTGAAGATGGACAGTGAGATCTGTCCGAAACGTCAGAAATTAAAAAGTCCTTTTAAGGACTACTTTACGCGGGTAAACCGAGAACATTATTCTACATCTTACACCCGTGAAAACCTTAACCATAACATATATATATATATATATATATATATATATATATATATATATTTTTTTTTTTTAATATAAGTTTTTTTGGAAAAATAGTTTGATTTTATTTATTTGTTCTTGTTGGTTCGTAATACAGCGCAATTCGGAAGGGAGATTATTGTAGTTTTTTATGGCTTGGTAAATATAATGGTTTTGCATTTGAGTTGTTTTAAAGATTGGCGTAATAAATTGATTTCCATTTCTCATGAGTTTGTAAAATTCTTGATATTCTGTGTTATTTTTTTCTTTACACATTTTTATAATGGAAGTTTGCTTAAATATATCATCAATATTTGGTACTGGAAACAATTTAAAAGGCAATTTTGTTGGGAAAGTAGAGTTTTTTTTAAGTATAACCTTTATAATAATTTTTTGCGAGACTTTTACTGAGTTTAGGTTGTTTTTATAAGATCCTCCCCAACCTATGATTCCGTAAATAAGCAGGGAGTGGACAAGAGCATAATATACATTTTTTAGTATTTTCACATTTAAAATATTTCTTAACCTAACAAATATATATATATATTTCCTTATTCTCTTTACTAACTCCGTAATATGGCTTTTCCATTTCAGATTTTCATCGATAATCACACCAAGATATTTAATTTCAGAAGAAGAGTTGATTACAGTACAAATAGGATTAAGTAGTTTACAGTTGACATTGTCACAATTTTCATCATGGATTATGATATTTACTTTGTGTTTAGGTATTTTTTGTAGTGAAAATAATACATATGTTGTTTTTTTAGCATTAAGTGTGAGTAGGTGTTAACATGTTAACTAAATGATTACAGAATCCTTGAATTTTTTCCAGAAATTAGCAGAACATCTTTAAGGGAATAATCACGTTCTGATTGACAACAACGAGCCTAAACCCTTACATATAGAAAGAAAGGATCATAGATTAAATTTATTTCAACAATTCCAAATAAAAAATGCTCCTTCAAAAGTTTACCAACTATATAAATAATGAATTAAATTGTTAAAATCATGTCTTTTTTATAGATTATTAAAATATATGCATTTAATAATAATAATATTTGGCTAATTTATATAGCGCCGTTTTCGTTAGAAATCACCTCAAAGGCGCGTTTGTCACAATTAATCGTAGAAAATTATTGAAAATAGTAGAAATCATAGGAATTAGAAGGAACTTCTAAAACTCTTTGAAAATTACTTGAACGTAAAGCTACTAAACACCTTAATATATAATTGATTTAGATGCACGCTTTTTCATAGCAGGTAGAGTATTGGACTCATCACTCTGTTTAGCTGAAATAAACCTACATTATTATTACTATTATGTTAAAAAATAAAAATCTTAGCAGGCGTTCCCCAAGGTTCAATATTAGGTCCAATTGTATAAATCACTTATCTATCTTATATTAAATACATTTTTTAAATGTAAAACACTTCGTGTATGCGAATGATACTGCATTGGTGATTTTAAGGGGTGATTTTCAATAATGTATTGATCTCTTACAAAAAGAGTGTATTGAACTTTTGAAATGGTTTCACGACTCTGGTCGTCATAATAGATTACCCAATCTCAAGAAATTTACTATTACACCTAAAATAATAACAAAAACTTCAGATTGATTACATGTTGGTATTCTTGCATAATGTACATGTGAAAATATTGAATTGGTTAAAGAAAATGTTTATTCAGATGTTATTATTGATTGTTTTATCAAATGGATTTTCTAATAAATAAAGCTGAACGAGATTAACTGAGGTCAATTTTTAGTTGATTATATATATTAAAATCATATGTTCAAATGTGTGAGCTTTGAATATTTTTTTAATTATTATATGAATCTATTATAAGATATGTAAATACAGCTTGGGAACTTTCCTGTGAAACAAACATCAATTATGTTCAATAAGTTCGAAAATTGTTAGTTAAATTGAATAATGTGTATGTATATGTACCCTACTACCTTAAAGTTAGCAAAATAATGTTTTTTAACGTTAAAAATACCCTTTGATAAACTATTTAAAAGTATTCACGAAAAAAAGTGTACACCCATCAATGTAATACCTATATCATTGAAGAAGAAGATAATACTAATAAATCTAAACAAAACGTGAATGATAAAAAAAAAACAGAAAAAAATTAGCGGTCGCAACTAGGAATCAAACCTTGGATCTCTTGTCTTCCCGGGGCAGGCTTGAATGATTTGTAAAATGGAAAATTATTCAAATCATAATAAAAACTATCTCACACTCACTCTTCATCCGCAAAACATATTTTGATTCATCCACACACTTTTGTTAATCCACAATTTTACATGACGTATCTCTAATATTCACCTGATCCTGTCATTCCTTCCCGTGGCGTCTCTGACATTTATTTATTTATTGCGAAAAACAGTGAATCCATTAACACTTCACAACAATAACAAAATGTGTTTGCTAACAAATATTTGTTACAATCTTGAATTCACTTATATTTAACAGAAACAATGTCTACCTCACAAGAGTAGGTTGGTCCTGCCTCTTGGAAAAATAAAAAAGTCTATGCTGGCTAGCTCTGGTGTAATTATCAGTATTGTAATAATTACTCTTTACGTTTTTGTTTTTTGTCGACCTACTACGCTTTGCAGAGTTGCGTTAAATGTATTTCAAAATCAGACAACGCAAAGACTCGTCTTTCCCCTGAAACTACCCCGTATCGCACTTATCAACCTAACACCACGGGAACTCTCCCTAACCAGACCGGCACGGTGAGTGTATGGAAAGTGCGGCGCATTAAAGAGATCGCTTAAAACTAATATGAAACTCACGAACGGCCTAACATCCCTGTAACGAGATACGTTTTATTCAATTTACTCGAAACGTACGAGTTCTTCAGTACAGATGCTCTCTAAAGTCTTACAAATTACCCACAAGGACATTGTTCGGCAACTATTTTCTATATAAAACCCTTTACTAATACAAAACGAATTTGAACTAAAATATGAAACAGAAAGCTCAGAAAAATACGGCTGCATCTAAGACTTGAAGCCAAGACCTTCGCCTTGTCTAAGCGCTGCTCTACCTTCCGTTTAAAATCTATAATATTGTATTCAATAAATAAATATTTCAATTTGAGTTTTCACTCATGAAGTTATTGCAAAAATAAAATAAAAAACAAAACCAATTGTTTACGATACATGAGATGGAAAGGCTGATAAAGATATTGAAAGAAGAGTAAATTTAGGAAAATTCGTTAATGCTGGACTGCACGGAGTTGACGCCAACAAAAAATGTCAAAAGAAGCGAAGCTAGCGGTCTAAAATGGAGTATTGGTACCTATCCTGATGTATGGCAGCGAGGCATGGAACTGGCAGAGAAAAGACTAAATCAGTAGGAACGGAATCAAATCAAATCTTAAACCCAGCTATTTCGCACGAATTCACGGATGACAAATCATCTAATGATCACTCAGCGCCAGTCTCCATTAAACGCCGATTCTAGGTGTGTTTCAGCTCAACTAATAATAAGTAATAATAAGTGTAATAAGCTGACAAGCTTAACAACATGATCGTTGTCTTCTTGTGCCGATCATAATTTCTTCTGAAGCTGAAACGGACTTATAAATGGCATTTAACAGGAACAGTTGTATTATGTTGCGTTGTATCAGAATTTCAGTTTTATTTAGCTCACAAATTGTGCAGTAGTGACAATGACTCTAACTGGTAAGTTTTTTTTAGAAAATATTCACATAGCTGCTGTTTACTTATCGATGGCGTAGCGCACATAGCGTGTTAAGTGCAGTTTTAAATAAAAAGCAATTACTTGTTTTCTAAAGCATTTACTGTACCTAAATAGACGTTTCATGGAAAATTTATATTACCTATTTTATCTAGAATGGATAAAAAGTGGATATTTACATTTATTTTGTTGCTTTACATCTTGTAATTAACCTGGAGTATTCTTATAAAAGAAATTTTAAAATTTCACCTAACCTTTACGCTAGGCCATCGTTATTGTGATGTATGGTAATAAGGTTGAGTACTTAATCGATAGATGGCGGTAGTCATAAAGCTTACGCCAGAGTCCGTCAGATGTCGCTAGGGTGTCACAAGTACTTGCGAGATTATATTATCAGAGAGCAAGCTCCTCGGGCGCAGAAAATTACCTACCCTCGGCTAACGAACAGTGTAGTTTAACCAGACCTTTTATTGTATAAACGCAATTATATTAAAGAACCTTTTACTGTTTTTACAGAGTTCCCAACACCCGAAGTCTGCATAAGTAACGGCAACAACAGTTATATTCATTTTACCACAAAATCAAATACGATTATATACGAGGAACGATATTTAAGAATATTTTTATGTTTCTTCTAACGACTAATGGTTATGTACCCCCTATCTTTCATCTTCCCTTATCTCTTTACGAAGGGTGAGGTTCTACCTTATTGCATCCCCGAAGGAATCAGTTTTAGACTCATTCATCTCTGCTTTGGACTTTCCAGGCCATAGGGACGATACTTATTACTGATCTGCTACAAATTGAGGTATCTTGACATTACTATTTTTAAAAATCTCAGAATCATCAATTCATTTCATTTTTGATTTATGCGCGTATATCACACTAAATGTTTATGCCTGACATTGCCAGAATTTTGCATTGTTCGTAATTGAGAGAAATAAATTGTCTGCTAACAAAAAACTTGATAAATCGTTTAAATTCCGATAAGAGTTTAGAATGCGCTTAACGATTGTAAAAAAACTTTAAAGAGAATTATTTGAAAAACGTTTTTCTCCCCGAAGAGAAACCAGATATATGTGCAAGAGATTTTTTTTTTCAAGATTCTTAAAAGTAACTTAATTATTCAAGACAACATAAGCGATTCATAAACGAAAATTCGAAAATTTGAAACAGAAAAAGATAGGGCACATCTAGGGCCCTTGTCTTGCCGGGGCACCGCTCTGAATCAGAACTACCGACATTGTCTTCATTTTCTCACCGCACATTTTTTAATGGCTGCTATCTTTATGTATGATCGCAATATTCAACTCGAACTAAACGCAATTTATACAGTGCCCGGCGAGGCAAGGGTCCTGGGTTCTTGTCCTAGATGTGACCGTATCTTTCTCTGTTTCAATTTTTTGCTAAGCAATCGCTTATATTCTCTTCAACAATTAAATATTACAATTTGAAGTTTTACCATTAAGTTATTCCAAAAATAAATATTTAGAAACCATTTTCTCTTTTTAGGTATACAAGTATTTTGACACATTTGAGAATATATTCTACGTGATCATAAATGGCGTTAATTGATTTATTACTTTCCAGAAAGGCATACAAATGCAATATTGTATTGAATCATAGACACAATATTGTATGTGTATGCCTTTCTCGAAATAATCAAAGAACCCTTGAAATTTAAATTAATAAAGATTAGGTAGCCGCTAGGTCCCGTGTAGGGATCTGCTATCTCGGGGTATCTAGAGGCAATAAGAGGCGGGAGTCCACATGTGGCCAAGTCAAAGAGAAGTTCAAGGTTCCGGTGGCAGTCCGAAATTGAGAGTGAGAGTGCCCGCTGAAGGCTGGCGCGCTGTATTTATTGCAATGCCCGCCAATTCCGTGTTTGGTGAGGGCGGGGTCAATGGGCTAACTTCTTCCGCGAGCCGATGGTGGTTCGGGGGTTATGACGTCCGCTAAGATTTACTTAGTAGACGTCCATACAATATGTTAGTAGTTTCGCCAGAGATTATAACGGTTCTTAATCTCAACTTATCAATATATGAGTAACAATAATATTGTGATTCGGATTGTTTATATTGTATGCAACTTACATAAACACATACCTACATAAACATATACCTACATAAACACATACCCACATAAATTTCCAAACACCAATTTTCTTATTTTAAAATAAATATTGTAGAGAAATTTTAGCATGGTTTGCTTTAGTTTGATATAATAAGAAAAAAATAATAGGGAAACATATTATTTATTAAGTCTAGATTAGTCTGAATTCTAGAGAACAAAATTTTATTGCTTTAAGTGCTTCCTAAATTTATTCGAAAACTGAAAACTAAAAATTAACCGCTTGAACGAGCAGAATCTACATTAAGTCTTCTAACGATGAGAAAGGCAGTATCAATTTTCATTATACCAAACTACCTTGGGTATTGTCAGTCGGAAAAATAATCGTAGATACAAATGATCCTATCGGTAATATTGGTTGTTTTATTTTCTCTTGCTTAGTTAAAAACTGTACACCTAAATAATAAATATATAGAAAACTAGCTTTTAAACACGACTTCATTCGAGTGGAATTACCATACAAAGAATTTTTCCACGGGAATTAAATGTTTTTCCAGGATAAAAATTTCCTACATCACTTCGTAGACCTACAACATTTTTAATTTTATTTTTAAATTAACCTCACACATAAGATGCTGAAAAAAAAAACTTCCCTCAGGGCCTTTGTCATCTTTGGGGATGCTGTGTGGTAATTTATACACTTGTTATGCTATTTTTATTATTAATTAGTCTCTATTTTTGTCTCTTGCTTTTCTTTATATTGTTTTTTTGGTTGGTTTTATATTATTTTATGTTTTCTAACTTAGGGGTTTTTTTGGAATTGTAAATAACTATTTATGTATTAAGTGAGTATTTATAACTCGATAGTTGTAACGCAAGTAAGATCATCTGTAAAAACCCAGTGCAAATAAATAAAATTAAAATAAGTACAAAAATTATGAGTGACCTATGGTTACTATGGTTAAATCAAAGAATTGTTGAACTCGCTTTCAACGTAGTAATCAAGTGACTTTACAAAATTTCAGAAGCCTACGAATGATTTTTCTGTTGTTAACTTTTAACGGCAAGTTTCAACAACATAATTAGGAACAGTGCGAGCTTTGGTGGCGGAGCGAAAAGTTTTGGCTCTCAAAGCGCGGATTGCAGGTTCCAAACATGGAATTTCAAAATGAATTTTTATTTGAAACAAGACCATCCACAATAAATTTAAAATTTACAATAATATTTTAGTAGAAATTTCTTTTAATTATGTATTGTTTAACTGCACTTCTATTAACAACTGTATCACTTGCAATAATATTTTTGTGTACACATTACTTGTAGTGTAATCACTCTATTGTAAAAGACATTTTATGGCGTTTAAATAAATAAATAAATTAATAATTATTTTCACTTCTTTGCAGTTCTATTGTGTTTACCATCGTACTGTTTGTGGGGTGAGAAAGGATGAGTATAGCTTATTTATGAAGAATTTCTTCAAATTATGTTTTATCCGGTTAAAAACGAAATTGCTGTCCCTTAACGAATAAATTAATAAGTTAACTGATAAACTCTTAGTAAAATACGAGTACATCGGAAAACGTGTTCATAAAAATCTTAATATATGATGTATAACGAATTGAAAAAGTAACAGGTGCATGATATATTAGGAATTAACTGAAAGTTAATTAGGAATCGGCCTGCAATCCCGGTTTTAACAGGGTTACCAATAATAGAAAATATTCTTAATATTATCAATACTCATTTTTTTCGATTATTTGTTAGTAAGTTCATTATTTAGGTCTATTTTCAAGTTTTAGTGCAGTAATTATAATGTGCCCATAACCACTCGGGTGATTTATGACAAATTCTGCCGATTTTGCCAAACGTCTTGAGTGATCGTACGCCATAAAATGCCATTTTTCACTCGATTTTCGATTTTTTAAATATATTTTTATGTATCCTAAGAATATTGGATAAACGGTAAAATATATGTGAATTCATAGGCTATATCATTTTATGTATTAAAATTCAGAGATATGATTATTTTAAAATGAGGGCGAAAAATTTCCAAATCGAAAGCCAATCACTCAAATCATATTCCAGTTACTGACGCGAGCACTCGAGTGGATAAAAAGATTGTGGGGTGAAGGGTGAGATATTTTAGGTAGTTTATATTTGAAGGGTGTGTATTTTTTATTAAAAATTGTGGTGTTAAAAAAATTGATTATTTTCATTTAATTTAAATTAACGCCACAGAGCATTTATTGAAAAAGTAATATTATAGTTTTCAAATTAAACTTTTTTGGTAAAATTTACAGTTCTTTGGTGTGACATAAGAAAGCGCTCACATTTAAAAAATGTATTATGGAAGAAAGTATTTTTATTCTAGAAAATTACATTATTCCTCTTCACAATGTCTTGTAATTTAATTTTAACAAAATCTAAAGAATTTGAAACTATGACCGCAATTTTTTGTTTTCAGAATGTTTTTTTTCTTCAGAAAGTATAATGTAGATAAGTACGCGATTTTTAAAAAATCTAAACCATGATCTCAAATAGTATCCACTTATAAGTTTATTTTATTTAGAGCTGCGGGTACGGAGTAGATAATAAGCTCAGACACTTGGATAAAATTGGCCTCTAGTTTGAGATTATGAAGTTCAAAGTATGATTATTTTATACGAAAGCTTCATGAAAAGCTCCGACGTAAAACTATTTAGCATGAACAAGTATGTAAGTACACTATCCAGTGTCGCGAAACTCGTAAAGGAAGGCACTACCTGAAATGAGGTGTTCTGCTATTCACTACGAAAGATATTTTCCTTTTAACAGATAATATAAATTGTCCAACCTAGGTTTTTACGTTAGACAATTTTTTTTTATAATTAGAAACCATAAAAATGATTCTCTCCCACGAGCTGGTGAGATTTTGGTTTTTCTATTTCAGCTCAGTTTGGAAAGAGGAAAAACAAGTCTTAGGATGGGTTGTTTCAGAGAATTCTTCAAGTTCATTTTCAAGTTCTGTGAAAGTTATAATCAAGTTCTGTTATTATTTCAGTTTTGTCGAGTAACTGGCCTATGATGATATAAAAACAGAACTTGAATAGGACATTCACAGAACTCGCAAATGAACGTTGAAATTTTATGAATTGTTCAAAATCTATGAAACAACCCATCCTGAGTTGGAAAAACATACAGCATTAAAAAAATATATCACCTTGTCAATATTTTTTTTTAAAGACAGACAAACATTCCCGGGTTATGACTATTTGAAATATTTTAAAATCTTTCACTAACACCTCAGTTAGCGAAAAATGTTCCTGGTGTCGAGATGCCTGGGTGGTACCTAAACGCGATGTTAACTCAGCCACAGAAAACTGATCGGAATAACATGAATATATTTATTCTGACAATAGTTGTGATGATAGACCGCAGTTTTTATTAAAATAAGAATTACTTTATATTGGAAAAATATTAAAAATAAGTTACGGTCCGGGAGGTCTAGCACGAGCGATCAAAAAAGCCGTTATATGTGGTCAGATAGAAATATTTACGAGATCGGTAATAAATATGATTCCGACAGTCGGTAAACAAAAGCCGCTACTTTTAGCGCAGACTCCAAGGTGTTGGATTAGCTGTCAATTTGCACAACTTTATGGAAAATTCTGTTCGTTTTGCAAAATAACTGGCTTATCAATGAATGGGGGTAAACTAACTAAGCTTTTAGAACGGAAAAAAATCATATACACGATCCATAGACTTATTTAATTCAACTAAGACGCAATCAATTTATTCCGTTCCAGCTTCGAGAAATAAAAGTCGTTAAGTTATGATTAATGACCTCTTAAATTTATTAGCTTTATAAATGTTTTTTTTGTACTTTGTTTTATACTACTTTATTTGAGTTAGGTAAAAGTATATAGGTCGACCTGTTTCGGTTACACTCAACCTTCTTCAGGACAATGAAAATAAAAACTTTATTTTTCAATTTTTTATATTTCCATTGTCCTGAAGAAAGTTGAGTGCAACCGAAACCGGTCGACCTATGTAACTCAAATAAAGAGGTTTAAAACAAAGTTTTTTTTTTCATTTGTATAATGTCAAGCCACAAAGTGTTTGCTTTCTTCGATAATTTAATTAGCTTCAGTTATAGTTTCGAAAATTACATGCTGACTGCCAATAAATATTACAGTTAGTATTCCAATTCGACATTGTCAATTTATTAGTTTTTTTTTAACATTTACGTAGCATTTTAACGTTTAGGAAATCAATTCATAGACAGATGCGCTAGTATTTTCCAGCGTATTTTTTTATATATTTTTTTTTATTTAGTAAAAGATAATACATTAATATACATTATTTAAGAAATGTTTTGACTGCTCAACTAGGACGATTCCCGTTTTAGGACAGTCAAATTAGGATGAGTATTAACATTTTGATAAGTATAGTATTAGAATAATAATGAAATAATAAGTATACAAGTATGTTTAACTGGTGCCTAAACCTAATAACATATTTTGTATAAATATGAATAACATAGAGAAGAAATAGAATAAAATAAAATATCCAATTAAACATAAAATTAACTGCTGCTTGGGTAGCATTCTAATTTAAAAGTACTAGGTAGGTACAAATATACACACAATGATAAAGATAAGAACATAAAGGTATCTTTTACATGGTTTATTTTTTGTTGGAGTTTTTGTTGTTGTTTTTGGTTTGTGTTTGATTTCATTTTTTTATGTAGTAAAAGTTCACTTTCTTTTCTACCTATTGATGAAACCAATTAGTGGTCAATTTATGAAAAATAGCTCTGTTTTCCTTTTTCCAAGCATCAGACATGAAGTTGTATAGTTTTGGACCTAAGAATGAGAAATGTCTTTGAGCGAGAGATGTTTTAGTTGTGAGTGGTACAATTGGATTTCTCCGTGAGTTTCCGTGAGTGAGAAATTTGTATTTGCAATATCGGCCTGGGAATCAATAGTACGACCGTGTTCGGGAAATCTGGAAATTAAAATCGGGAAAGTAGTTACGCCTATCGTTCCGATATTGTAAAGCTATCGATTTCAGTGTGCTGATTTCCGCCTGATCTGAATTATGAGGTTTTTCCCTACATTCGTTTTATATCATCATTTAATCTTATATTATTAGATCTATATTGGGTAAGGTGAACTGTAGGAATAATTTTAAGAACAAGACCAACAAGTTTGCTATAGTAAAGCGCACTTGAAGTGAAATTACACTAAACTTGGCTAAATAAATGCTATGTTATTATTATTTTCACTGTCATTCACGACAAAATATTAGATAAAATGTCAGTACCGTACAAGGGTCCCAACCGCCTGGAGCTTGTGAGACTATGGTGTCTCATCTCCAATTATGGTATGTTGTTAGCCTGAAGGTAGCCGGAAGGGGGAGGTTAAGAATTTTAAGAATAGTGTGGGTGGGTGGGGAGGTACTTGATTTTTTAGATCTGGTCAAAAAATATGGCTAAAGCCATTTCAAACAAGGTTTCTATTTCGATTGGTGATCTTTAACCAGGGAAATAATGAAAACATCTACACCTTTGAAACTTAGAAATATAAAATAATTTTTTTGAAATTGGTAAATAGTGAAAAAACACAAATTAATTAAATTAATAATTAATAATTTTTCATCAATATTATTCTTCGAATAAAAATAAGCCTTATCAAAATAATCGCATATTTCACAGGTAACATCAACCATACCTACCTACTGTTTATTTACAGTCTATTAAAATCTTACCATAAAATACAAAGCTTAGCTTTTACTGCATATTTCTATCATAACAGTGAGAATCGTAAAATTTTGAACACGCCGTTTTATGGGCCTTAAAATAATCTGAATTCCTGTAGTTTTCAAGGCAAGTCAATGAACTCCTCTGTATAAATATGGCTGAAAATAAAACATAGAGGATCTGGATGGGTTTCTGGGAAAACAGTTTTTTAATGATAGATACTTTTATTGTTGTTACACTTTTCCGCCACTTTTACAATTTATCTTTTAAGGCGATGCCATACGTAGTAATTCAAAATCATGTGTTTTTGGTTTGAAAATTTGGTCGCCTAGAAATGTTTCAGATGCTTTAATTAAATACTGCGAGTAGATTACATCTTGGCCTTTGAAATAATAGAGTATTTTTGAGATAAGTCTTTTTATAAACCCAGAAAAAAATAATGTAAAGGCCTATGAAAACGGCTTTAAAGTTCAAAATCTCCTACTTTCGAACCCATTTTCTAATATGATTTTATTGTATAATGTGGCAAATAAAGTTATTTATAAAATGATCGAAGAAAAATTAAATATTTATGCCTGAACATCCACAAAATAAAATAAAAGGCAATTTTTGGCCATTTTTTTTTCTTGCACAAATCAAAACAGGCGGATGGTGTTAACCGGGAATTTAAACCTTATCGCCATCTACGTAAGGGTTGTTATTGATAGCGGCTCAATTTAAAATATTACACGACGTAGTGCATGGCCTTAATTTAGATTCTTAGGTTAGATTCTTATTTATTTGTCACGAAGTATCGAATTATTTAAATTTACTGTCTTTAAATTTACTGATCTTTACATGAATAGAACGGCGTCATTTTTACTCTTTTTCATTTTCATATCATTTAAATGTGTTTTACCTGGCTATCACATTTGTTTATTTATTTATGTATTCATTTATTTATTTATTTATGTATTCATTTATTTATGTATTGATATATTTATTCATTTACTAACGCCCTGATGAGCTTTTACATGATACATATGTTACTGCATAATACAGTGGTAACAGAAGGTAATTATAAAATATACTTAGGTTTTATGTTTTCTCAATAAACCCTTAAAAAATCATTTATTTAATTATGAATTTATTTATTTACTAAGGCCCGATGGGGTAGTACATGATACATATTTTACTGCGTAATACAGTGCTAACAGAAGGTAATTATAAAATATAACTAGGTTTTAGTTTCATCAATAAATCCTATAAAAACGCGTGTGTTTGAAATTTAGTAATGGGCAGTGGAAATGATTGAATTCACAAAAATATGCGTATTCTATTACAAGAAAAAAATATCTAAAAAGCAAAACCCCTTGCTTGTAAACGTGGTGTACATAAGGTCAGAACGCTGAAAAACTGAATTCATTACCACGGCCTTAATAAGTCAGGCTCAAGTCCAGCTTTACCACATCAACGTTGAATGGGCATGTTAAAATCTAGTTAGTAAGGCGGAAAGTATTCATAAATTATCCACATACCTACTAGGAAACTAGTTTAAAAACTGATCTGTTTCCCAAAGAAGCAAAAAATTGAATAGTATGCTGCTGTCACATGAAATTTGCAAAGCTCTAGAACCTCTAATTTAACGCAAGCATTCCAAAAATGAATCTATAATTTCATCGTTAGTTGTTGAGTTTTTAAAAATCAATTCAACCATCAAAATATACAAGTTTTTGATAAAAATAGATAACTAAAGCGAATTGAGAAACTGTCCATATTTATCTAGATTTGTTTCTAAAATAAGACCAATGTTGTAGTTTAGGTGATGCCGCCGAGTAGTATTTACAAGTTGTTGATATAAATAGATAACTAAAGCGAATTGAAAAACTGTCCATATTTATCTAGAATTGTTTTTAAAATAAGACAAATGTTGTAGTTTAGGTGATGCCGCCGAGTAGTATTTACAAGTTGTTTATATAAATAGATAACTAAAGCGAATTGAAAAACTGTCCATATTTATCTAGAATTGTTTTTAAAATAAGACAAATATTGTAGTTTAGGTGATGCCGCCGAGTAGTATTTACAAGTTGTTTATATAAATAAATAATTAAAGCGAATTGAGAATCTGTCTGTATTTATCTAGAATTAGTTTATGGTAACAGAGCTTCAAAAGAATAACACTGAGCCGCTATCTTTAAAAAATCTTAAATATCTATGCGTTGCGTCCTGTTTACAGATCAAAAGCTTTTTCATCATCGCAATCAAGAACCCAGCAAGGGATCGATGCCAGCCTGATAATATACGGTTGGTGTTGCCAGGCAGATTAATTTTAATACATGACAGTTGAATTTAGAATAGGACGTGTTCTTATGTTCTCGACATTTTAGAATTTAGACAGGAAATTCCATTTTGCGGCGAAATAAGGGTTGCCACAATGTCACATCCTAGGAATTTGAAGGGGAGAAATTTACTTGTAGTTCCAAGGATGGGTTTCCAATTTTAAAAAATTCCATTTCGTTAGCAAAACTACAGTTCAAAAACATGCATTTTTTTGTGTGAACGCTGACACCTTAAAAGAATCCCTACAACTGTTTGCAGCCGGTGGGACTACGGCACTACCACTTGGGGTATGCTGTGAGGCTGAAAAGAGTAAGAAAGGGTAGGAAATTGATAGAGGAAGAATGGGAGGTGCCTAGTTATTAACCTCGTGATTCCGAATGATGGTTTCTCACTAGGGCAATACTGAAAGTATCTGCCACTCTGGAACGTGTCGTAAATAAACTTTGTAATTTTTTGCAAATTTTTTTCAAACGTAATATAGTAATCATATATTTTTATGTGTATACCAGTGAATCAGTTAAACCACGTGAAGACTGTGGCATCTCAAAATGTGCATGTTGTGAGGTTGATGTAGTGGGGAGTGGAAGGAGATGGGTAGAAGGAAGGTGGCGAAGCACCTGTCTAATCAGATCTGGTCACCAAACATGGCTAAAACCATTCCGAGCAACATTTAGGTGTTATTTTACCAGAGCCATTCTGGAACTAATTGCGAAACAAAACAAATTATTTAAATAAAATTTAAACGAAAAATTGTAACTTTGTTTTAACCACAATATATTTATTTCTTATTAAACGCCGTCCGGTTTCGGAACAACCGTTCCTTCCTCAGGCCAGAATACGTAATATCAAAACAATAGGTAAATATAATATATTATTTGAAGTAGGGTTGTAGGCGTGATTAGGAAAAAGTGAAGAGTGGGGGGGGATGGAACGAACGGTGAAAGGAAACATGTCTAATTTGGGACTGTAAGATTTTTTTTTGGTTTATTGTTTCATTATTATTAAGGGATTTCTTTATTTATAATTCTTCTAGGTTATTTAATCGCTTTTATTTATTATTAAAAAAAAATATTATTTATCCTTGAACTTTTTTATAGTACGATTGTTCGCAGTGAAATTCGAAAATTTATTATTTTTAAAACACCTAAAATGTTTGAGTTATTTTCCCGATATAAAATGAAGAACAGTAATTATATTTTAGTTTTTATGTACCGGAATGACTCAATTTATGGTCCATATCTTTAGCGGTTCGCATTTATAAAAAATAACCTTATAGAGGTTCAAACAAAATTACATTGTTTTATAGAAAACCACAAAGTTAAAGATACTTTCAAAAGTATTCGTAAAATTTACTTGCAAACGTTGGAATTTGAACCCGAGACATCGTTTCCGATTTATTCTTAACCACTTGGCTTTGGAGGTCGTAATGGCTGTAGATAATATGAGAAAGGTGAGATTGAACTAACCTTCCCACATTCAGTAGTAAATAAAATATTATTCTTATTGTAACTCAAAAACAGTTTTCTGCAATGCAAAATATATAGTTTCCCGGAAAGTTCAAAATGAAATCAATGGATTTTGGAAACCATTCTCTATGTTTCAATGTTCTGTACAAATTGTAAGTGGATAGGAATCAGAAAGGAAATTACGAGGGATCGTGGGGATTAACCGGGGATATCTACAAGCAATAATGAAGCTTCGAGGGGGTTGAAGTGTTTGCAGATACTGTAGGAAGTGTGAATACCTGAGGCAGATAAACAGATACGTTCCACCTTAATATTACATTGACTTTGTTCAGATTTACAAATACAAAATAATACACAACAGTCTCAACTGCTCCCGAATTTCTGGAGCCAGTGAAACTATATCATCCACAATTGGGATATCTTTTGAGGCTGAAGGTAGTGGTGAAGGAAATAGAGAAGAAGAATATGGCTACTCTAATCAGGTCATCAAACACGGCCAAAACCATTTCAAGCACTTGCCGCCAATGTACATATATTATTTTTAATTTATTATTTGTGAACTCAGCCACCGGCAGCTCCACCCAGGCGTAGTGTGTTCAATTTTTTGGCTGACTAAGTCCATCACAACACAAGCAACATTTTCCGCTTACTGTGGTAGTAGTAAGAGAATTTCAAATATTGTCAGGTTATTCGTGACCAAGGAACGTTTGTCTTTCTTTTAAAATAAAAAAAAGGAACATAAAAAGATATCTCTGCCAACAAACCAAAGAAATTTTTTTGCCGAGCTTACAGTTTTAATAACGTGAAAAATGATTTGCTAAAAAAGAACTCTTTACATAAATAATTTTGACAAAGAGAATATTGAATATTGCGTGATGGAAATTTGCTCAAGAGTTGTTTGGGGCCAATGGGACTATGGCATCTCTGATTTGGATTTTTTGTGAGGCTAAAGGAAGAGAGGAGGAAAATAAGATGGGGAAAAGGAAAGTTGAGAAGTACCTAGTTAGTCGGATCTTGTCACCATGCACGGTTGACGCTATTTCGAGCAACGTTTCTATTCTGTATAGTGGTCTTTCACCGGGGAGATACTGCGAGTATCTACCACCCTAAAACATGAAAAAAGTGATATATCCAGGATGAGGCAAAAGTAATCACCCTATTGGAAGACGCTATAACTTTTGCAAATAGCGTCAAATGTCAATTCGGTTTTGACATTTGTAAAGTAATTAAACGCAGGATACAAATCAACATGACGTAAATTGGTTTACAAACAATTGAACAAATTTCACAAGCAGTACCAAATTTTATCATTAAAAAAAATTACAACAGAAGAACATCAGGCGATTACTTTTGACCCATTCTGTATAGGTATTATGACATTCAAAATAGTTTTGATTATTATTCTTTTAGAACACTTTCTTCTTCGTTTTTTGCGCGGCTAATACAAAAATCGATCTATTTCATGGTTGGTACCTACTTGAGATTAAATTTAGGAAATTGGGAAATTTATGTCTCTAGGTATATTTTATGACATCCCTACACCCATTTAAAATGACAAGGACAAATGTTATCATCCATGTATTAAATACCTAGGAACATTTAATTTATCTAAATGTTGTCGCTGTAATCTCGGCTTACTTGTGAAATATTCATAGAGAACCATGTGCACCCTCCGGCGTTCACCGAGTCGAACAAATTAATCCTGCACGTCCTCCTTTGTCGAATAGATCTGACTATCGAGTTAATCTCAACTATTTCTTAAAGAAGGAATCCAAAACCACCAAATGTGCTGAGCTTCAAGTTACGAAGGTATTTACTGAGGAATTTAAAGGATCCAGTATACGGGATAACATGAATATAGGTTCAATGATTACGAGGTTTAACAAGAAGTACCCCAAGGGCGTCGACAGCTTCCAAGGTAGGGGGGGGACAGCTTAATATTTTTTTATAGAGCTTACAGGGAAGGAACAAGGAAGTAGTCCGAATAAACTAGAAATATTTACGTACAAGCTGACGTGTACCTGGCGATGCTCGGGTTTATGAAAAAGGCCATCTTTAGCCGAAAAGAGGCCCGTGGGTACACTAAGCTTGTGGGCCTCTTTTGAAAGCCGTAAACCCACATGAAAAAAAACAAACCATATTTTTTCTATGATTTTATTGAAGGAGTTCTTGCGTGACAGTACTATGCTACCTAATTGGATATGATTGAGAATTTAGAAGATTTAAAAAATTGTAAATACCGCTTTATCATTTTGAATTGCGGATGACACATTTTACATGTGAAAAAATGAATTGCATTTAGAATGATCAAACTAAAATTAAATGCATAAATTTATATTTCTTAAAGGTGAAGATTTCTTACATAGATATAAAAAAAATACTTCGAAAAGAATTGCGAATACCACCCATAACCTTTGACCCGTGGAACTATGGCATCCTCAACTGGAGTAAGTGAGAAGAGCAAAGGGAGTGGGAAATTAGTTACAACTCTCTACGACTTATAAATGAATTATACCTATTTACCTATTTATATCTTAGTAGATAGTTTTAATAAGAACAATATTTATTTTACAGCGTAATTCATATGATATTTTACGAGTATAATTTGTTTCCTTAGAACAGGCAATCTGTCTAGCTATGAACCAATGTCGACCTGACAAGACACAACTGTACAAAATTAATTTAAGTAAATTAAATTACGTTGCGCCCGACATTGAAAAATTATAATTATCAATACATAAATACTTCTATATAATAATGCCTCACATAATTTATCATTTTTTGTTTTTCTTGTTTGTTCTACTTAACCTCCTTTTTTTCTATTTGTGTACTGTTTTATATGTGAAACTTATAATTATGATATTTTTGTACTGTTTCATACGTGAAACTTATAATTTTGATATCAAAATACCAATGTAAAATTGTACCTATTTACTCTTATCTATGCATTGTAAGTTCTTCTCGTCCTACGATGAGTTTTGTAACTTATCGGTGTTGCTCTAGCAATATATGAAAATAATAAATTAAAAAAAAATTAAATGAAATTCATCAGGTCTGGACTAGAAACTGCAAGTAGAATAAACTTATGATATTGCATGAATCGTGTATTTCACCAAAACATTGTTCAGAAATCATAATATTACTGATGTATGTTTTTGTGAAATCTGACAATCGTTTGAAGTAATAATTTGTTCGTACCTACTGACTTACCCATCTCACAATTTACATATCTACGTCTCGAATTCCCAGCGATGGTTTATCTCAAATTGTAAAGACGTCATTCAAATTTATTGCTTACAGGTGTAGCTAATTTGTAGCTAGGTACCTACCACTTTCACTTGCTATCTACCGTCTTTCAGCTCGTATTATATACTTCATACTGTAGTATAATTAGATAATAGACTGTAAACAAATGAATTACTAAAATGTTTTGTAAAAGTAATAAACCTTGCCGATAAGCCATGGGCTTTGAGAAGTTTCTGTGTTGGGTTGAGTCTCTTGTATATTGAGTGTAAGAAATAGTTCGTAAAGAATATGAAAATTTAAGAAATTTACTTGAATGCAGCCCATGTTTGTATACTCTAAGAACCAAATTAATGGGTATCTGAACTTTAACGAAATTTCGAGAGTACATGGTATTTCTGCTATCAAACATTTTTAACTATATTCTGTAAATTTAGTTTAAATTTGCCTTGACAAAGGCATAGTAATTCCAAACTAACTACCGTATTGGTTTAAACAAAGCGATGTTTTCAAAATTACCGAGTTTTAAATGTCAAAAGCCCAATCCCAATACTGCATTTATTGATGCCAGCAATTTCATTCGCTAATTGGTCAAGACTCTTCGAAAACAAAGTAATTATCAAACGAATGTCACAATAATTACGAAAAACACTTGATTCAATGATCGCACTGTAACAATCCGACTGGACCCATTGTATATTATAATGCATGGAACAGCTCTTGAGAAGAATAGCAGTTTAAAGAGAATGCACATAGGTCTAAAATGCCACTTTAGCCGGCAAAAACCAGTTAATTAAATTAATATTTTTGACGGTATTACCGATTTTAATAGCTATTTTTAAACACATTTATATAATAAACTCTTAAATGAAAATTCTAAACACTCAATTTTAACCCATTTTTATTGTTTAAATACAACCCACAAGATTTGTGAGCAATTTTCACCTCATTCGGGTATACTTGGGTGGGGTGGGGGGTTACAGTGGAAAAGAAATTAGCAGAAAATCTTTGAAAAAGATCGGGGACGCCCGAGGAAGACACGGCACGATCAAGCGAATCGGGAATCAGGCCATGTCAAGAGTCAGAATAATAGAATAGTATGTATGAGACGATGTATGAATGTGAATGAGGCAAGGAGTGTATACCTAGACCGAGTTGTTTGGCGGTCCGTCCTCTCTGCCTACACCTGCCGTGAAAACGGCGTGATGGTTAGTTGGTTAGTCATTGAAAAAGGTTTTTGGATTATTGATAATATTAAAATATTTTTTTTACAAATGTTCTAATGTCTAAAATCTCTAGTTTATCAAAGCGGATATCATCTTCTAAATAAATAAAAATGTAAATATTCGTTCGTTCAAAATCATAAATCTCTGAAAGTTCTTTACCAATTGTTTTCAAATTTTGACATAACGTTGCATTCGAATTGTGTTTTGTATTCCAATATTATAAATATGTCACTTGTGACAGGTAAAAATATGGTTTTTTAAAAAAAGCAGCGCCATCTGTTGGACAAACATGATTAAATGGTGACCGGATAAATCATCACAATGATAATTCATCACATCTTTAAAAAGTTATTTATATAAATTTTTAAGGATGTGATGATGTGATGGAAAGTGATGAAACAAAAACTTTATTAACTGGGTTAAGTAGGTTAGGTTAGGTTAGGTTAGGTTAAAATTTTATTTTTTTCATCGTTTCTAATGACTCATTTTTTAAAAGTGTGTTGAATTGTCACTGTGTTGAATTATCATGGAACCGTTTAAATACCGTAGATGCTCTTTTATTCTAATTTCTAAGTTCCTGAAACTTAGAAATTATTTAATATTTACTTTTGTTACTTTTGTATTTTTTTACGTACTTTTTTGTTTATCGTTTGCGTAAATAGCAACCTGAATTGTAATTGGTGCGAAAATCAAGGTACCTTGATTACTACATTAAATATATTCAAAGAGAAATAAAAGAATAAGTTAGATACATTTATTATGTTCGAAATAATAACTATTGAAGTAGGCCAAGTGTGTAGTTGTTAAAGTATGCAAAATTAGCGTGGGAGTGTGGCGAACACATCGCTCAGGGAGTGGAAACACAACCTGTAACAGCCATCCCAAGCTAAGGTGTGAGCTACCTGCTCAGGCTGAATGACCTGCGGAACAGTGTCACGAACGGTGCCTCCGAGAAACAGGGTCGCATCTCTGGAGTATTTAGACCTTACTCCAGCACTCTCGGCTCTGCTGGAGTAGACCAGGGTTGCATTTCTGGAGTATTTAGACCTTACTCCACCACTCTGGCTGTTACAGGTTGTGTTTCCACTCCCTGAGCGATGTGTTCGCCACATCGCTCAGGGAGTGGAAACACAACCTGTAACAGCCAGAGTGGTGGAGTAAGGTGTGAGCTACCTGCTAAGGCTGAATGACCTGGGGAACAGTGTCACGAACGGTGCCTCCGAGAAACAAGGTAACTTCTCGGAGTATTTAGACCTTACTCCAGCACTCAGGGCACTGCTGGAGTAGACCTTCTAGTTCCCTAGATAGTCGTGGGACGAAAATTGGACCATTTGAAAACTCCCTCTTCCCTAGTGGAGCCTTTCGGGAACCAAGGAGGAGTGGAGACGAGAACCTCTTCCCTCGCGGGTATTCAGGGAACCAAGGAGGAGTGGACTCTTCCGTCGTGGGGCCTAAAGGAACCAAGGAGGAGTGGAGAAGAGTGACGAAGTCCTATTCCGTCGTGGGGCCTTTAGGGAACCAACGAGGAGTGGAGAGGAGAAACGAAAGCCTCTTCCCTCTTTCCCTCCGTGAACTCTTCCCTTGTGGGGCCTTCACGAAACCAAAGGGGAATGGAGAGGAGAGATGAGGCTCTCTTTCCTTGTGGGGCCTTCAGGGAACCAAGGGGGATTGGAGAAGAGAGATGAGACCTGGGAAGACACATTGTGGAACCAGAATACATAGTCACATATCCAATGACAACCCTGGTGAACTTTAAAAAAGGGACCAGGTGACTGTTAAAGTAATGATGTAAAATGGTAGATAGCATAATGGGCCCTTGGCATAAATGCTCACGAGAACTGCATGTAAACCGTCTCCACTCTATAAATAAATTGAAAAAAAATCCAAATGTGAATTAAAATGTACGTATATTTATATTAGACTACACAAACCTTCAGTACTTTCATCACTTTTGTATAGTTTGCAATGTTTTCTTTTTATTTCAAATGCCAAAATACATTTTTTTTTAAATTTCCGTAAAAAAAAATATTGTTTTAGAATGTTGGTAAAATTACGTACGTTATATATTCAGGTGTATGCATTTAAAATAAACATTTTTATTTCTAAATAGTAAAAAAATATATCAAACGTGAAAAATGTTGTCAAAAACACTGATAACATTTTTACTCCAATCATAAAAAAATTGAAATAACTAGATATTTCGAAAACACATTTGTTTTATTTGACAAATTCGTAAGAAAACTGTAGCTTAATTTTTACCTCGTTCATATAATAAAAAAAAGTAATAATTTGAAAACTTAAACCGTTTGTTACGATAGCGGCGATATGAATATGAATAATTCATTTGTTGTAGGGAGGGATTTATTAATGCGGGTCTTTTAAGACACGCCGAGGTCCGGATTATGTGAAAGAGGAAAAATATATGCTGGTACGAACGAAATACGAACCGTCTTACACAAAAACAATTCGAAGAATCAACCCGTTCTCATGAAGCCTACGTTAACTGTGAACGGGTGTTCCGCTCATGCACGTCGAGTTTCACGCACGTGCACCGGTGCACCGGGGATCAATACGGTTGGCTCCTTAGAGCAGACTCCATTAAAAACACCCGTAGAACAGACTCATCATGCCTAAATTTCATCTGTGCATTGGAGATTGCAATCAGCCTGTTAATTTTGATAACCCTCCTTTGCACAGAATCAAGTAGTCAAGTATTGTCGGGCTCCAGCCCAGAGGTGGCTCTCAAATTCAAGAGTTGGGCCTAATTGAGATTTATATATGGTTAGAAGCTGGTTACTTTTAGAGTAACTGCTAGCTCTGAACGAGACCCCGAGTTTTTTAGAAGCCAGATTTACTCGGGTAATAGATTTACAATGAAAATCTACTTTGACCATCTAAAATTGCGATTTGGACCATTGTGAAATGAGTGCATAACTAACAACATCCGTCAAATGGAAACAAGTCGACTGATACCTCGCAATCAACCCAAACATTAAAAACCAATCCATCAAAGAACAAAGGAAACATTGTCGGCAACTGGTTGAAATGATTGAGTGCTTAATCTACACCGATCTAGGTCGCAGGATAAAAACGCACTAATTATGTCTTATACATTTATGAAGTCATGTTTTATTTTGAATAAAAAAATATAATTACAATAATAATCTACCTATTCCGGAATGTAGGGAAGTTTTTACAATCCCACACATCCCATAAAACAGGTATAATAATTTTACAATAATTTACAATAAATAAGAACAAAAAAGACGTTTAGCACTAGATTGACGGGGGCAACAACCTTCTCCATTGTGATGCGATGCTTGAGTCTGGATTCTGGCGAGATTCCATGATAAGGATATTTTTGGAGTTATTTGTCCTCTCCCTTGATCCTTGTGAGGGCTGCAAAGGTGGTACTCACCCTTCTGTGAGCATGCTGGAAGCACTGCAATATCTGTTATGTACTCGAACCCAAAACGTCAACTCGTTTTTAAGATGGGAATTTTTCCACAATTCATTCATTCTGAAAATCATTATGACTGTAGAACCTTTTTTCCATTCCATTTATTTCAGCCTTTTTTAAATGATGCATATTTTTAATTTATAAATACCTTGAAATGAAACACTAAGCATTCTAGATTTCAGTTTATTTACTTTGCGCAAATTTGTGCCTGCAAATTTTGCCATTTTTAGTGCATATTATTATCCGATGTCTTAAAAATTAAATACTTTTATAGAAGGTTACACAATGAGTAATTAACGGTTCATAATGTATGCATGATGCTATGGTTTGTAAGCATTATTCTTAGTTCCCAGAGAAGCTTTGTGACAGAATGATGAATTTACTAATAATAAACCACTATATGTGGAGTGCTCGGCAATTTATAAAATGCACAAACTTTGACATGAGTACCGAAAAAAATATTTAAGAAGGCTTTTTAATACTTCGTATAAATGGTATGTCTTAACATCAAATTAAATATAACTTAATTGCGCACATTAGATTCCTGCGGCGTATGTGTGGTAAAACCACGGTATTACACAAACGCGGAAATCGGGAAATAATGCAACGCGGATAGTGTAGTGAGGAAAATTAATAAAGGGACGATTAGTCGGTTGGTTGCATGTCTGATGCACATTTGAATGGCAGAAGATGACCAAATGAATTAAATAAATTGTGTCAAGTCACACAGATAAAACTGTCACGCGTAATAACAATTACAAAAAGCCGCTCAACAAAACTATAGAAAAAAGAGTTGTTGGTTTTTCTGTGGGTTTAAGGCTTCGAAAGGGGTCCCCTTCATAGCACAAGGCTCCAAGGTAAGCTTTCAAAAGATTTCACATAATTTATTTTTCGACTCGGAAAGAGAGATTATCTTAATAAATAACACTGTTCCGTTACGCTGATTTGCTTTTGACAGGCCGTGTGCTGACCAATAGTACGGTCAGATTTTGAACTGTACAGTTTGAAATCACACACGTCAACTATAATCACGGAGGGCCATGAGCCGAACAATCGCATCGAAACGTTCATCTTTGCAAAACCAATGTGTATACTGTCGTCGGTTATTTATCGGAATAATCCCTTAAACGTATTTTATCGCAATTATCACAATCCAATTTAACATAACGAGTGCTACCGTACAACGATCACCGTTCCAGTGCTGACAGATGATTCTCGAGATGCAGACTTCGTTCGCCACCCGGTAAGCTGACTGTGAATTAACCTTACAAATTGTGTTATCGCATTCGCCTATCATAAGCCATAGGCGTTATCCATGCTTTATCTGTGTGGAATAGCCCTTTAAAATACGGCTATCCCAACCCTTGTTCGTTCCTCGAACGAAAACATTATTTTAAGAACTTAAAAATTAGTTAAAAAACTAATTTTAACATCGTACTACAATATGCATCAAGTAAAATTTTAACGCTAAAGGCATTATAAGTAAAACTTACTGATATTTCATGCATGCATTGTACAAAAAAATAAATATGTAAAAATAAATAATCAATTAAAATATATGTATATTCTTCTTCCCTTTCTAAAAGCATATAGCAACTTACTTTGAATACCAAAACCAACCAAACCAATGAAAACCAACATTGAAATGTTCAAATTCTGTGGAGGTTTTATTCAAGTTCTGTTATAATTTCAGTTTCGTGAAACAACTGGCAAATACTGATATAATCAATTAACTTAAATTGAACCGTCACTAAATTTAAAAACCAACTTTGAAAATTGATTGATTGTTCTAATTTCGTGAAACAATACGTCCTTAGTTTTGCAAGACTTGTAAAATACAGTTTTAAAAAGAACAACTGAATAGAAAACCATATTATATGTACATTTTAAAAAATAGAAGTAAAAATAAATAAAAAAGTGTTTCATAGCCATGGTCCGGTCGTTTTTTTTACATTATAATAGTATAATTATAGTGTTAACTTTTTTCAGCACTGGACCTGAACAACTGCACATGTAGGTTAGGTACCAGTTATTATATATTTTACATCATTATTCAAGAGTTTTCTGGAAGCACGGAGGGCGTTATATCTTATAAATATCATGCTCCACTCCTGTCACGACCAGGCGTCGCCAACACGCGAGCTTCTCTGACGTCAAAAGTGTAATACTTGGACAAATACCCGGAAGAGTGGTTTTGAAAGTGTATATTTACTATGTAGTCTATGTACTCCGTTTGTCCACAGCTAGAAATATTTACAGCATAATGCATTTTTGGGTAAAATTTTTTGGTTAAAATAAGTTGTTCTTTATTTTAAGTTTTAAAAAATATACATTTTTCACGGTTTTAACTTAAAAATACAAATCTCAATATAAATATATATTTAATTATTATAAACAAAATGATAACAGCCGAACACAAACATCAAACCAGAAGTAAAGGAAGGAATGACCTCTCCGTTCCAACAAGCAACAGAGCGGCTTATCAAAAATATTCTCATATCTCGGTCCTAAAATATATAATAAAATCCCCTCTCAGCTGAAACTGTGTGAATTGTCATCCTTCGGTCCAAGAGTGACAAAATGGTTGTTGGATCTAGGCAGGACTGATTCCGAAATGATACTAAAAAATGTAATTTGAAATCACGGACGCCTCTATGTATCTTTATGTATCTTTTTTATGTATGTTTTTATGTATCTTCGTTTTAACATACTGATTTTAGCTAGTCTTAAATCCTGTTCTCGTCTAGGATAACTTGAAACTTGTAAATTTGACTGTCCTGAAACGGGAATCCTTCCTAGTTGGACAGTCAAAATCATAAAATGTAATCAATATTATATTATAAAAATAAAAAAATAAAATAAATTGTTTACTACCTAACTTACATAAGTACGTTTTAATTTTGTTTAGAGCGTTTTTTAGTGTTTTTCTTAAATATATTCATTCTTATCACTGTTTTCAAGCTATCGGGAAAGAGATCATATGTGTGCACACCCTCATTAGCATGACCTATGTTTCTTTTACATCTTTCAGTGTTTACTGAATTCATGTACAGCTTATTATTTTTTCTTGTGTAGTGTTCGTGTTTTTTTGTCAACAGAGTTATAACAAATAAGACATATTAATAGAAGTGGGTAAGTGAGATCATTAAAATAATTACAAAATATATATATACCAAGCGTCCAATGACGATGTACAAACAATATGTTTTTTCAAATGATCTGCATAATTGAAAGTATATTATATATGTTTCAAGCTGTTAATTAATACCTCGCCAGGCTGTGTGGCGTCATAATCAGGAGATTCTGCTTTGGGGAGACACTTTGATCTCTTCAACAGGTCTCTCGTGCCAATGGGAGGGCAGTGAGTAGGATCTCTAGATTCTTACTCAACCCTCGTACTTTTTACCATCACAAAAGTTCATTTCCTTAAAAAAACCTTCCACACAGCATCCCCGAAGATGGAATAGGCCTTAAAGGAAATTATTTTTCTCTGGGCCTCCTATTTGGAATTAATGTAATAAAAAAGTCATCATAGTGTACCATGTATCCTAATGAAGAAACAAACAGATATCTACAGAAACACTTTTATTTATTAATTTAATTTTACCCATTTGTTCATCCAAGTTTATGAATAATTTCAAATTTATTATAACTTACGTATATTAATTATAACATTTTGATTATTTATTAAATTTTCTTTTGATTAAAATGGCTAACGTCCAGCTTGAATCTAGCAATTGGTGCAGACTTTTGGCAGTGCAGTATAATATTGGTATAATGTATTTTTATTATTCTTTTTTTAGTAGCCTAATTTCATTGCACGTGTTATTTATGTGAAAGTCTCTGTTGTCTATAATTTTCTTTGAAAAGTATGTTGGTAACATGTTGTTTATTATTTTATGTATAAATATCATCGCATTTGCTGTCAAAATCTGTTTTGCTGTTAGCCAATTTAGTTATATTTTCTTTTGAAAACCAATTTCGCCTAAGTATTATTCTCATTGCTCTATTTTGGATAAATCGCAATTTAAGTTAATGTTAAGCAGTTATAATGTGGAGCAATAATGAAATTGTATATAGTGATCGTAGATTTCTGGAAATTTTTTTCCGAATTTTTCCCAAAAGAGAAATATTTATTCGAATTTTTTTTTGCATAGCACGCTTGTTAATGGTTAGTTTAGAATCTAATCGCGAGTATTTCATATCAGAAAGAATAATTTAACAAGATATTACTGAACCTGATATGGTCAATAATTATTTACAGTTTACATGTTTGTTATTTAAAATTTCGTAACTGTAATTTCAGAAATTTATGTATAGCAGTAAATCGACGCATTTGCACAATATTGTATGAAATAATATATTCTGTAAGCAACTTTATTTAGATACATACTAACCGGCTAGCTTGGCTATTTAATTTATGTTTTCAACTGTACTATTTATGATTTTTTGAAGAGGTACGTTTAAAGCTTCGCTCTGAATTCTGCTGAGTCTTTAATCATTCTCAAATCGTGAATTCAATGTTAAATTTCATGACTTAAACTATACGTTCGAGAAACTTTTCTGCTTGAGATAATCAGATTTCTTCTTGACAGTAAACCTTCTAAGCAATATGTTCGCCTTTCGGAACAGGTCATATGATCATATAGAAATCGTTGTGTATCCCTTACGTAACAGTAAAATATATGAGCTAAACGATATTAGAAAGAACAAAAATCAAGCTTTATGTTTAAATATAGAAGTTAACCACATAATACTAGTACTTCAAATGTACACCTTTTTGAAACCAAAGGTTCTACTTGCTCCTAAAAAAATTTATAAAAAATAAAATAAACAAAGAAAAAAAGAGTGGTGATGTGTGGTGAGGTTGTTAACTTTGAGAATAATTTGATGTTTTTCTTGAATGATACCAAATAAGTTATTTTTTAAATTTTATTCTTTGGGCAATTAAAATATTTTTGTAACTTTGAAAGTATATATTTCTTTATATATAAATATAAATGGATTTATATTGAGGTAGAACCTGCAGACAAGCAGCCATGTGGTATCTTTGACTACCTATCTGTTGTCGTATTATGTATAGTGCCAAATGTGTTTTGTTAGAAATAGATAAATAAAAAAGTGCAAATTTTTAATTTTAATTTTTTTTGCAAAAAGACAAAAAAGTGAGTTAACTTTAATGTTTATAGTACATTTCTCTAATAGAATGTGTTTTTTTTTTCTTTTTTAGTAATTTTGGTTCAAAGTTTGGACGAAAAAACGTAGTTAAACGTCAATAAACAATAAACGTTTAATTACCTTTTTTGAAGCGGGAATACACATAAACTCTCAGACCTTCTGACAGCATCTTGCCATGATCATCAATGTGCCATATTTCTGAACAGTTAATAAAGATTAAATATAAATGAAAAGATTAGACAGTAACTTTTCTTTTGAACGTCAAGCGTGCAAAATTTCTTCAAAAAGTAAAAAAATTCTAATTTAAGGGCGGGTAAAGGGGGTGGGTGGTTTTTCGAAATCTCACGTAGACTGTGACCTTCTTCAATTCATCAATCTTCATCGATTTCCGAAGAAAATTGTAGATTTTTTTTTTAAAACAAACCGTGCCGCTCGTCACTGAAACTCTTTTTTATACTAGGTATGTGCAGATCACCCGAAAATTCAAAACATAAATTGTATCTCTTAACTATTTATTTATTTATTTATTTTTTTTATTTTTTTATTTATTAAAAGTATACAATACAGAATATAGTATATTATATAAAGCATTGTACTCCCAGGAGTTAATAAACTCATTGCGGGAATGACACGTATTACATGAAACATATAGCTGTATGTATTAAATGGACATATGATGGGACATACACAACATTATTATTTCAGATAGTCATTAATAAGATGAAGTTTGAGCATGTTAGTTTGGGTCTTTTTATATTGACTTGCACATTTGATCTCGTTGGGTAGTTGATTATATTTTGTGTGAGCTATGTATTCTAGGGATCTTAGTCCATATTTTGTTGATTTGATTTTTGATATATGTAGTTTGTTGTGATTTCTTGTGTTGTGTTGGTGTACGTCGTAATTGTAATAGAGTATAGTGTTGGAATGTGCCGAGTGTTGAATTACTTGTAATATAGTTTTCGTTATTTCAAAAGTGGGAATGGTATTAAAAGGAAGTATTTGGGTGTTTCTGTAGATGTCTTTGACATGTGTGTCCCAAGGTAAGCTGAAAATATTTCGCAGGGCTCTATTTTGGACGACTTGGACTTCTGAAATCATTTTTTTTTGTAGCAAATCCCCAGATTCCGGCGAGGTATATTAGATGTGAGTGAATCATAGCATGGTAAATCGATTTTAATAGAGAGGGAGGAAGTAACCCGCGAAGTCTATATAAAACACCAGTTATAGGAGTAATTTTGGATAGAACATGTTTAAATTGGTGATTCCATGTGAGTTGTGAATCAATGAAAAGGCTACGTTTGGCATCAAGATGCTACGTGAAATGAACATCTATGCAGGGATAGATTGACAAATAACTATTTAAACATTCTTGTTATGCAAGATCACTGCCAAAGAAAGACGCTAAACTGTATTGCCCGTAAATCATTCTTCAACAATACATTTTTAACAACACCACAAGTAAAAATATATCTGATCTTATTAGACACGTTTTGTCAATTGAGTTCAAACGTTTTACGACGTATGCGTGACCTAATGGCTGAACCACACCGTCATTTAATAGGGGAAATAATTGTGGATGAGCTTAATATTGGTACATTGTCTCAGTACAATAAGCCCCTACTGATAATGGAAATATTATTTAAAATAAAACATTAAATTTTATTTTAAATACTTCATGCCGACCGGGTTCCATTACAACCGTAGCTTTTTCAGGGCACTACAATACTTTACTAAAATCTACGAGTAACAAGTGTTACAAATATATTTAGGATTGCAAAAAATGGGCTGAGCTCCAATGGAGTAGGTGGAGGATTGGGAAAATAGTGCACTTTGTCAATAGGGAACAACCTCAGTATTTTTATTTAGGTTTATTTAGTTAGTCTAGTTTTTGCACTGTTAATTCGTGGTGGAATTCCATTGTAATAGAATTAAAATTAAAAAACTTTTTCACTTTGTTCCACTTATTTATTATTACCAGGACCGGTTTTTTAATTTTAATTCTATTTATTTAGTTGTTGATGACCTTGCTAATTTGTCCAGTCTGATCCCTATACCGTTTTTATATACTAAACTGATGCTTGTATTTTAATTAAACTTGAGGTTTGTTACAAAGAGATGGTTGGCGAATTCGGAGATGTGTTAGAGAATGCTTTTTTGTGAATATTGCTAATGAGTCACTGCTCCCGAACGTCGGATGCCAGTGAGACTGTGGAAATATGTTGTAAGTCTGAAGGACCTGGGAAGCGAAAGGAGATGGGGAAAACGATCTTTGGAAAGTACTTCAAAGGTAAATGTATAGCATACACAGCATCAGCTTCATATGGCATCTAAAAATTTTCCCTCAAAGTCATGTGAAAAAAGGAAAAACTATTTCTAAATATAAAATAAAAAACAAAAGAGATCATATTTCAACTGAATAAAGTCATTTACCATACCAACGTTTGCATGACCAAATCAGTTAGCAGTCGGTTCCGCGTCCCCACGTTTCCGATGGACGCCGACGCCGGCGCAAACCGACCGACGCTGCTGATAATAAATTTGTCTGATCGCGACATCGCTTTGCCACCGGTCATTGTCCACTGTCCGTATCGGTGCGGCAGGGTACGGTTCCGGCACGTCGTTTGTTATTGTATTATAGTTTGGTGTGAATGGGCCTTCAAAGGAAATATTGGTTCTAACGCGAAGTTGGTAAGGTAATGCCATCATAAAATGAAACTTTTTAGTACTTGTTAGATACGACATATTGAAAGTTAAAATATTCACAGGGCTGGGATAGAATACAGAAAGTCTCTCAGTAATGTTCTGATGAGATATTCAGAACAGAAACTTACGCTTCACTTCGCTCATGAGTTACAGCTGCTCGAAACTAATGGAACTACGGGATTCTCAATTACCTGATAAATTCTGAAAGAAATAGAGGAATAGAGAAATAGGGTGCTGGACAAAAATCTGACTGTATAGATCTGTTCAATAAACAAAGATTAAGTCATGTCAATTAAATCAAGTCTGGTTTCGATTCGAAATGGTGGTTCCTTGTTAGGACGAAAGTGATGGTAGGCATTTTTTTTTTGTAAATTTAATCCCAATCTCGGAGCCAGTGGACCTGTGACAGGTTTAATTTCAGGATTGCCAACTATATTAAGCAGGAAAACAAGAAAACTGGAAAATGGAAAGGTTGGATTCTTTTTGAAACAAGGTGTAATGAAGCAAAAATGTGTTTTATTTCATACTATCAACTTAAAGATCCCATCCCGATAAATAAAAATAAAAAAGTTTATTGCCAATCCTATAGTTCTGCTATGGAGGTCGTGTGATACAGAAAACAACTGCAAATTGTTCAACTTTTTTTTTTTTTTTACAGTAATACCGCACAAGAGTCCCAACTGCTCCCGTCTGGAGCCAGTGAGACTATGGCATCCCCAATTGGGGTATGTTGTGAGGCTGAGGGTATTGGGGAGGGGAGGGAGATGGGAGAGAGGAAGGTGGGGAAGTACCTGGCTATTCAGATCTGGTCACCAAACACGGCTAGAGCCATTTCAAGCAACGTTTCAATTCTGAATGGTGGTCTTACACCAGGGCGATACTGAGAGTATCTTCCACTCTGGAACGTGCCGCAAATATACTATATATTATTTTAAATTAATTATTTTAAATTAATTATTTTAAATTAATTAATTGTGAAATAACACAAATTAATCAAATAAAATTTATTTGCGCACGCCGGGTTCGAACCCGCGACCTTCGGATCTGTAGTCAAAAGCGTATACCACTAGACCACGCCGGCCGTCAAACTTGTATTTAAAAAGAGATATTCCGAAATAATCGTGCATTTTGAGGCAAATAAATCACTTTAGGTATGTACGTTGGAATTTATTTTTGTTTTACGAAGCTTTGAAACCGTAAAGGCAATTATTATTTTGAAGTTCAATCTTTAACGCTTTGGTGGTGCTTTATGTGGATTCCTTTAATGTTCTCTTTCCGTGTAATGTCCTCTCGATTTGTTCTCATTTGCTGATGTGGCTTGTTATTTGTCACTGTCTAGACAGTCTAGACTCTACACTCTAGACCACTGGCTCCCAAAGTGGGCGATACTACCCCAAAGGGGGGTGGAGTACTCAGAACATGAACCCGAATTAGAAAATTGATGATATAATAGTTCTAAGCTTATCAGAGCAAAAGTGTTTTTTTTATTTATGATCTTATAAAATTATTACGAGCCAAAATTAGAGCACGGGTTAAATAAATATGCTTTCTATGTTAAATTCAAGAAAATGCATACATTGCCCAAGAATTATAATATTACTGTCCGAAGCTAATGTTACTATGGTATCTTCATTTGGGAATGTTTCGAGGCTGAAAAGAGTGCGGAAGGGAAGGCGATGGTTAAGAGGAAGTTTGGCCATTTCAAGCAACATTTAGATTATGAATGGCGGTCTTTCACCCAGGTGATACCGAGAGTATCTAGCGCATTGGAACGTCTAACTTATATGCCTACATCATTGCAACATACATCGCATATTCCACTAACCTCGAAAACTATTTCCACGGGAGTTTGCTCATATCTGCGATGAGTTTTTCCATTATTGATAACGCATACCATCTCATAACTATAAACTATACCAACGGAAAATAGGACAGGGGTAACCATTGTAGCTAATCTAACCTAACCTAATATAACCGAACCTAACCTAACCTAACTTAGCCTAACGCGATGATATTATTGTTCATAACATGGCGCAAATCAATTCGGCTTTTTGTTGAGTCACCCTTAGCATACAGTAAATAAATAAATTTTTGTTGTTATTTTGATGACCTTTACTATCTGAAGTGATCTATTATCAAAGCAATCCTCTTACTGAAAAACAACTCCGCGGAACTGAACTCGTACCTAAAACACCGAATGATAAGAAAGTAATTCGATATATTTCATGAAAATGTTTGGTCAATTTCACAGAAATACCTACTGAAAAATTAAGCTCCCTTCACAAAATATTTCAATCGTGTAATATCTTCAGTGATTTCTAAGCCATTAAGTGCTTCGTTTTCTTAAGCTACGTGTTCCGTCAATCATCTCGAAGATTTTCAGTTGGATAATTTGTATCAAATTTGTTGCTCCTAACGATATATTTGAAAAAATTGTGAAAACAATTAATATCTAGCTAGTAGATATAAAAGAGTATAAGTTCAAACGTAATATTACTATATTTATGAGAAGCTGTACCCAATTCATCGAACTCAAGAAGCCAGTGTTCAGCAATATGCTGATTTACAGAATTTACTGGGTAGCAACCGTCGGCTGTCTTTCACCTGGATGAAGGAATTTTCCAAGATCATTAACAAAGCGATGGAGTTCAAGAGTAATGTAAGGCTCTCTGTAATGTATGCCAAATGTAGCTGGTGCCAATGTGGTGTAGAGGCTGGAGAATTATTTTAGCGGGTGAAGGTCGTACACAATATTGATACGTGATCTTGTACTGATATTTATTGGGGAGCTGCTTGTAACAGAAGAGGCAAGAACTAACGTGCATCGCCTTTTATAAGATCTTGCAAGCATTCCATCTCGCTTGCACTCATCCACATTCATATAGACATCACACTCTCGAGTAGCAATCCAGAGGTAGCGGGTTCAAATCTGAACTTGAAATTTGTTTTTGTTTATTTTGTGTGTTATTTCACAATTTATTCATTAAAAAATATAAAGCATGTTTGCGGCACGTTCCAGCGTGTAGAACCACCATTCAGAATTGAAACGTTATATGAAATGGTTTAAGCCATGTTTGATGACCAGATCTGAATAGCCAGGTAACCATCCTTCCTCTCCTCACTACCTCCATCCTCACAACATCCCCCATTTGGGAATGCAATAGTTTCACCGGCTCTGGATGGTTGAGAGCAGCTGCTCCTCTTGTGTGGTATAGACATTAAATGTTTTTATTTTATTTAATAATTCACTCCATGAAGGCTTTTACATGTAAACAATGTTTAAGGTAAGCTGATCAGGAGTACAATAATACACGGACAATATACAATATGTAATTATTATTTTTTGGTAAACTAATGTTTTAAGACAAGAATTTTTATGAATAGCACAAAGGGTAACAATTATTTTACAAGCAATAATTATTCGCCTGAAACACTCATCCACATTGAAAAATCTCATGATAAAAGATACATGACGACAACGGGACATGAACCCGTGTCCTTTCGATTTCTGGTCGACAGTTCTGACCACTGAGCTATGGCGGCTTATCTCTTATCCGCGAAATAATTCAATATATACTAGTGTTTCATTCAACAATTACTGCTTGTTACAGATGTCCCGTTGGCGTCATGTATCTTTTATCAGGAGATTTTTCAATGTGGATGAGTGTTTCAGGCGAATAATTATTGCTTGTAAAATAATTGTTACAATATGTACAATATACAATACCTCTCAATGTACAATACTAGTTGTTATTGAGAGGTGTTGTTCATTCAAGTAATAGTTGTTCAATAAATAATAATAAGAGTACAATAAGGTAATAATATTTAAGGTTCTATGAAAGCAGTAGCGGAACAATATTTAATAACATTGTTGATGTAAGTAAAATAAATATATATTTTTTTATTTTTTTTTTTATTTTTTTTTTTTTTATTTGGTACATTATTTTGTTACAATTTATGTTTTCCAGTAATGTAGGCCTCACTGGGTGGCTTGCCCGTGCTGAGGCCTTCATTTTATAATATGAAAATCTAAGATAGTAAATTTGAAAAGAAAATAATAAATTTGAAATTAAAAATAAAAATACATAATAATACATTTAAAATTAAAAAATAATACAATGAAAATAATCTTGTGTGTTTGTGAGTGATGTGTGTTTATGTTGGTTTTGTGTGTTACGTGTAGGTTTTATTTTTATTTTATGCTATGACATTTTGGTAATATTGTCTTTTTTGTTGTTTAATCCATTTTGTAATTTTGTTTTTGAATTTATTTTTATTTTCCTCAATTTTAATTTCAATTTTTAGACTGTTGAAAGCTTTTATTGCATGGTATTGGTAGTGTCTTTGTCCAAAGGTTGAATTTACTGTTGGAGTTTTAATGTTTTCTTTGTACGCTTGTCTAACTGGTCTGTTAGTGTTATTTTGTGTGTGTTGAAATTTATTTTTTTTGTTAAAAATGTAGTTTAGTAGTGTTTTAATGTATAATTGGCGTATATCTAGTACGTCACAGCTGTTGAATATTTGGTCTGTATCGGTCAGTCTATGTTTTTTTAGTATTACCTTTAAGATCGTTTTCTGTGCGGTTTCTATGTAATTGATAGCCGAGTTTGTTGCTCCTCCCCAAGCAATAATTCCATATTCTATTATTGATTGGCAGAGTGCAAAATATATTGTTTTCAATTGTTTTATTTTATATATGTTTCTTATGTTAAGGAAAATGTGTATTGTTTTGAGAAATTTATTTGTGATTTGTTTGATGTGAGGTATCCATCTAAGGTTATGGTCAATTACGATTCCTAGATACTTTATTTGATCTGTTTTTTCTAGAGGAGGGCAATCGCAGATGTTGGTGTTTAAACATTCGTGTATTTTTATGGTGTTTGTATTGTTTTTTGGCTGTCCCGTGCTATTTATACTGTATGTTGTGAATTTTTTCTTTGATATGTTAAGTGTAAGTATGTTTGAGTCTAGCCATGTTTTGACTTGCGAGATTCCCAAATTCGCTATGTTATATACATTATTCCAATCCTTAGATTTGAAAAGTAAAACTGTGTCATCAGCATAGCTAACTATTTCACCATATATTTTCATGCTGCAAAGTTCATTTATGTAAATAGTAAAAAGAACGGGCCCTAGTATGCTTCCTTGTGGAACTCCATATGTAATCGGCAGTGGTTTACTAGTATGGTTGTTAATTTTGACTTGTTGAGTTCTGTTACTCATATAACTTTTAAATAGTTGAAGTTCCTTGCCTTTGATACCCATGTTTTCTAATTTTTTAAAAAGTGAATTGTGGCAGATTGAGTCAAAGGCTTTAGCTAAATCTAGATATATCGCTATGCATTTGTACCCTTGATCTAAGTTGCTATGTATATAATCTACTGTACATGCCAAAGCTTCTTTTGTGCCTATTTTGTCTCTAAATCCATATTGGTTATCCGAGATTAATTTGTTTTCTTCAAGGTATTTTATAATTTGGTTTTTTAATACTCTTTCGAAAATCTTTGATAGAAAATGTTAATTGTTTATTTTTATATAAAATGTTTATTGTTACGCATGTTAGTATTTAGCAAGCCTTTATTATGTCGGATTGGGTATTATAAAGAACATAGCTAAACATTAGTATAGGAATAAACATAAACGGTTTCTTGCAAAGCAAATTTATTATAATACCCGATTGGGAGTTTTATGGAACATAGAAAAAATCATATAATAATAAAACCTGCAAGTAAGAAAAGAAATATATTGTGGATCAGTTACAAATATTCTAAGATATTGTTTTTTAGTTTGGTCCCTGAGTAGTGACGGTAAACATCGATTGAACTATATTTATTACCTGGTCTGTGTAGCCTCTGAAATGGCGAATTTTCGAAATAATTATTATCGGACTTTGGAATATATAAGACACAAAATTAGAGTTCTACTTAGAACACAACTCATCAGCGGTTAAGCATCAACTATGTTAGGCGAAATTTTAGCTCATGCAATTCAGTAGTTAGACTGATGATTTTATTAAGATCAAGAGTTTTCATTTGTATTTACGCGGAAGCCAGCCGACTACTGATGTCATCATAATTATTCTTAAGAAAATAACCATAATCTGACTGCTACAGATATTGTACTATAAATGTATTATATCGTTAGGTTTGCTGTACTGCTTGGACCTTTTTTTACGGCCACATAGTTTTGGCATTAAGGTAGAACACAGGTTAAGGAGATACTAGAAGAGAAGAGCGCGGATAACAAGAAACTTTGGGAAGCACTGCTTTGTATGCTAAGGGCACTTAAAATATGAGAGCATAATCAGACCACGTTATGCATAAACCAACCAACCCGCAAATTGGAAAGCTGAGATAATCGCATATGAATGTTTGTGGAATTAAAAAAATATATATTTATAAGGTCGGCACTTGAATGTCTGAGTTAAATGGAAGATGATTTATTAGACAGATTTTTACAATATGACGATATAAAATCATCGTTTATTGTGTGTTAGTTATATTCAGATTCTTGATTATTTTGTCAATAAGATTACATTATGTAAGTTTTTTTTAAATTTTTTATGTGAATACCGCAGAAGAGACTAAACTTCTCCCAACCGTCGGGAACCAGTGAGACTATGGCATCTCCAATTGAAGTATGTTGTGAGGCTGAAGTAGAGAGGAAGGGAAGGATATGGGGAAGAGGAAGGTGGGGTATACCTGGCTATTCAGATCTGGTCACCAAACACGGCTAGCAAGCCATTCCAAGCAACGTTTCGATTTCGAGTGGTGGTCTTACACCAAGGCGATACTGAGAGAATCCGTTTTTCCATTCATTTAAGGCTTTAATAGCCAGAGATAACATTTCGACCTTGTGATGGTCCGCCATCTTGGGTAACATAGATCCTTACACAAGCATAAAATAAACCAACACATATATTAAGGCGACACAAGACTCTAATGGCGAGGGTTTGCCCAAGGCTCAAATTTTATTTTATTCCGACGATTTCGCAATTACAATATCTGTTTTTTTCAGACCGATGGTTACGAATCTAAGTGATTTATGTATGAGATTAATATAAATAGTCCGATTCATTGTGGCCATCGAGATATAGATGTACACAATTTGTTGGGGGATCAAAAAAATAGTGGTCAAAGTTACCTTTTGGAGGGGTGACTTTTACATACAATTTATAAACTTATTACAATGTATTTATTGTTATTAAGTTTAATTTGTAGAACTCCATTTTATTTTTATTTTTTTATATATACAATAATATTATTATTGGGTTTATAAAAACAGTTTATTTTTAAACAAGTTCTGCTGTGTAATTATTATTACGCGTGACAGCTGTTTCGCCCTCTAAAGGCATTATCAAACTGTGGGTAGCCCACTTACAGACGATACATTTATATTATTTCTAGGTAGGTATTTTAATTTCAATTACTGATTTCTTAATTGATTTCTGTGTAAAAATGTTAGAAATTATTGATGGTTATTACCCTAGTAAAGTTTCCCCAATTAGTGTAATGTTTAAATTTGACTGAATGTCTTAATGTTAGTTATTCCCAAACGATGACTCATAGGGTTATTTTAATAGTATAATTAAGTACTTTAATATATTCATGGATTACATTGAAAAACAAATTTTAAATTCAAGCTTTAGCAAACACATCATTTAATATGTTCGTTATGTTGACGACATTTTGGTCTGTTGGAAAGGTACCAACAGACAATTAGATCTTTTTGTCACATTTGCTAACTCCATCAACCGTAAAATCTGCTTTACGGTTGAAAGAGAGTGTAATAAGAAAATTAATTTTTTAGACCTAACAATCGGTAGAGACAATAATAAACATACGTTCGAAATTTTCCGTAAGCCTACGTTTACAGATACGACCATTAATTATAAATCTTTACATCCATGGTCACATAAATTATCTGCCTACCACTCAATGGTACATAGGCTTACTAACATCCCACTCGACAAGAAAGCATACGAGAAGGAAAAAAATACAATCCTAACTATTGCTAAAAATAATGGCTTCAAGGGTAGAGACATCGAAAAAATAATTAATAATAATAAACACAAAAATAACCTTAAATCAATTTACCCAGCGACTAATAATAAGACGAATAATAAATTCGGGTGTTTAGAATTCATCGGACAGACATCTAATAAAATTGCCAAAGTCCTCAAAAAATGTGGCTTAGATATTGCCTTCCGCACAAATAACAACTTAGGATCATCTCTTAAAAACTCAAAAAGTAAGGTACTCAAATTACAAAATAGTGGCATTTATAAACTCCAGTGTGATGAATGCAACGCTGTTTATGTTGGACAAACGGGCCGGTCCTTTAACACTAGGTTCAAAGAACATATAAGATCTTTTAAAAATAATAATAAAATACAATCTCAATTTGCCAAACATCTCCTAGATGAAAATCACTCACTTAATGATGATAATAAACCAACTCCGTTACACGTACAAAATAAAGGCCGTAAACTGAATCTTTTAGAGCAGTTAGAAATTAACAAAAATTCTAATAATCCGAAAGTTATTCTAATTAATGAACAAACCAATATAATTCGTTCACCCCTACTAGATATCTTCAAACCTATTGCAAATACGAGTGCACATTAAAGTACTTAATTATACTATTAAAATAACCCTATGAGTCATCGTTTGGGAATAACTAACATTAAGACATTCAGTCAAATTTAAACATTACACTAATTGGGGAAACTTTACTAGGGTAATAACCATCAATAATTTCTAACATTTTTACACAGAAATCAATTAAGAAATCAGTAATTGAAATTAAAATACCTACCTAGAAATAATATAAATGTATCGTCTGTAAGTGGGCTACCCACAGTTTGATAATGCCTTTAGAGGGCGAAACAGCTGTCACGCGTAATAATAATTACACAGCAGAACTTGTTTAAAAATAAACTGTTTTTATAAACCCAATAATAATATTATTATTACAATGTCACGCCAATCAAAAAAAATCTAAAAAACGAATCACGCTTATATATATATATATGAAATACACGATAACACACAACTGTAATATGTAGTGAACAACTGCTGACCCTGTACCAATCGCAAGTCACTTGCATTAGTAGTCACCTATGATCTGGTGCTCCAAAATAATTTGAAAATCCTGACTCAATGCTGTGCAGAAATGGGTGGCCCTTTAGAAGACTACATTTTAGATTACAGGCGTCATGTAGAAATGCCATACTTGTTCTACTGGTAAGAAATTAGCATCATAGTCGGGAAACAAAACAATATATTATTTCTTATCCAAAAGTATCATAAAATCGTTGACAGCCCTGTTTTACTAAAGCCAAATTGCGATACTTGCCCAGCTATTCCAAGTAGAATTAATTTTGGAGGCAACAATAAACTCACTACTAATTACTCTATTTTAATATTTTGCGAGATTAAACATGTGAAAAAGTCACTTTTTTATACATATTAATATTCTGTTCAAATAAAATATTCTCTGTTATTATAACATTCTAGGCTTTAATAGAATTTACTTTATCCACTGGAACGATTTCGGTCGAAAAATCGACCACTTTTATTTTTCTGCGATTGATATCGGTCCAAAAATGGACCGATTTTTCTACCATTCGTAAAATATTTATTGTAATTATTTAAAACGCTTCCTTGGCCAGCTACTTGTTTTATCGAATAGCTGATAATATATTCTCTTTGTCTATGAACTTATCCGTTGTCTTTGAAGTGATATTTAACGAGTTTTCGCGGTTTTATAAGGCGTCCTGTCAAAAAACAAAACCATAAATTTTTAACATTCACGAAATTTTGGACTCTTCCTAAAATGCCGTAAGTAATTAATTTATTGGGTTTTTAACGCATAATTATATATCTGTGTTATTGTGATTGACTTATCTATCTTTGAAATGCGTTTTTAATTAGTTTGTTTCTAATATATTGTTTTGGTTGAAGTTTTTGTGTAAGAATACGTCAACTGAAGACGTCATCTGTTTTTGATTTACAATAATGTCTTATATACTGCACTCGCGCATTTGAAATATAGATATTCCATCACAGTGATTCAAAACAAAGAGATATATATAAGTTTTATTTGAATTGGTTCATTATTAATACAGATATTTGTTAACCAATTATTTTAAGTCATATGTCAAAAAGTTGACTCTTTTTTACATGTAAAATGGTGTAAAGCCTTCGTCACACAATAAAAATTTAGTAATTTAGTTGTATAATTAATTAATTTCTTCACTTTTACCAAATTTGTGCAGAAACAGTTGTCGTCCAGGGAAAGGGAGCACTCCACGACCCAATAATTATTTTCAAATTTTATATTAGTGCAATATTTAACAAAATTTGGGAAACCTTCGGTTTATGGGGGAAATTCCTAAAAATTAAAACTAGTTATTTTTATACTAACTTTGGGCCGGGGAATCCGAATCTGGAAGAATTAGGTGGCGGCAAGCAATATTAACTGAATTACACGACTTTAAAATTTCGACGCACAAACAATTTAACTGGCCATTTTGAACGCTTTCTGACAATAAAACTAGTTATCTTTATACATCTTTATACTAACTTTGGGCCGGGGAATCCGAATCCGAAAGAATTAGGTTGGGGCAAGCAATATAAACTGAAATACACGACTTAAAAATTTTAGATGCAAACAATATACAATGCCATTGTCGATGTGTTTTTTTTGACAATAAATCCATAGAAAAATAACCAAAGATATATAAAATTAAGTGTTGCTAGTAAGCAATAATATCAATAACGTAAAATAACATGTTTATAATTTCAGTAATATTTCATATTCAAACAGTTAGATTTAGGTTTATTATCACGAAAGGTGAGTTTTTATGTCGGGGGAGACGATAAAATATGCATTTTATATTTTAATTTTGCTAACATTATTTCATTTACGTAAAGTATTCAGATACATTTTATTCACTTTTGTATCACAAATCATGTTACACAAACCTAGCGTAGCCGCTAAACTACTTGAAAACTGTGATGTTTTCTTGCCTTGACGCGAGTAGGCGCTAAGAAGGGGGCACTTTCTTTTCTATCACAAACCATGTTACACAAACCTAGCGTAGCCGCTAAGCTACTTGAAAACTGGGATGTTTTCCTGCCTTGACGCGAGTAGGCGCTACGAAGGGGGCACTTTCTTTTCTATCACAAACCATGTTACACAAACCTAGCGTAGCCGCTAAACTACTTGAAATCTGGGATGTTTTCTTGCCTTGACGCGAGTAGGCGCTACGAAGGGGGCACTTTCTTTTCTATCACAAACCATGTTACACAAACCTAGCGTAGCCGCTAAACTACTTGATAACTGGGATGTTTTCTTGCCTTGACGCGAGTAGGCGCTACACAGGGGCACTTTCTTTTCTATCACAAACCATGTTACACAAACCTAGCGTAGCCGCTAAACTACTTGAAAACTGGGATGTTTTCTTGCCTTGACGCGAGTAGGCGCTACGAAGGGGGCACTTTCGTTTCTTTAGTTTTTAAATTTAGTTTTAGGGATAAATATTTTTGAGAGTAAAATATAAAATGCATATTTTATCGTCTCCCCCGACATAAAAACTCACCTTTCGTGATAATAAACCTAAATGTAACTGTTTGAATATGAAATATTACTGAAATTATAAACATGTTATTTTACGTTATTGATATTATTGCTTACTAGCAACACTTAATTTTATATATCTTTGGTAATTTTTCTATGGATTTACTGTCAAAAAAACGCATCGGCAATGCCGTTGTATATTGTTTGCATCTAAATTTTTTAAGTCGTATATTTCAGTTTATATTGCTTGCCCCAACCTAATTCTTTCGGATTCGGATTCCCCGTCCCAAAGTTAGTATAAAGATAACTAGTTTTATTGTCAGAAAGCGTTCAAAATGGCCAGTTAAATTGTTTGTGCGTCGAAATTTTAAAGTCGTGTAATTCAGTTAATATTGCTTGCCGCCACCTAATTCTTCCAGATTCGGATTCCCCGGCCCAAAGTTAGTATAAAAATAACTAGTTTTAATTTTTAGGAATTTCCCCCATAAACCGAATATATTCCCAAAATTTAAACATTTAAGTACTTACATTAAGTGTTTTCAATTTAAAATATATAGAGTGGTGCTGACTGCAAGAGGAGGCAGAGGAAGAGGGAGAGGTGGGGTACGAGCTTGTGCCGGACTACCTGCACGTGGACGTCAACGCAGAGCTGCAATTGCAGCCTCGTCTGGAGTGTTAGTATTTTTTAATGTTTTTTTATGAAAGTACTTTGCTGTGGCCGTTGAACTCATCATATATTTGTATTTATTTAAACAGCGACCCTGCTTTGCTACTGGTGCGAGAGGATCGCGTCAAGGCCCTAAAGGCTGTTAGGGCCCTGCCTGCTTCCTTCCGGCTAGAGCTGGAAAGCCGAAAATTCAAGAAGCAGGCGGCGCGCATTTTGCTCCCTACCGCACCTCCAAGAAAAACTAAACAAAAGTAAGCAATCGTATTTAGATGCTTGATACAATATTATTGTTTTTTCCTGACAGCGTTCCACTCTTACAGTGATAGTTGGTAAGATCAGCGCTCTGTGCATTTGGCACATTCAGTGCATATTTTACAGAGTTCTAATTTTATTGTTTATTTACATACTGTACTTACTGTTTCACACGTGAATGAGAACAATTTATATGATTTATGTAAATGTTTTCAGAATTCCATCTCCGGAGAGAACAACGTGTCCCTTTTCACAAGGGACGCCTTCACCGTTGCCACGACCCGTACCACCACCGTGGATGTCCACTCCCGCACAGATCCAATCAACGGCTCCCAATGCACCAATTATGCCTATCCGTGCAGCATCTCCCGAGCCGTTACCTGGGACATCGCGGAGTGGGGAACTCTTCTCTCCGGAGGCCCGCTATCACAGCGAGCTGTGGGTGGACGTGCCATTCTACCAAGAATTGTCGGCGTTTGGGAACGGTGAGTTTATTTTTTAAAATGTCATACCAGGGGCTCAATATAAAATCAATTATCTATATTTTATATTGATATCTTTAGCACAGTTTCACTGTTGGTATATTGGCAGGAAATAAGCATAGTACTTAAAAATTCCACATAACAAACATACAAAATGTATTGTTGTTATGACGTGGATGCATCATTACACATCTTTTTTTTTCTGTAACGGGTATTGCAGAGTGAGAAATAAGACATGCCGAACTTCTTTGCGAGGATTACATTTGATTCACCGGCTTCTAAACGGTGTAATACAGCATTTTTTTCTTAAATTGAAAAAACACTTTCGCTTCACGGGACTCATTGTGTCGAGCTTCCTAGTCAAAAGCGAGGCTGTATTGGTAGGTGGGTTTTGTAACCGGACAAATTATCATTAAAATAGGTCGCTTTACGTAGTTGGTCACTTTAAACGGATACGTTTTCCTACTAAAAGCTATGAAACCTTACTAGAGTTTACATTATCGTCACTTAAAACAGTAGACCGTTAAATGCAAAGTCATTATATCCAAATTCTACTGTAAATTTGTGTTTTCTTTTATTTCAGAGTCAGACATGGGCAGTAACGTGGACGAGGCAGCTGTACTAGATGAGTCTGTACTTGGAAACCGTGAGTTATAAAACTAACTAACTTACCTTCACGCCATTTCGGTAGGCAGAGAGGATGAACCACCATGCAACTCGATCTTGGCACACACACTCTTTTCTTCATTCCATACCTACCTGACTGTGCTATTCTGACTCCTGACATAGCCCGCCTCAAGTATTTGATTAACTTTTTATTTATTTTTTTATATGAATACCTCACAAGAGCCTCAGCTGGAGCCAGTGAGACTATGGCATCCTCAATCGGGGTATGTTGTGAGGCTGAAGGTAGCGGGGAGGGGAAGGAGGTGTGGAAGAGGGAGGTGGAAAAGTACCTGGCTATTCAGAACTGGTCACCAAACACGGCTAAAGCCATTTCAAGCAACGTTTCAATTCTGAATGGGGTCTTACACCAGGGCGATACTATGGGTATCTTCCACTCTGGAACGTGCCGCAAATATAATATATATTATTTTAAATGAATTTTGTGTGAAAATAACACTAATTATTCAAATATAATTTATTTGATTTGATCCCGCGACCATCGTATTGCGAGTCATAAGCCGTACCAGAGGCAGTGGGTTATCGTAATATAGACACATTAAATTAATTTGGGTTTTCTGTTGTTTCAGAAATGGACAGATCGAGCGACGAGGATGACGAAGCGAGTGACGTCGACCACGAAGAGAGCGATGAGGATACCTTCTGCATGCCACCAATACCTTATCATAATATTATCAACGTTTCACCTAACTCCGCTATGGCCATAGACTTTAGTAGACAAGACCAGGTAGATAGTGAGGCAATGCGTTCGATTCTGCCGCCTGAAGGTTACTCTTTCGATTGGTCTAAAGATATCTTACGTTTTACTGGGATAAGGGAGACTTTCACAGGCACGCCGGGACCAACTTTCAATACCGACGAAATGGGCAAACCTGTGGATGCCTTTCTTAAAATCTTTGATGCAGATTTCGTTGAACTGATCGCGAGAGAGACCAACAGGTATGCAGATCAATGGATTGCGAAAAAACAATTTAAGCGTCATGCGCGTACCAATAAATGGGCTCCCACGAATAAAGAGGAAATGTATGTATTCTTGGCAATTTTAATGTATCAAGGTATTAGTCCCCTTCCTGTTGAAAAAGACTACTTCTATTCAAAAAAACTCACCGCCATGCCTTATTTCAGCCGAGCCATGGATTATAATCGTTTTCTTCTAATTAAAAAGTTCCTTCACTTCACCAACAATGAAAGTCTTTCTTCTGATGCACCATTATCTGTGCGAAGGTTACAAAAGATTCAACCCGTCTTGGACCACCTCTCAAATAAGTTTGAGACTTTATACCTGCCCGAGCAAGACATCTCTCTGGATGAATCCTTACTCTGCTATAAAGGCCGTTTGGGATTCGTCCAGATGATCAAAACCAAAGCGGCCAGTGCGGGTATAAAGTCTTACGAGCTTTGTGAGTCCAAGTCTGGCTATCTTTGGAAATTCCAAATTTATACGGGGAAGACCATTTCCAGACAGGCTGAATCGACAAATCCAGACCAGGAAGATATGACGGAAGACATAACGGAAGATATGACGGACGACATGACACAGGCCAACTTTTTGGGTGCTCACAATATCTGCCCAGTTGGGGCCACTGCAAAGATAGTATACGACCTGGCCAGCCCTCTGTTTAACAAGGGGTATACATTAATAATGGACAATTTTTATAATAGTCCATTATTGGCACGATGCCTCAAAAGAAATGGGATGGACTGCATGGGCACATTGCGGTTAAACCGAGAATTTGTGCCCTCTGCATTTAAGTCCCATCTCCGGTCCAAACTGAGGGAAGGTGAGGTTGTATACTCGAACTGCGGGGACCTCAATGTAATGGTTTGGTTGGACAAAAACCTGGTAAGTATGTTGTCCACCTACCATAAGGCAGAAATCGGGGCAGTTGAAAAGTTTGGTACCTGGACTTACAAACCTCAACTCGTACTAGACTATAACAAGGTAATGGGGGGGGTTGACCGAAAAGATCAGCTTTTGTCAGGCTTCCCCATTGAACGACAGCGAAACCTGGTCTGGTACAAGAAGCTTTTCAGGAGACTACTAAGCGTTTCGGTGCAGAATGCGTATATATTGTACGGCTCAAAGCTCCGCAAGGAAAATAAACGCATTTTGTATCGAAACTTCAGGAGTGAGGTTGCGGATGAACTCCTTCTGCTGTTCTGTCGTAGTCAAATTGACACGACTGTGCGGACCATTGGCCTAATAGCTGAAGGAAAGACTCTGCGACCTATCCTGAAAGGCAACCACTTCGTGGTCCGTAGCGGGAAAAAGGTGAAATGTGCGTGGTGCAACATAAATAACATTTTCAAAAGGACCCTTACAAAGTGTGATGTGTGTGATGTGGCATTATGCTATGATTGCATGAAGCCATATCACACTACAATATAGATTTGCTGAGGGTTTTTTTTATTTCATTTTTTTCTTTTTTGGTTTTTTAGTTATGAAATTCTAATTTATAAATTTAATTAAATTTGTTTGAACATCAATTATGATGGCCTGGATGGCTGGACTTATAATCATTTCTTTCCGCATACTCACGTCTCATGTTATGTTGTCCTCAAAGGTTCTATATGATAAGGTTCGGTGGACATTTAATATGTATATTTCAATTCTGATCATTGAAATATGCATGTTAACAAATGCACAGGTATTCTCATTTTTCCCTGTTTATTGTACACATTAAATAACTCGTTTTATTTTTATGTCTTAATTATATTTTGTCAATTTTTCTGTAAAGATGCTTTTCCAGATCTAGTCACTGAACAAAACTAAGCCAATTCAAGCAATGTTCAATTCTGAATGGTGGTCCCTCACCAGAGCGATACTCAGAATCTCACTCTATAGCGAGGCACAATGATATTATTATGTATTGATTTTCTTAAATTATGAATGAACCAATAAACTGAATACATTTTTATTATGACAAAGTGTGTAAACAATGTTTAAATCAATATACTGCTCTTTCATTGTAACCATACAACTGTAATATTGATTTAAAAGGATATTAGGGCTTAATAAATAAATCAATTATTGGTTCCATCAATTATTTTCCATCCCCCATTTTTTTCGATACCTTTGCGTTTAGATATAAAATTATCACTATGATTTTATTTGCCATTCTACGGTCATACAAAGGTTTGATATATATATACAAATTTATCATCATTTTACATAGTCCGATTTAACCTATGTAGATTGACCTTAAGGTAGCTGTCAGAAGTGATTTTTCGTCAAATATTGGTGAATTTCATCAACTTTCAAAGTATCCCCCTGAAATATTGGCAATGTTTATATCTATGATATATATTTAACTTTAAGCCTTATTTCCTCGTTTTGCACGTAATATAAAAACATGGTTACAAATCTCCAGTTCTAATTTACAATTATTTAAAAAGTAGCACCATGATTTTGACATCGTGAAATAGGCTCTCTGTATAATTCATCAAATGAATAAAATAAAGCCAACACGGCGACTATGCTTATTAATAATTGTAGACAGTTAATGTATCTTCCTAACGTTATACCAGTTTTTGTGGTAAATTTATTATATAGTATAATACAGTGATTTCAATTTTGACGCGTCACGCACTCAAATTTTACAAAATTATTTTCTGACCAAACTTTTGAAGAGATCTTAACATGCAAAAAAATATTTTTCTATTACATTCTTGCATCTGTGATCATCAAACAGGCCATAGAGAACATAAAAACGTAGAAAATATTCTATAAAAATTTTTAAAACTGCCACTGGCGGCAATTTCAAATCACATAAACGCAAATTTCGCGCATTTATAAAGTTTAAGATTTTTTAATAATTTATCTATCAATTCTAAAAATATAGAATAATTATTAAAATATAGGTGAATTCATTGGCTGTATAGCACTACAATCAGTTTTATGTCTTCGTATTAAAATTCGGAGGTTTGATTTTTTTAATGTTGGCGGAAAATATTCAAAATCGTCGCCAAAAAACCGCGAGCAATCGGAGAAAAAAGTTTTTTGACGCGCGATCGTTCGAGTGGTTATATTAATGACTATTCATTATCATAAACACCTAATACCTTGATTTATGTCAGGTTTTATACAAACCTAGTATTCATTCAACTATTTCTACACTAGTAGATATTTCTTTTAATTATGTATTGTTTAACTGCACTTCTTTTAACAACTGTATCACTTGCAACAATATTTTTGTGTACAAATTACTTGTTCTGTAATCACTCTATTGTAAAAGCCATTTTATGGCGTTCAAATAAATAAATAAATAAATAATAATAATAACGCTTTTTGACCTAATCTACTATAAAGATCCTTCTTCCTGAGAGATATTCAATTTTGGGTTTGATTGGTTTATGCTTAACATTGCCCAAATATCAAAAGGTCATGTTTGTAAAGGGTTAATGTGAGTAACGTAAAACCTTAATGTCCCAACACCAAGAATCATATTATTATCACAAGATCTTTAAAAGCCTTGCTTAGTTACAACGCACGTATATACTTTGTAATATGTATCTCACATTAATAGCTGCACGGTGGAATAGAGAGAAATGTACATACCTACTTATATATCTACGAGTATTTATTTGTTGGACAATTTTTATAGCGCCGCTTTTGTGAGATATCACCTCAGTGGCGCTTTACAGTTGATGCAGGTATTGCAAAAAATATAAATATTACAAAAATAAAGTGAAATTAAGTTAATTAAAATAAAGTACAGGAACAGGTGACACGAGTATAGAAGATGGAGACTCTGCAGCAAGAATCCTAGGTGGTGAAGAAACTGGACCAGCTCCTGCAGCGAAGGAGTCCACCGCGTCCACCAACAGTGCCAGCACGAGGTTCGTCATCCGTCTAGGTATATGTCTGCTGCTAATAAAGCGCTGACACAATATCCTCTCACAGATAATAGACCATGAATCCTAAGTGGTGAAGAAACTGGACCAGCTATTGATGTTAACTTTCAAAGCATTGTTAACATGTTAACATTAATTATCAAAGGAAAGATAAAACCAATTCTACCAAATTCTTCAATAGTGACCAGCTAATAAGCCTTTACAAATCTCAAGTTCGCCCAACAAATGCATTTGGGGGCTTCCTCTGGGCAGAGCCCAAAATACTTTATAATCCTACTTGATTATAATAATAATATTCGGATGATTTGTAAAACGCCGTTTTTGTCTTGTTGTACAAATATATATAATGATCTAACTTATTACTAACTATAGACTAGACAAACTATAATAATGATTATGTGCAGAGGATTGCGGCCCGACTGATTGACAATAGGTTGTTGGTTGTCGGTTTTCATCTCTAATGTACAGATTACAGATACAATGAGTCCGTTTTACAGGTATTTTAACGGAACCTGCTCTTAAGAGTCAGAAGCCTTGATCCCCGGTGCACCGGAGCACGAAACTTGAGTCATTCAATCATTCACAGTTGATTTTGGCTTCAAGAGAACTAAGGTCGTTTCTTTGACCGTGTTTGTGTAAGTCGACTCTTATGTGGAATGAGCTACCGGCATCTGTCTTTTATACTTAATATAATCCGGGCACCATCAGGACCCGCAAAAATAAATCCTTTCCTACATCTCCTACCTTAACCTGCCTCACAACCCTGCCCAATCATGTGGCGACATATTTCCCCTTTCTTTACACAATATAGACAGGGGTGTTTTTCTGAGGTGTGTAATAATAATTAATAAAAATAATATGATTAACCGTTCATATAAAAAAATCCTTTTGTGAAAATTCGTCAAATTGTTAGTTGTCATATTTGATATCATCCGTCATGTAACTTCTAAATGTGATTATGTAACACTTTGAGAACGAGTTAAAAATACATTTTCGTGTTGTTAAAATGTTCCAAATTCAATACACTTCGGGTTCCATTCGATTCAATGCAATAATGCTTTATCCACGTAATAACAGTTAGGAAATATAAGTTTTGTTTTGGTTTAATTCATATTGGCTTTGACTAGCAGAGAGTAAGTTACTTTCAATTTCAAGAAGTGTTGGTGAATTCACTTCTTTTCTAACCTAGTTTAATGACTTCACAAAGTTAATTTTGGAGCCACTACGCAGTGGTAAACCGAAGAGGCATTAGTGTCAGTACAATAAATCCACATTCCAGCAGACACGTTAAACTTTTTATTACGAATTGAAAGCAACGTTAATCAACGCTTTCCGTCTCTCTTTCAATAAACACGAATGGTAAGAACAGTTATTTAAAGTTTATTTCACCCATAAAAATACATTTGTAGCATGAGTCGTTCAATAAAAATAAATAAATATTCAAGGGTTTGCTGAATATTACTATTGTGGTCTAAGCATCAGTTTTTTTTTCTTTTAATTTAAAAACCGCGCAAGATTTATCTGCTTTCAAACGTCCGGAATCAGTGAGAATATGGCATCTCTAATTATGATGGTGAAAGGAGTGGGAAAGAAAATGAGATAGGAAAGAGGAAGGTTGGGACGTACGCCCCACGGTTAAATTTGGAAGCCACCTCTGGGCTAATATTGGACTTTAAAAAAACCCCTCAACTCATGTAGAAACTGGCGGTCCGTTTGTTAGAATCCCATTTCGTAATAAACAGATTGTAATATTTAGACCGCAAGCGTTAGGTGGGGATGCTGTCCTTGTTCTACCGGTATTTCAATGGAAGATGCTCCGAGGAATTAGCGATATTGATCCCTTCGACACCGGTGCATAGTCGGGAAATACGCCAAGCATTCACCTTGATTTTGTACACGGTGATTACGGAGGGAAATTATTTTCCTCATGGAAATAATCTGTGTGGTGTTGAATGTTAAAAAAACTAGATATACAGATCTGGTCACCAAAGAAACAAGTAACATTTCAATTCTATGGTGACTTTCTACCCTGGCGCTATTGAGAGTATCTACCACTCTGGAAACACTGGTAACAGCACATTAAACCAATTTGGTAAAATATCACAGAAATGGAACTTTATAATGCTTGAAGAAAACCTTAGTTAAAATGTATGTACTCGGTAGATGTAAAATTGCCTAAACAATTATATACATACTCAGTAGATGTAAAATTGCCTAAACAATTATATACATACTCAGTAGATGTAAAATTGCCTTAACAATTCTGCTAAAATTCATGCTTTATGAAAAAATCGTTTCGATTCAAAATATTTACAGATTTCGCAGGCCATGGAAAGGATGATTTTTGAAAAACTTCACCTTAGCTGTGGGAAACATTTTCATTTTTCTCGCTCTATCACGTTCTCTCCAGATTATTATGCCTAAGGACTAAAGATGTGCGGTATTTTCTCCACGCCTTCCAGTCACCTTGCCTCCAAACTCTGCTTCATCCTGCAGGCTATATATTATAAAAAAGCCGAACGGAGTTTTGTCAGTTTGATACATTTCATAATAATTGATGTATTTTTACACTATTTCTAAGGCCTTGGTTTTGCCTCAACAATTTTTTTATCGTATCTGAGTCTTGTGAGACTCAAAACCGCTTTCTCTTCATCTCAAAAATATCTTTCATCTTCCCACAAGCTTTACCATTCTTTGTAGAATTGAATCATTTCCCGGGAATACCAATTTGAGACATTTATCATTTTGAAGACCTTGATATCATTTCATTCGACATTTGCATGGCAAAATACCAGGAAATTATTATTGTTTTTTTTTTTAAACGGCTCGTCTTTGATCTGTTTTCACATTTCCTAGAAGCACCTTAGCGAATATGTTGTTAGGTTACATTTAATCATTTTTAAGATTATGCAAATAAGTTGGAAACGTCGTGCTTGGTGGGAAACCTACTTTGCATTTTCATAAACCCGTTTCTAATTTGTAAATGAATTAGTATTCGTATTTACCGCAATTTCAATGTGGAAAACGTGAGCTGGGTTACATATTGTCAATTATATATCTACGTTCGAGTGCCCCGCTCGCGCAATTATTAAATGGTTTAATAATTGCGTTTACTAAACATTAATTTTGGATTAGTTATGCCTAACCTGAATTTGGTGGTGACTGTTATTTGGGTCTGGTAGACTATCTTTTTGAGGGGGAAGTTTACCGTGGTCAGTTTCCTATCAGCCAGTCTGCACACGTCTGACAGACGCCGGACGGTCTGGCAACTAATTTTGTTAAAACATTTCCCCACCATTCAAAAACTTCACAACTAGACTGAAATCGATGAAAAATATTCGTTAAAATACATCGTTAGTTATATCGTTACAAGTGATAAGAAATTGGTCATTATGTTCAGAATATGAATGAGCAAGAAAGTACTTGTGAACATTTGATATCAGCAACTTAAAAAAAAACAGTTATTTTACATTGCCTTCAAAAATATTTGGGGTGTGATGATGATGTATGGAGGGTGTTTTAAGGAAAGGAAGGAGAGGAAAGTGAGGTATATCTGGAAAGGAAAAAGGTGTTAAGGGTGGGTAGGAATCTGGGGGTCATTGTGTCCATGAGTGAAGGTCGTTTGAATTCATCCCTTTCACTGCGATGCAAGGCGATGGTTTAAAGATCTCACTCAAAGTCCGGTCAGCCCCACAGTAGGTGGGCAGACGCGTCCGTCGCCAAGACCTAGACAATCTTTATCCCATGAACCCGGGTACCTCTGCTAAGGTACCAAACGTAGCATGGTGACCTATGGCAGAGGTGTTGGTTATACGATGAATAATAGTTTCCGGAGCGGCGTTGACAGGCAATCAGAAAGCTATTGGTTCAATTCCCGTCGGCGGCATGTATTTTTTCTCGGAAGATTTTTTCAATTTATATAGGTGTTTCAGGCTAATATTTTTTGCATAAAAAATAATACATTATCCTTTGTGCTATGCATAAAAAATCTTGTCTCTTAAACATTAGTTTAGCATTAAAAATAATAATCTAATCAAATTTTTTGTATTCCCGCTTAAAAAACGGGACTGCAGGCATTTAACAAATAAATTGACAGGTTTCCTAATAAACGATGATAATATAACGAATGTCGGAATGCGTGTTCAAAAAAATTATAATATTTTAGTCATTTTGCATTGACAAACGCAGGTGCATGAATATACTAAAAGTTTGTTAGGAATCGGCACGCTATCCCGTTTTTAATAGGATTTTAATAATTCAGCAATACTCATTCTCCATGAGGAGAATATTAAATGAAGCGGAAGCAAAACGTTAAAGAATTCAGGGATTCCTAAGGAAGACATAGCACAATAAGGATAAGGATGGCTAAAGGATAACAGAGATAACTAGTATGTATGATATCGCGTATTTATTTATTTAATTATTAATACCCCTAACTAAGCAAATGCCCGTATTGTAGTGGTAACATAAATAAGAAAATATAAAAACAATAATACAATGTTGTACATATATTGTAATACAAAAAAAAATAATATACGATAATAGAGATAAATTCGTAATGATTTCACGTAAGTGTATTTCTTCAGTCAGACAATGATTTCATTCAGGAAACTTTCCGATTTTGTTCTGCCGCTTTCTATCACCCATATTAATATCAGCCATTAGAGGGTCGTTTTTAACCTTACTGCATTGTTGCTTGAACCCATTATACACCATAGGAGCCAAGAATACATGGAAATGTTGTCCACACGATGTATGAATTTACATGAAGCAAAGAGTTTGTGCTAAGACAGATATGTTTGGCACTCCATCACTCTGCAAACTCCTGCGGTTAATTAATAAGTTCGTGAAAGTAATTCGATATAGGTGTATATAATAAGTGAGCAAAACCTTAAATTCAATACAGGTCTTCGATTGAATCGTGGATTTCGTCAGTTTATTGGAATAATTTTCTCGCTATTGTGGAGGGTCATTAAGTTTCTTTTGCGTACATCAGATTGGCCCTACGTCAGGTACAAAACATGTCAACGGTTCACGTGTCTACGTAACGTCAGTTTTACATTGTAAAAACAATGAAGAAGAAATGAAGGTTAGTCACGTTTTCGTCAATCCTAGGAAAGGGGATTGCGTCGACAGATTTAGAATAAATAGAAATGTCAATGGGTACCTATCTTTCGAAATGACAAGGAAATTGAAACATTGATTTGAAAGACGACGTTTTAAGAATTTATACCCCATTTTTTTGGAAGTTTTCAATTGTGGAATTCACAGAATTCGTGCACCTCATCGATATCGGAGTATATACCAATCTCATACAAAGTAGAAGTGTGACAAATAGACACAGTTTCTTGGAAATTTCTAAACATATTTTTAAAAGTGTATCTGAAAAGTTAATCATGGTTTGTATTATTTTTTTATTTGTAATGGGTGATAATATTTTGTGATGAAAAATGTATACAAGCAGTGTAAATTCTTATACGTAAATACATGCATTGTGCTGTTGTTTTATATTCTATATAGATATTTATGGTAACCGGATGAATCATCACAATGATAATTCATCACATCATTAAAAAGTTATATAAAGTCATGGAAAGTGATGAAACAAAAACTTTATTAATTGAGTTATGTAGGTTAGGTTAGGTTAGGTTAGGTTAAAAAAAAAATTTCATCGTTTCTAATGACTTTATACCACTTTTAAAAAAAAAGTTTTTTAAAGTGTGTTGAATTGGCACTGTGTTGAGTTATCATGGAACCGATATTTATATATATTTATTTATACATCCACATGAAGCAGCTTATTAAAACTCAAAAAGCAATAATAAAAATAATCCTGAAAGTACCCATAAGAACTCCATCAAAAGACATTTTTAAAAATTTTAAAGTGTTCAGTATTATAAAACTATACTCAAAAAATGCACTAATCAAATTTACAGAAAAATATGAGTACCCTGCTGACCAACACAACTATATTACAAGGAAGAAATCCTCAAAACTACTGAACATCCCAAAATTAAATACGTCTTTTGGCCAGAAAAATCATCATTTCCATGCTACAAAACTATATAATGCCCTCCCAATTGAACTCAAAAACACAACGGAAACACAAAAGTTTAAAAACGAAATCAAATTATGGCTAAGTAAACATGAAGATGAGGAAATCAATAAAATTATGAACTGAACAAATGTGAAGACAATTTTTAAAAATTTTTTTTTGTAGAAATTAACAAGGAAATCACGATCTACACCTATACAAAAACCTACAGTACGCCTCGGAACAGGAATACCTAGTGAGGAGGACTGCGAATAATATACTTAACTTTGTAATTATAATTATCGTTAATAAAAAAAAAAACAGCAAGCAATATGATGCTTATATGCCATGACAAATACTTGGTCTAGTAAATTTAAGAAATAAGCCTAAAATATATTGCGTAGTTTCAAACGAAATAAGAACTATTGGAAGATGTGTGATTGTGAAGTTGAAGTAAATTAAAATTAATAAGTTGTAAACAATTTGAAATTTTGTGTCTAATCAACCTACTACTGTTTTCTGTTATTAATTCACTAACACGTTTTTAACTTCTAACTACCGGTAAAAAAATATACATGTACATATTATACTATTTAGATGCTATGACATGTTAATTTTTAATAAACACGTACGTACATATTATAATTTAAGTTATATTTTATGAGCTCGCTGGATTCCCTTTTTGACGTTTTTTACACGGTTTCGACATAACACGGTGCCTGTACTTCAGGCCTTAGATATATTACGGCATATTATGGACGTATTAATTGGGCGTGTCATGTACCTATTATATTATGGGCTGACAAGCTACTCTATCATTTTCCTCGGGAGAGGCGGGTCAGATCAATTGCGGGACTGCCGCGGAATATCATTTCTTTTTATGGGATCTGTCACTTTGACAGATGACAGATGTGTAATAACGGCGGTTCTTAAATTGTTTTGACCCCTTCTCCTGCCGTAGGTAGTAATTTTCAAATATTATTTTTAAATAAAGACAAATAATCCCGAGTTACGAAGAATCTGACAATATTTTAAAATCTCATACTACCACCACAGTAAGCGAAAAATATTGCTTGTGTTGAGGTAGAGGACTAGAGTAGAGGTAGGCCAGCCTAGGAATTGAACGCACGACGCTTACGTGGGACCCAAACGTGATGCCAACTCAGCCACTGACCGGTCAACGCATATAAATCGCTTTGAACTTATAGCATAATCTGTCAGCCCCTTATTACTCAATGTGTACTAAGCGCATACAGGTATGCGGATAGTTTGGCGGAAATCGCGTGTGAAGGCGACAACTGGCTAATAAACTTGGAAATCAATTTATAACAAATGATCACAACGTAGAACGAGTTCTACAATTTTAAAGTAATTTGACCGCTCTATATGGCTCGTTACTAAAAGTCATACAAAGAACTCACAAAAAAACGTCACAGCGATCGATAACAAAAAAAAATGATATCCAGTAAGGTTGAAAATTTCTAAAGATTCCACAGGGTCAGGATATCTCGAAAGATAAAAGCGATGTGTTAACAATTGTGCATAAATGGATTCGTCTATTATCCAATAGTGATGGTGAATGATCTAAATAAAAATAAATAAAAAAAATTAAATAAATAAAAAGTTTTTTTAAATAAAATAAAGATTCAATAAACAATAATGAATTTTTTTTTGAAATTCTGAATTTATTTTTAAAACAAGGAAACCTTTTTTTATTTTGGTATTCTTTTTTTGCACGGTTTTTATTTACATGGTAGTGCGTGGAACGTCTCAACCGTGTAAAATGTGAGTCCAGTGTATACTCTGCTAAGTTCATCTATTCTTTTTTTATGTGACACGTCACAGGGGCGTCCCTGACTGTACAGTGTAAAGGCAGGGGAGCTTTGTCACCACCCAGTTGGGCAGAGTCAGTTGGTCTTGCCAGTTGGTCTTGCAGAGGCCCGTATTATATGTAGGAGGAAAAACAGATGCTGATAACTCGTTCCAAATACGAGCCATCTTCCACAAAAACGAGTCGAAGAAGCAGCCCGTTCTCGTGAAGTCAACATCAACTGTGAACGGGTAAGTCGTGTACGTCGAGTTTAGGGCAGGTTGCAATAAAATACCCGTAGAACAGACTGAGCATTCCCACACTGCGTCTGTGCATAATATATTGAAATTGGTCTGTTAACAATGGATTTTTAATCAGGACTGCACTCTTTTGAAAACGTAAATAACTTTATCTTCAAATACAGCCAATAAAAAAAAAAAAATATGTATATATTTATATATATATATATATATATATAAATTTAGAATAAAAAAAAGGATGAAAATATTTCGTAAAAAATAGGTAAGTGAAAAAATATCTTTAAAAAAATAGTTAACATATTAAAAAAAAAAAAATCTTAAAAATACATAAAAAAAACACATAAAAGTGCATTAAAAATCTAAATCATAATTTTATGGTTTTTAAATACTAACAGTAAATAATCTAAATATAAATACAAATTTATGCAGTTTTCGGTTCAAATTTTATATGAAATTTTAGAAGCACCGTGCATTTTTTTTGTTGAATGTGTTCGTTTCCAGTTTTCCAATCATATCACACTTATCTTCGTGTACCTACCTCACTAGCCTTTATCAATGATCTGCGTCTTCAATCTTATATTTATCTAATGAAGAACACGATGTTTTCGTATAAAAAAACGACAGGGGAAATGAAAAAGATATCTGTCATCTTACCATGTTTTTTTCTCATATTTCAGTCAACATGGCTTATTTTCATGGCAAAATGAATTATTTGAAAAATAGATTCCATCAACACAGATTATGTGAGATGTGCCATCTACGATCAAAAGATTGTCCTTATCTGTTACCTACCAACTCAATGTGAATTCCCGTTTACTATACTTATACTCGGTCGGTGGCCGAGTTGACATCGCGTTTGGGTCCCACCCAGGCGTAGTGTGTTCAATTCCTCGGCTGGCTAAGTCTTCCATCACAACACAAGCAACATTTTCAGCTTACTGTGGTGGTAGTAGGAGATTTTCAAATATTGTTACATTATTCGTAACCCGGGAATGTTCGTCTTTCATTAAAAAAAAAAATAATAATAATAATATTTTTTTTTTAATTCAATATTTCCAATTTGACTATTTCAAGAAACACAGAAATACCAACGGGTAACGAATAATCTCACAAATAAAAATAATTCACAACTTTTATAATTAAAATTTGTTTACCCATATATTGTGTTAGTTGTTCAAAATAATAAATAAGGTGAGAACTTCAAGGTCAAACGCCAGTTAATTAAGATATTAGTGCCATTGTAAATTAATAACAATAATAAAAGTCCAAGTGTTTTGTTGAAGCCGGAGTTTTATTGATTAAACGACTTTATGAGAAAACTCCGGAGACACCAAGTATTTAACCCAGGGTGTGAACCTGATGCTATGGAAAACTCGACACAAACCAGTTTTACAGTATGTCATTTTTGTTGCAATATAGGCCTCCCTTTTGACTGTTGAACCAATATTAACATCTTAAATATTTGAAAAAAAACTTCCTTTCCGCTCCTAAGCTCCGCGAATATTGTTTCAGTTCCGTAAATACAAGATATTGAACAGCAAACATTTTAATTCAATTAGTAACTGTATAGTTAGTTTCGTGAAAAATGTTATTTTAATCGCTTTAGGCCATAATGCGATGGGATTTTTTTGATGTAAAGTTATTTGTGTTTACATGGATACCTTATTCTAACATTTGTAGTACAATTAGATATCACTTCATGTGTTTAATTAAGTATCTCTTACCTAAAAAATATTATTTTGGTAAAAATACAACCTTCTATGACGTTTGTGTTTGAAAATACCAATATTTCCTGATTTTAAGATTTGTATCAATATACGCATTATCCAGAAATAGGATTAATACATCCTTGAGATCGTTTTAATAAATAACATACAACCACTGTTAAAATTTAAGAATATTATTTGCAGTAGACCTTAAAGAAATTTTTTGAAAAATTTATATGAAATAAAATTTATCTTTATTTGATATATTGCCGAGCGAATTGCAATATTGAAAAAAGGATGTCAGGTTTTTAATTAGATTTTACATCTTATTTCAGTCATAATTAACTATGCACGTAATGTAGTGTGTTTATTTTACTGCAATTGTAAAGGAAGATGGTCCAACTAGCATCATTGAAGCCTTCGCGCTGGCGCCCATCTGAGATTCACCCCCAACTCGTAATGACCACATACAAATAAATACTACGTTGAAGAGGCTTTCCCGCGTCTAGGAGTTAGACAATATGCCGCAGGCTGTTTCCTTTCCAATATTATAATGCTTCAAGATTGTCGATCAAATCTTGATGCTCCAAATAATGAATCCCCTTTTCACTATCCTTATCAATTGGGTACATCAAATAATCACAGTCATCCAAGACTCTACGAATACAAATAATGCTGACAGCAGATATAAAGTGTGTTTGTTGATTTTGAAATAGAATATTTTTACTCCACTAGATATTTTATATTTTAATAATACTTTGCAATAAGTCTAGTAAAGTACGGAATTTCCCAAAAATCTTACATCTCTCTGGTATCTAAACCCTAACACATTCATTGTTCGTGATTCATTCGTCAGTTTTGCAAGAAAAGGCATGATCGTAATCTAAATGATTTTTTCTGTTTCATTTCATTATTTATTATAGTGTGTTTAATTGTAATCTTTTTGACATTATTCCTGTATCAATAATTATTACAATTAGATTTCCTGTCAAACTACTAAACCATCAGCAAAACGTGAATATGATACGAGAATTTCGGAAAACTAGTTCAAAAAAATTCAAATGCTTTCAAATTTTGTCAATATATTTATCAGGATGAGTGCAGCTGCATGAACCCGTGTTCCGATATATTCTGAATGTATTAATATTTTATTAGGAAATGGCGTGCCATCACGTTTTTAAATGGATTTTAATGAATCAGCAATTCTCATTTTTCTCAGTGTAATAAATAAAAATAATAATAATTGAGTGATTATTTAGTATATTGCTACAGCTTATTGATTTTCCTGACTTGTTACACTAGTGTGCCGAGTTGTAGCGAGTAATCAACCACTTCATTTGAAATATGACAAAACTTAAAAATGAGCAAATATAAATTTAATTTTGATAAATATTTCGTATTATTAAATTATTCTTATTTTAATAAGAAAACGAATTAATTGACCTGATTTTTAATAAATGAGCAATCTTTTGTAATAGTTAGTTTTCTCCGTGTACATCAAACTTTACTTAAAATAAATGTAAATCCTCTCCACGGGGTCTATGTAATTTAAACATACAATAGATAAAATAAATCCTCTGCGTAGGTTCTAATCTAAAAATAGGTAAATTAAATCCTCTGCATTGATTCTTATGTAAACATAGGTAAAATAAATCCTCTGCATCCGGTCTAATATAACCACGGATAAAATAAATCCTCCGCATGGGGTCTAATATAAAATAGATAAAATAAATCCTTTGTATGGGGTCTAATATAAACAAAGTAAAATTTTCGTTTTATCTTGCGGTTCTAATACTTATAACATTTTAATTTTCTTAAAATATATACATTTTTAATTTCACTAGAATGTAAGCAATACATTTTTGTTCGTTTATAAAGCAAACAATTCTGTCTTTTTGTTTTGTTTATTTAATTTAATTTAATATTTACTTTCTGCCTTTTATGCTGAAGTCTTTATTGTATTATAATTTTATTTCTAATTTCTTGAGCATTTTCTCTATCGGTTTATATTCATTAAACATCAAATTTTGTGTCAACAATATCTCATAACACAAATATAGAAATAGTAAGACAGAAGAAAGGATGAGATGAGCTTTAAGAAGACGGGGAAGAACAATCAAACTGTTTAAGACAGAATCAAACACATAACTCCACGTCAAATGCAGGTGTTCCATACTTTCATTAATGTTTTTCTTTCCATCATCTTTCCAGGAAATTATATACTTATGATTGTGGCATTCATCCATATTATTTTTATTAATTTGATATGGCTAAAACAATGGCATACATCACAACACATTTCTCATAAGTGTAACTTTGCAAGGCAGTCGGTTATGGCAAAGATTTTTACATTGTGAGCAAACAGCCCCTTTACAGCGCTCTTGAAGTGATTTTTCACAAAAACGGCACTATAAAAATCATTGAAATATTATTATTATTTATTATTAAAGACGCGAAATTTTAAAAGTAGGTACTCGCATATCTATTGATAGTCATACTCGAATCATCTAACTCTATGATTCCCAACGGGGGCGTTACCGCCTCCCCCCCCCTAAGGATGTTAGACAGATCCAGGGGGACGGTGGTGCCCTTGAGGGCAAAACAAGGTGACGAAGAGCTGAAATGGGGGTCAGAGGAATAAAAAAATAATAATTTGTTTAAACTTATCTTTTTCAAAAATAACTCAAATAATGTGTACTAATAAATAATAACTAGAGAAAATAATTATTTTTGAATTTTGAAATGCAATATTCCCGGGTTACAAATAATTTTAGATTAATGAAATTCCACCCACTTCCAACTTTATGAGCGGAAAATGTGGCATGTGAATTTGTGGAGGACTAATCTAGTAGAGAATGGAACCAGCAACTTTCACTTAAAAAAAATAAATTATATAGGTTATAGTTATGTTAACAATCCGGTTCTTACCTGAATTGCCCGCTCCCTTGTTTTTTATTTAATTTCCTAAAGGTACCTTCGAAAAAAGAAGCAAGAAGATTTGAAAAATAGAAGGCCAAAATTAAGTGTCTTTTGTTTATTGACGTTATTTTTCGTCGTTGTTGCATGTCGTTGCACAAGCGTTGCCACCTCGTAGTAATTATCGGAAAACAATATAAATTATCAGCCACAAACATCATACATTAAATCAATATTGTATATTATCGAGAATGATAAAAAAATCGTTGTGAAACATTAAATGTTTTTGATACAAAAACCGATCTTGTGGTGAAACAATACTAGATGTATAAACTATAGTGCCCATAGAATATTCGAGACCAACTTCAGAACATCCAATTGAAGCAACAACATTTACAGGTAATGGACCTCCTTTCCCACTCCTATTTTTCCTTGTGATAAACACGATTTTTTAAACTTATTTTCTTGTTAAAAAATAAAATACATTCGTCGAGTACCAAACGATTCGATACGCAACACATAGTCACGTTTTTTCTATTGGGGGGGAGGCGTTTATACTTTTTAAAAGTGATATAAAGTCAATAATTGATATAAAGTCATTAGAATAGATGATTTTTTTGGGAGGCGTTTAAGAATAACATTTACCTTGTTTTCATTAATTTTAATGGTAAAATTTGAATAATTTTTCCATGTTTTATATTTCGGTTTATACATTCTTGTCATATCACATGTCTTTAAAATTAAAATTTCCATTCAATTTATGATGATAAAAACACAACAAAATTGATCATTTTAGGGCATTTTTAAATACATTTGTCGGAGAATTTATGAAATAAATATAAACGGTGGGTTTCGAACTCTGCTAGTAGTAACAAAACTTGCCTTAAGCAGCTTCATTGATGTTGTCGATATTCCAATTGAATCTATTCAGCAGCAAGATTGCTCTCCCCACAAACATGTTAGTTAGTCCTGCAGGCTAGGAGATAACGTAGTCTATGCTGTCGGTACTGGCGATAACCATCGGGAACATGGGAATGAATGCTCTCCGTGGTAGCCTACTTTTCAAACCATCCACTTTGGTAATTGATACCAAATTTCTTGTTAAGACCCCGTATTAAGCGTTCAAAGATGCTTTGAAAGGGAGATATGTCAATACGAACGTTAGAGGGAGCGCGCTAAAATAAATAAAAAAAACGATTATAATTATGCAAAAATGTTGAAAATATTTAATAAAACAAGACTCGTTTGAAATATAGCAAAAATATTTTGAAAGATGCTTTAGTTGCATTTAAAGATACATCGTTAATTTTTTCACAACTATAACATATTAAATAACACAACAAAAATTGTTTTTAATAATTTTCGGAGCTTATTTGCGAATTTTTCTATCTAGAGAATTTCATAAAATTACCATTTCGTCATAACAAATGTATAGATATTATCTTCAAAAATAACATATATTCTTTTTGGAACTTAAAATTAAGTTAAAATTGAGTTAATTAGAAACATGTTATAAATCAGTAGAATTCAAATTCACAGACTTTTACATGTACCTTTGAATTTTATAAATTATTCTCATGAATTAAATATTATAAAAACCATAGCAAAGAAAAATGGATAGAAGAGGGAAATTGTTGTAGTTAATTAAAGAAAAAGGATAAAAAACTTAGATTAACAATCATTTCACAAGGCCTTTAAAAGAAAAATGAAAAAAAAAAACTAAACAATGGGTTAAAATCTCTAATATTGGAGAAATATCAACAAAAATATCCAGATCAACTAATAATAATAAATGCAAAACAGCTTTTTATAATGTGAATTCTCTATGAAGAATTTTACTCAACAATAAAGAAAAGAGAGAAATACTTGAAAACATAGGCGTTTACCAAGTGAACTGCGCTAATCGTCCGTCGTATTACATAGGTCAAACTGGAAGGTCATTCAAAACCAAAATTAAAGAACACTTCGCAAACTGGGTGAATGACACAGGCGAATTTTCAAATGTTGCATCACACTTACTAGAAAACAAACACTCGTTTGACAAAGACAGAGACGTTAAAATTCTCCATACTTGTAATAAAGGTCATAAACTTGATAGACTAGAATCTTTAGAAATTACCCGCTTAACCAAAAAGAGTAGGAGACAAATGTCTTGGCTGCGAAATATACGAGAGTGGACCGGCATTAGAAGTGTGGAGGAGCTATTCCGGGCAGCGCAAAACAAAGAGACATTTTCTAGAGTTATCGCCAACGTCGGGGGGACCTGATACGGCACATAAAGAAGAAGAACCAAAAAAAATATACTCTAACTTTGTAGTGAATAAGCAATTAGAAACAATTGTCAAGTCTCCGCATTTGTATCCATAATAATTTTCATAATAATTTCGAAATTAAAATATGTATATAGTTTATATAATGACCATACTCCAATGTAAACATAATTATTATAAAAATCCCATACATCAGTTGATTCTGTGAGAATTTTACTAGATTTATTAATTCAAAAGTTTATTTCTTCTTAACAGAACAAAAAACGATACTTTTTAAAGTATTTAGATCTGCGAATAGAAACGATTTGACAATAAAATTAGATCATTAATAATTTGGTTCCATGATAACTCAACACAGTGACAATTCAACATACTTTTAAAAAGTGATATAAAGTCAATAATTGATATAAAGTCATTAGAATAGATGATTTTTTTTTTAACCTTACTTAAACTAACATAACCTAACCTACTTAACACAGTTAATAAAGTTTTTGTTTCATCACTTTCCATGACTTAATATAACTTTTTAAAGATATGATGAATTATCATTGTGATGATTTATCCGGTTACCTAATAATTCATATAACTTGAAAGGTTTTTCCCTGAACAATATTGAAGTGAGCTACAAACCCAAGGTAATTAGCCTACTGGAAATACCAAAATAATTAGAAATTCAACAGTCAACAACAAATGTAATTAATATAATTGATTAAAAACCCTTGTAGACCACCCCTCTCCCTCCCCCATATGTTATGTATATAAAACGTAGACTAAGAATAATTAGTACTAGTCTGAAGATGGCTTTAACGAGCTGAAACCGGTTACGGTAAATAAAATTAACGTGGAAAGAAGTTTCATATTTGCTTTATTGTAATATATTAAATCGGTATAAATTTGGAATGCGGGGGCTTAAGAGGACATCCCTATTAAAAAAGGTTTTATTATAACTCTGTATCGAATAATTTCCAGAGGTTATTTTCACTAATGATCACCTATGAAAAAAATGTATAGAGATATGTATTCGTTTCCCAAATAAACCAAACGACATAAAATGTAATGATGTAATTTAGTACGTAATGATGTATTATGGAGTGGCTCTTGTTATAATTATGTATATGTAAAACCTGTTAAATTTTATAAAGATTCTGTTTAATTGTTAAATACATAATGTACTTCAATACGCATGTAATTTGTTTGCAATATAAATTGTATATAATATAATTAAATACTTAATCTATACTATCCATCATTAAAAAAAACTTTGGCTCTTGTTATAATACTAATTTTCTTAAATCCCTGTTGAATGATATTTGTAGTTAATTTGAATATTGAATAATGTTAATTTGTATGTTGATTTACATTTGTACTGATTTAATCAGACTTCGAATATTGTTTACGGTTCGCATTTTAAGTGTTATTTTTGTATATACAGAGTTTTCCAATAAGAGGTGTTATTTTAAATAGCCCGGTATTTCAGTAGATGTTACATTTGAAGCTGTCATTTTTTGACATTTAACAAGTAGAAACTACGCTTTTGATAAAAATGGAACAATACACGCTTCAACAATGCATTGAAATTATTAAAATTCACTTGAGTGAATCAAATGCAAATCATCTTGAGTGATGAGGCCCATTTCCACCTCGGTGGCTTCGTCAACAAGCAAAATTATCGCATCTGGGGCTCGGAAAACCCAAAAGTTATTGTTGAAAAGCCTTTTTATCCTCAACGTGTGACTGTTTATGGTCCGGCAGAGTCATTGGACCTTACATTTTCGAAAATGAGGCTCGAGCAACAGTTACGGTGAATGGATTGCGCTATCGAGAGATGATTAATGATTTTTTATAGCCGGAATTAGATGGTATTGATCTGGATAACGTTTGTTTTCAATGAGATGGCGCTACGTGCTATACAAGCAACTAAACCATTGATCTTTTACGATTGAATATCAAAATAACACCTCTTATTGGAAAACCCTGTACTTGCTCTTCCCATAAACACGAGCTCCTGAAGCTCACCCTAAGTAGTAGTAGAATAATTAGGAAAAAAATATTACTGCAATTACTGTTGTAATTTGAAATCTCGTATTATTTTGTAATACATTTGGAAATAAATAAGAAATGTTTAATTATTATGAGGAAATCAATAATTGGTTTCTCAGTTAAGTAAATTGCACATGTATGAATAAAATTAATTGTGAACTGTTGATTTCCATAAAATTAATAATATAAACATATCATTATTATTTGACAGGATTGAAAATTTTGAACCGACAGCAGATCTATGAATATTCCCATAAATAGCATTTAATCTATCGACATTAATCCTTTTCCGGCGCAAACCCAATAAAACATAATTTATTTTATTCCGACTTTCAAATTAAATAAATTATTTTGTTATCTACGTAATTCACAAAATTGAACGATATTTATGTTATTTGTTATTTTGTCTACGCAATAAAAAATTGAAAAGACCCGAAACATGTTTTTAACCACCTGGAGGCCTAGCACGGAAGATCGATAAAGTCCTTTGTCAGTGTGATATTGATTAAATTCGTGATCTATACATTAACATTCATACTAGTAACATTCCTTAGCACGGTCAACGATTGATTTCGACAGAGGAAGCCCGTCAAATCTCCTTGGCTATCAGTTAAATTTGGGTGACTGTTGATATATATTTACTGCTAGTTCTAGAGTGGAAGATACTGTCAGTATCACCCTGGTGTAAGACCACCCCTTAGAATTGAAAAGTTGCTTGAAAAGGTTTTGGATTTTTGATGACCAGATTTGAATAGCCAGGACCTTCCCCACATTCCTATTCCCCATCTCGTTCCCTTCTCTGCAACTTTCAGGCTCACAACATACCCCAATTGGGGATGCCAAGGTCCCATTGGCTGTCATAATAATAAATACATACGGTTAGGATCAGGACTGTTGTGCGGTTTAGTTTTGAAAAAATACGTTTATCAAAGCGCGTTAAAATAAAACAGATACAAGGTATTTTTTACTGCGTTCCGGATTTAAATGCCGTGCGTCGCCATCTTCCATTCACACATCATAATAATAATAATAAAATTTATACGACTTTGTGTACCTCCGTTTTTGTGGAACATCACCTGAAGAGCACCGTTTATTTTATTGTAGGTATATTTATATTATTATGACAAGACCCCTTCTCGGGATGTCGCATGTCATGGCAGATTATTTCACACCCGCAGTTTCTAGCATAAGTAAATCGGTTGTTTTCGTGCCTAACGTTGTATTGTGATTCAAAATCCGTCGACCATAACACGAAAGCTGAGCACCATTGTCTGGATGTTTGAACGTTGGTGCGCCGTTAACTGTTTGGGGGTTGTCATAGGGGTGGACTGACCGACAACAGACCAGACCGATATTTCAGGAATAACTCATTTCCTATTAAAAATTTATAAGATAATCAGTCTTACTTATAAAGATTCCGTAATACGCCGCTGCATCGCTGGTATAGTTATATGGTGAAGAGGGCCGTATACTGCTTGGGTTAAAATATTTACTGATAGTTATATTCATGAAAGTTTAATTTAGACTAGCACCACTTTGTTGCGATCCTCAAATACTCGGTCATTTCAAATTTCTCTTTTAGTTGCTAACTTCACGTTTTTTTATATGCCATTTGCGATGCCATTTACCTGGTCTGCTTTCAACTGCTTCAAATTTTGGTCAATTTGATAATGCGTTCCGTATTTGCATTGGTAAATCGATAATTCGATTTAAAATATTTCTCTAATAGTGCTGGCAATGATTATTACTGCTTTTACATTTTCATTGCGTCACCGATCGATATTTGTCGAATCAACCAGATTGTTAACAAAGTCCTCGATCTCCGTCTTAGTACGATAGTGATTCATCCCTAACCCTGGCGGTAGGGCGTTTTAACTGACTGCCACTTATACTGCGGTATTAGCCGGTATACGTATTATGCATGGACGTGATTATGAGTAACGTTTTCGACTAACCTGTTACTCTCCTTCCGTTTTATCTATTATGAGCAAGACGGAATGTGTTTTCTTCCGCGTTATGCTAAAAATAGTTGATCTCACTGCAATTTCGACCTTTGGAAAAAAGCCTTGTTAGGTTAATGTCCCATGGATCGTACTAGTACGAATAGTAGGATCGGATAAATGACTATAAGGTCGTGAAGTCGCAAATATTGTATGGAAATTAGTTTGTGGTTTTGGAACTGTGGTTATAATTAGAATTGGAAAATTGATTCCGATGTGTTGTTCTTTTCGATCGATATTATGGCAGTGAGGGGCACTGTTGGTAAACGCACAGGAGGGACATGTTCACAGCATTGATTTTCTTAACAGATTGATGATGTTTAAAAAATTGTTTCAATATCACTCATGTATGTTGACAACCTACACTGTCAGAGACAGGTAATTGGGTAGAGGAATGCAGGAACATATGTTAAAGGGAGATGCATACAATTGCCTCAACAGGTCGTCTCCTACAACAAAATTTAATATTTTTTACAAGTATCGTATTAATTAAATCACTTTGAGGATATAACTTTTAGAATTTTTTGTAAATAACAATTTGCATCGATGATATTAGCCGTCAAAATGATAATATTTGAGGCCTGAGTCAAAGCTGGTGAAATTTTGGTATATGCGCGGCAGTACTGAGGCATTGCCATTCGAATTATGACGTGTGACGTCACAAGACACCAGTGCATACGTTTTACACAAGTTTACTTTTTAAACTCAAAAATTCGTCATTTTTGGAGATTTCGAATAACTAATGTTATTGTGGTTAATAATTCGCTAAATTTATAAATGTTTCGAGAAATTGTCCATTGTGATGGGGGACTCAGAATAGAGATGAGGAAGACCACACTGTTCAAGGAAATAGCAGAAGAAAAAACTTATTAAAATACTGTCTTATGATATAAAGCAACTTTTGAAATTTGTTTCGATACCAAACGAAGGAACAAAACATGCATGCGTAAAACAAAATGCGTATACATTTTTAATTTTTTGTTTAATTGAACTATTTACAATGATGGAGTAAAAACAGGTTACAAAACGCTTACTGCTATTAATTTGACATTGTCATAAGAAACAAACCCTTCAGATTTCATTGGAACTTATTTGAATAACCAATACAACCCTGTTGGTCGGGTCAGATGTCCAATTTGCCATAAAAATGCACAACTTCAATTATTTGTGGAACGCTTGGCGTGTATATAAAACTGGGTGTAGATTTCCGTGCAAATGCCGTGGAACTATTCCATACACACTAAAATACGAGTACATATTGTTACCGAGTTGAAAATACTACATATTTATTTTTTCATTGGTTTAGTGTGTAAGTACCTGGTTGAATGAAATGGAAAAAATAGATATTCGAGTATCCGTTCACGGTTTTGATACTCATTATGACGTCGAAAAAAAACTTTTGTAGTTAAACTTCACATAAAGATTTGAAAACATTTTTAATTCATTTGTTTATGGGTTTATCACTTTTGCAAAAACAAAGTTCTTGGGGAATATTTTTTTCTTGTGGAAATGTGGGTGGATTATTTTTTCTATTCTATTTCTAGTTTATATTATATTATTAAAAATACTTTATTTTAATCATTTTTGTTACAAATAGAGATATTGATATCCCCACTAGGATTTCCCGTGTTAAAATTTAATAATACTTATAATATGAGGTAATTATAAATAGTAACCAAGTGTTATGTTAATATTTTTTTCTGAAAGATTATGAATATATATTGTGGTGTTTTTAGTGGAGTTGGTGGTTTCAATTTCAGTCAGAATTTGGTGTGAGTATAATTTCTATTTCTGATCTCCATGTGTTTTGTAGCCCTCCCAACTTTTTTTTTAAGATTTAAATCTTATAATGTTGTTGTGATTTTAGAATGTATGTGGAATTCCGGTGTAGAATTTAGTATCATAATAAAATAAGCTTTTTGCCAAATGTTCTATTCGTAGTTACTTGTTGGATATGTTTTTGACCCTGTGGTCTAGTTTTTCTAATATACTCAAATATAATGAGCACAATACCTCTGATCCCAGCATTTTAGTTTCCTCCCTCCTACAATGCCCGTTAATTTTAAGACTTGGGTACACTTTTCCAAAATTTTCTCCACAGTTTTCCAAAAGAAGGCCTAAGCTCTAAGGAAAACTTCAGGCCTCCAATGTAGATATAATTAAAAGGAATAATTATAAAAAACCTTCTGTGTTGGAGATTAGTAGCAAAAAAGCGCCAGAAAGACAGAAGCAAAAAAATTGGGCAGGTATAAAGTGACAACTAATCATGTACCCTGTCCAAGAATGGGAAGAAATGAAGAAAAAAACATAAAGGAGAACAAAACAGAGAAATACGAAGAAGAAATAGGAAGCGTGCAAGAACGCAATGATATGTGTGAGAACTTTTTAGGGTGAAAGTGTTTCTAAAGTACCCTTTTTAATTAAGTTACTCCGAACGCCTGGAAACCCCAAAGGAAAGAAGAAGTAACAGTCTGTACTCCATATTTCCGTTTTATCTCCAGTCTACAACAATATAATTAAACCTTTTTATTACGACCAGAAGTGGTGTGTTCTAACTTACTCCCTAACAAACTCAATCATACTTGTACATTTGATTAAAACATAATTTTGCACTGAAGTTGTCATTTTATTATATTATTGGAAATGCGACAACTTTACGCTGTCCTCATTTGTTATAATTTATGATTTTTTTTTTGCTCTTCACTACAGTCTATATGGTGAAAATTGCACCGATATAAGCCGACATGTCCCCAAACAACGTGGTACAAATAGTTAAAAAAATACCTTCACGTGTCACGTTTTAATGTGTAATCAATAAATAAGTAAGTACTTTGGCTTCTACCAGTCAATTATACAATATGACATCATAATGTCACAATGTGAGATGGGGGGAACACTAATAATCAATTTAGAAAATAACTAAAATAATAATAAAAACAATTCTAACCCAACCATAAGATATACATATTTGTCTGAACTTCTATCAATAGTCAACAAACTAAAAGCATTATATTTCTACCACGAAAAATTACAATTTTTCAAAAGATTATGTTCTAAAGAAAACTCCACCATTAAAAAAATGTGTAATTTTAGACAAAAACATAATAGAGATAAGGCAATTCAATTCAATAAATACATATTTAGAGTAAGTTTATTTTTAATTAATTTCCAGGAAGAATCATTTCAATTTGGGACTCGGGTTTTGGTACCGCCACCCCGGGAACCATTTATTGGATAACCAACACCTCTGCCATTGGTCACCACAAGTTGTTCGCTACGTTTGGTGATTTAGCAGGGGTTCTCGGACACATCGGGTGGTGTGTTAAGGATACACCTGACCACCAGCTGCCTGGCGTGCCCGATCGGAAGAGGCTGATTTGGGGAGACCCTTTGACTTCTCCAACTGGTCTCTCAATCTATCCATATCATCAACCCTCATACGTTTTCCCTTCCCAGATCTTCCTCTCCTTCCTTTCCTTAAAAAAGACCTCCCACTCAGCATCCCAAAAGATGACATAGGCCCTGAGGGAAATTATGTTTCTTAGGGTCTCCTGTGTGGGGTTAGTGTAAAAAAAAGTCAGATATATAAATAACAACATGAAAGTTTTTTTAATTTCGCCTTTAAAACACACATAAAAAATATAAACAAACTAATCAAATGTGATTTTGGTCATAAATCGTACCAATAAAAAATACAATACGTACAAATGTGTAAAAGGTCAAAAAGAAACGAGAACAAGGCTATAAATATATTTTATCGTTCAGTCGCAATCCTAGGGGGAATGTTAGATGGTTGTTCCAGGTCTATTATTTGCCGAATTTCTTTCATTCCAAAAATATGTGTGACACTTTAGTGCTCAATTATTGAATACAGGAAATATATTCCATTTTACTGAACGCATTTCGTGTCCTTAAAGGATATGGTTTCAACTACAAAATGATATTTCATTTTCAATATGTATCCGCAAAACGTTTGCTGTGCTAGACTATGTGTGGAAAAAGCTGGTTCTGAAATTTTATTTCGTCAAAAATATTTTTTAATTTTTAACACTGATGGGAATTGCGTGAGATATCGCCAGAAAAAAATAAACATACTTTTTGAGTTTATCTTACATTACAACACCAGGACAATAAAAGGGTGGTAGGTACTCTCAGTATCGCCCTGGTAGAAAGACCACCATTCAGTATTTGTCGACAATAACAATACTTTTTTCAACTTTTAGTTCGTAGTAGGAACCACGAACATGAAAACTCTGACGGGGTAAAAAGGTGGTATCCAACAAGGCCACCATCTTGAACCGGAACCGGATGAGATTCCAAAAGGACGAAAGGACTTCGCAACGCTGAGTCAATTAAAACTATAATGAGGCAATCCCCTATTATTTAATATATTATTCTTATTTATTTTAACACCTGTAAGTAAGATATACATAATATACATAAGTTAGATATAAAACAATAACTTTGATTTTAGTAATCCGCTGTGAATATTGTTCTTTATCACACCCTCCAACACTTACAGTGAAGGTTATTTTTTAATTCTCCTTCTTGTGACATTGCTACAAAAAATATACGATGGTAGACATAAAAAATTCCCGTCGTATTAAGCGACTGTCTTTATGACAAACCAGAAATGATAAATGCGTATAGGGGAAGTGGTTGATGAAAGGGAAGAGTTGGGAGTTATTTTATTGTTTTGTGATAGGTACAGCGTAAAGGTTGAGCATGAAAAAGAGAATAAGACAAACTAAATAACTAATCATCACGTAGTTTCCGCAGTTGTAGGCAGAGAAGATGGACTGTAATACAACTCTATCTTAGCACCTCTTGTTTTATTCTCATTCCATTATCTTCTGTTATTCAAACAGCATTTGATCAACTAGATCGTGTCATGTATTGATCGTGTCGTTGTTCTTCTTCCATTATTTTGCTTATATTTTTTTTTTGATGATTTGTATAGTGCCGTTTTTGTGCAAAATCACTCCAAGCATCATATATATTCTCTTTTTTTCGTTTTTCTGCTCTAAACCTTACTTAATTATTATTTTTCACGGTTCTTAAATCATTTTTGGATTATTTAATGAATAGATTTTTTTTTATTAACCCCACACTGGAAGCCCCAAGGAAAATAATTTCCCTGAGGGCCTTTGTCTTCTTTATGGATGTTGTGTGAAGGGTCTTTTTGGGAAAAGGTAGGACTAAACGTTGGTCTTAAAGAGACCCATATTGTAGAAGAGAGGAAACATAGAGGCCGGCATACCTGTTGATGTTACAAATGTAATTATTGAAGACTCGAACCCAGGACCCTTTCCTTGCCGGGGCACCGCTCTTACCACTGACCTAATGAGACCATATCCCCTCCGGTCACTTTTAACTGTATCATACTTCGAATAAGATCAATTTTTCAATTGCAAATTATGGCCTCTCAACAATACAAAAATGGTAGTTTCTTCCAGTGGAAACCACCTAGATATATGGGTACCTACTGTGTTCAATTGACCGGACAGTGAATGAGTTGGAAAATCTGTAGGAATCCCCCCACAGGCATCGTTTCAATTAAATTGGTACTAGGAGATGTTCAAATATTGTCAGGTTATTTGTGACCCGGTAATTTCAGTTTTTCTTTAAAAAATTATATTTTATAATATCCTTGGTTTTTAACGGATGACCTCTAAACTTAGAATCAAGGAGTGTACACTCTGCCACGAAGGATTTCATACCTTCTCTAAATATAATTTGTTTCTAAATTTGCATATCAGCAAACTAAGAATAAATTTTCTATTTTATCTCTTACCATTAAATATAATAGTTAGTCGTGCGAGGGTACTTTATGTAAATTATAAACGTTTTTCTTATCGCGTCGTGCTTCTCGAAGTTGATTGTATACATCATTCCTTCGTAAGAAAAATAATAGCTATGTTTGTTTGACCCCAATTTTATAATTCATGGTGTCTTTCTGAATCGCATTGTCTATCTGCAAGGCACCAACACAAATATATAGACTTCTTTTATTATCTATTCTCCACAATCTGAGACACGCAGAACAGAGCCTTATTCGATTGTAAGGGTGCATGCATATAAATGATCATTCGAAAAAAGCCTCTTAAATTTATGTTCATGGATTTTATTATTATCTTTCCTTCTGATCTAACAATATCAAACTTGAAATTGGAATATTTTATTCGTTGGTTTGTTTACCCCAAGTTTCAGAAACTACTGTACTTCTAATTTATTTCAGGCTACTAATTATTGCTAAAAAATAATGTGTAATCTTTTTTGCTACGCATACAAAACCTTGTCTCTTAAATACTAGTTTATCATTAAAAATAATAATATTTGACAAGTCTAAATATCATATTGTATCATCAATAAATGAAGATACAATATCACTCAACGTCATCTAGTAGGAGATATTAGCATTATAAATACATTTCCTACAAAAATAAAGTTATGAGCAATAATTATTGAATGAAAAATACCAGAATATTTTGAATAATTTGGCGGGGTTTGAATAGGCCGACTAGAGCAATTGGAAGAGCACCTGACCGCCAATCAGTATGCAGCGGGTTCAATTCCCGTCAGCGGCATGTATTTTTTTTAAATTTATCATGGTGTTTCAGGCTTATAATTATTTCTTATAATAATTTGTTATCCTGTCACATAAATATTTTGTGACAAGTGTAGTTCTTGCTTAATTGGGTTTATTTTGTCTATGGTGTTTTTTTTTTAACTTTGGCAATATTTTTAAGGAAGGAAGGACAGTTTTGTTTTTGGTCACTTCCTCCCCGATCAGTTTTTGGGCAGCTGCTCGCGGATCTTGTCACTCGCCATTTAAGGTGTTTTAATCTGAGTTAATCATGTGTTTAGAAGTCATGCTTTTCTTTTAAAAAGGGCGCGGGGTGTTTTACCTTTCACGAATAGTTCGTGTTGATTATTATTTTAGTGGTGATTATGGAATCCCGCTTTTTATCCAGTGTTGGCCGGTGGTCATATTTGTAGTACTCGTGTTTCGGATTTGAAACCGCAAATAGTTTGGTCCTAACTGTGGCTAGAAGTTGATGGCTGAGTATCCCCGCTTCGCGAAGGAACGGATTGCTGTTCCCGAAGTCTGTAAGACGAGTCTGGTTGGTTACCACGTGCTGCAGGCTTGATGTTCCTACAGGCGCACATTGAAGGAGTTGCGCCCTCCAGTTTCCACTAAGTGAAGGATGTCCTGGCTCCGTAAGACGAGTCTGGTTGCTTGCCACGTGCTGCGGACTTGTTGATCCCACAGGCGCGCGTTGAAGGACTTGCGCCCTCCTGTCTCCATTAAGTGAAGGATGTCCTGGCTTCTGTCACGGGTCCGTTCCCCGTTACCGGAGACAAGTTTTCGTTCGCCACCCGTTGTTATTCCTTCGTTTCTCGACCACGTAAAGTTAGTTTAGTTTGGTTCAGGAGTCCATCTGGTATGTGCCTACTTTTTATTCCTATTGTTACATGGTTATTATTTGTACTCCTTTGTTGTAACTTTTGATGGTTTCAATATAATTTCTATTCAATACAATAGTATTTACTCTTATTATTTCTGATTTTCCTCCTTACTTGACAGAGAATTAACCCCACAATCATGAGATTGAGATCTTTGCTCTACCGTATTTGTACCCTATAATTGATCCTGTAGATCTCAATATTATCTACATGTAAACATTGGAATGTTCCTACTTTACATCTACACAGTTACAATCCTTTGTGCGATGCATAAACAAACTTGCCTAATAAACATTAACTTATCAGTAAAAATAATCTAATTTAATTATTCTTTTATTATTTACGCCCCCGTAGGCTTTTACATGAAATAAATTTTAAATGTAAGTAATACTATCTGTTAACTAGGTATTTTTTGTACATTATAACAAGGTAAAGCAAGTTCATTATATTGGTTTATAAAATAACGAGAGTTATAAAATATGACGCATAAGTAAAGCACATTTTAAAGAGTATAGAATGAAAAAAAAATTAACATTTGAAAACAAATTAGGAAACGTAAAAAAATGTGTATTTACTACAAAATGGTAAACTGTGAAGTGTTAATCTTTTGTTTTGTATAATTATTTTAATTCATATTCCTTTCTTACAAACTAAATTTACTTATTCCATACTATGCTGTCTCAGTAGAGGTATAGTCACAAGGAGAAAATCCATGATTGGTTATATTTTGGCTACATAATACTTATGTACAAACTGATTAAATTTAAACTGTCGATTTAAAAAAAAAAATAAACTCGTACAGTTACGAAAATTAATTATGAAGATTTCGTGTCATCACAAATAATAGATTATGAATTCGAATAAAATTTTGTATTGAAAATAATATTTTGATTATTAAATTTTGATCGATAAGAGCTTCTTTATTGTTCTAACTAAGGACGGGTTGTTTCGGAGAACTTGAACAATTCTTCAAATTTCAAAGTTAATTTTCAAGTTCTGTATAAGAAAATTTTAAGTTCTGTTTTTATTTCAGTTCTGTCAAGCAACTACCTATAATGATATAATAACAGAATTTGAATAGGACTTTCACAGAACCCGTAAATGAACCTTGAAATTTGATGAATTGTTCAAATTCTCCGAAACAACCCGTCCTAAGTAACAATCACGCTAATTCCTTGCAGGAGTTGGCAATCGGTCTTTTCATAGACTCCCGTACCCTTCTGTCGATCTATCTATTGACTTGACCCTACTCATTTTGTGAATATTAACTCCACACCTGAGACCCTGAATACAATAATTTCTCTCAGGGCCAGGGCATGTCATCTCTGGAGATGTTATGTGTGGGGTATTTTTTAGGAGAGGAAGGAGTGAATTTGAAGTGGGTCTTGAAGAGACCCATATTGTAGGAAGGAGAAAATACAAAGACTAGAAAATTATTTCACAGCCGAGGTATTGAACTCAAGAACGAGTCGTAGAAGCGACCCGTTCTCATGTTACAAATTTCAACCGTGTACATATGTTGAGCTTGCGTTTGGCGTGTTAGATCAATGACACTAGTTCCATGAAGTATCTTCCATTATAATACCGGTAGAAACAGGACAGAATACCTACCTGACTCCTCTAAAACAGGCTCTCGTTCATAAAGAGGGTCAGGGTCAGCAGTTGTGTACTATATGCAGTATCTGCGGGCCCTATACATTACGCCCAGCTTCTGAAAAGCTAACTTGACTTTGGTTTCGATGCAGCCCCGTGACTTAACTGGACACTTGGAGTAACCAAATATTTGGTTCACTTGACATGTCATGTATTCCTTAGGCTTCAAATATCAAAAATCAATGTAGCGCTCATCGTATAGTCATAAAATGGGACAGAGTTTGTAATACACTAACCCAACTCAATTAAATTTCTTCTTCACTTTCAAAGTAGCAAAATGTTTTGTGTTCTTGCCAATTAATAATTAATCACTAAGCCTTTATTTGGGTGTTTATTTCATAAATTTTATTGATAACAAAGTTTTGAAAGCTGTCAATATTTTGATGTTTCCATTAAAGGATTTCGTAAACAATGCCAAGTACCTACTAACATTAATTAATGTTAAAACATATCAAATACATTCCTAAAACAAAAACTCGACTACATTCCAATACAAAATGGTAGGGGGGAGGTAGGGGTATCTCCAAATGGCGGGTAAAACCGAACATACACAAGAATCCCACATGATATGCTTATACTCAACCACCCCTAAGCAAGAGAAGAGCAGTCAGCTCTGTCAGTTTACCTTGTGCCCGCATTCAGTAAGCGGTGTTGTATCAGACGTAATGGTGACACATAAGACTGTAAAAGGGGGCCGGTGATCCCAATCTATGGAGGCGTAAGATGTCTTCCTTCAGTGGCGTGGAGGGGTAGAACGGGGCCGTCTCTGATGCCGTTGTAGCTGGTCCGAATGCTGTTTTCGCGTCCTTGATGCTGATTCCGGGTCTGGTCCGAAGGGGTAGGCAAGTCCGTGGTCCAGGGTGAAGCGGGGGTCAGAGTGAAAGAAGGCGAGTAGAGGCAGAAGTCGGAGCGAGGTAGAAGGCAGAGCAGAGAGAGAGGTGTTGAGCTGGTGGTGGTTTCTGGTTATCTGACGTTTTCAAGGGACTGTTGCCCGTTTTATAGGCCACCGGCGGCAGGCGCTGGCCGAGCGACGTTCACACGGGCCAACTTTCTCTTTGATTCCGGGAATCGAAGCCCGTGTTTTGTGACGCGCTCGCGGCCCCGCCGCCGGTCTGCTTACCGCCTCTCGGCCGGTAATTTTGGGCCCGTGGCCGAACGTGACCACGGCCTCTCTTTGTTCAGGCACGATCCTCAGAATCGCGCTTGTGGAACGTTCGGGCGGCAAACCACCTCGCACGCTATGACGGCGCACGGCCCTTTGCTTCGGGTCGCGGCCGAACGTTCCCTCTCGTATAAGCACGATTCTCATAACCGTGCCCGAATTAAATGCTATGCTAATTAAATGCTATTAATGCACCAGCTCTCTCGGTATACTTCTCTGCCCGTGTCCCCTAGCCAAGCTCCGACGTTTCATTTATTGTTTACATATTCATTTTTACATAGGGGTTCAGACATACATTTTATACATTTCTTTCATTTTATACAATTTAGGATTAGACAGATTGGCGTAGATTATAGATTGGCGACCGTGGCCGAGCCCGGAGCAGTACGTCCGTAACAGGTGTGTTCTGGCTTGCTTCAAAGTGATGGAAAAATGCATATATTTTTTTACGAAAATCAAAACATTTTAAGCTTTGCAATACTTTTTAATTGTTTCTTTACATTGTATCATTGTTTACATTAGAATTTTTAACCTCACTAGAACAAACCTGTTTTAACGTTAATAATTTTACAAAACATTAAAAATTATAAATTGAGAGAACAATATTGTTACATTAATGTTTCTAGAAGCGAATGGGTAACTACATGGTACCTACTAAACTAATTACAGCCAATTAATTATAATATAATGTAGTAGATATGTAGGATGACCATGTGTCAATATTTGATTGGCAAAAAAAAATTTAAAAGGGACCAAGTAGAAAAGGGGAAAGAATGTGTATTGAGTTACGTTAATCATTTTAAACGAAAAAGGATGAAAAAACAACTTGTATAACATATTATGCCACTAATTTAAAAATGAAGAACAATATTGTGTACTAATTTTAAAAGTTAATAAGCATATTATAATTTGTTTCTAAATTTTTTGACTGGTGGCAAGTTTGGTTAAACTTATTTTTAATTTAAAACAATATTAAAGAAAACTATTTTTAGTCCATATGAGGTAATTCAGAATTCTCAATTACTGGCGAATGTTCGGACTTACCCCTCTTGGGGTCATTCTTTGATATTTAGTTTTTTCTTTCTTTTTGAAGCTGTAAAACAAGTTATTCGGTCTTACCCCAAACCGGATTTGGATTTACCCAACACCGCAGGGTAACTTCTACGAATTTCTACGTTTTTTTTTTTTTATTTTTGTAAAAAATCATTGTGTCTTATTTAGTAATCTTTTAGTTTGTGCTCTTTTTTTATTCTTTTTTTAAAAAATGTTCCTTTCCCTAACCATAAAATAAGTTCTTGATTGGGTATTCAAAGTTCCTCAAATCTGCCCTACGCGTAATTCGTATTGTTTGTCTAATTCTTTTCTGATGAAACCTTTCTAAAACTTTAGTTTGAATAAAAATACATTATATTATTATTCTTATTATACTGTGCTAACGTTGAAGTTTTGTCTCTGATTATTGTATAATTTATCCGTGAATTCTGCAACAGCACCAACTGCTCCTAACTGTCCCTAATTAATGGAACTGTGGCATCCCGAAAAATTATTGGGGTATGTTGTAAGCTTTAATTCTTGACAGGCCAAGATGCCAAACAAAACGTCTGTAACCAAGTGGGTCTTCCGATGACCCCATGCAATTTTTCTGTCTTATGTGCTTTTAAACTATAAAAATCTTAATTATTCAGTATATTATTCAGTATCAATGGTAACTTATGTATTTGCGCAGGAATACGTAAAATACTAAAATGATATGTCAAGTATTTAAGCTAATATAAGGAGGATAATAATTTTGGGTACGACCTACTCCCACACTTGACTGTGGTATAGTTAAGAAAGTGAAGAGAGTAAGAACATAAGAAAGAGGAAGGTTGGCAAGTACATGTCGATAAACATGGTTAAAATCATTTCAAGCATCATGCAACGTTTCGAATCTGGATGAAGGTCTCTCCAGGGCGATATTGATGGCATCTACCGCTTTGAAATATCCCGCCTAAGATCTTATTCTTGGGTAAATATATATTTGTGTATTTTTTTCTGTTTTGAACCCAAGGTCTTCGGATTCGACGGATTTTTATCCACAGAGGTCATCGTAGAATTTAATGTTACAATTAAAAGAGAAGCCAAATTATTTATTTATTTCCATACTTATACAAGCAGTTCAAAGGTAAATGGATGAAGAGTGCAAGTAATAAAAAATATATTCCTCGTATACAATATTGCAGTAGTAAAACAATTAGTGACTGTTAATGTGCTTAACGTTTTGTGAACACCTCACTATGAAAACCTGTGATGAGGTGTTAGCATGTTTTAAATGTATATTAGGTTAGTAGCAGTTAACAATAAAGTAAAAAGAAGAAAAAAAATATACTTTAAGAAGTGAACATCAAAAACTATTAAAATATAGATGATTTAAAAATATTACCATTATATTTTTACCATATATATATACAGAATTTATCAAATTTTGGTGTAAATCGCGCGTACGCACGTGAACACAACACGCATTTCTCTGTAATTGGATGATATTACAGAATTTAATATCCGAAATAAATGTCGGTCCTATCCAATCGAGATTCAGCTTAGATGTTAGCGTGACTGACCCCAGTCCCTGGAGAGGGAGGTTCATTCCTAAGTCAAACAAAAAAAAATGAACACATCTATTAATAAAAATAGATGTAGGTACTATAGTAAAAAGGTGTGTATGGAGAAGAAATTACGCATATGTGAATGGTAGAAGAAGTCGGAGAACCCGAGGACCAGATACTCACGGGCCACGTCAAGAGTTCGAATACTAGAAGAGTTTTAATGACAAGATGTATAATTATGAATGAGGCAAGGAGTATGTGCCAAGAGCGAGTTGTTTGCGTGAAAACTGCGTGATTATCAGTTGATTCGATGGGTGGTGTTTTTAAAAAGTAGATCTAATTTTATAATTTAAATACTAATTATTTTGTCTCATGTTTGGTTTGGTGTAAACAGGTTTCTGAAAAATTGTATACCTTTAATATTTAGCTGGTCGGTGATCAGTTTTATTTTATTTTGTGTTTTTGTGAATAACCAGCAGGTTATTTCATAGTTGGTAGCTCAGTTCTCATACTAACCAATTAAATAAGTTGATTATATTCCCCGAAATCATGCAGTAATTTTGATTCATTAGTGCGTGGGATTGATATTTTTCCCAATTTTTTTTGGCTTTCTATGCTAATCATTTCAATTTATGGAGAGAGGGAAAGTTAATTTATATATTAATTTTGTTTAAATAGGCTATATGTTCAAAAGTATTTTGGATAATTGGAGTCGAATTCAGACTTGAAGAGATGATATGTAGAATGGAGAGGGGGCAATTTTAGATAATGCTTAACAGAAGAGAGGATATTTGTTTAGAGAGGGACACACAGAAAAATATGCGTTCTGAAGTTCCTTCTTGTTTGTACAGAAAATTTGAACTTTTGTATCGTATTCCTTATATGGCGCGGGCTACATCCCTTCTGACAGCGGCTTAGCCTTATCACAGTCATTATCCACACACTTAGTCTGGCAATGCTAATGTCTGATCGTTTATTAAATTCCCAGAACACTGACTCAATGTAAAATCCCCGGAGAGTAACCATTACTCTCAAGGGCGGGGATGAGACGGCTCAGTCGCAGCTTCTACGCAAGTTGATTTTTTGTGGTAATTTAGGTGGTAATGCGAGTTTGCTGCAATTTTTTTTTCTATGTTTATACTTCAGAAATTTTATGAAAATAATATAAATTCTCAACTTAATTCTAAAAAACATGTACTGGTGCTTTTTATTGACTACTCAAAAGCTTTTGACACTCTCAGCCATATCCAATTAATTAAGGTTCTTGAAAACATTGGAATCCGGGGTAAACTCCTCTCATTTTTTAAAAACTACTTAACTAATAGAAAAATGAACGTAAAGATTTTAAATGATATGAGTAAAGGAAGACATATTAAATCAGGAGTACCGCAAGGATCAATTTTAGGTCCAAAATTATACATTATATATGTTATTGTTATGTCAAAACTCTTTAAAAAGGCCTTTCGATTCATTTTTGCTGACGATACTGCACTTGTAGTATCCAATGAAAATCATATCAAAGCTATTCAACAACTGCAAAGTGACTTTAACGAGCTACTTAAATGGGCTCATGATGTTGGTTTAATTATTAATGTTAAAAAAACAAAATGTATGTATGTAAAATCACCAAGCCTGGGAATATGGAATATACCCAAAATAATTGCTCATAATTCTGAATGTATTCATAGAAAAATTGAAAATATTTGCCACTGTGAAACAATTGACTTTACTAACGAATATACTTTGTAAGGTATAATTTGTTAGGGTAAAAATACGGTAGGTACATTCTAATGTTTACAAAAACGGTAGAGCAGAGATCTCAACTCAAGATTGTGGGATTAATTTCCTGTCAAGTAAGTTGGGTGATCATAAATAATAAGAGTGAATTCTTAATGGAAAATATATTGAAACCATCAAAAGTTACAACAAAGGAATACAAAAAATACCAATGAAAACATAGGAATAAAAGTAAGCACATACCAGATGGACTCCTGAACCAAACTAAACTAACTTTACGTGACGGGAAACGAAGGGATAGCAACGGAAGGCGAACGAAGACTTGTATCCGGAAGCGAGGAACGGACCCGGGACGAAAGCCAGGACATCCTTCCCTTAGTGGAAGCGGGAGGACGCAACTCCTTCAATGGACGCCTGCAGGGGCATCAGGCCTGCAGCACGTGGTAGTCGACCAGACTCTTCAACGGAGCCAAGACAGCAATCCGATTTCTTAGTGGCAGCGGGAGGACGCAACTCATTCAATGGACGCCTGCAGGGGCATCAGGCCTGCAGCACGTGGTAGTCGACCAGACTCTTCAACGGAGCCAAGACAGCAATCCGTTTTCTTGCGACACGGGGACACTCCGCCAAGAACAACCAGCCACAGCTAGGACCAAGCCAATCTCGGTTTCAAGTCCGAAGCACGAGCACTCCGACATGACCATCGGCCAACACTCAATAAAAGCGGGATTCCATATTCCCCACTAAAATAATAACAAACACGAACTGTACGTGAATGGATAAACACCCCGCGCCTTTCTTAAAAGAAAATAATAACTTCTATTCACATGATTAACTCAGATTGAAACCCCTTAAAAGGCGAGTGACTGGATCCACCGACCCACCGGCCCAGCAGGCCGGGGAGGAAGTGACCATAAACAAAACTGTCCTTCCTTCCTTAAAAATATTGCCAAAGTTCGAAAAAAAAACACCATAGACAAAATAACCCCAATTAAGCAAGAACTACTCTTGTCACAAAATATTTATGTGACAACTTATCTGGGACTAATAGTAGACAATAAATTTAAATGGGATAAATAAGTGGCTAAAATCTGTAACCAGCTCCGATCTTTTGGAAGTAATTTTTATAAACTGAAATTTGTTTTGCCTCATTGTACTCTTAAAATAATGTATTTTTCTATGGTCGAATCCATACTCAGATATGGCATACGAACTTGGGGGCACTCAAGCAATATTTATATTAAATATATACAAAACTTACAAATTGCTATAATAAAAAAAGTTGTACCACCGAATATTTACAGACAAAGAAGTAATCTAAAACTACTGTATGGTTCTGAGGGCCTACTTCCAATAAAGGGTCTTCTTTGGTAAATTATTATAATGGATAATGAGGGAGTAGCAAATATAAAAAGCAACCGGTGCATAATCACACAACAAGATTCACTGAAAATAAGGGCCTCATTATTCCAAGAGTAACAAATAAGTATGGAAGCCGAACGCTTAAATATTTAATACCAGAGATTTTCAATAAATTTAATAATTCTTTTAAACCTCAGAATAATGAGAGACCCTGCCCCAAAAACACTAAGCGTTGGCTAATAAGCGACGAATCAATGTATCTCTGAACTTTATTATTGATGTATTCCTGAACATCTCAACGTACCTGCCTAAATAATTTGTATATAGGTAGGTACTTTGAGATATATTATTTTGTGATATTGTTTATTGTATAATTTTGTGTCATACATGTATTAAAAAATAAAAATGTTTATATATATTATTTGTAGAACCTACAGACAAGCCGTCATGTGTGACAGCTTTGTGGGACTGCATAAATCTTGTATCTTTAAAAATTTATAATAAATTAAAAAAAAAAAAAAAAAAATACGTCTTAGTTGCATAATTAAGTACAATTCACGGCCACTGCACTGTCAGCCTCCGTGGTCGAGGGGTAAGGATCTCTACAGTTAGGATCTCTAGGGGTAAGGTTTTAAATCCCGATGTGCGCAAGTAAATTTTATTTGATAAGTTTGTGTTACTTCACAATTTACTAATTTAATATAGTAGTTAGTATATTTACGGAACGTTCCAGAGTCGAAGATACTCTTCGTATCGCCCTGATGTAAGACCATCATTCATAATTGAAACGTTGCTTGAAATAACATTGGCAGTGTTTGGTGACCAGATCTAAATAGCCAGGTAAAATTGATGCCATGCCACGGAAATGAAAATCGGCAGTTTTGAGTTGAAAAATCGGTAGATTGGTGACAAAAACCGGTAGATTGTCAAAATATTAAATCCGTAGGAGAGTAATTCCCCATATTACTCGTATTTTTAATTCCAAAGGATGGCTAGAAAATTTCGAGAGCTTCGATAATTCCCAAAAATATTTTCGTGTCCTCTACAAGATTTCCAACAATATTTTAATAGATTTTTGTGCTTTCTCTCTTTCTAGCAGATGGGTCAAATACTTCGGTACATTTTTTGTGATTTTAACTGAATTTGGTAAGTTTTAAAACATTTCGGTACATTTCCAATAAAACTCTTTTGATTTTATATAAATATTGGTAGATCGGCAGATTTTTGCTGAAACTGGTACATCTACCGAAATTTCGGTCTACCTAACTGAGCTGCGAGCCGATCCTTCGGCCTTACTCGGAAATATTCGTGAAGTCCAAATACAAATACAAATACCTGGCGACAAACCCTACGTATTATTATGTGGGGTTTGTAATTAGAGCATGCTACACAACAATACCTGAATATGAAAATATTTTGTTTTTTTCTGAAAAGTTCCGGGATACCCTCTATATTAAAAAAATATGCTGGTATATTACATCAATATGGTAATTTCAGTGATCCCAGATTGAAATAATCGAAACAAAATGAAAAAAATAATAGCACACAAATAATTAGTGCTCATTTCCCCATCGGTTTGGCTTTACAACAATCTTTATATCTCTAATTATGCAAAATAAATTTATTTTCGCAGAATTGCTCAACGTTTTGTACAACTGTTGCCAACTTTACGCTGTTTTGTATTAATATTATTGGATTTTATGATTTTTTTGTTATGATTCTTGATATTAAAACGTGGGATGTTTTCTAAGCGGAAGTTGTTCTCACGATGCTTTGTAGTTAAAACGTGTTCATGGCTTAGATCTTAAATCATTATCTGCGTTGGATGCAGACGCTGAAGAGATAACCGAGAAAAATGTAATGTGTCGTGGGTGTGTTATATAAAGTTATTTTATCATACTTCAGGTGAAAGTGAACAACGTTCATTTATCTAGTGTAAAACTGTTCTAAGTGACGATTATTTTTCATATTTGGATTCAGTGGGACCATATCAATATCTACGCATGCTCAAAATATTTATTAAAAAAATATGATTTTAGTGCTATGCACTTTAGCAGTCAGATATCGCGCATGTAAAAAAATACTAAGTTAGTTACAATACACAGAAAAATGCCAGTAAGTAATCTATATACCACGTTTAAAATAAAGTTAGACGTTTAAAATGAAACATTAGACGAAAAATTGTTTAATTTCCTACAATTTCTCCCTCTAGTTACACTTTACTATTGTCGTTAATGACAGTTTTACAAAAGATTTTGGTTTTTACGGAAAATTACCAAATATCGATAGTAAAATTAACTTAATTAGCATATCTGGGATCTAAGAGTAAAAAACTTTTAATGGTTAACATTGAAAAAACTATGAAATTTTTATACATTATTGTGACGCTACACTTACAAGATTCGTATTATTTTCTATGGCAATTGTTTGTCACTAAATAAATTGTTTTGGAAAATTTAATTAAACTTTTTTGACTATGGCATAAGGTTAAGGGAGAGGAGGTAAATGAATAAGATGAAAGTGGGAGAGTACCTAGCTATTCAAATCGCCAAACACGGCTCCAAGAAACGTTTCAATTCGGAATGGTAGTCTTAAGCTAGGCCAATACTGAGAGTATCTTGCACTCTGGAACGCGCCGCAAGTATACTATATTTTGTGTTAAATAAATAAATTGCGAAAAAAACAAAATTTGTTAAATAATTTTTACGTTCGCACGCCCGGATTATAACTCGCGACCTTTGACTTGATAGTCGAGAGCTTTACCCCTCAACCATGGAGGACGTCAATTCAGTCAATTCGTCATTCATTGCTTTATGCATATATCTTTAACCAAGAGAAAAGAAATAAAGATACGAAAAATAATACAGCATTTACAAAAATAACTAGTTTTTATAAAATACACATTTGAATTCTAAGCGAAAACAAAAAGTTGGTCAGTCTGGGAATTCTAAAAACCGTTTTAAAATATGTTATAAAAAACTGTTATAAACAAGCCACGAAAATCACTAACAGTACTATTATGTAAACATTTGTGTTTTTTAAATACGGGTGTATCTTGAATTTCTCATTAAAACTACGTGTTATGACATTTCTGTAGGAATTAATTATAAACACTTTTCGCAAAAGTTTTCAAATCTCTCTTTGAGTTTTGAGTTTACAAGTTTGTTCTGTTCAACTGCGTATTTAATAATATGAACTAGATTAATTTTTAGAGAAATGAAAGGAAAGTTATATTTCATTATAAAATGTTAAGTTCCAACAAAAAATAGTTTTAAAAAGTTTAACGTTTCGTTAAAACATATTATATAGAAAAGTGGAGGTATTATGTATGGCAGCTAAACATAAGGTTATCACTCAGATATATTACTTGCATAAAGCATCTTTAAATCTTGTTATTGGACATTTAAAGTCATAAGTTCCAGCCAATAATAAATTATTTTTTTGATTTATTTCTTTATTCACGCAATGTAGGCTTTTACATGTATGCAATGTTTAAGGTAAGCTGATGAGTAGTAATACAATAATGTATGTATATTACATAGCATAATAGGTCGAGTACGGTCAATATAAGCAGGTATAATACTAGTTATCATTGAGAGGTGTTGTACATTCAAGTCTTCTTCTTCTTCTTCTACTTTCGTATGGTGGGGGGGTCAGAGGGGACATCTAGGTCTGCGAGCCATTCTAGGGCCTCAGGCGTTGCCATGTGAACCTCATCAATCCCGCCGGGGAACGAATGGAGCGGGCATTCGTTGACCACATGTTCGGTGGTCTATACCGCACCACATTCACACATCGCCGACTCTTTAAGGCCCCATCTGTGCATCATGTGGGCACAGCGACTATGGGAGCACCTTAACCTATTGATGGCGGACCAGGTTTTGCGAGGCAATGAGAACCCAGGCTGTCTCTCGGTGGGGTCCTGTATGAGATGGGCATTTCCCACGTTGGCCGTTTGCCACTCAAGTTTCCATTTATCTTCTGGGGTGAGAGGTAATCGGAGGATCCTCTCTCCTTCCGCCCAGAAGGGCTTTCGGGACTTAAAACACAAGTATAATGTCTGTTTTATAATACTTGTGTTTTACTATTCATTATTATTATTATCTGTAAAATAAATAGTAAAACACAAGTATAATGTTTGTTTTATCATACTTGTGTTTTACTATTCATTATTATTATTATCTGTAAAATAAATAGTAATACACAAGTATAATGTCTGTTTTATTTGGCCTTCATGTACCACAAATACATGAATAAAACAACAACAAAAACAAATAATGTTTCTGTGGGAGTACAAGAATAGAAAGTATCAAAATGAAAATTATGCTGTTATAATTGTTAATATTTAGAGCATCTTTCCCAACAATGACGAATTCGAAAATCTGAAAAAAATTATTATTCTCCAGGGCTAATGTATACTTGTTTATACGACTTTCTTATAAAAGTACAAATTAAAAGTTTTTCTCTTTCTTCCATGTAAACCCCTCACCCCTTCCTACTAGATTACCAACCACTCTCTGATGATCTGTCATCCTTTAAAATGCTGTGTCTCTCTCTTTCTCTCTATTTTAACCTTATATTATATTACGTCAATCAATGTCAACACTTTGTTTACAATAATACTTTCCTGATAAAGGTTAGGTTATAACCAGAACTAGTTGACATCACGTATAAATATTTATAATAAAGTGGTTTAAAATAAAGTGACTTTCATTTAATTATATTGACAAGCCACAAAGTGATTTCTTTCTTAAACAACTTATTATTATTTTGCAAAATAATTTGAAGCAATTTATAATATACCGAAATCTTTCTTGAACAACAGCTTATTAAGAAGTAAAAAACTGAGATATCATCGTAATTAATTGTAACATATTTAGGAAAAATTGTCATTAAAATGAAAGAATACAAAATTTTTTCCTCCGGGGACATAGATAAATGTTACAATTGGGCTTTTAATAAACCATCATTATTTTTCTCGGAAAGGTATTCAGGCAAAATTTAGTGCAAAATAAATGTATTATTCTTGCACCCTCTTATGCAGGCACTCACTTGGCGGCCGCCGTGGTCGAGGGGTAAGGCTCTCGACTAGCAAGCCGAAGGTCCTGGTTTCAAATCCCGGCGTGCGCAAGTAATTTTTTTTTAATAAATTTGTGTTATTTCAAAATTTATTCATTTAAAAGAAAATAAACCATACTGGCGGCACGTTCCAGAGTGGAAAATATTCTCAGTATCGCCATGGTGTAGGATTACCATTCAAAATTGAAATAAATAAAAAATGTCTGATTTTTTTGGATATCTTCTAGGAATAAAAAAAAATAGTATAATTATTTTTAATTGTATGAACGAGATAAAAAGTGAAGTGATAGTTTTCTCGCAAATTCCTTAAATAAGGGCCGCATTCTTGGAAGTCAACTCTTGGATTGATAAGGTCAACAGGGTGACGCCTGAACCCCTAGATTGGCTCACTGACCTAGATGTTCACCTCTGACCGCCCCCCACCATACGAAAGAAGAAGAAAAAGCTTTTTAACATTGACATTTTCAGTTTTAGTGAGCTACATGTTATTTTTTGAAGTTACTGCAATATTATTTGAGACTGTCGAGGTCAAAAGTATTATGCTACTTTATTTTTGGGATATTGTGCCGTGTTGCGCTACCTCCTAATGGTGCCAACGTTTTGGAGATCATTACAGTGTCCATCATCGGGGCAGATGTGTAATAATTACTGCAATATTGCAACGGAAAACAATGAGATAATCTTTATTGATCACGTGAGTATAATCTCATACCTTTTAATATCAAACCGAGACCTATTTCCATATACTCCTTTGCGTTACACGTGTCGCATGTTCCAATTGTGCTCACAGTGAACTGCATTAAGAAAAGCCTTACAGGTAGGTATTTCATTTTAATTTGTTCTTTCACTGTAATTTTAATGACATCATGGGAGTATTTACTAAATTAAATGTTTTTAGAACATCGGGGGATCAAAGACGATCAAATGAATAAAATAACATAATCGGATCGATAGGCTGAACTTCCGACGATTTCATATCGATATTCCTCGTACGGTTGCGCTGTCGATAGCCGAACCGAATGAGACAAAATAAATAAGAAATCATTGTACTATGGCATCTTTGGTGGATCTATGACATCTTTTAACGTCAAACGGCTAAGTAAAAATCAAAAATACTAATTATTTATACAGTAAGTCGTTTATATGTTTTTTTTTGACCGGTCGGTGGCCGAGTTGACATCGCGTTTGGGTCCCACCCAGGCGTAGTGTGTTCAATTCCTCGGCTGGCTAAGTCCTCCATCACAACACAAGCAACATTTTCAGCTTACTGTGGTGGTAGTAGGAGATTTTCAAATATTGTCAAGTTATTCGTAAACCGGGAATGTTTGTCTTTCTTTTTAAAAAAAAAAATATATATATATATGTTTCCATATTAATATTCCAATGTATGATTTGCATATTATTATTAAAGTGTTCAGCCAAATTAAAAACCGAATGCCCGAAAATCTCCGTCGCATTTTATATTGTAAATACCCTATCGCTCGAGTACGTATAGGACCTCTTATTTGCATTTTTATCAGTTATTTTATCTTTTCCTTCTTGTAATGGATATATTTTTAATTGCAATATTTCGTAGTGAAAGCTAAATATACAACGGTTTGTTCATTCTTGTTTAGGGATTGACGGTATGTTTTTGACGAAGAAATCGATCGAATTCTATCCGATTCTGGTAAGGGGGAATTAGAGGATGGAGAGGCAGGTTCCATTTTTGTAATTTGATTTGTGATTTTTAAATAAAAGATTTTTGGTTAAAAATAAGCTCTCAATGTTGCAGAAATGCACGATAATGATAAAAAAAAATCATGAACGGTTAACTTGCCGTCTTACCGAGCTGAATGCACGAGCGGATGAAGGTTAAATGTAGAGAAGCATGAAGCTTACTGTATGTATTTAATTTAGGTATCATGTGTCATACAATCATCAAGTCCATACATACATTTACTTAATACAAATATGTTATCTGTTCCACATGTTCAAGCATTACATTATTCAGATTTTATTCATGATTCCTGGTAAACGTAGGTATGATTCAATGCCTATAAATTATCAAACTGTGTGTATTCCGTATCAGAAATTCACTGGAGGAAGATCTTATTGATGTGAACGAATCATGGAAAAAATAAGTTTTATTTTATGCTTAAGTTCCCAAATAATAAAGCGGAGGCATTTAGCGAACAAAACTTGAAACAAATATGAAATTCATATTCCTAATTAAATTTGGTTTGATTTTTTTTCATGTTTGAAGAGGTTGCTCTATTGGTAGCATTGGACTGTGATATATTTATTTATAATGTGCACAAAAGAGAGGTTTACCATAAAAACTGCAAAAAATTAAATATATCAACCGTCCATCAACAATAAAAAATAAAAATAAACAGAATACATTTTGGGTCAAGTGAATATAAGAGATTCGAGAAATTTTGTACTAATAACTAAATACGTCCGGAATCTTGCCCAACAGAGTACTAATATTGAATATTGCTAATATATTAAGAATATCTTGAAATTATTCGTAATCCGGTCAAAAACAAGATTGCCCTTAACGAATGAACTGATAGGGATCCTAATAAACTTTTAGTAAAACACGAATTTATTACATAAAAATCGTAATATTTCCACATTTCGTCATTGTATATTATCAAGGCAAATGGGGGTGCATGAAAAAATGTCCGATATTTTAGGAATTCGCTAAAAACTATCAGAAAATGGCCTGCAATTCCGATTTTAACCGAATTACCAATAATTTGAAGAGATTTGTAATAAATTACCAATGCTCATTTTTCTCCGTGCACTACTATGGGTGTTGTATTATTTACAGTCAACAAATATGCACAAGATATTAAAAGAAAGTTTTTGGTTCCTTGGAAAAGAATATGGTAAGTTTCGCCGTATTATTACTAGACGGTGATTGATATTGATTTTGATTGTGGCCGGAAGGGAGATTGTGTTTTTTTTTTTTAAATTCGTTAAGAAATTTGGTGCCATTTTTGTCACGATGTTCATTTAATGTTTTCAATTTGAAATATTCCATGCGTTTCCTATACCCAGTATTCAATCCAGTTATATAGGATAGTGCTTGAGTATTAGTATTAGGATGGGTTGTTTTACAGAATTTGAGCAATTCATCAAATTTAAACGATAATTTTCGGGTTCTGTGAAAATCCTATTCAAGTTGTGAAATTATATAATTAAAGCCTAGTTGCTTGATAGAACGGAAATAATGAGAAAAAATCTTTCAGGAAACTTAAAAATAAGGACGGGTTGTTTCAGAGAATTTGAACAATTATTCAAATTTAAAAGATAATTTTCAAGTTCTGTGAGAGATTTTTTCAAGTTCTGTTACTATTTCAGTTCTGTCAAGCAACTAGCCTATAATGATATAACAACAGAACTTGAATAGAACTTTCACAGAACTCGAAAATGAACTTTCAAATTTGAAGAATCGTTTAAATTATCTAAGACAACCCGTCCCAGTCTTGTTTAAACAGATTCGATTCTTATTTTGTGAATCTCGTTTGAATTTTTATAATGCTCTCGTTAATGCCACAGTTTGATAATGTATGCAGAAATGTAAACAGATGGCACGCGTAATAATAAATACGGTAGAACTTTTTTATAAATTCAATAATAATATTATTGAATATATAAAAAAAAATAAAATTGTTAATCCATTAATCTTGGACAATAGCAACTAAACACATTTTTGGAAAGTGACGAAAAACGGCCTAAAAATACAACCTGTTCAACATAGTTATTTTTCATCACTTTTCATGACTTTATGTCACTTCTCAAAAGTGTGTTGAATCGCCACTGTCCTGAGTTGCCCGGTTACCGTTTTTAATATAGCTAAAAGTCCCAGAGTTCAAAACCCTGTCAGGCACGAGTTTGTTTTCGTATAAAAATTCTTAACGCCGTTTTCCCACATGCTGAGAGGATGAAAAGCGACACACAACTCCGTTTCGGAACACATTCCTTGCATAATTCACACTCATACATTGTCTAATGAATACTCTTGCTATTCTAGCACTTGACATGAACCCACTTTAATATCTGAAATACTTGATCGTACTATGTCTTCCCCGGGTATCCCTGACATCTATTCACTCTCGCGTCATATATTTTCATTACACTCCTTTCCGTGTTTATCTGCTCTATATAACCAAATTAAAATAAAACAATTATTTCAAGCAACATTTCAATTAGGCATGGTGGTCTTTCACAAGAGCGATACTAACAGTATTTTAACCTGGAACGTGCTGCACATGTATGTACTTTATGTTGCTATTTTAACTAAATTATTTTGTGAAACAACACAAAATGATTAAATAAATTTTAAAACATACATGTTTTAATCACACGTACACCTCTAGGATCTTAATTCTACTGTAGGTATTCAGTCTACTTTAATCTTCTACCAGTTCTACGCCTCACTTTCATAGACCTGAGTTAGAAACAGTACTACATTGTTGACTGCTAGCTTCACTTCCTTTAATTTTTCCTTGCAACTACTAAAATTAATTCTCTCATCACCCTCTTTTAATGTCATTATCGGCCACTCGCAAACGCACAAATTCCGTAAAGAGTTATTTCAGGGGAAATATTAGTTCTGAAGTTTCCTGCATGCGACACTCTTCCCATACCATATGAGAGAAAACAGCTTCCGACTTCCGACCCCTGTCTTAAATATAATATCATTGTGAATTGTTACCCCTGGATTATGCAGACGCGCGCCACCCCAATTAAAACCTTAATAACTTTAACATAGCGTTCATTAGCAAAACAATAATTTGTTGGCTAAAGTCATTAATAAAACACCATAGAATACGCCACAAAGCACATCCTAACCTAACATAAGCTTTCGTAGGTACTTTAGATAACCGAAAACTATATTTGATACGACCAATGTTTAAAGTATCGTTTAGTGGTTTGTGAATTGGCAGTGTGATTTATACAAGCAACAGATTGCTTTGTTTCTTTATCGGCAAAATGAAGTACAGCGTAATATTTGAATAATTTTATCTAACTTGTATTAGAATTGAAAAGTTTACGTGTTCAGCTAAACATTATTAAAAAAAAATGTTGTTCAGACCACAGTAATAGTATAAGAGTGGAATAGAATCCTGTCTACCATCGCCGAGTTGTGACAGAATTGCACGGACTATCAAACCGGCGGAGCCAATGCAAGTTATGTGTTTTTTACATTACTAAAGAAAATAACTTTCGGGCCTATGTGATCTTTAGTGATACTTGGTGGATGGTCTTTTTGAGCTGAGGGAGGATTGAACATGGGTATTATAAAGATTTGTAAGAGGAAGGAAACACACGGCCGGCAACTCGTTCCACGGCTTTTGAACTAAGATCGAGTCGTCAAAACGGCCCATTCTCATGTGAAAAATATCAACAGTGTACAAATGTTGGGCGCGCATTTACCGTGTTTTTCGTGTGTTTGTCATGGGTTGACAAAGTCCGTCCGGAGATCGAGAAGCCTTCCTCGACCAGTCTCCTGATCCGGTCCGTCACGCAGCTGGTGGGCAGACGCATCCGCCATTGAGACCTAAAAAAACTTAACCCCCCATCAACCGGGACTCCTCGGCTAAGTCACCAAATGTAGCAAACCACTTGGGGTGACAAATTAATAGCTGTGGGGTCCGTTAGATGAAGGTATGATGTGTGTATATAAATACTTCGTTAGGTAAGGGTGAACCATGTTGGCGACGTTTAACGTTTTTATTTTGTTCATTGTTAAACCTTTTTCTTTTAAATATAAATGTTAGAGGGTATTAATATTCGGACCTCGAAGGATTCCTTTTTGAAACATTTTACATAACTTGGGCACCCTTGCTCACTTATCAAACGTAGCGAATCACTTGGGTGACCTATAGCAGAGGTGTTTATTATTCAACTAATGATTCCCGCATCCCCCATACCCGCATCACAAATCGAAAAATGTTTCCACGATATTTTGAAGGCTTCTAAAAGTAGATTAGATTTCTGTTTGATGGATTTTTATTGGAATATGATGATGTCTATTCCCTAAAGAAATTCTTTTCCTGTCATTGCTTATTCAAAAGATAAATAATGAGAGAAAAGACCGACCTGACAGTAAAAAGAGTGGATTTAGGAAATGACAATTTTATTTTGTTTCTATTTGACGATTCTATATAATAAAAACAGGTGCACTACAAGATGACACTTTCTTCCAAGCTTTTTACTGTCGCGCTATTAGACAAATTTCCGATTGAAATATTAAGAGCTTACATGGCTTTCTCTTTTGGTTAATTTTTTATGTATATTTTCTTTATAGAAGAAATAGTGTGTATTAAACACTCTTCTTTCAACCCTCAGTATTTATCTCGTCAGTGGTATTGATTAATCATTATCACTCTGAAATTCTTAAAACCAGTAAATACTATATAAACTGTTACATAAATATGTAACCTTGCGTTGAAAAAAGGTGTTTTAATATTCTTTTATTTAATAAATCGCAAACAAAATTTCCCATGAAATTAAAAGACTTGTAGGCAGGTACTTAAATTCCTCCCTACTTAATTATAAACCACTCCATGTCATTACAGAATAACATTCAGAGGCCATTAAAGAATTACATTTTCATGATATTAGAGGCAACTTTCGCAGTTATTTGTAAATTATTTGAGATGCTTATTTAAAAAATTATTTTTTTCTTTTTACTCTACTTATATGATTAATTAAAAAATATAAATATGATTTGAAAAAACATTTTGATGGGCATAAAATTAAATTACAAACAACCGATTACGGAACACAAATTTGTAAGATATGAATTAAAATATACACAAAAAACCCCATTTAAAAAAATATATATTATTTGATTTTTTATTACATATTAACTCTGTAAATAAGGTAAGATTATTTTTTATTGATTACAGTTAACTCAAGAAAAAGATGTCTCTAAAATCACGCAAAATTGAATTCTTTAGTGGCCATTTCAATATTTGACAAGCAAATAAATAAAATATCACATATCTTTTAATGCATCGGGAGGGATGGATTAATTCGTCTTTCACTCCTGGACACACTGACCCTAAATTCCTACCCACCCCTCGTAAATTTTTCTTTCCCAGAACTTCCCATTCAAAAACACCCTCCACACAGCATCCCCAAAATTGAGGAGAAATATTTTCCTCAGGGCCTCCAGTGTGAAACTAATGTAAAAAAAAATTATAGCCTTGAAAATAATGTTTCGTGAATCACTTTTCGTAGTAAGTTTTTCCGATTTGTATCGCTTTAATATAAATATCCATCAATTTTGAAGAAACTCTATTGAAAATATTTTGACAGGCGAATAACTGAATTGTGAATGAGTGAATCATCAGTAATAATTGAATTTTATTTGTGGGCTAGTCCATAGATTTTTATATTTGAAAGAAGGAATATATTTCAACATCTTTATACAAAAAGTCACCGAATCCCACTGATGTGTAGGTACTTTCCTTAAGCCACTATAATCGGACTTGGATACATATGCATAAAAAATAATGTTCTAATTTGAGTGAATCCATAAGGATATGTTCGGTCAAATCGAATCATTTTTAGATGTAACCTATCCACGATGACCAGAAAACTCATTTTAAGGAGTGATATAATGTCATTAAGAGTGGTGAAACATTTCTAAGTTTAAAAAAGTGACCTGGATACGGTTTATATGTTAGTTTTTAGCGTTTGTTTCATTGCTTTTAATGACTTAATATCATTTGTTTTAAAGATGTGTTGTTTTTTGTTGAGTTTTCGTGAAAGCCCCATCCACATCATTGATTATATAAATCAATGATCTCCGTATGACAATGCGCTTCACTAAATGAAAAGTCAAGAAGAATATTTGTACATCCCATTAGGTGAACCATCGCCATGGGGATTCTGAAAGTACATGGTGCAGCAAAACAGGTATATTCCATGTGATGGGGGTAGGAACCGGGGAAGGGTCTCATTGTATCAGGAGGGTCGTTCCGTTTTCAGTCGTTTCATCTTAAAAATGGCCGTTATTACGCGGGCCTTCCGGCCGCAATTTGCGATTTCTTTCTGTGGGGCAACCTGCAAAAATTTTTTTTGAAACATCGGCCATATTGAAAGAACTTTAACATTGAAATGTGCCAAAGTGGGGCCGAAAACTTCAGAAATCGCCTTCATCAATGTATCGCTGCTGGGGCCAATCATCTTTCTAATGTCATCTTAAGGACTTGATGCATAAAACGGCATGATGTACCGAATAAAATAAAATAAACCTCATTTCCGTAAGGTGCGCCGTTTGTTTCATAAATATCCCTTCAAAACTACAATATCTGTTTTGCCACACTCTGTATTTCCATTTAAAAGTAAAATAAAACATAGTAATTGCTTAATAAGAAAAACCATTGTAAGAAAAGCGTTAAAATGGGCTAAGGCCGGATAGTAACCACTAGCAATAAAACGAAACGGATTCCAAAAAATCATCGAAATTCCTTGCGTTAAGTGCTCGAAATCGATTTTTAAAATGACGCGATAAAATGATTGGAATTTTATTTACCATTTTATTAAACCTGCATTTAAACATACTTTTTTCACGCTCAAATGCTTGCCGCAAGTGTTGAAGCGTACGCAGATATTATATTTTATATCTATTCCGCATACAATATAAAGTGAGAAACACAAAGTCAGTTACTTTATAGATACATAAAAAAAATCTTCACTTATTGATCACGTTTTTTAGTACAAATTTTTGGAGCAATGAAAAAATTGGCAGTAAAAATTAATACTATTACGATTTACATAACTAACCACGGGATTTTTTCCCACATGGGTTAGCAGAGAGGATGAACCGTCACACAAATCTGTTTTGCACACATTCCTTGCGTCATTAGCTCCGTCCTACACACAAGTGAGAATAAGATTCATGTAACAGCTGAACATTTAGTCCTCGCATTCCGAATTTCTGCTGACATACAGCTTACTTCTGTCGAACACTGTAAGTTCTTGACCACTGTTTTGGTTCTTTTATTTAACGTGCGATAGGAATGAACAAATCCACGGCTTTTATTCAAATGCTACTTACTTTTCCCTTATAATCATGAAATACTTTTTTTTGGTTGGGAACTGCCTCTAACGCTAAGAGCGTAGATATAGCTAGTCATATTATATTCATAAATTGTCTCATACATACTCCACTGTTATTCAAACTTTTGACATCGCCCGACTCAAGTGTTTGACTATCGATGTCTTCTTCGAGCATCCCCAACTGCTTGTACTATTCAATTTCGCGTCATAAATTCTTCTAATATTCCTTTCTCCATTATAAATAATATGACGAACTTATTTAACATTGCATTTCTGTTTCTCTGAATCTGGTATAAAATTTACATCTGAATTGTTTTTTCAAAGAGACTCTGATGTCTATTTTCCTACGATAATAACCGTAAAGGAAATGCGGTAAAAAGTTTTAACTCTGGCTTTCAAGAAACTGAGCGTCTTGTAATAGGGCTAGAAGTTGTTTCAATAGTGACCCGCTACTAACTTTTTACTAACTCAAGTGCGCTCAGCAAGTGAATTTGAGAGCCACTTCTTAGCTGGAGTCCCATACAGGATAAACCTTCTTGATTCTGTGCATAGGAGGTCGGTCCGTCTGATTGACAAACCATTATTAACAGACCAATTGCCATTCCTAATTTACAGAAGCAATGTGGGCATGCTGAGTCTGTTCTACAGGTATTCCAATGGAGCCTCTTCTAGCCGTGCACGTGCATGAAATTCGACATACACGAGAGGAATACCCGTTCACAGTTGATGTTGGCCTCATGAGAACAGACCGCTTCTTCGACTCGTTTTTTTGTGTAAAATGGCTCGTATGTGGAACGAGCTACAAGCATGTGTTTCTCATTCATTCAATGTGGGTCTTGAAGAGGCAATAACAAAAATAAAGCCCTTCCTACAGCCCCTTCCTTAACCCGCCTGGGGTTTATTTGAATTATTTCTGATGAACGTATTATTAAAATCTCAATTGCTTCTAGAAGAATCCTTTGGGAAGTTGGTAATTCATCGTCTAGAAAAATAAAATGTGGTGCTTACCGCAAATTTTACAGTTGAAAATCCATTCATAAAATTTTCAAAGCGCTTAAAATAAAATATATACAGGACCTTACTTCTTTTTATTAATCTTAAATATAAATAACTTACATCCGTAGGGATCCTTCTGGAAACATTTAAGATATCAGTAATACATTCATAAGAAATAATTAAAATATGAGCGTTGAGTCCTCCTTCTTAGACTTAACTTACTTAGACTTACGCCTTAAGAAGAAATTTGGTTTAAAGATATTACAATTATTAAGTGAAGTAAGAATACAGAGTATCCACTGGAATTTTAAAAAATCCCTGGCGAAGTTTCCACCGTTTTCATCTACGTACCTACATGTGTACGTAGAATAAAAAATAACGCAATTAATACTTTTTTGGCGTCTTTTTTGGCGTTCCAATACAAAAATGTATTAACGAAATTCAAATGGGATGGATATCTAAAATGTCAGGCGAGTGTAAGTGAGACAGAGCGCTAAGCTATTGGGCTAAATGGAACATTTGTATTCATACAAATTTGAATGAAAAACACTTCTAGTTTTTTTTTATTTATATGCCTGTGAGACATCTTTTACCGCATTGACTGCCATATAAAAATAGAACCGAATTTGAGAGAGGATATTTTTTAAATTGCTTATTCTAATTCTATATATTTTTTTTTTTTTTTTTTTTTTATTAATATCAATAGCAAAATTTGTACAATATGTAGGTTTAAAGTATAATATAAGTATATTTTTTGTATTTTTTTCACAGTCCTCCTCACTAGGGTTTCCTGTTCTGAGGCGGCCTGTAGTTTTTCTTAAATTTTTGTATTTAGTTTTGAATTGTCTTTACATTGTCTTCATAATGTTTGTAAGTTGATTATTACTTTGATCTCTAAGCCATGTTTTGACTTTTGTTTTAAATATATTCATTTCGTTTATTTTTTTGGTTTCATTTGGTAGAGCATTGAACAATTTTATAGCATGGAATTTATTATTTCTCTGTCCAAAGGATGTGTTCAAACTGGGAGTAATCAGGATATTTTCGCTTTTTGCCCTGGTTGTGTATTTATGTTGGGCAGTGGAGTATTCGGATATGTTTTTTTTCAGTTTAAATAAAATATTTTTTGAATATAGTTTCTGTACATTGTAAACATTGAAGTTTTTGAATATTTCTTCTGTCGGAGTTCTAAGCGGAACTTTCAGTATAGTCTTTAATACTCCTTTTTGTGCTATATTGAGCCGCTCTGTGTGAGTGCTCAAGGCAGACCCCCATCCAGTTATTCCGTACTCTATTTGTGATTGACACAAAGCATAGTATACTTTTTTAATATCGTTTATATTGAGGATATTGCGAATGTTTCTAAAGAAGTATATGTACCTGGTTAGTTTTTTTGTAATTACATCTATATGTGAGTTCCAACGGAGATTATCATCTATGTATTTATTCAAATTGTGCAGGTACAAGGTTCACACTGATTTTGTTCCCAATTTTGTTTTTTTTTAATAAAATTATGCAATTATTATTAGTGATCACAAAAATTATTAAAACGCAATTTTTCCTGAAGCCTCTCCAATTATTTTAGAAAAAAATGTGTAAGAAATTTAAAACAGCTAAAATCAGTCTACCTAACACACTTTGTCCGGGAAGGGTAGTTCAACCTTTTATGCTGGTCCTGCTTGAATGGCATGAAAGGCATTATGTGTATTTGAAAAATCTTGATTTTGCTATTTCCTTCCTTGTTTTCCCCCGTATAAAGTGTATTTCTAACTGAACCAACCGTTGAGTGACCGGTAAATTTCGCGATTTTTTTTCTTCTTCTGAGGTTGCAGTTCCAAAATGTTGCCGACCGCTGGACTACACACACAAGAAGGGGCTTTAACGTATTTTACACAACTGTTAAACAAACAGTAATGTGTCATTAATGGTTGTTTTGCAGTTGTGTTAAATTTAAAACACGCATATTAGTAAGGGGACATGTGTATGGGATTTAACTACAGTATTAGTTGGCCTTTGTACTTGTTTCCAACCACTTATTAATTATTGGAAATGTTCATAACCACTGGAACGATTTCGGTCGAAAAATCGACCACTTTTATTTTTCTGCGATTGATATCGGTCCAAAAATGGACCGATTTTTCTACCATTCGTAAAATATTTATTGTAATTATTTAAAACGCTTCCTTGGCCAGCTACTTGTTTTATCGAATAGCTGATAATATATTCTCTTTGTCTATGAACTTATCCGTTGTCTTTGAAGTGATATTTAACGAGTTTTCGCGGTTTTATAAGGCGTCCTGTCAAAAAACAAAACCATAAATTTTTAACATTCACGAAATTTTGGACTCTTCCTAAAATGCCGTAAGTAATTAATTTATTGGGTTTTTAACGCATAATTATATATTTGTGTTATTGTGATTGACTTATCTATCTTTGAAATGCGTTTTTAATTAGTTTGTTTCTAATATATTGTTTTGGTTGAAGTTTTTGTGTAAGAATACGTCAACTGAAGACGTCATCTGTTTTTGATTTACAATAATGTCTTATATACTGCACTCGCGCATTTGAAATATAGATATTCCATCACAGTGATTCAAAACAAAGAGATATATATAAGTTTTATTTGAATTGGTTCATTATTAATACAGATATTTGTTAACCAATTATTTTAAGTCATATGTCAAAAAGTTGACTCTTTTTTACATGTAAAATGGTGTAAAGCCTTCGTCACACAATAAAAATTTAGTAATTTAGTTGTATAATTAATTAATTTCTTCACTTTTACCAAATTTGTGCAGAAACAAATGTCGTCCAGGGAAAGGGAGCACTCCACGACCCAATAATTATTTTCAAATTTTATATTAGTGCAATATTTAACAAAATTTAAACATTTAAGTACTTACATTAAGTGTTTTCAATTTAAAATATATAGAGTGGTGCTGACTGCAAGAGGAGGCAGAGGAAGAGGGAGAGGTGGGGTACGAGCTGGTGCCAGACTACCTGCACGTGGACGTCAACGCAGAGCTGCAATTGCAGCCTCGTCTGGAGTGTTAGTATTTTTTAATGTTTTTTTATGAAAGTACTTTGCTGTGGCCGTTGAACTCATCATATATTTGTATTTATTTAAACAGCGACCCTGCTTTGCTACTGGTGCGAGAGGATCGCGTCAAGGCCCTAAAGGCTGTTAGGGCCCTGCCTGCTTCCTTCCGGCTAGAGCTGGAAAGCCGAAAATTCAAGAAGCAGGCGGCGCGCATTTTGCTCCCTACCGCACCTCCAAGAAAAACTAAACAAAAGTAAGCAATCGTATTTAGATGCTTGATACAATATTATTGTTTTTTCCTGACAGCGTTCCACTCTTACAGTGATAGTTGGTAAGATCAGCGCTCTGTGCATTTGGCACATTCAGTGCATATTTTACAGAGTTCTAATTTTATTGTTTATTTACATACTGTACTTACTGTTTCACACGTGAATGAGAACAATTTATATGATTTATGTAAATGTTTTCAGAATTCCATCTCCGGAGAGAACAACGTGTCCCTTTTCACAAGGGACGCCTTCACCGTTGCCACGACCCGTACCACCACCGTGGATGTCCACTCCCGCACAGATCCAATCAACGGCTCCCAATGCACCAATTATGCCTATCCGTGCAGCATCTCCCGAGCCGTTACCTGGGACATCGCGGAGTGGGGAACTCTTCTCTCCGGAGGCCCGCTATCACAGCGAGCTGTGGGTGGACGTGCCATTCTACCAAGAATTATCGGCGTTTGGGAACGGTGAGTTTATTTTTTAAAATGTCATACCAGGGGCTCAATATAAAATCAATTATCTATATTTTATATTGATATCTTTAGCACAGTTTCACTGTTGGTATATTGGCAGGAAATAAGCATAGTACTTAAAAATTCCACATAACAAACATACAAAATGTATTGTTGTTATGACGTGGATGCATCATTACACATCTTTTTTTTTCTGTAACGGGTATTGCAGAGTGAGAAATAAGACATGCCGAACTTCTTTGCGAGGATTACATTTGATTCACCGGCTTCTAAACGGTGTAATACAGCATTTTTTTCATAAATTGAAAAAACACTTTCGCTTCACGGGACTCATTGTGTCGAGCTTCCTAGTCAAAAGCGAGGCTGTATTGGTAGGTGGGTTTTGTAACCGGACAAATTATCATTAAAATAGGTCGCTTTACGTAGTTGGTCACTTTAAACGGATACGTTTTCCTACTAAAAGTTATGAAACCTTACTAGAGTTTACATTATCGTCACTTAAAACAGTAGACCGTTAAATGCAAAGTCATTATATCCAAATTCTACTGTAAATTTGTGTTTTCTTTTATTTCAGAGTCAGACATGGGCAGTAACGTGGACGAGGCAGCTGTACTAGAAGAGTCTGTACTTGGAAACCGTGAGTTATAAAACTAACTAACTTACCTTCACGCCATTTCGGTAGGCAGAGAGGATGAACCACCATGCAACTCGATCTTGGCACACACACTCTTTTCTTCATTCCATACCTACCTGACTGTGCTATTCTGACTCCTGACATAGCCCGCCTCAAGTATTTGATTAACTTTTTATTTATTTTTTTATATGAATACCTCACAAGAGCCTCATCTGGAGCCAGTGAGACTATGGCATCCTCAATCGGGGTATGTTGTGAGGCTGAAGGTAGCGGGGAGGGGAAGGAGGTGTGGAAGAGGGAGGTGGAAAAGTACCTGGCTATTCAGAACTGGTCACCAAACACGGCTAAAACCATTTCAAGCAACGTTTCAATTCTGAATGGGGTCTTACACCAGGGCGATACTATGGGTATCTTCCACTCTGGAACGTGCCGCAAATATAATATATATTATTTTAAATGAATTTTGTGTGAAAATAACACTAATTATTCAAATATAATTTATTTGATTTGATCCCGCGACCATCGTATTGCGAGTCATAAGCCGTACCAGAGGCAGTGGGTTATCGTAATATAGACACATTAAATTAATTTGGGTTTTCTGTTGTTTCAGAAATGGACAGATCGAGCGACGAGGATGACGAAGCGAGTGACGTCGACCACGAAGAGAGCGATGAGGATACCTTCTGCATGCCACCAATACCTTATCATAATATTATCAACGTTTCACCTAACTCCGCTATGGCCATAGACTTTAGTAGACAAGACCAGGTAGATAGTGAGGCAATGCGTTCGATTCTGCCGCCTGAAGGTTACTCTTTCGATTGGTCTAAAGATATCTTACGTTTTACTGGGATAAGGGAGACTTTCACAGGCACGCCGGGACCAACTTTCAATACCGACGAAATGGGCAAACCTGTGGATGCCTTTCTTAAAATCTTTGATGCAGATTTCGTTGAACTGATCGCGAGAGAGACCAACAGGTATGCAGATCAATGGATTGCGAAAAAACAATTTAAGCGTCATGCGCGTACCAATAAATGGGCTCCCACGAATAAAGAGGAAATGTATGTATTCTTGGCAATTTTAATGTATCAAGGTATTAGTCCCCTTCCTGTTGAAAAAGACTACTTCTATTCAAAAAAACTCACCGCCATGCCTTATTTCAGCCGAGCCATGGATTATAATCGTTTTCTTCTAATTAAAAAGTTCCTTCACTTCACCAACAATGAAAGTCTTTCTTCTGATGCACCATTATCTGTGCGAAGGTTACAAAAGATTCAACCCGTCTTGGACCACCTCTCAAATAAGTTTGAGACTTTATACCTGCCCGAGCAAGACATCTCTCTGGATGAATCCTTACTCTGCTATAAAGGCCGTTTGGGATTCGTCCAGATGATCAAAACCAAAGCGGCCAGTGCGGGTATAAAGTCTTACGAGCTTTGTGAGTCCAAGTCTGGCTATCTTTGGAAATTCCAAATTTATACGGGGAAGACCATTTCCAGACAGGCTGAATCGACAAATCCAGACCAGGAAGATATGACGGAAGACATAACGGAAGATATGACGGACGACATGACACAGGCCAACTTTTTGGGTGCTCACAATATCTGCCCAGTTGGGGCCACTGCAAAGATAGTATACGACCTGGCCAGCCCTCTGTTTAACAAGGGGTATACATTAATAATGGACAATTTTTATAATAGTCCATTATTGGCACGATGCCTCAAAAGAAATGGGATGGACTGCATGGGCACATTGCGGTTAAACCGAGAATTTGTGCCCTCTGCATTTAAGTCCCATCTCCGGTCCAAACTGAGGGAAGGTGAGGTTGTATACTCGAACTGCGGGGACCTCAATGTAATGGTTTGGTTGGACAAAAACCTGGTAAGTATGTTGTCCACCTACCATAAGGCAGAAATCGGGGCAGTTGAAAAGTTTGGTACCTGGACTTACAAACCTCAACTCGTACTAGACTATAACAAGGTAATGGGGGGGGTTGACCGAAAAGATCAGCTTTTGTCAGGCTTCCCCATTGAACGACAGCGAAACCTGGTCTGGTACAAGAAGCTTTTCAGGAGACTACTAAGCGTTTCGGTGCAGAATGCGTATATATTGTACGGCTCAAAGCTCCGCAAGGAAAATAAACGCATTTTGTACCGAAACTTCAGGAGTGAGGTTGCGGATGAACTCCTTCTGCTGTTCTGTCGTAGTCAAATTGACACGACTGTGCGGACCATTGGCCTAATAGCTGAAGGAAAGACTCTGCGACCTATCCTGAAAGGCAACCACTTCGTGGTCCGTAGCGGGAAAAAGGTGAAATGTGCCTGGTGCAACATAAATAACATTTTCAAAAGGACCCTTACAAAGTGTGATGTGTGTGATGTGGCATTATGCTATGATTGCATGAAGCCATATCACACTACAATATAGATTTGCTGAGGGTTTTTTTTTATTTCATTTTTTTCTTTTTTGGTTTTTTAGTTATGAAATTCTAATTTATAAATTTAATTAAATTTGTTTGAACATCAATTATGATGGCCCGGATGGCTGGACTTATAATCATTTCTTTCCGCATACTCACGTCTCATGTTATGTTGTCCTCAAAGGTTCTATATGATAAGGTTCGGTGGACATTTAATATGTATATTTCAATTCTGATCATTGAAATATGCATGTTAACAAATGCACAGGTTTTCTCATTTTTCCCTGTTTATTGTACACATTAAATAACTCGTTTTATTTTTATGTCTTAATTATATTTTGTCAATTTTTCTGTAAAGATGCTTTTCCAGATCTAGTCACTGAACATAACTAAGCCAATTCAAGCAATGTTCAATTCTGAATGGTGGTCCCTCACCAGAGCGATACTCAGAATCTCACTCTATAGCGAGGCACAATGATATTATTATGTATTGATTTTCTTAAATTATGAATAAACCAATAAACTGAATACATTTTTATTATGACAAAAGGTGTAAACAATGTTTAAATCAATATACTGCTCTTTCATTGTAACCATACAACTGTAATATTGATTTTAAAGGATATTAGGGCTTAATAAATAAATCAATTATTGGTTCCATCAATTATTTTCCCTCCCCCATTTTTTTTCGATACCTTTGCGTTTAGATATAAAATTATCACTATGATTTTATTTGAAATTCTACGGTCATACAAAGGTTTGATATATATATACAAATTTATCATCATTTTACATATTCCGATTTACCCTATGTAGATTGACCTTAAGGTAGCTGTCAGAAGTGATTTTTGGTCAAATATTGGTGAATTTCATCAACTTTCAAAGTATCCCCCTGAAATATTGGCAATGTTTATATCTATGATATATATCTCACTTTAAGCCTTATTTCCTCGTTTTGCACGTAATATAAAAACATGGTTACAAATCTCCAGTTCTAATTTACAATTATTTAAAAAGTAGCACCATGATTTTGACATCGTGAAATAGGCTCTCTGTATAATTCATCAAATGAATAAAATAAAGCCAACACGGCGACTATGCTTATTAATAATTGTAGACAGTTAATGTATCTTCCTAACGTTATACCAGTTTTTGTGGTAAATTTATTATATAATATAATACAGTGATTTCAATTTTGACGCGTCACGCACTCAAATTTTACAAAATTATTTTCTGACCAAACTTTTGAAGAGATCTTAACATGCAAAAAAATATTTTTCTATTACATTCTTGCATCTGTGATTATCAAACAGGCCATAGAGAACATAAAAACGTAGAAAATATTCAATAAAGATTTTTAAAACTGCCACTGGCGGCAATTTCAAATCACAAAAACGCAAATTTCGCGCATTTATAAAGTTTAAGATTTTTTAATAATTTATCTATCAATTCTAAAAATATAGAATAATTATTAAAATATAGGTGAATTCATTGGCTGTATAGCACTATAATCAGTTTTATGTTTCCGTATTAAAATTCGGAGGTTTGATTTTTTTAATGTTGGCGGAAAATATTCAAAATCGTCGCCAAAAAACCGCGAGCAATCGGAGAAAAAAGTTTTTTGACGCGCGATCGTTCGAGTGGAGGGATATACAACAGCAGTCCTTAATGTGCTTATTTTGTATTATTATTGTCTTTGTCAAAAGCGGAGTCAGGCAAGGGGGTACTTTATCTCCCACTCTATTAAATGATTACATAAACTATCTTCTACCTGAGTCCAATGATTCACGAATTGGTTGACATATCTTTGGACAAGAATATCAACTATCCAGATAATATGGTAATGCTGGCACTTTCGATGCGAGGACTTCGTCTTCGACAATCTCCGTTGTTGAGGGGTAAAGCTCTCGACTAGCATGCAAGCCAAAGGTCGTGGGTTCAAATCATGGCGAGCGCAAGTAAATATTATGTGATTAATGTGCGTTATTTCACCATTTATTCATTTATAGTATACTTGCGGCACGTTCCAGAGTGGAAGATACTCTCAGTATCGCCCTGGTGTAAGACCTGCACTCAGAATTGAAAGGATGCTTGAAATGGCTCTAGCTGTGTTTGGTGACCAGATTTGAATAGCCAGGTACTTTTACACCTTCCTCCTCCCCATCTCCTTCCCCTTCCTATAACCTTAAGTCAAATAACATATCCTAATTTGGGATGCCATAGTCTCACTGGCTCCAGACGGTTGGGAGCAGTTGGGACTCTTGTGCGGTATTCACATAACAAAATACTCATAACTTTTTGTACAGTTATAAAAAGTCAGACATCGTCGTTTTCAAACAGGACTAGGAGTCACTAAATATTCCACCAAATGTCTTCTAGAAGGAAATGAACTGATTATATTATCAAAATGCACTCTGTCAATCTTGTTAAGTTGGGCGTCTTGTACAAGGCTAGGAGATTCTTCAACAGTGACCAGCTGCTGACCCTGTACAAGTCTCAAGTCCGCCCAACTATTGAATTTGGGAGCCACCTTTGGGCTGGTGCCCCAAAATACTTGATAAACCTGCTTGAATCTGTGCAAAGGAGAGCGATCCGTCTGATTGACAATCCGTTGTTAACAGACCGATTGCCTTCTCTAATGCATAGACGCAATGTAGGCATGCTGTGTCTGTTCTACAGGTATTTCAATGGAGCCTGCTCCAAGAAGCTAGCAGCATTGATTCCTGATGCACCGGTGCACGTGCGCGAAACTCGACGGACACGAACTGAACACCCGTTCACGGTTGACGTTGGCTTCATTAGAACGGGCCGTTTTTACGACTCGTTTTTGTGTAAGTCGGCTCGTATGTGCTACCGGCATCTGTTTTTCCTCCCTCCTATAATCCGAGCCTCTTCAAGGCCCGCATTAACAAATCCCTTCCTACAGCCCCTACCTTATTCCGCCTCTCAACGCCGCCTAACCGGGTGGTGACATAGTTCCCCTGTCTGTACACTGCACAGGCAGGGACGATCTTGTGAGGTGTCACATAAAAAAAAATAAAAAAAAAAACAAAAAAAAAAAATCGACAAAACGTCTAAAACAGGCCTCAAAATTGATACTATAGATTCTCGAACCCGAATCTATCAATTTCGATTGACTGCTTTACCTACCGAGCTATCCAAATAACGAAGCCTTTAACCACTGGAACGATTTCGGTCGAAAAATCGACCACTTTTATTTTTCTGCGATTGATATCGGTCCAAAAATGGACCGATTTTTCTACCATTCGTAAAATATTTATTGTAATTATTTAAAACGTTTCCATGGCCAGCTACTTGTTTTATCGAATAGCTGATAATATATTCTCTATGTCTATGAACTTATCCGTTGTCTTTGAAGTGTTATTTAACGAGTTTTCGCGGTTTTTAACGCGTCCTGTCAGAAACAAAATAATAACTTCTCGAACATTTCACGAAATTTTGGTCTCTTCCTAAAATGCCGTAAGTAATTAATTTATTGGGTTTTTAACGCATAATTATATATCTGTGTAATCATGATTGACTTATCTATCTTTGAAATGCGTTTTTAATTAGTTTGTTTCTAATATATTGTTTTGGTTGAAGTTTTTGTGTAAGAATACGTCAACTGAAGACGTCATCTGTTTTTGATTTACAATAATGTCTTATATACTGCACTCGCGCATTTGAAATATAGATATTCCATCACAGTGATTCAAAACAAAGAGATATATATAAGTTTTATTTGAATTGGTTCATTATTAATACAGATATTTGCTAACCAATTATTTTAAGTCATATGTCAAAAAGTTGACTCTTTTTTACATGTAAAATGGTGTAAAGCCTTCGTCACACAATAAAAATTTAGTAATTTAGTTGTATAATTAATTAATTTGTTTACTTTTACCAAATTTGTGCAGAAACAGTTGTCGTCCAGGGAAAGGGAGCACTCCACGACCCAATAATTATTTTCAAATTTTATATTAGTGCAATATTTAACAACATTTAAACATTTAAGTACTTACATTAAGTGTTTTCAATTTAAAATATATAGAGTGGTGCTGAATGCAAGAGGAGGCAGAGGAAGAGGGAGAGGTGGGGTACGAGCTGGTGCCGGACTACCTGCACGTGGACGTCAACGCAGAGCTGCAATTGCAGCCTCGTCTGGAGTGTTAGTATTTTTTAATGTTTTTTATGAAAGTACTTTGCTGTGGCCGTTGAACTCATCATATATTTGTATTTATTTAAACAGCGACCCTGCTTTGCTATTGGTGCGAGAGGATCGCGTCAAGGCCCTAAAGGCTGTTAGGGCCCTGCCTGCTTCCTTCCGGCTAGAGCTGGAAAGCCGAAAATTCAAGAAGCAGGCGGCGCGCATTTTGCTCCCTACCGCACCTCCAAGAAAAACTAAACAAAAGTATGCAATCGTATTTAGATGCTTGATACAATATTATTGTTTTTTCCTGACAGCGTTCCACTCTTACAGTGAGAGTTGGTAAGATCAGCGCTCTGTGCATTTGGCACATTCAGTGCATATTTTACAGAGTTCTAATTTTATTGTTTATTTACATATTGTACTTACTGTTTCACACGTGAATGAGAACAATTTATATGATTTATGTAGATGTTTTCAGAATTCCATCTCCGGAGAGAACAACGTGTCCCTTTTCACAAGGGACGCCTTCACCGTTGCCACGACCCGTACCACCGCCGTGGATGTCCACTCCCGCACAGACCCAATCAACGGCTCCCAATGCACCAATTATGCCTATCCGTGCAGCATCTCCCGAGCCGTTACCTGGGACATCGCGGAGTGGGGAACTCTTCTCTCCGGAGGCCGGCTATCACAGCGAGCTGTGGGTGGACGTGCCATTCTACGAAGAATTGTCGGCGTTTGGGAACGGTGAGTTTATTTTTTGAAATGTCATACCAGGGGCTCAATATAAAATCAATTATCTATATTTTATATTGATATCCCTAGCACAGTTTCACTGTTGGTATATTGGCAGGAAATAAGCATAGTACTTAAAAATTCCACATAACAAACATACAAAATGTATTGTTGTTATGACGTGGATGCATCATTACACATCTTTTTTTTCTGTAACGGGTATTGCAGAGTGAGAAATAAGACATGCCGAACTTCTTTGCGGGGATTACATTTGATTCACCGGCTTCTAAACGGTGTAATACAGCATTTTTTTCTTAAATTGAAAAAACACTTTCGCTTCACGGGACTCATTGTGTCGAGCTTCCTAGTCAAAAGCGAGGCTATATTGGTAGGTGAGTTTTGTAACCGGACAAATTATCATTAAAATAGGTCGCTTTACGTAGTTGGTCACTTTTAAACGGATACGTTTTCCTACTAAAAGCTATGAAACCTTACTAGAGTTTACATTATCGTCACTTAAAACAGTAGACCGTTAAATGCAAAGTCATTATATCCAAATTCTACTGTAAATTTGTGTTTTCTTTTATTTCAGAGTCAGACATGGGCAGAAACAGTAACGTGGACGAGGCAGCTGTACTAGAAGAGTCTGTACTTAGAAACCGTGAGTTATAAAACTAACTAACTTACCTTCACGCCGTTTCGGTAGGCAGAGAGAATGAACCACCATGCAACTCGATTTTGGCACACACACTCTTTTTTTCATTCCATACCTACCTGACTGTGCTATTCTGACTCCTGACATTGCCCGCCTCAAGTATTTGATTAACTTTTTATTTATTTTTTATATGAATACCTCACAAGAGCCTCAGCTGGAGCCAGTGAGACTATGGCATCCTCAATCGGGGTATGTTGTGAGGCTGAAGGTAGCGGGGAGGGGAAGGAGGTGTGGAAGAGGGAGGTGGAAAAGTACCTGGCTATTCAGAACTGGTCACCAAACACGGCTAAAGCCATTTCAAGCAACGTTTCAATTCTGAATGGGGTCTTACACCAGGGCGATACTATGGGTATCTTCCACTCTGGAACGTGCCGCAAATATATTATATATTATTTTAAATGAATTTTGTGTGAAAATAACACTAATTATTCAAATATAATTTATTTGATTTGATCCCGCGACCATCGTATTGCGAGTCATAAGCCGTACCAGAGGCAGTGGGTTATCGTAATATAGACACATTAAATTAATTTGGGTTTTCTGTTGTTTCAGAAATGGACAGATCTAGCGACGAGGATGACGAAGCGAGTGACTTCGACCACGAAGAGAGCGATGAGGATACCTTCTGCATTCTACCAATACCTTATCATAATATTATCAACGTTTCACCTAACTCCCATAGACTTTAGTAGACAAGACCAGGTAGATAGTGAGGCAATGCGTTCGATTCTGCCGCCTGAATGTTACTCTTTCGATTGGTCTAAAGATATCTTACGTTTTACTGGGATAAGGGAGACTTTCACAAGCACGCCGGGACCAACTTTCAATACCGACGAAATGGGCAAACCTGTGGATGCCTTTCTTAAAATCTTTGATGCAGATTTCGTTGAACTGATCGCGAGAGAGACCAACAGGTATGCAGATCAATGGATTGCGAAAAAACAATTTAAGCGTCATGCGCGTACCAATAAATGGGCTCCCACGAATAAAGAGGAAATGTATGTATTCTTGGCAATTTTAATGTATCAAGGTATTAGTCCCCTTCCTGTTGAAAAAGACTACTTCTATTCAAAAAAACTCACCGCCATTCCTTATTTCAGCCGAGCCATGGATTATAATCGTTTTCTTCTAATTAAAAAGTTCCTTTACTTCACCAACAATGAAAGTCTTTCTTCTGATGCACCATTATCTGTGCGAAGGTTACAAAAGATTCAGCCCGTCTTGGACCACCTCTCAAATAAGTTTGAGACTTTATACCTGCCCGAGCAAGACATCTCTCTGGATGAATCCAAAGGCCGTTTGGGATTCGTCCAGATGATCAAAACCAAAGCGGCCAGTGCGGGTATAAAGTCTTACGAGCTTTGTGAGTCCAAGTCTGGCTATCTTTGGAAATTCCAAATTTATACGGGGAAGACCATTTCCAGACAGGCTGAATCGACAAATCCAGACCAGGAAGATATGACGGAAGACATAACGGAAGATATGACGGACGACATGACACAGGCCAACTTTTTGGTTGCTCACAATATCTGCCCAGTTGGGGCCACTGCAAAGATAGTATACGACCTGGCCAGCCCTCTGTTTAACAAGGGGTATACATTAATAATGGACAATTTTTATAATAGTCCATTATTGGCACGATGCCTCAAAAGAAATGGGATGGACTGCATGGGCACATTGCGGTTAAACCGAGAATTTGTGCCCTCTGCATTTAAGTCCCATCTCCGGACCAAACTGAGGGAAGGTGAGCTTGTATACTCGAACTGCGGGGACCTCAATGTAATGGTTTGGTTGGACAAAAACCTGGTAAGTATGTTGTCCACCTACCATAAGGCAGAAATCGGGGCAGTTGAAAAGTTTGGTACCTGGACTTACAAACCTCAACTCGTACTAGACTATAACAAGGTAATGGGGGGGGGTTGACCGAAAAGATCAGCTTTTGTCAGGCTTCCCCATTGAACGACAGCGAAACCTGGTCTGGTACAAGAAGCTTTTCAGGAGACTACTAAGCGTTTCGGTGCAGAATGCGTATATATTGTACGGCTCAAAGCTCCGCAAGGAAAATAAACGCATTTTGTACCGAAACTTCAGGAGTGAGGTTGCGGATGAACTCCTTCTGCTGTTCTGTCGTAGTCAAATTGACACGACTGTGCGGACCATTGGCCTAATAGCTGAAGGAAAGACTCTGCGACCTATCCTGAAAGGCAACCACTTCGTGGTCCGTAGCGGGAATAAGGTGAAATGTGCGTGGTGCAACATAAATAACATTTTCAAAAGGACCCTTACAAAGTGTGATGTGTGTGATGTGGCATTATGCTATGATTGCATGAAGCCATATCACACTACAATATAGATTTGCTGAGGGTTTTTTTTATTTCATTTTTTTCTTTTTTGGTTTTTTAGTTATGAAATTCTAATTTATAAATTTAATTAAATTTGTTTGAACATCAATTATGATGGCCTGGATGGCTGGACTTATAATCATTTCTTTCCGCATACTCACGTCTCATGTTATGTTGTCCTCAAAGGTTCTATATGATAAGGTTCGGTGGACATTTAATATGTATATTTCAATTCTGATCATTGAAATATGCATGTTAACAAATGCACAGGTATTCTCATTTTCCCCTGTTTATTGTACACATTAAATAACTCGTTTTATTTTTATGTCTTAATTATATTTTGTCAATTTTTCTGTAAAGATGCTTTTCCAGATCTAGTCACTGAACATAACTAAGCCAATTCAAGCAATGTTCAATTCTGAATGGTGGTCCCTCACCAGAGCGATACTCAGAATCTCACTCTATAGCGAGGCACAATGATATTATTATGTATTGATTTTCTTAAATTATGAATAAACCAATAAACTGAATACATTTTTATTATGACAAAGTGTGTAAACAATGTTTAAATCAATATACTGCTCTTTCATTGTAACCATACAACTGTAATATTGATTTAAAAGGATATTAAGGCTTAATAAATTAATCAATTATTGGTTCCTTCAATTATTTTCCCTCCCCCATTTTTTTTCGATACCTTTGCGTTTAGATATAAAATTATCACTATGATTTTATTTGCCATTCTACGGTCATACAAAGGTTTGATATATATATACAAATTTATCATCATTTTACATATTCCGATTTACCCTATGTAGATTGACCTTAAGGTAGCTGTCAGAAGTGATTTTTCGTCAAATATTGGTGAATTTCATCAACTTTCAAAGTATCCCCCTGAAATATTGGCAATGTTTATATCTATGATATATATCTCACTTTAAGCCTTATTTCCTCGTTTTGCACGTAATATAAAAACATGGTTACAAATGTCCAGTTCTAATTTACAATTATTTAAAAAGTAGCACCATGATTTTGACATCGTGAAATAGGCTCTCTGTATAATTCATCAAATGAATAAAATAAAGCCAACACGGCGACTATGCTTATTAATAATTGTAGACAGTTAATGTATCTTCCTAACGTTATACCAGTTTTTGTGGTAAATTTATTATATAGTATAATACAGTGATTTCAATTTTGACGCGTCACGCACTCAAATTTTACAAAATTATTTTCTGACCAAACTTTTGAAGAGATCTTTACATGCAAAAAAATATTTTTCTATTACATTCTTGCATCTGTAATTATCAAACAGGCCATAGAGAACATAAAAACGTAGAAAATATTCTATAAAGATTTTTAAAACTGCCACTGGCGGCAATTTCAAATCACAAAAACGCAAATTTCGCGCATTTATAAAGTTTAAGATTTTTTAATAATTTATCTATCAATTTTAAAAATATAGAATAATTATTAAAATATAGGTAAATTCATTGGCTGTATAGCACTACAATCAGTTTTATGTCTCCGTATTAAAATTCGGAGGTTTGATTTTTTTAATGTTGGCGGAAAATATTCAAAATCGTCGCCAAAAAACCGCGAGCAATCGGAGAAAAAAGTTTTTTGACGCGCGATCGTTCGAGTGGTTGATCTGCATAAACGCGAATGACAAACAATTTTCTCGGCTTAAATATTCAGGGCTGAAATTAATAATGTCTTGACGTGAAATGGAGCCGCAACCCGAGCACTTAATCCTTCAATTAATTTAACTGCCCCGATGGAGTGATCGACCTCGATTTCAAGTGCATGACGACATAGAACCAAACGACGCAGAGGAATTTTATAAGCTGTAAAATATTATACATACCAACCTATTTTTTATAGTCATACTATTAGCTTAAAGTTTTCATGATGTCTTAACCGGGTTTAAAATTAAAATAAATTTACAAAAATATATACTTAGGTAATAATAAAGTATTGTTTTAACTTGATCGTTTGGCGTTTCATCTGTCTGTAAATTGTTTTTTTACGTTTTGTTTCCGGTTTAGAAAATCTGCTGCATCCACTTTATTATTCAAGCAAGCTTTATTTTGACTGAGCTTTTCAAAATTTTGGTACCCACAAATCGGAAGAAAGTTTGAAAAAAGATTTGTCGTTGAGATGGTGACGTTTCTTTGAGCTGTACAATTACTTAACAATATAAATAAAAATGTAAATGTTCGTTTGGTCTAAATCTTTAAACTCCGAAAATTCTATCTGCACAGACAGACTGTGAATAAGAAATAAAACAATGTAACATCAAATATTATAACATGGTTTATAATTTAGAAGCTAGGTATTTGAAAACCTACTTGCAGATCTTACTGTTTCGAGGAACTTTTGGATTTAACTTATTAAAAAAATAATTAACGAAATATTTGGGGTTACTCAAAGACTCTAACCTCTCGTGGAACTCCCATGTTGAGAATGTAAAATCCAAAATTTCCCCGATAACCGGTGTACTCTATCGACTCCAAGGTGTGCTCCCCACATTTTTATTGCGTGCAACATATTATGCTATGATCCACTCCCACCTGAGTTATCTAGTTAGTATCTGGGGCACCATTACCAAAAAAAAAAGTTCTGAAATACAAGTCATTCAAAACAGAGCCGTACGTAATATATATAATCTGCCATGGGATACACATGTCAAAGATATATACTCACAGACACAAATACTTCCTTTTACGGTCCTGCCAAAGTATAACATCACAACTGCCATTCTACAAATAATTCAACACTCCTCACACACCAACACTAAACCAGTATTTAATTCTGACATACACCAGCACAAAACACGATCACAAAATCAAATACAGTTATTGTCATTTACTTACACGACTAAATTTGGAATTAACTCCTTACAATACATTGCACATTAGCAATATAACGTATTACCTAGTAATTTAAAACTTCCGGCAACGAACAAAAAACATTGGCAAAAGCTCTTAAAAGCTATTTCCTCAGCAGTTTTATTAATGACTAACACAATCTTTCTCTGGAACTCCATAATAACATCTGCGTTTATTTATTTTAATGTAGGTATTTATGTTGTGTTGTCCTCTAATGTTGTCTTTCCCGAAATGAGTTTTGTAAACTAACTGGGAATAATACATTATAACTTTGTTATCATTTTGTAATGTATTATCTTGTAATAAAAAAAAATATTAGAAAATTATAAATCACATTAACTATTAGAGTAGGTATAGTTCACGTTGCAATTAAGTGCTGCTACCTAATTGAAACGTGAACAGTGAATATTGTTGACGCAGGTAGCCGATTGTGTAAAACGTGACCTGCCGCACGTGTAATAAAATTATGTTTTCGGCTTTAACACGAAGGAAAATTACAAAATGATTTGTTTATCAATAGGTCTATAGTTTCGATGCAAAGAGCAAAGCGCTATGATTTACGTAACTGAATATTATGCTCCATAACTCCACACAAAAGGTAAGTGAAATACTTACTGGTCTCTCGAATGTTTCACCTCCCACTGTAAAACGAGAGACCGCAACCTTCGGGGAATAGGAAAAGGCTGTGAATAGTAACTTTCCTCTTCAAAACGACTTTGCAAATCGCGCAGTCAACCAAATCACATCCGGAAAATTTTTGGACTGAACTTACAGTGGGTTCTAATACCACAAGTAACAGTGAAAAGGTTCCTTACCATCTCATTGTTATCAAGAACGGCGTCCAAATAATAAAATTTACATTATTTCTCACATTAATAAAGAAACTTAAGCAAAGTTTATAAAGGAACATGTCAGATAATATACAAAACATAAAAACTCCGACGTTACGTACAAGCTTTGGACAATACAATACAAAGCGATTAGAGCATTCAAATATCTTTCAATCGATTAAAAAAAGTGTGGGAAACGAAAAAAACATTTCAGAGATTGAAAGTATGATTAATTTTAAAAGGGAATTAACTAAGTATGTCTACCTCCAATTCTGATGTTTTATTTGTGAATGAAAAAACTTTAATTAAAATATTTAAAGATAAATAAGTTTATTCAAATACTGTAAGTTTTTAGATTCTCACGGCCAAAAGCATTTTTGTTGTTTGTTTTTGGGGTGTTATGCCGTGTTGCGCTAACTCCTTCTTTAGCCGACGTTTCGGACAGCGTTGCAGTGTCCATCATCAGGGCAGATCCGGTAGTATCACACATCTTCGGATCTACCGGATCTGCCCTGATGATGGACACTGCAACGCTGTCCGAAACGTCGGCTAAAGAAGGAGTTAGCGCGACACGGCATAACACCCCAAAAACAAACAACAAAAATTATTCAAATACTGTTTTTTATGCAAGTATATAGGTTTCTATAATTATTATCACACACCACGATATGAGCTAATTTAATATAAATAAATAGTGACATCTCTTTATTTATTTATATCTATACTTCATCGGGTAGATATTAAATCATAAATAATTTTATTTGTAAGTATTTTAAGTGGGTGTAAATGATCAGAAAAAAGTGCGGTTCATCCGGGCCAATTTTTTTGCCAATTAAAGGGGTTGGTGATTCAACTGAGTTAGTGAATTGAATTATTTATTTATTCTTCGTAAGTAAGAACATAAGTTTGTTCGTTTTATAAAGTTAAATTACAATTAAAATATGAGTGCAAACTTAAAAATAATAATATATTCCGAAAAGTCTTCAAACTTTTTTAAATTTTATATTATTACGTTTTAATTTAAGGATATCCATTTTAAACCATCCTTATTCTTATCTAGGACCATTTTTCACAAATTACAAAACGGTTTTACAAAAATGTACGTTATTTTCATTTTTGTTTACCAACACCGGGAAAGAACGTAAATCATGAATATTTTGCAACCCACGACCCACTTACCCACGTGTCAATGAATATCTAGCAACCCACGACCCACTACACATGATTTCATGAATATCTGGCAACCCACGACCCACTACACACGATTTCATGAATATCTGGCAACCCACGACCCACTACACACGATTTCATGAATATCTGGCAACCCACGACCCACTACACACGATTTCATTAATATTTAGCAACCCGCGACCTACTAAACACGATTTTATGAATATTTAGTAACCCACGACCCACTACAAGCGAGTGCATGAATATCTAGCAAACCGCGACCCATAACCCACAAGTCCATGAATATGTTGCAACCCATGACCCACTACCCACGAGTCCATTAATATGTTGCAACCCATGACCCACTACCCACGAGTCCATGAATATGTTGCAACCCATGACCCACTACCCACGAGTCCATGAATATGTTTCAACCCATGACCAACTACCCACGAGTCCATGAATATGTTGCAACCCATGATCCACTACCCACGAGTCCGTGAGTATGTTGCAACCCATGACCCACTTACCCACGTGTCAATGAATATCTAGCAACCCACGACCCACTACACACGATTTCATAAATATCTGGCAACCCACGACCCACTACACACGAATGCATTAATATTTAGCAACCCGCGACCTACTAAACACGATTTTATGAATATTTAGTAACCCACGACCCACTACACGCGAGTGCATGAATATCTAGCAACCCGCGACCCATAACCCACAAGTCCATGAATATGTTGCAACCCATGACCCACTACCCACGAGTCCATTAATATGTTGCCACCCATTACCCACTACCCACGAGTCCGTGAATATGTTGCAACCCATGACCCACTTACCCACGTGTCAATGAATATCTAGCAACCCACGACCCACTACACACGATTTCATGAATATCTGGCAACCCACGACCCACTACACACGATTTCATTAATATTTAGCAACCCGCGACCTACTAAACACGATTTTATGAATATTTAGTAACCCACGACCCACTACACGCGAGTGCATGAATATCTAGCAACCCGCGACCCATAACCCACAAGTCCATGAATATGTCGCAACCCATGACCCACTACTCACGAGTCCATTAATATGTTGCAACCCATGACCCACTACACACGATTTCATGAATATCTGGCAACCCACGACCCACTACACACGATTTCATGAATATCTGGCAACCCACGACCCACTACACACGATTTCATTAATATTTAGCAACCCGCGACCTACTAAACACGATTTTATGAATATTTAGTAACCTATAAACGTTACTACCTACACTACCCACGAGTCCATTAATATGTTGCAACCCATGACCCACTACCCACGAGTCCATGAATATGTTGCAACCCATGACCCACTACCCACGAGTCCATGAATATGTTTCAACCCATGACCAACTACCCACGAGTCCATGAATATGTTGCAACCCATGACCCACTACCCACGAGTCCATGAATATGTTGTAACCCATGACCCACTACCCACGACTCCATGAATATGTTGCAAGCCATTACCCACTACCCACGAATCCATGAATACATATGTTGCAACCCATGACCCACGAGTCCAAGTCAAAGAACCATTTATAATGTTATTATAAGCATCGAACAAATTAATTTTATTTAGAACGTTTTGAAGATTATTAATAATTATTTTTTTGTATAAAATATTTCCAAAAGAATTGGTCAAAAATTGATTGAAAACAGATATTTGAATATGTCTAAAAATCCTTTGTTTTTATGCAAAGCTTTGTAACGTATGACAAAGCTTTGATACGCGGAGGCTCAACGTATTTTGTATGCGGTTTCATTTTATTCTCATTGATTGGGTCAGGTTAGAAAAGAGATGGAATCATGGAATGCTGGTGATTACAACCAGAGCTTTGTAACAAAGTGGACGGGCTTAGATACTAGAACCAGAGATTATTTCAGTTTCAAAATCTGACGATGTGCAAATTGATTTCATGCTAGTTCGTTACAAATACGCATAGGAAAATGATTTTTTTACTAATTTCAAAGATAGGTCTACTTTTTCTCTTCGTTACTCAGCATTGTCTCGAGCAATTGAGAGTCTGAAGAGATTGGGGAAAAGGAAAGTGAGGTGGGGGAGGAAAGTTGAAAAGTACACAGCCATTCAGATCTTGTCACCTGATTTGTTAAAAGTCATTTCAAGCAACGTTTCCAATGGTGGTCCTTTACCGAAAATATCTGCTACTAAGGAATGTAATTGAGAAAGAAATCCTACTGACTATAATTTTTAAAGGTACTTAATTCGCGTTGTGTCTTTGTCCCCGGTTCAATGAACTTTAGAACATTTTTCTTGGAAAGTGTTTGTTTAGAGATTTCACATATAAGCGTTAAGTAGGTACTTAATTCATATTTTAATATTTATAACAAAAACTTATTTTAATATCCATTTTCAAAATTGGAACTGATTTGTCGAGAATTCAAACTATCCCCATTATATGAGACGCGGAGCGAAAAAAATAATTTCACTTTTTTTAACCTTCAATTAGTCCAATTTGATCTCTAACGCTCCCAATGTCGAATGTCCGGATTCCAATAGTCTCCGCGCACTGCCACTCGTCTCAATAGTGGAGCACGTTTCAGCGAGTATTCCTTGAGACATGAGCTTCTCAAGAGTTAATCTTCTACTGTTTTCCTTTCTTTACCAGAGCGATAATCACAGTATCTGCAGCTCTGTAACGTGCCGCAAATAAACTATACATATAGGATATGATTTGGGATTATCAAGACTAAAAGCATTTAAGTGAAATTTTGAGGTATTATGCAGTGTTGTGCTACCTTCTTATTTAGCCAAAGTTTCGGACAGCATTACAGTGACCATCATCAGGTTAGATGTGTAATCGAAGATTGTGGTGAAATGTGTGCGAATGTACGAAAATGCCATACCGTTCTGCCACTTCCTACCCTTTAAAAGCTGATATAATTTAAAATAGTTTTTTGCTTTTAGTTTTGATGTAGCCATCAAATATCGTATAGATCCCAAAACGCATAGAGCACGTCTAATAACAAAGGCAATTGGAATTGACAAAAATCCCATTAATAATAATAAAGACGTCGCGCGACGGGAAAACTACTTGATAGCCGTTAATTGACGGCTACACCAAAACTAAACGAAGAAAACCAATTAAAATTACAATGTAATAATACCAGCTCTTAGAGCACACGGTATCGCATCCACATACATAAGCACACAACACAACCTACGATTACACATCTGCCCTGATGATTTATTTAAAAAAAATATATTTATTAAATTTATCAAAAAATTACAAAATATATATAATATATCTTTAGTAAGTTATATACCTATATGTAAATTATTAACAATGACATTGTTGAAAGAATAATGTTAAAATAATAGAGCAGTTTCTAATAGAAGAAAAAGTAAATATGTATAAGGGCATACTATACTATATTTTAAGTTGTGCTTAACGTGCCTCACTAGGCGAACCTGTATTGAGGCAGAATTTTTAGTTAATTATTTCTCGCATTTTGTCTATGGTGTACTCATAAATGTTTAATAAATGTATTTAATGTTGCATTATTGTTTGCATATACACAATACAAGCAAGTTTTAGCACCATATACATACTACAAAAACTATCAGTGACAATTCGCTTGGGTGAGGGTACCAGTATATGCTCGATAATTAGAATAAATCTAATTTTTAACTTTTTCTTTAAACTCTTTCTGTGTTTGACTCAGTTCAATATTTTCTGGGAGCATGTTGAATATTTTAGTGGCAAAGTATCTAAAGTTACGTTGAGCAAAGGTAGAAGAAAGTGCTGGAACTTGCAATATGTCTTTGTTCGAATTACGCGTTAATCTCAAGTTAATATATTTTCGTAAAGCACGTGTTTATTTTTAAAGATATGCACGAGGATAGTTTTTACATAGATCTGTCGAACATCAAATACTCTCAATATGTTGAAAATTAAGTTACTTTTTGCAGTTTGAGAATAATTTTCATAATTGTGTTCTGCGCCTTTTCAACAGGATCAAGAGCTAGATTATTATTTTTAAACACATACGTACTATTTTATTTTATTTAATCACTTTTTACTTTTAATCCACCTCCCCAAAATTTGTAGCCCAGTATTTTAATCGCCAAACTGGGAAGGTTATTTCGAAAGGTTATCAAATGTAATTATTATAAATGTCTATTATACTTTTTCCAATGAATTACTACGAGCAGTTAATTATTACGAGTAAAATGTGGCCTTTTTATTGTATTTCTGAAACGTTGTTTGAGTACCATAAACCACACGATAGTGGCATCATAAATGTGAATATCGTAAATAATAAATACTTATCGCAAGGAAAAGTTATAAAAAATTAATATTATATTTATCCATATTTATAATATGGTTGTTGGAAGAAAGAGTTTTACTGTGGGTAGATATGCCCCTTTGTGAAAAACAATTTGATTTTCAGAATAACTTTATGAGTTAATCCTAAATTTTAATATTTAATCATTGAAGACAATACAAGCGACTCTCAAACAAAAAAATTGTAACAGAAAAATTAGAAAATTGAAAAATTGAATATAGAAATTGAATATCTTAATCATAGACTTAAGTCAATAGATGTCACACATTAAAAATTAAATAGGTTTATATTTCACTATCTAGATTACACACATGAAAATATGCTTTAAGAAAATGAAAATGTTGTTGAAAGTTAATGTTAGTTAGTGGAAGACGGTTAAATAAGACCGAATGGGATAGTGTCGAATTACCTCAATGATATAGCAAAGTGCCAACGAGCCTGGGTAGCTAGCACTGTTGATTGATAAAGGTTTTATCGATAATGTCGGTAACTTATCATCGTTCCTGAGACTAAGTGATCTTAATTCATTCGACGAATACTGTTTTTTGTACTTTAAAGATCTGCAATCGTGTTCGGGAATGATGATGACAAGTTATCGACATTATCGATAAATTCTTTAAAACTTTATCGATCGACCGTACTAGACACCCTGGCTTCAATTCTTATATGCGACCGAATCTTTCTCTGTTTCAAATTTCCCTTTGAGAGTCGCTAATATACTCTTCAATGAATAAATAAAAATCATTTGTTTGGTATTTATTTAGAGTATTAAATACGGTACCTACGTTTCTAACAGCGAAACTTTAACTTCACACATTACGACAGATTGACTGAGCGTGACGAAATCCTGTTGTAACTCGATCATTTTTCGTTTCGTCTGTCTTTAAAATTGTTTTTATGTTCTGTTTCAATTGTAGAGTAAAAATTATTTTTCTTTGTGTTTATTCGGACTTTCTTATTTACATTTTTTCAATATGATGATACCTACATGCCTAAAGAAAGTTTGAAAAATCAATTTTCATTGAAATTGACTTGACAAGTTGTATAATTTCTTGTTTGAAATATAAAAGTTACGTTAAATAATCTGTTTATAATTAAGTAGGTAGGTATTTAAGTACCTACTTACAAAACTTATGATTTCAGAGGACATTTCCTGTTTTGATTTATTTAATGAAAGATAATTAGAAAAATACTGTTTTTAGACGCCATTCCCACTGTTCACAGAACTCTTAGTTTTAGTAGCAACCACAATTTATTTATAGTACATATTTAACAACTTTTTTTTTAAAGTTCAAACACAAACACTATCATAAAATTTATTTCTGGACTCTTCAACATCTGGATTCGTATACGCTCTTAACCTTTTAGTTATTGAAGTCGTTTACGGTTTCATTGCTAAGTTACTCACCCACAAAACAATTTATTTTATAGGCTACTTTTCGTTTTTTGTTGTCAATATTTAAGATTCTCCGATAATAATGATTCCAAGTTTTTTTTAATTAAATAAAGCTATACTCCTGAAATGATTCTTATTTAATAATAAGTGATTGGCAATAATTATTTTGAAGTAGTTTTTAAAACGGATGAGATTGTGTATTTTGGAATAATGTTTGCAAAATATGGAAAGGAAAGAAAAGAATGGTTGGCACTAAAACAAAATGTCTAAAAAACGATGCTAACAGTTCACAATGGATTGCTGGTACCTACCCTAATGTATAGCAGTGAGGCATGGAATTGGCAGAGGAAGGACGAAAGCAGACTGCATAATAAAAATGTTACCAGTTGATTATTTTCCAATAAAATATTTGTCAATCCGAATATATCTAAACACGTGTTTAAGCCAGTGCCCTTGTCCGAATAAATATAATGGACAATTTTCGAAACCATTATTGTTCTTAAGACCACTTGTTCCGACTCTTGTCTGACAGTTTGTTACGAAATTTATCAAATCTTTCGTTATAGGCCTCCAGTCCCATTTTTAACAGGAAAACGAATAATTTTACTAGATTTTTAATAAATTCACAATATTTTATATCAGTAAGTTTTCTCTGTGTGAATGCTGTATAATTGAGATCCCTTAGGCGTGTGTGTGGTAAAACCATGTATGATAGTATGAGAAATGTGGAGATTTGCAAATAACGCAAGGCGGATGTAAGCGTAATGACTAAAATTAAGATAATGACGCTTATGTGGTTCGGGCATGTAGATCTAATTAACGAAAAAAGTAGTAGAAAATACATGACGCAAATGTGAGTGGTAGAAAAAATCGGGAATGCGCAAGGAACACATAGCACGATCAAGTGAACCAGATATTTGAGTCGGGCCATGAAGAATATGTATGAATGTGAATGAGGCAAGGAATGTGTGCCAAGTTGTTTGGTGATTCATCCTCTGTGCTCTCCTCTGCGTGGAAACGGCGTCAAGTTAGGTTAGTTAGCATGGAAATTAGTTAATTTAAATGTTTCGAATTCCTCATTGTTTTTACTTTACAAATCAACTTAATTTCGGAACCCTGATTTTTGAGACAGTAATCAGAATTTAATTCTCATGAACATTTCGATTGTAAATTATAGGGGATTGGCCTTCGGCAGCAAAATATTTACGGTAGGTAGTTGGGACAACCCTTTCGTCCCTATTTAATGCTTTCCTTGCTAAAATTATTTTTGAGGCACTGTGATAAATTACACCGGAAGAGTCCTGCACCTGCCCTGTTAACGTGTATCTATTATTTAACACACTGATGTATGATAAGTAGAATGTGTGTGTATTTCCCCTTCTCGATAAAATCCGAATAAATAGGATATTAAGAATTCAAATGCTAAAAACTGTTTTTGAAAAGTGATACAAAATGCTTTAAAATTTTATTATTTGAAACAAACACATCATTTTTTGACACATTCAAATTTATAAATCAAATAAAAAAAGTTTTAAAACTGGCTTAACTTACTTTTTTTCATCTAAACACTGAACTAACTTATTGAATACAAAAAATATACATACATAGAAAAAAGTTTTATAAAAATTATGGTCACCTCATTTTTTTGTAGTTTCATATAAAAATAGTTAATTTTCTTTGGTTTTATAGAGGTGTACATTTTAATTATTCTGTGGTTAACTTCTGTATTAAAATACAAAGATTAGTAATTTTTTCTCTTTCTGACACCGTTTAATACATATTTTTAACTATGACGGTATTTTGAGACCATATGAGCTGTTCCGAAAAGAGAACAAATTAGACTCTACGGGTAATACCTGTTTGTTCCCAAAACTGAACAAATTAGACTGGGGAGTTAAATTTTGTGTGTACTGAACAATTACGATAAAATACAGGCAGCAATTTCAGAGGGAATAAGTGCAGCTGACAGTACCTGACTGGGCTTTAGAAAACTGTGGTAAGAATAAAGTGAGTAAGAACTAAATCGGTATTGTATAATTTACTAACTATTATGTATATCATGAAAATCTGTACACTTCACCCGCCATAACACAGGTGCATCTCTACATCTCCAGCATTGCGGTTGAAATTACATTAAAAATGTATCATCAAATGTAAATTTTCTAAGAAATAAATATAAATTTAAAAAAAAAAATAGCTCAAAATAGTATTGGGAAGTCTTTAACCCTAGAATAACCTAGCCTATCCTAACCTAAGCTTAGGATAAGAGGAAAATGATAATTATTTTGATGGTAGAATTAATCTAAATATTCAAATCTGGCCACTAAACAGAACTAAAGCCCATTCCATTACAATTTTTTTTCTTATCTAAATTTTCGGGTAGAACAATAAAAGAATTTTAAGAAAATGATCTAAGATCATCTGCTACAAACTCGTAGTTTTAATTATTTCCAGGTTAGCAGCGGAAATGTGTTTTCGGAGCGTGGAGAAAAGTTTTGCTTTTGTACTCGTTTAACAAATAGCGGTTCACCTCGTTCAACATCAAGAATATGTTTTCGAAATTAAATTGTAAAAACCTCCCTAATCCGTATTCACAAAAGGAGATTTAAGCGCGTATTTTGTGGTAAAAGTTGACCAAGACCAAAATTCTCTTTCCGTTTTATGATTTCGTGAAAACGTCGAAACAAAAGTGTTTCCCGAAAAAAGAAGCTGTGTCAGTAAAGATGATTTTATGGAAGTTAAACCCCAAGCTATCAAAGTCTATCATTCGGCTAATCTGTCAGAAGTTCAAAAAGAGGTTTTGGGATCAGATATAACATAATCAATAGAACATTCTTAAATGTCATCTTTGCAAATCTCTTAATATTGTAAAACAATTTCGCTATCTGCGTCTTTCTATTTGTGCGCTTAGTTCTTCTATACTACGCAACTGATTTTGATAGAGTTTTCACTATAATTTAGAAAATTTGTTCCGAAAGGTTTATATATATATATATATATATTCGTTATATATACTCGTTCTAAAACCCTCATTAATTGTAACAATTCTAAGACTGAACATTTCAAACACTCGCTTGTACCTAGATTACATGAAATTAGTAATAGGTACACAGATGTAGCGAATCTGTTTAACTGCACAGAAGCTAGGTACAAAATGGCTTTAATATCATATCTTTTAAATCATGACCAATGAAATGTAATTCTACTCATACTTACGTAAAAAGCCAAATAAATATGTATATAAAATGAACTGCCTGGGGCAATTGAGGAAACTTGGGTCAATAATAATATTCAATAAGGTGAACCAACAGCTTAATTGGCACTTACCTCCTTTCAACCAAAACCTGAAAATAAAGGCATACATTTTAGCTATTGTAATATATTATATCATTATTATTTTTTTGGTAAACTAATGTTTTTAAGACAAGATTTTTTTATGCATAGCACAAAGGGTAACAATTATTTTTATAAGCAATAATTATTAGCCTGAAACACTCATCCACATTGAAAAATCTCCCGATAAAAGATACATGACGCCAACGGGACTTTAACCTGTTATATCATGTATCTACAATATCATATATTTCAATCAATACTAATCTAACCTAGTCTACCTATAAGTTTTGGATGTACTTGTATCTCTAACTTTTTATATCCACCTATAGTTTCTGTTAATTGTATATTATCTGATGTCACTGTTTATAATTTACTGTATATGGTATATTTTATACCGTTGATATTAAAATAAATAAATAAATATATCATGCATTCTTATTATATTTATATAAAGTAGAGAAAAGTAGATTTTTTGTAATCAATCCGTAAAAAAATATTTTTTGGCGCTTACATTGCTAACACTGGCTTAACCTTATGAGAAACCAAAACAATGTACTAAAGAATTATATATCTTAAAAAGCTTCATAACCACAAAAATTTACCCCAAACCATTCATAAGTCCCCGAGGAACGCCGGGTACACGTCAACTAGTGATGTATAAATGGTGTATGTAACTTCTTCTTTCCAATGTTTTTTTATATTCATAGAAATGAATTAAATTATATACATTTAAAATTAGTATTACTTGCATTGAGAGATATTTGTGTATTTTTAAAATGTACTTTTATATTTTGTTTTCAATTCGTACAAAAGAAGAGATGATTATAATTAACTAAAAAATATATAATAAATTCACTACTACATACTCGAAAAACAATTAATTTGTGTTTTTTATTCGTTCCATCCACTGTGCGATTGTTAAAAAGAAAATGCTGGCAAAATATAAATAAATAAAAAATGTGAAAAAGGGAAAAGTTACCAAAATGAGTTCACAATCATCAGTCATAAAACTTAAGAATGTCAAAAATAACGACACGATGGCTGTTTGGTTTCTGCATTGCTGCTACCTTGATTTTAAATAGAAAGTTTCTCAGAAGGGAAGATTTTGTCAATTTTACCAATTTTACCACTACGCTAATATTTGTGATTTCCAAATAAGAGGTATTTATTTCAATCACCATCAAACGGGCACTTCGCTATTTTGGTTGTGGTAAGATCACCATAACAGATAACTTGAACTAATTGCTCATGTAAATTAATGATGAAAATATTATTTTTAATTACTCCTTTTTTAACTTGGTCCCTTTCCACTCTTACGTAGAAATCTTACTGATACTAAATAATGTCAATTTTTTGAAATCAAGTGAAATTATTCATTTTCGTTTTAAAAACGGGACTGCAGGCCGTTAACGAATGAATTGACAGAGTTCCTAACAAAGTGTCAATTAAAAGCAAATGTTTTATGAGGACGGCGGCATTCATTCAAAAACTAATACTGTTATTGACGCATTCAGATTTACTCTGCATGACTAATGTTTCATAAGGTTTTTTAAGGAAAGTGGCATGCTATCATTTTTTTAACAGGATCGTTTTCTCCGTGCACATGAAGTATCGTAAATAATTCATTTCGGTGGATTTTTAGCTTTTTTAGCAATTTTAGCTTATAATAAAGTTTTTTTACTACAAGATAATTAATTTTTATTGATAGATGTATTCAAAAAAAAAATATTTTATTTTGAACCTTCCTCTCCAGGGAATTGCTCTTAAGGGTTATAAACTTTAGAATGTTTATTAAAACTTTAAAAAATAGGTTTAACTGAGCCAAATCCCTATCGGGTAAGACCAACATATATATCGTTTATTGAGAAATCTAATTTCATCCAATTTTGTTACACAAGAGTCTCAACTGCCCCTAACAGTCTGGAGCCAGTGAGACTATGGCATCGCCAAACTGAGAATGTTGTGAGGCTGAAGGTGGTGGGCAGGGAAAGATTGTGAGAAAGAGAAAGGTAGGGGAGTATTTGGTTATTCAGATCTGGTCAATGTTTCAATTCTAAATGGTGGTCTTACACCAGGGCAATACTAATAGTATCTTCAACTCCGGAACGTGCAGCAGAAATGCATATATGTCGGTGTATGTGTGCTTGATTGCCACTAAAAGTATAGAAGAATGCATCGTCATCAAAAATAAATCTTTTTGCCAAGTTTCAACTCGATCAGATATTGGGAAGTGGGTTTATTTCCACTTCCAAGATTTGCATTCATTCATTTAATATTCGAAAACAAACTATAAATTTAATAGAAGTATTTAAAAAAACACTACACTTTTTTCCATTATTTATAACTAAAATTTATAAAATAAGATTTTCGAAGAGTTGGGTGTTTTCTCCACCTAACCACAAAATGCTAGCAAGTAAACCACGACTTTACGAAAGAGTTTATTTATTGACTTGGTATTATTTACTTTCTTCGCCTTTTATTCCGCTTCTTCATTATTGGGTTTTGCCAAGAGATTTATTTTTATTGAGTTTGCACCTTTTTTAATACTCGCCCCCGGGACTGAAACTCGATAACGTATGATCGTTGACGTATTTTCCAGATTTTTCAGAACTTTTTGTCCCTTCGAAAAATTAATGTGATTTACATTAATACCCTCAATATGGAAGAAGCTTGTCATAAGATGTTGTGCTATGGTCCATATTCTCACTGTCCAACCCTGCGAGGAGACGTCGTGATTGTTAGTTATGTTCGTAAACAAATACTATGTTTCTTCAAACATTGCAAACTCACGTTGTGGAGTCATTTTAATTCCCCCTCAGGTCTCTGGAATATTCTGTTGATAAAATCCAAATAAATGGAATATTTCAAAACGTATCCAAAAACTAAAAACAGTTTTTAAAATGTGAAAAAGCTTTAAAATTTTATTATTTGAAAGAATCATAATATATAATTTGTGAAATATTAAAATTTGGAAAGCGAACAAAAAATTAAATATTGCTCACCTTACTTTTTGTTACTAAAATTACTGATAACAAAAAAATGTATTAAAACACACGTATTTAGTTAGACAAATGTATAAAAAAACGTTATTATGACCTAACTTTTTGTCAATTCATTTAAAAAAACACGAAGTTTCAATAAAAAAAATTGAGGTCGCAACCTTTGTTTTCATAAAGGTGCACATTATAAGTCTTCTATCGTTGGCATAAGTTGATTTGAATATAAAGCATGGTGTTTTCTCTTTCTTACACCGTTCAAATCCCATTTTTACCATGGCAGTTTAAAAGTTCACGAAGTTTCAATAAAAAAATTTGCGGTCGCAACCTTTGGTTTCATAAAGGTGCAAATTATAATTCTTCTATCGTTGGCATAAGTTGGTTTAAATATAAAGCATGGTGTTTTCTCTTTCTTACACCGTTCAGATCCCATTTTTCACCATGGCAGTAAGGGAGACACGACGATTTCTATGAGACCATAAAAATAAGTTGTTCCCAAAAGCGAACAAATTTTTATCCTGAGAGTTAAGTAAAATAATTTACTTTGTATAAACCACTATTTAATGAAAATTTTCATTATTCTGACAAAAAAACCATTGGTTTTGGAACATCTCGATTATTTTGATTAAATAGTGGTGTGTACTTGTTATTTGTTTTATTTAAGATACTTTGTTGATTGATATTATAATAGGATTAATTTGAGATTTAAGCAAATATTTTAGCCAATTTAGTTTTTGCATTTTAGGTATTTTATTTCTAATTGGTTAAAATATTTTTTAAATAGCTTTATAAGTTTGGAAAGACTGTCCGCTGGGCTAATTAAATTTATACATTTTAAAATTAATTGATTTTGGTAATGAGTAAGAAAATGTTTCTAGTACGTTAAATTGAAGAATGTTATTTGATGCGTTGCATTTGTAGAAATATTAATTTTACCAAGTTTTATGTTTCGATTTTTTTATCCCGATAAGTACTAAATAATTGTAAACGTGATTGACCGTAACATGAATATTAACAATTCATAAGTGAGATTTATAAAGATACATAATATGATTTTCGTCACTTACCAAAATAATGCAGGTTCTATACGATTCCAACAATTCGATAAGATTTACAACAATCTAAATAACTGCACAACTTTATAGAGCAAAACATAATAATATAAAATCATTCAAGTCTTGAGAATTCATTTAAACTATTTTTGTTGGAGTTAACACCATCGCACAATAAAATTTTGAATATCTGATATATACTTTTTTAAGTTTCACACTTTTCAACTTCGCGAATATCACTTTAAATTCAACGCACTCAAAAAAAAACAACAACCAACACTCGAATTGTATAATTACGTCGTATTAAATTGCATATCTTCACTTTTTTCTGTTATTTAAGTTCGGAAAAGTTTTAACGTCGCGACGCCACGTCGGTTACGGTTTAGAGGCCGGATCGACGTGTTTCCGCCGCCGTTCCTAACGGAATACTGCCTGAGGACGCCGTTCAACGCCTTCAACACGGACAACGGACTGCGATAACAGCGGGAAATGCGTGGCGGAAAATGCAATGTTTAATTTGTAAGCATTTGCATTTTTGCTATCCGGTTTTGAATGTAATGGATATTAGATCATTTGGGATCCAAGACGCTTGCTTTACAATGTTAATCGATATAAGACTATAATTAGTTATTTTCTCCACGCAGGATAAAATTTTAAGGACCAATTTTTTCATCCACTGTATTTTAACGTTCATACTGCAGAACGTCGCTGGGTCAATTCAAGATAACCAAGAAAAAATTTACGTGGAGTTTTAAAATAATATTATAAAACTTTATATAATTAAACGTTTTATAATTTTATGACATGAAACTTTATAAAGAGATTAACCACATTAATAATTGCATTACACTTCAAACTAACTTAAGATATCTTTTTTAATGGTGCTCAATCAACAAATTAGCATAAAACATAAATAAATGCCAGTTCATTCATTTTCCAAAATAAGTAATCCTATTTATTTTGAATATTCATTAAATGATGAAAATTTAATTTGTGTTAATAAAATTATTGATCTAGGCATTATTTTCGACAGTAAACTCACCTTTGTATGTCATATTAATAATATTATCAACAAGGCCCTAAAGACTCTTACTCTCAATAATTTAGGAACATTTATTATGTTATATAAAACCCTTGTCAGTTGCCAACTTGAGTATAACTTTACGTTATGGTCTCCATTTTTCAATAATGATTCAGATAACATTGAAAAGATTCAACGGAAGTTTCTAAGGTTTTAAAATTATAAATTGCATATTCCTATACAAAACATAAATTACAATTACCTCTTGGATAAAATGTCTCTATTGAAACTTTCAGAAAGAAGAATAAGCACAGATTTAATACTGTTACAAAGAATACTACATTTTAAAATTGACTGTCCCGAATTACTTCAATGTATCAATATCCATGTTCTCAAAAAATCATGCCGACATTTCTTACCTTTTTACTTCAATAACACCAGGACACTAGCTTACCAAAATTCTCCGATTCCGATACTTCTCGACAATCTCGGAAACAAATATTCTGATCTGGGTGATATATTTCATTTGAAAACTAATCAGTATAAATGTTGTATATTCTATCACTTTTATTCTTCTAGACACAAATATACCTATGTACCCATGTAACTTCTCCACTTCTACTATTTTGTTTTGTTGAATCTTTTAAACTCAATTATATGCTTGAGGATTCATTTTTGCCATTATGTTTACATTCTTCCTTATTTTATTAATTTTTAAGTGTTTACTCTGATACAAAATGCTTGTATTTTTTTAATAGAAAAGCCCACTAGGGCGTGTAATAAATAAATAAATAAATAATTAATCCTATTTTCAGTACTTATAAACTATAATTAGTATTAAATTAGAAAATAGTGGCGTGAGCCTACTTTATTGTCGACGTTCTAATGTTGCGTATACAAAATTGAGCCGAGCCTCTGCTGTTTTTTCGTTCCTTTCCCAGAATTCGAGGCTCGGCTTGCAAATGTATTCTTGCCCAAAGATGTTGCACTTCAATTGTTATAATTTTCACTTGTTGGCCAAAAAAGTCTCAGTCATTTTTAATAAGTTTTATTTATTTGTATGAAATAAACAGCTTATTTTCTTATATTTATTAATGCATTTGAGAATTTGTGCTAAAAGATAGAAGTTTTATTGAGTCACAAAACTAATTGTATGTGAGTAGGAAGGAGGAAAAGGAATATGGGATAAGTATAGGAGTTGCCCTGATTAATTTCACGCTCACGTAGTAATTTATGATCACACGAGTTACTACTGTTCGATATTTCTAATGAACATATATAATAATAATAAGAGTTTATTCCAGAATGTATGCAGGGGTAGTTCAATGCAATACATTCCATATTTTAAAATAATAACCATATAATAATTAGAATACACAGACATCCTTTTATGGAGGATATTTGAACACCTCTTGTCTCCAGGGGTCCAACAGGAGGGGACTCCATCCAGGCAACCCAAGGCAGGGATGATAGTGTTATTTGATTGGTGTAGTCTGCGCCATAAGCTTATCATGTGGTGGCGAAAAGCGCTCTGAAAGAGTGCACTCGTCCTACTAGAAAATTTCCGTAGCGTTGCAGTATCTCGGTAGGCAGAATAGTTGTGCGATACTCATTATTGTAAGCGACTTTTTGCTTATGCCATTGGGTTGCAGTGTAATTTATCCACAGTTCTGACGTGTACATCGAAGTGCGGAATGCGTTGAATAATATCCTTTTGACGTTTTACTGTAAAAGTGAAAACGCCTTGGCAGCATACCTGCTCTAACAAATATCATTCTTCTTTGTCTTTCAATATCTTCGATGTCTTTCAGGTCGTCTGTGATAATATGTCCCAGGTATTTGACGCTAAGATTAATATGCATTTCCTTCCGTCTAGCTATACTGAAGGTGTTTGCATGATTTCGTTTTTACATTTGAAAACCATAACGATTGATTTGGACGTATTATATACATGGTTATGATTTTTTGCAAAATCTTCACATATTTGGAGTAGTTTCATTAGTGCTCCAAGCGAAGGTGATAGAAGAACCATACCATTTGCGTAAATAATATTATTTATATATGCTCCTTGAACATGGCTACCTATTTTTGTGTTATCACGCCTTTATATATATGTGTGATTTTTTAGTCTTATGTAACCATAACATACGTATAAGTAAATAATTATTTCAGTCGTAAATCTCGAGTTTTATTATATATAACTGTAAGCAAAGATATTAGAAGAACGAGATATGCTATGTTGGCCGCCGGACCGTAGGCGGAGTACTACCTAATTAGGGTACTTTTAACGGTATCGGGACGTGTACGCACAGAAATCTGTTCCATGAATTAGTGCGGATACCTTTGCGTAAGCGAAGGTGTGCAGTAGGATTGGTGAACAAAACCAGCGACACTCGGCAAAACAATTCCACACAGTATGAACTGCTCATAGCACATCTCGTTCTTCTAATATCTTTGACTGTAAGTAATATTATAGCAGTATTGTGTGAGTAGGTAGGTCATATAAATATGTATAGTTTTAAATTACTAGTTGAAAGTCTTAATTATATCACTAGCTAATAGTCTTAGTTATAAACCACTAGTTATAAGACTTAGTTTTAACTCATATTAAAGCAATATTGTTTAAATACCCACTCGGTCATAATAATATGTATAGTTGTATAGTTTCAATTCATTAGTTATAAGTCTTCATTGTAAGTCACCAACTAATGATATTAGTTATAAGCTAAGAGTTGTAAGTCACTCAACCCAATTGAAATATATCTAGGTTATAATTCTAAGTGATAGGTGTTTAATATTGAAAGAGTTTTACGATTATCGCAAAAAATTCATGTTGCTGCCCAAACCTGTGTTTTTTGTTTTGTTCCATTCTTAAAAGTCGTACCTTCGAAGAAAGCAATAATGAAGATTTTAAAAAAAGCCCAAAGCATGTGTTATTTTGTTTTGTGTTTGAATATTTGTCGTCGCATATAGTTGCATATGTTTCGCCCTCCGTAACAATTTATCTCGTGAAAAAAAGTTTTAATTATCATCCCCAAGTTAAAAACATTAAATATTCTCGTGTGGTGATCACAAAACAGTTCGTGTTGTGAAAACAACGGTGCTGGATATACGTTTATGAACTAATAATGGTGCCCACGAAACTTTTCAGAAACCACCAGAACTTCCACATTAAACAATAGTCATTCACATGGTAAAGGTCTTCTTTTCCACACTCCTTATTTTCCGTATGTTAAACAAACACGACTGCTTGATCCTTTATATCTAAAATTACAGTCCATGCAAGTAACAATCTTCGGTATGCAAAAATATTACGGAGTAGGTTAAATGTATAAATTATGTTGTCAAGCGCCTTAAAGGTGATTTTCTCACGAAAACGGCGCTTTATAAATTATCCAATCATTATTTATTAATAACATAATACTTAATATTAACATTTTTGTTATGAATTTAAGTTTTTCAACACGATTGTAAAAAAAGTTTAAATATATTTTCTGGCGGATTAACGGTTAAAAAATTATATTCTGACGACCTCAGTAGTATTTAATGTGAATGTCGCCGAAGAATTCCAACTGCTCCCGCAACCGTCTGGAGTCAGTGAGAATACGACATGCCCAATCGGAGTATGTCGTGAGGCTCAAGTTATTGGGGAGGGGAAGGAAATGTTGGAGCTGGAGGTGGAAAAACACATGGCTATTCAGATCTCTTCACCAAACTATTACAAACAAAGCTTCAATTCTGAATGGTGGTCTTACACCAGGGTGATACTGACAGTATCTTCAACTATGGAACGTAACGCAAGTGCCTTCAAGTACACCCTATATTATTATTGATTGATGATTTGTGAAAAACACTAATTGATAAAATAAAATTTTCATTTTCAATTCTCATTCTATTTTTTATATTATTTTAAACTCATCCGAAATTTAATCGATTCATTCGTTCAAATAAGTCGAATAAATTTAGATAGAATTATTGTATGCGTTTAAATTGGTCAAATTGCGGCCACCTTTAAATTCTAACGTCAATTTAGGCCAAAATATTAAAGAAATATATATATTTTTTTTTTACCCAAAAATTTTACTGAATTTCTTGAACTAATTTTTGCACATTATTTTGCTTCTTACTTTCTTCGTTTGAAATGTCATATATATATTCAAGGTCTAGATTATTTGATTCGTTTGAAGCATCGCATTGCTCCAAATAAATCTAATTATTGTATCACGGCCAAAACTCACCTCGATATAAATAGACGGCTTCATAAACGTATTATTTATTATTTTAGATAAATGCGCGCAAGAGATCTAGATGCTGATGATAGGCTGGGACTACAAAATAATATTTTATATTTACATTAAATATTAAATGAATGTATTTTAAACATAGAGCGAATGATAATAGTACTATTTTTTTTTTTAAAAAAGAAAGACAAACTTTCCCTGGTAATCTTTTACTGCCACCACAGTAAGCTGAAAATGTTGCCTGTGTTATGATGGAGGACTTAGCCAGCCGAGGAATTGAACACACTACGCCTGGGTGGGACCAAAACACGATGTCAACTCGGCCACCGACCGGTAAACTGTATATAAATTAATATTCAAATGTATTTGTAAAACATATAAGGTTAATGTAAAATGTTTCATTTAAAGCTTTGTATATTTCATGTGTATTGTAATAGGATTGAATTAATATGTAATGCACAAAAAGGGGTATTTTATTGGTACCGTGATTTTAACTTGGGACCTTCCACTATTTGGAAATCAGTTCTAAATATTTACCTATAGAGATAACCTACCCTTTTTCTTTTTCTCTAATGCACGCAGTATCTATTAAATAAAAATAATTTATTTTTTCCGGAATACGGAGCGATTAGTGCGACCCCATAAATCCAATACAGGGTAGAAAGTACAACCAAAATAAAAACAACAAAAATGCATGTTTGTCTGTATGGAACAGAAAAAACGTTTATCGTCTGTACCTTTATTCTAGAGTGATGTTCCAATAATTTTTTCCACTGCTCTTCGATGCTGAAATCTGGACTCTGGAAGGATTCCATAATGAGGACATTTCCGGAGTTGTGTAGCCTAAACCTTAATCCTGCCAGGGAAAACCAGGAACACGCTCTTCGTTAATATGTTGGAAGCGCTGCAGTGTCTGGGAAGGCCGAACATTAATTTCATTTTAATGCAATGGAGTAGATATGATCAAGTCAATGCTGGATGGTGCCGGTAATTTCTGCCCACATTGTGTTATTTCTGATATACTGTATAGGATTTTAAATGATTTTTTTTAAATAACTTCTTAATAATTCAAAACACATTTTTGAAATACTAAAAAAAATCATAAAATCAGATCTAACACGTTTAAGAAAAAATTCAAGGAAAAAGGTTAATTGCGATAAACATTCGCAATAACGAGCTATTTCCGTTGACCTTACAACACAACTTAACGATTTCCATTGAAGTCCACCATTATTTAACAGGTGTGTAAAATAAAACTGGATAAACATATTGCATGATTTTATATTTGTTTATTTATAAAAAAAAATATTCGCACAGAAAATAAATCTTCTCGTTGAACAAACAGCAGAAAAATGTGCGATTGCCGGGATTTTTTGTATATTCTCGAAACCATTCATCATTTCTCTTCAATTTTCGCTATAAATATTTTTTATTGCTCGCAATGGTGGTCAATGCCGGTTATTTCATCATAAGTCACTTTGTGTCAATTTCTTTGTATGTTTCTTTCATTTATTTCTTCCTTCTTTCTTTCTTCAATCAGGCTTCTTCTGCAAGAATTCATTCGATTATGGCTAAATGAGTCATTTTCTTCTCATGTTTTTTCACAAGAGACACCTTACAAGAACACCACTCGTCGCTTTAGTGCTAATTGTTCAAATGTCCAATTGGTAAGCTTTACAGACGAAGAAGTTTTCTTTTTTTATTTAAATGAAACAATGTAAGTATTTAAAATGAAGCTATTTTCGTAAAGGTAAAGGTTACATTAGCTTAAGTAATTCTTAGTAAAGTGACTAATTATCGTTTTTGGGATTTTATTTTTAGTTTTAAAATGGAGGTTGAACACTTTGCAAATTGGTCGTTTAGACAATTAAGCACTAAGGCGAAGAATATGGTACATTTGTATGGCAACATTTTGGTAGGTAAGTACTTCATTATTTTGCAATAAATGGGCAAAACCAATATTTTCATTCTGGCAATGATATGTTTATTGTTTATGTTACGCATTTGAACGCTTATACATCCGTGGAGTCATTCTTCGACAGAAAAAATAATACAATATTTCAACCCCACTGACATAAAAATCTGTACACTACCCGAAAACCAAATATAAAGTTTATAAGAGTATATCGAGTTGATTCGGTTTTTCACAACAATTACATACATAACCTTAAAATACATGTCAACCTTACATTATTCATAGTTTTTTTGGGTTTATTACAAAAATGGCGACATAAAAATTATCAATTTATTTTTATTAATAACCTTCCGAGCGAATTATAAGTCAGAATGCATAGACCCACTAAATGTACGGGCGTCGCAAATCTCAACCTAAAAATGATTGAATTGTTCACATACTCGTAGCTTCTTCGGTTGCTAGAAAATATCACAATTAAAAAGCTCATATCTTATACCTAACAGTACCAACATAATACAATTACATAACAATATTTGCGTAATCCCAAACGTATATCAAATCATATTAAGTAGTAAGTAACACAATGCACCCGCGGAAATAATATCTGGTTTGTCAAGCAATCCGAGATATTTTTGACGTATCTCGGATTGGGAATGTGTATCTTTCAATTCTGACCAATGATGTCACTGCTTTTATACCGATTAATTCTGACCAATGGCGTGACGGCTGTGGTTTCGAATTATTTTTGACAGAATCGATACCTTGTTCGATGAAGTTTCAAAACGATTGTCTCGGACTGTGATTTAGAAAGATTTTTGACAGAATCGATTCGTCAATGACAATGAATCAAAATATTTCGATGGTCAAAAAGATCGAGTGAATCATCGATTGTACCCATTGGTATAGCAAAGTGGTAATTATTTTTCAATATTTTATTATTGTAGTCAAGAAAGTGGAACTTGTCTTTTCATTGGGATGGTTTGAAGTTTTAATAGGTTGTCGTGGTTTTACTAAAGTAAGACAGTGCATTCGAAAGACGAAACAGCTGTAACGTCTACAAATAACTAATTCTATCTAAACATATAATATCTAAGGGGGTTGGTTGAAATATTGAAAAAGATTTTGAGATAACCCAGGAAACAATTCTGTAGATGAAAGTCTAGTCTAGGGCAATACTGAAAACATCATCTACAATGAAAACTTATCCGTACTTTAGAAATCTTTTCTCGTTTAGTATGAAGTAACCGTATGGTCTTATTTTTCTAACATTACGTCTTGAACCGTTTATTGAAAAACTTTTATTCTCATTTTAAGAAAAATCCACGTTTCTCGCGGCTTTCTAAGAAGTTAAGTTACTTAGGTCAGAACTATCACAATTTCGTATTGCGTACAGATCCTATTTTATTATTATTTATCTATTTATTAATCTTGAAAAAAAAAATTATAACTCAGATTTAACTTTTTAGAAATATTCCCAATAGGCATTTATAATACCCAAAGATGAGCGTCCCTTGCTCCTTTTTTTAATTATAAATTCATAGCTCGGCTGTTTACTCAAACAGTCGAGCTATGAATTTACTGAGTCTACTCAATATAAGAGTACCAACTCGATACAACAGAATCATAAAAGGACCTACTTCAGTGTAACCGTTTACAAATAAATTATGTGGCAAACTCGCCAGTTCCTCACCTATGTAGCTTAGCAAACGAATATAAAAATGATTTCAACGTTGTAAACATATATACCAAAAATCTTTTGTTAAAATATTCTTTCCGACAAATTTAGATACTGACATTTATTTATATGATCTAATGTAATAAATTATTTTATGCAACCATTATTTATTACTAATCCGTGTGTAAAAAATTGTAAATATTTCATGTACTTCATGTAAGAGCCCCATGGACGCAAAAAAGAGTACATAAATAATTATATAAATAAGACCGATTTAACAATTGATTTTCAAACGAAATTCTCTATAAATATATATATTTTTTTTTTTTTTAAAAAGAAAGGCAAACATTCCCGGGTTACGAATAACCTGACAATATTTGAAAATCTCCTACTACCACCACAGTAAGCTGAAAATTTTACTTGTGTTGTGATGGAGGACTTAGCCAGCCGAGGAATTGAACACACTACGCCTGGGTGGGACCCAAACGCGATGTCAACTCGGCCACCGACCGGTCTAATATATTATTCTACATTTTAGAAATTACGGTTCATGTCAATGACTAGTAAAAATATTGAACACGAAACCTGTAGCCGCGTTCCTCATCATATTTCTGATACGCATAATTTTCTTATTGAGTCATCAAAAAAACATTACTTTGTATTTCACGCTTATGGTATTAATTTGGTTATAAAGTTATAAAGAAGTGTGCGCGTGTCATCAAACAGTAAAATAAATTTTCATGTCACAAGTAATAGTCATAAATATTTGCTACTTACAACAAAACTTGTAGCTGCTAGTTGATAAAATTTGTAGCTACTAGTTGATAAAACTTGTAGCTGCTAGTTGATAAAACAAAAATAAAATAATCTTGGTTTATAAGAATCCAACTACACATAAATATAATTTTGGGAGACAATAAAGACGATTTTAAAAGTATTGGTAGAATGACAGCTCGTGGTCAAGGGGTAAGGCTCTCGACTAGCAATCTAAAGGGTCCCCGGCGTGCGAGAGTAAATTTCGTTTTTGATGAATTTCTGTTACTTTACAAAGTATTCATTTAAAATTATGTAAGACAAGCATTCAGAATGGAAACGTTAATATTATTTTGAATTCGTATAGTTCACGTTTCTAGAGATTTTCTGTTCAGTGAAATTATGGTAAGTTGGCCATCGGTAAGTCCTTCCTTTGCCGAATTTATGCCTATGAATCTGTCAAATGCATTCAAGTTGTCAAATAGGATTATGCTGGACGTGTGGAACAACTAACGGGTGAGAGAGATTAATTTACGAGGAATAAGAGGAAGTAAAAGGGGAAAGCTTCCTCCACAACACAGGTGAACTCCTAGCGTGGAGGACAATATACTATACCATTGTATAACAAATATATTAAAGAATAAATAAAAAAAATAAAAAAAGCGAGAACCGACAAATAGATGCCTTTTAGCCAATTTTAGATTTAAAAACCTCAATGTTTTGGATTTTTCTATATGTTCTTAAATTATACACAAATAGTTTTAAAAATACATTTTTTAAGTATCATTCACCTTAGCACAAATAATATTTATTACGCGCTTGAACCATACCACAGCTGTTTCCGCCATTTTGCTAGCACAGTGACTACATTGTGGGTGATGCGCGCTCTCTCACTCGCTCGTGCTATTAACAAATCTACGTATGTCACCCGCCATCCGCCGCTGCTTTTTTAAAAATATTAAATTATGTTTAATATGATAAGACATTAACCATGTTACTAAAAAAACAACAGTTAAACGGTATTTTAGTTACACATTGAATAAAGACTGTATCAGCTTAGTTTTGAATTTTTACTAATAAATAAATCTTTAACCGTGCTTTGAAGGAACTGGCAACATCCATTTGGCGGACTGACTTATGCAAGTTTGGTTCTCCCGTCAAAATCCAGAATGACTGTTTTGATGCGAATATTCGCGAATCGTGTTTTCGTTCATAATTTCTATTGTAATGACCAATTCACTATTAAATTAGAATAATTCAATATATTATATTATACTACTTATTTGTGTTGTTTTTCGTCAGTTTTAGTCAAATAATAATATTATGTAAATTAAACTTAATTTTATTTAAAATGTGAGGTTACGTTTGATATATTATTTTTAAATTGACTTTCACGACGTGAATTTAATAATAGGCATTTCCGCCATTAAAAATATCACTCTAATAAAAACTCAAAAATAAAGACTGTAAAATTCATTTAGTTTATTGGTAAAAACGATTAATCGCAACGGTTAAGGAATAGCTCAAATCCCCACACAAACTTTCACTGCGGCTGGAGATTTTAATTAATTATTTTTCAGTACCACCATAACCTTACACATCAAATGAAAACACATTTTGAAACATGCAATTATCGTATAAATAGCTGCCATGCTCGATATCGGCGGTAAAATGATCTCTTAACGCGCATGCGTAGAGTCGTTGCTAGATGCAAAATCCAATGTTGCCTTATTTAAAAAAAACATAGACAAACTTTTTTATTAGTACCAACTCGAATCTAAACTTTTACAGTCTTTATAAAATGTGAAACAAAAACACCATTTTTACTGTTGCGAAGGGACTTTTGTAACGCTGTTAATAAACAGTAAAATATTTTATTTCTAATGGCGGGCAGTATTTTATGAACGTAGTTTCAAACATAATATAGCTAAATCATAATTAAAAATGTTAAATAGAAATATAACATGAACATAAATGTATATAGTGATTTGTGTTTAGGGTATTATGCCGTTTTGCGCAACCTACTTCTTTAGACAATGTTTCAGATAGCTACGGTAACGCAACACAGCATAATATTTCTAAAAATACTTTAGGCCGTGAAAATCTCGTGAAACCACTCACTCTAAATAATCGGAAAATATATTTTACATATCCTACAACCCTTAAAATCGTTTTTACTCTCAACGGTTGGCTGTAACAATAGAATTATTAACCCGTAATGGTCAATTCAATGCTGTTAATTCAACCCTTACTTAATAATGTATTCGATCTAACAGAAGGACTCGACGAAAATCAAAGGATTTTAAATCAGACAATGAAAATATCTCTAATGAATCTTTCTGAAGTTTCCGAAATAATAGGAATAATTTCTTGAATAGTTGTTAAATTACTTTTTGGCCTCATTTCGATTATATATAAATGAAACACTTTGTTTTTTTTACACTATTGATAATCTATATGTTTTAAAGCCATTGGCTTCTTAGTCAGGATAATTAAAACATGTGGATTGTTTTTAATTAAAAGTGGTGTAAACAAAGTGTTTAATTTATATATAATATGAACAATGTTTAACATCACAAAGAGTTCATTCTAACAACTGGACAGACTGAATTCATATAGATCTGATATCGCCAATTTTTATACGATCTATTGACCTCTACACGAAGAAAACTTGCCAATAAAAAATATTTTCAATTTATTAAGATTCTCTTGAAATTATTTGTAATCTGGTTAAAAATGGGATTGCAGACCTTTAAATAGCAAATTAATAGGTTTCCTGATAAACTTTTAGTTAAATACTAATGTATTCTCAATATTTCGGAAAACGTATTCATAAAAATTCTAACATTTGTGCATTTTTATCAAAACAAACTTAGGTGCATGAACGTGTGTTATTATATTGTTACGAATTTACTAAAATTTTATTAGAAAACGGATTCAATCCCGTTTTTAAAAGGATTACCAATAATTGCTAAGAGATTCTAAATAAATTAGCAATGCTCATTTTTCTACGTGTAGTGTAGGCCGTAAACACTATACAGGACTATTAAAATAAATAATCTTTCATAAAAAGATTTTCGATATTTGAAAAAAGAAACGTTTAGTCACGAGAAATTAGGAAAAATTGACCTAATTGCAATGGTTTATTTAAAAAAGATATTTTACAGTTGTTTTTATTTTTATAATCGTATTTCGAAAGTCTAACAAAAGAAAGTAGGATTCACCATAATTGTAAAAAATGTTTCCTTTTAATATATTTGTTATAACTTAATGAGTAATAAATAATAGTAAAATATTAAAATCAGAATTATTTCTAACATATATATGCATATGTATTTCATTTACGTAGGTACATAGAAATATAGGCATGTGTGTTAATTTTACATGGAGGTAGAATGACCTATTTTTTTTCGAAATAGATGTCTTATTTTATATGTCTTCAGGTAATGTATTAAACAATTTAGGAATTTTGTGCCACTTTTTTATATCTCTGTATACATTTACCGTCTTACTAATTAGATTCTTGTACACCGGTTCAACATTGTTATGGCAAAGCAGGCCTTAAGCCTGGATTAAGGCCTGCTTTGCCGTACCAAATAAGCGCCTAGGTGATAAGTTTTTTCACTTTGATAAGTGAAAAGATTTTTCACTGTTGCAACATTTACACCGTGTTTATAAGTAATAGGGTTTGTGATTTATTAGCAATAAATATTTGTGCTTATCTGTGTCTAGTAGGGTAGTATCTGTTCACAACTAGTATGAGTTAGGTTAAATATTCAAATCTGTTCCTGTAAAAAACTGTTTGTGTAAAAATCGACATAAACAGTGTAAATCATTGTCCTGTAAAAAACTGTTGGTGTAAAAATCGACATCGACAGGGTGAATCATTGTCCTGTAAAAATCGACATAAATTGTGTAAATATAACGCGGCAAACTCTATTCATATTTCTTCTGAAAATAGGTTCCTAAAAATCACCCAGAGATAACGGCCTTGTTAAACGCTCTAATTACAAATCGAATTACGGCAATTCGAGTGTTCTAGGTCGATTAATTACCCAGAAATACTGGCGCCATCTCTGGGCGGCAATTAATTCGCTTACTTCTTGCCATTGACCCGAATTGCTTCGACAGTTTAATTAGTAGTAAAAATAATGTATGAAGAACATAATCCTTCTGATCGTTCTATGGTAAACATACTTTATGTAAGAGCGCGTAGATGGCCTCCCGATTTAAACGTAAGAGATAACCAAAATGGAATTTGTCAATAAAAATTATTTTTTAAAATTAGTTTTCTACCTGCACTAAGGAGATATAGCGGTAGAAGTTTGTTGCACAGTCCCCTGATAGTTTATTCTGTTAACATGAAACCGCGCAAGAGTCCCAACTGCTCCTAACCGTCTGGAGCCACTGAGACATGTTGTGAGGCTGAAGGGAAGGGGGGAAAGGAGATGGGGTAGAGGAAGGAGGGAAATCTTGTCACCAAACACGGCCAAACTCAATTCAAGCAACGTTTCAATTCTGAACGATGGTCTTACACCAGGGCGATACTGAGAATATCTTCCACTCTGAAACGTGCCGCAAATATACTACATAGGTATATATTATTTTAAATGAGTAAATTGTGAAATAACATATTAACCAAATAAAATTTTCTTGCGCACGTCGGGATTTGAACCCGTGACCTCCAGTCTTACCCCTTGACCACGGAGGCCGTCAGCTATTTTCGATGAATATAAAATACATTATCTCTGGCATACAGACCATTATGTATCTTAAAGATGCTGCCAGAAAGTTGGAGAATTTGTTTGCATTAAAATCCAAATAAATGGGAACTTTCTGAAAGTAACTGAAAATTAAAAACTGTTTTTGATAAGTTATGAAATAAGCACATTTTATTATTAGAAATGACATTTTTGAAATATTAATATTATGAAATCAAACATAAAAAAGTTTTTAAAAAGGGTCGTATTACATTTTACTTCTAAACATTGAATTAAAATTACTGACACTTAAAAAACATTATGGCCACCTAACTTTTTGTCATTTCATACAACGAATAATTAATAAAAAAAATCGCATGAAAAAAAAAGGTTTCATAAATTTTCATCAAATTGCTGTCGGAACCTTTTTTTCACAAAGGTGTAAATTTTAATTCTAATGTGGTTATCTTGAATGAACTGAATAGATTTGTGAGTTGTTTCCAAGAGCGAACAAATTAGCCTTAAGGGTTAAGCGTCAGCATTCAGATTAATTCGTTTTATAAATGCAAAGACCTGCCTCTAAGCTTTCTACACATGACCACACAGTATCTAAAGCTCTATTACGAGAGAAAAAGCCTCCCGGAAGCTGCTCGCTCTTCAAATGGACCGAAACCGAATAGAAATAGTATTCACTGAGGGAAACGAAACTGCCATTGAAATTCAAAATATATTTTATTTTCTTTTTTCCGAAACCCACATTTCAAACATTGGTTTAAACACCCTTTTATTGAAGCTAGTCTTAAATTTTGTAAAAAAAAATCATTAAAGTTGCCTTGTGATTTCTTTTCAATGTTTCGCAAGGTCGTGAAGAATGGAAGAGCTGTTATTTTTTTTTGTAATATCATTGAACTTTAAAATGATTTATCGCAACAAAATGGCAGAACCGCATATTTATTAAAAATGTATATATATACAATGCATTACATTGTTGGTATTCCGCGGGAATCGATTCCGCAATCTCTCGACCTAAAAAGGATAAATAATCTAAAAAAACCTTGTTTAATATTGTTTGTAATAATCGATACTGGATGGCAGCACATCTGTTTGTAGCTGAACGCTAAGTGAGTGTGTACGGCAGACGTTAGCGTAATAATATTAAAGTTAATTGATATTTTCATTCAAACAACTTATACGTAGATACTAACAGATATATTTTATAAAGGTCATCTAGAAAACGAAAAAAAAATATAACTCTCGAATGCTATTTTATACACAGTCTCGCTGAAGGCTCAAATTCTTCATCTATCTTTTATTCATGATTTCTTAACTTAAAATTTTCATTAGCAACCCGAATATACCTACATACATAGATCAAACTTTTTAGGCATAAAATCTATATTTGGCTGTGTAATTAGAATGTTTATATGTTCAACGTGAAATCATTTTGAAAAGCTTAGGTTCAGTTCAATGGTTTAGTTTTATGTTAATGTTTGCTGAACACCGTTAAATAAACCTCGCATAATCTTTTCAAAATGATTTCGGTAAATTCGACAATAACATTTGAGGTGAAGCATAATTTGCAGGGCTATGTTGAAATAAGTCGGATTTCAATCAAAAATAATGTTAGGAATGGAAAGAATTTATTGATATATTCGTTCGTTTTTGAAAAATGGATGTCATGGTTTGTCAATAAATTAATGTTTTGATTATTTGTCCAATAAAAGATTTCCCATAAGAATACGCAAAAATTGCATCTTTCTTGTTCTCATTTATCATTTTTCATCTTCGTTGAGCGCTTTTCTGGGTCAAATGGATTTGAACCCAGCTCCGGGATTTGGAAATGAATTAATGGCGTGGAAGGGCTTAATGTTTCTGATACCCCCTAATGTGAGTATAATGTGTTTTTTTCTTTTTTAACATTCCTTATATATTGGGGAATATCGTGTGGCGAGAAGAGCGACAAAGGAAGTAGTGCCAGAATATTTCTTAACCATCATTGTCATCGGTATAACTGCCCTTGGAGAGTCCTATAAGGCTCTTGGAAAAGTGTAAGTATAGTTAAGCCAGTCTCTTGTTGTGTAGCCTCTGTTTTTTTGACCTAAAAATACGATGTTCTTTCTCAACATGTGTTTGTGTCTATTTTATAATAGCCTTATGCTGTGGTATTAGGATGGTCAATAAACAGATTGTAATTAACAAAATGATAACATATTATCTTAGAAAACAGTAGATAACGAAGAGACACGGGAAAACTTTGCACGCTATTACAATACCTATCTATATTGTTGTATATTTTTTGTGTTAAAATTTGACTGTCTTTATCATACAAGACATGTATTCTGTCAGGTACAATAATTAATTCAAAATCAAAAGGTTATTTATCGACCTATAAATCTGGGGCTTAATGTTAGAAGCGCCGATGTCAAATTTATGAATCGGTCAGGAAGGAAGATTGTTTATCGTTTTAATAAAATGACTACTTTTTATTTATGAGTATCGTGACCCCACTCAAATTTACCTGGTAGACAGAGATTCTCCACTCTTCGCCAAGGACACCGACGCACAGTGAGTAATTTCGAGTATCTAGCTCAACTTGATTATTTTTAATGTTTTTTCATTATAATATGGCTTTTTTTATGTGATTCAACATTTCTCTGTCTTTCCAAGGAAAATAACTGTATAATAAAATATAGTGTGCTGAAATAGACATTTTCCTCAAAATGTATACGGATTCAGAAAAAAATTATATACTACTGCTAAAAATATGTTGCGCTGATTATATTATGTATTACTTGCGTCTTTATTTGTGTCTCTTTTATATTTTACTTTTTCGGACTATAATATGTCATTTGAGTGAGTTTTCATGAAATTTTATATTTTTAGTTTTTTTGTTTTATATTTTTATTTTATTTGTTTTATATTTTAATCTTTATTTAGATGTATGAAAATTAATGTATCATATGTCGGGGTAGATGTTTGTAATTGTTGTGCCTATTTGTGTATTAACTGAGTCTTTTAATAAATGGATTGTTTTCCCCTAAAATAGTGTGCAAAAACCCAGTATAAATTAATATTGCTAAGAGTCATCACCATTCACACTGTAGTAAAGGTATTTATTTGCTAGAAAACACTTGATCCGACGATATTTAAAAAAAGTAATTTGGTGAATTAATTTCTTTTTGCATTTGATTGAAATTAAAGAAAGGAGGGTAAGGAAAATATATGAAGCAAATGTGAATGGTAGCAGTAGTCGGAGAGGCTTGAGGAACATGGCACGATCGAGTAAATCAGATTCAAGAGTAGGTATGTATGAGACGATGTATGAATGTGAATAAGGCAAGGAGTGTGTGTCAAGACCGAATTTTTTGGAAGTCTGTCCTCTCTGCCTACCCCTGTGGAAAATTTCATGATGGTTAGTTAGATAGTTATTTGATCTTGATATTTGCATGCTGAAGTTTACCCTAAATCTCCTCATTAGAGGTTTGCTGGACTCTGGAAGTTGTGGCAAAATATTTACAGCATTTAAAGAGTATATCGATTTGGAAGACAATGCAGAACCTAATTCAACTATTAAAGATTCATTAACTTGCAAAGTTTTCTTCACTTGGTAGTTAAATTTTTTTTTAAACACATAAAAACCTTCGTTCCAGTCTCACACAGATAATTTCCTTGAATCACTGAGTGCACTGCTTTCCTCCACATCTATAAAATATAATGATGTTATTTTATGTGGGGAAATAAATATTAATACTTTGCTTTAAGTAATATGAAAACTAAAAAATAAATTTCACCTTTGACTTTTCATAACCATTGAAGCCAAACACAATTTCACCTACAAGAGTTTCTACTACCATTTAAAGCTGTATCGATCATATTATGAAAATCATAATTTGAACCACAAGAATCAACAGATCATTGTGCAATATTGCTGAGTCACAGATAACAATCAAGGTCAAATTAAAGGAGGAATCATGGAAGTCCTGTCATCACAAAATGGTAATTCAGCTTTTAATAAAAAAAATCAATATTTGAAAAATGAGTGTGGAGAGTTGTTACTAGTAGTTATGTTAAAATATATTGTATATGTTTTTTCCCTACCTTTGTCCTAAATTAATCGCATATTAGATATAATTTTTTTCTTCTACATTTCATCTTTTTTCTTTTAAATTATTAGAAAAATATGTTATTTCACATTGTCACCATACGTGCTTACTACTTTATGGAAATAGGTTCCACCGGCTTAGTAGGTACCATTATTTATGCAACAATATTATTCTTTCAAAAAAACATTTTTTTTGTTATTTTTATTATTTTGTAAAATTATTATCCTCAACACAGTCCCAGTGGGGTTAATAATTAAAATGTAAACAGTGATACCGCATGTAAAGAAACAATAAATAAATAAAAAATATGTATCAATTATTCATTTCGTCTCGACGTACAGTGTTTCCTTTCATACAAACACGAGGGCTAAAACTCTAACATACCAATCAAGTACTTGTAACCCACATTTGGGGTGTATTTAACTCTTATATGATGAAAAGCTGTGATAAAGTAAACTTTAATAAAGAACACCTTAAACTCAGTAAACGACCTAATACTCCAAACGGCGAAAAGCGAATAAATGCATCTGAACATCTCATAAAGTAATTATCAGCCTTTCGGACTCTAGTATAAAGCAACCCGTGCATTAATCTTCAGTGATACATCACTCCGACTCATAGGCGATCTTTCGACTCTGGTATAAGACAACCCGTGCATTAATCGCCAGTTATACATCACTCCAACGCATTGGCGATCTTCGGACTCAGGTATAAGACGACTTCTGCATTAATCACCAAGTATACATCACTCCGACGCATCGGCGATCTTCGGACTCTGGTATAAGACAACCCGTGCATTAATCATCAGTTGTACACTACTCCGACGCATAGGCGATCTTTGGACTCTGGTATAAGACAATACGTACAATAATCTTCAGTGATACATCACTCCAACGCATAGGCGATCTTCGGACTTTGGTATAAGACGACCTCTGCATTAATCACCAAGTATACATAAATCCAACGCATCGGTGATCTTCGGACTCTGGCATAAGACAATCAGTGCATTAATCACCAGTTATACATCACTCCAACGCATAGGCGATCTTCGGACTTTGGTATAAGACGACCTCTGCATTAATCACCAAGTATACATAAATCCAACGCATCGGTGATCTTCGGACTCTGGCATAAGACAATCAGTGCATTAATCACCATTTATACATCACTCCAACGCATAGGCGATCTTTGGACTTTGGTATAAGACGACCTCTGCATTAATCACCAAGTTCCGACGCATCGGCGATCTTCGGACTCTGGCATAAGACAATCTGTGCATTATTCACCAGTTATAAATCACTCCAACGTATCGGTGATCCCCCTCTGCTTCTCCTATCTTCCACTTTGCCAGTGACTATGAATTTCTCAAGTTTCGAGTTCTCAGTTTGGCGGGCAACTTGTCCAATAAGCACCTCAGAACATATGTCTCTAAAAAATTTAGGAAAAGGAAAATTTTGTTGGTATTATATAGGGGCGTAATTAAACATAATGTGTCTTGCCATCTGCGATGATGATGGACAATGTAATGCTGTCCGGAAACTTTTCTTAGTAAGAAGCTAGCGCACCACGGCATAATACCCTAAAATTATCACTAAAATAACGTTTCTTACTAGTTAAAATCAAAAAAGATCAAACTAATCAAAATTCAAAGAGATCGATTGGGAAAAAGGCAATAAGTGGGTACCTGAGATAGCAAACGTATACCAATGTTTTTCTCTCCATTTTAATTAAGCTCTGTAATAAGTTCAGAGCAAAAAGGTTTCATATTAATTAGATTCATATTTCAAAGGAAATAGACACTTCACTCCACTGAACCAGTTATCTCTTTAAAATTCGCCTTATATTAAAGCCGAGTCTTATATATAAGTAGTAGTTATTATTTTTTGATCGTTTTTTTCGGACAGTTTAGACTCCCTTTACACACGAGTGTTAGACTCTCATAATGGTAAATATGTTTTAATTATAATTTGAAATTTGTACTTAATATGTTAATTTAAATAATTATATTGTATGTTATAATAAATAAATAAATTCAAAAAAATAATAATAATAAATATTTGGAATGAGCAAATGATTTAGTGGAGCATTAATTTTTCATAGTTATTTGTAAATTTCTAAGCTCAATAATTCACGATGAGAGTTGTGTGAAAAACATATCCACCAAATCCTATGCGGAACTGTGAGTAATCCGTAATGCCACAACGCACCGTTCAAGGCTTTGCTACAGCAAAAGCTCTTTTTTGTTTAATGAAAATAATTATTCTATCAATTTTGACGCCGCCCAACTTTTGATAGGAAAGAAATCTCGACATTCCTTTTCGTGTAGAGCTAAGTACCTAACAATCATGCCATTTCCGTCGAGGTAGGCAGAGCGGGTTGACCATCCAGTTTTTATATGAGTACCGCGCTAGAGTCACAACTAATCCCTACCTTCTGTAACTAGTAAGACTATGACATTGGACCCCAATGGTGGCTTGTTGTGAGGCTGAATGTAGTGAGAAGTGGAAGAAAATTAGTAAGATGAAGGTGGGAAAGTAACTGACTACTCAGATCTAGTCGTTTAACACTTATAAAGCCATTTTAAGCAAAGTTCCAATTCTGAGTGCAAGGAGAAAACTTACTGATATGAAATATTGTTAATTTTTTAAAAATTTTGTCAAATTGTTCGTTTTCCTGTCAAAAAAAGGATTAACGCATGATTTAACAAATTTCGTAACAAACAATCCGTATTGCACGAATATTTTGTGAGGAAGTCGGAACACGTGTTCAGAAAAAATAATAATACTTTTGCATCTCGTACGTTACATCTATTCGGACAAGGACACCCGCATGACCACGTGTTCAGATATATTCGGAATGACTTACTCATATATTCTGTTGGGAAAAGATCACGCAGTCACATTTTTAACAGTATCTTGATAAAAAAATCCGTAGTCATTTTTCTCTCGTGTGGTAGTCTTTCACCAGGGTGATACTAAAAGTATCTACCACCCTTACTTCATTCACTAATCCTTGACCCAAATAATTGCTCGACTTGATCGACGTCTTCTTCATTCAGGACAAGTCCTGCTTCAACAGCGTTTTATATTTTATCGTTACCCATAAAAACTTTCCTTCTTACTTTAATAAAGTCTGATGGAATAAAATGCTCTGACATGACCTACAATAAATCAATCAATCATTTTGATATAAATTTATTGCTTTTACGATTACCTTCAAAATAAAGGCCACAAAAATAATAATGGAAAAACATTGTATTTATTATTGCATTCCGTCAACTATTAATAATAATTAATAAAAATTATAATAATGGAGGTACACAGTTTCCTGAGCCTGTTCGTAGAATTGTTATTATGTTCGTTAAGTCCGGCGCGCCGCACAAAAGTAATAATAACTCTGATAGATAAATGTATTTTTATCTCAGAATCCCGCAACATCATACGTTGATTAGATAAGAAAATTTCTGCCGCAGTGTGCATCATTCTGGAGCTATAAATCTTCTCCTGGCATGACATGTTCATGCAGACGAGAACTCGAGGCTTCCCGAGAAGTCTATTAAAAAAGCAGATATTAAGGCGACATACGACTCTAATAACGGAAGGTTTGCTCGACGCTCACATTTTAGTTAATTCTGATGAACATATCACTAAAATCTCATATGTTTCTATGTAGAGGAATGTAATTATTTATATTTAAGATTCATGTAAACATGACCTTACCATTAAAATATTTTATGTAAAATTGTTTGAAAACTTAAAATTAACTGTAAACACCGGATTTTATATTTTAAACGATTAATTAGTAACTTCCCGAGGGATCCCTCTAGAAATATTTGAGATTTTAGTAATACGTTCATCAGAAATAATTAAAATAAACCCCACGGAAAGATCGATTTATTATTTTTATTTTGCCTGCTGGGGCAAAGTCAACCGTAGGTCCGCCCATTACGCCGGGCCGCGCGCCCAATATTGTTTTTACACGACTTCACTACTTATGTCGTTAAGATTCCCACTTTATTTTAGATATTCGTTAGGGAAAATTCAACCGCAGGTCTGTCCAATACATCAAGGCCGCGCGTCGCATACTTTTGTGCACAGCTCTGCTTTACTTACGTCGTTAAGATACTGGCTTTATTTTAGGGTATTGTCTAGTCTTATTGAGTAGTACAGATGTGTGGTCAAAATTGTCCGTCCAAATGTAATATAAGAGAAATCTTCGAGCGATTGGGTTCGTATATATATATACATTTACCATATTATTGAAATTAACATTCCTCAAAATATGAATATGAAAACATATGTTTAATATGTTTAAAGCCAACGAATTCACCTATATTTCGCCGTTTATCTTATATTTTAGGTTCATTATGGCAAGCGATCGCCCAAAACGTTTTTGCAAACTTGGCACAGTGTGCCAAAAATCGCTTGACTGGATATATAAATTTGGTCGTTTGCACAATTGTAACATTCATTATTTCGCATTATCTCAGCACTGGAATGTGATACGGGGTTGAATTAACTTTTGAGACCGTGTATATATTTTAAAATATATTGATTTCATATTTTTTTCTCACTATCTACAGCGAATTTAAATTGACAGTTTTCGTTTTTATTTTAAAAGGTGATTTTTGTGTTTAATCTCCACCAATTTAAGTAATTAATTACTTATTGTAATTAAGTATTGAGGTTTTTTTTTTCAACCTTCAATTTTTTCAAATTTAATAAAATGTTATATTTTTGGTATATATTATTACTGGTCATTTTATGTGATACTTGCCCTCAGAGACACAATGTTCTGTAAGTGGAAATAACTTCTAAAATTAAAAAAAAAAACAATTGATGACGACCAAAAACCAAAAAATGCCAATTCATCAAGAATCAAATGTGTTCTTACACTGCCAGTTTTAACTCGGGTCTGAAAGGGTTAAAATAAGTATATAATGTGGACGCTCCGTGAGTTCGTCTCCAGAATTTCTGCCGTCGAAGGCGAGCTGTTTTTCTTGAAGTCCTTCGTTTCCTTGGGCAGGGATACGCACACAGAGAGATGAATGATGAGATGGATGTTATTAAAAAAAACTTGTGTTCTAATAGATTGATTTATTGCGTTTAATTCTGAGGAATTGCAATGATTTGAGTTGTTGGCTCAAAGACTGTAAATTGTCGAATAATACATAGTAATGCATAGAAAATATGAAATGAAAGGTGACACACAGACGCAAATTTAATGTAAAGTATTCTACACATCGAGATTAGAAAAAAAAAAAAATTTTGAAATGATAAATAACAAAACATGAAGTGAAATATTAAATCAGACAACACAACACTAAACACAATGTAGTTTTTTTATAGTAACATTGTGGTTTTATACTGTAGCTTTATCTCAAAAGTCACCTGAGAAAAGTCACAAAAGACTGAAGATTCTAATGACGACCTCCGTGGTCGAGGGGTAAGATACTCAATTAGCAAGCCGGAGTTCGGGGCCCAAGCTCCGGCTTTCAAGTAAATTTTATTTGATAAATAATAAATAAATACCAATTGAGGTCCTCTAGTATGTATTATTGTGACAATTTTACCACAGTTTCAGGATACAACTCGTTTATAAATAGATTGCACAAACTTGGGAACTTTTATGCTAAAATCGCAGATACTTTTAACATGCTGCACTAATAACACAGTTTAATGCCACTTATTTTATTGAGGTCACTACATAACAGGTTTATGTTTTTGCTTCTTTCTTTACTGTTATTTTATTTGTTATCTTTTAATTTAATTCTTTAATTTTTCACTCATCAAAATTTAATATATTTAATTTAATACTTGGTGATGATCTGGCTTGTAGTCACACACACCATCAGGGAAATTAATTCCCTATGAAAAAATTGATTGGTTGATTATTAAATTCACTCTGCAGGAGAAGTAACAACTTATAATCCAGCCACCAAATACATAAAAACAGAAGACTCACCAGAAATATCACTCGCATTGAGTTTAGCTCCTTAATCCATAAATTCGGCAGCGGACTGGTGATCGGCACAATAATATTTGGATTTGCAGTATGATCTGTATAATCTGTTACCACCAGCTCTCAAGAGAGTGGAATTTTGAATAATGATGAATTAGCACATTGTAATTCCAAAAGTACTGCCACATTATTGTGACAAAATATTTTAATCCTTTAGTCTTAAATCGACCTCTTTTGACAAACGATATACTTCGGATGAATCCATCTGATTAATGCAAAGATGACTGTAATTTATTATCACTCACCTGCAGAGCAAAGTCTATACAAAACTGACCAGAGATGTCTCTTCTGTAATTTTAAAATTTTATTTCAAACTAATTTTAAGTCTACTGCTTCTCCAATACTAAAAAAAAAAACTTATGTACTCGTATGTAAATGGCACTAGTGCCGTAAATTCCAAATAAATAAATAATTTATTTGAAGCACGTTCCAGTGTGGCAGATATTTTTAGTATCGCCCTGGTGTAACACCACTTTTCAGAAAAGAAATATTGCTTAAAATGGCTTTGGCCGTTTTTGGTGACCAGATCTGAATAGCCAAATACTTTTGCACCATTTGCTTATCCATCTCCTTCTCCTCTCTACTACATTCAGCCTCATAATAAATCCCAATTGGGGATGCCATAGTCTCACTGGCTCCATACAGTTGTAATCGTTGCAGAAAATTTATTCGTAATATGAAAATAAATACATTAATTATCCTATTTTTTTAATAAAAAAGTAACAATAAGAGCCACATTCGTGTAGCTGGGAATTAAAATATTATTGTTTATATTATCATCATTTAAATTTAATGCAATAATTCAATTTATTGGAAGTGTTTTAGTAAAATATTTTCATTCTTTTCTTTTCAATTTTCTACAAAGATAAAATATGTATATTTAGAGTAATTTTAACTGAACTGCCTTAAAGAAACACAAGTATACCCACGAACTGGCGATGCCTATGTGGGATTTTTTTGCTATCATACATTTATGCATATTATTATTTTTATGTATATGCTGTTTATGAACTCGTGTGTGTGTACGTGTATTGTGTGTGTATGTTATGTATGGTGTGTAATACACTATATATGTATACATATGTGCATGTGTACATATACTTTTCTGTAATTCGCATTGTTTCTTTCTTTTTTTAATATGTATGTAAAAAACATAATTTGTATTTTAAAACCATGTATGTAACAAAAAAAAAAAAAAAAAAAAAAAAAAAAAAAAAAAAAAAAAAAAAAAAAAAAAAAAAAAAAAAAAAAAAAAAAAAGCTCTAAGGGAGTAAATTCGAAATAAATAAATAATAAATTTGAAGCACATAATTTATATTTTTGTGCTTCTGATTTTATGTCCGGGTTAAATCTTCCCCATAAGAAAAACTAAACCCTTCCACACACTTTTCCACAAATGATCATCTAGTCAATCAACATTATGCAAGTGCATTATATAAGCAAAATAAATACAAAACAATACAAGAACAATACGTCAACTCACCAGAGATCAAATAGGAAAATAATTCACCGACTCCAGATATTTTCATATCAGAGGGTTTGGCTCGGTAGAACTTCTAACAGGGCCTATAAATCCTACTGATCCCTCAACATAAATATTTAAAAAATCTTTCGTAAATTTACAATTTATATTAATAATTATAATTATATTTATATTTAAAATAATATTTATAAAGCTTGGGCTTACTTCCATCGGTATTTTTGTCTATTGGAAGATAAAAAAAATGGTTTGAGAATTTACCTTCATTTTCAGGAACTGGAGTCAACCGCATTATTAACATCGCCAAATGCCGATCGGGTAGGGCTGATATTTACTTCGTATACTAACTGCTGTTATGTCTTTGAATTTTGAGAGAAATTCAACCAAAAGTTTAAAGAATACTTTTTCATCAACGAGTCTATCTGCCAAGTTTCAGCTTGATCACATGTCTGGAAGTGGGTTAATTTCGGCTTCTTAGATTTGTACGTATTTAAAAAATAGTCAACAATTTACTATACACGATCTTAGTTCTAATACGGTGGTCTTAAAATACGTAAATATTTACATTTTTTTCAATTAACTGTAAGTGAGTGTATCAAAACAAACTTTATTTATAAAGTTGTTGTTATTATACATTACTAAAACAACAATCGATTCATTATTTCAAAGTGACAGGCTTACAATAATTACTATTATTTCGACCCATTGAACCTCAATTATCTTTGTGTGCCTAAAAACATTGTAGGTTTATAAAATACAAAAATAAACTTACAAAAAAGGGTCTGTTTATAATCCCCAACGAGTGGCCTACGAATTTTTCTATGGCCATTTATTTAAATTGGTCAACTATCTCGTACCGTTTATTTGGGTCGATAAAATTTAATCTGATGGAAACCTAGGGGGTTGACTTACGCATTTTGCCTTCAAACGATAGTTGGTCGAAAGAGGAAATTTGTAATTAGGAATAAATGATAGGGGAAGATAATGGGATTTATTTTCATAGAATCACTTGTTTACTGGGTTGTTAAATCACTTGTTTCTGTAAGTAACGGAAGATTTTGAGAAAGATATTAAAATTGGCGAAATAATATATTTAATTGTTTGGTTTGCTCTTAGGCAGAATAATAATACGTTATCAAATATTCCCATTTGTCATTCGATTTCAAATAACTTTGCTGTTTTTGAACGCATATCAAAATGAAATACTGTTTTCAAAAGCTGGCAAAAGACTTTCATAGAAATGATGCAATTAGTTATATTTAAAATTTGAACGCAAACATAGCTAATGTTTTTAAAATCGCTCACGGATAGTTTTTTGTAGTAAACTGTATTTACCACGTTTACGAAACAAAAAACACATTTAATTAAGCAAACCTTTTATGAAGGCTGCACATAATCACTTAACGTTTTTATTTTATAAAAATATTTTGAAAGTTTCATGGATTTATTTCAAACTAGCTGCATTCCATGCGTTTTTAAAAATCAGACGTAGGTACAGAAATCAAACACAGGTTGCCGCAAACAATATTCTTCCGGCGTAGCTCGGGGTTATTAATGGTTTCTAGTCAAGTTTTGGGGTGATGAATTCTAATAAACTGGGTGTAGTTTCAAGGTGGAAATAAAATAAAGTGCCTATTTGTTTCACGTCTTCTTCGACTGACCTCGCCTTTTTCTAACATTCACTTCCTCAAGATACATTCTGTTTACACACATTTCTTGGTTCATCACATACGCTTCATTTTACCACACATATTTGATTCACTTGATCGTGCCATATCTTCCTAGGGCGTCCAGAACCTTCTCCACCATCCTCTTCCACTTCAAAATTTAATATCCATCAGCTATACGGATGGTGCAAGCTAGTTTGTCAAATCTCACTCGAAAAATTACGCAAAATTACATTTCCAGAAAAAATAATGAAAAAGTCAATGTAAAAATAATAACTATTGAATGATTATATTACAAATCCAAACAAATTTATTTAAAATTTAGGAGCATTTTCGCAAGGAGAATTATCTACAAAAATATTTCTCTTCGTGGTCGAGTTTTAAGCGAATAATTACTCTAATGAATTTTTCATAATAATTAATTTTTGGTGGGGAATTAGACATCATTATTTTTAATTTTTTTATTCAAATCAATTTTAAAAAGTTAATAATTGCTCTTTTAATTTACATATCCACTTTGTTATTTTACTTGTATATTGTTAGGAATGGGGGGATTACGTAGGGCGCCAGTGTTAGGGATGGAGCTCCCCACGTTATAGCTCCATGTAGGCGGCATTGTTAGGAAGGCAGCTCAGCGTAGAGTTATGAGAGTCCAATTATCCAGGAAGGGTCGGCAAAAGCCTTTATACGGGGGACTTATCAACAATCCAGACTACACTTCTCTCGTCAAATGAAACCGATATCGAAACTTATGCACACGATTTGCACATATATCGAAAGAAATATATTATAAAAATAAATTAGATAAATGCAATAAGGACCCCAAAAAAATTTGGCAAATTCTAAAAGAAATATCCCACACATCTTCAAAGAAAAGCGATTCCATAACCAAGATCAAAATAGATAACGAGATTATTAAGACATCAGAACAACCACTAAAAGTATGTAATTTTGTGAATAACTATTTCGCTAACGTCGGCAAGGTATTAGCAAACAGAATCACTACAAATGACGATATCCCAGAATTCTCAACCCACTATACACACACTAATGTTTCTTCCTTTAAAATTCCATACATTACCTAAATACAAACACTAAAACTTATAAACGAACTAAAAAATACAAACTCTCAGGGTAGCGACAAAATAGCACCGATGACACTAAAAATAATAAAGTCAACACTTCTTATCCCACTTACCATACTTATAAATCGGTCCATTAAAGAAGGAGTGTTCCCAACTATTTTGAAAACGGACAAAGTAATTCCAATCCACAAAAAAGGAAACAAGGAAGAAATTAATAATTACAGACCAATTACAATTCTAAACACGCTTTAGAAAATTCTCGAGAAACATATCAAAAACCACCTTTTAATTTTTCTTAACAAAAACAATATACTATCACCAAATCAATTTGGATTCAGGGAAAATATGAGTACCTCACATGCCATAGCCTCAGTAACAGACTTCCTCAAAACAAATATAGATCAGGGTAAAAAATGCCTTGGAATAATCCTAGACCTGGCAAAAGCGTTTGACACAATTCACCACCAAAACCTGTTCAATAAACTTAAATATTTCGGAATCACGGGAACAGAACTCAAATTAATTGAAAGCTACATGGAAAATCGCACCCAATATACCTCAATAGAAAACACATGTAGTGACAAGGAACAAGTATCCTACGGAGTACCACAAGGCAGCGTACTTGGCCCAATCCTATTCCTTATTTATATTAACGATCTATGTCACCTCCAAATAGACGGGGAAATTATAAGCTTTGCTGATGACACTGTGTTACTTTTTAAGGCCACTGACTAGAACACACTAATCACAAAAGCTGAAGTTGGCCGAAATATTACAAAAAAATGGCTTGACTCTAACTTATTAACTTTAAATATAGATAAGACTAAATTCATAACCTTTAGCATAAACTCGAGAGGCCAACCCTCCAAAAACATCTACCTTAAAATACATTCCTGTCACCCAGCGAGCACCCCATGCAATTGTCCTCCAATCACACAAACCGAAAATATCAAATATCTTGGTATATACTTCGACCGTTATTTAAAATGGGACAGACATATTGAGTCGGTTAAAGTAAAGATAAACAAGTTGATTTACTTTTTCAAAAACGTGAGAAATATAGTAAACATATTTGATATTAAGAATATATACCTCGCAATAGCACAATCTATAATGGAATACGGCATTATTGCCTGGGGCTATGCCAGTAAAAAATACATAGATACACTGTATAAAGCTCAGAAAACCTTAATAAAAGTAATACTTAAAGTACCAATACTAACACCCACTTCAACCATATTTAAAAAATTCCCAGTGTTGAAGATTCAAAAATTATATTCTAAACAAATCCTCACTTTCCTTTACAAGAACCTAAACACATTTAAAACTTCACAAACTTCTCGCAATACCAGAACAAGACATGCACACCAACTACTAATACCAAAAACCAACACATCCTTTATACAAAAACACTACAGATTCCAGGCTATAAAACTTTACAATTCACTTCCAACACAATATAAAACATCTAATCTTACAGAACACAAAAAACACAAATGGAACTGGCTACAATCCTTTTAATATTAATTTTTTTAAATTTCACTTTTTTTTGGAATAACTATGGAAAAACTATTTTTATAACTATGGAAAAATCGATTTTATATTTTAAATTTTAATGTTTCTCTGTGTAACCAACTCCACTGTATTGTTTTAGAATTATATAACTTTACAATTGAAAAAGTCCTCCACAACACAGGTGAACTCCTAGCGTGGAGGACAATATACTTTACCATTGTATGACAAATATATTAAAGAATAAATAATAATAAAAAAAATAAAAAAAACTCCCATGGGGATGATAAATGATTGTATTCACAGGCAACAGGTACATTGTATGACACAAAAGAGGATACAGTTAACATCCTAAATTATTTCCTGGCTGTTAGAATTGAACAATCTCTCTCGTATTTGCTTTGGCTGGCAAGCTTGTTTAACAGACATTACAAGAAGGCACATAATGGGGCAATGGTTAACTACCACGCTTACATGAGCCGTTCCGGGTGATACAGGAGTTGAGAGACACTAGAGGCGTTACTCACATTCATGGTGGAGTAACAACCAAGGTGATGCTTGTCCATACGCGCCATCGCGCGCGTATCAGACTTCAGTGATGTAGCCGGCACTTCTCGATCGAGACCGGATTAATAGCAAAACAACCACACATGCTGTCAAGACCAGAGCTAGATTCCGAGAGCGCCTTCGTAGCAAACTGCCCACACATGGTGTTGGGACCAAAGCTAGATTCTGAGTGTGAGGGCGCTAGCGGCTGCCGAAGAAGCCGTTGGAGTTTGGCGTGGGTTGCGCAGTACGACGTGCGCAAGCCACCAGTGTTGCCAACCATCTCCGTGTAATTAGATTCGCGAGGTTTTTGAGATGCGTATGAGAATATATACGCAGCTACGTAGATAATTTATTTTGTGAAAATTTATCATTTTATGTTACACATGCCATAAAGCAGGTAAATTAATGATTTTTTAATCATTTGGTAGACACCTACATGAAAATAATAATAAAAAATATTTTAAAACCATAAACCATATTATTATAGTTCTCTTTGTGAAAACGCACAATGAAAACGGTGTTATCCCATTGGTTGAAAATTATAATAAAATTAGATAAGCGAAAAAATTAGAGCTTTTTTGAGCTTTGAGATTTGTGCTGTGAGCTTTGAGCTTAAGTTTTTTGTTTTAAGGCTTGAGAATTGAGCTTTAGACTTTGAGTTCCGAGATTCGGTCTTTTAGCTTTGAACTTTAAGCTTTTGGCTTTGAGTTTCGAGCTTTGTTGACCATAAAGCTTTTAGTCTTTAAGTTTGTCAAGAGTATTGGAGAAAGTTTTATGTCCCCCCCGTTGCATGGTCTTGATGCAGAGTTTTTTAAAAATTGAAATAGCGGCAGAGCGACCGTAATGATCCTCTTATTCCGAGCGTCGAGTGTGCAAAGTTTCATCAATAGAAGAAAATTGAACTGTAGATTTGCATTAGAAAAAGGCCACACTGGACCATTCTTATTTACATGTATAGATAGCTTATATCCCCGGCGTTGCCCATGCAGTTTTTTGAAAGCAGATGCAGGCAGAAATATTCCTCTTATTTTGAACGTCAAGTGGGCAAAATTTCATCAAATTTTATCAAAATTCTGTTTTAAAGGACGGGAAAGGGGGTATTTTTTAGAAATTTTATGTAACAGGTAACCTTCCCCTTATTTTGAAGGTCAAGTATGCGAAATTTCATCCATCCCGAAGTAAAACTGTAAATTTGTATGAACAAAACGAAGCTGCATCGGGACACTACATGTATGTACAGGTTTTAATAAATAATATATAAATTATGTCCCTGGCGTACCGTGCTTTTTGCAGAGTTTTCCAAAATCAGATGTAGACCGTCATTTTTCTCGTATTTTGGACGTAAAGCGTGAAAAATTTCATAAAAAGTATCAAAATGAAAGGGGGATGGGGGTGATTTTTCAAAATCTCTTGTAGACCTCTTGTTTTGAAGGTCAAATGTGCTAATTTTTATCATTCTTGGAATAAAACTTTAGATTTTTTTTCAAATCAAATCTACGTCGTCCGCCCGCTCTCCAGCCCGTGATAGTCAACTTTAAATAGTAGACATGTAATCTTTCTAAACAGGAAAAAAATCTTAACGTTCCTTCTTTCTAAGTATGTTTATAATGTAATATATCTTTGGTGACAGATATAACTTATATGGCGTGGCCCGAGTGGTTAATTTGGTTGCCTGTTAAGTTTTAGTTAATTGTCTTTACTTATTTGTTTTTTATAGTTATATAGTCAGTTATTGTTGTAATGGTAGCGTTTTATGGTAAGGTAAACTTATATCTTGAATATTTTCTTCGTGTAAAGTCGTAAATCATGAGAAATGAACATAGATTGGATAAAACCCCACCTCCCTTAAAAAACAAGATTTTTCAATAAAAATACTGCCAAAACCAGTGAAGTAGTTGGGGAGAATTCGAATCAAATCAGTGAATATTTTGCACTATATTCATACATAAAATATTTACCATTCGTAGTTCCGTCGTCGGTTGGAAGATTACAATTCATCAAAACAAATTGACAAGTCACATTGACGTATTATTACAACATATCTCCTCAAATTCTCTACCTTTCAAATAGCACTTTCATCATTATTGCGAAACTCTTCATTATTTTCAAAATTATAATAAGATCCATGCCAAATTATTATTTATTACTTTGAAATGATGCCGTCATCATTACTGGTAAGGATATTGGAAGAAGTTTTTCTTAGGAAAAACTTTCTTTTCTTTTTCTTTTTATTTTTTTATTTTTTTACTAGATACTTAAAATAATTTAATAACGTATTTTAAATCATTAATTTATAATGTGGGCCTCACTGTAAAATAAAATAAAATACAAAAATAAAGGTGGTAATGAAAAAAAATCGGTAATTATAGTACCTTCCACGGGGTATGGTTATACATAATAATGTGTGTATTGTAATGGTGTGGCATTACGTAGTATGTGTTTTATTCTTCAACGTTATTAATTTTTTGTTATATTGCCTTTTTTGTTATTTAATCCATCTTTTAATTTTGTATCTGACATGTTTTTTGTTTCCCTCACTTTTTATACCAAGTGATAGATTGTTGGGAGCTTTGATTGCATGATATTTGTGGTGTCTTTTTCCAAAGCTTTTGTTTTCCGTCGGAGTTTTTATGTTTTTTTACGCTTATTTAATTGATATTTGTATTTTTCGTCAAAACTTTAGTTAAGTAGTGTATAATTGACGTAATTCTAGTTCATCGAAAATGTTGATGAACCAGAACTGTGTCATGTCATCAGGTTCTGTCTAAACTACGGCAAGTTATTTAATTTAAATATTATATGATACACTCACCCGCAATTCTGAACGTGTAAAATACATGATACAATGCCAAAATTAGAATGCTTACTCTGCAAATCTGTTTTAAGTCATAATCCTTCGAACACAGGCTTCTCCCTTGTTTTTCAATTAACAAAATTCCCGTTATTATTCTCCACACATTCGCCTGAGACCTAAACCAACAAGCCAATTTCCCAAACGATTTAATGACATTATTCATAGTTTCCCAATTCATTTATTCTTGAAAGGTGGGTTTAGACTAACGGGGAACGAAGTTTTTAAATTAATTACTAGAACTAAGTGCCATGGCCGGTTTATACTAATTATTTCTACGGTCCTAATTAGGAGGATGTTTTCTACAATAATTAACTAAGGTGAGAGTGTCAGAGTTTTTTAAAATAATTTTTGGGTATAGCTACTTAATAATATAATTTAACAAATTATTCTTTCATCGGTATATTTAAATCGGACGTACATCGTTACACCGTGGTTTTTCACTTTCCAATATTCACAATCATTCCAACCTTGGACCGCTCTACCATCTAACTCAGAAATATTCAACCTGCGGCCCGTCATGCTTTTATAAATAATATATCAATAATAATATAATTGAAAACAAATCGCTTCATTTGGATAAAACAACTGATAATTGTTTAAAAAACTGATCACTTGTTTTTAGGTAAGAATATACAGTTCCACCATCCCAAAATTTCTTTCATCCCGTGTTTCTTAAAATTTTACATTTTATTAACTAAATGCTTTATTATCTTCCTTTTGTCTTCCAAGTAGATGATAATTATATCCTCACAGCGATCTTCCGTGATGAGGTTTTCATTTACATTTAAAAAATATTTTTTTAGTTGGTCGTTTACAGGTGGAAAACATTTAATAAGCAGTAATTGTTGATTGAAGTACTAGTTCATATTGAATTATTTGGCGGGTTGGAAATAAGCCGACGTGGCTCAGTGGTCCAAAGCGTCTGACCGGACATCAGAAGGCGCGGGTTCAATTCCCGTCGGCGGCATTTACGTCGGAGATATTTCCAATTTATATTGATATTACAGGCGACTGATTATTGCTTATAATAATTTATTAGGTGTAGCATGTTTTCTATTTCTGATCCTCCTATGTTTTGTATCCAGAATATTATTTGAGATTTAAATATTACTGTAGTTTTTTAATGAGAGTGGGATTTTGTTGTAGAGTTTAATAAAACACTAAAATTAGCTTATTTTATCCAAATGTTATATTAGTAGTTATATTTTAACTTAGTGATATTTTGGTGTTCATATTAAATTATATAAAATATTCAAACTTTTGTGAATGCGGGAATCGAAATAATGTGTACCTAGCTATGGTTGGATAGGCAAAACTTTTTCCTTCTATTACAATGAGATTGAAAGAAAACTATATTTTCTGTGACTTTCCAAGAATCGTCTGTGCATATTTACATTATGATGTTTTAAAATTAAAAATTTGCATTTCTCGGTGTCTGTTTACATTGAAAACCAATTTTACCAAAAACATGGAAATTCAAAAAGAAATTTCATTTAAGTAAATATCATTTTCCTTTGCATTTTAGTGCAATGCCAAGAAAGGCAAATGTTGCAGTGATTCCCAAAGTAGACGCTATTAAAAGACGCGATAAATTAATCCGGGGGAGGGGGTGTAAGGCCATAAAAAACATATTTTGTTTCATATTATAGAAAGAGCAAAGCCCCGGCAAGGCTGAGGTCCTGGGTTCAATTCTTAGATACGACCAAATCTTTTTTTAATTTTTCTATTTAAAATCTTCGTATGAGAGCCGCTAATATGGTCTTCAATAATTAAGTATTACAATTTGAGGTTTGATCTTTAAGTTATTTAAAAAAATAAGATAAAATATTTATCCTTGACTTGTAAAAAAGTCAATAGTCAAATCAACCCAAGACACTATCTAGAATGCATTTTGTTCGTTAAGGCGAAGTTTAATGCCAAATCCCTATTTTGATTAATCTTTATAACGAATTGGTGTACATTATGAAAACCAAAAAATATGCTTTAGTTAAATTGAAGATTTTCCTATCGCTTCGCTTGAGTAGAATAAAATTAAATAAATAAATAAAATAAAAATATAAATAAAAAATATAAATGCAAGCTACTACAAATATTTTTTCAATAGAAATGTATGAACGCATAAAGGAAACAACTTTAAAAAAATACATTGTTATAGCTAAGATTATCTGTGACTGTTTCACTCGATTAACTTTTTTGCTTTCTTATAAAATTATTTACAAAATAAGTAAAAACCAGTTTTTTTGCTTACAATCGAACGTTTCTAGACTCCGTTTGTCAAGCGATTTTAATGCTTATTACCTACGATATAATGTATACCAAGAATATACACATTTTTGGCTTATAGCTTCCTCATAAGAAACTTATAATCATACATAAATATAGCAGCCAATAGAAATATGCGTGTATGCATGTTGGTAGTTCTTATTAGGAATATGATAAAATAATATACGACCGAAGTGGGTAGGGTCAAATTGGCTCAGTAGTAGAACAAAGCTACGGCAAGGCCGAGGTCCTGGGTTCAATTAATTATTAGATAAGACCAAATCTTTTTTTGTTTCAAATTTTCGTTTTAGAGCTACTTATACTGTCTTCAATGATTAAATAATAATTTATACCGACTGAATCAATTGATGTTTCTCTAACTCTCCTATAAAATTAAAACAAATCTCATTACACTTCATTACGTGCTAATTTTTTTAATATTTTTCTTATTGTCCTTGATATCGCGCTTGTTACTGTTATATTTCTTTTTTTCTGTACATTATAATGTAATATTAAATATTATTTATTTTTGTGTCCGATACTAAAAGCATGATGAGAATATTTTTTTATTCCTAATGAACAATAAATCACAAAAAAATGTTAAATGATTTTTTCAGTTTCGTTTACAAACTCCGCTTAAAAGACGATGATATTTTATGATTCAGTAAATTTTCTTACCGCATCGCCTTTACACATTTTTTAAAAGATAATATTAGGATTGCTCGCCATGATGTCAGCCAACCTCTGATAGGAAAGAGCATCAGAAGAAAAGGAAATTTATTAATATTACGACCATAAGGCTGAGCTGAGTTTCGTTAATTTAAATTAATATTATCTCCGAAGTTTTAATGATTTCTGCCAAACAAATGTATTTAAAGTTACCTAGTTGGACAGGGCGGGAAGAGGTTGCCCAAAAAACATTTTTGAGAAGGGGACGGTGATTTAGATAAGTTTGGGAACTTCTGGCTAAATGCCATACAAAAATTATTTTTTTACAATTAACCACAGAAGTGCTGGAAGCTTTGCATGGGTTTGTTTTTTTTTAACGTACTGCAAAGTATTTTGCAGAGGAGTACCAAAGTAAACAATAACAATACTACAATCTTATTTATTCAGTTAGTGCAAGATTCAACATTAAAAATGTTTTCTTTTAAATTGTATCCTATTGTTTAAATGCAGGGGTACACCATTTAGTCCGGACATGTGGCTTTAGCAGGCACACAAAATTCAACAAATATAAGAACGCTGTGTTCTGTGTTATTTTGATATTCAATCGTAAAAGATCAATGGTTTCATTGCTTGTGTGGCACGTAGCGCCGTCTTGTTGAAAGTAAACGTTGTCCAGATCAATACCATCCAATTCCGGCCATAAAAAACATTAATCATTTCTTGATAGCGCAATTCATTCACCGTGTTTTCCAACTGTTGCTCCAGCTTCATTTTCAAAAAAGTAAGGTCCAATGACTCCGCCGGACTATAAACCGCACCAAACAGTCACACGTTGAGAATAGAGAGGCTTTTCAACAATAACTCTTGGGTTTTCCGAGCCCCAGATGCGACAATTTTGCTTGTTGACGAAGCCACCGAGCTGGAAATGGGCCTCAATACTCAAGATGATTTGCGTTTGATTCACTCAAGTGAATTTTAATATTTTCAATGCGTTGTTGAAGCGTGTATCCTTCCATTTTTATTAATGACGTAGTTTCTACTTGTCAAATGTCAAAAAATGACAGCTTTAAAAGTAACATCTACCGAAATAGCGGGCTATTCAAAATAATAATAATAATAATAAATTTATTTCACATAAAAATCATACAATAAAACATGCGGAAACTTTGACTAGCCAACTAGGAATGGATCCTGTTTAAGGCCAGTCAAATTGACAAGTTTAGTTAATATTATAATTTAGAACTTAATATAAAACAAAACCGGTTAAATAAATAACAGCCAGATAGTAGTAATAAAAAGACAGATCACCACAGGAGTTGTAAGGTAGAAAAAATGGGAAGGGTAGTTTATAAGTTTATAATATAGTTGGATGATTAGAAAATAACCGATAGCATTGATAAATAAAGTACAGATTAATACAGAATTGGCAATTGTGTTCAGAGGTGATAAATATGTGTTTTTGTATTGTATGGACTTTAAAAAATTATGTATCAGTGTTTTGACAATAATGTACATATATATTTTTTATAATTTTTTATAATGAGATTATCTATTGATCAACATATCTTCACTTTTTACCCTCCCTTAATCAAGGAGCCAGTCGTTGACACCTCTTATTGGAAAACCCTGTATAACTTGTATTTTATTGTAAGGTTTTTGGGGTTCCTTTTTCTCAAATTGCCTCAATTAGGTCACGGCCGTTGGGACACTTGCGATTTCCTTCTTTATTTGCTTTTCCTGACTTTCTCTCCATGAATATAAACACCGGTTTTACGCCTAATATGTCTGAAGGTGATGATAGCATGTTTCATTATTATTTGTATGTAGACATTATATAACAAGTTATCTTTGAAGACAGTTTTAACCACTGAAGTCGCAATATTTTTTGTAAATCAGTTTTTTTTTATTTTACTGTAGACAATAAAATCAATATTTGACACAACTATTGGGGAAGGATTCTGACTCATCCTTCTGACGGCTCGAATTAAATTCACTGAGCAAAACGTTTACACTGCACAGGTTTTCTTAACAGACTGGAAATGTTTGAAAAAATAGTTTGCAAATGTCATTTATGTAGGTATTCCGCACTGCCAGATAGGGACAAGTAACTGGGTAGAAGGTTGAGTGGTGTAATGCAGGAACATATATTAGAGGGAGATGCAAATAGTACGTCAACAACTACACTCAAACGCAAAATTTGAAACAGAAAAGACAGTAAAAGATTTAGTTTCATCTTAGAATTGAGCCCGAGACCTCTTCCTTGCCGAGGAAGCCTCTGACCTTATTCGACCATATCAACTTACGTAATGTTAAACTGTGTCATACTTCGATTTAGAGCTACCAACATTATTCAGCCCATTCCATCTTTCAGGATGCTGTGTGGAGGCTTTTTTTAAAAGAAAATAAGGAGAGGAAGTTTTGGGAAAGGTAAAATATATGAAGGTTGGGTAGGAATCTAGTAATCAGTGTGTCCAGGAGTGACGGACGTATGAATATATCTCTCCCACTACAGCGCTAGGCGGTGGGTCGAAAGAGCAGTTGGAGAGGTCAAAGGGTCTCCCCAAACCAGCTTCTTCCGATCTGGCATGCCACGCAACTGGTGGGCAGGTGTATCCTGAACACACCTCACCCGATGTACCCGGACACCCCTGCTAAATCACCAAACGTAGCGAACTCCTTGGGATGACATATGGCAGAGGTGTTGGTTATTAAGTAAATGGTTCCCGGGGCGGCGGTACCCAAACCCGAATCCCAAACTCACAACTCGTCGGCTCTTTCTCTTGAAACTCTGTGCGGTACAGTTGATTACTTTCTCACTAAAATTGGCAATAAATTCTACAAGATGATGAATTTTTGATTTGTATTTTTTTATTTATTTAACGCCTTCTTTAACTCACAGGCCGATGCCAAACAAAACGTCTGTAACCAAGTAGATCTTTCGACGACCCCATGCATTTTTCTGTCTTATAACAATCAAAGACTGTATTATTTTGTCTGATTTTTTGTAAACGTCGGATATGTAAAAAAATAGATAAGAATTTAACGTGAAGTGTGTTTTAATAGGGAATAATATAGTAAACATGAAAAAAAAATTACTTAACCTCTTCTTACTTCATTACTAAATATTAAAATCATATTGTTGAACATTCGGGTGTAAGATTTGTTACCAAAGTAGGTATAGTACAAGTGAATTATTTTAAGTGTCGACATTGTTCGGCGAATAAGTGTTCTGTCTTTGCATACTTTCCGTCGTTTATGGAGATTGTTGTTGGCAAAGTGATTTCTGGTAAATTATTCGTGTGACATTGACACTGGCCAGAACGGGTCGTGTTACAATATTTGTGGAAATCACTTAGCTTTTGGGGAAGTAAACAATTTTAGTAAATTTAAATTAGGTGTAAAATATGGCGTCAACTATCAGATCATTTCTTTGCGGGTGTACGTAGAGAAGATAGGCTATCACGCAACTAAGAATACGGAGGTCACGGAATCGAGTTCCGACGTGTGCAAGATCATTTTATAAAATTAATTTTAGAGTGAAATGTACTCTCATTATCGCCCTGGGAAAGACCACCATTCTGATTTGAAACGTTGCTTAAAATGACTTTAGCCGTATTTGGTGACCAGATCTGAATAGCCAGTATCCGAATTCTCCACCTCCTATTCCCCAAATCCTTCTCCTCACAACGAACCCCAATTGGGGTTGCCATTTTTCACTGGCTCCAGATGGTTGGGAAAAATTAGACTCTTTAAAAAAATCTTTGCGGTTTTAAAAACTAGAATTAAAAAAGTATTATATTATACATTATCTTTAACACATTTGCTGGTAGGAGCTTTTGTTACCATTAAAATTACCTGTGATTGATCCGCCCATGGGAGTGATTGGCCCTGAACCAGTTTTAAAACGTTAATCGATATGTTCGTTATCGGGGGCTAGTTTATTATGATATTCAAATCAAACATACTTTTTCGGTTGTGTGTCTGTCTGTGAGTGATTCTAACTATGGTTCAATGAGCTTGGATTTGTTTAGAATGTAAGTATTATTTTCAAAATTGGAACTGACTGTGTCAAGAGTGTTATGAATAAGATCAACCTATAAAATAACCTACCTATAACGTAATATTGGAATTGATGTGTTAAGAATAAGATCAACCTATAAATTAACCTACCTATAACGTAATATTGGAATTGATGTGTTATGAATAAGATCAACCAATAAAATAACCTACCTATAACGTAATATTGGAATTGATGTGTTATGAATAAGATCAACCTATAAAATAACCTACCTATAACGTAATATTGAAATTGATATGTTATGAATAAGATCAAGCTATAAAATATCCAACCTATAATGTAATATTTTATACCAAAATTTCATTTTAACTTTATTTCAATTGTTTAAATTTTTGCTAAAAACGGATTTTTATCGAGGTGTGTGGATACTTTTGCATTTATTATATCTATGTTTTCTGTGTGTGTCACTTCCACCATTGACGGATTTACCAGTGTGTATTGGTCACATTGTCAACCATGGTTTTTTGGGTCGCCGCAGTTGTCAAACCTGCGAACTCACCACCAAAACTGTCAGTTTCAAACGGAGCAACAGGCCATTATTTGATCAACAGCCTAGAGCAGTGGCCACCCTCTCGGCTTAAGACCGACAAATCCGCTTACTAATTTCGTCATCATTTAAAAAAAAATTGGAGTCTTCATCATTCGACGATGAGTATTCGAAAATCATCTTCTGATCCTGGATTTTCACGGGCTTTAGTCATAGAGACAATATTGACAAGGCCATTCTTGCTGAAATGATTGCAGACTAGCTGTTCATTAACTACCTACGCTTCAAAGGATCAATCGGTATTATGCCATTCTAATAACTAAACAAGCCTTGATGCACCGGTGCACGTGCGTGAAACTCGACGGACACGAACTTAACACCCGTTCACGGTTGACGTTGGCTTCATGAGAACGGGCCGTTTTTACGACTCGTTTTTGTGTAAGTCGGCTCGTATGTGGAACGAGCTACCGGCATCTGTTTTTCCTCCCTCCTATAATCCAAGCCTCTTCAAGGCCCGCATTAACAAATCCCTTTCTACAGCCCCTACCTTATTCCGCCTCACAACGCCGCCCAACCGGGTGGTGACATAGTTCCCCCTGTCTGTACACTGCACAGGCAGGGACACTCTTGTGAGGTGTCTCATAAAAAAAAATAATAATTATAATAATAATAAATAAATAAATAAAATAAATAAATAAAAATAAAAAAGCCCTTTTTGCCAGTCAGTTTTCACTTTTAGGATGTTTTACTTTTCAATAAAATCTTGAATTTTTAACACTTCTTTCATTCTCATAACATAATCCCATCCTTACAAAACATTTGCTTATATTTTCAATATTCATTTTATTTAAATTGATACCAGCAATACCGGAAACATTTTTAGGTATAATCTTAAATAGTCAGATTTCGACATTCCCAGACCCATGCAATTTATTATCAATTCTACAATAATTGTAATACCCCATGAAAAATCACGGGTCTGTGATCGTTAATTATAAGTTTGCCACTTTAAATAGTGGCTGTACTATAAGTGTATTTCATTATAAGCAATAATTAGTCGCCTGAAATATCAATACAAATTGAAAATATCTCCCGTGTTTTTTTTTTTTATTTTTTTTTTATATTAACTCCACACAGGAGGCCCTGAAGAAAATAATTTCCCTCAGGGCCTATGTCATCTTTGGGGATGCTTTGTGGAGGGTCTTTTTGTGGAGAGGAAGGAGTGAACATGGGTCTTGAAGAGTCCCATGTTGTAGGAGGGAGGAAACACAGAGGCCGGCAGTTCATTCCACAGCCGAGCTGTTGAACTTAAGAACGAATCGTAGAAGCGACCCGTTCTCATGTGACAAATGTCAACTGTGTGCGCGTTTGGCGTGTATCCCGACTACGCACCGGTGCCGAAGGGATCAATGACGCTTGCTCCTCAGAGCATCTTCCATTGTAATACCGTGTAAAAATAAATGCCGCCGACGGAAATTGAACCCGCACCTTCTGATGTCCGGTCAGGTGCTCTGGACCACTGAGCTACGTCGGCTTATTTCCAACACGCCAAATAATTCAATATGTACTAGTACTTCAATCAACAATTACTGCTTATTATATTTTTTCACCTGTAAACAACCAACTTTATTTTTGTAGGAAAGGCTTTGTTAGTGGTAAATTTCCCACTAGATGGCGTCGAGACATATTATATCTACATGTATTGGTGAAATATTTTGAATTGTCAAATATTATAATTTTTTTCAAATGATAAACTAATGTTTATAAGACAAGGTTCTTTTATGCATCCAGGAAAGGAGATAAAGGATAAGAAATTATTATAAGCAATATTGATATTTCAGGCGACTAATTATTGCTTATAATAATTTGTTATCATTTGTGCTATGCATAAGAAACCTTGTCTTATAAACATTAGTTTATCATTAAAAAAAATAATTAATGTATTTTCAACTTCTATTGAATGGCATCCTCTGCCATTTCCGCCTGAAACCAGATAAAATCACTCCACTTTATTACGACACGATCACGGCAGTTTTTTACGAGTACATTTCACCTGTCACATTAATGTTATGATAGAGTATATACGCATTGTGTACGCGGGACATGAAAAATGATTGAAGTGTCACTACTGAAAATCTGATACGAAGGATGCTTTTCATTTTAATTGGAATTTTTCCAAGTTTTTTCGTTCTTCGCAGACAGGAATTAATCTGAAACTGATGTCTGAAGTGTTTGTTTGCTTCTGGTTTACCGGCTGTTTGCCTTGAAACGATAACATTTTCTGTATACGATGTGCTGTGCATGCACCTATCTATTTATTTTAGAAGAGATAGGTATTTAAAACAACCTATTAACTCTCAGCCTACAACGTGTTTATCATAAAAGTCCTTATACAAAATTAACATACTTAAGCGTAGTTTCCCGTTTTCAGTTGACACCTTGTTATATTTTGATACATCTTATTCGAATGATGGTAGAAAATGTTGTTTACGCTGTAAAAATCACTTTCCATTATAATTTTTGTTTTTAAAAACCCAACCTTAGAACCTCTTTTATATTAAACGTAAATAAATGGTTATTATTTAGCATGGCTTCAATTCTATCGACGAATTCCGCTTATCTCCTCCGATTTAAATAGTCGTTACTTACGTTCTTTATAAAAAATTATCAAAATTTTCGCTACAACAACATCGATGTAGTATTTTTCTATCTTGGTAGGTACCTACACCAGGAAACTCAAAACTCACGAATGATTAAGTTTTTTAATCACTTGCTATGATTACTGAGTTATCGATTAATGAGTAATCGAAGATAGTGGTAATTTTTGTGCTTATGTATGTAGATGCGATACCGTCCTTGGAAAACCCAAAACGTATAAAGCACTCCTAATTATGGAGGTAATTGAAATTCATAAAAATTCCATTTATATTTTAATAAATACGACGGGACCAAGCTCAATAGTTCTTGTTATCCGGTAATTGATGGCTACCTCAGAACTAAACGCAGAACACTATTTTAAATGATGTAATGTTATTACATTACATCATTTAAAATAAAAGAGTAATAAAATTATGTAATGTAATACCATCAGAGTAATAAAATGATGTAATGTAATACCATCAGAGTAATAAAATTATGTAATGTAATACCATCAGAGTAATAAAATGATGTAATGTAATACCATCAGAGTAATAAAATTATGTAATGTAATACCATCAGAGTAATAAAATGATGTAATGTAATGTAATACCACCAGAGTAATAAAATTATGTAATGTAATACCATAAGAGTAATAAAATTATGTAATGTAATACTATCAAAGTTATAAAATGATGTAATGTAATACCATCAGAGTAAAAAAAATATTTAGTGTAATATCATCAGAGTAATAAAATTAGAGGATCGGAGTTGGCAGCGGTACCGCATCTACACAAATATGAACATACTTTACCACAATCTTGGCAAAATACACCATAAATAAATCACAATAATAATTTTGGCCGTGAAAATATCAAATAATACTTACTTATGTCGCTCATCGACAATTCTGGTTTACCGGTCCTAAAATATTCAATGCGTTGAACACAGATAAAAAGTCAAATAATTATAATATATCCGTGTTCAACATTGGCTATTTGAAAGTTCCTAACACTATTTGAAAAAACTTTTCACTCCATCATTTATTTTTAATTTTTTTATATCACTAAATTGATATAAAAAAATGAATATGAATAAAAGTGACCATGTGACCGTAAATAGGTAAATTTTCTACGTACGTACCATTATGAAGCTATGTTAAATGTGACAATGTGACCGTAAGTAGGTACATCTCGAGATAAGTGCGTACCACTATTAACCGGTGTTAAATGTGGCAATGTGACCGTAAAAGTGGTACATTTCAAGATAAGGTCCTATCACTATTAACCTGTGTTAAATGTGACCGTAAATAGGTACATTTCTAGATAAGTACGTACCACGATTAACCTGTGTTAAATGTGACCGTAAATAGATAGTTTCTAGATAATTACGTTCCATGATTAACCTGTGTTTAGTGTGACAATGTGACCGTTAATAGGTACATTTTTAGATAAGTACGTACCAAGGTTAACCTGGATATAATTTTGCGTATTTTAATCTTACTTTTAATAATTTTATTTTTATTTTCTTTAAAATATCTTTTTATCAATCACTTTGATCTTTATTTTTATTTATAATATGGTTTCTTTAATAATACGTATTTTTTTTTTTTTGCAAAATATTATTTTGTTATTCTTATATAAATTATGTACGAATACAATAATACGGGCATGAAACTAGTATGGTAGTTGCGAAGATCACCAAATTTGAAATTTTTTAAAGATTACAAAATATTCATTTATTTTTTTAAATATCTCTACACGCTATCATTGTTGACAAATAATATGATCTAAACAACGCAGGTGCCAACGTTTATGGCGAAGCATTTAGAAAACGTCAATATTTGCAGGGGGTGGTATGATGGTACTCTTGACGCAGAACAAAGGCCATTACTCATCTACACCTACATACAACTTGGACTGTGTCAATGTCATCCAAATGACACCAAGTAATGGATTACTAACCTCATGTGATGTTTCCGATCATATTTGAATTTGCTCCATGTTCCATGAGAAATAAACAATAACGAAAGATTTGATTTTAACAAATAATATACTTTTTATGTTCAATGTTGGAGTAAGCAGGTATTATTATTTATATGGAAAAGACGTTTTTATCATTCTGTATCCAAGTGAAAAGTTATTGCAAGGGCACTTGAGGATTTATTCTTATTCTAGTACCTACGCATAACTTTATATGGGTGTCCATATATAAAATTTTAAAAGGAACTAAAATGGCTAATAGTGAAAAAGCTGTTTACCTTCAAAACGATGATATTTATACATGAAATGATAAACAACCTATTACCAAAATGCTTATCAATGAAAATTAAATCAAACAAGGATATTCACAAACATATTACAAGAACGTGCAACGATACACTGATCAAACAACTGCAATCAGAAAACAATGAAATAAAACTGCAAATAAACAAATTGGAACAAATTCAAAAACAAAATAACATCGAAATACAAAGAATTCCATTTAAAGAAAATGAAAATTTATCAAAAATAGTCAACAATATAAAGGAAACCATCAAATGCGAAACGGAATTATCAACAATAACAAATATTTATCGAATCAAAAACAGAAACCCTTTAAAAAATATCAAAACAAAAAAACTAAGGACAAAATCATCAACCAAAAAAGAAATTATGGTTTCTTGTACACAAAAATATTAATTTTCCGGAAGTTTACAAAGTTTAGTCAATGATATTATAATAAATAAAAATATTATATCTGACAAATCGACCATTGCATAAAACTTTAACAACTTCTTTACAAATGTAATAGATTAAGTACTTGAATCTTCTAGTAAAATTGATAATACAACACCCGTAGACTCATCTTTACGCGTAGTCCCAACTAACGATTCAATTAATTCCTTAGAATATTTTCACCCATCAAAACAAATAAAATTGATAAACACAGTGACGGTTTAAAATCAACAAATTCTACAGGATTTGATGGTTTATCAGATAACACAATAAAAAATAAGTCTGCGCCTTATTGGGTTCCCATAATTCTTATTGATTTGAATAATATTGTATGTAAAATGGGAAAATATAAAAGTATTAAAAAAAAATTAGGTACCCAAACAATAGAACTGCCAGAAACCATAGTCATTGACCAAATAGATCAATGGTCTGCAACAATTGAAAGATTCAAGCTGGATTGTAGAAGTCATATTAATAAAAATAGAAATGTTAAAAGATATGTATTTAAATAATACTTAACTATACATTTATAAACTTCGATGTACAAATGCTAAAATAAAAATAATTAATCAGTTTATAATACTGAATACTAATTTTATGACTGAAATAAACCAATTATAATGATTTCATTGATTAAAGTACCTACCCACAACGATAATAATTTATATTTATCAAAAATCCTACCGATAAAAAAATTATCGTAATTCATTCATCAGAATATTATTTATGTACATCGATAACATTATTGGCGTCAGGTAGATATGCTGTCCTTGTTGTACCGGTGTTACAATGGAAGATGCTCCGAGGAATTAGCGTCCTCGATCCCTTCGGATCCAGTCGGGAAACTCGCCAGACGCGCGCTTGTCGGCTACCGTGTTTCCTCCCTCATATATCATGTGTCTCTTAAAGACCCATGTTCACTCTTTCCTCTCCTCGAAAAGACCCTCCACCCAGCATACCAAAAGACGACATCCTGAGGGAAACTATTAGCCTCAGGGCCTCCTGTGCTAGATAGGCAATCTTTTTAAGTGAAACAACAAAAGAGTCGCAACTGCTTCCAACCGTCTGGAGCCAGTGAGACTATGGCATCCTCAATTAAGATTGTTGTGAGGCGGAAGGTGGTGTGGAGGGTAAGGATATGGGGTAGAGGAAGGTGGGAAAGTACCTGGGTATTCAGATCTCGTAGCTTATAGTATCTTCCACTCTAGAACGTGCCCCAAGTATTTTATGTATAATTTTAATTTAAGATTTTCACCCGTGACCTGCAGCTTATTAGTCGAGAGCCTTACCCCTCCACCATGGAGGCCGTGTAGAGTTATTGTAAAATAATTTGAAATAAAACAACATCTCATGATATAATTTAACAACCTATTTATTTAACAACAACTAGATACATCAAAAATAGATTAGGTGTAATAAAAGTATTGTAAACAATGTTATAAATGTAATAATTATAAGGTACTCAGCAGTAAGAGGTACATTTTAGGGGAATCAAATGAATAATAATGACTTTTCACTGGTCAAAAGGAAGAACGGGTATATTTTGACTATTTGCGAAAATAAACCATTGGACTGTATTTAGTGGGCTAAAGATGGCAATCCTATTAGATGTACGGTCAGTAAATTAAGTCTCCTGTATCGTAGAGCGAGCCCTACCAATTTGTTCATGAACTCACCCGTGGGGAAGGTCACGTATTTCCTTAACGTAGTTGATCAAAAGATCGATATGTTTTTCATTTTCCACAACGCTCTTACAAGATTTCTGTCATTGCAAATACATTGTATAAACGATATAATTATAATGACCTAGACCCCGATCTGTAATGTTAAAAAATTGTACAAATTGAATTAAAGAAATCTGTTTATTTATTTATGATAAACACGATTGTTAGGGAAATCATGGGAATTTCACGTGGTTTACCAAAACATTCTACACTTTGCGTAATCCCACCAAAAATTATTGTTAGCTCAAATTTAGAACTAATATTATTTATTCTGTTTCGAAACGTGTTTGGATCCTGGTAAGGAGAATATTTCCCAGTTCACAGGGCAATCAGCGGATAGAAACGTGTCTGAAAACTACTGCAAATACACTACATACCACATCCTTACTTTAAACCAGCATCCCATGTACTCTGTACTATTATATCTGTTATGTGTACCTACCTACTAATAAATACCATGTTCGTAAAACCACTTTTACGTTGGTTATAGTGAAGTCGTTGCCAACCGTTATTTTTAATTAATAAAACAAAAATAATTTTTATTTTCATTCGAAAAACTATTTTATTGCTAGGAAGCGTTGAAAAAAACCCAGTATTGGATCAGTATGCAAGTCAGTTTTGTACATATTATAGTTTTGCAATATTGTACATTTACTGCAAAGACACATTTTACAAGGGTGTTATTCCACACTTTTTGGAAAGTGAAAATAGTTCTAGGAGTTTGAACTTCTGTGAAATTTACCGCATGACCACTAAGCTACACTAAGGCCTATGTTTCTTTCCCAAAAGTGTGGAATAACGCCTTTGACCAAAATTCAAAAAGTGTTTTGGTCAAAGGGATCCATGTATTTATTGTTTTTGTGTTTATTAACCGGTAAAAAATCATTTTAAATTCGGGATGGGGTAAAATAGAATCATATTAATTAGTCGTCTAAACGTGGCTAACCACAGTTTGAAAATGGCCTTGAAAGCCGATACAGCTGTAACAATAACAAAAACCAATAAATTTGATTTTAATTAAATTAAAAAAAATAAATAAATAAAAATGGGATCCATATTCGAAAAAATAACTCTTTCGTGATTTTTATGAGAACACAGCACTGGGTACCCAACTGCACGCAACCAGTGGGACTAATTGTATCCGAAATTGGAATTTGTTGCGAGTCTGAAGAAATTTAGAAGGAGATGGAAGTGTAGAAGAGTAGGGTTTATAAAAACCGGTCTATTTTGATAATATGGTCACCAAATACTGTTAATACCATTTCATGAGACGTTTCTTGGTCTGCCACCAGGGTTCACTGAGAGTATTTAGCATTCAGTAAAATGAATGGTTCTGGAAGAGAATTTTGTTTTTTAAGACTCCTCGAAAGTCCTTTGATTTTACTAATGAAAGGTTGGCTGCCACTGCTACAGAGAGCGTGCAGAAAGTTATCCCTCACAGAGCATTCCATTAAACAAAATCAAACTCTTCCCCGAGGCGAGATACAATTTGAGTTGCTTTTAATTAGAGCATAAATCGCGATTAGTTACCTAATTGTTCACACGTGTTTCATTGAACGGTATGTTTAAGCAGATAAATAATTATTATGTGACAGATATTAAAAATTATTCAATTTATAATTTTTGGTACGTCACATTTTTAAGCAATAAGTTAGGATTTATTTATATTTATTTCTTATCTAATTTCCTTTGGTAATTCGCAAAATATATTATTTCTCCGTACAGCAAGGACTTTTTACCCTCGGTTTTTTTTAAGGGTGGTCTTTCATTTCTTTTCCTTGTCTCACCTATGTGTTTGTGTTGCAGATTTACATTTTTTTTAGAAATTAATGAAGTTATGGCCAAATTATTTAACATGAAATTTTTTATTTGCCGAATTATTTACTCTTTACAAAAGCCGGGAGTAAATTGATTCATTACGTGAAACATATAAATATGACATTTTAAACACAAAAAATTTGAACTTTTTTTAACTTATTTTTAACGTCAAAGCATTCGTCGTTTGCGTTTGTGTGTAATAAAAACAGATCTGACGAAGATACGTGCTTGAAAACTTCAGCCGTAGTCATCGCCGCAACTTTTTTTAAATACCACATAGCAGAACAGGCATTCTAGCACAGCATAGCAAGACAAGAGAAATGGTGCATATATGGTGGTATTGAATTACATTTTTAATACAGTAGAAAATATAATATTTTAATTAGTGTTATTTTTTTAAAGACAGACAAATATTCCGCGGTTACGGATAACAATTTAATAACTCTCCTACTATCACCACTGTAAGCGGAAAATGTTGCTAGTTTCATGATGAAGTACAAGCCGAGTAATCAAACTCACGACGCCTCAGACGCGATGCCAAATCAGCCACTGACCGGTCGATTACTAAATTGTCTATTTCCCTAAACGTTGAGAAAATAAAAATAAAAAATCTTGTAAATTCATCGTACAATAAAAATAAATAATAAAATAGTCGATAAAAACGGATAATTTGATTATATTTTAATAAATTTTCAATCTTTCATATCAGTACGTTTTCTCTTTGTATGCATGCAAACGCCAAAATGTTAAATAATATCTGGGGTATGTAAATATAACTTGCGTCAGTTATTTTAAGGGTGTATAACTTTAACTCGAAACCCAAGTAACTACCGACATGGCACACATGAGTCGACACTTTGAGTTTAATGCTTTAAACAAATAGTACTAAGCAAGCTAACCTTAAATGGACATACGCTGTACCTACATTGTTCAATTTTGGAGAGGGTATGCCGAACTGCAAACAGGTAGATTTTAAGGGATGGTTTGACCCATCTAAAAAAGAAGAACACGAGAAAAGCGACGTTGGCTTGTTTCGTGTTTTAGTCATTCCAATCGGACCTTAAATTACAAACACAAAAAATTGTATCACATTCATTACGAAATTTTCATTTCAATTAAATAATGTAATTGCAATATACGATGCCAGGCAGTTTAAGACAGAGAGCAAATGATACTCAGTAGATGACAACATTTTTGTCTTTACAATTTAAATTTTGTAGACTTAACCTCTTGCATATATAAAAAAAATTGTGTTAAAATAACGCAAAGCCAATAAAACAATTTTATAAACAAAATAAAAGTTTCATTATTCGAAATTTTTTTTTTTTAATAATTTTAATAATCGAAAATTTCTCTTTGTTAAGTCATTTTGATTTGTTGAAAATAAATAATATTTTTAAATAAAAAAAAAAACACTCCGATCTTACTGATTACATAATTATACGTCATAGTGTGATAAAGATGGCCTTAAGTCTGGTTTAAAGTCGTTTTAATCATACAATCGTTGGGGTAATAAGTTAAGTTTTTCATTGTTCCGATCTTGGGCGCCGCGCACTAATTACATAGCATTAGGGAGTTAGTATTTGATCACGAACTTTAATATTTTATAAATCGATCGGTTTCGCTTAAAGTGAGTTTCATCAGGACACAATAACAACTCCATCATATATTATATCCTGATCTTGGTTTAAGCGATACCGGTCGATGTCTAAAATAATAAAGTTCGATTTAAATACGATAACATCCTTACTAAAAAATACTTCGCAACCATTAAACGATGTTTTTATTACACATTGTATAAAAACTGTAAATGCTTAGTTACGAGTTGGTACTAATAATAAATATCTTTAACTGGGCTTCGAAATAACTGGCAACGTCACATTTCAGCAGACTGACATGTGAAATTCCCGTCTTGAAAAAGTGACTTTATTTCCGAAATATTATTTTTTTAATTTACTGTTACCGGCTGAATTTAATAAGAATTATATAAATTAATAAGAATTATAAAAAAATAAATTATTATTAATTATATTATTAGAAACACTTCTTTTTTAGTAACATAAATGTTTTATGTTACTTATGCTGTTTAGATATTTATAAATCACAAACAGCAACGTTTATATGGCGCTAACAATGAAATCAAAATCACATTTTTTTGTTATTCTCTGTTTTTTTATTATATAAACGAGATAAAAAGTAAGGTGACAGTTTTCTTGCAGATTCCTTAAATAAAGGGAATGTTCTTTTTATGTTTCACAATCTCTAAAATTTTTCAACGTTTGGAGTAAAATTTTGGGTGTGGTTTTTCAACTTTTTTCATATTGAAATTATAATATTCCAATTTTGAAAATCAATGTATATTTCAAACACAAAATTTTAAGGTAGGCAATTTTTTCCAGATTTTTAAAATGGAATTTGGACAAAATGAAGAATATATAGCTCGTTTAAAATACGTTGGATTTATTTCGAAATTCGATGAGAAATTTCAAATTTATACAACAGATAAACAACTCTATATGGGAGTGTATACAATGTTTATATCTTTCCATGAACAATTTTATGACCTTTTCTACTTTTGTAATGTTTTCACATACACGGTCTCATCAGTGGTTTCTTCTTCAGGATAAACTTGTATTGAAAATTTAAAAAATATAACAATAGACAACAAGTTTAGACAAATAAGTATAATTAATTAATTTTAATAATTAGCGATGATGATTATATATTTTTATAAGAAACAATTATATAAATAAAATTAAATAATTATAACTTACTAACCATCACGCCTTTTCCTTTGCAGGGGTGGGCAGAGAGGACGAACCGCCAAACAACTTGGTCTTGACACTCACTCCTTGCCTCATTTATATTCATACGTACTCTTCTATTATTCCCACTCTTGACTTGGCACGACTCAAGAATCTGATTTACTTGATCGTGCCCGACTTCTGCTACTATTCACATTTGCGTCATATATTATCCTTAACCTCATTTCTTCGCGCATTCCATCTACACGTCCAAACCATCTATCATAATATCCATGGGTACCAGTACTCCATTGTGGACTGCTAGCTTCGTTTCTTTGGTCAATTTTTTGCTAGCGCCAACTGCGTTCAGTCCTCAATTTAGGGAGTTACCTACATTTACCTTTCATTCAATTTTTCTGTCAGCCTTCCCATCCCTAGTAAACATGCTTCCTAAATACATAAACTCATCCACCTGCTTCAAGAACTCCTCATTCACAACTATATTGCACACTGTTTTCGTATTTTATCTTTCAAATACCATGACTTTAGACTTACTACATTCATCATTAACTCATTATTCATACATACTTCGTTCATTCTAGACACAAGATACTGTTAGCAATCAGCACCATATCATCATCAACAAAACAGGAAACGTGCTCACAGATTACTCAAATTCGCGCCCAATCCCACCTTTTTCAATTCTTGCATAGAATTTTCCATGTATAGATAACCACGGTGATATTTAGCAGCCTTGCGGAACCACCGTTCACCCTAACACATGCAGCACCTCGCTCATACGGAGACGCAATTGCCTGTGTGAGATTCGTATTCACTCAATACTTGGACAACACCTTCCATAGCTTTTTCCTGTCGACTCGGTCGTGTGTTTTTTGTAGATCTACAAAGTCACAGAAAAGGTTCTGTTTTTTGTCAGAAACTCCTCAGTGAGCATACGCAGTAAGACGATCTGGTCCATGCACCCCCTCCTACTCATTAAACCACCTTGCACATCCCATATTTTATCTTTTGTTTCCTTTCTTACCCTTTCAATCAAAATTCTACCATACATCTTGCCAACTGAGCTTAGCAGGCTAATAGCCCTGTGTTTCCCACATTCCATACATGACCCTTTACCTTTGTATAATGCCATGATCACAGCTTTCTCAAATCTAAAGGCATATTACCTTCCTTTAAACATTCGTTAAAAAGTTTGCACAACCATGTGAGATATGCAATAATTATAAATTTAATCATTATTGCATTTATTTATTTATATAATTTTTTTAATTACTAACACACACCAGAGTCAAAGAGTAACTAATATGTGAAATAACTACAAAAATATCAAAATTTGAGTTAATAGTGGGGATCAACAGTTAATTGGTGAACTTACTGAAGACTTGGCTTACTGAAAGAATAAGGAAGTTGAGTGAAAAATATTTTGACTTTTAAAAAATATGTTCATGTAGATCAAAAAATATCTATTCTAAATATATAAATATATTTCTATATTATTATTCTTAGAATAAGTTAAACGTTCTTGAAAAAGCATTAAATAGAAATAAACTGAATAGGCTCCACGATTGGTCGAAAGAATTCTGAAGTCACATGTGTCGTGGCTTGTACATACAACGGATCACCGCAATGTCTATGGTGCATCTCTTTCTATTACATGAGAGATGGTCGGTTTAGATGAGAGAGGTGTATAGGCCAAACGTTTATTTGGGCCAAATCACAGCCGGTCGTGGAGTTAAAGCTTCCAAGTAAGTATATCAAATTATTAATTGTGTTCATTTATACGTTACGATAAATATAATACATTTTTACAGTATAATAATCATTGCGTATCTACCCATCTGACATTTCGCCATAACCACTAGTTTTGTGCAGGTATATTTATTGATTTCGCATGACATGATAATTATTCTCTACTCATTATAATATATATTATAATGTGGTGATGGCTTTTGAATATTTCATCTTTTGTTTACCATATAATAAGGCACTGCTGAAAACCAGCTGCATTCTCGGAAAAACCGCTTTATCAATAGGATCTATGTGAAAAAAATAGTTCCCATCTATTGTCAAATATATGTAGGTATTTGTTGTTATTATTATATGAAATGGATTTCTAAAGATACATATTCGTATAGTGCTTTATAATAATATGTTATTATTGCATCGCTTAGAAGTTTTTATTATTATACATGTCACATTACATGTGATTACACTTCAGGCCTCCGGGCAGAAACGTCTCACAGTGAACTGGGCTGTAAACCGTTATTTTACTTTTGGTCTTACTTTTCTGCGCGGCGGTCAACAAATAGCGTCTTCAATACCGTGCAGGCGGGAGAAGCAAATATTCTAACTTAAAATATTAATTTAACTATGAAATCTTAATCAATTTCCTTTTTTTTAATAACATCAATTCTAATAGACGGTTAACATTAGTAAAAAAATTACTGGAATTCCTTATTGAAGAATTATTTTTTTTCCATACAAAATGTTTAAGCGACGTGGTTCTCACAGTTTGAATGACGTCACACCCACACCCCGCCTCTTACCGCTCTGATTCCGCTTGTTTTGGCGGGCTTAATAAAATTTAAACTTGAGAATTAATTTAATTATGAAAACAGACTTTAAAAAAAAAAATACCAGTATTTAAGTTTGAATGCGAACATTGATAAAAAAAATAAAAAAATAAAACAACTTCATTAATTTGTTTGAGCTTACAATGATATATTATTATAAAGACTTTTAAAAATGTTATTTATGTTTTTCAAACTTTTTTTTGCTATATTTCTGTAAAGTTTTTAATTTTTGGTTTTATACCTATAATTGTAAAAATTTAATTTTAAACTCACTATAATAAGATTTACAATGTAAAGAACCCGTTAGACAAACTGCTAAAAAGCAGTTTATCGGGACTTTTTTGCGTTATACTTGTAAAGGGTGTAATATATAATAACAAATAAAAAAATTAGTTTCATTTCATTAAACTAATGTTTGTTCAAGAATTTTTTCACATAATCTTCTTCTTCTTCGATGGCGCTACAGCCCATATCGAGCTTTGGCCTCCTGCAACAGTCGCCTCCAACTCCTCCTGTCCTCAGCGGCTGACTTCCAGTTTGTCACCTGGAGAAGCTGTGCTGCATCCCCTCTTACCTCATCTTCCCACCTCAGTCTGGGTCTTCCCACTTTTCTCTTTCCACCTGAGTGACCAGTCAGAATTCTTTTTGGGACGCGTGTATCCGGCATTCTCTGTACATGCCCAGCCCATCTCAGCCTGAGGAGTCTCATCTGTGCAGAGATGCTAGGGGCCTTATATATATCGTACAATTCTATATTGTGCCGGATACGCCACTGTTCGCCCTCTTTCACGGGTCCACATATTCTTCTCAGCACCTTTCTTTCAAAAGTATCCAGCATTTCAGCCATCTTTACTGTCAGTGTCAGCGCCTCACATCCATATGCCAATACGGTTCTTACAATGGTCTTATATATGGTTATTTTGGTTTTTCTGAGGACACTACGTGACTTAAACACTGGCAGCAAAGAGAAGTATGTTTTGTTGGCTGCTGTGATTCTCCTTCTGATTTATGCTGGATCCTCATTGTTCTCTGTCAGGCTGGAGCCCAGGTAGGTGAATTGATCGACCACTTCGTATGAGTAGTTGTTTTTAAATATTTCACTACTTCTTCTTCTGTGTGAAGGGTTCCTGCTCTGTACCATCATTTTTGTTTTGTCAACATTAACTCGCAGTCCTACTTCCCGCGCCGCTGTTTCTAAAGGGTCGAAGACCTCCTTAATGGCTGAAATTGATCTTCCGACAATGTTGATGTCATCCGCATATCCGACAACTTGACTGCTCTTGAAACAAATATTGGAGCCAGTGTCTATTAGTGTTTTTCGTATTACATGTTCGAGCACAATGTTGAAGAGAGTGGGAGCCAGACTGTCCCCCTGTTTAAGTCCCTGTGATACTGTAAATTCTTCCGACAATTCTCCGTCTATTTTGACCTGACATCTTGAGTTTGACATTGTAGCTTTTATGAGCCTAACCAATTTAGGTGGAATCTGGAATTGTAGTAGTATGTCATATAGACACTCCCGATCTATGCTATCATATGCTTGCTTGAAATCAATGAATAGTTGGTGTAAGTCTATGTCAAATTCCCAGCACTTTGCCAAGATCTGTCTGACGGTGAACAGTTGGTCTGCTGTGGATCTACCGGTGCGGAAGCCTGCCTGATACTCTCCCAGTAGGTTTTCTGCATATTTATCAATTCTTTGTTTCGGTATCATGGTGAAGATTTTATATGCTGTGCATAGAAGTGATATGCCTCTATGATTTTCGCATTTTAATTTGTCACCTTTCTTTGAATTGGGCATATTATGCTTATTTGCCATTCCTCTGGGATTTTTTCCAGTGTCCATATTTTAGTTATTAAATTGAGTAGCAGATTTCTCAGATGCTCATTTCCATATTTGAACAACTCTGCCGGGAGGTTGTCTTTCCCAGGTGATTTTTTGTTTTTAAGTTTCTTTAGTGCAGCATTTATTTCTTGCATTGTTGGTGGATTCGCTGATTCTTCATTACTTGATTCAGTGGGGATGTTGGTAGGGTGACTTCTCGGGTCGCTATTAGGGTTGAGAAGTTTATAGAAGTAGTTTTTCCACACTGTTTTTATTCGTTCCTTATCTGATATAATTGATCCATCAGCGTCTTTGCATAGTGTTGTATTCGGTTTGAAACCCTTCTTGAAGAAGTTTACTCCCCTATATGCTTCTCTAGGATTATTATTGACAAAGTCCTGTTCCATTTTAAGCAGTATATCATTCAAGAATTTTCTTTTCTTTCCCCGTATCAGCTTATTCGTTTCTTTTCTCGCTTGTTCGTACGCCTGTCTTTTGTTTCTTGTTGACGTTTCCAAGTACTTCTTTCTGAGTATATTCTTTTCAGCTATCTTTCTTTCACACTCTTTATCAAACCACGGGTTCCTGGGCTGTCTGGGCATGTTTCCGACACTTGATTCCACTGCTCTTAAAATTGCTTCTTTTATATCATTCCAATCTTTTTCGAGTGATTCTTGGGAGTTCTGCTCAGTGATCTGATCTGGTAGGCTATTTACAAGGGCGTTGTGATACTGCTCTTTGCCTTCTGGTGTTTTTAGAGCTTCCGTATTGATTTTTGGAATAGTTGGTGATTTTCGTGTCCTGTTGTTTGCAATTCGGCTCCTATAGGTGGCCACCACCATGTAGTGGTCTGAATCACAAGAGACCACTCGTGGACGCTAGGAGTAGGACTATTGGTAGTGTTGCTGATGGAATGCAACAGTGGCGTTACACGGTATTTGATGAGTGACACATTTTTCCCAGCAGAAAATGCATCTCCGTGACCCTACCAAACTTTGAGCCCCTTTTTTCACATAATCATCGTTGTTTAATGTAGCCCTTGATCCAACTTTGAGAGCCTACCACATTACGCGTATTGAAAATGTTTATTTTTCTATATCAATTTTGCCAAAAATTAAGTTTTGTACGAACTGAGTCAAAAAAGTCACAGTCAAGAAAAGAAGCAAAGAATTTATTTATTTTAATAATATATTTTTAAGAGAAAGACAAACATTCGCAGATTAGGAATAAACTTCTAATATCTTAAATAATAAACGGACAATATTGAAAATCTCTTACTACCACCACAGAAAGTGTAAAATTTTGCTTGTGGTGGGATGGAGCCAGCCAAGATAATTGAACACACGACGCCTGGGTAAGACCCAAACGCAATGCCCACTCAGCCACTCTCCGATCAGTGATATTTTTACTTGATTGCTGTGGCACAAAGGTATTTTTTCCTAATCCACCCCAAATAACTCGAACTAATGTACACCGTTTCGTTGAGTCGTTTTTTTTCGGTAGGCGCATTATATATCTAGCGTCGAGAAAAATCTAGATTAACTAATTAATAATAAACCGCTCGACCTACTTAGTACCTACTCCCAAATTATGTACCTGCAGTCCAAATCGCATCGTAAACAAAGCAACCTACGTACTTCAAGCACCTACTTGTCTATCGACGACAATAACATCGCAAGTCCGTCTTTCACATTACGAGAACTCGACAGAAGGTTCGAGTCTACGGCCTATGCATAATTGCCGCGTTTTTGAAGGTTCCTGAAACATACAGTCTGTGCGAGTGCCTAGGATTTAGTTGCCATCCATCTACCTACTGCTGCCGTCGGCCGTGTAGTATAAATATGCCCGACGCAGCGAGTCAGTCAGTCAGTCATCAATCTGCCGCCAGTGGATAAATCTCACGAGTGACGATCGGTGCGCCCCCGCGCCCCCCGCAAAGGACAATATTCCCGGCTTCGCCCGTACCATCATGGACTCTATCGGGACATCATCTTAGCGCCTTGTCCAGATCGCCGTTCCTGGCAAGCGCTACTCGGATTACAAGCGCCCTGGTTCCAGTGTCTCTGACCAGCGCTTCTTCCACGCCATCATGACCACCACGAGGATACGCAGCATCCTCACTGGTCACGCCGCTCCCGTTCAACCGCCTACAAGGTCCGCCGCACCTTCGGCCGTCTCGTCAGCACTGGAGTGCCTGAAGACCTACGTTCTTCGCCAGTGCCTGACCTTCATCGAGTCCCGGTCACCAGCGCCCGGCGTCGACTCACTGACCCGCGCTTAACCAGCACATCACCGCAGCGTCCAGAGTATTCAACTTTTGTCCTACATCATCTCCTCGTCTCGGCAACTGACTCAATAAACACAGTGACCTTCACCACACGCCTTTTTATTTTCGTGCCTCTCACTATGATCCCCAAATATATATTTTTTTGGCCGAGTTTTACCCAAGAATTGTTTTACCTGAGTGAGCCTCAAGAACTTTTAATTATGATTTCGGTTCCAGTCTGCAGGCAACTACCCTTTCTAAATAGATAATATTTATTTAAAAGCTGCGGTGTAGAAAAACATGCATTACGTTTTTAATATCGTCTGAAAGATTTCATTTTAAGATTTTTCTATGTAAATTGCGTTAGACCAAGGTATAAGAACACCACGAAAGATGAAAGCTTTATTGGGTAGGAAAATACAGCTTCTTCAAACCTTATTTCATATTGAAAAGAAAATTTAATTTTTTGTTAAGGAAAATTCGAATATTTTGGAAGAAGAAGTGAAGTAGAAATATTGCAGTTTTGTCAATATTTTCTTCTGAGATAAACGCATAGTAAGTCATTCAACCACGGAGTTCTATCAGTTCATCTTTAAAGATGCTAGAAGTCTACGAATAAGTAAAATATTATAAACCATTGTTGAATTTAATTATTTTCCATATATAAGGTTCCAACATCTTTTCGGAGATCGTGCTTTCGAAGTGAACATTAACTAAAACGAATAATGGAATTCCGAGGAAACTCATCTAAAAGTTGTATTAAAAAATACCGAAATTAAAAACATTCCTTTTTCCACGAACGTTGTAACTATAAAGCAGTCTGGTTTTTCCGAATTGATGTGAACTTGAATCTTTCTACTAATTATCTGAAGCATTTCACGGCCTACGAAATCTGTATCACGTCAATATAGTAATTATATTTTTATTATTAGAAACATACTATTTGGGACGCGAGGTATACTGTTGACGGAACTATTACATTAACAATAATGTCGTTGTAATAATTAGCTTAGTAGGTATTACGTTCAATATTATCAAGTCTCTGTTTTATTCAACAGGAATCTTTTATTCTTTGGACTTTTCAAAATATCTTCATTTTTGACACAGGGAGTCAACTTTTCTACACAATATATTTTCCTCGAGGTTTACTGCTCGTTATCGCCGTGCATTGTGTAGTTTCCCCAGCTTTCTTTTTCAGAATATTGAAAACCCCTATGAACATCATAACTAAAGGTAGGCGGATATAATATAAAAGCAAATTTCTTTATTTGCTCGTAGAATTTTGGCGAATATCTGTATTATGGATTTGCATTCGTTCAAAAGTGCTCGCAACTGACATCTGTAAGTCCACAAATACAATACAAGCTACACAGTAGGATCCCAACTATACAATATTCAATAATTACCAGGTCATTGACAAAAAAATAATGACAACAAAATAAATACTCTAATATGTTGATCTATTAGTATCTTAAGGCGAAGCTTAATGCCAAATCACTATTTTGATTAATCTTTATAACGAATTGGTGTACATTATGAATACCAAAAAATATGCTTTAGATAAATTGAAGGTTTTCCTATCGCTTGGCTTGAGTGGAATACAAAATAAAAAAATAAACATAAATGCAAACTACTAAAAAATTTTTTTTTTAATAGAAATGTATGAACGCATAAAGAAAACAACTTTTAAAAAATACAGAGTTATAGCTAAAATTATCTGTGACAGTTTCACTTGATTAACTTTTTTGCTTTCTTATAAAATTATTTACAAAATAAATAAAAACCAGTTTTTTCTTTGAAATCGAACGTTACTAGACTCCATTTGTCAGGCGATTTTAATGCCTATTACCTACAATATAAGGTATACCAAGAATATAGACATTGTTGGCTTGTAGCTTCCTCTTAAGGTAAAAATTACGTACGATCCGATTGGGGGTGACTAGGATCCTGAAAATAGTTAACCGATCCTGTCTCAATGATAGTTTTCTGTGCGTTTTCAATACGACCTACAGCTGAGTTGTTCCTCCTCAAACAATGATTCAATATTCTATTATGGATTAACAAAATACAGACTATAGTATTTTCAGCTGCTGTAGTTTGAAGGTATACGTTCCGAAAAATGTTATTTAAGGGTTGTTTAAAAGGGTTATGAATAAACATTAATAATTTCAGACATTTTGCTTGGAAATCAATAAGGGCATTTGCAATAAAACTTTTTTTTCGTAATAATATAAATATTTCGTTTGTCATCACAGTTTGACAATGCTTTCAAAAGGCGAAACAGCTGTCACGGGTAATAATTATAATTACACAGCAGAACATGTTAAATATGATTTAAGATTTTCACGGCCAAAAGTATTTTTGTTATTTGTTTTTGGGGTGTTATGCCGTGTTGCGCTAACTCCTTCTTTAGCCAACGTTTCGGACAGCATTGCAGTGTCCATCATCAGGGCAGATGTGTTATTTGAGGTTGTGTTAAAAATGTGAGCTTATGTATGAGGTTGTGATACCGTGTTGCCAGCTCCAACCCTCTGAGCTAACATTAACGTATCATTTTTTAATTTAAAGTGGTTTTCTTCGTTTAGCTCTGGTGTAGCCGTCAATTACCGGATACCAAGAACTATTGAGCTTAGCTCCATCGTCTCTATTAATGTTTACGGGATTTTTATGAATTTCAATGGCCTCCGTAATCAGCCGTGCTCTATAAGTTTTGGGTCTCCCCAGGATTTCAGGAACAAATCCAAAGTAATGCCCGGTGTCAATCAAATGCTTGGCAATTGCCGATTTGTCAGGGTGGCCGAGTTTACAAGCTCTGAAGTGTTCTGAAATCCTTTTGGAGATAGTCCGCTCTGTCTGGCCTACATATATCTTGTCACATCCGGAACAGCTGAGTTTATACACTCCATCTGTTTCCAGAGGAAACTTAGTCTTTGCAGACCTCAGTAAGTCCTGTATCTTTGTTGTTGTTCCGAAGACAGTCTTGATATTTTCCTTTCTCAATAGCCTGGCAATTCTGTCTGTCACATTGTGCACATAAGGCAGGAAAGCACAGCCTTTCGACTCTTGTTCAATTCTGTCTTCGTTTGGTGCAGATTTGGCTCTTATGATTTGCCTTGTCTGACTTGCTGGGTAGCCGTTACGCTCCAGTGCATCGGTCAGCTTCGTAAGTTCCGCTCCGATTTTATGTTCTTCACATATTCTGGTCGCTCGGGTCACCAATGTATGGATAAGTCCTCTCTTCTGCGCTGGGTGGTGGTGCGAATCAGCGTGTAAGTACCGATTCGTATGGGTTGGTTTCCTATATACAGTATGCCCTAGGCTACCATCGCTTTTTCGCATCACCTCCACATCTAGAAAAGGCAGGATTTTATCTTCGTTTTCCAGTTCCATTGTGAATTTAATTTTGGTGTGGAGAGAATTAAGATGTTCCAGGAATTCGTTTAATTTCTCCGTTCCATGAGGCCAAATGGCGAAGACATCGTCGACGTAGCGCCACCATACTTTAGGGACAGCCGAAGCTGTGTCGAGTGCCACTTCTTCAAACTTCTCCATAAAAAAGTTGGCTAGTACTGGCGATAACGGACTGCCCATCGCAACTCCCTCCAATTGCTCAAATAGTTCACCCTGAAACGCAAAGTATCCCGTTTTGAGGCAGTGTTCAAAAAGTTTGCAAATGTCTTCCTCATATATCTCCCTGAGCATTGTCATGGAGTCTTCTAGAGGCACATTTGTGAAAAGTGACACGACGTCAAAGCTGACCAGAATATCTCCTTCCTCAGTCTTAACTTTCTTGAGCTTACTAATCAGATCTGTTGAATCCTCAATCCACGATTCGGTTTTTCCAGTTTGCATCTGCAGTAATCTCGAGAGGTATTGGGAAAGTTTGTATGTAGGAGCACCAATAGCGCTGACAATCGGTCTCATTGGGATTTCCTTTTTATGTATTTTTGGGAGACCGTACAGGGCAGGAGTTCTAGAGGCTTTTACAAAAAGCTGAGACCAATCCTCTTTCCTGATGCTAGAAGCTTTCACTAGTTCCCTTGTCTTTATATCAATCTTGTTGGTGGGGTTGTTTTTAATCTTCTTATAGGTGCCTGAATCGCACAAGAGGTCTTCCATCTTCTTTGTGTAGTCTGCCGTATTAATCACGACAGTGGCATTTCCTTTATCGGCTGGCAGAACCAAGATTTCCTCATTGGCGCGTAATTCTTTTAGGGCCGCAAACTCTCCTTTCGTGATATTGGGGCGGGGTATTTCAGCCCTTTTCAAAATATGGCAAGTCTCTTGCCGGATGTCCTCTGCTTGGACCTCTGACATTTTGTGTACTTTCATCATTGTATGTAGTGCAGTCTCTACACCACATACGATGGATTCCACAGGTATCTTTTTGGGGGCCACTGCAAAATTCATCCCCTTTGTCAGCACAGAAGTTGCATCTGGGCTCAACGCAAGGGTCGAAATGTTGATGACAACTTTATTTTGATCGAGATGTTTTCGATCACCTTTTTTGTCTCGGTTGAGCCTTTCAAACTTTTGTTTCTGTCTCGCATCTGTTGCGGGACAGAAACAGATGAAACAGATGCGAGACAGAAACAGATGCGAGACAGAAACGAAAGTTTGAAAGGCTCAGTTGTCATCAACATTTCGACCCTTGCGTTGAGCCCAGATGCAACTTCTGTGCTGGCAAAGGGGATGAATTTTGCAGTGGCCCCCAAAAAGATACCTGTGGAATCCATCGTATGTGGTGTAGAGACTGCACTACATACAATGATGAAAGTACACAAAATGTCAGAGGTCCAAGCAGAGGACATCCGGCAAGAGACTTGCCATATTTTGAAAAGGGCTGAAATACCCCGCCCCAATATCACGAAAGGAGAGTTTGCGGCCCTAAAAGAATTACGCGCCAATGAGGAAATCTTGGTTCTGCCAGCCGATAAAGGAAATGCCACTGTCGTGATTAATACGGCAGACTACACAAAGAAGATGGAAGACCTCTTGTGCGATTCAGGCACCTATAAGAAGATTAAAAACAACCCCACCAACAAGATTGATATAAAGACAAGGGAACTAGTGAAAGCTTCTAGCATCAGGAAAGAGGATTGGTCTCAGCTTTTTGTAAAAGCCTCTAGAACTCCTGCCCTGTACGGTCTCCCAAAAATACATAAAAAGGAAATCCCAATGAGACCGATTGTCAGCGCTATTGGTGCTCCTACATACAAACTTTCCCAATACCTCTCGAGATTACTGCAGATGCAAACTGGAAAAACCGAATCGTGGATTGAGGATTCAACAGATCTGATTAGTAAGCTCAAGAAAGTTAAGACTGAGGAAGGAGATATTCTGGTCAGCTTTGACGTCGTGTCACTTTTCACAAATGTGCCTCTAGAAGACTCCATGACAATGCTCAGGGAGATATATGAGGAAGACATTTGCAAACTTTTTGAACACTGCCTCAAAACGGGATACTTTGCGTTTCAGGGTGAACTATTTGAGCAATTGGAGGGAGTTGCGATGGGCAGTCCGTTATCGCCAGTACTAGCCAACTTTTTTATGGAGAAGTTTGAAGAAGTGGCACTCGACACAGCTTCGGCTGTCCCTAAAGTATGGTGGCGCTACGTCGACGATGTCTTCGCCATTTGGCCTCATGGAACGGAGAAATTAAACGAATTCCTGGAACATCTTAATTCTCTCCACACCAAAATTAAATTCACAATGGAACTGGAAAACGAAGATAAAATCCTGCCTTTTCTAGATGTGGAGGTGATGCGAAAAAGCGATGGTAGCCTAGGGCATACTGTATATAGGAAACCAACCCATACGAATCGGTACTTACACGCTGATTCGCACCACCACCCAGCGCAGAAGAGAGGACTTATCCATACATTGGTGACCCGAGCGACCAGAATATGTGAAGAACATAAAATCGGAGCGGAACTTACGAAGCTGACCGATGCACTGGAGCGTAACGGCTACCCAGCAAGTCAGACAAGGCAAATCATAAGAGCCAAATCTGCACCAAACGAAGACAGAATTGAACAAGAGTCGAAAGGCTGTGCTTTCCTGCCTTATGTGCACAATGTGACAGACAGAATTGCCAGGCTATTGAGAAAGGAAAATATCAAGACTGTCTTCGGAACAACAACAAAGATACAGGACTTACTGAGGTCTGCAAAGACTAAGTTTCCTCTGGAAACAGATGGAGTGTATAAACTCAGCTGTTCCGGATGTGACAAGATATATGTAGGCCAGACAGAGCGGACTATCTCCAAAAGGATTTCAGAACACTTCAGAGCTTGTAAACTCGGCCACCCTGACAAATCGGCAATTGCCAAGCATTTGATTGACACCGGGCATTACTTTGGATTTGTTCCTGAAATCCTGGGGAGACCCAAAACTTATAGAGCACGGCTGATTACGGAGGCCATTGAAATTCATAAAAATCCCGTAAACATTAATAGAGACGATGGAGCTAAGCTCAATAGTTCTTGGTATCCGGTAATTGACGGCTACACCAGAGCTAAACGAAGAAAACCACTTTAAATTAAAAAATGATACGTTAATGTTAGCTCAGAGGGTTGGAGCTGGCAACACGGTATCACAACCTCATACATAAGCTCACATTTTTAACACAACCTCAAATAACACATCTGCCCTGATGATGGACACTGCAATGCTGTCCGAAACGTTGGCTAAAGAAGGAGTTAGCGCAACACGGCATAACACCCCAAAAACAAATAACAAAAAAAAGCAGAACATGTTTATAATTTTTTTTTTTTTGTAAATTAATTAAAAATATTATTAAATATATAAAATTTAAAAAAAAACTAAGACAGGATAATAAAGAATATAGTACAACAGCCAGAATCGACATGAACACAGTTTCTACTCATACAAATGCATTACTTACACACAGCATATTTCATATTTCGCATTCCAATGAAAAGAATAATCCAGTGAAACAGAAAGTTTAACGCAATATATTTATACAGTTAGCAGTTAGCAGTTATCAGTTAAAAACCCGACCCGCGGGTTTTTGCTACTACGCCCTGAGGGCGGCACTTAGTTGGACATCGCCCAGTTTAAGTGATACTAACAACAGTTAACCTATAATAACCCAACCTAACCTAACCTAACATATCATTTTATTATACATATAAGTAAATGTAATAAGAACATGTACATTTTATTTTAAATATAAGTATATATCCGATTAGAGATTTGTTGGCTAATTTTACAATCAACGAAGCGTTTCTAGCTTTCAATTGTGTTTCATGTTTTTTATTGGGTTTGCATTGCCTACACTTCCTTAAAACAAACGTTCTGTCAAAATGGTGCGAAATTATTATTTACGTAAATAATATTAAATATCAATATTTTTTTAAATCGTAAATGCAAAGAGTTGTTGTTTATTATCATTAAGTTGAATCAAATGCTTGTTTTCTTTTTAAATGCGTATTAAAATGGTAGTTTGGTAGTTTGAATAGATGAAATTGTGCGTATTTGTTATGGATTATTTCAAATGAATTTATTCGCTTTTATGCCGCAAGAAGTGCGCTCTATCAGCCAATAGGGAAACTACTCCAGCGGCCGGTAAAGGAGGGATTGACATTTTCAAGGAACGAATGAGGGTGTACACATATATAATCTCCTTCCTGATAGCCTGACAACCGTAAATAGAATAAATATATTTAAGAAAAAACTGTTTGCCCTCAAGATCAATGAGCAAAACCAAAATGCTCTTACTTAAGAAAAATATGTTACTTAGGTAGTACACCATAATTATTTATATAAATATTATTTTTGTTTTTAATCAATGTACACTTAAGTTAACAAAGCGAAATATGTATTTCTTTTAACTTAATAAATAACTAAAAAAAAAAATGCGTGATATTATGCGGAATTTACCCGAAACATAAGATTTGAATTCAACCAATCAGAGGGCCAAAACCGCTCAGACGTTGGACGGTTTTGTCAACCATCAGATATTGTATACTCTGTATGTAAATGTTTTTGAATTCCTGCAAAAAATAAATGTTCCATTGGAAGGGTACACTTGATGTCCTTTTTTTAAGATAAGAAAAATGCTATTTCTCAGTGACGTTTTGCAAGGAACTGTCAAAGTGTACATATAATATGCAGTATACCCATCAATAACCACAATACTAAGTCTGTGTTGGTGGTCTCAACTCCTTGTGTGACCTATACCACGTTAGATGCAATCAAAAAAACTTTAACCATTGCTTTTGTGTTGACAACGCGCTCCCGATAATGACAGCACATCAACCCAACGCATCGATAAGTTTATCGATAATTTACTGCTTCATGAAAGCGTAAACTATTTTCACAAGTTGAGAGATTGTTTTGAATACAAATTGTTGATTGCCCACAAACATAAATATACTCAGGTTGTCTTTGATATTCGTGTTACCTAGATACACTTTCCAACACTGCGTAATCATTTTTTCGATTTTTCTCCATTTTTTACATAAACTCGCAGTCAGTCAAAGTCATTGTAAATAATGTTTTTATTGCATAAACATTTTGATTAGAAGCAGACCTACACTAAAAAAATTAAATCATTTAATTCTTCAACCAACTTCGACCATTGCTCAATTTTTGTTTTTCGCTATTTCAAATTCAAACGGCAATCGTTATTTTTTTTAAATTAGCTCTACTCAGGAGGTCTTGTGAAAAAAATATTCCCACAGGGCTTATGTCTTCTTTGGGGATGCTGTGTGGAGGGTCTTTTTATGAAAATTAATGAGAGGAAGTTCTGGGTAGTAAAAGGTATGAGGGGTAGATCAATATTTCCAGGAGTGACGTATGTATGAATCCATCCCTCCCACTGCGGTGTAAGGTGATCGGTCGAGAGAGTCCTGCTGGAGAGGTCGAAAGGTCTCCCTCAACCAGTCTCACCACGCAGTGGGTGGGCAAACAAAAGCCAAGACCTAGAAAAACCTCACCCCACGAAACCGGGCACCGTTGCTAAGTCACCAAACGTAGCAAACCACTTTGAGTGATGTATTGCAGGGGTTTTGGTTATCCAATAAATGGTTCCGTAAGCGGCGGTACCCATACCCGCCTGTTGTAGTTGTAATTATTATTAATATTTTATGCACTGAAGGGGTAATCTAGAAGAAGTGTATTACGGGCGTGTCAGTGTGCCCGAAATAAGCTCACATTTACTTAACTTCTGCTGTAAATGGTCAAAAATTTTCAATTAACAATTAATTTTGCCCAATTAGGGCCAGGATCCAAAGGCTTTCTTTGTAAGTTAGCGAAATCGGTTAAAATCACACTTCTGGAAAAATATTTCTTCTCAAAAGCGATGTTGCATAATATTTAAAAAAAATTATTTGAATTTCCTTTCTGTTTTCGGTAATGAGTAAACGCATTTTTTTATGCGGAAATTAACCCTTCTTCTCGACATCCGGTCGAACTGAAACTAGGCAGATAGAATCATTGTCGATGACAATGCATTCAATTAACTTTTGATGTCAATCACGTACACATACGTGGACATATACACATTCCTCTTAAATTCTATGTCATTACAGCAGTTCTTATGCAAAATAATTGTCGCTCCGACCCAATCGGGATTTGTCTCATTTTTTTTAAAGACGGTTAATAGTTCACAACAGTCGGGAACAGGTACAATTCCCATTCCAATAATAGATGTATTATAGTGAAAAAAAAGTTTTTTACCTGTTGATTTTTTATAATATATTTAACATTAACCGCATCACAGCAGAGGAGACTCAAGTTATGTATCATTATTTGGGGTAAAAAATGTAATATTGGATTCTAAACTAAATTTCACAGCAAAATTTGAATATGTGCTGAAGAAAGTAGCAAAAAAGGTAAATGTTCTAAGTCTCAGAAATAAATTAAGTAAAAGTCCTAATTTTTCAAACAATAGTTGCTCAAAATATAGATTACTGCTCCACAATATAATATTTGGCCAACGAAGTAATCCTGAACAAGCTGGAAGTTATTCAAAATAGAGCAACAAAGATGTACAGGAAAGGCAAATATGCAAAGTTAATCAAATGAGAGAGGAGCTAAATTGGATTCCAATTAAAAAGAGATTGATTAAAAACGTGTTAATTTTTATACATAAAATTATGAAAATCAAATGCCTAAATACTTAAAGGATGAAATAGAATTTAATAAAAAAAATCATGAAACTAGAAATGATAATAGATTGCATATGAGAAAAATTGCTTAATGCACAAAGTATTAAGGATGTGTGATAAAAATCCTGAAAGTCTGATGCTTGAACGTATTTTAAAAAAATTTTTGTGTACTGCACAAATATAATTTTATAAACAACGAGATGTAACCATGTCCCAAAAGTTTATGTACGTAAAATGTTATTTGAACCAACTCAATATAACAAATACAGGGTTTTTCAATAAGGGGTGTTATTTTGATATTCAATCGTAAAAGATCAATGGTTTCGTTGCTTGTGTGGCACGTAGCCGTCTTGTTGAAAGTAAACGTTGTCCAGATTAATACCATCCGATTCCGGCCATAAAAAATCATTAATCATCTCTCGATAGCGCAATCTATTCACCGTATCTGTTGCTCCAGCCTCATTTTCGAAAAAGTAAGGTCCAATGACTCCGCCGGACCATAAACCGCACCAAACAGTCACACGTTGAGGATAGAGAGACTTTTCAACAATAACTCTTGGGTTTTCCGAGCCCCAGATGCGACAATTTTGCTCGTTGACGAAGCCACCGAGGTGGAAATGGGCCTCATCACTCAAGATGATTTGCATTTGATTCACTCAAGTGAATTTTTATAATTTCAATACATTGTTGAAGCGTGTATTGTTCCATTTTTATTAATGGCGTAGATTCTACTTGTCAAATGTCAAAAAAGGACAGCTTCAAAAGCAACATCTACCGAAATACCGGGCTATTTAAAATAACACCTCTTATTGGAAAACCCTATACAAATATTCTGCACTAGTTTTCCTTACCATCTTCCGGCATGCTCCCGAATAATGACGTTAATTTTATGGAGCACCATCCAAAGAAATACAGGTAGAACGAATACCATCCTTAGCCTACAGATTGCAAACCATGCATTAGGATTATTGAATATATTAAAAGAGTAAGTTTTCTAAGAAATAGTGGGTTGTGAATGATGACTACTTGGAGGAGGTAGATGAGCATGTGAATTTCGAGAAGTATCTATACGAGCGGTGTAAAGGTAGATGGAGATATTGAAATAAGGCCAATGCAGGAAATTCTATTAATGGAGGACTGAACACTAAAAAAGATGCAAATGGAGATTGATTGTACCTACCCTGATGTAAATCAGTGAGGCACGGAACTGGCAGAGGAAGGATGAAAGTAGACTGAATGCTGAAAGAACTGAGATTCCTAAGGCTGATGTAATAGTAACTAGTAAGATTAAAAATGGGACACGGAGAAAACTTACTCATATAAAATACTGTTAATTTATTAGAATAGTAGTCAGAGGGGTACTTATGACTAGATGTATGAATGTGAATGAATCAAGGAGTATGTGCCAAGACAAAGTTGTAAGGCGGTCCGTCCTCTCTGCCTACTCCTTCGGGGAGCGGTTCGATGATTAGTTAGTTAGTTTGAGTAAAGAGATGAGAGTTTTATGTAGGTGTCGAGGGCACCCGGAAAGGTGGTTAAAGAGATTTCAATAAATGCCGATTTTAATTCGTTTCTTCTCATTCTTACAAAGTACCTATTATACAAAATCTTTCAAAATACAAATATGTAGTATTAACTTGAATGTCTAAGGCAGCACCAATGTTCGTTCCCGCATTTATCATGAAACGTCTGAAAGATGTCAATATTTGCACAACATACTATGAGGCAACATGCATGACGCAGAACAAAGGCCATAGCTCCCTACAACCCGGACTGTGTCAATGTCATCCAAATGCCGCCAAGTAATGGATTAGGTACCAGCACCGTTTCATGTTTCACTTCAAATTCATATGCATAACAAAGCAAAACAGCTTTGTAAGGAAGGATGAAGGGGTTAAAGGGCGTCAGGATGAAATTACACAGGAGTGAATTTCTTGTTTAGAATATAAACAGTTTACAACAAATGATAAAATAACAACACAAGATTACAAATAAATAAAAAAAAATCAACATCTCATCAGAAAAACGTACATATAATTAGGTTATAATGAAATCGTTGCTATGATTACGTAATTTTTTTGACGATAGAAAGAGAAATATTATTTTTTTCCAGTTTACCTCCAATATTTACACTGGATGTCATTAATAAATTCCTAAAAATAGCTAAAATGAATAATGCATATTTCGCGCCGATATCGTAACAATTGGTTCAACTTTAAAAATTATTTCTTACTTTTTATTATATGAACGAGATAAAAGTGAAGTTACCGTTATCTTACAAATTTCCCAAACAAAATTGATCCCTTGATCCTATACCGACATGGTTATTAAAACAATGTTTTACTGTTTTAGCTCTATACCTAGTTCATGTTTTTAATAAATCACTGAGCACGGGTGACTTTCCTGAACCACTCAAGTCAGCTGTAGTTACACCAATACTGAAAAATTCACAACTACGCGCCGATAACTTAGGTAATTATCGACCCGTTTCAAACTTACCATTTATTTCAAAAATCCTGGAGAAAATTACTGCCGCACAAATAACCATTCACTTGAATTCAAATAAATTATTCGCAAAACGTCAATCGGCGCACAGAAAGTTTCACTCAACTGAAACCGGAATACTTCGTATGCTATCAGACATACCTCTTGCCGTAGAGTCAGGTAAGTTATCACTTATCTCACTCCTAGACATGAGCGCAGCGTTTGACACGATTGATCATGAATTCCTCATTAGGAGATTAGAGGAAACATTTGGTTTGAATTACGACATAAAAAATTGGCTGGTGTCCTATTTATCCAATCGCTTACAAGCCGTGAGGGTTGGAAATAAATTGTCCAACTTCGCAACACTTTCTTCAGGGGTACCCCAGGGATCCGTTTTGGGTCCACTTCTCTTCATCGTTTTTACAAATGATGTCGCCAAAATAATCGAGTCCTTTGATATCTTGTCTCATTGCTACGCTGACGATCAGCAAGTTTATTTTTACTGCGCTCCAAATGAAATCAATAGTCTCAAGATCCGTATAGCTGAATGTCTAGAAGCAATAACTCGTTGGATGTCTTCGAACAAGCTGAAGCTCAATCCATCTAAGACTGAGTTTCTCTGGGCAGCCACAAACAAACGTCAACATTCCATAGACGATTAGCCTATTACTATTTCCGGCAGCGATATCATCCCAAAAACAACAGTCAAACTTCGGTGTCAATTTAGATTCAGACTTTTCGTTTAAAAGTCAAATAAATAGGACTGTAAGCACCGGGTTTTTTCACCTAAGATAACTCAAGTCTGTCCGAAAAAAAAGCAACAAAACTACTTATCAACTCTAATGTAGTCTCAATTACTGCAACGGCATTTATGCCAGCCTTCCAAAATATCAAATTGACAAAATTTAATCAGTATTTAATGCAGCATAACCGGGGTTTCAAAATATTCGCACATTTCAGAATACCTTCGTAAACTTCACTGGCTCAAGTGCCCTGAAAAAATCCAGTACAAACTGTGCTGGATGGTGTTTAAATCCATCAATGAAATGGCCCCACCCTACATCTCTGAACTATGCGTCACGGAAAACACTGGTCTGAGGCAGTCAACTCTTAGATCAGCAACATCATCAGCTGTAGGCAGACTGATAGAACCTATGCGCAAGCCAAATAATGGTGATCGCGCTTTCGGAGTATCTGAACCAAAGGCTTGGAATAAACTCCTTCCGGAACTAAGATCCATAACAAGTCCAACAGAATTCAGGTCTAAACTAAAAACTTACCTTTTTTAAGCTGTCGTACCCTTAAATTAAATATACCATTCCTAAGAGAAAGTCCAGTTATATTCAATTTTCCAATTATGTCCTAAATCCTGTATCTAAATTTCGCTAATAAACAATTAGATAATGTTAATTAAGTGTTAATCTCAAGTGACCTATCAGGTAAGTATTGTACTGTACATTATCTCCATAAATAGTTAATTAATAACATAGATCACTATAGAAATGTATTATAAGATTGTGCAGCGTCCTTGAGGTGATTTTGCACAGAAACGGCGCTATACAAGTCATCCAATTATTATTATTTTTCATTTAAACAAATGAGTTTCCGAAATATCAAGTTATCTCAATTTTTCTACGATTGGAGTAAAAAATTAAGTAAAAATGTGGTTAGCATTTTCGACAGCATTTTTCCCGTTTGATATTAAAATTGTATTATTTATAAGGTTTATTTTAAATACTCGTACATACACCGGAAAGAAAATTTTATCTAGTTTATAAAACAGTATTAGTTTTTACGGAAAATTAAAAAATAAGGTGTATATAAATGCCGATTCCACCCCCCCATACACCTAAGCCCTGCTTATTTATGGGGGTACATCAAATACATATATTATGTAATTAACAACTGAATTTTATTTATTTGTAATTCGTGTATCTTTTTGTTATTAATAAAAATTATAAACAAATTGTATTTGAAATACACAGAATATATTACAAACTGAACAAAAGTGTTGAAAGTACTGAATGGTTAAAATATGACAGGTGCAAACAATCAATTATTTTTATATTTACCATTATTTTTGTATTCAGTGTGTTTCTGTCAGAGATGTGCTTTATTTCAAATAAATCCATTTCAAATGGAAATGCAAAATGGGTATTTTCCATTTTGCATTTTAAATGCTTTTCTAAAAACCATTTTGCATTTTGCATTTTAAATGCTTTTCTCAATGCATTTTCCATTTTAAATGCTTTTTTGCAACATTCTTCCTACTATCTCCACTCATCTTTTTTTCATAAGCCCCAAATATCAGTCGGTCCTCAACCTCCCTATGAGAGATAATTTACATTTGTCATGTTGCTCCCTGGTAGGAGCCCTGGCAATTGAGTGATACCATTACAAAAAATACTGGTTCAAATACTGAACATGGGGCCATGACGCTGTAATATTAAATGTTAGATAGCAGTTTCTATGTTTTTACGTTGGCAACATTAGTCCCGCGCAAATTTTTTGTGGTTAAATAATCTGTATTTGTGGTGTTTTTGGATTTACCATCATGTAATATGTTTGTTCTACATTGATGTCCATTATTAAATGACAAAATTGTTTAAAAATTCTATAATTATTTTAATTGTTTGACCTAAGAAACCATTTTGCATTTTCAATGCATTTTGAAAATAGGTATTTTGCATTTTGCGTTTGAAATGCTTTTCTAAAAACCATTTTGCATTTTGCATTTTCAAATGGAAAAGTTTTGACCCATTTCCATTTTGCATTTCAAATGGTTTTGGGTACCCATTTTGCACATCTCTGGTTTCTGTATTCAGTGTGTTCCTGTATTTAGTGTGTTCCTGTATTCAGTGTATTCTTGTATTTAGTGTGTTCCTGTATTCAGTGTGTTCTTGTAAGAGTGTGTTCCTGAATTCAGTGTTTTCCTGTATTTGATGTTCCAAACATTTTTTCATAACTATCTCCAGATTTACGTTCACATCCATCGTGTACCCTTTTTTTGATGAGCCGTTACGTTTTTTTTATAACCATGGTACGCAGTTTCTGGAATATTTTCAAAGTACCGAGGAGAGTCGTTATTGAGTTTGAAGTTTTCCCGATGGTTTGGAGTTTGTCTCCCACCCACAATCCATCGAAAATACAATTATTCAAGTATTGCACAGAAAAAATTGAGGGCGCTGCGATCGTTTAAGTAGTTTTACAAGCAAAAATTATAATGTATATGTGAGTGGTAGAGGTGAGGCGTATTTATCGTACCCAGTAAAAGTACCGGGTATTTCCATGCGATACTTTGTACTTGTGACAGATCTCTAAAATACCTGGTTTCAAAATACTCATGAGTATTTTATACCGGGACTAAATATTTTTAATAGGTACTTTTACCAGGTATTTTTGACAACTATTTTAATAGGTATTTTTGATGGGTATTTTTAGTAGGTATTTTTGATGGGTATTTTCAGTAGGTATTTTTTGTAGGTATTTTTTTCAGAAATTCTGTAACAACCCCCCCCCCCCCCACGGAATCAAGCTCCCGTAGAATATTTGTGGGGAATATGTGGGCAGAATTTATATGCGAGTTCCTTAGCTTATTTTGAATCAATCCCCAGGTCGGTATCAAATACTTTTGAGTATTTTGTCACCGGTATTTTTACCAGGTATTTTTTTGTACCTGTACTCATTGTACCCAGTATCAAAAAGTACTCATAGGACCCACCTCTAGTGAGTGGGTAAGTTTTTAGATTCTCACGGCCAAAAGCATTTTTGTTGTTTGTTTTTGGGGTGTTATGCCGTGTTGCGCTAACTCCTACTTTAGCCGACGTTTCGGACAGCGTTGCAGTGTCCATCATCAGGGCAGATCCGGTAGATCCGAAGATGTGTAAATTTTTGGTTGTCGAGTTTGTGCTTATTTATTTGTGGCCTGGGCCCGTCCAAGTGCGAAATGCCAACGGAAGTGGCGACATCTTGTGTCGAATTCTGAAAGCACAGTATTTATGTTAGCCTGGGGCCCGTCCAAGTGCGAAATGCCAACGGAAGTGGCGCCATCTTGTGGCGAATTCTAGAATTAGAAAACCGATTGACAGCGGTTAGAGTAGATGTACCCAGTATCAAGGTATAAATGCAATGGTTTTATATTGTATTATTATATGGTATTGGAGTATACTTAGACATGTTATTTGCGTTTAGCTTTGGTGTAGCCGTCAATTACCGGATACCAAGAGCTGTTGAGCTTAGCTCCGTCGTCGCTATTGATATTAAATGGATTTTTGTAGATTTCAATTGCCTCCATAATCAGGCGTGATCTATAAGTTTTGGGTCTTCCCAGAACCTCGGGAGCAAATCCAAAGTAATGGCCGGTTTCAATTAAGTGTTCGGCGATTGCCGATTTATCAGGGTGGCCAAGTTTACAAGCACGAAAATGTTCTGCTATCCTTTTGGAAATCGTCCGCTCTGTCTGGCCTATATAAACCTTGTCACAACCAGAGCAGCTGAGTTTGTACACTCCATCTGCTTCCAGAGGAAACTTAGTCTTTGCAGACCTCAGCACAATAAATAAGCACAAACTCGACAACCAAAAATTTACACATCTTCGGATCTACCGGATCTGCCCTGATGATGGACACTGCAACGCTGTCCGAAACGTCGGCTAAAGAAGGAGTTAGCGCAACACGGCATAACACCCCAAAAACAAACAACAAAAATGCTTTTGGCCGTGAGAATCTAAAAACTTACCTGACTAACCTCTATGGGGAGGAAGTTCACACGATGGTACGCCGTTTGGAGAATCTGAGGAAGCGTAGGAACCATTTATTGGGCAGCCTGGCTTTCCTCAAGAGATGCAAGGAGGAATCGGTCGTACCAGTACACATCCGTATTAAAAGACATATCGCATCCCGGAAAGCCGAGAGGGTGTTTCAAAGAGCAGAAGCAGCGCTACTAAGGGAAAGAATCCATAATGTGCGCAGCGAACTGGATGGAACATCTCGGGACCTTTTCAATTTACACCTGCATCTGAGTACAATCCTAATCGAAGAAGATTGGAATAAAATTGACAATATAACTTACCAACAAGCACTAAGGTGTAAGCAGTCAACAGATGCGAGACAGAAACATAAGTTTGAGAGGCTCAACCAAGCCAAAAAAGGAGATCGAAAACAACTTGATCAAAATAAAGTAGTTATCAACATTTCGACCCTTGCGCTGAGCCCAGATGCAACTTCAGTGCTTGCTAAGGGCATGAACTATGCAGTTGCCCCCAAAAAGATACCTGTGGAATCTATCGTATGTGGTGTGGAGACAGCACTACATACAATGATGAAAGTCCACAAAATGTCAGAATCGCAAGCAGAGAACATACGACAAGAGACTAGCCATATTTTGAAAAGGGCTGAAATACCCCGCCCTAACATCACAAAAGGAGAGTTTGCGGCCCTAAAAGAATTGCGCGCCAATGAGAAAATCTTGGTTCTGCCAGCCGACAAAGGAAATGCCACTGTCGTGATTAATACGGTAGACTACATAAAGAAGATGGAAGACCTCTTGTGCGATTCCGGCACCTACAAGAAGATCAAAAACAATCCTACTAACAAGATTGACTTAAAGACAAGGGAACTAGTCAAAGCATCTAGCATCAGAAAAGAGGATTGGTCTAAGCTTTTTGTAAAGGCCTCTAGAACTCCTGCCCTGTACGGTCTCCCAAAAATACACAAAAAGGGAATCCCAATGAGACCGATTGTCAGCGCTATTGGTGCACCTACATACAAACTGTCCCAACACCTCTCGAGATTACTGCAGATGCAAACTGGAAAAACCGAATCGTGGATTAAGGATTCAACAGATCTGATCAGTAAGCTTAATCAGGTTAAGACTGAGGAAGGAGATATTTTGGTCAGCTTTGACGTCGTGTCTCTTTTCACAAATGTGCCTCTAGAAGACTCAATGACAATGCTCAGTGAGATATATGAGGAAGACATCTGTAAACTCTTTGAACACTGCCTCAAAACGGGATACTTTGCGTTTCAGGGTGAACTTTTTGAGCAAGTGGAGGGAGTTGCAATGGGCAGTCCGTTATTGCCAGTAATAGCCAACTTCTTTATGGAGAAGTTTGAGGAAGCGGCACTCGATACAGCTTCAGCTGTCCCTAAAGTATGGTGGCGCTACGTCGACGATGTCTTCGCCATTTGGCCTCATGGAACGGAGAAACTTAACGAATTGCTGGACCATCTTAATTCTCTCCACAGCAAAATTAAGTTCACAATGGAGCTGGAAAACCAAGATAAAATCCTGCCTTTTCTAGATATGGAGGTGATGCGAAAACACGATGGTAGCCTAGGACATACCGTATATAGGAAACCAACTCATACGAATCGATACTTACACGCTGATTCGCACCACCACCCAGCGCAGAAGAGAGGACTTATCCATACTTTGGTAACCCGAGCGACCAGAATATGTGAAGAAACAAAACTTGGAGCAGATCTTATAAAACTGACCGATGCACTGGAGCGCAACGGTTACCCGGCAAGTCAGACAAGGCAAATTTTAAGAGCCAAATCTACAACAAACGAAGACAGAGTTGAACAAGACTCAAAAGGCTGTGTTTTCCTGCCTTTCGTTCACAATGTGACAGACAGAATTGCCAGGCTGTTGAGAAAAGAAAACATCAAAACTGTCTTCGGAACCACCACCAAAATCCAAGACCTACTGAGGTCTGCAAAGACTAAGTTTCCTCTGGAAGCAGATGGAGTGTACAAACTCAGCTGCTCTGGTTGTGACAAGGTTTATATAGGCCAGACAGAGCGGACGATTTCCAAAAGGATAGAAGAACATTTTCGTGCTTGTAAGCTCAACAGCTCTTGGTATCCGGTAATTGACGGTTACACCAAAGCTAAACGCAAATAACGTGTCTAAGTATACTCCAATACCATATAATAATACAATATAAAACCATTACATTTATACCTTGATACTGGGTACATCTACTCTAACCGCTGTCAATCGGTTTTCTAATTCTAGAATTCACCACAAGATGGCGCCACTTCCGTTGGCATTTCGCACTTGGACGGGCCCCAGGCTTACATAAATACTGTGCTTTCAGAATTCGACACAAGATGTCGCCACTTCCGTTGGCATTTCGCACTTGGACGGGCCCAGGCCACAAATAAATAAGCACAAACTCGACAACCGAAAAAAAAATCCCCCCACTTAGGAAACACATAGTCGATCTGGCTAAAACTTTCTTCAGCAACCTAGCATCAAACCCCAACCCCAGCATCTCTAGCCTGGGTAAACCCAACCCAAGCGACACCCTCTCCAAATACCCATACCCCATCTCCATTCTACTCCCCCCCTAATGTGCGGGCTTAAAACAATATATTTTTAAAAATAAATAAATAAATCATACATACCAAAATACAAAACAACTAGTATTGTACAAAAAAAATAGTACCCCCGCCATAAAAAAAAAAAAAAAAAAAAAAAAAAAAAAAAAAAAAAAAAAAAAAAAAAAAAAAAAACAATCTCACATCACTCAGTCGCCTAAAGGCAGCCCGCACATAGGGCACAAAACCCTCCCTCCAGGTACCTGCGCACTTCAGACAACGAGAAAAAAAGCTCCTAATAAGAGACTTTGCACCTCGGAAAAAAAAAAAAAAAAAAATCCATTAGATATCAACCAAAAATTTACACATCTTCGGATCTACCGGATCTGCCCTGATGATGGACACTGCAACGCTGTCCGAAACGTCGGCGCGCGCACTTTCAAGAAAAATATGCCCTTTTTCCTCACAATCATCAATTTGTCAGTATCGAAAGTCAAACATAACCTCACATTATTTGATCCTATCATTTTTTCCTAAATTAGTATTGTTATGTATGATTTGAAATTTTCACAGCTAAAAGTGTTAAAATGCTTATTTTCGGGGTACTATGTCATGCTGCGCTTGTCCATCATCAGGGCCGATGTTTAAAAAAAAAATATTAAAAATTAGCTTAGTCAGGCGGAATTCATTTCTCTATACGATGAATTAGTAACTTCTCAAGGTTTTCCGTCTAAAACGTTTGAGATTTGAGTAATGTGATCATCAGAATTAATTTAAGTATTCCCCTCGGAATGGCCGGGGATGGGAGCCGGGCAAAGGCCGCGTATCGCATATTTTTACACACGCCTTCTTCACTTACATCGTTATGATTTAGAATTTATTTTAGAGTATCGTGTCCTCTTAACGGACTGTATTTGTATGTATCCCACCGATAATATATTGTAAAAACTACTATGAATTCAAGTGCCCGCGTTAAGTTTCCCATAACATGCGGGAAAAAAGGTCTTCAAACACGGTTCGTCGAGTACCACAAAATATCTACAATAAGATCAATAGTCTATGTTTTTGTAAGGCGTCCCCGAACAAAGCGAACCTCGACAACCGATACAATATTATTTACTACCAAAATAATATTTTTGTATATGATTGATGCGGTAAACCAGTATCAGTGCTTAAGCAAACAAAAAATGCATGTAAGATCCACTCATGCTCGAAATTCGTGTATAGGAATCTTTATTCTCCCTACTGTGTTGTTTTTTGTTTCGCACTCAAAATTTATCATAGCTTTGCAGGTAAAATAATATCGTTTAAAAATTTTTTGAGCAATGTAATTTCTTTGTTTTACACCACTTTTAATGCACGTAATGCCGATCGGCTTTCGATACCACCGTAATTTCGTAAAGCAGTGTAATTAGGTTAGGTTAAGCTTGCTTTACTCGATCCTTATTACCACGCCGCTCCCAATGCGTAACCATATCGGAACCCATACCGAAAATCTTAACTTAACACGATTAATATATCTATCATGCAAAGCATACAGCGTAGAAGTCAAAAACAACAAATTTCACGAGACGAAAATTATAAACTTTGTAATTTTTATTGGGTGATTAAGAAGCAAATGCCATTTTTATTTTCGAGTTTTTTTATTTATTTTGATACCACGTGAAGATTTTGTCCCAGAGTTTGAAAAATTAAATAATCTAAAGTTTTTTTTGTTCCTTATACCTAGCAAGATAGTTAGTAATACCCACGATTTCATACAAATTTGCCGTATTAGACGGTACTAAGAAGACTTTGATAAATTATAGAAGAATCTGTCACAAAAGGTTAAAAAATATATATTTCAAATATATAAAAAATATCGTGAAGTTCACAATACTGAATAGAAACTGGCTTTCACAATCATTAATAAACGCAGTTGTTTTTACCTTTATTAAGCTTCTTAACATTTTTTTTTTGTGTATTCCGAAATAAAAATTCAACATTTCAACACAGTATCTAAAATAATAGTTACTTAAAATAATGATAGCTGTCAAAGATTGGGTACCAAACCAGACAAAAATTATAAAATAACAGAAAACTACAAGTGTCTTCCATACAAATTTGAATGGAGAAAAATGTGCCACTGGCTTGGAACCTTTTGGTTCTAGACTATTTAGGACGCGGTCTATCTCTTCTACACTTGCCTGATATTGTATATCGCCATTCCATTTGAATTTCGTAATCATGGTCAAACACAATTTTGTATGAAAATATAGAACCAAATTCGAATCTAAATTTGGATCATGAAACACGCCCACAAGGTACTTCTTATGTTATTCTTTATTGAATGATGTTGATCTTGTGCTATTATTTATTGAATGATGTTGATCTCATGTCATTCTTTATTAAATGATGTTGATTTTATGCTATTCTTTATATAAGAGTATAGTAAAAATCGATAAAAATCGTGATCCTCGTGAAAAGATAACCTATATGACATCTGTACGAAAAAAAAGAATCGTGTAAAAATTATCATAATTTAAGTTAAGTTATGTTGGCATTATTATTATAGCTAAGATGAAATTCGAGATTTTTTTATCTAAAGAATCAAAAATATTAGCCAATCCAAATAGAATTTTGAAAAAAAATGCCCTCAATAATAAATATTTATGATATTCTGAAATTAAGTCTGATATTCAAAAGATTATTTGTATTTTTTGATAACTTAAGTGTTAAAATTTAAAATCGTTGGTAACTTTTATTTCAAAGCTCGTTACCACGTGAGAGCACTTAATGTGATTTTTCTGAATACAATGCTACAGTTTACTAGTTTAAATTATTCATTCTTTCTAGCACAATACTTTCAGCTCTACGACATCCATATTCGGCAATATTGTACCATGATCAAATTGAAAAAGTTATTCTGAAACCTTACAAATTACTATGAATCACTTTTGCATGCAAAGCGCCCGGAACTCGGAATGGCTTGACGTGTCAAAAACTTTTCCACAAATTACTTCAACTATTTCCTGAGATCTACACTTAAAGTTTGGCCTTCTTTCCTACATTTTACGTTCACGGCGATAATAACAGACCAGGGATTTTTCTAGATTGAATTTCACAGAACGAATTTCAAGTTCGATTCAAACTTAAAATATCCAATGCAACGAGAAGATGCAATAAATTCGAGGGGTTTTTGGTTAAGAATAAGTTTTCTTAAAAAGTAAACGCATTAATTACTTAAGAAAAAAATTACTTTAACATTTTGCGAAACTGCGTGTTAATTTAAACGGATCCACAGGCTGTGCACGGATAAATCTTACATAATATAAACGATTGTTAAAAACGGGAGGGTAGGCCTTTAAATAATGAATTGACGGAGTTCCTAATAAAATATCAGATAAAAGCAATTGTTTTATGAGGACGACGGAACATGTGTTCATACAAATACTGATATTGTCGCATTCCTTCATAATATTTACTAGGAAAAGAATTCACGATATATTCTTAATGACTTATATTTTATCAGGAAATTGGCATGCTATCACTTTTTTAATACGATCGTATTTCTCCGTGTGCCTGAGATGGACTGATAATGCGGAAATATACTGGACGCCTGGAGATGCTTAGTGACGCCTGGGGCACGGTTGATCGATAAAACCCTATATAAATCTCTCATCTACGGTCATTTAGTGATATTTGCGAGTACGGTCAGCATATTAGGATTTCTACAGTCGGTAGACGAAAGCCACCACCATGGTTAACAGTCAACATATAAATTTTTTTGAATAATTTAGTTCGTTATAGTAAAATAATAACTAGCTTTAACGATCAGAGATGTACTAACAAAGCTCTTAAAAATGAATTGTACACGCGATCGATTGATTCCGTCACAGCTTGGAGACACTATTGTGGTTCAAATATCACAGTTATGAATTATGATTAATTACTTCAAAAATTAATTAACTCCCTTGTAATGCCAAAAGGCATTGAAGTTTGTATTTCAATTAAACATTGTCGATTTATTAATATTTAAAAAATTTAAATGTTCGGCTGTTTGGTGTTTAGGAATATTTGGAGATGTTCGTTGTAGACAATACTCAAGTAGCTACGTAAATATGTTACGTCTGGCATTTACCGATTTTTTGGTTTTTATAATTGGTCTCCTTTTTAATGGTTCGTTTTCTTTACCTTACGTACTTTTTTAAAACTATTTTTTGATACGATATTATTTTTAGATTTAGACGATATCATTTATGTGAATTTAAAGTTCCTACGAAATTCATGTTTTTATGTAACTATATACATTCCATGAAAACCTTTTAATAACTTCCAATAATTCTTTATACTTGGAAGTTGTTAATTCTTGATTACTACGTACATTCAATGATAACCTGGTAACAATCTCCAATTATTCTTTTAGATTTTTGGTTTTTTGATTACTATGTACATTCAATGATAACCTTGGAACAATCTCGAATTATTCTTTTAGATTTTTGGTTTTATGATAACTATGTACATTCAATGATAACCCTGTAACAATCTTCAACTATTCTTTTAGATATTTGGTTTTATGACAATATTTACGTTCCACAATAAGCTCTTAGCAACTACCAATAATTCTTACTAGATCTTTGGTTTTACGACACTATGTACACTCCATGTTAACCTTTTAGCAATTACCAATTTTTTTTTGTTTTGGATTTTTGGATTTATAACATTTGCATATAATTTTATTTAAACTTTGTATACTTATGTTTTTATGATTATGTTCATGCATGAGTATACGTATGTGATTGTATGTGTGTGTATGCGTATGAATGTATGTGCATATATTGATTAATATGCATATATACGGATCTATAAGTATATGCGTACGTATGTATGTATGTTGTGTATGTGTTAGCATATATATGTACCCGCCTCAGAACAGAAATCTTCTAGTGAGGCGGGTTACTTACTTGTTTGTATATGATAATGCTATTTCAATAAACGCCCGGGTTGCCGGCAATTTAAAAAAAATCTAACTTGGTTCGCTTACTGAGGCCATGTATTTAAATTTTATTACTCTGGGGGAGGGGGGGGGGAGAGGGGGAGGATAAAAGGGAGAGGAATTAACATAATAGGGTTATATTGTCAACAAAGTTGCTTTACCTTCCCTATTATCTAATACTTCCCTATTATATAATGACTTTATTTGGTATAGATATGTTGATGACAATTTTGAAATTTGGTAAGGTAGCAACAGACAATTAGACAACTTTCTTGATTTCATTAATAATCTTCATAAAATTTAAAGTTTATACTGGAACCTAATGATAAAAATACAATAATAAATGTGGTTTTAACATTTATAGATAATCTACTCACACTGACTGTGTTATACTATCTACTTCACTACATTCATTGTCCCATAAACTCGCTTCCTTCAACTCAATAATACATCAGGCTTTTAATGTCTCTTTAAACAATGAGAATTATAATATTGGAATAAACATTATAAAACAAATAGCCCTGAACAACGGATGTAAACCTGAAATAATTAACCGCTTAGTCAATAAGCAAAAGCCAAAAATTACTAAAAAGTAATAATGGAAATAATAACAGCCAATCTCGTAACAATCTAATATCTAAAATATTAAAAAAATCTTTATACAGGCGATTTATCTTTAAAAATATCCCTCATATTACAAGATCATATGTCTTTTAAGCATTTAAATTAATAACAAAAATATTTCTAATTTTGAAAAAATAGGATAAACACACAGTATGAAGGTAAGAATATTAGAAATTTTATAACTAGAAACAGTGAACATGAACTCTGTTTACGAAATAATAACTATTCCGAGTTTGTTAAAATTTGAATAGAGACAAGCCATTGCTTCAACAAAGTATACAGACAGGCCATAGCTTCAACAAAGAATACAGACAGGCCATAGCTTCAACAAAGAATAGTGACAGGCCATAGCTTTAACAAAGAATAGAGACAGGCTATTGTTTCAACAAAGAACAAAACCAACTTTAAACAATCAAAATATCAATGCACATTTTAATTTGTGTTCTTTAGAATCCTTAGAAATTAACTACAAAAATTGTTACTAAAATAATGGCACCCTGTGAGTCAACTTTGTTGGCCTGTTATGTTGACTCCTCCTACATTTCCTCCTTCCTCCCTTCCCCAAAATTACCTTTCCTTCTACCTTCACTTAATTAAATCTAATCATTCTGTACTTGCATAATTTATAAGTTAGTTTTAAGATTGCTAGTGCATGATACGGATGTGTCAAAACCGGTAGCAAATAAATAAATAAAAATCAATTAATAAATATACACGTGAAATAAAACTCAGAACAAAATGTCTAGATATTGTTACATAGTTAATGCCCAAGATATTTTTTTTAATTTTTTTTTTATTTAATATTTGTATGTTTTTTACAATAAATATACAATTATACATATTATACAGTGTTATAAAGGTAAATAATAATAGCTTTTCCTCACCATAAAGAGACGAGGCTCTTGTGTTTGGTGAGTGAATCCTAGCTCAATTATATGGAATCATGTAAGTAAGTAATTAATATATTTGCAAAACCAAAGGGATAAGTAAGAAATAGGCAACATTTATCAATAATACAAAAAATATTCCAATAAAATAAACATACAATATAAATATACCTAATCAAATCAAATTTTTGGTCTGAAATTTACGGTGTTTGGTTTTGAAAGGACATTTTTTTATTTATTTATTTCTATATAATATTTACATTGTTCACATAATTATTATATTTGTACATGATATATTTCAAACTTATAACTATAATATGTTGTGTGTAAGGTAGGTTTGAGAAGGTGAAACTATATGTGAGTAATATTGTATGTTTCGTGAACACCTCACTAGGAGAACCTGTGCTGAGGTGTTTACGTGGTTATGTATAGGTGGCACAAGTATTTATGTGTTGTAGAAGAAAGTTTTTATTTTTATTTTTTATAAGTTTTAATTTGAATTTTTGTTTTTTTTTTTTGGTTTTTGTAAATTGAATATTCATAATAAATAATATATATAAATAGTGCATATATTTGTATTTTAAGTGTGAGTATAGCTGTTAAAATCTCGAAATACGTGTTTATTTATTATACACTTTTTATGGTTTAGTTATGTTTGGTTTGGAGTTATTATGTTTTGAAAAAATAAAATATCTTGATTTTTGATCCAGGCTGTGATATGTTTTTTGTGAATGTTTGCGGATGCATTTGCAGTTAATAGTTGCTTCAGAGTAATGGGCATACAATTAAACAGTTTAGTAGCGTAGTATTGAAAGTGTCTTTGTCCGTGTGTGTTGTGTGTTATCGGTATGTTTAGTGTTTTATTTGTTAAGGATCTGGTTTTTAACGAGGTTTGTGGTTGAATTGGAATATGGAGTTTTTGTTGGAGGAGGTGTAGTAATGCAGATTTGGCTTAAAGTTGTCTTATTGACAAGACTTTTTATGTTTTGTAAATTTCGCTTGATTCTGTGTCGAATGGTACTTTTAGGATTATTTTAATTATCGCCTTTTGAATTTTTTGAATTGGGTCAATTGTCATTCTTGTAGCACTTCCCCAATCTAGTATTCCATATGTGGCAATGGATTGATACAGTGCAAAATATACGGATCTGAGTATTGTTAGAGGGAAAATGTTTGTGATGGACTTCATTAGGTACATGACTCGGTTTAGTTTATTAGTGATGAAAGTAATGTGGTCAGTCCAGCGTGTATCAATAATAACCCCTAGGTATTTTATTTGTTTTGCCCTTTCTAAACGTTCGCATTGGCAATTAAATGAAGTTTGTTCACAGTCATGTAGTAATAGGTCTATGTTAGTTGGAGGTTGGCCTCTTTGTGTTATACTGTGTGTGATGTATTTTGTTTTAATTGTATTAATGGTAAGAGTATTACTGTTTAGCCATTTTTTGACAATTGATAAACTTTTTTCGGCTATTATAAATATATCTTTCCATGTGGCTGCTTGACACAGAAGAACTGTATCGTCAGCGAAGGTCACGATTTTACCTTCAATTTTAATGTCACACAGTTCGTTTATGTAGATGAGGAATAATAAAGGGCCAAGTACACTCCCCTGTGGGACTCCGTATGTAATTAAAAGTGGTTCACTTGTCTTATTGTCAATTTTAACTTGTTGCGTTCTGTCAGACATAAAGCTTTTAATTAAGTCGAATTATACTCCATCAATGCCAATGTTTTTTAATTTCTTAAAAAGTTTTTCGTGTGAATAATATATGCGTAGTTCCTACTGGAATGTTATTTATCCAGTACCCATCTATCTCCAACCATCACCTTTGCTGGAAAAGGATTTGAAATTTAGAACAATGACGAGAACATTTTGCAAATTTCGAGTGCATTTGTTTAGAAAAGATCAGAACAAGAATTGAACTATTGTAAACAAGTCTTTGATGTTTATCGTGTGTATAATCATAAAGAAGGAATTAAACTATATTTAAAGTGCTTTTACATTCATTGTGTTGTGGCCACAATTATTACATGGGGGTAACGCGGAGGAACTCATGTGATTGTGTTGTGCTTGAACTAACTACATTGTGCTGTGTGCTGCTTGGCGGTGAGTGATTGATCTCCCTTTTACTCTATTTCATACCTACACGTATGATCACAGAATTCCAACATTTTTAAAATTTTATTGTCCATATAAAACATTGTACATATAAAAATTAAAATGGGCGGACCCCCATTTTAATGGAGGTTATGGAATTCCCCCGGTAAGGCCCACGCCAAATGTTTAGTCTCGGGCTCTGTAAAACCCAAATACGGCCCTGATACACGTTATAAATAGTTAATGTACTGTATACGTATACTAGTAGTTGGTGAAAAGTTTTTCCAACAAACTTACGGCAAATAATACTTCGTGGGTAGGCTTGAAATGAAAGCAAGCACGTATGTTTGAGCTACTGTATCATACGAATTCTGTATTTTTGTCGCCGTCAAACGTTCTTCCGTTATTTAATCTTTTTTATTTGTGCAGCTGAAACCTAAGATAATACAACTGTGGGATGCAGCACCGCGGTGAATGAATAAAACTGAAACCAACCCGGTCATGAGGTGAACTGAGTAAAAATAATGAAATGTTCTCATGTAAATTTTAAGGAAACCGAAACGGAAGTTCATATTTTTTTATGATGTGAAAAAAAACGTATTAGCTCAACTGTGTTATTTCACATCTAATTCATACACGGAGAAAACTTATTGATATAAAATATTGCTAATTTATTAAAAACGCTCTTTAAATTATTCATATTCTTGTTGACAACGGAAATGCAGAACGAATTAACGAATGAATTGACAGATTTCCTAATAAACTACCAGAAAACACGTAAAAATTGTAATATTTTCGCATCTCATAGTATGCTGTATAAAAGCCAAAAAGCGTTAACGATACTTGATGATGATCTGGCTTGTAAGTAGCACAGACCATCAGGGAAATTAATTCCCTTTGAAAAAAAAATTGGTTGATTATTAAATTCACTCTGCAGGAGAAGTAACAACTTATAATCCAGCCACCAATTACATAAAAACAGAAGACTCACCAGAAATATCACTCGCAATTGAGTTTAGCTCCTTAATCTTCAAATTCGGCAGCGGACAGGTGATCGGCACAATAATGTTTGCATTCGCAGTATGAAATTATAATCTGTCACCACCAGCTCTCAAGAGAGTGAAATTTAGAATAATAAAAGAATCAACACATTGTAATTCTAAAGTACTGTCACATTATTGTGATAAAAAATATTTTAATCATTTTAGTCTCAAATCGACCTCTTTTGACAAACGATATAATTCGGATAAATCCATCTGATTAATGCAAAGATGACTGTAATTCGTTATCACTCACCTGCAGAGCAAAATCTATACAAAACTGACCAGAGATGTCTCTTGTGTCCATTATTTTAAATTTTTAATTTAATTTAAACTAATTTTAAGTCGACTGCTTCTCCAATACTAGTAAATGAATAATATTAACTTTATCGAAAACTTCAATTGTTAGTAATTTATTTTAAATTCAAACTGTATACCTCATTTTCATTTCAAATCCAAATCGAACCTTTTTTCCAAGGGAATGGTATACCGTCTATTGTTACATCAAGATTATAATTTTTGCTTATGTGTAATTAAAAATAAAGTAAGTAAATGGGAGGTCAGGTACAGTATAATTATTTTAAACTAGTGTACAACGGGCGCACCAGCGTGCATAAAACACCCAGTAGTCACATTATCAAATACTAAGAAATGATAGGTATTTAGAGACATGAATAACAATTTGTTTTTAAGGCGACATAAGACTAATAACGGGGGTTTGCTCGATGCTAATATTTTAATTATTTCTGATGAACGTATTCCAAAATTCTCAAATGTTTCTAGAGGGATCCCTACGGATGCAAGTTATTTATATTTAATATTAATGAAAACAGAACCTAACCATTAAAATATTTTATGAAAAATTTATTTTAACGATGTTCTACTATAAAATTAGCGGTAAGTACCAGATTTTATTTTTATAAACGATTAATTAGTAACTTCACGAGGGATTTCTCTGGAAACAGTTGAGAATTTAGTAATACGTTCATCAGAAATAATTAAAATATACTCCACGGAAAAATCGATTTTCAATGACTGCCAGGGTAAAGTCGACCGTAAGTCCATCCATTGAACATTGTTTTTACTCGAGTTCATCACTTATGTCATTAAGATTCTCACTTTATTTTAGAAATTTGATGGGGAAAATTCAACCTCAGGTCTGTCCAAACACAGGGCCACTCATCCTATATTTTTGTACACGGCTGCTTTACTTACGTCGTTAAGATTGTGGATTTATTTTAGGGTATTGTCTCGTCTTAACTCTACAGGTCATAGCATATTCTGGCGTAGTATTTTCGCTTTGAAATAAAATCCAAATAAATGGAATATATCTGAACTTGTCCGATAACTGAATTTTGGTTTTAAAGATGATGAAATACCATTTCAAATACTATAACCGCCATTGCTTTATTCAGGTGTAGTTAAAAATGAATAATTTTTACGAACATACCATTCTCTTCGTTCATTGCTACTGTTTTTCAGTTCGATCAGAGTTTGGATTGTATCGGGAGCATCTCCTACCCTCTTCCTATATTCCTTTTTCTGTCCCCTTCCCATAACCCTAAATTAATTTTAAGATATAAATACTTCATTTCCAATTAACTTTAGCATAAGAAACTTCTGTGGCTTGATTTCAGTTCACTTGTATATTTATCTTTGTATATTATGTAAAAGCTGTTTGTTTTTTACAAATAAATCAATAAATTATTGTATCATAGTCTGTAAACAAATATAATATATAACTATATATTAATTTTCAGTTAGAGGGCGACAACTCTTACCACAACCTTTATTAAAATAAGCAATCAATCCTCTTTGGTGTTTTTCAGCATTCTCCGAAAGCAAGTTGATGAAAAGCTGGCGACATAATGAAAACGTGATCGCCATATAAATTCTTAACTTCGAACTGTGGAAATGTGTTCAACTTGATAAACCGCCTCAAACCATTTGACTGTGGAATTCCTCTTGAGTTCTGCAGTTCGGCGGCAAATTTCATTGCACTTCGATGAACAAATTGAATAGAAAAATTGAATAATTTAAAAGAACTTTCATGCACAGAAATGACACTAAACTTACATTCGGTATCTATTTCATATAATGTAACGAACTAATCTCTACCCCCGTCGTTCCATCCCATTCACAACACACAAAAAATCTTACTTTTTAATTTATTACTAATTTATTAAGAATCTCTTCAAATTATTTGTAATCCGGTTAAAACCGGGATTGCAGGCCATTAACGAATGAATTATAAGGTTTTCTGATAAAATACCAATGTTTTGTCTCGATGTTGGAACACGTGTTCATAAAAACATTTTCGCATTTCATATTATTAAGACAAACGCAGGTGCATGAACACATGTTCCGATATTATTACGAATTTACTAAAAGTTTATCGGGAAGTGGCCTACAGTTCCGTTTTTAACCGGATTACCAATAATTTGAAGAGATGAGAAGAGCGCGGACATTTGGTATTTCATCTGTATGGAAAAGATGGTGGCCATGTTGCACGGAGATAAATGAGTAGTTTTTTTTTTATCAAGATTCTGTTAAAAATGTGACTGAATACAATTTCATAAAAAAATATTAGTCATTCAGAATATATCTTAAGACATGTTCAAGCAGATGTCCTTGTTCGGAAACGGTTAAGGCTATTTCTGACAACGTTTCGTTTTCGTTTTTGGGTTGGTTTCTCACTACCTACGACACTGGAATTGTAAGTAAGGAGGTTACGAAAAGAAGGACTAAAGGAGGGTTGGTAGGTAGAGTAGTGTATCAGGATATCAGGAATAAATTACACAGTTGTGAAATTCATACATTGACTCCTTTTTTAAACAGAAATTGCACTTATACAAAGGGGTGTTTCGTTACGTTTACGTTTAATAAATTCATTTTAGAAAAAAAGGAAACAATAATTGCGTTAGGTTAAGTTGTTTTTTTAGTTTGTATGTTCAATAGGTATCATGTGAGTCCACATAAATTGCACAAACTTCGGGATATGATTCTACATGATGGTAGAACTAAAAAAAACAAATAACTTTTTTAGAATTTCCGTCATTTTTAACACATACAAAAATGTTTTTCCACGGTAGTATTATTTTCTCCATACAAACAATTACTCAACTTTTATACCTGAAAACTACCTTAAAATATTGAAATTTAGAAAAACCTTATTACTTGTTCTATCAAGTACTACATACTACATCAGCACAAAGACAATTCACCTACCTAATTCCGAAAATCTTCAAGCTTCTCCCGGATATCCTAAAAACCGAAACTCGACTCCATACTTTCAAAACACAGATAACTATATGGGTCCTTAAATCTGCAATACATTTCGATTATAACATCCATACATTTACACTTTAACCCCTCAATCTCATTCTACAGATACATCTTACACATTTCTCAATTGACTTAATTCATATGAAGTACAAAAAACTTATCAATGTTTAATTAATTTTTAACTTACTATTTTTCATATAAAATATGAACTAAATCGGAATTGCATAATTTGTATGATTGTATAATTACTAACCATTATGTATATTTTTAAAATCTTCAAGCTGTAAGCTTCACCCGCCATAACACATAGGGCATCCGTACATCCCCACACCCCTAGCATGGTGGTTGAAATAACATTCAAAATGTATCATCGAATGTAAAAAAAAAGCTTTTGTTTAATTCTAGGGATCCATATTCTAATTTTAGGTAATTACGTCCGTGTGTGTAATTCTAGCAGCGTAATTATATATATATAATGATAATTTTAGCATGATAGGGTTCGAATTCACGCCTGTGTAATTTTGTCATGTAGCCTGGTATTAGGTACAAAGCTGTTCAGATCGGGTTACAACACACAACTCTAGTGCCACCATCGCGAGACATTTCTAATAAAATAAAAATAATACCGACATCTATCGTTAGAGTTTGACATTAAAATCAACTGAATTAGTTCAGATAAATTTCAACACACCTTCTGAAATACGTACATACTACCATTTCGAAATATTTCGTTATTTCACAAAATATTTTATTCAAATTAAACAAATTTGTTATTTTTTTAATCTTCCATAATTTTGGAATCATTGGGTGTAACCCGGTAATTGTGCTGTGCACTGCCATCTGTGATATTTAGCCAACATCTTCAGAAGAGCTGGTATCAACCACGAAGGTTGAAAACTCCGCTAGCCTGGACAGGACTAAGTTAATTGAAACTGCAAACCTGAAGTTACCTGCTTTGAAAAATTACTTTAGAGACACCGCATTGCGCTAGATGTCTCAAATTTGCAAATGTTATAAAATAATTTTATTGCAAGATTTTCTTTTTCTAAACAAAAAATAATAATACAATATACCAACATGATATTTTTACCTTTGTGAAAGTTCATTAAAAATTCTTACTCATGCATTATTGTTTAATTAAAAAAGGTGCACACAAAATAGTTGTAATTGTGTGAAATAATTCTACAAGAAAACTCGGTTTCAACTAACTAACTAACCATCACGCCGTTTTCCGCAGCGGTAGGCAGAGAGGACGGACCGCCAAACAACTCGGTCTTGGCACACACTCCTTGCCTCATTCACATTCATACATCGTCTCATACATACTCTTATATTGTTCTGACTCTTGACATGGCCCGACTCAAGTATCTGATTCACTTGGTCGTGCCATGTCTTCCTCGGGCGTCCCCGACTTCTGCTAACATTCACATTTGCATCGTATATGTATTCTCCTTCAACTCCTTTCTTCATTCATTCGCTCTACATGCTCCAAATATCTAAGCGTCCCTTTCTTGATCTTACTCATTACGCTTACATCAGCCTTGCACTCTTTGCGGATCTCCACATTCCTCACATGATCATACATGGTTTTACCACACATACGCCTCAGGGATCTCATTTCAACAGCATTCAATCTACTTTCATCCTTTCTTTGCCAGTTCCGTGCCTCACTTACATACATCAGGGTAGGTACCAGCACTCCATTGTGGACTGCTAACTTCGCATCTTTGGACAATTTTTTGTTAGCGCCAATTGCGTTCAGTCCTCCAAAAACATGTAAAATTAAAAACGAAAACAAAAACACTTGTAAAAAACGAAAACACTTGTGCTTATGAAATACACGCAAATGTATTCGTGTTTAACATATTATATGGAACTAAACAATATTGTTTAGAGTAAAAATAAAATATGTTTTTTATAGACGGAAAATAAAATGTTTTTGCTAGAAGCTAGCTTATATATGACGGCCTTCGTAGTCGAGGGGTAAGGTTCTCGACTAGCAAGCTAGATTCAAATCCCGGAGTGCGCAAGAACAATTTATTTTTTTAATATTTATTTATTAAATTACTAATTAAAAATAATATGTATTATATTTGAGGCACAGAAATGGCTTTTTGGTGACCAGATCTGAGTAGCCAGGTACTTGCCCATATTTCTATTCCCCATCTCTTTCCGCAATTGGGGATGTCATATTATCACTGGCTCCATACGGTGGAGAGCAGTTGGAACTCTTGGGCGGTATTCACTATATACAAACTATTTTTTTCCCAGAAAGGAATAAATTATCGACACAATATTTTATTTGCATGCCTTGCTTAAAAGAATTGAGTTTTTATACGGACAAAACTTTTTATTCATATTCATATTGCGTATGTACGGGAGCAAACGAATAGTAATTAAAATTTTAAAGCATGTCCTGCAAAAGGTTTTTTTCCTAAAATAATTAATTTAACTATTATTAGTTTAACCTTAAAACCCAACTTTTCGACAAGGTTGCTAGATTTATATATAGGTCTACTATAAATCGTTTAAACACGTTATACAGACGTTTGACGATTGAAAAATTTGAAACAAAAAATATCTTTCAAATATTCATGACATATGGTCTTTTCAAATTATCACCATAAGGCTCTTTCGTTTTGCGTTTTGCATAAACTTATTATGAAATTGTAGTGAAAAATAATAACAAAAAAAAAGATTTTGCTCCTGTTGCGGATGTGACATCTTTTTTTTTACTCCTTGAGTTGATGAGTCGGCAGCCAGCCTGGCCGCTGACTCAGCACCTTTCGCCCATAAGAAGTAAGGCTTTTAATAAATTGTAATTTTTCAATTGTTTCTCACCCTTGAAAAATGTTTTAAAACGTCAGAATATGGTAGTTTTTTACGATATTATTCATGTTATATATCTACCTTAATTTTATGAAATATCAGTACACGACGCTGAGTCATCATACAAAAACTGGGAGTACCATTTTGTAACTGTGTTGATATTACAAAGGAATGTTCGGCAAATAGTTTTGCGTTCATGAAAAATGAGGCAGAATTCCTCCTGGTCGTCTGTCATCTTAATGGACCGTACGCGTGGCGCTGCGATTTGTATTCTGGAATATAATATTATTTATTTGGATTAATAGGAAATGCTTTGTATCATCCGTAACGCTTAGGTCCAGTGTTTGATCATAGAATTGAAGATAAAGAAATGTAACTTCTAGATGAAGAAGTAAAAATGATTACTGTAATATAGATATCTACCTACGTTAATATATGCAATGAGTTACTGTACATAATAGAAAACATCGTGAATAAATGTTGTCTTTGCCAGTTTCTCTATAATAATAATAATAAGAGTTTATTCCAGTGTTTCTGCAGGGGTAGTGCAATGCAATACATTCCATATTTTGAACTAACATACAAATAATAAAAATACAGAGATTGGCAAAAAAATGCGGAATATAACTGGAAAAAGTTAAACATAAAAATATGTGCAGCCGTTTATGGAGGATGTATGAACACTTTCCGTCGAATAGTTTCTGTTCAACAGCGAGACTGCTCTCCCCACCGACATGACCATCGCAAGATAGTCCAACAGGCTGGCAGATAAAACAGTCTATGCTGTCGGTGACGGAAATAATCTTCGAGAAAATAGAAATGAATGCTCTCCATGAAAGCAAGACTTTACAAACCATCAACATTCAACAAATCAGTCTGAAGAAATGTGTAGCAATCGGCACATCCCTTCTGACGCTTAGGGTACAGCTAAGGGTAGAGCTAAGGGTACCTATAGCGATTCTCTTTCAGGTAGAGAAATGTCAGCGATTTCCTGGTAAAAATACATAGTCAAAGCCATGTGATGATTGTTCTTATTATATCCTATCTCTAATAGTCAAGGGCATCAGAATATCGTTTGCTTTTCCATAAGAGATTTGAAAATAGCTACAAACTTGAAATTATAAATACCTGAGCGTGAAACCAACCCTCCCTTATTTCATTCAGGGCCTATGTTGTCTTTTGGGATGCTGTGTGGAAGGTCTTTTTTAAGGAAAGAAAGGAGAGGAAGTTATGGGATAGTAAAATGTACGAGGGATGGAAAGAAATCTAGAGGTCAGTGTATCCAGGAGTGACGGCCATATGAATATATCCCTCCCAATGCGGCGCAAGGCCGAGAGAACAGTTAGAGAGGTCAAAGGGTCTCCCCAAACCAGCCTCTCTGGATCTGGCACACCACGCAGCTGTTGGGCAGGCGCATCCTGGACACACCTCACTCGATCAACCAGGGCACCCCTACTAAACCACCAAACGTAGCGAACCACTTTGGGCAACCGATGGCAGAGATGTTGGTTATCCATTAAATGGTTCCCGGTAGAGGTGGGTGAGTTCTGCATTTTTCCGGAGGCATCCGAGGACTGCTTCCTTTTAAAAGAACTCGAGTTCTTGGAGTGGGTCCCGGGTCCGAGTTCTTGGGTGCGGACTGGGTACTGGGCGACTACCGGGACGCACGGGTCCGGCCATAGACATATGAATATTAGTAGACCTGCCCTAAGTGATTAAAAGCGTATTATCCCCACTCCCCATACCGGTTCCATTGAGCCGGCTGGGCTCGCATATGGCTTCAAGTGAAATTTGAAAACGTGACGTCATCATTCTTGTGCGAACTATGGTCGAGGCATCATCGGTTCATTTTACGAAATAACACGGCAAAATGTTGACTTTTGATATGAAAACTTGTAAAAATAGATGTGAAAAAGAGAATAAACCCAATTGTCGTATTACATTCCATAAGTAAGCATTATTTTACTTTATTTTAAGCTTATTCACACCGTATTATATGGATCAGTTTTAGAAACATATACTATCACATCACAATGTAGCGATTCTCAAGTGTGCTCATCGTTGTTTACTGGGGTAAGTAAATTATGAGACATTTGTAAAAGTGTCTTAACTAAATACTCTGAAACTAACTACGACTCTGAAATAGAAGCTGCCTTACTTTGCCGAATTTGGACTTCGCAAATTAGTTCATAACGTGGCGAGTAATTTGCGCTCCCATGTAAAAATGTCTATTCATTCAAACGCAGATTTTACTTTTAAGAAGTAAATGGTGATATTATAATGCGAGATGCCTATTTACTGTCAGATTGATTTATTGACGAATCACAGTCAGCCTTACTCCCCTCGTTCTTCAACAGTTGATTTTACCCCTCGCCCTTATCTTCTCGTCTATTAATTCCTATGTCTGTGGGTCCGGCCAAGGACTCGGCACTCGGACTAGGACAAGGACCCGCACAAGAACTCGGACCCACACGAGAACACGGAGTCAATCCCGTCACCCATCGCACCCGAGTCGCGAGTTGTGCAGTTTACATTTTGGCGAAGTTCAACGAAATCCATTCGTGTCTTGTCGTGTTCCAGCTGATTGGGCTACGGCTAATGCGAGGCCGTAACGGATGTAGTATTAGGTTCCAAGTTCCAGATGATAATTTTAGCACACGCGTAAGCAGTAATAAATCAAATGTAGTAACATAAATTTCGGTTGTCGTTGAGAATTTGTCGTTTTCATAATCTCTGTCCATCGATATAGATAAAGGTACTTGGTCGAAGCCTCTATCAAATGAAACTCAGTAAAGGCGAGATGTTTTAAAAACAAAGTCAGGAAGTAGTTAGGTACAGCATTGAACTATTAAAATTTTAACAATTAACAACATGTTTTAATATCTATTTATTCCAGTCCATTTTTTTTAACTTTTACAATACATACACACTTTGTTCAATATATTATTGTAGGATTTGTGTATATTATATACTTGATTTGTATATTTTTCCTTTTGGTTTCACTAATATATACATATATATGTCTCAGGATCATTAAAAATAAACATTTGCCAGAAATTTGCCTTTCGAATGAACACTATTACGACATAGCTAAAAAAATTTAAATAAACAATTATTGAATAAAATAATCTTGGTACCTAATTTATCGCTTGTCTGAATCTTTCCAATACCAGTTGACAATCAGTTCCAATTTTTAAAATCAAAGCAAATCCATATTCTAGAGTTCATTGAACCAGAGTTACGGATACACAGACAGACACCACTGAAATTTGTATTTTTAATAACACAAAAAATAAAAATAGTGAACGATAATTAAAATAAAACTTTAAAATAAAACAATAATTTTTACTTACAGTAGGTACCTAGCGCCTACAAATATGAGGGGCTAAAATAAAAATATAAAACATCAAAGAATTGCGATAAATCATTGAGATTTTACATTCTCAAAATGCCAACGTGTTGATTTTTAAAACAAGATCATGAAACAAAAGAAACATAAGAATTGAACATAAAAATAATAAATCAGTAGATATTATTATTTAACTAATTAGCTCATCGGTTTAGAAAAGCAACTCATAACCCCAAATAACTCCAATAAGTACTAGATATTAAACATTAAACAAAACATCCACTTACTGTAAAGCAGGTAAACAGAAGATGTCTTCACCACCAGAACTTACCACTCACTGCAGGACTCGCGAGGCCGGTGGTGGAGGGAGGCATTCGGGTTCGAGACCCCGAGTCCGAGTTTTCTGGGAGTTGTTGATTAGAGGCATTCGGGTCCGAGTCCAAAAGTCCTTAGAGGCATTCTCGGGTCCGGGTTCTCTGGGAGTCGTTGATTGGAGGCATTCGGGTCCGAGTCCCAGACCGAGTTCTCTGGGAGTGGTTGATTACGAAAAGGAGTGGGAGTAGGACCCGCTTCCCGCAAAGGACTCGGGCTCAAGGACTCAATCCGGCTGAACCTACACATCGCTAGTTCCCGGGGCAACGATACCCAACCTGCCTTCCAAATTAACTGGAGAAGAATAGCGAGGGAATTGAATCAATGCGATGGAGTGAATTTGTGAAAGGACGACATTCAAAATCAAAGTCTTTCTGAGGCCTACTAAGTCAGAAACCATCTTCAAAAGGATTTCGGAACACTTTGGATCTTGCAAACTCGGTCATCCTGACTCTTTTAAATGACATGAATATGCTTAAATTGTCTGACAGAAGGATTTTCACTGAATTAGTATTTCTATATAAAATTCTAATTGATACATTTCATAGTCCAGAATTGCTTGCATTGATATGCTTGTGGATACAATTACGTAATCCTATAAGTCTGGATTTATTTCTGTGTCGAAATTCTGCTACTAACTACCATATGTATTCCTCATTGCCCAGAATACTTATGGAAGAAAATAATTATACCGAGTCAGTGGACATCTTTAATTTATCACTAAACAAATACAAAATAATGCTACTGAGACAGTTTAGTTTAATATGATAAATATGTGCTGTATTAATATATAATTTTTCCTATTCATACGTATAAGCCCGTAAAAATAGCGTTAGTTATAGTGATTTATTTTATTTTATAGTGAATACCTCACAAGAGTCCCAACTGCTCCCGTCTGGAGCCAGTGAGACTATGGCATCCCCAATTGGGGGATGTTGTGAGGCTGAAGGTAAGTGGGGAAGGGAAAGAGGAAGGTGGGGAAGTACCTGGCTATTCAGATCTAGTTACTAAACACGGCTAAAGCCATTTGGAGCAACGTTTCAATTCTGAATGGTGGTCTTACACCAGGGCGATACTGGTAGTATCTTCCACTCTGGAACGTGCCGCAAATATACTATATATTATTTTAATTAATTAATTGTGAAATAACACAAATTAATCAAATAAAATTTATTTGAGCACGCCGGGTTCGAACCCGCGACCTTCGGAATGGCAGTCCAATGCGTTACCACTGGACTATGCCGGCCGTCGAAAGTAAATAAATAAATAAGTAAATAAATAAATAAGTTTGATTCTTTTGGCCGTGATAATTTTAAATCATTTGTACAGGAGGCCGTATTTATTATCTCAACCTGCGATATTATGGCGCCGTAATGACGAAGATGTTGAGTGTAACGTACTGGGCTTTCTAACCAAAATATGGCAGACACACCGAGGCATTATGGAAAATTAATAAAACTCAACTCGTAATTTTTTTCATCGTTTGTACCTATATCGGGTTTAGAAAAATGTTTTGCATCTTATTCAACCTCTTCCGTTTAAAAAAAAACTACATACATTCAAGTGATTTAGGGATAGTAATTTCGATGCGTACGCGTGTGAGGCTGGATGTCATAAGTAAAACCGTGATATTACAAAATATCCTGTACACATATATTCGGTAAAATTTGCGTACCGTACGCTGTGTTTTTATCTTTTTATTTATTTTACGCACGCCGGGATAAAATTATTATCCCGGAAAATATGATTCTGTTCCCGGGATAATTATTTTCCCGGGAAACTAGTTTTGCATTTACAGGATGATTTATCCTTCGCAGAAGGATTTTAACCTAGTTCTAAGTAATTTTAAATATATTTTGTATATCTTTCGACGCATGTCACAAAATAATAAAACTATTCCGATGAACTTTCATACTTAGATTGACCTGATTTTTTTAAATATTCTCCGTAATTATTGGCGCATAACCGTTTTAAAGAGAACATGCATAAAATAAATAAATAATTCACCTTTCTTACTCGATATCAGCACAGTGATCATTTTTACAACACGTTTATTTTATTTAAAAAATTATGTGAACTAGAAGAAAAGAATACCACTCCGTAATAAAAAAAAAATGGTAGGTACCATCAAAGGGGAAGTGGTAGGTTAATTGCCACTGAAGAGAAAACCGAAAGAGGTGAGTTGTGGCCGTGTCTGTGTGTCCAAATAAAACAGAATTTACCTTACTTTGCATGAGATCACTTTCAAAAATCGTATTTCTTTCTTGAGCAGTTGAATACTTGTTAAGGTTTCACCTTATATTATTTCAAGAATAAAACTGGACGGATACATTTTATGTGGCTGAACCGGGGCTTAGTACATAAAATTGGCTAAAAATGAACTCACTTATCCTTAATATAAGCAAAACTAAATATATAACATTTTCAATGAACTCAAGGGGCCAACCAGTAAAATCACTCGGACTGAAATTAAGCGATTGCCATAGAAATAATGTTTAATGTCAATGCCCAATTACAAAAAAATCACAAAGCATAAAATATCTCGGGGTAAGAATTGATGAAAATCTTAGATGGGACCTAAATATCAAAGGTATCAAGGAAAAACTTACAAATTTATAAATTTCTTTAAAAATCTAAGAAATGTGGTAAATAAAAAGGACGTGAAAAAAATCCATTACGCTTTATGACATTCTCGTATTGAATATGGAATTATATGATGTGGAATCTGCTGTATCTAAGTATATACATAACCTGAACACAATTCAAAAAGGAATCATAAAAACCATACTGAAAGTACCCATAAGAACGCCTTCGATTGAAATTTTCAATAGTTTTGATGTACCAAATGTACAACAAATATGCTAAAAATATACTATTGAAACTATTCAAAAATACAGAATTTTCCACAATACCGCGTATTCATCAAACAAGGTCAAATCACCACATTCGGACAAAGAAATTATATTTATTTTGCGACGGAACTCCACAACATCCTTTCCCCTGATATAAAGCTGATAGAAAATTTTAATGATTACAAATATAGAATAAAAATCTGGCTAAACGAGATTAAAAAAAACTTTAAAAACGATATAGAAAACTAATAAAACGGTTATCAATAACATTATTCCTCCTCATCACTGGTCACCCTTGTGAGGACGACTAAGAAATACAATTTACTGTAGGTACATATATTTAAAGTAATATTTTTTAGGTACTATGTATAAAAATTCGCTATAATTAAAAGAATAAAAAAATAATACCTTGACTCAGTTATCTTTCAAATATTGATCACAATCCCTGTCGTTATCTGTTCAGTGTTAACTACGGAGAATACAACAGGCATAATTCGGATGTCTATGGAAAATTCGAATAATATGATCACTTTTTTTAAAAAATAATTACTGAAATATTTTTTTATCCCGGGAAAAAAATAAATTACATTCTGCGAAAGGAGTCTGATAACTCTTTGAGCAACCCTAAGTATGTAATATTTTCAGGAAAATAGAAACGCACAGTTTGGCCATAAATTTCAATAGCAGTATAATAAAACTGACAACTGTTTTTGCACACTTTGTTTATTTTTTAGCGAAACGTTTAGATTTTCGCCAAACGTGCAAAACCATCAGCGGCGTTCATAGACTTTTCTTGTGATTTTTCACGACTTTCACAAAAGCAAGTTTTTGGTTAGTTTTATTCGTTAAAAAGTCTCGGCACGCCCTTGAAACTAAATACGCACATCAGCAAAAACTAAGCAATAAGAGATATTTGTACCTAGCAATTTATTTTTTACGATATCAGCAAAAGTGTACAATTTGAAATGTAATTTCTGTCCGGGAGTCGTTCCTCATAGATAGGTTTTGCTGATAAATTGTGATGTGTTAATTAACGCATCCGAACGTTCTCTTCTTCTTCTTTCATATATTTTAACGAGCGGTGTTCGCGGACGGCGCGTATATCGTACCGCGACAACCCGAACACTGCTCACGTCTTTTGAATTGCATAAACAAACGAACTGCCCTCGTCAGTTTTTTTTATTGTTTTTATTTTTTAATTATAGTTAGTGTTGTTTTATTTTTTTTGAATATGGTTAAGTTTATTTACATTTTTTGTTGCTCCTATTTTGTTTTTTTTTTACTGGTCAATTCTAAATTATGTTAACTCTTTATAAAAAATAAAATAACCTGATGTTTTTAGTTTCATATTTGTTAAAAAAAACCGAGTATTAAGTGGTTTATAAAAGTATAAAGATTTAAATTCATCTATTTGAATATATCACTTTTGTTTTCAGTAGTGAGTGAGTGCAAATCTGGAAGCAGAAATTAACTCACTTCCTGACATCCGATCGAGCTGAAACTCGGCAGATAGACTCGTTGTTGATGACAATGCATCCTATAAATGCACCCATTTGGTGGAAATAAAACACACACGCGGAAATATATAGATTTCTCTAAAATCCGATGAATTTTAAGCCGTTAATAAAAGCAATAAATTTTGTTTCTACCCTCTAGGCATTTGGCGGAGTTGGTTGTCGACTCATGGGTAGAAAGGTTCAATCAGTCAAACCAAAAAAATTATCAGTTTATAGGACAATTGAAAATAAATGTATTGCAGAAAAAAAAAATTACGAGTTGATTTAAAAAAATTAATCCAGAAAAAGGTTAAAGGTATCATACTGTTAAAATATATAGTTTTATATTTACATAATAAATTGAATATTCTTGAATGTAATATAAAACTTGATAAATGAACCTCCTCAAAAAGTTCGAGACTATTGGAATTATGGACATTATTTTTTCGCTAATCCTTCCCGAAATTTCCGAAACGGCTTCGCAAACAAAAACTCGAGTCCTATAACATAACTTTGTGACAGTTTTAATGCATTTCTTCCATAGCGCTGCGAGTAGGTTCCTACTTAAGGATATTGCATTTCAGGGGGTGAATTGCCCTTTGGAAATAGAAATATTGCCCACCCCAACCACTATAATAATATAAGAATACACGATGTCTCAAAACTTGCGGGATTTCAGCAGTTAAAATAATATTTATTGGACTTTTGAAACGATAATTTTCAATGATGTCTTTTAAGAATGGGGAAAAAATCTTCATAAAAAAATAATGTTTGTGGAAGTACCTATGCACGATTTTGTCGTATGCATTCCATTTTATTATTGTAATATCCTTGATATTAGTGTATGAGCTCATCCATAGATGGCACTATATAAGTCTACTGGCTTATAAGTTTAGTTTATTGAGTAAGTATAATGTTTATTATTTTTAATTATAAACTAATGTTTACAAGACAAGGTTTTTATGCATAAAACAAAGGATAACAAATTATGATAAGCAGTAATTATTAAAAAAAAAAAAAAAAAAAAAAAAAAAAAAAAAAAAAAAAAAAAAAAAAAAAAAAAAAAAAAAAAAAAAAAAAAAAAGTAATTATTAGACTGATACTCATACAAATTGAAAAAACCTCCCGCGATAAAGTGTTTTCTTTTTATGTGAATGCCGCATACGAGTCCCAAGTGCTCCTAACCCTCTGGAGCCAGTGAGACAATGGCATCACCGATAGGGATACGTTGTAAGGCTGTAGATAGTGGAGAGGGGAAAAAGATAGGGAAGAGGAAGGTGAAGGAGTGCCTGGCTATTCAGATCTGGTCACCAAACACGGATAAAGCCATTTGGCGGGTTTGGAATAAGCCGACGTAGCTTAATGTTTAGAGCAGCTGACCGGCAGTTAGAAGGCTGCGGGTTCAATTCGCGGCATTTTTTCGTTTTATCTGCGAAGAATTTTACAATTCGTATGGGTGCTTCAGGCTAATAATTATTGCTTATAATAATAATGTGTATTGTTTTTCTACTCTAATACGGAACATAAATTTTACTGATACGACAGTAAGCTACTTTTACAAGAAACATCTTTAAATTGACAGAACAATTTTTCAACTTTGAAAATTATGGCACCAGTTAGCGGACTTAATGTTAGGAGTTCTTTAGCATCTCACATAAAGCAATGGTATCCATTTAATACACCCTTTTGTAAGACCAAGATTTTCAGGACCTCCCTACTGAGAACAATGTTTACAATGGAACTTAATCTTATAAGTGGAACCGTCGTCATTTCAATACAAAAGGCTTTTTGTGGGGAACTTGGACTCGCTACTCGCTACATTATAAATTAATCCATACAATGGATTCCCTAAATAAGTGTATTGGAACGGTTCGAATTACAGAATAAATATTGTCAGAGAATCCTCTTACGAACACAACCCCAAATGATAGATTGCTAAGCTTACAAGTTGGGCGAAATCATTTTAGTTTCGTTCAGAAGTATGATAAAGATACTTTGATAACCACAATAGAAGAGTTCCATAATTCCATATGCCACGTTATAACGATATGCGTCCATAACGATAGTCATGTGTAATAATTACCAAATAATTTGGACTGCCTTTTGAAAAATACAGTGTACTCCCATCTGCTATGTCGTCACCGCGCAGATTTCCATCTGCCACATGGTCACCGTGCCAGAGTTCCTACTGTTGTTCTATGTGATGAGAACCACAGACATAGGAATTAATAGACGAGAAGATAAAGGCGAGGGGTAAAATCAACTGTTGAAGAACGAAGGGAGTAAGGCTGACTGTGATTCGTCAATAAATCAATCTGACAGTAAATAGGCATCTCGCATTATAATATCACCATTTACTTCTTAAAAGTAAAACCTGCTTTTGAATGAACAGACATTTCTACATGGGAGCGCAAATTACTCGCCACGTTATGAACTAATTTGCGAAGTCCAAATTCGGCAAAGTAAGGCAGCTTCTATTTTCAGAGTCGTAGTTAGTTTCAGAGTATTTAGTTAAGACACTTTTACAAATGTCTCATAATTTACTTACCCCAGTAAACAACGATGAGCACACTTGAGAATCGCTACATTGTGATGTGATAGTATATGTTTCTAAAACTGATCCATATAATACGGTGTGAATAAGCTTAAAATAAAGTAAAATAATGCTTACTTATGGAATTTAATACGACAATTGGGTTTATTCTCTTTTTCACATCTATTTTTACAAGTTTTCATAGTACAAGTCAACTTTTTGCCGTGTTATTTCGTAAAATGAACCGATGATGCCTCGACCATAGTTCGCACAAGAATGATGACGTCACGTTTTCAAATTTCACTTGAGGCCATATGCGAGCCCAGCCGGCTCAATTGAACCGGTATGGGGAGTGGGGATAATACGCTTTTAATCACTTAGGGCAGGTCTACTAATATTCATATGTCTATGATGAGAACGCAATAGTTCCATCTGCCTCGCGGTAACCGCTCCAGATTTCCAACTGCCACATGGTCACCGCGCCAGAGTTCCTACTGCTGTTCTATGTGATGAGAACTCAAGAGTTCCATCTGTCATGTGGTAACCTCGCCAGATTTCCAACTGCCACATGGTCACCGCGCCAGAGTTCCTACTGCTGTTCTATGTGATGAGAACTCAAGAGTTCCATCTGTCATGTGGTAACCGCGCCAGATTTCCAACTGCCACATGGTCACCGCGCCAGAGTTCCTACTGCTGTTCTATGTGATGAGAACTCAAGAATTCCATCTGTCATGTGGTAACCGCGCCAGATTTCCAACTGCCACATGGTCACTGCGCCAGAGTTCCTACTGCTGTTCTATGTAATGAGAACTCAATAGTTCCATCTGTCATGTGGTAACCGCGCCATAGTTTCAACTGCTGTTCTATGTGATGAGAACTCAAGAGTTACATCTGTCATGTGGTAACCGCTCCAGAGTTTCTACTGCTGTTCTATGTGATGAGAACCCAAGAGTTCCATCTGCAATGTGTTAATTATGCCAGAGTTCATACTGTTGTTCTATGTGATAAGAACCCAAGAGTCCCAACTGCTATGAGAATACACACAGTATTCTCAACCGAATTAAAATTCTAAAAATGCTCGTTATTTCATTTATTTATTTAATTCATTTTTCCTTTATCTTACCATATCGACGGCACTTTGTAATTGGCGTTAGTGGTAAAATTCCGTGGAACTAATCTCCTTCCTAAAATTACGGAATGTCGTGTTTGCATTGCACATTACTCTAAAGGCACTTTAAATTTTCTCCAACCTTCCTCTAGCACAGTCTGTTTCCCTAATAGTTTTCCCTCCTAAATATAAATTTCCCGCCACTTATTCACCTGTCATAATCAGCTACATGCAATTTATTTAGCGCACTTCATAAACGGAACATAATATTCAAAAGAAAATCTACTAAGAAAATACTTATGAACTTCAAATTCGTTCCAAACAGTGGCACGCTGCGTTAGATTAAAAAAAAGTAACTAATCTGACTTACATTTCCTAGTTCATCTAAAAGTCCCGTTATTAATCGTATTTATTATATTTAACCATTGAAAATAATATTAAAAACCCTCAAACGAAAAATGTGAAACATAAAAAGATACACTCCCGTCTAGGAATTGGACTCTGGACATCAGCATTGGGGAGATTTGCTCTTTCACTGAGCTAATTAGACCAAATCAACTTCGGTCATATTTAACTGTATCACGCTTCGACTAAGAGCTATCAATATTATCTTCATTTTATTAAAGTTAAACTCGCAGTTCGTTATAATCTGCGTGTTCATAGATGGTGTTAAGATTGAAATAGGCTTTTTGCACGTTATGGTACATAATATTAAAACGACTTATCTGTTTCCGCTCGTACATACGCTATACGAATATGAATAAATAGTTTTGTCCGTATAAAAACAATTCCTTCATGAGAGGCATACAAATACGATATTGGATTGAATCACCGATACAAAACTGTTAATTCATATTGTATATGTTCGGGCGCAAACAAGTAAATCGTATGAATATTAAAAGGGAAATTATTTTCCTCAGGGCCTATATCATCTTTTGGGATGCTGTGTGGGGAGTATTTTTTAAGGAAAGGAAGGAGATGAAGTTCTGTGAAGGTAAAAGGTATGAGAGTTTGGTAGGAATCTAGGGATCAGCGTTTCCAGGAGTGATGGATATTAGATTCTAATATATTCCTCCCACTGTGGTGCAGGGTGATGGGTCAAGAGATCAGTTAGAGAGGTCAAATCAGCCTCTCCGATCTGGCACGCCACGCAGCTCGTGGGAAGGCGCATCCTAAACATCTCAACCGATGAACCCGGGCACCCCTGCTAAACCACCAAACGTAGCGAACCACTTGGAGTGACCTATGGCAGATCCAATATTTTCAATGGCATTTTAATTTTTTTTTTCCGACATTATGTCCGGGTTAAATCTTCCCCACAAACCGTTAAACCCTTGGACACACTTTTCCACAAATGATAATCTAGTCGATCCACATTATGCAAGTGCATTATATTTTTTTTTTTTTTTTTTTTTTTTTATTAATATCAATAGCAAAATTTGTACAATATGTAGGTTTAAAGTATAATATAAGTATATTTTTTGTATTTTTTTCACAGTCCTCCTCACTAGGGTTTCCTGTTCTGAGGCGGCCTGTAGTTTTTCTTAAATTTTTGTATTTAGTTTTGAATTGTCTTTACATTGTCTTCATAATGTTTGTAAGTTGATTATTACTTTGATCTCTAAGCCATGTTTTGACTTTTGTTTTAAATATATTCATTTCGTTTATTTTTTTGGTTTCATTTGGTAGAGCATTGAACAATTTTATAGCATGGAATTTATTATTTCTCTGTCCAAAGGATGTGTTCAAACTGGGAGTAATCAGGATATTTTCGCTTTTTGCCCTGGTTGTGTATTTATGTTGGGCAGTGGAGTATTCGGATATGTTTTTTTTCAGTTTATTTTTCAGTAAGTTTAAGTTTAGTTTTCATAATAAATGCAAAATAATACAAAAAACAACACTTCAAATCACGAGAGATCAAATGTGAAAATAATTCACCGACTCCAGATATTTTCATATCAGAGGGTTCGGCTCGGTAGAACTTCTAATTGGACCTATAAATTCTACTGATCCCTCAATATAAAGATTAAAAAAATCTTTCATAATCCTACATCTATTTAAAATGACTAATTTTTGCATTTTTATGTGTAAATTCTTTGACAGATCTAATACGCCTAAATATTGAATGAGATAGCTAGGTATAATGCCAGTAGCCGAAATTACAAATGGTAATATTTTTATAGTCTTAGAATGCCAAATTCTTTTAGGAAATGTCCTAAATCTGTGTATTTTCTAATTTTTTCAGTATAATTGTTATTATTAACCATATTTGAAATATTGTCGGTTAGTAGGAGTACCCTGTTTTTACTCAATGTCAGGAGTGGAAACTGTAAATTAATTATGTAACTATGCCTTTCATTTAGCGTCTGGCCTAATTAAGAATGTCTTATGTAAATAATTTCTTAACTGACTAGGATAACAGCTCGCATAGATCATTGAAACAATTAATTTACGTAAGCTTACGTAAGCTCTTAAAGATATTAAGCTATGTTGACTAATTGATTGCATACGAATGTAGCTGATTCCTTTAGATGTTTATTTATACTTCTTATAAATATTCCATATTATTTTATTTTGACATATTGAATCATTGTATTGTCAGTTTATTTATTGGTGTTCTTAACGATTACTAAAGAAAACCATTCATGTAAGTTTCATTACACATAGCAATCAACGAAATAAAATTGTTTTAAGAAATTTGTTAGCATAAATACTCTAGGCTCTAAACCGACAACTGGCAGCTGACAGCCTACATAAATAAATTTAAATATTTATTTTATGAAGTGTTTTCTAGCAAACTGATTTTGTTTATCATTGAAACTGATTTGAAATTTTCCACATACCAATGTCCTGTACAAATGGTCATTTATTTTGTTTCCTCTCTTTGCTAAAAGTCTAGCCTGGGAAGAAACAAGAACGGAAGAAAGAAGACAGATGCCAGTGATATTCAATTGTTATTTATACACTTATGTTATTGGGTTTGGTTTCGTAATATAATTGTCTTTGATGATGCATCTTATCTCGTTGTTCGGATAGTTATTCTCGTGAAAATAATGTTTTTCATTTGTTGTAAACTTTAAGTTATCTATGCGATGGAAGTTTTAAAAAATCAACAGGATTCATAAGAAACCAATATCATCATAAGGTAAGATTTCCTTTACATAATATTATCAGTAATTTTAACACGATCGAATGAACGTCTTTTTTTTCATTAACAAGTTCATTTTAACTGCCATTCGGGCATCAAAGCTTTTCAGCATGCAAATAAATGTCGAACCCACCACCCTAATTATGTGTTTAGTAAATCAAACATAATTTTAAAATGTGGTAAAATAAATAACAAGATACTCACTTGGAAAAATAGTTACCACTATAAACAATAGTAATAGTTTACTTGACGATTTTTTCGCTGAGGCAGAACCTTGCTTCATCCAAAATGTGGATCGAACACAGATTAGAGAATTGTCTCCTTCGTGGGTTTGAGTCGTTCGTGTCCCAACGCCCTCTGAATATACTCCCGCTGGATAAAGTCTTTATTCTAGTAGAACTTACCTTATCTAGCTGTAGTGTAGGTATTATTTTTAATGATAAACTAATGTTTATAAGACAAGGTTTCAATGCATAACACAAAGGATAGCAAATATAAGCAATAATTATTAGATTTAAACTCCCATAAAAATTGGAAAAATCTCCCAAAATAAAATAAATGCCGCGGACTGAAATTGAACCCGCATCCTTCTAATTTCCGGACAGCTTCTCCAAACATTAAGATACGTCAGCTTATTCTAAATCCGTCAAATAATTCAACTATACTAGAATTTTTCATTCAACAAGTATTGATTATTGCATTTTTTCACAATTACTTAATATATTTTGCTTTACTTAGAGAATTTTTTTACATTTCATAAATGATGCTCAACTAATACCCACAGTACAAAGGATAACAAATTATTATGAGCAATAACTATAATCCCGAAATATCCAACAAATTGAAAAAATCTAGATAGATAAAATAAATTCCAGTCGGAGACATTTATTTTACCTCGGGAGGGTGAGGGGTGAGGGGATGTAAAAGGTAAAATAAAAACCTCATTTATTTGTATTGGTGTTTCAGGCTAATAAATATTCCCTATAATAAACTGTTATCCTCTGTACTGTAAGTGTTAGTTAAGCATCATTTATAAAACGTTACTACAATATCTCAACTCATCTTCTTCCCCTTGTCCTTATTAGGTTAGGAACCTATCGCTACGATAATGCACCTCATTGCTTTCCTGTTTCGGGCGACGTCAGCGGCCTCCATCCATTGTAGAAGCGGGTCTATCCTCTGACATCGTACTTCTGGAATATGAATATAAAAAATGCACATATGTTTTTCCTTCCCTCGCTAGCAACTAAAAAGATACCTTCAAACTTGGCGATATCCATTTTGGAATCACCCAAAAAATGCCTAGATACAAAAATCATATATTGGTATTCGTGTCGGTCATGTTAATTAAATACATGTTTTAAAATATGCAATGTCACATAATGTATGTAGATACCTTCATATCTGTGTCACTGATGTAGGTACAGATATTTCTGTCTGCAGATTAGGCGACTTTTGTCTGGTAGACACGACAATTATAGATTTGAACACGTGTAGACGTTTCAAAAGTATTACGTATTCAAATAATCGATTCAAGTTCATTTTATTGAACAATCGCGCGTTATAAATAGAATTAATCTAATGATAGTCTGAGAAGATCAATTACTTACACTGTAGCTTTTAGTTTATTTAAATAATTCCTAGAGGCTAGAGCAGAGAGAGAACTGCTTAGATTAATAAAAATCAGGAAAATTTCATATCTGGGTCATGTACTTCGAGGGGAGAAGTATCACTTGCTCCAGTTAATATTGAAAGGCAAGATAGAGGGTCGCAGAGGGCCTGGTAGGAGACAAATGTCTTGGCTGCGAAATATACGAGAGTGGACCGGCATTAGAAGTGTGGAGGAGCTATTCCGGGCAGCGCAAGACAGAGAGACATTTTCCAGAGTGATCGCCAACGTCGGGGGGACCTGATACGGCACATAAAGAAGAAGAAGAAATAATTCCTAATTCCGTTGCCACCAGGAAATTTTTTTTATTTTTTGTCAATCAGAATGCAAACAAAGTTAATAATTAATACACTTTTATGACTATGTTCATGATCTGACTTGACACATTTATCCCATTTGTCATTATTACTCACGTGCGTGTTATATTTATTATCTTGCATGTGATTAGTGTAATGCTATTAATGAACATCAGTTCATATATTTAAAAAAAAAAATATATTTTTTCGACGTGGAAATGATAGCACAATTACGCCTACCGTATTTCTCTCAAAACAATGTTGGGCAACCTAATTTTTTTTAGAAGAAATAAAAACATTTCCGTGTTACGAATAACCTGAAATTATTTGAAAATCTCCTACTAACTAGGTAAAATGTTGCTTGCGTCTTGATGGAGGTCTTAGGCCCTCCTTCTAAAGGGATACGCAAATATCCAATAATCGACGATCGAGTATCTCGCCGACGTTTTGCGAACTCGTCAGCGACGCCTTCTCCCCTGACCGGCCGGGCGAGGTTGTCGCCACTCACATTGTCGAAACTTTTAACATGACGTCACTTATGTCAAATATTTTGTAACAAAGCGATGTTCAATGCTGAAAACAAAAAAAAATTGTAACAACAGAAACTGTTTGTGTGTGAGGTTATAAAAGCAATCTAGTTTTGATATTTCGGATTTCAACAATGGTTTCGATATTTCTGTAGTGACGTGTGCAGTCTGTGCGCAACAAATTGTTTTTGTTGAGTACCCAACGTAAGTATCGGATACTTCTGTACCCTGTGGAAGAAGGGCCTTAGCCATCCAGTAATTGAAATCATGACGTTTGGGTAGACGGGATGCCTAGTCAACCATTGACCGGTTGGATATATTTTATTTTTTGTCGTTACACTTCATCCAGATATATTTTTATCCCGGCTCCTACCTCCAGTATCTAGTCCCAGAGCCCATTATTACTACTGAAGGCTTTTGCTCTACGTATCTCCTTAAAAATCGCTGGCAGTTAGATAGTCTAGACGCCATTTAAGGTGGCCCATTGTGTGTGCATCGCTGCCATTTTGAATTATAAATAGGTGACCATTTTGTTTACTGCTTTTCTGGAACTTACCTGCAATATTTTTTTCAGGTTACGCAGATGGAATGAAACGTCAAAAACCTGTATCCTAAAACCATAATCTGGATTCCTCTTCCGCTAAAGATTCGTTCGGGAACAGAAAAAAAATAACGTAATAATGCAATTTTAAATGATTGAAATAAATGTTTTATATCTACAGTCATGGTCAGATTTTGAGTAATGAAGAAATCCCAACGTCCAACAGTCAAATAATTTTTTATTACTCGTCTTCGATAGACTTTCCGCACTCCTTTTACGTATACTCCTGATGGCGTAGGAAGCTTCTAAACGGTTTAGTATCAATACCAGACATTCCGGCTAAAATAGGATTCTATGTCCCGGATAAATTTGCGCGAGGCCGCCAACACAGGCTTTTGATTCTTCCTAGGTGCAGAACTAACTTACCAATGGTGATGCCCTTGGGAAGAAGGTTAAAGGCTCACTAGGTTAATTAACTGCCTCGCAGGAAATGTGGATATTTTCCACATGTCCTTCAACGTATTTAAACGTGAAATATTATTTTTGTTGTTTGTTTTTGGGGTGTTATGCCGTGTTGCGCTAACTCCTTCTTTAGCCGACGTTTCTTATTTTATTATGATTACTGCAGATGCAAACTGGAAAAACCGAATCGTGGATTAAGGATTCAACAGATCTGATCAGTAAGCTTAAGCAGGTTAAGACTGAGGAAGGAGATATTTTGGTCAGCTTTGACGTCGTGTCTCTTTTCACAAATGTGCCTCTAGAAGACTCAATGACAATGCTCAGTGAGATATATGAGGAAGACATCTGCAAACTTTTTGAACACTGCCTCAAAACGGGATACTTTGCGTTTCAGGGTGAACTTTTTGAGCAAGTGGAGGGAGTTGCAATGGGCAGTCCGTTATCGCCAGTAATAGCCAACTTCTTTATGGAGAAGTTTGAGGAAGCGGCACTTGATACAGCTTCAGCTGTCCCTAAAGTATGGTGGCGCTACGTCGACGATGTCTTCGCCATTTGGCCTCATGGAACGGAGAAACTTAACGAATTCCTGGACCATCTTAATTCTCTCCACAGCAAAATTAAGTTCACAATGGAGCTGGAAAACCAAGATAAAATCCTGCCTTTTCTAGATGTGGAGGTGATGCGAAAACACGATGGTAGCCTAGGACATACCGTATATAGGAAACCAACTCATACGAATCGATACTTACACGCTGATTCGCACCACCACCCAGCGCAGAAGAGAGGACTTATCCGTACGTTGGTGACCCGAGCGACCAGAATATGTGAAGAAACAAAACTTGGAGCAGAACTTATAAAATTGACCGATGCACTGGAGCGCAACGGTTACCCGGCAAGTCAGACAAGGCAAATTTTAAGAGCCAAATCTACAACAAACGAAGACAGAGTTGAACAAGACTCAAAAGGCTGTGCTTTCCTGCCTTTCGTTCACAATGTGACAGACAGAATTGCCAGGCTGTTGAGAAAAGAAAACATCAAAACTGTCTTCGGAACCACCACCAAAATCCAAGACCTACTGAGGTCTGCAAAAACTAAGTTTCCTCTGGAAGCAGATGGAGTGTACAAACTCAGCTGCTCTGGTTGTGACAAGGTTTATATAGGCCAGACAGAGCGGACGATTTCCAAAAGGATAGCAGAACATTTTCGTGCTTGTAAACTTGGCCACCCTGATAAATCGGCAATCGCCGAACACTTAATTGAAACCGGCCATTACTTTGGATTTGCTCCCGAAGTCCTGGGAAGACCCAAAACTTATAGATCACGCCTGATTATGGAGGCAATTGAAATCTACAAAAATCCATTTAATATCAATAGAGACGACGGAGCTAAGCTCAACAGCTCTTGGTATCCGGTAATTGACGGCTACACCAAAGCTAAACGCAAATAACATGTCTAAGTATACTCCAATACCATATAATAATACAATATAAAACCATTGCATTTAAACCTTGATACTGGGTACATCTACTCTAACCTCTGTCAATCGGTTTTCTAATTCTAGAATTCGCCACAAGATGGCGTTACTTCCGTTGGCATTTCACATTTGGATGGGCCCCAGGCTAACATAAATACTGTGCTTTCACAATTCGCCACAAGATGTCGCCACTTCCGTTTGCATTTCGCACTTGGACGGGCCCAGGCCACAAATAAATAAGCACAAACTCGACAACCTAAAATTACACATCTTCGGATCTACCGGATCTGCCCTGATGATGGACACTGCAACGCTGTCCGAAACGTCGGCTAAAGAAGGAGTTAGCGCAACACGGCATAACACCCCAAAAACAAACAACAAAAATGCTTTTGGCCGTGAGAATCTAAAAACTTACGTGAAATATTATTATTCAAGACTTAACATTGTAAACCTAAATTTGAAACTTTTTTCTTTGTCCCACTTGTAAATGTATTTGTTATTAATTTTTTTGTAAATTTTAATTATCTATATTGCAATGTTCTGGTTTATACAGTTTTTGAAAATAAACAAATAAATAAACAATAAACAAATAAATCTTATATTTAATACTAAACATTTAAAAAAAAATCTTAATGAAGTCACTTATTTTATTTTTAGAAACTTAAAAGTTAGAAACCTTGATGGAAATGACTGTGTATTATAAATTTATTACAAACATGGAAAACTGCATGATATTTCTTCATGAGGCTACTTAGGACGGGTTGTTTCAGAGAATTTGAACAATTCTTGAAATTTCAAATTTAATTTTCAAGTTATGTTATTATTTTACTTCTGACAAGTAACTGGCCTATAATGATATAATAATAGAACTTGGATAAGACTTTCACGGAACCTGAAAATGATCATTGAAATTTCATGAAACATCCCATCTTTAGTGTGAATCACCTTTGAAGCTTCTATCAAATGCCATACCTGCTAACTATTTAACGGATCAACATTTTACTTAAATTATATATGTCGGGAAATCAGGTAATACCTGCAGCTGGTTTTAACGAATTTTATTGCGTACCTATCTCATCAAACCGTTCAGGAATTTTGCTTAATCTTTGTTATTGTAAATATTTGCACAGTTGCACAAAGGTTCGAAAGGTTAGCAATATTCTTACTCAGTGGAATTCTCTAAAAACTGTAGCATAAAAGTAACAGTCCTATTTTTCCTTATCAAAAAGAGACCCAAAATCAGATAAAAAATGGTCACCCCACTTTCAGTAAATTTTGGGCTGTCACATTTAGAAGAAGAATTAAAATGTTTGTTTCGGAAAGTTCTCCACAGCGCATTGGCTTTGTTATTTTATTATGTGTGTTGCTTTCTTTTGAGGTATTCGTAGTCCATGAACTAGTGTTGTACGTTTTCTAAACTAAAAACAACAACTGCAGTTTTTATTGTTATATGAAAAGTTTCGCTTCGTGCGAGCTATTATGGAAGCTTGCTCTAACTACATCCAAACACTTTACGCAACCTTGCGATGACAGGGTTCTAACGGTTTTTGAAACCAAATCAAGATTTTTTGGGGAAAAAAAATGCTTAATGAAATTGATCATCACAAGATAACGCAGAATTTCTTGCCGAACCTGACCAATTTCATCTTGATTCCGAGCATCATGGTTCATCAGAGTGCCCTACTTTTTAGATGATAATTTTGAATTTTGAGAGATATGCATACATGTTATTAATGTTGAAAATATTTTTATTAATTTTAGGACCCCGCTTGAACAGTGCTTGCATTTAAAATCATTTTACAAATTCCATGTATCTACAATAAAAAAGTGTATTATCAATATTCAATACTACAATTTTTTAAAAAGAAAACAGTAAAATAACTTACAGTTTAATACATTAGCCAGATATCAGATTAACATTTGTATCACAAAATGTATTTATACTAAGCACATTCAAAATACCTACGTTAAGCTATGAATAACTTAAATTTAAAACTTCCCTTTAAATCTGAAAATAATATAATATTCATGAATTTCAGCTTAAATCAAAAATTCCCTGAAACCTCTATTGATTAATTTTGCGATATTCTTACAATTTTTGTATTATGACTTATTTACGTGATTTTATATAATTTAGCTAGATCTTCCTCACCAAACACAAGAGTTTTATCTCTTTATGGTGAGGAATGGCTATTTTTATTTTCCTTCAGTTAATAAAATGAAAAAATTGTATATTATTGTAAAAGTACCAATATTAATAATCATGTCAATGTGAATATAATTTAAAAAACCCTTTTATTTATACTTTATCACGGACAATAATTTTATGAAATATTGATTTTCATATTCATTTCGAAATCATCTGTTTTCTTTCACATCCTGTACTAATACATCGAAAAAAAGTGTTTAAGTCTGGGATTTTATGGAAAACATCTTAACCTCACTACCACTAAGTTCTTAAATTAAGCATATAGTTTTCTGGTTTCCATGTACCAACAATTTATGAATTCAATCTTTGTAATGTGTAGGGCACAGCTGTTAGAAAATCAAATACAAAAAAAGAATGTTGTGGAAAAAAACCTGAAAATCGTCAGAAAATTATTATTAATATTTCAGTATTTACTTGTCTAGGTGTCGTTATAAATTTCAGTCGTACATTGAATTTAAATTTAAGATGAATAATAAACTAATGAAAGATAGAAGAACTAAGGTGATATGCTGCTTACATAAAATAGTTAGCAATCGTTATTTTCCCGCTGTGCCTTCTTGTTTCAAATGACGTATACATATAATACAAAAAAGTACAACATAGATTTAGGGGAAAACTAAATATGAGAGAATATACGCCCTATCCATTCCTGTGTCCATCCTCGTTCTTAAATGGAAGGCTCGATTTTAACACCTTGGAAGAATGGCGAAAAATATTTTTAAACTTAAGCTTAATCTACTAATATTGAATGAGGTTAAATTATAGACAAACGAGTATATCTGTGGGAGATCCAATGCTGTTTTTTATACTCTGAAAGCGAGGACTTTTGCCTGTCAGAAATCGCCAATCAACAAAGCAACTCAACTGTTAACGATTCTGCATTGACCATCGACTTTTTTATGTCACCTACAGATAGTTTGGCAATTTTATATTTTGACGCATATTACAAATTAGTAAAATTTACGCTATGACCCTTTTTATTTACATGCTCTTCAAATTTGTAATTTTCTCCGTAATATATTGGTGCATAACCGTTTTATGGAGAACATGTTTATTTAATCAAACAACATTATTTCTATTTATTGTTTTTGTGTTTAATTCGTAGAACACCATTTATTTTTTTTTTAATTTAATTAAAATCAAATTTAATAAAATTAAATGTTTTAACAAACTCCCTAAAGAAATACAAGCTGAAAAAAAAATTAAGAATAAACTTAAGGCGATGCACTACGTAGTAATGCAAAATCATGTGTTTTTGGTTTGAAAATTTGGTCGCCTAGAAATGATTCAGATGCTTTAATTAAATACTGCGAGTAGAATACATCCTGGCCTTTGAAATAATCGAGTATTTCTAAGTCTTTTTATAAGCTCAGAAAAAAATATTGTATAGGCCTATGAAAACTGCTTTAAAGTTCAAAATCTCCTACTTACGAAACAATTTTCGGTTATGATTTTATTGTATACTGTGGCAAATTAAGTTATTTATAAAATGATCGAAAAACATTTAAATATTTGTGCCTCAACATCCACAAAATAAAATAAAAGGCACTTTTTGGGAATGTTTTTTTCTTGCATAAATCAAAACAGGCGGATGGTGTTAAGCGGGAATTTAAACTTTATCGCTATCTTCGTAAGGGGTGTTATTGATGATTGCTTGATTTAAAATATTACAAGTCGTAGTGCATCGCCTTAAAAATTTGCCCCAGACTAATTTTTCAGACCTTTTTAAGACTGAAGTTTTAACTGCACGAAGGAACAGCTTCAGTCGATTTTTTTCGAACTCAATCTCATTATTACAGCGAAAAAAAATTTCTCCATACTGGACCGCCCCACCCTATTGGACATGTACGATAAAAACTAGTCGAAGAAACGATACGTTTTCTTCAAGCCAACATCAACTGGGAGCGCGTGTTCCGCTGGCATTAAAACTGTCATGTTTATTTCACCTAAAGTAAAGCCAATAGCAATATTTTGTTGACTTGTAATATTTAATGTAACATTTTAATGGGTTGTAAGTAGGTGCCGTAGTAATCAGCAATAATAATTTTATGTTTTCTATTGCACTGTGTAACGATTTGAAGGTCGCGGGTACAAATCCCGGCATGCGCAAGTAAATTTTGTTTGATTAATTTATGTGTTATTTCACAATTCATTCATTAAAAATAATATATAGTATACTTGCGGCACGTTCCAGAGTGGGAGATACTCTCAGGATCACCCTGGTGTAAAACCACCATTCAGAATTGAAAAGTTACTTGAAATCGCTTTAGCCATGTTTTGTGACCAGATATGAATAGCAGAAACTTCCCCACTATCATCTCCTTCTCCTCCCAGTACTTTCAGCTTCACAACATACCCCAATTGGGGATGCCGTTGGTTGGAAGCAGTTCGGACTCTTGTTTGTAATCACATAAAAAAAAATATATATATTAGGTACTGTGTGTTTTTAGATTTTCACGGCCAAAAGCATTTTTGTTGTTTGTTTTTGGGGTGTTATGCCGTGTTGCGCTAACTCCTTCTTTAGCCGACGTTTCGGACATCGTTGCAGTGTCCATCATCAGGGCAGATCCGGTACACATCTTCGGATCTACCGGATCTGCCCTGATGATGGACACTGCAACGATGTCCGAAACGTCGGCTAAAGAAGGAGTTAGCGCAACACGGCATAACACCCCAAAAACAAACAACAAAAAATTAGGTACTGTGATTGCTCAAGTCCGTGGCCTGGTGATTTATCCACTTCTGAATCCAACCTTGGGGGCCTTGGTTGGGGAAAACAAATCCAGAAGCTGTGCGAGGAGAAACTGTGCTTGCAATGAACGGAGACCGCCGAAGAAACCCAGTACAGACACTTGCTTACTAGAAAAAAAATCCTCATCCTAAAACTGAAGACCTTTAAGTCTATGATAGATAGGCAACTTTTAAAAAACCCCACATGAGTTAAAAATTGCAATGCGAATATGACGCCGTTCTATTTATATAAAGAAAATTACACCAGTCACCATTTCAAGGAAAATAAGAATTTATAAAATGAAATAAAAAAACTGGAGGCGCCTCGTCAATACGATAGGTCCCAAACCCGAATAGCTCAATTGTAAGATGAGACGAGAAAATGTTTCAACAAATTAATAAGAACTATAAAAAATGTGACCTTACTTCGGGCACCCAAGACAGCACACTTCTACGGGTTTGTATGTTCATTGATGAACGACCACTATAGCATCTTGCTTCTTCATAATGAGATCGTCTGGAAGTAGTTCCTATGGGCTAAATCATCTCCTTTATCGCAGTATTAAATCCCAACAGACATTTTGCTAACAACGTTGGCCCCTCTCCAACCGAAGCCCGCACAACTGACAAGTCGGAGAGATTGATGAAAAACGAATACACGTAACGGATGAACAACGATTATTGAAGCTAAAAAATTTGATTTTCTTGATATGAAACTATAATACTTTTTACTAAAGAAGAAGATACAACTAATAAATCTAAATGAAACATGAAAAAGAACAAGATGCAGAATAATAAAAAAAAGTCTCAGCTGGGAATCGAACCAAGTTTGTCTTACCTGGACCACTCGACTATTGGGACCTAATTATTATATTTCATATTGGTCGATCTTATATTTCAAATTCAGAATTAACAATATTATCTTGCAAATATTTTTTCCCACATTTTTGGCAGCTATCCTTTTGAATCATTTTAAAGTTTTTAAGTATTTGTTCCACCTATATAATGATTTGGGTAAACATATCGAATTTTTATTTATTTATAATATTTTCTTTAACATTAAAATTATAGCTAGTCCTCTTCATTGGAGTAAAAATACTAAAAAACGTAGTTTTTCACTATTTTGTTCTTATATCATTCACTATGTATTTTTGTAACAATATTATATTTTTCTTTATATGTTATATATTCTAAAAGAATAAATTGTGAAATTACTTTTTCGAAATTAAAAAAAAAGATAAAACTCACAAATCTAAACAAAAATATAAATCCAATCCAATCCAATCCAATCCAATACAATTGGAGAAATCCAATTGTACCACTCACAACTAAAACATCTCTCGCTCAAAGACACTTCTCATTCTTAGGTCCAAAACTATACAACTTCATGCCTGATGCTTGGAAAAAGGAAAACACAGCTATTCTTCATAAATTGACCACTAATTGGTTTCATCAATTAGGTAAGAAAGGAGAGTGAACTTTTACTACACAAAAAATGAAATCAAACACAAACCAAAAACAACAACAAAAATTCCAACAAAAAATAAACCATGTAAAAGATACCTTTATGTTCTAATCTTTATCATTATGTGTATATATGTACCTACCTAGTACTTTTAAATTAGAATGCTACCCAAGCAGCAGTTAATCTTATGTTTAATTGGATATTTTATTTTATTCTATTATTTCTCTTTGTTATTCATATTTATACAAAATAATATGTTAGTAGGCTTAGGCACCAGTTAAAAGTAGATATACCTATTTTTTCATTATTATTTTAATACTATACTTATCAAACAACTTATCAAAATGTTAATACTCATCCTAATTTGACTGTCCTAAAACGGGAATCCTCCTAGTTGGGCAGTCAAAACATTTTTTAAAATAATGTATAATCTTTTACTAAATAAATTTTTTTTTAAAAAATGTATTGTCCCGGTAAGACAGAGATCCTTGGTTCGATTCTATAGGTGACTTATTCTGTTTCATGTTTATTTTAGATCTGTTAGTATTATCTTCTTCTTCAATGATATATTAAATTGATGGGCATAACCTTCAAAAGTTAAGGAAAAGTTTTTGAGTAAAAATATTTTTTTAAAGCTAAGCAATTCGATTTATTTTATAGCGTTTGCATATGAAACTATGATGATTTTGTTTACTCTCTGAACAAAATAGCAACTTTTCGGTCTTTCCGCTTTCTGGAGGTCAGGAGTCCGGGAGTAAGTCATCCTGACTTGTGGTGACTTCTTTCTGGCGTCAAGAAGTAAGACCCATACTGATGCGGTGGGGTGCGGCTACGATGGTATTCAGTATAACATTTATGTTTAGAACTGTTTTAAATTTTGATTCTTCTTGCTTAAAACATTTGCTCTGATGAGCTAACACGAACATTGATCGCCCTTCATGAATTTCATTTTTTTCATTTACAAGTAGGTATCTCTAGAAAAAATCAAATGAAAAAATAAATTTAAAGTGAAAGGTGAAATATTTGTAAAGGTTAAAGATTGCACAGACATAAAAATATGCTTGAACAATTAAATTATATGTAACCATGAAAAAGCATCTATACAGGTCTTTCCAAAACAAAATTTTCTTCGTATAAAAAGAGTTTATTAAAAACTGTCGTGGAATTCACTAATAAGATATACTATTCTCTTTCTCTTCTCTTTCTATTCTCTTTCTCTTCTCTTTCTCTTCTCTTTCTCTTCTCTTTCTCTTCTCTTTCTCTTCTCTTTCTCTTCTCTTTCTCTTCTCTTTCTCTTCTCTTTCTCTTCTCTTTCTCTTCTCTTTCTCTTCTCTTTCTCTTCTCTTCCTCTTCTCTTTCTCTTCTCTTTCTCTTCTCTTCCTCTTATCTTTCTCTTCTCTTCCTCTTATCTTTCTCTTCTCTTCCTCTTCTCTTTATCTTCTCTTTATCTTCTCTTTCTCTTCTCTTTATCTTCTCTTTCTCTTCTCTTTCTCTTCTCTTTCTCTTCTCTTTCTCTTCTCTTTCTCTTCTCTTTCTCTTCTATTTCTCTTCTCTTTCTCTTCTCTTTCTCTTCTATTTCTCTTCTCTTTCTCTTCTCTTTCTCTTCTCTTTCTCTTCTCTTTCTCTTCTCTTTCTCTTCTCTTTCTCTTCTCTTTCTCTTCTCTTTCTCTTCTCTTTCTCTTCTCTTTCTCTTCTCTTTCTCTTCTCTTTCTCTTCTCTTTCTCTTCTCTTTCTCTTCTCTTTCTCTTCTCTTTCTCTTCTCATTCTCTCCTTTTTCTCTTCTCTTTCTCTTCTCTTTTTCTTTTTCATATCTTTCTCTTCTCCAACTGATTACTGGATATATTATGAAAAAAGGGCACATTAAAATAAAAGTTTCCTAGTTTCCATTTATTGACACCTATTCACAGTTGATGCAGGCTTCATGAGAACAGGTCGTTTCTCTGATCCGTTTTATGTAAGTCGGCTTGCATATAGAACGAGCTACTGGCTATATATTTCCCCATTATAATAAAATATAGTAGAGAATTCGCATTACATGTTTACTACCGTCCTCACCCTGGTGCGTTTGAGAATCAATTACTAGTTGTTTTCATATTTTTTTGGGGGAGAGACATCGCAAAGATTTAAAAATAAAATAATTTACTTCATCATGTATGTTCCCCATTTTCTGATGTACGGTGTGACGTCATGTCATCGCGGTTTATGACGTCATTCAGCAGATAGCTGTAACATGGGTGTTTTGTGGATGGTTCGGGAATGTAACGGGTTAGTTTGTACCTACCTAAATCAACACAGGAAAAGTTAATAAGGGACTAACTTCGTCTCTGTAACTGTAAAAATATCTTAATCAATCTATTATTCTTACTTAATTCAACCAAATTTTCATTATTCAATGTGGGTCTGTCTGTGATTAAAACTTTGGTTCAATGAATTTGAGTGTCATTTTCAAAACTGGAACTGATTGTTGAAAGATTTCAGACGAGCAAAAAGGTATGTAAAATATAATGTTGTTTTACCAGAAAATTATTTTAATACTTAACTTGAAATTTGTTGGTATTTCTTTAGTTTAAATTTCGTAGGGTTACTCTTGACCAGTGCAGCGTCGACTATTTTGGAGAAATAGATTACTTTTAAGGTTATATGATTTAAAATCGCATATTGACGTAAAAAAATACGAAAAAGTTATATGGTTTAGTGGAACTCGAATTGAAGTTCTTAATATAATCTGATGAACAACGAACAACGAAGTTGTATAATATGTTACAATTTTCAGTTATAGTATATTAAGAGTACATTTTCAAAGTATTTTTTTTATAGGTTGAAATTTAAAATATTTTAAATTGGTATTTATATTTCTGAGTTTTTCGGGTAATGTTAAAATAATTCGATACAATTATATTAATTTGTAATGTGGCATGGTATAAGTTTATTGCATTTACTCAACACAGTGACAATTCAACACACCTTTAAAAAGTGATATAAAGTCATTAGAAACGATGAATTTTAACTTAACCTAACCTAACCTACTTAACCCAGTTAATAAAATTTTTGTTTCACCACTTTCCATGACTTTATATAACTTTTTAAAGGTGTGATGAATTATCATTGTGATGATTTATCCGGTAACTGGTAAATAGATTGTTTTCATAAAGTTTTCTTTAAATTGTAAGCAGCATAAAAAAACCTTTCATTTACATAAATAATATTATAAAATATATTCTTGTATATTAAATTTCCCCCCTATAATCCTGAGACCCAAGTGTCAAGTGGTCTTCGTTCAGAGGGGGGCTATTTTTGATACTCCCGCTTCCGCTTGCATTTAACTCTTTCACCGCATCTATTTATCTTCCTGACGGATCACTTTGTCAAAGACGAAGCATAAACTTACGGCTGAAGTGATGCAGGTGCAATTTTCTCTTTCTATGTGATGACTGTAGTCAAATTTCAAAGATGAGAAATTCAAAAATAGAAAATGTTGATGAACCCTTTTTTGGGATTAGACGAAATAAAAATGGTAACAGCCCCATCTGAGAATCGAACCCAGTACCGTTGTCTTACCGGGATAGCAGTCTGTTAATGAGACCTAATGAGACCTGGATTCGATCCCCAGTTGCGACAGTTACCTTTGTCTTACAGGGACAACACTATTTCAATGAGACCTACTGAGACCTGGATTAGATTCCCAATTGCGACAGTTAACTTTGTCTTACCGGGACAACACTCTTTCAATGAGACTTACTGACACCTGGATTCGATCGCCAATTGCGACAGTTAACTTTGTCTTACGGGACAACACTCTGTCAATGAGACCTACTGACACCTGGATTCGATCCCCAATTGCGACAGTTAACTTTGTCTTACCGGGACAACACTCTTTCAATGAGACCTTCTGTGACCTGGATTCGATCCCCAATTGCAACAGTTAACTTTGTCTTACCGGGACAACACTCTGTCAATGAGACCTACTGAGACCCGGATTCGATCCCCAGTTGCGACAGTTACCTTTTATATTATCTGCGGATTTTTCTGTTCCATGTTTTTTTTAAATTAATAAACACCATATTTTTCATTAATGATCAAGAATCACATTGATGTTTTTATCCGTCAAAAATGATCACGAAACATTGAATAAAAAAAAGTAAAATGCACAAAGAAAAAGGAATTTATCGTTATATTTTGTTATAAAAGAATCACAAAATGAGATTCAGTGCTTGAAAAATAAAAGAAAGTGTTCAGTTTATTTTATCTTCTATAGAAATTAATATGATAAAATGGTGGGTATATTCAACATGAAAAATTTAAATGGTGTTTCATAACCGTTTATCCATCGGATTACTGTCATTTTAAAATTATTACCCACTTTCGAGAATAAATATAACATCACAAAATAAGATCCTACAGAATTATGTGACTTTTATCATTTCACAAAAGTACAAACTGGGACTATGGCAATTCCGATTAGGGTAAATGATGGGAAGTAGGAGCTTCACAGATGCACTTATAGAGGGCAGTGCATAGAGCTTGCGTGGAAGTCCGTAAGATGGCAGCTAGTGGCCAGTAGTCGCCAGGGCCAGTGAGAATGCTCCCAGACAAGCTTACTGTTCTCAGATCCCATTTAGCCAGCTTCTAGTTAAGTCGACTATCGAGTCACTATTGTAATACGCGAAGTATTAATAAATCCCTGATTTAAACATAAGAACCTATTATGTACAATCTCCTTCCACGACGAGTTGGAGAACTGTTTGTGGGAACACAACAGTAAATTATGAGGTAAGAAGAGAGTTGGGAAAGGAAGGAGATGGGTTAGGAGGATCTAAGGAAAATACCTACCTAGTTATACAACTATATTCCTGTTGAAGGCGGGATTGCAGGATTTTAACTAATGAATTGACAGGTTTCCTAATAAACTGTGGGTAAAACACGAATATGTTAATAGAATATCGGAACAAGTGTTCACAAAAATTCTAATATTGTAACTTTTTTTCTATTAATTATTAGTAAAAGGACACTTGCATGAACATGTGTATATTTTGAATGAATTAATATTTTATTAGGAACTTGATTATAATCATGTTTTTAACAGGATTTCAATACACCAGCCATATCTACTCATTTCCCTCCATCTAAGTGAGTACCCTTCACGGAAATAATAGCTCAGTAGGTTGTTGAGAATAATCGATATCTTCTCGATTGGCGATGTCGGGATGGATGATTTTTGGAGTAAAACTGCTTCCAGCTTTCAGATCATAAGTTTTTATCTGACTATCATCTAGGAATTTACAATGGCCACCCTTTTCAACAATGACCCCCTACCAATAAATAAACAGATGTTATGGCACATCTTACGACTGACAGGAATGTTTGAAAACTTTATAAATTGCCGAGATGAAATTTCAGTGTTTTTTTTCTCTTTCTTTTTCTGACAGTTACTGGTTATCTTCAAAAAAAAAACTATTTAAATCGTTTATATTAAGGGCTGTTCTGGCTGCCGTGAATTAGAAAAAATATTAATATTTCAGAATATTTCTGAAATACATATTTGTTTTTATTGAACTTATGATGTGGAAGTGAATGGTAAATGAAATCTAGGACACCGGAGACGAGGCCGTCAAAACACATATTTTAATCATTATAATTTTATTAAATAAGATAAAATAGTAACATAGAAATCTAAATATTTTTGCTTTTGCGATGAATGATGAAATTTTTAGTCTAGACGTAATGTCTAGACAATAGGAGATTCAACATTGATTAAATAACGACAATGATTGTTCTTGTTTAATCAGTGTTGAATCTTTCCCAGTAAACCACCAAAGAGTAAAAAAAAAATAATGCGTCAGTACAACTACATTATGGATATAATCATATGAAACAAATAAGTCGCTTGAATACGACAAGAAAATGTCGCATTAAAATAAATAGTGAAATAAGACTGTCTTTGCGTTATTTGTATCTTCCCACGTTAAAATGGTCATCCTGTTGAAGGATTGGTTTAAGTGAGTACCTGGCATAATTAAATATTCATCACAAGAGCAATTGAAAACGAAATTTAAAGCCAAAAATAAAAAAAAACAGGAATGAGAAAAAAATCGTTGAATGAAAGAAAAAAAAAGAAAAAATGCCATTTGTGATAATAAAATATTTTATATAGGTCACTTAGGTCACTCCAAGTGGTTCGCTATTTCACGTTTGGTGATTTAGGAGGGGTTCCCGGGTTCATCGGGTGAGGTGTGTTCATGATGCGCCTGCCCACCAGCTACGAGGCGTACCAGATCGAGAGGCTGGTTTGGGGAGATCCTTTGACTTTTCCAACTGGTCTCTCAACCCATTGCTTTACGCCGAAGTGGAAGGGATATGTTCATATGTCCGTCACTTCTGAATACACTGATCCCTACAGTCCTACCCAACACTCATACATTTTATATTCCCAGAACCTCCTCTCCTTCATTTCCTTAAGAAATACCCTCCATACAGCATCCTGAAAGATTACACCACAGCTTCTTTCAGACTTTTCACATACTTTATTATTATTGTGAAATGCGAAAGTGATTCCAGTGTTCTTTTTATCTATGGAATGTCACATCTTATAACAGTAGTTGCATCAGATAAATTCGTGCGTCAAGTTCAAAAGGGAAAGAATAATAGAGGGTACGTTGCTACTTATTCACTAATAAATTAATAAAAGTAAAGGAAAGAAAACGAGAATCGTCAATTATTTTCTCGTCCTGGAATGAGATTTAACTGACTTTGAGTAAACATAGATGTAATGCTTTTCTCATTTGAGTTGGGAATATCTAAACGGAATTTAAAAAAGAAATCGTTTGCACGAATGAAGAAAAAAAACATCACATAATTTATTTTTAAGAATGTTCATAACGAAATTAATGTTGATGATTGCTGATGAACTTTGCAGAAAATTTTTGGTTTTGACTTTTGGGCCATCACCTCAAATAGTATTTCCCGATTTGTACATATTGACTCATCCCACATATTTATTTTATAACCCACAAAATAGTCATTTTCAGTTTTTCGTGTATTTAGTTTGGATATAATACTCGTACATTCATGTGGCAGTTGACCCAAAAAATGCAAATAGGGTTTTTTTTATCTAAAATACTCACGATATAAAAATATTTTTGCTCCCCGAAGTATAAAAGTGCATATGACATACACAATAAAAATATTCACACAAACCCCTGATAAATTTTGGTAACTAATCATTTAGATACATTTATATCAATGTTTCTAATAAATACAATATAACCGCTTATAAAGTCGTGTGTGCATTATTACATAAATAAGGATTCGCTTTAATCGGTTAACATTTGGACTTGTAACGATGGAAATAAACTTTAAACTGCTCTCCTCAACGACTGGGATTTTGGAAATACGACAGTTTAGGAAGGAAGAGTCAATATGTAGTTATGAATCGTTTAATTATTTTCGATAGTTAAGATATGAATTTGAACAATGATTGTAATATCCCTCCCTAAACACGAGTTTTTCTCAATTAGGAAGGTATTAATTAACAGCTTGAAACATATATTATATATTAACCCTTATGCACATCATTTGAAATAACACACTGTTAGCCACCGTATTGGACGGTAGGTATATTAGATACTTTGTTATTACTTTTGTAATTTTCTTAACGTTAACCCTCTGTCTGTTGTACACTCATTGACGATCTTACTTTTTTTTATCAATATGTATTTTTTTGTTTTCACTCTGTGTATATTAATACTCTGTGTATTTTTATATATACATATAGAAATATATGTATATAAAAAAATTCACGGGTGACTTTTCAGTAATAATATATATTACTACTAAAAAGTCCAAATAAAAAATATAATATATATGTTACAGTAATAGTGATTAAATAGCTATTATACAGACTGGTCATTATATATAATAAAAAAAATTTTTAGACAATGTGATAAATTAATCACTTTATCCGGATATTATTCATAATGTTGGGTCAAAGTTACCCAAAGTAATAAATACGATCCAACTGACTTTATACCCCCCAATCCTAACCTAACCTATAATAACCCAACCTAACTTAACCTAACCTATTATAACCCAACCTAACCTAACCTATCCTGACCTAACCTAACCTAACCTAACCTTATCTATAATAACCCAACCTAGTATAAATTTACTTTTTAAATTAAAGGCAAATTAAAATATAATTTTATAATCTTTACCTATCCCTACTTGTTTTATTACTTTATCCAGGTCTTCGAAGATATTATATAAAATTGCTAGTTAATGTGATTAATTCTGTGTCAATTATCACTTTGTCTGAATTGGGTAGACATTATAAATAATGACTGGATAATATATATAATATCCGGATTTATTACTTTGGCCGTAACATATATATAATTCAAATAAGGAAACGGGGGAAAAGCACAGAAATTACAGTTTGGTACGGATATTTCATTGATTTTCTAAATCAATAACAGTGACCTGACTGTTATTTGTTGATTAGATTATCTTATAGTTTATCATTTTCATCTAGTAAGGAATATAATAGAAAGGGCTTAAGGACGGGGACTAGATGAAATAATATATATTAAAAAAAAATTTTTTTTTGCTCTACACCTTCACAATCTAATGCTTGATCCTGAAATACATTTAATGACTAAAATACATTTTTGTACGGATGAAAATACCGCCGAAGAATGAAGTAAGAATAAGGCGGGACTTTTGCTTTCGAAACTTTACATATAACTGGATTTATAAAATAAAAAATTTTATTTTCCGCTGGAAAAGTTTTGTTTGTAATTTTCAGGAATCTTTATTTATCCATTTTCTAAATTTTTATTTTCCATGAAGTGGTGAATCATTAAAATTTACTAAATTTAAAGTAACTATTCTTTATACCACAATTTTTACATCATATGGGTGTTTAAAATGCTCAGTATTCCAAATTCTAGGGAGAAAAAAGAGCAACACTGATTTATCAAAAATGTCAAATTATTGGTGATCCTATAAAATCGGGAATATCGGAACGCGTATTCATCCACCTGCGTTTGCAAAAATGTAAGGATTTTTATGAACTCGTATTCGAACATCGTGACAAAACATTAGTATTTTACATAAAGTTTTTCAGGATACCTAGTAATTCATTCGTTAATAGCTTACAATCCCGTTTTTAAGAGGAATACGATTAATTTGAAGAGGTTCTTAAGGCGATGCCATACGTAGTAATGCAAAATCATTATGATTAATTAATCAATGTTTTTGGTTTGAAAATTTGGTCGCCTAGAAATGTTTCAGATGCTTTAATTAAATACTGCGAGTAGAATACCTTTGAAATAATCGAGTATTTTTTAGATAAGTCTTTTTATAAGCCCAGAAAAAAATAATGTATAAGTCCTATGAAAACTGCTTTAAAGTTCAAAATCTCCTACTTACGAACCCATTTTCGGTTATGATTTTATTGTATAATGTGGCAAATTAAGTTATTTATAAAATGAAATAAAATCAATATTTATGCATGAACATTCACAAAATAAAATAAAAGGCACTTTTTAGCCATGTTTTTTTCTTGTATAAATCAAAACAGGCGGATGGTGTTAAGCGGGAATTTAAACCGTATCGCCATCTACGTAAGGGTTGTTATTGATAGCGGCTCAATTTAAAATATTACACGACGTAGTGCATCGCCTTAATAGAGAAATTGGGAATTTTTTATCATAAAGTTTCCTCTGTATGTTAACATATATTATAACAATTGGAGAAAAAATGATGTCATTATTTTTAATTACTTAATTTTAAAAAAATGCCTGATTTGAAATTGCATTTTTTGCGTTTAAAACAAAATTACATTTTTTTGGCTTTTAACAATCCTAGGCCCAGCTAATTCGCAAAAATTCACTTGTGAAAAAGTCATCAAATGGCTATTCCACGCCATTTTATATTATGTCAATTGAACGGTTTCTGTTAATCACGTTGATAAGATTGTCAACTTATTAGAATTTGATAGATAGCCGAAGCGCACCTAGAATTAGACCTTTTAAATTTTAAAGACAAAACTGAATGGTCATTTGATCACAATGTTACATTTGAATTTCTGCCAAAATATTGTGCTAACTGCAATCACTCGATGCAGGCAGCAGGCAGCAAGCAGCAGGCAGCAGGCAGCATGCAGAAGGAAGTAGGCAGTAGCGCTGTTTTTTATGAAAAATATTCTCAAAGGCGATGTATCATGTGAAGTATTATCAGTGCCTTGGCCGTCATGGCAATTCGGCCCCCGGAGCGGACTGCCCGCATAGGGTCGGCTCTGAAAAGAATAATAGAAAAAATAACTCACGTTAACTTAGTCATATAAACAAATATTTTTAATCAAATCTATCGTAAATAATGTAAATATTGGCTTTTTTTATTTTTTTTATATTTGGTACATTATTTTGTTACAATTTATGTTTTCCAGTAATGTAGGCCTCACTGGGTGGCTTGCCCGTGCTAAGGCCTTCATTTTATAATATGAAAATCTAATCTACATATTACATTTAAAGAGAAGATAGTAAATTTGAAAAGAAAATAAAAAAAATTAAATTTAAAATTAAAAATAAAAATACATAATAATACATTTAAAATTAAAAAATAATACAATGAAAATAATCTTGTGTGTTTGTGAGTGATGTGTGTTTATGTTGGTTTTGTGTGTTACGTGTAGGTTTTATTTTTATTTTATGCTATGACATTTTGGTAATATTGTCTTTTTTGTTGTTTAATCCATTTTGTAATTTTGTGTGTGAATTTATTTTTATTTTCCTCAATTTTAATTTCAATTTTTAGACTGTTGAAAGCTTTTATAGCATGGTATTGGTAGTGTCTTTGTCCAAAGGTTGAATTTACTGTTGGAGTTTTAATAAGAATTAATTAATTTATAATATAATTTTAGCTTTAAAACTGTAGTGTTAACATATCGCTAAAATCCAAAGATATTAGAAGAACGAGATGTGCTATGAGCAGTTCATACTGTGCGGAATTGATTTGCCCAGTGTCGCCGGTTTTGTTCACCAATACTACTGCACACCTTCGCTTACGCTAAGGTATCCGCACTAATACATAGTACAGATTTCTGTGCGTACACGTCCCGATACCGTTCAAAGTACCCTAATTATGTAGTACTCCGCCTACGGTCCGGCGGCCAACATAGCATATCTCGTTCTTCTAATATCTTCGCTAAAATCATTTAAGTTGTATTTTATTATTAAAGGATAACTAAAATACAAATACATATAAGTAAAAAATTCTTGTTACGTAGTTTTGCCACCGAACCGAAAGTAACCCAGGTAAAAAACTGAAAAAAAATATTGTAAAAATAATATTTATTTTTGCTTGAATACAAAATAATAAAGATTATATTGCGAGTCTTGAAATCGGAATCTCTATCCGGGAATAACGCATCTAACAACTATGCTACCAAATCTTTTTAATAACTTAAGTAATTTTTATAGGCAGAATTTTCTTTAAGATTATCAAAACAATTTTATTCGGTTTCTTTGGGGAAAATGCAAGCATAAATATGCTTTGCATTTCTTTGGTCTGTTTTTTTAAGAGTAAAGCAAACACACTCGATTTACAACCGAATGCGTAATACTAATACTTTCCTAAACAAAGTAAATCGTAAACAATATCTCATATCGATAATCCATAACAAAATTTCATTCAAGTGCCATCAGATACAATATTTATTATCTTCCTTCCCCACTCGGAAATGTTAATGAGCTTTTGATATGAAATATATTTATTGTTAGTAAAGGTTTTACCTTGTAATATAGTGGTCGCTGACGTCGTAAGTATATTTAAATATTATAATTGTTTTGCGTTTTACATCAGAATAATTTACGCTGCGTTATTCTATTCTCTCCCATTTAAAAAAAAACAAGAATTTAAAACAAATGAAAGATTTATTTTAAATCTTAATTTTACTAAGAAAAACTATATATTTTACTTACCTGTCTATGTAACTTACCAAAATGCACTATATGCGCAATATATATATATGGGAATAGATAGCTGTGTTTTTGCAAAGACTTGATGGATGGGTATTAAAATGTCACTATGACCGGAATAATTGTTGCAAGAAGAAGAAGACGTCAAAAGATACCTTTCAAATTAACAGTATGCTCAGCGTATATTAATACCTCAGACGGAAAGGATTGATGTGTGATATAAAGGTGACCACGGAATATAATTTTGTAAATTTTGCATCTTGAAGCTGGTATATTTTGTGGCCCTGGCCATGGGTTAGTCATTTTATTTCTATACTCCAATCTAGGCTTATCTTATTTTCCAGAAGCCGAGAGTTTAAGCATTGAGGAATACTGACCATCGGGTTTAACGGATGCGTAGAAATTAATTGTTCCATATAATATAATTTCAATTGACATAGTTTTGGGACTGGTCTTTCGAGTGTATTGCAAAGGGCTTATTCCAGCAGCACTTTCTAACACCAACTTACTTGGCGGCTTATCATAGCTAGTGGTCAGAGCTGTCGACCGGAAATCGAAAGGACACGGGTTCAAGTCCCGTTGGCGTCATGTATCTTTTATCAGGAGATTTTTCACTGTGGATGAGTGTTTCAGGCTAATAATTATTGCTTATAAAAATAATGAAAGATTATGTTACCATTTAGATACTTGTTGATAAGTTAATGACAGTTAACACACTAATCACAAAAGCTGAAGTTGGCCTAAATATTACAAAAAAGTGGCTTGACTCTAACTTATTAACTTTAAATATAGATAAGACTAAATTCGTAACCTTTAGCATAAACTCGAGAGGCCAACCCTCCAAAAACATCTACCTTAAAATACATTCCTGTCACTCAGCGAGCACCCCATGCAATTGTCCTCCAATCACACAAACCGAAAATATCAAATATCTTGGTATATACTTCGACCGTTATTTAAAATGGGACAGAAATATAGAGTCAGTTAAAGGAAAGATAAACAAGTTGATTTACTTTTTCAAAAACGTAAGAAATATACTAAACATATATGATATAAATAATATATACCTCGCAATAGCACAATCCATAATGGAATACGGCCTTATTGCCTGGGGCTATGCCAGTAAAACTTATAAGATTATATAAGTTAACAAGAAAAAAATAATACAGATTAGTGCAAAGTTATTAAAACAAATCAAGAAGAAAAAAAACCAAAAACCTGTTATAAAGTGTTCTCATTTAAATATGCACTGCCAAACTGTTTAATAAGTACATATTTATATATTTCACTAAAAGCATATCAATAAAAACATCAGCTAACATTGCGTACTAGTTACCAGTGGTGTGTATTTATAACAGAATTGTAGCCTGAAACCGTTGTATGATTGTTTCAATAATACATACTAAGGAACCTTGATCTAATGGTAGGAAAGGTAAATGAATCAACATTAATATATCAAGGTTCCAACTAATAATTTTCTATATTATAAATAAAAGATCAATAAATAAAGTCAAAATTAAAAATAGCGACCTCACAATTACTAAGGCGGATAAGGGGAATTCCGTCGTTATATTTAACAAAATTGATTACTTAAATAAAGTAGATTACTTAAATAAAGAAGCATTCCTAAAGCCAGAAGACTTTGAAATCTTAAAAAAGGACCCAACGGACAAAATTTCAGTAAAGGTGCGCAACCTAATAAAGAATTGCCAATCAATATTCCCTAATAAATACGCTAGAAGAAGTGCAATGGTGATGAATCCAAGGGCTCCTGCATTATACGGACAACCTAAAATTTTCAAGGATAATATCCCCATACGTCCCGTTGTTTCTTTTATAAACGCCCCAACGAGAATACTCGCCAACAAACTTAACTTTCTTTTTAAACAACATACTAAATTCTCCCCAAAACATAGCGTTAAAAATTCTCTCGAACTTGTAAATAAAATAAAAAAACATAAATCTACCGCACAATTGCCAGTTCATATCTCTAGACGTAGTAAGCCTCTTTAGCAATATCCCTATTCAAGAATGCCTTAAAATCATTGAAGATATTTTAGACGAATCTAATATAAACCCAGTTACTAAAAAAGACTTATTCGATCTATTTAAAATTTGTGTGGAAACCAACTACTTTGAGTTTAACGATAAATTATATCAACAAAACGACGGATTACCAATGGGATCGCCCCTCAGTCCACTTCTTGCAGAAATATTCATGGATTACATTGAAAAACAAATTTTAAATTCAATCTTTAGCAAACACATCACTTACTATGTTCGTTATGTTGACGATATTTTAGTCTGTTGGAAAGGTACCAACAGACAATTAGATCTTTTTGTCACATTTGCTAACTCCATCAACCGTAAAATCTGCTATACGGTTGAAAGAGAGTGTAATAATAAAATTAATTTTTTAGACCTAACAATCGGTAGAGAAAATAATAAACATACGTTTGAAATTTTCCGTAAGCCTACGTTTACAGATACAACCATTAATTATAAATCTTTATACCCATCGTCACATAAATTATCTGCCTACCACTCAATGGTACATAGGCTTAATAACATCCCACTCGACAAGAAAGCATACGAGAAAGAAAAAATACAATCCTAACTATTGCTAAAAATAATGGCTTCAAGGGTAGAGACTTTGAAAAAATAATTAATAATAACAAACACAAAATAACCTTAAATTAATTTACCCAGCGACTAATAATAAGACGAATAATAAATTCGGGTGTTTAGAATTCATCGGACAGACATCTAATAAAATTGCCAAAGTCCTCAAAAATGTGGCTTAGATATTGCATTCCGCACAAATAACAATTTAGGATCATCTCTTAAAAACTCAAAAAGTAAGGTACTCAAATTACAAAATAGTGGCATTTATAAACTCCAGTGTGACGAATGCAACGCTGTTTATGTTGGACAAACGGGCCGGTCCTTTAACACTAGGTTCAAAGAACATAATATAAGATCTTTTAAAAATAATAATAAAATGCAATCTCAATTTGCCAAACATCTCCTAGATGAAAATCACTCACTTAATGATAATAATTAGAGACCGGATTATATGCATTTGCATATTTGCATATGCAAATGCATATTTAGACCCTTTTCAGCGGTAGTTGCATATTTTAGCAAATAATTTGAGATCTTGCATATTTACGCTTGATATCGTTCAGATGCCTCACATAGCGACACTATAGACGTCAGATAGCAAGGCGCGCGGCCAGCGAAGCTGAGCGAAGAACTGATAACTTATCTTACTGATCGCTACGGCCGGCGGCCGGAGAGGGGGGGAACCTCTCTCATCTTCGCCTGCGCTCCCGCCTACTCGGCTTAATTCGGCTAATTGTCGAAAACAATTCATTCATTCGTATGAGGGGTGATTTGGTATATTTTTATGGTAATTCAGTGAATTGCGAATTTTGTTTTTGACTGGTCACACGCGCTGTTCTTTAGAGTTTCGTCTAGTGTTTTGTTTGTTTGCACGAAGTTGTACATTGTGAAAGTGAACCATGCCCCCTGATAAAAAAGTGCCCATACGTGGATAGCTGAATATCCTGGAATATTTATATATGACGGAAAAGTTTTATACTGCCGAGTTTGCGAGAAAAACATTTCTAGCACAAAAAAGTTCCAAATAGACCAGCATGTCAAAACCAGTGTTCATATCGCAGGAGTGCAGAAGAAGGGCCCACGACAACAAGTTTTTACAGTGGCAAGTATCAGTAACAGTGAAGTAACCTCCAAAGGAAAACAAAAAAATCACTTTAGCATGGATCTATGTGAAGCATTTCTTGCAAGCAATTTCCCTCTATACAAACTGACAAATCCTGCCTTGAAGGATTTTCTCAGAAAATATTGCATAAATCAAAATATACCGGATGAATCTATTTTACGTAAAAATTAGATACCATCAATTTATCTACATGTGCTGGAAGAAATACGCAATGAACTCAAGGATAACATCATATGGATTTCAGCTGACGAAACCAACGACACTTGCGGCCGTTACATTGCAAATTTGATTGTTGCTGCATTAAAACTTGAACCTTCACCTTCCTATTTGGTGGCCTGCAGAGAACTTGAAAAGGCAAATCATTCTACGATCGCCAGATTTGTGAATGAGGGTATAAAAAAAATATTTCCTGAATCTTCTGCGGATGAAAATGTGTATGTGTTGCTCTCAGATGCTGCCCCCTATATGATCAAAGCAGGCAAAGCCCTCCAAGTATGTTATCCCAATTTGATTCATATGACGTGTTTTGCTCACGGAATTCACAGACTCGCCGAAGAAGTAAGATCCACGTTTGCGAATGTAAATAACCTGATTTCATCAGCAAAGAAAGTGTTTCTTAAGGCGCCTGCTCGTATAAAGGCCTACAAAGAAAAACTGCCAAATATCCCTTTACCTCCTGAGCCAGTAATAACACGTTGGGGTACATGGATCGAAGCTGCGATGTTTTACCATGAACATTTTGAAGCCATCGAGGGTGTTATCAATGACTTCGATAGTGCAGAGGCTTTGGCAGTTTTCCAGTGCAAAGAATCGTTTGACGACGCCAGTATTAAAAAAAACCTAGCTATGATTACCACTCATTTTGCCTACATACCTGCAAGTATAAAAACGCTTGAAACTCATGGATTGGCGTTGAATGCATCTATTCAGGTTATGAAGGAAATTTGCCTTATGAATTCCTCGTTGCCAAAGCTATTCCCGAGTAAACTCAAAGAAAAATTTGAAAACATACTGAATAATAACCCAGGGTTTGAACCTTTGTGCCAAATTGATAACTTCATCAACGGGGCAGGTGAAATTTTGCCCGGAACAATAAGTTCAAAAATCGCACCCAAATTTAAATTCTGTCCAGCCACATCAGTAGACGTAGAACGTTCCTTTTCCGTTAACAAAAATATATTAAGCGATCGTAGACACAATTTGTCTACAGAACATTTAGAACAATACTTAGTCATATACGTTTTTAAAGGTAAATTCTAAATTTTATTGTTAAATACATTTTATAATTGATATTTTCGAAAATACAATTGTTATCCTTGAGAACTAATAGGTTACTAAAATTAAAAATAAATATATAAAAATACGACTTCCTGTATTATTTCATGTTGCATATTTTGACCCTTTTTATGGATTTTCGTGCATATTTTAGCTATTTTTATTGCATATTTGCATGCATATTTTGGGCTATTTTTGTTGCATATAATCCGGTCTCTAATAATAATAAACCAACTCCGTTACACGTACAAAATAAAGACCGTAAACTGAATCTTTTAGAGCAGTTAGAAATTAACAAAAACTCTAATAATCCGAAAGCTATTCTAATTAATGAACAAACAAATATAATTCGTTCACCCCTACTAGATATCTTCAAACCTAGTGCAAATATGAGTGCACTATGAAGTACTTAATTATGCTATTAAAATAACCCTATGAGTCATCGTTTGGGAATAACTAACATAAAGACATTCGGTCAAATTTTAACATTACACTAATTGGGGAAACTTTACTGGGGTAATAACCATTAATAATTTCTAATATTTTACTCAGTAATCAATTAAGAAATCAGTAATTGAAATTAAAATACCTACCTAGAAATAATATAAATGTATCGTCTGTAAGTGGGCTATCCACAGTTTGATAATGCCTTCAGAGGGCGAAACAGCTGTCAAGCGTAATAATAATTACACAGCAGAACTTGTTTAAAAATAAACTGTTTTTATAAACCCAATAACAATATTATTGAATATATAAAAAATAAAAAAATAAAATGGAGTTCTACAAATTAAACTTAATAACAATAAAAATAAAAAAAGTTATGCATATTGTCTGCTTTTCCGACACCTTGAAGGCCGCGCCAAAAGTGGCGGCCTTTGTCAATCGACTGTCGCTATCATATTCTGACCGTGCTCGCAAATATCGCTAACTGACCATTGATGACGGATTTAGTTAATATCGTAAAGGGCTAGAGGGCTTTATAGATCGTCCGTGCTATACTTCCAAATAGGAGACTTTTTTCTGATTTGACTTTTCTATTTTTTTTATTGTATGTAAACGTTAAATTATTGTAATGTTTTTGTATTTTTTATGAGATGTATGAATTATAATAATCGATCTAAATTATTTTTAAATTCAACAACAAAATCAAGATTTAGATACTCGCTAGTACCTAGATTAGCTTGTACTTAGATACAGTTGACAATGAATTCGCAGATATAGTAATGGTGTTCAACTACACAAAATATAGCTACAGAAAGGCTATAATAATATACCCCTATAATAAAAATGAAGGTTAGCATAAAACCATCCAATTTTATTGATTCTATATAATGAATATAGCATATTTTACTTCATCATTACTAATTCCACAAAATTATTGTCTATATCACATATATGTAAAGTGGTAAAAATCAAACACCATAAAAGTTATTATTGATGTTGTGTAGCGGATTTCATTTTTTTTAATTGATAAATAATTTGATCATTTTTTTCATTTAATATTTATTTTGTTTCCATAAATAAATATTAAATGAAACTTGGAAGTTGAAATACACGAATTCCATTTAAATAAAAATTTTGTAAAATTTCGAATAATTGCACAAAAATGTGACTATCATTAAATTTAACACAGGACGATATTATCTCATCAGTTTAATTATTAAAATGGATTATGAAACAGGTGGACATGATTAATACCTTCGATAAAAATAATTAAAACTGGTTATCAGTCACATATAAATTTAAATATAATAAAGTCCTTATCGAGTCAAGTTTTCAAGTGTGATCATTCCTACGTATGATCTGATAACATTTATCAGCAAAAAAATGTATCTTTTATTTATTTTGCGGTAGGTAATTTTTTTGGCCCAACTTTTTAATTATACGTAAAAAATTTGCAAATTTTATTTAAAATTTTGGAATAATAAAAAAATACTAAATAAGAAGATTCGAACGAATTCGTGAAGTCTGTGAACCTTTTTTATAAATAAATAAACCGTCCAAAACACAATTTTCAAAATTTGCATTTTCTTGTGAATCCCGCTTCATCAATAGTTAATAGAATAAAGTTCACATATTTGGTCCACTTTGTACAAAGTTCACTCTTACAATATAGAACGAGTTCAGCACAAATATTTTAGGTACATACATTTTAAGCTCAAAATTCCAATTAAATATATCAGTTTGTCGCATCAGTTGCATCTAATAACGCTGTCTGACAAGATAATTATGTCAAACCTGCTTGAAATAGGTACACAGTCATTAATAATTTAAATGATAGCTCTGCCATCCTTGCCACTATTAAATTCCATGTACCGACTAGGAACACAACATAAAATATAACATTCTTCTGCAATACATACACATCCAATGATCAGACACACTCACTAACCAATAGGATGCGTGATCTAGGGAACAAGTTTGGGGGTACTATCGGTATATTTACTGACCCCATTTATAGAATTAAGCGTATCTATATGGGCACTTTGTTGAATCCTACAAATTATAGCAACGTTGTTAGTGTATTTTAGTGATTTGTCATATATGTGGTATAATTTAAGTTTCTATTTTTATTTTTTTTCCACTGTTACATATTTTACTGATAATGTTTCATATTGAGATTATTATTTTAACTTATAATAAAAAAACATAAATTTGTTTTTGACCACGATAGTTTTATTTTCACTCTACCGGTTTCGGAAGATCCCTTCCTTCGTCAGGAGAATATTTAAAATATTCTCCTGACGAAGGAAGGGATCTTCCGAAACCGGTAGAGTGAAAATAAAACTATCGTGGTCAAAAACAAATTTATGTGTTTTTATTATAAATTATGATGAGCCACAAAGTGAATGCTTTTTACAATTACGTATTATTTTAACGTTATTTTATGCCTTTCAAATTATACACAAAAAGTGATATTATATGTATATTTTATGTGTGTTCTTTTACTGAAGACACTCAACCGAAACGTTAAATGTTAGAAACATCCATGTGGGTTGACAGCTTACACCATTTTTCATAATAATATCATTATTGTACATTTAATATTGCAGAAAAAATCTTTTGGTATATATGTGCTCGGCATCCAAACCAAAGATCCAAACAATTCAAACCATAGAGAAGCATGGATTTTTTGTTTGTTTTGATATTGATAAAACCATCAAACCCATAAAATGTAACCTTGTCGTCAAAATAATCATGATTTTGAATATGACAAACAATAAACAAACATTGATTCTTTATCCTAATATTCAAAATCGAATCACTAACATTCAAATGTGATTATCTCGGCTTGCCGATTTTTGGTTTGGATATTTTTTGCATAACATGACCTAGCTTAATGATTACAAACTAGAGCAATACAATTATCTAAGTTTTAAAACTGTACCAAGCTGTCAAAGTTCCTGGAAATTATATTTTATATTAACCAAAAATTGAAATCAATGTTAATTTATTCCAATTCTAATCAGAAATAACATGTTAAGGCGATGCACTAAGTCGTGTAATATTTTAAATTGAGCCGCTATCAATAACAACCCTTACGTAGATGGCGATAAGGTTTAAATTCCCGCTTAACACCATCCGCCTGTTTTGATTTATGCAAGAAAAAAATCATGGCCAAAAAGTGCCTTTTATTTTATTTTGTGGATGTTCAGGCATAAATATTTTTTTTTTTTTCAATCATTTTATTAATAACTTAATTTGCCACATTATACAATAAAATCATAACCGAAAATGGGTTCTTAAGTAGGAGATTTTGAACTTTAAAGCAGTTTTCATAGGCCTTTAAATTATTTTTTCCGGGCTTGTAAAAAGACTTATCTAAAAAATACTCGATTATTTCAAAGGCCAAGATGTATTCTACTAGCAGTATTTAATTAAAGCATCTGAAACATTTCTAGGCGACCAAATTTTCAAACCAAAAACACACGATTTTGCATTACCACGTATGGCATCGCCTTAAGTAAACATTGCAGAACTTTTAAATCAACGTTTCTAGCTAAGATAAAAAAAATCGCATTTAGTACGTCACGGGAAAATAAAATTTATATCGAAACTAAGGAAAAGTTGTACGAACTAATTATTTTTTAATGTTCTGTTTTGTAACTGTTCTGTTTTTTGGGTTAGATAGCTAAAAAATACACGTTTGGAGGTAACCCATTCGACGTATGGAATCATAAATCCAATAGTCATTATAAAATTATCTCAAAACAGATCACCGATTGAAGATACAGACGGGGTTTTTCCATTTTAAGATAATTGATTTTATATCGACACATTCAGATATCAGCATTGACGTTTACATCAACGCGTCGATAGTACTACAATGGATGTATTGCTTTAAGTTATTTTGTCGTTTCAATTTAGTCACAATATGGTTATTAGAAAGATGGGGACAAATATTTACCATTTTACTAACGATAAATAGATTTGCAGGTAGATAAAGTAGTACAGAGTGCAGCAAAATAGACAGTGCAGTTTTGAAATGCCAGTTTTTTTGTTACCGATGGTGGTGGTAAGAACGAGTCGGTACCATGGTTTGGTCCGGCCGCCGTCCGGTGGTTTCTTGAAAATGTCCGTTCGTTCGTCGCCACCCAGCGGGCCTTCCGGCTGCAATTTGCGACTTCTTTCTGTAGGGTTACCTATAATTTTTAAATATATTTTTGAAAATCGTCCTCACAGCTTGGAAGAAGCCAAGGATTGAATGTGGGAGAATATCGGCGGAAAAAAAATGGGAGAAAAAATGAGATTTGTCAAAAGCGGCCGAAAACTTCAGAAATCGCGTTCATCAATGTATCGCTGCTAAGTGCCATCATCTTTCTGATGTAATTTTTTTTCAGTAGTCTTTCAAAACTAACCTGTCTGTTTTCCCGCACCCTGCGCATTAAAGTCATGGGTCTCCGTCATAGGTCACCCCAAGTGATTCTCTACGTTTGGTGACTTAGCAGGGGTGTCCGGGTTCATCGAGTGACGTGTGCTCATGATACGCTCACTGTGCGTTCCGGATTGGGAGAAGCTAATTTGGGGAGACCCTTTGACCTCTCCAACTGGTCTCTCTTGACCCATCGTCTTGCACCGCAGCGGGAAGGATAGATCATTCTTCCGTCACTCCTAGACACACTGATCCCTAGATTTCTATCCACCCCTCATTCATTTTTGCTCCCTATCACTTTCTATCGATTTTTTCCTTAAAAAGTCCCTCCACACAGCATCCCGAAAGTTGAAAAGGACATAAGACGTGAGGGAATTTATTTTCTATGTAGGTGGTTGCCATATTCAACAATGGGGTGCACTTGTAATTTGTACGAAGCTAACAGTTATGTACCTACTATTAAATTGATTATTATACAAATCTACTGTTTTATTCCGATATTGATGAAATTTCGCACACGTCACCTTTTAAACAGGAGGAAGGTTACAGGATATTTATAAAATCCACTCCACCCTCTTTTCCCAATGTTTAGAGCAGAATATTGATAGTTTTTGACAAAATTTTGCACACTTGAGGTTAGAACGATGCTCAGTAGTTAAGAAGAAAATATACATCTGATTCTCAAAACTTTTTGTTAAGCCCGTGCAAAGCCCAATATTTCTGCTTGTAATAAATATAAATCTTTCAATTTATATCCATATTCCGTTCTAAGAGTCCCAGATTCTCCTTGTACGATAAAAGCATCTGGAGTTGCTTTTCCCAACTTTTTCTGGGACCTACATAACATCAATGTATATCCATCCTCCGTTCTAGGAGTCCCAGATTCTCCTTGCACGATCACAGCCTCTGGATTTGCTTTACCCAACTTTTTTCTGGGACCTACCTTACATCAGTTTATATCCATCCTCCTTCTAGAAGTCGAAGATTCTCCTAGTACAATCACAGCCTCTGGAGTTACTTTTCCCAACTTTGTCTGGGACCTACCTAAAATCAATTTATATCCATCCCCCGTTCTAAAAGTCTCAGATTCTTCCAGCACAATCACAGCCTCTGGAGTTGCTTTTCCCAACGTTATCTGGAACCTACCTAGCATCAATTTATATCCATTCTAGGAGTCCCAGATTCTCCTTGAACAATCACAGCCACAAGAGTTGATTTTTCTAAGTTTGTCTGGGACCTACCTAACATCAATTTATATCCATCACAGCTTCTGAAGTTGCTTTTCAACTTTGTCTGTGACCTACCTAACATCATTTTTGTTGTTTGTTTTTGGGGTGTTATGCCGTATTGCGCTAACTCCTTCTTTAGCCGACGTTTCGGACAGCGTTGCAGTGTCCATCATCAGGGCAGATCCGGTAGATCCGAAGATGTGTGATGTGATGATGGACACTGCAACGCTGTCCGAAACGTCGGCTAAAGAAGGAGTTAGCGCAACACGGCATAACACCCCAAAAACAAACAACAAAAATGCTTTTGGCCGTGAGAATCTAAAAACTTACCTACCTAACATCAATTTATATCCATTCTAGGAGTCCTATATTCTCCATGCACAATAACAGCCTCTGCAGTTGCTTTTCACAACCTTTTCTGGGACCTACCTAACATCAATTTATATCCATCCTCCGTTCTCGGTGTCTCAGATTCTCCTTGCGCAACGACAGCTTCTGGAGTTGATTTTCCCAACTTTGTCTGCGACCTACCTAAAATTAATTTATATCCATCCCCTGTTCTAGAAGTCTCAGATTCTCCTAGCATAATCACAGCCTCTTGAGTTGCTTTTCCCAACTTTGTCTGGAACCTAACTAACATCAATTTACATTCATTCTAGGACTCCCAGATTATCCTTGAACAATCAAAGCCTCAGAATATGATTTTCCCAAGTTTGCCTGGGACCTACCTAAGATCAATTTATATCCATCCTCCGTTCTAGAAGTATCAGATTCTCCTAGCACAATCACAGCCTCTGGAGTTGCTTTTTTAAGTTTCTCTGGGACCTACCTAACATCAATTTAAATCCATCACAGCCTCTGGAGTTGATTTTCACCTTTGTCTGGGACCTACCTAACATCAATTTATATCCATTCTAGGAGTCCCATATTCTCCATGCACAATCACAGCCTCTGCAGTTGCTTTTCACAACCTTTTCTGGGACCTACCTAACATCAATTTATATCCATCCTCCGTTCTCGGTGTCTCAGATTCTCCTTGCGCAACGACAGCTTCTGGAGTTGATTTTCCCAACTTTGTCTGCGACCTACCTAAAATTAATTTATATCCATCCCCTGTTCTAGAAGTCTCAGATTCTCCTAGCACAATCACAGCCTCTGGAGTTGCTTTTTCTAAGTTTGTCTGGGACCTACCTAACATCAATTTAAATCCATCACAGCCTCTGGAGTTGATTTTCACCTTTGTCTGGGACCTACTTAACATTAATTTATATCCATTATAGGAGTCCCATATTCTCCATGCACAATCACAGCCTCTGGAGTTGCTTTTTCCAACTTTTTCTGGGACCTACCTAAGATCAATTTGTATCCATCCTCCGTTCTAGAAGTATCAGATTCTCCTAGCACAATCACAGCCTCTGGAGTTGCTTTTTCTAAGTTTGTCTGGGACCTACCTAACCAAACATCAATTTTTAAATGATATCAAATTAAATTCAAGGTCGATAATAAAAAAAAAAACGTCACCAAAATGCATTCAAATAACACCTGATTTTATGAAATCTTATCACTAAGCTTTTAACCTTCACCGGTTATCTGTTATTACCCAAGCAATTAGACTCCCGCAATGTTTGACGTAATAATTAAAAGAAATTGCATAAAATGATTAAACGCAGCATTTTTAATAACGAACATGATTTTTACTCGTGATCACGTTTTGTCGTCACAGTGATAATTCTTTTTGATTATTATTATTATTTAAAGCTTATAATTTTTTTTAATAAGGATCTAAATTGTAATATCGGATTACTTATATTTTTGTAGCTTTGACCTGTTTGGTAATTACTTTTTTTTTAATTAAAGTTTTTTAGTGGCTTTTACATAAGAATAGTAATTAACCATTATACATAGTTATTATGAATAGTTAGTTCTTATACATTATTAATACTTACACATAGTTAATTCTAAAACATAGTTAATACTTATACATAGTAAAATAATCATAGATAGTTAATACTTATGCATAGATATAACATACATACATAGTTAATAATTATACATTGTTATTGCACATAACTGAACTGATTCAATTAAAACATTTTTAATTTTTAAAGTGATAAAATGAAAATGTCCACCGACTCGGGACCATTATTTCCCTTCATTAGTATTCTGGACATAATATTAATATAATGGTAGGTACTTAACTAATTAATACAATTCTTTACTTAATATTATAATATAAATGTGATAGTAGTTAATATTCTATTACAATACTTAACTTAATATTATAATAAAATTATTAATTGATAAGATTAATACTGTAGTACTTAACTTATTATTACAATATTTAACTTAATATGATAATACTTAACTTAATATTTTAATACTTAACTTAACATTATGATACTTAACTTAATAATTTAAAACTTAACTTAATATGATAATACTTATCTTAATATTTTAATACTTAACTTAATATTATGATGCTTAACTTAATATTTTAATACTTAACTTAATATTATAATACTAAACTTAGTATTGTAACACACATATACATAGTATAAATATATGTATACCTATAGGTATAAGGATGGACATAAGGATGTTGTAGTTCAACAAATTTGTTAGAAAACCGATTTTAAGAATTTGAAAATGTAAGAATTTATTTGTATTCTTTCAACAGCTTGTACATGATAATTGTAACATGGGTTCCAGACGGGAGAATTGTGCTCGGGTTGATCAAATAAAGGCAAAATATAGCATTTTAATGAATTATTTTATTATAATATTATGCACGATTTAACTGCATTATGAATCAATGTAGAAGTTTTTTTATAATATTTACTTCATTTGATTATTTATTATTCTTTTTTAAATTGTTGTTAAACAGTTGTTTCGTGTACAATATTATATCTTACAAAACTGAACAATGAGTTTGGATTGTAAGAGAACTCTCATTTTAATATTAATCTGTTTAAAATAAAATACTTCGACTGAAATTAATATTATAATAATTAATACGTAATATTAATATCGTAGTACTTAACTTATCAATACAATACTTAACTTTATATAATAATTATTAATACATAATGTTAATATAATACTAGGTACTTAACTAATTATTACAATTCTTATCTTAATATTATAATAATTAATATACAATATTAATGTGATGTACTTAACTAATTATTACAATTCTGAACTTAACATTATAATAATTAATATATAATATTAATGTAATGTACTTAATATATTATTACAATACTTAACTTAATATTATGATACTTAACTTAATAATTTAAAACTTTACTTAATATGATAATACTTAACTTAATATTTTAATACTTAACTATTAAATATTGATTCAGCATATATCTGACTCTGAATATAAGAGGAAAGTCGAACATGAACATAATACTAGGTTCACAAAAAATGAAGGAATGCTTGTACCAAAACATAACAATAAATACGAACAGCGAACCCTGGAATACAACGTGCCCAAAATATTCTACATGTTACCAAGCAATATAAAAAAATTCGAATTACCTCCTTACCGAAAACATGGCTACTAAGCAGAGATACTCTGTATTAGTAATACTTTTGATTATGGCAGTTGTTGGTGATAAATATGATGTATAAGTTGTATTATACTAAGTAATAATATTATGAAAATATGTTATATTGTAATTGAACATGAACATCCTGTTGACAAACTGCTTAATTGCGGTTTAATGGGATTGTACTTTGAAGAACAATAAATAAAAAAATAATATTATAATGCTAAACTTAATATTTTAGTACATAACTTAATATTGTGATACTTAACTTATTATTTTATTGCATAACTTAATATTGTGATACTTAACTTATTATTATAATACTAAACTTAGTATTGTAATACATAATTTTAAAATATGTATTTATTTTTAATTTAGTTTAGTTTATTTAAAACCATTCCTTTAGGATCTGAGTAATAAATTAGGAATATGAATGAGATAATACAAATAATTATTAGCTGTTTTTTCATGTAGGCTACACCAAAGCACTTTAATCTCAATGGAAGACTATCTCCCAATACTTTAGCAAGTTTTGTTCAAAACCCCAAACTTTATAACCTTTTCTTTCACATTCCGTTACTTAGAATTCTTTCTTCCATTTCTCGGGGAGTCACGGTTTATCGAAGATGTATTATTCACTCATTGTATTTTATTTTTTCATTTATTCCAGCTTTGCCTGAGGCCACTAACAATGTCTTCTTCCTGAAATTTACAATAGATTTTTTTTGCGATCGATTTGCCGGGCATGTGGAATTTTACAGAAAATTACAGTTTTGTGAACAGTTGGTAGACCTCGCGTCCTTAAAAGAATACGTCTGTTTTTTTCTTATTTAATAAATTAAAACCAAAAGGTAATTCAAAATAATAAGATTTGTAAGTAGGTACTCAAATAACCACCATCAGAAATATAAATAGTATATATATATTTGTAAATATATATTTAAAAAAATTTAAATGAGGAATTATTAAATTTGTTCAAAGAAACGTCACTATATCAATAACAAATCTTTTTTCAAACTTTTTTCAGGAAGGTGTGTAGCATAATATTGAAAAAAAATGCTAATAATAAAATCCTAATAAATGTCCAAGATCTCACAAAGTAAGTAATCTTTACTGCATCATTTTAATGGTCACCATCTTGAAACGGAAATGTACGAATAAATTTACAGACAGACAAAATGCCAAACGTTCGTGGTGAAACATAAGTCCTATCCCGAGCACTTGACTCAGATTAATGGGTAATCAAAGGAAAACTATATGTATGTTTACAAACACTATCATTTCGTGGGGTACATAAAACAAATTATAATATTGACGTAGTGCTGTCCAAACACACAAATGAGCAAAAGCTAAAATTTCCCGTATCTACTTGACTTTTTGTCTGCTGACGATGCACAAAAACCTTTTAATACCTCAATCTTATCACCCGTATCTAAAACATAATCATAATCTGAAAATATCCCCACAATTGCTGACAGCCAATAATGTTAATCCCTGGCTAAAATATTCGCGAAGTGTGTTCCCAAGTAGATTAAAAATATTTAACCAGTTATTTATTGGCCATTGATGGGTGCAGTAAGCAACCATTGATCAGACCTTAGAGGTAAATAATTAAACATTACTCAATGGTTTTAATTGTATTTTTTATTAAATGTTATCAACCGCTTGGTTTATTGTTTAAGTGGATAAGTGAAAGCTTTCAGGTAATTTCTTTTAGCTGTTTTGCTAAAATTCTAACTCTGGAATGCTCTATTTTTTTCAAAACTCTAAAAATATGTTTTGTATTTCGTATGAGAAGGCAACATGATATATTAAACCCAAAATTTTTAATCATGAGTGAATGAAAAGATAAATATTTTCATAAATAACTGATATAATAATAATAATATTCTGGAACGAACTACCATATGTATTCCTCTTTGCCCATAATATCTACTAATGGAGGGAAACAATTATACCAAGTCAGTGGACATATTCAATTTATCTTTAAGCACATATAAAATGTTTTAGTGAAGCAATTCAGTTATGTTCAATAAATAATGTATATTTCTCAATATTCATATGTAAAAGCCACGGTTAAAGGGCGTTAATTAATAAATAAATAAACGATAAAAAGTACTGTTAACATTACAAAAAAAACAGGGATGTAACCGATTGAAACTTCTAAGAAAATTTTAAAAAATTTTGAAAAGTTTGAAAAATTGCATTTATTCATACATGATAATACATTACAGCATTTCTTTATATATGGTACATTAAATTACCATACTAGGCGACTGCCTGTTTCATGGTGGCCAATGGAATATAGTTATGTGAGGTCTAGTGTGAACATATGAACTAAATATATAAAAGTGTTGAAAATAGAAAAGGGTTACAGTAGAAAATTTATAACGGAAATAGTAAATATAAAATAGAAAACAGATAAACAAAAATAAAAAGAATACAGAAGAACAAGACATGCTTTTATAAAATAAAATAGAAAACATTTGATTTTCTATTGAGCTTTTTCTTAAGAAAGTTGTCTAGTGTAATCACTTTTAAAATGCTACTGGTTTATAAAATTAAAAGATACACTGTTTCTAATAAGCTTTCCTTTGACACGCTACATTAATAGACGGTGCGAACAATCACGGGAAAATATAAATGTGGGATTTGTGAAGCTGAAACTATTTATGAAACATTTGCCTCAATATTTTTAATTATTGACAAATTTAAAAGATATCAAACATTTAAATAAAAGAAATACACCTTAAAATGTAGAATTATTAATAAAATTAATAATTTTTTGACTAAACATAGGTAACTTCTTTATCGGTAGTCTTCCACACAACCGAACATTGACAAGTGAAATTGGTACGATTAAATTCACTTTCTCAAGCAATCCAGTAATACCCGAGTAAGTAAACTGTAAATGAGTACACAATTTTTAACTCTACGGATATCGTAAATTGACCCAACTCACTGTAGAGCTTCAAAGACACCAATGAGTATTGTACTCTCCAAAACACATAAAAGTAATATTATTAAATTAGGCTGATTTGTGCAGATACATTCAAATAATGTGCCATAATATGAACCTATCCAACTACATTCACAATAAAAATAGTTTCAAAATATCAAACACAGATTACAGTGACGGCCGGTAACGCGCTGTCAATACAAGCCAGCCATTACATTAAAACTGATGGTTTGTGCGTGTCTTGGCGTATTTGTCATTATAATGATGACCAAGTTTCATTTCTGCTTTGTGTTATTTGTTAATATATTGTAACACGTCTGTAATTGTTAGATTTCAAATTTTATAGAATTTGTTTTTGGTAAAACGAAAAAAATATGGATTTATGGAAAAATGTCGCTATTATTCGTCTTGTACGTGTATTGTACTCAACACTTTAAATGAACTGATTAAAAGACATAAGACGTGTTAAGTGAATTCGGTGATACATATTTTTAACGAATGGTTCTTCGAGGGACTAACCCCAATGATCCTTTTAGTATCGGCGCCTCCGTTTGTAGTTAGCAGATATGACAAACGTGTTTCCAGCATTCACGCTATTTTAACTTGGCCGCTTATGGCCAGTTTTCATAAGAAATCAGCTGTGTTAAATAGCCCGGCTACTTTGTTCCTTCCTTCAAACCTGCCACATGCGTCTTGTCTTATCGTAGATTAACAACAATACACAATCAATTTTGTAATGATATTTTCATTCTTATCTGCATGTAAATCAATGTAACTCGTACGTCATTATTAAGACGTAGGTCACCCACCGGGTAATAATATTATGAAGCAACTTTTATCACAATTTTATCGTAAAAATCGTCAAAATATTTGTGTAAAAACGTGATTATCATTCACTTTGAGAATGGCGTGATTATTTTTAAATATTACGTATTTGATACGACAGAGCTAAGAAGATAATAGATAAAAATTTGAGATAAAAAAATAACAAAATTAAAATGCTTTATCACGTCCAGTTGATCAAATTCGAATGAAAATCATACGCAATATTTGATAATAATCTAATCAAATACGAAAATGATAAGCTTTTGGCACACGGTCGATAATCTTAAATAATTATATGTTTAGAGATAAAATTTTCTATATTTTTCGGGTTAAAATATAATATAATCATGATTCAGTAATCGATCGTCGCAGTGTCTACTCTCATTTGTTTACAGAGTGATTTAATTTTAAGTGTTTTCTGACATTTTATGAAAATTGGTAAGGTTATTTTTAAAATAATGAGATTCGTTTCTTTTTGTCAAAGTTTTAAATTGAACTTTTCTGAACTTTTGAGAAAAAGTTCCATTTAAAACTAAAGGTTTAAAAATATTGCTTATTATCAACTGCGCAGTCTAATACAGTTAAACTTTCGCATCAAACTTTTAAATGATATATAATAGTGGCCTAAAAATGGAGCCCTGTGGCACATCTTAAGGTTATGCTTCTCGTACTACTCGAAACCTTTCTTAAAGGTAGCAATTGAAAAAAGTGTGTCAGTAATGTTACAACAAAGAGTAGGTGCTTTTAGTGCCCAAGTTTTGTAGTTTTTTTTAAAGTAAGATTTCTTAATTAAGCTAATTGAAAGTCTTCCACAAATCTATGAAAATATCTGCAACATATTCAGTACGATACATATTCATCTTAGATTTTCGATAATATGCGCAAAAAGAAGCACACCATTTTGGACAGGAGTATTCTAAATCCATATATTTGAAACGACGTGAGAGGTTATCGGAAAAATCGTATTTGTGACGAGCTATGTGACATTATGATATGTCTGATATTAATAACTTTTCAAACACTTTAAAGAATTCTGAAATCACAATAAATATTTTGTATTTGTGTGTATTGAAATTATTTGCTGATAATAATTATTCGACTTTTCACTATAATCTAACTGAAACTTTGAAGTAACTACGTTGGTCTGTTCAATCGGTTCTAGATAATGAAAAATCTTCTACTTCTGCAGTTTTTGCCATCCTTTTCGGCCACTTTGACCAAAAAAATTAGGGCGTACATTGCCACAGATTAGAAACACTTACCTATATATACCGTGTTAACAAAAATCACTTGTAAATGGAGGCTAGAAATTATAATTTGTTATTTGAACAATGTAATTGTAAATGTTGATCATTTGTTAAAAATCTGTAATTCACTGTAAATTTATTCTGTTTTTCGCATCCAGGATTTTAAACGTTCTATAACTATTACTCTTTTTTAATGATAAATTAATCGTCAGCCATAATATTGAACGTCTAAATAAGGTTAATGCGGTCCTGTGTCCCAGTGAAGTATTGTAACACAAATACTTGCAAAGTTCTTGTCTGACAAACACATGGGTCATAGGTACATTAATAACAAAATGAATATTATACCAACATAATTTTATAATAATTATAGTATTTTAATACAGGGTATTGAAGGACGTACTTGACTTACTAACCAGTGATTCCTCACATAATTTGGAGTAAAAAATGCTAATTTTGGTGTCAGGTGACATTTTTGGCGCCTTTTTCATCTGAAAACATAGAAAATCATTAGGTATTTGACAGCAAGGGTCGATGTGAGGGGTTAACATTTACCGGAAACCAATATTTGAATTAAATTTTTACTCCAAATGATGTCAGGAACATAAAGTACCTCCCTTAACACCCTGTATAGCTTTTAAAGGTAAGAATTACCATGTGTTTTCTAAAAGTTTGTAAAACATAAAAAGTTATAAATGCTTTTATATGATTATATGACTAATTAAGCGGAAAAATATTTGTTGTGTTATGACAAAGGACTTAGCCAGTAAATTTGGCACAAATATTTACCAATTGCATGTTTTTGTTACATGCAAAAGTGTCTGATTTTGCTAAGACAAGAGTATTGCCACCAGTTATACCATTAAAATCAGCTGTTATTTCTGAAACAGCAAATTTATAATCTGTCAACAATATTATAAAGTGTGACTAGCAACTATTAATAAAATAGGCATTTGTAGAGATCCTTGCTGGACACCGGTTGAAGTTTTGATCAAAAGTCTACTGTAGTCTACGAGTAAAAGCGTGGTGTGACATTATTTAGTAACCATCTATCAAACAAACTTTGTTTGGCACTAACCTTGAACATGGTAGTTAATAATTACTGTTAATTGATTTTAAATTGAAGATTTATCAATGTTGAATGATTTAATCAGGCCATATATCAAATTTATGCCCCGATCAATCAATACCTAAATTTTGGATTGAATTGATTTTTGATATTTCCATTGTATTGTTAATGTATCGAGGATTTTCTTGATGACATCAGGAGACCAATTATTAATTGCTAAATTATCTCTGTGTTACAGATAACCAGGGATAAGGAACTACAGATTGTTGAATAAGACATTCTTCTCATCGCGGTTTTCTTTAGTCTTGACGATCAAGGTGGAGGCAAAGGTAGTCTCAAATTTAAATAGAATTAGCAGAGAAACTTCAAGATGTCTGCACTGAAGTTAACCGTCGCCTTTGTGGTGAAGGGGACAGTAAATACTGGGATTTCCACAGTTAGAAAATCAGGAGTGAACTCAAAATATGTAAGTTTTTTTATTAAATTTCCTTATATAAACTAACTAACCACAGCGCCATCTCAAACATAATCTTATATTTTTTTGTTATAATATACTTTAATTTTTAGAATTGTGCTGGTGAACTTTTCCATAGTAACAGCATTCCATACATGTTAATAGCTTTAAATAACTTTTTGTAACTTTAAAGCAATGCATACAAGTTTCCAAACAAATGCTATTTTTCTTCTCTTCTTAGACAATTTCTTAGGTCTCTATAAACTTAACTATTGTAGGTATGTTTACTGATTCTTTATTAATCATAACAACGCCTAATTAAATAAGCCATGCCAATATAACAGGATATTTCAAGAATTATTTTTAAAAAAATTCTTAATTATAAAGATCACTGTAATGTGTCATTTTAAAATACTGTTTTTAGCCCAAAGCATAAGATCTTCCCTACAGTTATGATAGTTTTGTTCAACAGATTCTAACTGTGACATCAATATAACTTTTTGGAAATTAATCCGGCATCTCGTCACATGGAGAAAACATTTTGATAAAACATTTTGCAAATTTATCAAGCTTTTGTTCTACTTCGGCCTATTTTTAACCTTCAAATAATTCATTGATTACCTACTAGTATTTTTATCATTTTATTTTTTTCGGCGGCATTCATTTTTTGTCGGAAGATTTTTTTCAATTCATATTTATGTTTCAAGTTAATATGTATAGCTTAAAATCATATGTTATCAAGAATCTCTTCAAATTTTTCGTTATCCTGTTAAAACTGGATTACAGTACCTTAACGATTGAATTGATAGGTTTCATGTTAAACTCTTTGTAAATGAATTGTCATGAGGTGGGAGCACGTGTTTTTTAAAGAAGATCCTAACACTTTCGAATTTTCATTTTATATTATTAAGATAAACGCAGGTGTATGAACACGTGTTACGATATTATTAAGAATTTACAAAAAGTTTATCAGGAAGTGGCCTGCAGTCCCGTTTTTAACCGAATAACCAATAATTTGAAGAGATTTGGAATAAATCAACGGTACTCATTTTTCTCTGTATACCTTCCCCTTGCCGTCGTCAGGCAAGAAACCCTTCGACAATTGACATGGCACTATGTCCTGTGATCTTTCGGAAGCCTTCATCATCTCCTTCATCAGTATTTTATGCGGAAGTCGGTCGTCGTGTATTGATGTGATGATTTTGTTCCTGGCAACTTACAGTAATTAATTATTTTATAGGGCAAACTATCCTTGATGCATCCAGGATCCTGCATAACCTTCTCAAATATGCAGGCCCGATATCTCAGCTACCAGACTCTCAACAAGAACATGGAATTCATCACAGACAAGAAAATAGCACCGCTTATTATGGATCCAGTTACCATGAAGTAAGGCCATGTTTTTACTAAATAACAGTACTCGACTATTACACCGAAACCAAACGCCGAAAACCTCATTAATTTAACTATTTATTGTTATAATATGATTAACGCCTGCAAAACGGTATCATTTTTACGTACATAAACACACTTCACCACAATTTATACATCTGTCCTTATGATGGACACTGTCAACTGTAACGTCGTCCGAATCGTTGATTTAAGAAGGAGAAAGTTCAACACGGCATAATAACCGAAAATTAATTACTGTCTGAAGTTATGAATCCAGTTAGGGCTACCAGGTTGTGACAATTCGAAAAGCTTTAAATTATTTTACCACCCTTCTAAGAAAGGCTTTATTTTCAAAATAGATAAATTAGTATGGCAGATACCATTTGTTCAAGTTATGCAATGCGAAAGTTGCTAGGCAACCAACTACTGTTTACGTAAGTAGATATATCTCACACGAAATACACACTTAGGGCGACTTGCACCAACTATCGCAAATTTTATCTTAAATTGTATTTAACTAAACGTATTTAAGACCCTAAATACATTTAACTTAAATGCGTTTAGTTGCGTCCTGCACCACGCAGTTCGGTGGCAATTTTAGTTAAACGTGTTTAACGCGTCGGTAAAACAGTTACCGCGTGGTTACCGCCATTAACGCGTAAATAAAACAGCTACGATGTTTCATTTTGCTTGAAGTGTCAATATATTTTGTGATTGTGTGTGTGGTTTTAGTGTTTTCATTTATTTTATGAAGAAAAAGTTAAAGCAAATAGACATAATGATGAAATAAGACAAAAAGAGCTTCTGTTGTTGGAATTAAAAATAAAACAATTATCCGAGTAATTTTGGTTTTTTATTTCTTTTACATACTATATTGTTTTAAAGTATTATAAGAATGCTGTAGGTATGATTAGAAGTTTACAACCTTGCAAAGTACTCCTCGATAAAGAGCGTTAGCTCCAGTGATGAGCACCTTGCTGATGTTTTTATTGGAGTTGAATTTTAACTGAGGTTCAATTTCTTGCACTAATAATGATGTCGTTTCTTTACTGAGACGAAATCTTCTTTGAAACTTCTTGGCACTGAGTGTTTCAAATAAATTTGTTCTTGTGTTTACTTCTCTGACTATAAACGGTCTACTTATATATATAAGTATAATTTATTTATAATTTCCATAATTTCTTCATCATCGTGAGAATACAAATCCCAAATGTTCATTGTGAATACAAATTAAAATGAGATAGATTTTAACCACAATCAGAAATCGAAGAGATAAACTAAAAAAAAATTGACAGTAGGTACTGCTTAGAGTGGGGCTAAACACGTTTAACTCGGTTAAACGGCCGCTTTTGGGTATTTAACTTTGACAGTTCTTTAAACGCATTTAACGACTTAAATTTTGTGGTGCAAGACGCCAAGTCGACTTAAATCAAATAATGTGTTTAAAATTATTTTTAAATCAAATTTAACTTATGGTGCAAGCCGCCCTTAATGGCGTATGAAAGAACATACTTTGATAAAATGCCAATAACAACAAAATACCTTTGTATTAAATTTGTCACATTTCCATTGATTGTTTATAATATTATAACGAACATTGGACATTGCACATTTAAAAACTAAATCACAGCGAGCCAATTACGATAACCGTGTTCATTGATCCAATTGTTTTAAATTAATCCGTCATTATAACAGATTAATGATAAGCTTCAACACGCCAAATAAAATACTGGTATTTGAAAATATGCCAACTGCTGTGACGGTAAAAAATAACAATTAAAAGTTGATTGAAAAAAGACATATATTTTTAATATATTTCCAATTTTCTCCTAAAAATGGTAACAGAATATTTCTATGCTCTAAAAGTAATTTATCGATAGGTTGTTAAGCTATATTTAAGAAGAAATGTTTTTCTGACAAGCGAAAGATTCTGTAGTACATAAATATCGTGAAAATAATAAGGTAGATACATAATTTTTCAAAATATTAAGTTTTTTACTCCACAACCTAAAACTCATATTTATAATTTTTTGAACACTGCTTCATCCATCAAGTTACATCCAATGTTCTGTTAACAAAACGTTCTTCAAAATGTTATGAATACAGAAGAGTTCTTGCTGGACTTCCGACCTTCAGGTCACATAGCTTCGACGTGCCTTTTTCACTTCTAGAGACATCGCTTGGAAACCTGAAAATTGCATCTATATCACAAACGTGTTATACATATACCTATAGAAATGGAAGTACTAAACAACAAAAAAATTGTAACTCTACTTGAGTTGGAACTTTCTACAACAGTTGGAAAAGTAATTTCTTAATATTAAGAAAAGAAGATTAGTTACTTTGTGAAACTCAACTTTTTTCACGACGGTCTTAAATAGTAATTACTGTAGTATATTATGTGATAAATCTCTGAAAGGTGCTTAATTAATATTTCTCTGAATAAGGTATCAAGAATCAAGGTATTGTAATAAATATTATCTTAACAAAAATCAATCGGTCGCGCAATGAAAATATAAAAAAAGCAGTAATACCCATTAGAAGCACCATCAGAGGAATATTTAAATCAACGATACACCAACGCATTTCCAAATTGGCAAAATTTCAAAGCAGACCGGGTCAATGTCATTGCAAATGTCATCTAAAGAAACGTGAAGTTAGCAACTAAACGCGAAATGCGAAAATGGCTTTTTTTGAGGGTTGGAACAAAGTGGTGCGTCTAAAAAAATCTTGCATGAATATAATTATGAGTAAATATTTTAACCCGAGCAGTATACAGCCTTTTCCGCAATATAGCTATACCAGCGCTGCAGCGGCACATTAGGCAATCTTTATAAGTAAGACTGTAAGTTTTGTGGACTTTTGAAATTCGGAGCAAACGCGTTGATTGCTCAGTCCCCGAACTTCACAATATTTATATGATAGAGATCAACAAGTCTATTCACCGCACCGGGATATAACATTTAATATAATTACCTCTCTTTTCATTTAAAAGGGATGATAATGGGTTATCAATAAAAAGTGTACATATTTAACATTTTCTTCTAGTATACGGATTGCGAAGGTCATTCAACAATCACTCAGTAATATCTCTTATTACGCAAAATACTTAATTAGGATAGATTTTAACAATGTAGTAGTGATTAGATTGTTATGATTTTCATTTATTACATTTCCTGTCGTCATAGATCGTGACGATAGTATGATTTGACAACAACTTAACTTATTTAGGATTTTTTCAAACCTGAGTGATCTTGCTAATCACATACGATTGCGTATAAATCTATAAACATAAAAAATGAATGTTTCTTTGTTTGTCCCATATAGACTAATAAAACTGACCGGTGACTTCATGCGGTGAAACCACTAAAGCGTCCGTTTCTTAATCTAAACTGTAATATTATTTTTGTATCTCGTCATTTTTAACACGGTCATGTAAAATTTTACCACACACGTCTAAGAGATCTCATATCTACAACATTCAGTGTATTTCATCCCTCTCCGTTTTACTTCGAGACTAATACAATTACGTCCGATGTAAAACTCTGCGTAAAACCCGGGCAACGCCGGGACTTCAGCTAGTTCAGAAGAATGTCTGTGGCTGGCGGTCGGGCGGCATGGTTTTTATTTTGTATTCAGATCTAAAGGTATTTACTGAGATTGATATTTTGCACACTTGACCTTCGAGACCTTGCGAAGGAAAGTCACTGTCTATATAAGATTTCGAAAAATCACCTATCCCTTTTTCCACCCCTTAAAGCAGAAATTTGATACTTCTTGATGAAATTTTTCATCATCTTAATCTTCATCTAGTACTAAATACGTTGCGTATTTACCTACTCCTGATAATGACGGCCGGCATAGTCCAGTGGTAACGCATTGGACTGCCATTCCGAAGGTCGCGGGTTCGAACCCGGCGTGCGCAAATAAATTTTATTTGATTAATTTGTGTTATTTCACAATTAATTAATTAAAATAATATATAGTATATTTGCGGCACGTTCCAGAGTGGAAGATACTACCAGTATCGCCCTGGTGTAAGACCACCATTCAGAATTGAAACGTTGCTCCAAATGGCTTTAGCCGTGTTTAGTGACTAGATCTGAATAGCCAGGTACTTCCCCACCTTCCTCTTTCCCTTCCCCACTTACCTTCAGCCTCACAACATCCCCCAATTGGGGATGCCATAGTCTCACTGGCTCCAGACGGGAGCAGTTGGGACTCTTGTGAGGTATTCACTATAAAAAAAAAAAAAAATCCTGAAGTTTGAAATATTCTTTAAAGATTTTGATTGTATTAGTGATACATCAAATCGAATCGTTCGTGTTTGAGACACACGAACATCAATGACAAGTGCCCGACTTGCAATGCAAACTTGCGCTTTGCGTCCAGCTCGTGGTTAATGCACTCCGACAGTCTTACACTAGAAGACGAATGCTTGTTCTTTACATTTGTGAAGCGGATTTATCATTGCATGATACTGAACCTTTTAATCCCAATACTTTGACAGTTTTGGACACTGTAATTGAACAGTTTATAGTATCTATGTTATTTATGTAATGGCATTCCTCCATGCCAAAAAATCAATATCACTTATGTTGAATCATGCTTGCACTTAAATTTGTGTTTCTTTGAATTCTTGGCGAATTCGCAGTAAATTCTGAAATTGCAAGGCTACGGCCTCACTAAAAATATTTTCTTTAAAAGAATATTAATTTTCTCCCCTTGCATTCTACAGGTTTTTTCCTTTTATTTAAATAATTTGTTTTTTTGTAAAACCTAAAAGTTTTTTTTTAATCAAAATCGCTTTCAGCGTAGTAAAAAACTGAATATTACGCCATATAAATTTGTTTTCTTGAGATGATCAAATCATCTATAACTGGCGGTGACCGGATAAATCATCACAATGATAATTCATCACATCTTTAAAAAGTTATATAAAGTCATGGAAAGTGATAAAACAAAAACCTTATTAACTGGGTTAAGTAGGTTAGGTTAGGTTAGGTTAAAAAATATTTTTTTTTCATCGTTTCTAATGTCTTTATATAACTTTTTAAAAGTGTGTTGTATTGTCACTGTGTTGAGTTATCATGGAACCATAACTGGCATACATGAATAAGACCACATTTCTTCAGGAGAACCCCAGTATAATTAGACTTGTGAACCTCTATAAACGAGGCTTTATGAAAATGACGGTAATAATGATAATCAATTGGTGACGGTTAAATAATCTGGGTTTAACCCATTTTAAACAACAACAAAACTAACTGAGAGAATCATATTCAATATTTCTCTGTTTTCAGTGCATTTAAATACATATTTTGATGTATCTAAAAATATATTCCCCGCTCATGAGAGTTTATTGTTTTATGTTACAGATTAGACCGAACGCTCGATAAACCTCTGTGCGTAGTTCTCCCCTGGATTGGATCCAAACAGAAAATCATTCACAAATACTCTCAACTCTACCTGGAGCAAGGATTTGATGTGGTCACCTGTCGAGTCAGCCCGTGGCAAGTGATGTGGCCTGTAAAAGGAACCCAGGTAGGTTTTCAAAATTTTTAACCCATAACTTTATTTTTGCTGATGAAATATTTACCCACAGGCCTTTAACATTGAATATATTATAGGGAAGTACCTTCATTCAAAGAAAATGTACATAGTGCTGGTACGCAGCACCAAAAATATCAAATTTTGTCCAGAGTTGATATTTTCTTCAACGGTTTCTTCCCTTCTGAAATAAGGGTATCCGCCAAACCTTACTCTGTTCCTTTCTTTCCTGAAAAATGCTTTCTATATAGCATTTACAAAAAATGACACTATAACCTCTTGAAGAGAATTTTATTTATTATTATTTATCCGAAATTATTGAATTTTAGTTATTTTTTTAAATTATTTATTCTACTCATGTTAACCATTTATAACCATATAACCATTTATGGACAAAAAAATACCATTTTATGGTTGTGGAGGAAATGATATCAATTTATCATCGGAAATGTTGTTAGATTTGAAATCACAAGAAGTTAAGAACGGCGGAAATCATTGAGTGTTTGCAGTTGGTCCAGTTGTTTCGCAAAAATTCAAATGTAACATTGTCATCATTGTTATATGAAAGGTTCCCGTTAAATGCTGATTTTAAGTCGTTTTCAACTTTTGAAGAAATTGTGATGAGCAGAAGAGGATGAATATCATGTTGTTAAGCTTATCAGCTTATTACAATTTGATTTAAAACAGAAGTTCACCTAGAATCATCGTCTTTTACATAATAATGTACAAGCTATTTGTAACAATGTTAATACTCAATAAAATATAAAGTACCTAACTAAAAAAAACTATGTTTCAACAAAAACGTAAATATATATATTTTTTTAATACACAGGTAGTAATTTTAACCAAAAATAAAAATCCTCACATGGATAATTGAATTTAAAATATTCAATACAAAAATAGAAAAGAGTAAATGATATGTACATTCGTAGGTCTATTTGTGTCTAGACAAAAAAGTGATGGAATAAACAACATTTATGTTGACTAGTTTTAACATAAAATATATCTCCCAGATCTGAATATTTATTTTCGAGACGGTGAAGACTCGGGAAATTTTGATAAAGCAGTGTCCTGGTGTTGTTAAAATAAAAGGATATTGATTAATTGAAGCAATTCAGGACAGTCACGATAGTAATGCCGTATTTTACGTAATATTATTAAATCTGTGCTTATCCTTCTTTCTGAAAGTTTTAATAATAATTTAGTCTGATTTGTTTAAATGATTGTTTTCCAACATTTCATTTTAGGACCATTCTGGAATCAACCTGAGTTTCGTTACGTACATTTTATTGTTGCAATCTATATAATATTTTTTTGTTGCAGGTCGCAGCCCTAAATCTTCTTAAGTTCCTAGAATCCAACTCCTCATTCAGCCCCATCGTCCTGCATGGTTTCTCCGTTGGAGGCTACATGTGGGGCGAGGTGAGCCTACACGCTTCCAGGGATATTGCCAAGTAAGCCAAACTCATAAATCTTCACTGAATACAACTATTATACAACATCCTAAATATATTATATTTTTATATCATACAAACACCCATACAAACAAGGCGGTGCCACCCATAGCCTTGTGGAGAATCTTGTGGATACCAAATTCACCCTTTTTCAATACAAGTTATGCTATGAAAAAAAACCTTTTATACAATTCTTTCAAAATAAAAATAAAATAGTTTGAAGAAAAAAAACAACGTAAAGCATTCAGCAATGAAACAATAAATTGAATGAATTGGGTGTTACAGCCCACACATATAATATTTTGAAAGGTACGTTTGCCTCTGCAACCAACGATTCGGATAGCCTCCTTATTGGTGTCCATCATCCCGGCAGATGTTGGATGCTGAAAGAGAATATGAAGATACCCTAAACGTTCGTTCAATAGAAACTCAATGCAAATCAGTGACTAAAACATCAAATAACGCAGTACTAAATAATGATGACCAAATCATATGAGTTAGAAAACCACAAAAGAACAAAGCTTTAAGTTCCGGCGTTCGAAACTTTATTTTGTAACTGTGCAAAATTTGTTTAGGAATTATCTATTACCTTAGATAAGTAATCAGAGGTTCCATGTTAGATGATGATATCTCAGCCCAGTTCATTTGATTTAAGAAATTTGTAACATTATTTTATTTTTCATAGGTATCAACCAGTAATGGACAGAATAAAGGGACAAATCTGGGACAGTATAACAGATATTGAGCAGATTCCAATTGGAGTAGCAAAAGGAATGTTCCCTTTCAACCAATTCATGCAGAAAACTCTTATAAATATGATCAAGTAAGTAGTAATTTATTTTTAAAGAAGTTACTATCAGAGCAGTTTTATGTCCCAAATTGCATATTCATTAAATTAATGACTTAAGAGGTAAGCTTGAGTATTAAGCATTCTAAAAATTATAGCTCAAAATTTATTTGAAAGGGTTTGACCAGGTTGGAAACTGATTACTGCATGTCACTTTAAAATCTTAACTAATCCATTCAGTAATATATATGATGTATAATCCCAATAAGATAGACGCCAAGAAGTTAGTAATAGTAAAATGAGATGAAAGTTTTTTGAAAAAGTTTATCAAAGTAAGTATAATAAGCCACCAAAGGTCAAGGAAATTTCCTTCAATTTATCATGTGCGTGTGTAAAAGCCTGTCTAACGATCCAATCGGCCAAGTCTGATTCGAGAGTTGAATCTTCTCGTATGAATGTTACGTACAAAAGTTTGGGGACAAGGAGTTTAATGCGCTGAGTCCACTTTCTTGGATAAATGCTGCACTGACGTCTGTGTTCAAAAACTTGTCTTGTAAACCACCCCTTGTGATTTTTGGTGCCTTTTAGTACACGGTACATCTATAGCAGTAGTTTTGTGTCCTGTACGGCACAAACTGAGAGAGACTCATAAAATTTGTTCATTCTTCCTTTGTATTACTGTGAGAAATATGATATGAAAGTGTTAGAAAGTTATATTTTTTATATCTCCAGATTCCACATGAAGACGTTCTACGATGAAGCGACAGTGCATTATGAGGGAGGAAGCCACAATTTCCACATCAACTTGGCCCATGCTCCGGGTCTGTTCTTTCTCAGCAAAACTGACCCCGTTGGAACCGTGAAGATCAGCAAATCTGTCCACGATAGCTGGGTGAATATGGGAATTAAGGTAAATCAATATTCTGTTAAAAAAAAAATAATTTTCCATCAATAAATCATTAATCAAAACAAAATTTTTTAATCATATTTCAAGGTTTCTTAACGGACTCGAACGTAAATTTATACAGTTTATATTAGATATTAAATACTACTTGTACTAAATTGCTTTTGGCTTGCCGCTTTAAGATTGAGATTAAAATAAGATATATATTGTTACGCATTGCCTACCATGGTTTAGTAGGTCCATCTGTGCTAAAAGCCTGAAAACATAAAATCGAATGTCTTTATTTTTCTTCTCCTACTTTGATAAACCTGTGTTAAGTATCTTAAGTATCTATTATTGTAAAAATGAAAGAGAAAAAAAACATTTCATTCCACAACACTCGAATAAAAAATCGCGTTACTGCTTCTTTCTTATTTGGAAAATGAATATTTCTTTTGTCTTAATGTTAATGTCAGTGATTCACTCAACTTCTCTTCTTTAATCTTGCTATTATTGGCTGTTTTGTGTTTTCTGATGGCTTTGCTAAGGTTTACTTCAATCAAGGTTAAATATGTAATTATTTAATTGTTTTTGTTTTTTTTAGACAACTTGGCAATGCTGGGACGAATCTCCTCACGTAGCTCACTACACTCAACACAAAGAAGAGTATTTGCAACTGATGGTGAATCACCTCGATGGATTGGGTCTGCTCAAAGATCCCAAGAAAATGCTGGTCATCAAGTAGACGACAAAGAGATTTTGATGGTATCTCACAGTAGTGTAAAATTTAAAATATCTGGATTTATTTTACGTTTTAAAATAATTGTATTATAAAGGCTAAAACATTTGCCGCTCCTCTTACTAAGGCAGTTCTGGGTCACGAGTAGTATTAATATCATTTCGTTTGATCTTGGATATAAAAGTGACAGATTCTGTGAATGCTGTGATATTTCATTTTTAAAGTAAATCAGCTGATTTTATTGACATTCAAATTGATAAACAGCTGATCAGAGAAAGGGGACCAAACCAAGCGTGAGGAGCGCGGGTGGAGGCGTGACCATCTCCTGTCTGTGAGTTGTTAATAAATTCACCTGACAGTGTACACTGTACAGGTAACTTGCATTGTAATATAACAATTCAATACTCTAAAATAAATTTGCTTAGGAATTACTGGTCCTTTTAACAATTTGACTACGAATCCCAAATCGGGTAAACAAAAGTTCAGACTTGTTACCAAAATGCAACATTTTGCTACACTATTGATTATTACACTTTTGTCATAATTTGCCAACCTCATTCATTTTTCTAGCGGTTTGTTTAAAAATGAACATTCAGGTGTGACGCAGAAAAGTCCTTCGATAGACCGTTTGCTTTACTTTTGCGAACTTTATTTTTTTGCGCAGTTTATTCAAAGCATTTTTGAACTCTTCTGGCGCAAAAAAAGATCACGTAGTTTGCCTTCATCTCGTCAAAATTATACCCAGATTTTATCAAAGGGCAAGTCTATCAATTTGGGTGTCTATGGTTAATTAGAGAATCGGTTCGAGAATTGAATGCTTGTTAGATGTTTTTACTCTTTATGAATATGTCATAATAAATATCTAACAACTTTATCATAATGTAACCTTAACTGGAAAACGAATTAAAGAGAAAAGTTAATTAAAGATTATGCTATTCTTCAAACTTTTCATTTGGAATAATATAGATAAATGTTAAAATGAAAATTATTTTACATTCGACAATAATTTGTCAATTTAATTGATAAGGTACTAATAACTACAGACTTATTTAATTTGGGATCAGGAATGTTGTGTGTGATCAATACACAAAATACGGATAAAGATGAAGTAGGTGATGAAGCTGTTGTAAAATGATCAATATTATTTGTGAAAAATTATGTACGTGAATTTTCACAGACAATTAAATAAATTAACTGTAAAAAAAATAATGAAGTATTTCCACGTTCTAGCTGAAATCTTTTCAAATAAATGTATATAATTTATCAATTTAGAATAAAGTGTTTGTTATGATTTATAGTTTGTAACAATTAACACGTAATTATTACGAACAGATGTTTAATGGTAATATTTATGTTAAAACGTTTTAAATAATTAATTATGTTCCATTACATATTTTTTTGTTAAATACAGCTTTTCTAACAATGTAAATACATTCTTCTTACATAATTTATAAGTTTTATAAATAAAATAAATCATATAAAAATCGCTTTTTGATTGTTTATTTATCGATCCTCTCAGATTTATCTTCCGGATTTCCTTAAGTCTGTAAGGATAATTTGTTATTTTCATGATGCTGATGTTAGAAAGGGGTTAACGAACCCGTTTAAATTCATCGAAGTCTTGAGAAATATAAAGCGTTGACAGATAAATAGTCAACGTTCTGAAAATAGTGATTATTCTTGTTCTCTTGATATAAAACAGCTTACGAAAGGAAAAAAAACACTATGTTTAAGCACTGTTCTTTGCATTCCGCGATAACCGACGCAATATCAACATGATTAGTTACTGACTAACAAACCATCACGCCGTTTCTCGCAGGGATAGGCAGAGAGTCAGTCTTGGCACACACTACTTGCCTCATTCACATTCATACATACTCTTCTATTATTCTGACTCTTGACATGGCCCGACTCAAGTATCGTATTCAATTTGTTGTACCATGTCTTCCTCGAGCATCCCCGACTTCTGCTACTATTCCGTTTGCATCGTAGGTATATTCTCCTTTCTTTGCTCATTCACTCTACATGCCCAAACCATCTAAACGTCCCTTTCTTGATCTTACTCATTACGCTTACATCAGCCTTGCACTCTTTGCAGATCTCCACATTTCTCACACGATCATACACTGTTTTACCACACATACGTCTCAGGTATCTCATTTCTACAGCATTCAGTCTACTTTGTTCTTTTCTCTGCCAGTTCCATGCCTCAGTTCCGTACATCAGCGTACGTACCAGCACTCCATTGTGGACTGCTAGCTTCGCTTCTTTCTTCGCTTCAGTTACCTGCAATTACCTTTATTTCGATATTTCTGTCAGCCTTCCCATCTCTCGTAAACATACTCCCTAAGTACCCAAACTCATCCACCTGCTCCAAGTATTCCTCATTCGCAACTATATTGCACACTGTTTTCGTACTCTCTCTATCAAACACCATGACAGACTTACTTACATTCATCATTAACTCATTCTTCATACATACGTCGTTCATCCTAGACACGAGAGACTGTAGATCTTCCATTTTATTAGCAATCAGCGCCGCATCATCAGCATACAACAGGCAACATACTTTCAGATTACTCAAATTCGCGCCCAATCCCACCTCTTTCAATTCTTACATTCAATTATTCATGTATACATGGACAACCATGGTGACATGGTGAATGATTAATATAGGGTACGCTAGTAGTTGCTAATATAATATTTAAAACAGGGTGCCTGCAAAGCAACTTCTCAATATATATTATGTTATCGTGGTAAAATAAAGCTCCCAATGGCGGTAGCATGTATATTTTTAATAACCGAAAGTGGACAAACCACGATTATTTGTTGCAAGTCTATGACAACGATCTGAAGATCTTTTTGTAAAGTTGTGTTGATGTATATTCGTCCGTTTAGTAAAATGTACCTTCGAAAGCATTTAAAAATAACAATTTATTTCGTTTCTGCGAATCTTAAGTTTATTTGCAGTAATAATAATAAACGTGACATTTTGGTACTATGTGAAATTTTTTCAATAAAAACAATCTTTATTTATTTCCCTGTAGCCACTGCCAATATACTAATTCCAGAACGCTTGTGTGAATTCCAGAACGATGTTTTTTTAATAATATTTTTTTTACAGGTCGTAGTTGGTGAATTGGTGAATTAATATGAATTTTTTTCTATAGCTCCACGAAGGAGTCCTTGAGTTAAATAATTCCCCTCAGGGCCTATGTCATATTTGGGGATGATCTGTGGAGAGTATTTTTAGGAAAGTGAGAATAGGAGGTTATCGGAAGGAAAAGGGTACGAGAGTTGGGTAGGAAGTCCAGGAGTGACGAACTTATGAATTCATCCCTGGGGTGCAAGACGATGTTCCTAGATAGTCCTGCTGGAGAGTTGAAAAAGACTCCATCGATCAGTTTCTCCCGATACGGCCTGGCACGCAGTTGGTGGCCAGACGAAACCGCCTAAATAAATCTTACCATATGAACCCGGGAACCCCTGCTAAAAAACCAAACGTAGCGAACGGCATAGGTGTTGGTTATCCAATAAATAGTTACCTGGCAGGCAGTACTCATACCCACCATCTAAATTGATGAAAGTCAACCTCCAATCAGAAGAAAAGGCCTAAAGTAAGGATTTTAGTTAACAGATTTGTATCTTTAATCATCATGTTTAAATTTGACACCACCCGTACATAGTTTTAGGATCTCCATAAAATCATCACATCGCTTACCTGTCTGGCCTCATATACAAAATTAGGCGCTAACAATGGACGAAAATGTTTAAAACATGTTCTCGAGGAATCTGTTTATTTTATAAACTTCAACGGTAATTATTATTCATGGGAGAATTTTGTCGATTTATCGACATACTGGCGGATTGGTTCTAAGTAATCATATAAAACTAAGCATTTATTTTAAACGGTTTTAAAGAGGCTGTTAATGGGGTTTTTAAACTGATAACTGGTTGAATAGTAATTACCTCAAAACGTCAATTTAAGAGTATAAGAGGAAACATCAAAGCAAAACTATATATTGTGCGATGGAAACTACATAATAATTTTAATTAAATTGATGATGAATTTATTTATTGATTCGTTTCTTGACACTGCAATGCTGTCCGAAACGTTAGCTAAAGTAGGGGATAGCGCAACACGGCGTAGTACCCCGAAAATATATTATTAGTTGTTTCCCGTGAAAGTTCACAGGATGTAACTAGGCTTGAGATGAAATTGGAAAAGTTTTGTTCCTACCAATTTCAAATACTTAAATATATTCGTCTTATAAAATGTATTACAGATAGTTACCTACATCACGGCTTTTATACACACGAGAAGGTTTTTTCTACAATTTGATAATTTTCCCAACACACGACACTTACTATCACCAATAATTTTTGAAAATTATACGCGCGAAAAAATTATATTGTCTTGCATTAATAAACATTTTAAAATTATATTTAATGTGAACACCGCCCATTCTCAACTGCTCCTAACCGTCAGAGCCGGTGAGACTATGGCATCCCAAAATGGGGTATGTTGTGAGGCTAAAAGTAGTGGGATGGGAAAGATATTGGAAAGAGGAAAGTGGGAAATTACTTGGCTATTCAGATCTGGTCACCGAACACGGCTAAAGCCATTAAACATATCAAGCAACGTTTTCATGCTAACCGGTATTCTTTCAGAAGTACGTCGCCAAGAGTATATTCAACCCTCGTGCATGCCGCTTTACGTTATATAGATGTATTTGTTGTCGCATTAATTTATGCGAATCAGTTTGTGTTTTTATTGTGGACTTTAAATAATATTTGACACAACTATTTGGGTAGCTATGGTTAACAGTTAAAATTGGATAAGAATATACTTGGTCTTTTCAATCAATATTTTGACCTCTAGAGACAATGCTGGTTATCACTTCACAAGCTTTCGTAATAGACTCGAATTAAATGCAATGAAGGAACATGTTCACAGCAACGGTTTTCTTAACAGACTGGTAATGTATAAATACATTGTTGGTATGTCGCTGAATGTAGGTACTCCACACTGTCGGACAGGGACAGGTAATTGGGCGGAGGAATGTAGGAACATGTGTTAAAGGGAAACGCATACAGTTGCGTCAATAGTATGTTTTTGTATGATTTATAAGAAGACAAATTAATTTAGGTACAAACTATTGCCGAGTCGCGGTTCAAGTTTCTGCCACTAGGGGAGAGTGGAAAATGGAAAATACCATTAGGTCCTATTGACAAGTTGGGTAAAAGTTTTTTCATATATTTTCTTAGCTTAATTCTGGCGACAAATATTTATTTTCTCCGCCCCACTTCTGGGCGCGCCTGGGAGGCATAATCGGGTCACATAGGATTATGTGGGTTACGACATATCTCTTGGATTTGCTTTTACTTTGAAGTTCGTTTTATCACAGATCTCAAAACATTTTCTGCCAAATAATGATATCATAAAGTTAGTAGGTTGCTAATTCAAATAACAATGTTACGATGTTTTTTCTTAGTTTATATCAATGTGACAGTTTTGTTTTTGTTTATAACAATGTGTTCTGCTAGTATGTAGATAATTGTAGATTATTAAGATAACAGAACAGCCTTTTCACAATTTAAAAGCACGCTAAATAGTGGATGGGTTACGTAAGAAAAACATAGTATTCTTCTGTTAAGGCGATGCACTAAGTCGTGTAATATTTTAAATTGAGCCGCTATCAATAACAACCATTACGTAGATGGCGATAAGGTTTAAATTCCCGCTTAACACCATCCGCCTCTTTTGATTTATGCAAAAAAAAAATATGGCCAAAAAGAGCCTTTTATTTTATTTTGTGGATGTTCAGGCATAAATATTTAATTTTTTTCGATCATTTTATAAATAACTTAATTTTCCACGTTATACAATAAAATCATAACCGAAAATGGGTTCCAAAGTAGGAGATTTTGAACATTAAAGCAGTTTTCATAGGCCTATACATTATTTTTTTCTGGGCTTATAAAAAGACTTATATAAAAAATACTCGATTACTTAGAAGGCCAAGATGTATTCTACTCGCAGTATTTATTTTAAGCATCTGAAACATTTCTAGGCGACCAAATTTTCAAACCAAAAACACATGATTTTCCATTACTACGTATGGCATCGCCTTAATTAATTTTTTGCTGAAAAATCTTTTGAATTAGTTGCAAGAAAATATTGTTTATTCTGAATTCGAAATAAGACGTATAATAATCAGGTTCTAATGGTCGCCTGGATAAAGATGTGATACCGGTAAGACAGAATTTCTGGATTCGATTCCCAGTTAAGCCCGAAATCTTTTTATTTTTGTGTCTTGTTCTGTTTCACGTTTCGTTTAGATATTTTAGTTTTATCTTCTTCTTCAATGATATCTTTGTTTATGTTTAAGCACCTACTGATGACCGCATTCACTGATCAAATCTGAGCGAACACTTTGGTTAGCATCCGTACCGGAATACTGGGCAAAAGAAAAATCAAAGATACAAACATCAAAAAATTTACTGTACTAAAGCCTTCGTACAGCCATTATTTATATACCGCCTACAAAATCATTATAAGATAAATAAATTTAAATTAAAATAATAATCAAATATAATAATAGGTAGGTATCCCATATCAACAAAAATCGGATATGCTTATCCTAGACACTATCTATGTTACAAACCAATTCGTTAGAACTTCGTAATTATTAAAAGAGATGGCTGCAAAAATATGTGAAAAATTTGTTGCAAGATAATATTATTGATTCTGAATTTGAAATATGAGATTGACAAAAATGACGTATAATAATTATGTCCTAATGTTCATGTGATTTATTTGTGAGATCCTGGGTTCGATTCCTAGTTGAGACCGCTATCGTTCAATTTTTCCTGTGTCTTATTATGTTGCGAGTTTCTTTTAAATTGTTAGTAATAACATGTTGACATAATAATAAAAATTAACATTCCCAAATATCGTTGATTGCTCATAGATTGTTCATCGTCCAAATTAAGTATTAAAAATATTTGACAGTAATTTTTATACTCTTTGTATTAATTCATCATTCATCATTCATCGGTGTAAAAATGGTTTTGCATTCAAATGTAGTTTTTGAAAAAAATAACAATTGGAACCATGTCCAAAGAAAGTGATGATACATATCTACATACTACCTCTGCCTAGAGTTGGATAGACTTAAAACGACATACTTAAATTTAAATATATACATACTTTGGGTTTTACCCGTTTTTGTTTTTTTCATTTTCCGTTTGTACTGATGGCAGTAGGAGAAAATCAAAATCAATTAGGCAATATTAATCTTGCTATGTATGTCTTTCTTTAAATTACATATTAACGTCACATTTACTATACCCATCACACGCGAAAATGTTATTGAAAACTGCTACGCTATGAATCGATGGCCTTGGTAGGTAGTAGTTTTTCTTCGTAGTAAACATTCATTGATAAGTTTTTTTTTTTTTTTGGTTTTAGGCATTTCACCCTGAAAAGAGTGCTTTGTGCCGGTAACAGTTAAAGTGGATAAAAAAATTCGGTTAATCTATTGGGAGAATAATAAAACAAATTAATCATTGGACTCATTTAGATCGCTAAAACAAATTAAATGTTGAATTCATTCAGGTTAATAAACTTACATAAAGCTGTATGAACACGAGAATTGTTAAGAGATAAAAGGTATGAAATGTTAAGGGGGGACTGGTGTGTGATTTTAATAAGACGGCGGTATATGTTCTTGAAAGAAGAATGATTTTTACAGTTAAAGAAAACGTGGTCGAGGGTTTCCTCTTCCACACCGCACTGGCAGACCGGATCATCCAAAACTCTAATTCTAGCCAAGTGGGATGCAATTGAACAGTGACCAATTCTCATTCTCGAAATACATGAAATGAATCGCTTTGACAGTTTTTTACCGTGAAACCATGGCTTAGCAGGGATATGGTTTTGAATTCCAGCATAGAAAGATCCAGTTCTTATTTTGGAGCCTGCCTAATTTTCTTCCCAGGCACGAGTCATGTTGGATTTAAGAATCGGGAAGACATCGGAGATAGGGATTCTAAAATTTAGTGGGATAGTTCCGGAATCTGAACCAGATTTGGCGAGAGAATCGGCCATCTCATTACCCTCTATACCCAAATGGGCAGGGACCCAGGCCAATATCGTCTCAAACCCAGATTCACTTAGAGAATTGAGAAGATTTTTTATTTTACCTATAATATTGTCTTCCGGATAACATAGAATATTTGACATAATTTTAGTTAGAGCACTTAGCGAATCAGTACATAGTAAGGCTCGATGAATGTTGAGAACCTGGATTTGATTTAGCGCTTGTTCAATTGCAAAGCATTCAGCTGTAAATATGAAAACTTCTTTCGGTAATTTATAAGTGAGATTGATGTTGAATTCTGGACTATATATCGATGCTCCACATCTTTTATTTTCAAATTTGGAACCATCTGTGTAAAGGATGGAAAATCCAGGGAATTTTGAAGCCACAATGCTTTTAAAACAGTCATCCACATTTTGAAATTTATTTGGGGAAGATAAAATATTCTTCCGAAAGTCTGATGTTATTGTGTTCGGCATAAAAGTGATTGCCTTAAATGGAATATTGTATATAGGAAGATTGGGAACTTCTTGAAGATATTGGAGGGAAGATGACAGAGAATTATAGAGATGAAAACTTTTAATTAGGAGAGGAAAACATTTTTTTTCACTCAATCTTTTGTTAGACTTCAAATTAACACTTAGCAGATTAAGACTTTGTTTAATAGGATGATGTGATAACGATAAAGCCTTGAAAATATATTTATTGGCAAGGAATTGCCTTCTGAAATATAATGGAGGCTCCCCACATTCCACCTGAAGCGCATTAATTGGAGAAGACTTCATAGCTCCAATAATCATTCTGAGGGCTTTTGATTGAATTCTTTCCATTTTCTTATCTAAATATTTAGGGAGGGGGTCAAAAAGGAATGTGCCGTAATCCAAGTGGCTCCGAACTAGGGAATTATACATTAATTTAAGAGTGGTAGGATGAGATCCCCACCATACTCTGGAAACTGCTCGCATCATATTAAGTCCCTTTTCACACTTTGTAGAAATTGTCTGAATGTGTGGAAGCCAGGAAAGTTTATGGTTCAAAAGAAGACCAAGGAATTTGATTTGAGTAGCGGTTTGTAGAGGCACATTATCAAAAGAGATTGAGAAGTGGGGAATTTTTCTTTTGCGCGTGAAAGCTACGACCCTTGTTTTAGATGCCGCCAGATTCATCCCATTTATTGACAACCAGCTTTTAATATATTGTAAAGCCAAATTCATTTCCTTAGCTGCAAGAATAATATTTTTATGTAACAAATATATAACGATATCATCCGCAAAGTAAAGTCGCTTGATAGAAAAAGGAATTACTGAGTCTAGGTCGCTTATATAAATATTAAACAACAGAGGACTGATAACAGAACCCTGTGGTAAACCTCTCCATAGTTTGCGTCTTAAGCATTTAGAGGAAGACTCAATAATAATGGACCTATCTGTGAGCAAATTAATAATAAATTGGACTAGTTTCGGGGGGATTTGTTTTTTAATTAGCTTTTCTTTCAAAACATTCAGTAAAACATCATCGTAAGCTGATGAAAGGTCAAGGAATGTGGCCAATGTATAAGAATTTAGGGATTGAGAAACTCGGATATCAGTTGTGAACAAACTTAAATTATCCATTGTAGATTTCTTTTTCCGAAAACCATACTGATTTGGTGAGATAATATCTTGACTTTCAACAAACCACTCTAGTCTGTTTTTTATCAAACGCTCCGCTACTTTCATCAAACACGATGAAAGAACAATAGGCCGATAAGACGAAATTTCAGATGGATTTTTTCCAGGTTTTAAAATGGGAATGATTTTTTGAGTTTTCCAAACATCCGGAATTAGTCCTGTTTCAAACATATTATTAATAAGAGATAAGAAATATTCAACCGCCATATCGGAAAATGATTTAATGAAACTATAAAATATTCCATCGGGACCCGGAGCAGAGTCAGAAAGGGCTCTTATCACTCGTTTCATCTCATCAATGGAGAAAGGAGCATCTAGCTAGTTAGAGTGAGATGGATACGGCTTAATAGAAGGCATTTCTTCACATCCGGCAACTGATGGGGGGGCTATTTTATCCGCAAATCCTATTAGAATTTCTTCTGATATATGTTTGATTCTTGGCGGAGAATACGATGATCCAAATTTTTTTAAGCTAGACCAAACTGAAGACTGGGGAGTTTCCGGAGACAGGTTCTCACAGAACTTCCGCCATCCAGCGCGCTTCTTATTTTTCAAAATTCGTTTGGTTTCTGCCTGGGCTTTTTTAACTGATAAAAAATTTTCTAGTGACATACACTTACGAAAAGAGGAAATTGCTATTTTTCGAGAGTTGACGGAGCGAGTGCATTCCTCGTCCCACCACGGAGTAGAGTGTTTTATTTTAATGTTCGCCTTGCGTTTCGGGATGGATTTTTCTGCTGCATTTATAACCATAGAAGGAAACGTCTCACATTGCATTCTGATGTCTCCCGGGGACGATTTTGTTAAATTAATAAGGTTATCTAGTTCAGAAGAGAAAGTGCTCCAATTCGCATCTTTCGTTTTAAATTTGAGATTATTTTTAACTGGGGGGGAATAAGTGTTAAATTGATGGTGAAAGCGGATTATAATTGGGAAATGATCACTAGAGAGGGGATCGTTTAGGATGTCCCAAGAGCATTTAGATGCTAACGAATACGAACAAAGAGATATATCAACAGCACTTTTCCGTTGATGAGGGGGGGTGAATCTGGTTGGAGATCCGTCATTTAAAAAACATAGGTTATGGGTATCAATAAAATTTAAAAGATTGCGGCCAGAACGATTTGTTATTTCGCTACCCCAAGAAGGGGAATGTGCATTAAAATCTCCAAGGATCATATAAGGGGAACAAATCTGGCTTAAGATTGGTGTCCATTCAATTTCAATAAAAGTCGTAGAGGGGGGAATGTATATTGACAATATTGTGATATCAGATAAGACAGCTGCTATTATCTGGATATCGTCGGAGGGAGTATGAATATTAATTTCTTTAAAAGGGATAGAATTTTGGATTATCAGAGCCGAGCCGCCTTTACCATCCGGTCTGTCGTGTCTGAGACAATAATAACCTGGAATTCTTAAGTGAAAGGAGGGTTTTAACCACGTTTCAGAAATGGCGGCTACTGAAACGTCGTGTTCGTCGAGTAATTGAATTAGGTCAGATTTGTTAGCGAAGAGGCTTCTACTGTTCCACTGAAGGATTTTGTTCAGTTTCGAAGCCATTGGGGAGGCAGGATAATAAAGATTTAATGTAATCGGCAGCGTTGGACGGTACAGTATTGTTGTTTGTAAGGATAGAAATTAAAAGGGTAATTAAAGTGTGTATAAAAGAATTATTATTCATTATTTCGGGGAGAGCAGGAGGGGAAGAATTACCATTAATGGCACACCCATTGGGCGTCTGGGATTTGGCATTCCCATTCGGGCTGGCCAAAATATTATTCAATTGTTTTTTATCAAGGTAAGGTGTATATTTTGGGTTGGGTTTGACTGGCTTGAGAATGGTTTCTCTGTGAGAAGATGATGTTGAATTTAAAAAGGTGGTTGTTTGTAAAGGAGCTGAGGACGATGTCATCTCTGCGAATGATTTTTTCGCAGGAGAGATTAACTTTGAGGCCTGGAAGTACGAAATGTTGTCGGTAGCCATTTTATGTTTTATGTTCTTCTGTCTTGTTAATTCCGGACAGGCTAGACTGACCGCGGTATGTGCACCCGAACAGTTAATGCAAATGGGGTCATTGGAAGATTTCGGACATTGATCAAATGGGTGAGCTTCTCCGCAATAGTAACAACGTGGGGGGGAGCGGCATACAGATTTCGAATGTCCGAACCGGCAGCAGTTGAAACATTGAATTGTTGGAAATTTATAAACTTCGACGGGAAGCGAGGTATAGTAAATTAACACACGAGACGGTAGGGATTGTCCCTCAAATGTAACAACAACAGACTGGGAAGGTTTCCAGATCGTGTTTCCGTCAGTAGAATCCTTGTAGTTCAGTCGACGTACTTTTAATACTTTTGGGGTTCCGTGAGAATTATTCAAAGCATCAACAATTTCAGCCTCTGGGATCTCCGCGGGAATTCCTCGCACAAGACCCATTCTCGAAAGGTTAAATGTAGGGATGAACGATTTATATTTATGATTTGAGAGCGAGTCAATTTTTTTTACAAATCCATTTGCGGAAGCGGCAGTGTTGAACTCGATAGATAATTTATATCGCCCTTCCGGTTTAATTGAACCGTTAACAATACCAAGGTTATTATTTTTTGAGTCAAATACGAATTTTCCAAAATCTAAAGGATGAATAAGTTTTCCCTGTTCAGTTCTCTGAACATTAACGGTAAATGGACCGGAAGCTGAAGCAGGATAAAGTAATTCAGTACTTTTTGCATTATCGCTAGTTAAAGTACTTGGCTGGATGTTACTATTGGTGTTAAGGTCGTTAGGGGTCGAGGTTTGTTGAACCGGCGGTATAGATTTAACTTTCGATGGAATGTGAAGGCTTTGCGATGGTCGTCGTTTACGAGATGGGAGCGTAATAGAAACCTGGCTCGTATTAGATTCCGAATCAGAAAAATCCAATATCGACCCTGGGTCGGGAGGTCTATCTTCGTCTTCCTCCATTATATAAAAAAAAACTTAACTTTTAAAAATTAAACTGAAAAAATTTAAAAATTAAACTGTACAAACAAAAACGGATTAGCCGTAAGCAGGAATGCAAACAAATAGGTAAACGATAAACAATATTAAATAAAATGTAACAATAATCTCTTATCTGTACGCAGCGCAGGAACGGGCGAACGGCACTCAGCAATAGTAAAGTACACACAACCACTGATGACCGCGGCTCGAATCGGACTGCATTGATAAGTTGAAGAGCACAATGTAAAATGGTGACTTTAATCTTGATCCCCCGATCCTCCGACTATGATGGCCTCCGTAGTCGAGAGGTAAGGCTTTCGACTTGCAAGCCGGAGCCGCGAAGGTCGCGGGTTCAAATCCCGGCGTGAGCAAGTTATTTTTATTTCATTAATTTGTGTTATTTCACAATTTACTCATTTAAAATAATATTATGGTTTATTCACGGCACATTCCATGGTCGAAGATACTTTCAGTATTGCCCAGGTATGAGACCACCATTTGCTTGAAAGGTTTTCGACATTGCTTGTTGAACAGATCTGAATTGATAGCCAGGTAGTTTTCCACCTTCCTCTTTCCCACCTCCTTCGCCTTTCTACTGCCTTTAAAGTCATAATATACCCCTATTGGGAATGCTATAATTTCACTGGCTCCAGACAGTTGGGACTCTTGAGCGGTTTCATATTTAAAAAAGCGTTAATCCCCCGACTCTTGACCCTTTGAAAAATTAGTCCTCCAAAGGATCATTTCTGTTGTACTTCCTCCATGGTAAGGTATGTAAAGAGGATACACGGCCATATAATATAATAAAAGTCGATGTACTTAAGGCGTTCAGCAAATATTTTGGCTATCAATAATTTCGTGTCGCCGCAGAAGTATACAGAGAGGATATATGTAGATTCAACCTAATAAAAAAATAACATAGGTTTATCTAAAAAGACCCTGTCTAGATTGCATTTAGTTCGGGTTGAATCTATACACAAAGATAGTTGCCAATAAATAATGTGCGGTGAAAAAATGAAGACATTTTTGGTAGTTCTTATCCGAAGTATGATACAGTTAAAAGTGCACGAAGCGGATAGGGTTCCATTAGTTCAGTGATAGAGTGGTGCCCCGGCAAGGCAAGGGTCTTGGGTTCGAGTCCTAGATGTGACCGTATCCTTTTCTGATTTTTGTTTAGAAATAATATTGTCTTCAATAATTAAAAAACATACTACGTAAGGGTAGAAGTATAACAGAAATAATCCTTTAGGGATCGAGTGTCCGAGGGATCAACCGGAAAATGGATCAATCCTGACTTAAACGTGTACGATACCATACGGTACGTTTGCTATGAATGCGTATGCAAGTAAACTTTGCCCATTCTCTGTGATATTGTGAACAATTTATATGTGATAATAGAATTGCGTGACATAAATCTAGGTACGACGCAAACAGCGTACGCTCTCGTAATTAATTACGGTAGGTATAATGAACATCTCAAGGTCGGACTTAACACCGTGCATTGCCTTGGTGTGACGCATGGATGCTTACAAATTAATGAGAAAGTGACGGTTAGAATAAGTAAATTGTGTTGAATTCATATTATGATTAATTTTTCGGTTATTATGCCGTGATTTGCTTCCTCCTTCTTTAATCAATGTTTCGGACAGCATAACAGTGTCCAATGTGGAGATTGTGTGTTTATGTATAAAAACGTGTAGCAACTTTTATCCCGCTAGGGCCATAGTAATAAGTAAAATTTATGTGGTTTTTGGCGTTTGGTTTTGGTGTAACCGTCAAGTACCGGATATCAAGAACTATTATGCTTAGTCTTCTGTTTCCTCGAGATATCAATGAGGTTTTTGTGGATTAATTAATAACTCAAGAAAAAGAAGGACGAAGCGGCATAATAACACAAAAATTAAACACTATAATAATTTCAGCCGTGAAAATCTCAGTTATAATTTAATGATCCGGCAGCATTTTTCTGAAGCGCTCGTGTCTAATTTCACAATAATTTTTAACAGTGACTGAAAATTTCACATCTCATTAAAAAAATAACACAGAATATATTTTTTTTCATTTCTGGGTTATGGTTGCTTGTGACTATTTGTTCTGTGGACAGTATACCTCACGTCTTAAAACGTGTCTTTCTGATTTTCTCTTGGTTTAAATAAAAAAACTTGGCATAAGATTTGCAAGTAGTAATCATTTTGAACTCTCTGTAAGCAGTTGTTGTTGTTATTTAGCAGTTGTCATAAACATAAGTTCACGTTTCAATATAATTTATTTTTAAATGAAAAATAAATAAATAATGAGAAATCTCGGTTTCGTTTCAAATTTGTCTAAAAAGAAAACGTTTTATATAATTAGGATTTTTCCTGGAAATAATCCTAAAACTGTTGTAGGTACCTTTGTTTACACCGTGACTTCTTGAAAAAAATTAAACATGAATCTCTGTAAATCCGATGGGTATGGGGAAACACAACCAGTGAAGACGAATCAGAGGCGGACTGAAGAATTGGTGGACCAACTGGAAGGACCGGAATAGGAAGGCCTAAGGACTGGAAAAACGGACATACAGGGTTTTCCAATAAGAGGTGTTATTTTGATATTAAATCGTAAAAGATCAATGGTTTCGTTGCTTGTATGGCACGTAGCGCCGTCTTGTTGAAAGTAAACGTTCTCCAGATCAATAACATCCAATTCCGGCCATAAAAAATCATTAATCAGCTCTCGATAGCGCAATCCATTCACCGTAACTGTTGCTCCAGCCTCAGTTTCGAAAAAGTAAGGTCCAATGACTCCGCCGGACCATAAACCGCACCAAACAGTCACACGTTGAGGATAGAGAGGCTTTTCAACAATAACTCTTGGGTTTTCCGTGCCCCAAATGCGACAATTTTGCTTTTTGATGAAGCCACCGAGGTGGAAATGGGCCTCATCACTCAAGATGATTTGCATTTCATTCACTCAAGTGAATTTTTATAATTTTTATGCGTTGTTGAAGCGTTTATCGTTACATTTTTATTAATGGCGTAGTTTTTATTTGTCAAATGTCAAAAAATAACAGCTTCAAAAGTAACATCATTTTTAAATTGATTTCTACTAATGGATGAGAATCAAAGAGTTACATAATGTCACGAACAGATCGCTTTAAAAAAACATTTCATTCCACTGAAAACACACGTATCAGTTTTTTTTTCAAGAATGGGTAAATTGCATCCAATATTGCTTACGAATTACAGCTCCAGATGTATTTTAAGAGACGTTAATTTTTGTTTGTTGGAATTGCGTTATAGATAGTATGTGTAGGAATGAACAAGGCATGGAAGGAGGCAAAACAGGATGACCAATCACTAACCACTGTATCTTTGCAAAGGAGCACACAACACAAACACAATATAGCGAGTTTTAACCCGATACCTCGAGGTAATCATCGCCACAACAAAGCGAGCACTTAAACGATATTATGCACTTCCAAGATAGTCAGCTTCATTCTTTTTTTACTTCTCAATCAGATTATTTACACAAAAAACACCAATAGCTTGCTTCCAAGGTAGCAGGGAGGTATAACTCCGATTGAAAATTGAAACCGAAATATTGTGACGTCACATGATTGCCTAACTATATCCACCAATGAAAAACTCTGAAAGTCTGTGGAATAAACTTTCAGAGTTTTTTATTGGTGTAAGGTATAATAAGCAGGCTCCGAATTAGAGTTTTCCTGTCTATATATTGGCATATCTATGTTTTTTTAAGACCAATTTGTTTCATTCAAAAAGGGCGAAGTTATTGCCCTAGTGAGTGGTTTCTTTATGCAAGGTAGTCCTAATCCTTTGTTTTAAAAACAAATGCACTCAAATTTGCACTATGTTCTTGTCATTGTTACTAATATTTTTCCAGCAAGATGATGGTTAGGGATATGTAGAAACTGGATAAATGACATCCCAGTAGGAACTAAACATATTTTCATTTCAAAACCAAACAGGGTACCTACCCTAAATTTTTAAGCACAAAGCAAAATTACGGGATATTTATTTATTTGTTAGAAATGCAAACAGGACTTTCAAGAAAGATTTGTATTACAAAATTAGTTGACGATGAGTTGTCCCTAGACTAATGCGTCTGCAGTATTCATAATATGAAATTGCGCACAAAAAACACATTGAATATTATTATCATTTGAACTAAATATATACTAAATCTACGTAATACTATTTACAGTATTAAATGAGTGTTAGTGTTGCGGCGGCGGACCAATAAATTACACACAAGAATGTTATTTCATCCATTATTCATATATATTATTAATTCAAAATGAAAGAACAAGTCGTGTAAAAATAAATACGAAAATAATGTTTTTTTCACTCCCCTATTGTATTAATTTACAGCCTGATGGGGTGAAAAATATAAAAACAAGGGTTGGTAAAGGAGAGGAGAGAGTATCTCGTATGCAAAACGCATTATTTGCATCGACATTATGACGCCAGCAAACTAATAAAACATACCTAACCGGTTAATATATATTTATAAACAACCCTACCTGAAAATATGTCATATATAAAATGTACTGTGTAAATGTATCACTAGATTAGAGTTTAACAAATATGTAGTTTGGATCTAGGAAAAAAATAACCAACTCTGATAATTTTTTTTTTTTTTTTATTCATATAGTTTTATTCAGCAACTTATATAAGGTTTCAAAATAAACGGCGTGGTATTATATATACGTTCTTATTGATGTATGTTTTTTTTAATAAATTACAAACGAAAGCATAGTTTTCCTGGTTCAACAATGTTACAAAAAAGGATCACCCTGCTAAGAAAAGGAAAGGTTGAGTGGTATTTTGGAAAAGTTAGTAAAACGTAGATATATTGTACACGGAGTCTGGCAACCTGTAGGTACCACAAGTGAGAAACTATATTTTTATTTATTTATTTGATCTTTCGTGTTTGAGTAAATTGCTGCCCTCTGTTTAACATCTTTTGAAATTCATCAAAGCTTAGAACCAGCTCCGAAAGTTTTTTAAGCCCTTTGGTAGACGAAAAAAAGTTTAAAAAAACAGAAATGCTTTGATAAAAAAAGAGTTTATTTATTTTTCTGTGATAAATATTCACCAGTTTCCTACGAGATTCCCGGACAACATGTATAGTCATAAAAACCTTGTTACAGTAAATCGGGTCATGGAACCATTTGCAATTCGATGCAATTATTTTTTTATTTTTTTTATAAAAAGCGTTCTTAGAATTTTGAATGGTGAAATGAATAGGGGAGTAGAAGAAGAAAAGAGCGATGAAATGAAAACTATTCAGTCCGAACTGGCACTGATTTTATTGGTTTTATTGATATCTCTCCCCCCTAATTTAATTTCACAAGAAAACGACCATAACCATTCAGGTGCGGTGAGGATTACCTATAATCCCCAGATGCAATAAAGAAGCATGAAGAAAGACGTTGAAATGATGATATAGCTTTTTAAGAATACTGTATATACAGTATTCAGCATACTGTCTCATTTTCCAAGCGTCAACAGCGGCAAAAGCTTTCTTTGGAAGTTGCGCGCGAATCCGCATCGTTTTTTCAAGCACCTACAAGCTTCAATAATCAAGTGACAGAAAATACTTATAATTTATTAAATGGGTCACCAACGATTCGCAGAAAAACTAGATAAGTTATAACCAAAAGCTGGAAAAAATGAAATGTGCATTTTAGTGTATTTTCAACGTTTTCGTAAAATAATAATAATAAATGTTTCATTTTATTCCCTTTTGTAACAAATGAGATGATAATATCCTCACTTTAATCTTCCGTGCTGAGGATTTCATTAACATATTTTTAAATTTTAGTTGTATAATTAATATGAAGAAATTATAAACATATTACGTAGTGTTTTTTTCTGAAATATATTACATGGTGTTTTTGTGCAGTTGAGTGGTTTCGGTTTCAGTCCATTTGGTGTCACCATGTTTTCTGATGTCCCTATGTCAGGTGTCCAGACTTTGTTTGAGATTTAAATGACGTAATATTGTTTTGAATTTTCAATGAGGGTGGGATTTTGTGAGTTTAGGAGTTATTTGGTGAGTTTAGGACCATAGTATAGGAAGCTTTTTTCCCAAACGATTAGTTTATTAATTATATAAAAAAACATTTTACAAAGCTCCAACATGCAGTCAATTTTAAAAAACAAATTTCATAATCTTCAGTTACATAGATAACGTTTTAAGTATGTGGCTTGACGCAGCTATATTTTACGATCAAAATTTCTACTTTTTTAGTTACATACATAGCTTTTAGGCACGTGTCTTGACGCTGCTATATTTAATGCTAACAATTAGTATAAATTGATTATTTGAACAACTATCTGTACCCATCCGTCTCTGTCCACCGCTGTATCACACCTGAAGTTTTAGATTTTCTAACGCATGTTTACTGACAAGAGGCATACTTTCTTCCTATAAAACTATAAAAAACACTAATGACGAATTGTTCCACAGAATTTTAACAATTTCTCAAATTAATAGCTTCATGTTGCAATTAAATTTATATTTCATTTCTGTGAAGCAACTTGGCCATAGTAAGATAATAACAGAACTTGAAAAAATCTTTTACAGTACTTGAAACTACCCGTCCTTAGTCAACTGTCATAATTTAAATGTAAGGTTTTATATTTTTTTATATCAATAAACACGCAATGAATGTTTTCTTTGACATTCGTTGAAAGTTAAAATTTCATAACATAATTATTACTTACATAAAAATCAATTAAAAATATCGTTGATGATGAAATATTCTCGCTTTTTTTAATAAACTTTTGCATTTTTCATCCAGTTTTAGTTAATTTAAATGAGCACGTATTCTGGAGTAACTGCCAAAAGTTGGTGATTTACAAACACGTGTTTTGTAGTAATCTAATTTTTAAAGTTAGATCTTCATTATAAAGTCACGCTTTCGGAAAATAATTTTAATGTTATTTTTTTTAATAATTAGATTGTTGTTTTTTAAACAAATATGCTTATTGTTCTAAAAGCTTTCAATATTTTTCTTGTATATTAATTATTTAAAAATTATTAAAAAATAATTGTAAAAATTTTATACAAAAACAGCAGTAGCTAAACACCTACTTAACTATATAAGATGGGACTCAAATCTATTCCAGACAGATTATAATACATGTACATTAAAATCATCATTGACTCAAAAAAACAAAAAATTTAGCTACAAAATTTTGGCAGTAACCCCATGACATTTGTTTTTCATTCATGTGTGTCTTGACCAAAACTTAATCCCGGTGCAAACGTTATAACACCTGTCCTGTCACTTTAACCTTGCACTCACTTTAATGAATTTCACGTATAAATTGACGCCCCTGCGTCTCGTGGTGAATATAAAAATGTATTGGTTTAGAAGAGTGAACTTTTTTACTTGCTTATTTTTTTATCATAAACTAGCTTAACAGCTCGGATTCATCCGATACTAAGATTTTTTTTAAATTGGACGATGAAAAAAGGTGCACATTTCATGAAAAACCACTAAACGAGTTTTTCTGGTTACAGCTACAGCTACAGCTAAGAACATAAAGTAACTAGGTACTAGTAATACTATTACAAATCAAGTTTATTTTTCTCCATCAGTAACATAACTCCATTTTAATTTTAAAAATTTCTTTTACATATTCAATTTTATTTTATTTTATATACTATAGAAACAAACAGTACATGATTTACAGAAATGAAACAGTATACAGGAATTAGATACTTCATATTGGGTACCCATGATACGTTTCTTTGTAATGTCTGCTAAGTGGTGTGTTTATCCCTTAATTACCACGTGACGTGTTAAGTATATATGTATGTGTGTGAGAGAGTGTTTGTATGTGTGTGTTTCTGTATGTATGCGCATTGAACAGTTAATATTATTGTCATAATGCCAATTTTGAATTTGGGAATCCGAAAAAATCTAAATATTAGAGTTTAAACGTATATTATAAAGTATGATGAGCTCAGTTAGGCGAATTAGGTGCTGAATTTGTTTGATATTTTTACTAAGCAAAATTAAATTATTAAATTGGTTTGAAAAATCTGTTTATTTATAAACAAGTTTTGCTCTGACAGTTTACTCATTACGCGTGACAGTTATTTCACCTTATTCATTATCAAAAATGCCTCCAGAAAGCGAAAAAATAATTACTGAACAGAACTTGTTTATAAATAAACAGATTTTTTTAGATGTATTGAATAATTATTTTATTGAATATATACTTTCACTTTTTTTTTGTTTTTTAAAGCTTTATTGTATATTTTCCTCCTGTAAGATGAGAAACGTTTTATTGTCACTCTGATATCTGAACGTAGGGTTTAAAAAACATATCTTTCTATTATTGTTAACGCCTTTTCTGTGAATAATTAATTCATCGGTGGATTATTTGGCTTTACAAAAGTTGTTTCTCCTTTGCCCGCAATTCCAGAAAATCCTAAAACGTGAAAAAAATGCTGGAACATTTTTATTTCGGTGGCGTCGCCTCATGCCTTTATATAAGGTTGTATTTCACCCTTCGCTATCAGAACATCTCTGCGAATTGCAAGGGTAGTATTATTTGCCTCCCTTGCCGCTTATAAATAAGATTTTATACTAGATGTTTACATAAATCTCGCAAATCTTACCGGCAAAGAAATTACTTTCAAGATAGCTGAACCGAAAAGGGAGATTTGAAAATACCTCAACCATTTATTTGAACTTGGGTACGCGTCATTTTATTGGTCTTATGGTGTCGAGAGTGCAGGTTTACGTGTTATTACTTCATAAGGATATCTCTCACGTTTTTAAGATAAATATTATAATCAAATTTTTGGTGAAAACTACAACCAATATGACGCGCAAACTGCATTAAGAAATGGCTTGTAAAATTTTTGAAACGATACATAGAGGTTCCCGAAAGAAAATAAGTTTCACAAGCTGGGAGGGGGATCAAATAAGAGCCTCAAAATTAATTCTGTGCGACCAAAGAATCAGTCATTGCTCCATAAGGCGATGCCATACGTAGTAAAGCAAAATCATGTTTTTTTGGTTTGGAAATTTGGTCGCCTAGAAAAGGTTCATATGCTTTAATTAAATGCTGCGAGTTAGAATATATCTTTGCCTTTCAAATAATCGAGCATTTTTCAGATTAGTCTTTTTATAAGCCCAGAAAAAAATAATGTATAAGGCCTATGAAAACTGCTTTAAAGTTCAAAATCTCATACGTATAATGTAGAAAATTAATTTATTTATAAAATAATTGAAAAAAAAATTAAATATTTATGCCTGAACATCCACAAAATAAAATAAAAGGCACTTTTTGGCCATGTTTTTTTCTTGCATAAATCAAAACAGGCGTATGGTGTTAAGCGGGAATTTAAACCTTATCGCCATCTATGTAAGGGTTGTTATTGATAGCAGCTCAATTTAAAATATTACACGACGTAGTGCATCGCCTTAATGTAAAGAGGTGCATAAATTATTCACCCCAATTTTGTTATTAAATTTCTTAAAAATCACAAAAAAATATTATTTAATACATAGGTATAACTAAATTACATTTTGTGTTTGCAAAAAAAAAGATGAACAGTTATAATTACATAAAATAATAAATCAGGCATAGGTGAAGATTGCAACAGTGAGGAGAGACTCTTTCAAGAACAAATAAGATATCCTATTTGAATCTCTCCGCGCTGATGCAAAATATATCGTTTTCAGAAGAGATTTGGTTTAGAGGCAATATACTGCTTCCAACCGGGAGAACCATTGGCAGGTTGGTCCTATATACAATAAAAATCTATGATGACGCTGTCTAAGATAATCATCAGGCACAGAGAGATGGATACTACATTTTTATCCCGCCAGATTTCGCAAGTTCGTGGTTCGTGGCACTGGCTGTTTTATCAAAAAAAAATTATAATGAATTTAAACACGCCAAACGTTTGCCCAACATGTATACACGGTTGACATTGGTCACATGAAAACGGGTCACTTCTACGACTCTTTCTCGAATTCAACAGCTCGACTGTGGAAAGATTTTCCGACCTCTGTGTTTCCTCCCTCCACTTCTTCCTCCCCTCAACAAGACCCCCCCCCACACAGCATCCCCAGATATGTAATAGTCCCTGAGAGAAATTATTTTCCTCATGGCCTCCAGTGTGGGGTTAATGCCTTAAAAAAGTATTTCAAATAAAAAAAACATTCTTAAATATTACGTAAAATTAAGTAGATAAGTTTTTAAGTACCTACTAAAAATCTTATGATTTCAGAATAAATTTTGGTTATGATAACTACATCTCACGCTCAATCAGCAAAATTCGATTAAACACGATCTAAAAATAATATATATTAGTTGTGTAGAGTTAGATGACTTGCCAGTACGACTGGAAATGTATCATCAATTGACAAAATGACCCGAGAAGATACTACTTAAATTTTTTTTTTAATTATTATCTTTTTTTTTAAATTTAAAATTACAATTGTGGTGATTTTCTCAACTACCATACTAGGCTCATGTCCGTATTATAGTAGTCTTACATGATCATGAAATACAATAATTAAACATAACGGAAAAATAATATCTTATGGCAAAACAAAAATCCATATTATTATAGAAACCCTATTAGAAATAAAAATAAATACATAATATTACAGTGCGTACGCACATGGAGAAAAAAGAGAATTGCAAATTTAATGAAAATCTCTTCAAATTATGGTGATTTGAAGGACTTAAGAGGAAGCTACAAGCCAAAAATGTATATATTCTTGGTATACCTTATATTGTAGGTAATAAACATTTAAATCGCTTGACAACGGTGTCTAGAAGCGTTCGATTTCAAGCATAAAACTGGTGTTTATTTCTTTTGTAAATAATTTTATAAGAAAGCAAAAAAGTTAATCTAGTTAAACTGTCACATATAATTTTAGAAAAAATATTTTTTTTAGTAGTTTACATTTATATTTATACTTGAGTAATTTATATTTTTATTTGTATTCTACTCAAGCGAAACGATGGGAAAACCTTCAATTTATCTAAAGCATATTTTTTGGTATTCATAATGTACACCAATTCGTTGAAAAGATTAGTCAAAATAGTGATTTAGCATTAAGCTTCGCCTTAACAAATGAAATAACAGGTTTCCTGGTAAACTTTTAATAAATTACGCATTCATTAGCACGATATCCGAACACGTGTCCATGAAAATCCCAATATGTTCGAATTTCGTCATGATATTAACAAGGTTGTCCATTATCAAGGCAATGCATTTGTCTTAATATTCGGATTTTCATCCGACATCGTCATACTATATTCGTAATTTACTAAAAGTTTACCTGGAAACCTGTTAATTGATTATTTAAGACATTCCCGTTGTTAACGGGGTTACTAATAATTAATATATTGGTAATATTCATTTTTCTCAGTGCATCTTGTCAGGTCAAGGATCACTATTTAGTTCACCGCTAGCTGATATTATTTGCCGGTGGTATTAAATTACATAAACAAATAAAGATAAGAAGCAATAATTATTACATAAATACACTACTTGCACTTTTCTTATCTCACTCAAGGTGACGATGAATACCTTAGTATGTTAATATTCTCTTTTTGTGGTGTTGTTGCAATATCGTTGATATATCTTGATATATATATTGAACTTAAGAGGAAGCTACAAGCCAAAAATGTGTATATACTTGGTATACCTTATATTGTAGGTAATAGGCATTAAAATCGCTTGACAAACGGAGTCTAGAAAAGTTCGATTTCAAGCACAAAATTGGTTTTGATTTGTTTTGTATATAATTTTATAAGAAAGGAAAAAAGTTAATCAAGTGAAACTGTCACAGATAATCTTAGCTATAATACTGTATTTTTTTAAGTTGTTTTTTTATGCGTTCATACATTTCTATTGAAAAAATGTTGTTTTAGTGGTTTACATTTATATTTTTTATTGAGTAATTTATTTTTTATTTGTATTCTACTCAAGCGAAACGATAGGAAAACCTCCAATATATCTAAAGCATATTTTTTGGTATTCATAATTTACACCAATTCGTTATAAATATTAATCACAATAGTGATTTAGCATTAAGCTTCGCCTTAATGTGTTAAATCTTGACATATATATATTGACCTTAGTGTGTTAATATTCTATTTCCGTGGCGCTGTTTCAACATCGTTGATAAATCTTGATATATATATTGACCTTAGTGTGTTAATATTCTCTTTCCGTGGCGCTGTTGCAACATCGTTGATAAATCTTGATATATATATTGACCTTAGTGTGTTAATATTCTCTTTCCGTGGCGCTGTGACAACATCATATTTTTCAGGGGCTGGAACTATCGACGTGGCTATTATAAATATCGGTCACTTTTTGAATGAGCATAGCAAGTAAGTCTTAAGTCTTGTTTTAACTCGACCGTTTGGCATTTAATCTGTATGTAAATTTGTTTGCATGGTTAAAGTGGATGCAATTTTCCGGTTTCGAAAATCTACATCTACTTTATTGTTCAAACAAGCCTAGCTACTAGTGACTAGATTTTACTTTGACTAACTTCCACAATTTGGTAGGCAATTTTGAGTACCGCCGCCCCGGGAACCATTTATTGGATAACCAATACCTCTGCTGTAGGTCACCCGCAGGGATTCGGTACGTTTAATGATTTAGCAGGGGTGCCCGGATTCATCCCTACCCATTCAATTCATTCATACCTTTTTCCTTCCCAGAACTTCCTCTTCTTAAAAAGACCCTCCACACAGCATCCTCAAAGATGACATAGACCCTGAAGGGAAATTACTTTTCTTTTGGCCTGCTGTGTGGAGAATTTCTTTGGTTCTTTTGTTGTAAGTTCTAGTAATAACTCTGCTTAGTAATAAATATCTCCATAAGGGCGCTAGACTTATTTTTTGGCATGGATATTTTTTCGATTTGCTCAAATTTTTTAAATAAATTTCATTGGATTAATAATCGATTCAAATCGATTGGAATCTAATCGGTCGATTCAAATAGATTTGACGCTAGAAGATTTATTGTGTCTGTAGCACCCGGCGACTGGGTTGTCGATTTTTGAGTTGTCCAATTTGTATTTATATCGTATTTTCATAACCAATTCTTGCCAACTTCAATTTCATTGAATACATTTGAATAAAAGTAACGACACGTTTTAGCATTCAAAAACAATATCTTTTGCCAACACTAGTTAGTCATTTGTAAAATGCTACATTAAGAGGGTGAACAACTGGCGGAGCAGTATTTTCATAACTACATCTCCGTACGCTTTGAATCTACTATTACGTCCTTGGTACATATTTTACTATTGGTTACAAAAGCTCTGTATGTGTAAAAGTAATCACGTGTAACCACGTGCGCAGTTTTTCAATCAAAGATTCTCTTCCGAAGGTAAGAGACGTGTAATTACAACAGCCTGTTTTAAAGAATCAGACCAACTTGCTTAACTCGCTGACTCAGCCACATTTTGTAGCGGGGGACAAAGGCAATGCATACTATCAGAAACATTGCGCGGTTAATAATGAGCGCCTATTACGTGGTGCCTTATAACTTTCACTATCATTGTCATCTCAAAGTGAACAGATAGCGGTGAGTTCTTTGTATTCACTCCAAAGAGGTTCATCCGCACTGATTCAACAACTCAATCAAGTTGCCTTGTGTTGATAAAAAAGCATTTCATTTCATAGAATTATTTGAGAGAAAGGCGGAAAGTTTTCACTTTTTTGTGCAGAGCTTAATTTAAACCATTCACTTACACTGAATTTAACATCGCTTGTTCGGACATCAACGTAGTCCGAATGCTTGAAAACTTTCATTTTACTTTAACGCAAATTTAAAAAAGCTCTTTTTGGTCGTTGGGATAGATTCTTATCAGATTCGTGTAGGTTGTGCTTTTCTGTGTGGGAGCTTTATTTATCGCGCGATTTTCCCTTCACTTTGACCGGTCCTCGGAGTATGTTCAAAATGATTCAGTCGCCTCCTGCCTTCGGAGGAGAATGGTCGTCTGTAGGGGGGATTGCGCGAAATCGTATTAAAAATATACCCTCCGCTCTTTCGTACAGCCGAAACTATACAACCGAGATTCGCCGCGAGTTTAAATAATTATTCGAGTGACAGGTTTTGAATTTGGAACGAGCGTTGTAACACGCGTTTAAAAGAATATATTTTTTATTGGATACATCTCTCTGATGTGTTTTGATACTGAATTGGCAAAAGATTTGGCAAATCGCTCCAATGACATGTGCACTTGAACGATTTATGTGAAAGTGAGTGGTGAACCGACGTAACTATCCACAATATGTAAATCCAACGTGTGATTCTCATTTTAACTTTTAATCTATGCGCTGCATATGTAAAACTTGATCTAGGTTAAGAGCAAATATGTAAATATAATCTTGTTTTAACAACTTTGCATTCAAAACATTAATGAATAAATATCAATAAAACAATATCTTATAACATAATAAACACCAACAATCAATTTAAACGAACATTAAATGACACATTTAAAATACAATGCGAAAAACACAGCAAAAAAATGATGAAAACATAATAAAAACAATAAAAAGTTTTAAACGATAATTTTTTCCAATTCAACGCCTACATTTCTCATTAAACTGAATATAACGATAATTTAAAATATAATCAACATTTTTACAAAATTCAACTCATTTACAACGTAGAAAAAAGCGTTATTTATAAAGTATCAAACCAAAGTGCTTAATTTTATTATCATATATTTTTACTATTACATATATTAAATACCAAATAATAGATAAGTCATAGGTAAAACCAAACAATTTAAAAATGCGTCCGGATTCTTTATAAATTATTTGATTGCATAGCGAATAATATGTAATACCTACATCAAATACTATTTCTAGATCAATTTAATTAATGACGATTTAATTCCATTAGCATCTTATAATTAGTTTAAATTAACTCATTTAATACAGAATTAACTAAAATTTGAACAGTTAATAATTTATTTATTTAAGGTAATAAAACGTGTTTATGTGAAGTGAATCATTATACGTAGTGCTATTAGTGTCATGGTTTCATGGTAGTTGCCTGCGAGTTGTCAGGTAATAACCTTTTATTATTTTGAATTGACCATTCGCGTAATATGTGTTGCGTCTTAATATTTTTTGCTGATGCATAATTACGTGCATGATATATTTGGTTTATCATAGGCTTGTATGTTGAAATGTGTTTGATTTTTTGAAACACGCGTGTTTTGTCAAATATAAATTGCATGTTCTAGGTACAATTTTGTGAAATTATTGAAATTAATTTATTGGAATTATTCGAATGTGCAAGTATCTTTTGGTGACAGGCCAAACCGATGCAATTATTTTTCCTACAAACCCTTATTTATTATGAAATATATTTATGATAAATCACTTTAAAAAAATGTGCCAGAGCGATAGATACCTTAGCTTTAGATATACAGGTCAAAGGTTCAAAACCCGGAGTGAGTACGATTTTTCTAAAAATATCATTGAATTGTATTTTTATATAATTTTCAAAAAAATAATTTAATAAATTAGCGCATATTATATTGTGCCTTCTGGAGGTCTTGCACAGACAATCGATAAAGCCCTACGTAAATACGATATTGACGAAATCCGTCCACTATGGTATGTTAGCGATATTTGCGAGCACGGTCAGAATAGTCAGTAGACAAAAGCCGCTGCATTTAGTGCGGCATCCAGGGTGTCGAATAAGCTGTCAATATGCACATTTTTTTGGATAATGTCGTTCATTATACAAAATAACTGGTTTATTAATCAATGGAGGTGAATTAACTAAGCTTTTAGGGCGGGTTGCATCACAAAATTTGAACAATTCATCAAATTTCAAAGTTTATTTTCAAGTTCTGGGAAGGTTTTAGTCAAGTTCTATAATTATTTCAGTTTTGTGAAATAACTGACCAAAAATGATATGATAACAGAACTTGAATAGATCCTTCACAGAACTTGAAAATCAACTTTGAAATTTGATGAATTGTTCAAATTCTGTGAAATAACCCATCCTTAGACTTTCATGTTAGGCGCGAAAAATGGATTCCGTTCAACATGAAGGAACAAAAGTTGTTAATAATGACTTCATGATCTAATCTACAGTTTTAGTGTATTAATTTAGTATTTTTTGACGTAGCCGTCTGACGGTCATGAATGTAAATTCATAGAAAATATCTCTACTGTTGTCAGCGTATGTCAATTTGTATTTTAATGAATTATCAATATCGGTCTGGCTATCAACAGCGCGACCGTGCTCCGGAAATCGTTATAAAATCATCGATACAATATTGTAAATTTATTGATTTCACTCTACTAGACGCCCCGTGCGATGTGTCCAACCTCCATACTTCAGCTAGACACATTTATATTTTCATGTTACATAACTTTTTACGCATCCATACCTATTTATTTTTTGTACAGCATTTTATTTGAAGAATCAATTTTTTTTTACACAGTTGATATTTGTACACGGTTGATATTTGTACACGATTGATATTTGTATACGGTTGATATCTGTACACGGTTGATATTTGTCTCGTGAGATATTTGTCGCTTGTATGACTCGTTCTTGTTTGTAACAGAAGGGCTGTGGAATGATTTCTGACCTCTGTGTTTCTTTCCTCTTACAATATAGGTATTTTAAAGAAACAGGTTCACTTTCAGGTTTCATAAAATGACCCTTCACACAGCATTTCCAAAAATAGCGATGGTAGCATCGATTTAATATAAAAAAATATAAATCATTGTCCAAGCCATTCAATTTTTTTTTAACTAATAGTTGTTTTTGCATACCTACACCACAGAAATCCCAATTCTTATAATCCAAGTTAATACCAATTAAATTTAAATCTTTTAATAATTGGATTACTCTAAACTCAACTTTTTACTAATTGCGCAGAGTGCTTACTCAAAATACTCCTCAACATCAACGCACAAGTAATGGGATTTTACAGGCAAAAAAACTGACTAATAAAACATTGTTTTTAAATTTGATTTAAAAAATACCCATAGTATCGCCCTTGACAAAACCATTCAGATTTTAAAATTTTCTTGAATTGGCTAAAAATTGTATTTCAAATCCTCTCCTTTTTATTCCTCCTATATCTTAATATTCCCCATCTGTGTTGACTAGAGACTATAAATAGAGCTATTATTATATGATGGGAATGTAAATGGTAGAAGAAGTCGGATACACCCGAGGAAAATATTAATACGATCAAGTCAACCATATACTTGAGTAGGGCAATGCCAAGAGTCAGAATCACAGAAGAGTATGACTCGGACGATGTTCAAATGTGAATGATGCAAGAAGTATATGTTAGTACTGAGTTGTTTGGCGGTCCATCTTCTCTGCTTATCCCTGCGGAAAACGACATGATGGTTAATTAGACATGTGCAGTTATAAATATTGTGTGCTATACATATTTATCTGAAGTGACCTGTTTGTAAATAAATAGAGAGAAATGTATACCATTTCAAAAAATTCTGCATGTAACATAGTAATATATTTATATTATTCGCCCAAACGGGCTTTTGCAAACATGTGATTAAACATAATAATGTAGTGAATCAGTAATCACAAAGTAAAATTTATTATTAAAATTGTGTAGAACCCATGCAAAAGATTAGTTTTATGCTAAGCTTAATAATTATTATTATTGAGGCATGTTATTATATCCTTCTTGTAACTATATTCCGTGCAGTTGAACACTTCTACTATTTTCGCGAGAGTATTGCCAAGTGCATGCAATCTGGGTATAAGCGAGTATCTAAATTACTTAGTCCTGATATCGTTGTTGCAATTGTTATTTCTGGGTCCAAAGCTAAGTATTTTGCCATTATGCCACTAAAGTCATTTTTAAGTTTCCTTATACAATGGAAAATATTCTATGGGCAAAAACGTATTTAAAATAGATACTTCCAACATAAATACTAACATTGCTTTGCTCTACATTTATAATAAACCGGTTAGATACTAACTCTGTACTTGGGCTTTGATAGGCGAAATAGGCTCGTCTATGATGCATGAACTGGTTTTGTATGTAATCGAATAGAATAGCTTCGGTATGTAGGCAGGTACTATTATCTTCTGCGCGCTCGAACCCGCCCAAAAATGTGGCAGCGATATTTTTAGTCATTCCTATATGTGAAATGGGTATTTTTGGTCATTACTGTTTGTGAATGGGGTATTTTTAGTCATTCCTATATGTGAATTGGGTATTTTTTAGTCATTCCTGCACGTGAATGGGGTATTTTTAGTCATTCTTAATTGTGAACTGGGTATTTTTAGTCATTCCTGTATGAGAATGGGGTATTTTTAGTCATTCCTGTATGTGAATGGGGTATTTTTAGTCAGTCCTACATGTGAATGGGGTATTTTTACAAACCATGAATAACATGTGAAGAATATTTTTTTTTCTTTTCTGATCATGGTTCTAAAAATGTGTTATTTTAATATTTTCATCCATAATTACTGATTTTAAAACTGATCATCTAAAATTATTTAAAACCCCACCTTCCGAAAGGGTTCCGAATGGCTACAATGTCATCATGACGTTGAACGCTACTGGGTGGTAAATGGATGTCACCAGTGTTGGCCAGTGTAGCGGCTATAAAGCCATATTCACGAACAAAACGAACATGTTTTGGCAAACACATCGTTAGAAAATTTATGGGTCAACGTGAAAATGCATTTATTATCATAATGTTTTCAAGAATAAAAAAAAATCATTTTTGCATATGCATATTTTTATTATTATATGTAGGTATATTTTTAAATATGTATTTATAACAATTTTTTAACTCCTCTCCTCTAAGTCTCCCAAAGTCGAAATCAAACTACAAAAATGACATCGGAAGCGATCCATTTCATAAATTTAACGGAAATATCGGAAGGAATATAATACTAGAAGGGTATACAGAAAATGACTAGTTAATGGATAGGTTAATAATAATAATTAAAAAAATATCAATTCATATTATATAAAGGTCTTTAGCTTCAGTTCCCAAAATGGGAAAGTTATTGTTTCATTCGTTCCGGGTGATAGAGACTGTTGTCTGATATCACACAACAGAATATTAACATTATCTTAAATACACTTCTATCATTTAGAGCTAAGACTAGATGGTATAATCTGGAAGACAAGAACTGCTATTCCAGTTCTCGAGATCCGATTATTTGACCCGACTTCTGCCTTATACCTGAAGGTAACCCTAAAAATAATACATGAATCAAAACCATCAATGTATACAGAGAAAGCTAACTGATATGAAATACTATTTATTTATTAAAAGTCTGGTCAAATAAGTCATTTTCCTGTTAAAAATGAGACTGCGGGAAATAAATTTAAAGAGTTCGTAACGAAGTATCAGTCAAAAGCAAATGTTTTATGCGGACGGCGGAACACGTGTTCATACAAATACTGATATTGATACTGAAATACTTATATTGTAGCATGCCCTCGTGATATATTTTTGTAAAAGTTCTTGATATATTCTTTATTAATTACTAATATTTCATCAGGAACTTAGCATGCCACTTCTACACATGATCACTTTTTTAACAGTATCATTTTTCTCCTTATATATATCCCATAGTAATGACACAACAGCAAAAAGAACAAGGGAGGCTATTGGTACCGAAATATACGACAACCTTTGCTCAAAGACACCATTTGTATGTAGCGTCTCACGCATACAGCAAACTACCAGTACAGACCATAGCAATAACTAATATGTTTTCCTTCAACAAAAACATTACTGAAAGGTAAATCAGAAAAAAAATCACTAAAAAATTGAAGACCTTATGAAATAAAACTTGTTATTTTATATACATTACTAATAGTTCTGTCCTGCATTTTCACTGTATATTATTTTATCTCTGTTTATATTATTTAAACCATATGTCTAAAAATTAACTACTTTAGTTCATCTTTTACACACCATAAATTCATCTCCTTCACATATCTATATTTACCTTGTCTGTCAATAAAATTGCAATGAAATATTTTTATTGTACACCTACTATTCCTGTCACCTACCTCAGAACTGGTTACACTTTGTGAGGTATGTAATGTAAACCATTCAAATTAATATAGAAAATTAATTATGGTACCTACTTCCATTGTTGTTTTTTTTTGTGTATGACATTGAAAAAAAAAATCAATAAACGCCTATTTATAGGCACTGAATTGAACTTAAAATAGAAATACAAAATAATGTCTTATAGTTAGAAACAAATAAGTCATCCAATCTGTCGTTTCGGAAGTTTGTTACTTATCAGTGTTTGCACAAACTGCCTGCCCGATACGGGTGTGGCCATGTGTTAGAACTCGAGTCAATCAAATAAGTTTATGATGAGAAGGAAATTGTAGTACGACGTGAAGTAAAAAGGGAATAAGGCAGACGAGTGACCTAGCGGAAGGCGACGAGAGGGGTTTTGGTCATCAGTCAGTAATCAGTACGCTGACTCTAGCCAAACGGAGAAGATTTAAAGATTTCCAGTGCACCTTCTTGAGTTGTTCACTCAGTGTTGAGAATCATGACCACTAAAATGGCAAGTAATTTGGAATGCTCGAATCTTTCGTTGGCGCTGGCGATCATACAAGCTGTCAACCTTTGTTTATTTCAACGCATTGACGAAGTAATTATTTTTTTAAAAATAATTGTTATTTAAATGTCTCAAAATCGTATTGTAACTTTTTACTCTTCGCAAACGTCTGAACATAGGTTTCCAAGTGATGAATAGTTAATAAAAACGTGAAATGTGCTAAACCGATACAAATTCTCGTGTTTGCATTTAACATGCTGTTCCATTAGATTATGTGATACCTCTGGAATGTGTTTCAATCGTAAGTACAGTCTAATTTCATACAAACGTAAATAGTAAAATATAAATAAACACGAGTTCACCACTTTAAAAGAACTGGAGTAATCCTTATTTTTCAACTTTCTGCCTCTGAGAATACCATCTGAAAATTGCTATTTCCGTCGCACGCCTCCAATCTGAAATTCAACAAAAAACTTATTTGAATATTGTTATATCTGTCATACGCCACCAATCTAAAATTCAACAGAAACACTTATTTGAAAATTGTCACCAATCTGAAATTTAACATAAAAACTTATTTGAGATATCTACATATTCACATATTCAAAACATTCTGAAATTAGTTGAGGTTATAAACATCTTGCTAAGTAGTTCCTCTTCCCAATTAATTTTGTATTTCTGTTTCTCAATTGATTTTTTAACTATATGAAAATGAAATACTTTGTATACACCACTTTTAATTAATATTAATCTACATGTTTCAAAGCCAACAGCTTCTTCGTTAGGATAGTGAAAATGAATAAAAAAATGAACTTCTTGACATTCTATAATCATTTGTTTAAATGCCTGTAAATCCTTAAAACATGAAAAGTCACGTCATGCAAAGTCATGACATACAAAGTCATGTCATGCAAAGTCATGTCATGCAAAGTCATATCATGCAAAGTCATGTCATGTGAAGTCATGTCATGCAAATAACTGCCTTCCACACTAGCGCCATCTGCTTCGATCTTTCCAGATTACCTACTATTGCTCTCTACTGATGAACCAGGCGCGTTCACTCCTCTCGGTCCTGAGAAACGTTCCGGACGTTCCGACGCTCCAGACGCCTGTGACAGCTTTTCCGGCTTCTCCTGCTTCGCCAGGTTCTTCAGGATCCAGTTTTTAGCTTGGCGAACAACATGTTGAGAGCATATTCTGAAATATTAGGAAGACGGAGACTATTTTAGAAGCTTAACTCTAAGGATAGATTGGTCAGATGCAGCCAAAGATTATTGCCTTAAGAGAAACCATCGGCAAACTGGAAGTAAATGGCACGAAGCACACTCCTAAAATTCAATTATAGACGGTATAAGTTAGTATAAAAATATGTAGAAAAAAACCTACGTCGTTTAAACTATTATTTTAGAAACATCTTACTTAAGGCGACATAAGATAATAACGGGGTTTGCTCAAAGCTCACATTTTAATTATTTCTGTTAAACGTATTATTAAAATCTAAAATGTTTCTATAGGGATCCCTACGGTAGCAAGTTATTTATATTTAATATGAATAAAAACAGGACCTTACAACGAAAGTATTTTATGTAAAACGATTTGAAAATTTTATAAAACATTTTATTATATAATCAGCGGTAAGCAACAGATTTTATTTTTCTAGACGGTGAATTAGTAACTTCAAGAAGAATCCCTCTTAAAACATTTAAGTTTATAGTATTACGTTCATCAGAAATAATTAAAATAAACTCCACGAAAAGATCGATTTTCCAGGCCCATCAACGGCAACGTCAACCGTAGGTCCGTCCATTACACCGGGCCGCGCGTCGAATATTATTTTTACACGAGTTCATCACTTATGTCGTTAAGATTACCACTTTATTTTAGAAATTTGATAGGGCAAATTCAACCGAAGGTCTGTCCAATACACAGGGCCACTCATCGTATAATTTTTGTGCACGACTGCTGCACTTAGGTCGTTAAGATTCTGGGTTATTTTAGGGTATTGTCTCGTCTAAAGCAAACTTCTATCTAATTTGCACAATACAATAAATAACCATTTATAATTTCAGAAAATTTCCTTGGAAATCTTTTATTGGTTATAAAAATAAAAGCAATTTTATTTTCTTTATAAGTAGGTAATATATAGTAATATATACAGAAAAAATATAAATAGTACAGCAGAACTGGCTTATAAATAAACTTTTGAGAGATTAATAATATAAAAAATGCATGATGATTATATATTAAATTGAGTTCTATAAAATTAAACTTGATAACATAAAAAAATTGTCATTTTTTTACTGTTAAATTTTTATAGATTGTCAGTGCTTAAAATTTATTTTAAATTATTTTGAATGCGCATTTGCAAAGGTAATCAAAGCAAGACCTTGAAAATAGCTCAAAAGGCCTACATTTACTTTACCAGGTATCGCTCTGAGTTACATGTGTGGAATAAAAACTGCTTGTCAATAAACCCACCGCATTAGCCAGTCGTAGTGCATCGAGTTCGCATGCGTGATAATAATAACAATAAAATTATTACGTGTGTGATTATGATCTCACACTTGTGAACAGTATACACTTCTCGATAATATAAAGGATATATTATAAATTTGTTACCATGTATCTATATCACCACTGATATATTGGCGGCCAGTGGCTGACCTACAAAATTAATTCATCCGTCTATCAAGCAATCTACGATCCGCAAGAGCAAGTCGTTGTTTTAATGCGAACTGGCTAACTGTAATAAGTCATACATTAGGTCATAGAATCAGATATTTCGAATTTTATTAGCGTCGTGTGGGCCTAGTAGGAGGAGGGGTCCAGTCAGAATTTGCTGAAGTGCTGACCATTAGATCCGCCCCTATGTTTACAGAAATACTTGTTATAAAATGCATAACTTCTATAAGATTGAGTAACTTGAGGTTTTGAAATGATTGTCTGTTCACATGAGGTTGAATATCATCAAAAGTTGGGACGAGCTACGAGAAAGTCATAGATGATAGAAACAAAGGAAGGTATGACAGGAAAGCGTGACGACTGTCGCCGATCTACGATCAAACTGCGTGGACTACAAAATGGCAGAACTAGTATGCAGTACTTGCCTCTGTTATCTATGGAGTAAGTATATATAATTTTTATAATAAATAATATTCTGTCGAGAAAACTAAACAGGCTGCACCACCGCAATTAGAGTCGGAATGTTAACTGAATACCTACCTTGAATTGTTTGAGTATAAGAAATTGATTCCAATGCAGATCAAACACGACTACAAAAACATAAACATATCTATAAGAAAACGCAAAAGATATTGATCATCTGTCATTTTAGCATTCCAATCGTTTTCCAAGAACCAATTATTTCATGGTTGAACCACCGACATGGCATAACACGATGGTTTGAATAATTCGGTGAATCTAATGAAAACAAAGCTTACGTAAAATAATTTACAGTAATACCCCGACGATACGACGTTGGTGGTTCAACTGTTCCTTTATTAATGACATAATTAGTTCCTGGGAAAAGATTGGAATACTAAAATGACAAATGATCGATATACGAGTATTTCGCGTTTTCTGGTAGTTGTTTAATCTTCATTTGATTTCTTATACTGAAACGATTCAAGGTATCATTCGTGTTTATTTTTATAAATATCAAGGTATATTTTAAAATTATTATTATTTTAAAATAGTATTATGTTTATAAGACAAGGTTTTTTTATGCATAGCACAAAGGATAAGATATTATAATACGCCATAATTGTTCGCCTGAAAAACCCATACAAATTGAAAATATCTCCCGACTAAAAATAAATGTCGCCGAGGGGAATTGAAACCTTCTAATGGCCGGTCAGTTGTCGGTCATTTCATGCGAATAATTATTGCATATAATAATTTGTATATTGCGATTTGTATATTTTATACCCTGAAGATGCTTGCACTAAGCGGAACCAAAGAGAAATAAAATTTAAACAAATTATCGTGGTTAAAAACAAATATTTATTATTATTTTTTTGGTAAACTAATATTTAAGACAAGATTTTTTAGGCTTATAAAATAATTGTTAAACAAATTTTTGTTTTATTTTCAGTACATCATATTACTCTTGTATTTTTTATTTACATTAACTCCACACGGGAGGCCCTGAGGAAAATAATTTCCCACAGGGCCTATGTGTTCTTTTGGGTTGCTGTGAGGGTTTTTTTTTTGTGGGAAGGAAAGAAAAGAGTGGAAGTTCTGGGAAGGTAAAGGATATGAGGGCTGCGTAGGAATCTAGGGGTCAGTGTGTCCAAGAGTGACATATGAATCCATCACTCGATGGGTCGAGAGAGACCAGCTGGATAGGTCAAAGTGTCTTCCTAAACCAGCCTCTTCCGATCCGGCCCGCCACATACAGCCGGTGGGCAGGCGCATTCGCCGCCAAGATCTGAACACACCTCACCCGATGAACCCGGGCGCCCCTGCTAAGTCACCAAACGTAGCAAACCACTCGGTGTGACCTATGGCGGAGGTGTTGGCTATCCAATAAATTATTCCCGGGGCGGCGGTAGCCACGAGCCTTCCAAATCAATAACTACTTTTGTTGTTATATACATCATATTGTACCCATCTGTAACCTTTTACCTGCTTGTATCGTTCATACTCAGTGTTGATCTTGTGTACTATGCACCTATTATTATTTTTTTTAATATCTAGTACAAAATTGTAATCCTACTGTACTCCTACTATACTCCTATTGTACTCATATTGTACTGCTTAACAACTTACCTACAATAATATATAATAAATATATACCTATTTAGATTTTAAAAAACTAAGTTATTTTTTCAAAACTACCAGGAATGTGCACATTAAAAAATACCTAATCAAAATTTACATGGCTCTCTGCCAATCACTGTTAGAATACGGTATTATCGGATGGGGCAGTGCAAATAAAAATATACTAAATCCACTAATTAAAACTCAAAAAGCCATAATGAAAATTATACTGAAAGTTCCTGTAAGAACTAGCACTGACGAAATCTTCACCAATCTTAACATCATGTCAATTAAACAACTATATTTTAAAACTATACTCATCTACATTCATAAGTACAAAACCCAAGAAATAACAACAAACACGTACAATAGACACACTAGATCTCATGGTCAAAAACTTATTCAACAAATAACTACTAATATAACTTTTGGGCAAAAAAGCTTCTTATATCATAGTATTAAACTCTACAATAAAATACCACTCTCACTCAAAAACCTCAACATTATAACATTTAAATCTCAAATAAAAAACTGGATACTTAATATAGGGAGATCTGAAATAGAAAATATACTGATATCAAACACAGACTAAAACCGAATCTACTAAATTGAACTATACAAAAAAACACTATCTTATTTATTTTAAAATTATTAAAAAAAAAAATGCTGCATGATATATGTTTATAATTAAATTCATATGTTACTTTTATTATAATATGTAATTGAAATCCTCAGCACGGGAGATCCCACTGAGGATTTCATTATATCTATATGTTACTAAGAAAAGAAGACAATAAATCATTATTATTATTATTATTAATGTGTAACATTTAAAAACTTCCAAGAGTAAATAATTAAATAAAAATATACTGATTACGTAACGTAATGTTGTTCCATTACGAAGCGTGTTTTTTAAGCTTCAAAAGAAAATAATGCAAGTCATAATGATTTTTTTATACCCATAGAAAAAAGAATAACAGCTTCTTTCTGTTTCTACTTAAATAATTTTGTTATTTTATCGACTGGTCTATGTGAAGTAACGGTTTAACTGTAAAATTGGCTCTAGAAATGCAGATCACTGCACCATGATAGGCAATTTATTGTGTTGGTTGCATCGCGTCGGCATGGTTGGTTAGGTTAGGTTAGGTTAGGATACACCTTGTATTTTCTATATTTTTACTGCTAATAAGCATTAAATACCAATGTCTCACTAACATTATTTTATCACAATGTTATATATAAAATTAGAAGTTGTTACTCGCCATCTGTTGATTTGTTTGTCTAATTGAACCATCCCAAATAAATGGAATAAGCATTGCTGCGTCTAGTCTCATGTCAAAACTATTAAATCCACTGTTCAAATTCCGTGATGGAAATGGCTTTGTGTTCTGATAATACCGATACCGTTGATGACAAAAATATTAAAACTAGCCGTGACAGAAAATAAAACATTTTTTTAATAATCAAATAAATTTATAAAATAACACTTTACGTATTCCAAACTAGCGTAGTAGCTATGATTCGTATGTATATAAGTTTGTACAGCGCCCTTGAGGTGATTTTGCACAAGAACGGCGCTGTACAAGTCATCCAATTATTATTATTATAATTGGTGTTAAATCGAAATTACAAGGAAGAAATAATTCTAAAGAAATATAATAATCATAATATATTATGACAATCAAGGGACGCCAACAAAATCAAATATGATGCATTATGAAAAAATAACTATATAGTTATTTTTTTATATATGACGCAAACGTAATGGTAGACGAAGTCGGGGAAGCCTGAGGAAGACATGGCACGATCAAATGAATCAGATACTCGAGTCGGGCCACGTCGAGAGTCAGAAATTATGTATTTTATTTATTTATTTATGTCTATTCTTGAATACACATTTTACAAATGATTACAGTGGTTTATATTGTAGTACAGAAAAAAGGTACAAAAAATAAAGAAAATAGGTTGATATAGGTAAAAGTGTGTGTGGGTGATATTGTACGTTACGTGAACACCTCACTATGAGAACCTGTGCTGAGGTGTTAACGTGTTTGTGATTAAGTGTGACAGGTGTGTTGTAGTAGAAAGTTATTTTTTTTTTCACAGAAATATATTGCAACATGAAAATAAACATTTCTATGTGAGTGTATGTATTTTTGGATAATTCTTGAAAAACGTAAATAATATTTAATTTTACTTATTATATTTTGGTTATGTTTGGTTTGGAATTATAATCTTTTGAAAAAGTGAATATCTTGATTTTTATACAGGCTACGATATGTTTTTTAAGAAAGTTTGTAGATGTATTTGCAGTCAGTAATTGTTTCAAGTAATGGGCATACTGTTAAAAAGTTTGGTTGCGTAGTATTGAAAGTGTCTTTGTCCGTGTGTGGTGTGTGTTATCGGAATGTTCAGTGTTTTATTTGTTGAGGACCTGGTTTTATTACGGCTTTTAATTGATTTGTAATATGAAGATTATTATGGATGAGGTGTAGGAGAGCAGTTTTGGCGTAAAGTTGTCTTATTGACGTGACGTCTAGTATTAATAGAGTAGTATGTATTAGACGATGTATGAATGTGAATGAGGCAAGGAGTGTGTGCCAAGACCGAGTTGTTTGGCAGTCCGTCCTTTCTGCCTACCTGAAACATTTTTTTGGCGCACCTTGAGGGTAAAACCAGATATTTGCGCAGCAAGCGTGGCAAGACGGGACGACGCATTTACGCGAAACGGAACGACGCTTCATTCGGCCCTTCATTTGTTTCGCCTGGCCTCCAAAACTCTGTGCGGTGTATTTTCTTCTATTGTCACTATAATTGGCAATGGATCTATTCTAATTCTAATTATTTTTTGAATTTGTAATATCGTAGGGTTTCTACCAAAAGCTGGTAAGTAACAAAAACATGTTTTGGAGCATATTAAATTTTAAAGTTTAATCGTCATTATAAAGTCAGGGTTTTGGGAAAAAATGAAATGAAAAATGAGTGTTGTTTCTTTAAAAAAACATGCTAATTTTGAGATTTTACTTCATATTTCTTGTGTATTAATTACAAAAAATGAAGTTACAAAGTTTTATAAAAAAAATAACTAAGAAATGAAGAATAAGAAAAAGAAACAAAAAAATTTAGTTACCAACTTTTGGCAGTAACCCCACCATATATTTATTTGTGAATATTTTAAAAACAATAAAATAATTGTTTTATAATCTAAAATATAAAGACTTATTTACTTTCGTTTTCACTTCCTTCAGAAAAAATCATCCATCACAGGCATCCCGTGATGGCTGTTTTTCTTCTTAATTAGTGGACAGCAAATTATACAATTGGTATCAATATATTTGTATGTTGGTCGACATGATTTCAGTACCAAAGAAAATTTTACGAATAAATCAGTTTTTATTTGCAGAACATTACATATGTATTTTTTAATTTATTCAGGGCTCAAAGTATTTCTTATTTTAACCTAGAAATCCAAACTATGGACTGACCAACGGAACTTCCTGATAAATAATATGTTTCCGCTTTATAAATTATACTATTTTCATGGTCGCTAATAAAATCGGTTTGTGTTATTATGTATTTATAGATCCGTCCTATGGAGCTGGTAGCCGCTATTTCCAAACATAAATAAGTAATTTTCAGCGGAAAAAATGGCGTTGACATTTTTGTAGTTGATAAGCATGATGAAGGACAGGTGACACGAACACGAACAGCCTGTAGGCTACCAGGAATTTCCTCGGTTAGGACTGAAAGTCCAAAAATGTCATTTATTTTTACCAAAAAAATCAAATGTCAACACCACGAGTACTTATGTATATTTGCGTTGAAATGCATTTGCGATTTTTGTTTTTGTAGCATTTTTACGTTTTTTTCTGCTATTTTTGAAATACATGTAATCTTGGACCAGGTTTTTTTATATGGTAGGTACATGTAGTAATGTGAATGTGTAGAATGTATTTTTTTGTATTCGAAGCTAAATATTGGCGAAACGCATAAAAAGGTAAAATATGTACGGTTTTAAAATATAGTAGAAATATGGACGGTTATACAATATAGTAGAAATATGGACGGTTATAAAATGTAGTAGAAATATGGACTGTTATACAATATAGTAGAATAGTTACCAAAAAATATTATATCTCTTTTTTACGTTTGTTGCGTAGCTATTATTATTATTATTTTGTTTTTAAGAAAGACAACCATTCCCGGGTTACAAAGAATCAGTCAATATTTAAAAATCTCATATTACCGCCACAGTAATTGGAAAATGTTGCTGGTGTCAAATACTGTACATAAATCCCAAATGCTCTGAGCCAATGGGACTATGGCATCTCCAATTTTCTTATGTTGTAAGGCAGTTGTGAATGTTCGAGGGGTGGAGATAAAGATCGGAATGATGGGAAATCATAAAATTACAATAGTTTTTCCAGATACAAAAACAGTAAAATTATTGAAGGGTTATTTTCACATTTCCACATTCAAATCAAACATGAGAAATGTAAGCTACTACAACATTTACATTCATCAGTATCAGTAATTTAGTATTTCAATTTTATTGTCTATATCATATTCCAACGATTTCTATTAAGAGGTGTTCAGTGTTAATTATCACTTAAAGCCTTACCTTGACCGAACATACCGGTCATATCGGATCTACGCATTGATTATCACGTGTTGTGCGTACCTACATAATAAATGCATCAGTACTACCTACTGATAAACGATACTGCATAAACGATAAAACTGGAAGATCGAAAACTATTCCACAGTGTTTCCACGTTTTCAAATTATAGTTTTCTTTGTTATTGTTATTTTCACAATGATCTAAGTTGTTATACGATATATCACCATCACTTAATTGCTAAACTCGCTGAACTGTTACTTACCTGGCGTGTTTTTGATAAATCTCATCATAATAGTGGTCATTTACGTTAATGGTCCTTCATCTTAGTGGTTTTACTTAAGTGGTTTTCACTGCACCGGTTTTTAGTTAAGTGGCTTTCAGTATAGTAATTATTACTTTAGTTTTCAGTTTTGTGCTTTTTACGTTAGTAATTTTCAGTGTAGTGGTTTTTACTTAAGTGGTTTTCACTTTACGGGTTTTCAGTAAAGTAATTTTTACTTTAAGGATTTTCAGTATAGTGGTTTTTACTTTAGCGGTTTTCACTTAAGTGCTTCACACTTCAATGACTTTCACTTCAGTGGTTTTCACTTCATTCTTAATATTCTTTCACTTTAGTGGTTTTCACTTCATTAGTCTCTCTTCTAAATATTCTTTTACCTTAGACGGAGTGTTTTCACTTCATTAGTCTTTATTCTTAATATTCTTTCACTTTAGTGGTTTTCACTTCATTATTCTCTCTTCTTAATATTCTTTTACCTTAGACGGAGTGGTTTTCACTTCATTAGTCTTTATTCTTAATATTCTTTCACTTTAGTGGTTTTCACTTCATTATTCTCTCTTATTAATATTCTTTTACCTTAGACGGAGTGGTTTTCACTTCATTAGTCTTTATTCTTAATATTCTTTCACTTTAGTGGTTTTCACTTCATTATTCTCTCTTCTTAATATTCTTTTACCTTAGACGGAGTGGTTTTCACTTCATTAGTCTTTATTCTTAATATTCTTTCACTTTAGTGGTTTTCACTTCATTAGTCTCTCTTCTTAATATTCTTTTACCTTAGACGGAGTGGTTTTCACTTCATTAGTCTTTATTCTTAATATTCTTTCACTTTAGTGGTTTTCACTTCATTAGTCTCTCTTCTTAATATTCTTTTACCTTAGACGGAGTGGTTTTCACTTCATTAGTCTTTATTCTTAATATTCTTTCACTTTAGTGGTTTTCACTTCATTAGTCTCTCTTCTTAATATTCTTTTACCTTAGACGGAGTGGTTTTCACTTCATTAGTCTTTATTCTTAATATTCTTTCACTTTAGTGGTTTTCACTTCATTAGTCTCTCTTCTTAATATTCTTTTACCTTAGACGGAGTGGTTTTCACTTCATTAGTCTTTATTCTTAATATTCTTTCACTTTAGTGGTTTTCACTTCATTAGTCTCTCTTCTTAATATTCTTTTACCTTAGACGGAGTGGTTTTCACGTCATTAATCTTTCTTCTTAATATTCTTCCACCTTAGTGGTTTTCACCACAAGTATTCTTTTACATTAGTTGTTTTTTCCACTTAGAAAATCAAGATTAAATCATGAATACTGCATTGGTCATTGAATAAAGTAAGGTTATTATATTTATTTGCTGTTATTGTAACCTTATTACCTCTGACCTTTTAGACAGTTAGTTCAGTACGCTACTAAAAGTATTATTTCACATCACGTCCCGCCGTGACCGGTACTTGTGCGTCATTAATAATAACCTTTATATTTAGTATACTACCGATTCGATGGTCATAAGATAAAATGATAACTATTTATGAATGAAATTGGTTATCAATTGATAACGCATTGCGTCACCTTAGTTGGGGAACGTTCTAACCCACATTTAAAGTAAATAATTACCTTTGAATGCAAAACCAATTATTTGGCTCATTTCTCTAAACAAAATAACTTTCAGAGCCAACTGTGTTGTATTTTTGTAAATACTTATATGACAAAGTTCTAACATCGAGTTTTTAAAGCTTTTATTTATTTTACAAGGTTTATTTATTTATTTATTTCTATACATACATTACAGTGTCTACATACTATACATACATTACAAATATTTACATTTCTATATAATACATAAATTTAGAACTGTTGTTAATATGGTGTTTTTTTTATTTATTTTTATTTTATTTTTTATGCTGGGTGTGAGGTAGGTTTGAGTAGGTGACACTGTGGTGGGTAATGTTATATGTTTCGTGAACACCTCACTGGGAGAACCTGTGCTGAGGTGTTTACGTGGTTATGATTATATGGTACATGTATTTATGTGTATTGGTTAAATTTTCTTATATAAAAGTGTAAGTTGGGATTTTAATTTTTTTTAATGGTTATTGTACATTTTTATTTAAAGAAAAAGGAAAAAAATATTTATTTATGTGCACATATATACATACACCCATGTATATACATACATACATAAATACACATATATGCATACATACACACATATAAGATAACACATGTATACATACATACTTACACATTCATCCATGATTATGTTTGGTTTGGTGTTATAATGTTTTGTATAAAATGGATATCTTGTTTTTTGATCCAGGCTGTGATCAGTTTTTTGTGAATGTTTGTGTATGTATTTCCCATTAGTAGTAGTTTCAGAGTGGTGGGCATACAATTAAAATGTTTTGTAGCGTTCTAACATTCTAACATTACTTTAAACCTTTTCCAATTGCCTTTTTGTTTGCTTGTCACTTTAGTTGGATAGAGAAGTTTTTCTGAGAAATCAATGTTTGCAAAGACGGTTTCTCATAACTTATTTAACATTTTCTGAATTTGAGGTTTAATGTTGTGTAAATTATTTTATTTTAATTATTTTTAAAGAAAAAATATTTAATTAGAACGTGATCTTGTCTTCTTGTCATCCTTATCTTGAAATGGCATTGAAGAAATGTAGTTAGAACCTTATGCAATGAATTATTATACCCTAGCTGTTTAAATATGGTTCTATCTGCGCGTTTAGGCATTTTATAAAATGGTAAGTATACGACCTATTTTGGTATTTTTGCTTTAAAATAAAATAAATTTCACACAATAGTCAACTTTTAAATCAGCAATCGGTAAATGGATGGTGAGAAATCGTCTTTGGAATCTTTGACACCTCATATCTCAGAACAAGGTAAAGTGAAGTTAGAACCCTGTCTAACTGAGATAACGATTGATAGGTACTATCATTGATTATAATGTATAATGTTTGTACACGCTGACATTTAAAAGAGACGGTCACTGACTGATTTTACAGAACAAGAGTTTTAGGGTGGTACTTTGTTGCTCATAAACTTGCCTCTAGTCCTTTGCATTTTTAAAGCCTTTCGAAATTAAAGTTTTCATAAAAATGTGGTAATTCATTTAAATAACCTTTTCAGCTGCAAAAATAGCCAAGGGCTCGACTGTAGTAGTTCGTAACTGTAGTTCGTAACTGTAGTTCTGAGTCTAATCAACATAAGAGTACCAACTCGATACAACAGGCACAAGGACCTATATCAATGTCACTATTCACAAACAAATTATTAAGCAAACTCGCCGGTTCCACGCCTCCATAGTTTGACAAACAAATTTACAAATGATATCGACATTTTAAACATAACTAATACGCCTAATCAAGTTTTCCGTTCTAAAATAATATTTCTTTTTTTATGTCTAAGTCTAAACCATTGTAATAAATAATTTTCTTATGCAACCATTTTTTATTAGTAACCTAACCCGTGTATAAAAAGTTGTAACCATTTCATGTACCCAATGTAAAAGTCCCATTGGCAAAGAGTAAGTAAATAAAAAGTACATATATTTATTTTTGTTTTTGAAATCTACTGTATCACGTTTACCATAGAAATGTAGAAAAAACTTAGAAAAAAGGAAAAATTCATTGTGGCATGAATACATTTTTTAACCCCTCAGTCTGATTTGTTCAGTTTTGGGGACAGACAGCTATTACCCGTAGAGTCATTTTTTTTGCTTTTAAGAACGGCCCGTTTATATTCAAATATAGAAGTTAACCATAGAATAATTAAAATGTACACCTCTATAAAACCAAAAGTTCCGAACCTAATTTGAGAAAAATTTATGAAAATTTGTAATTTTTTTTATTATTTTTTTTTTTATGAAATGATAAAAAAATAAGGTAACTAATATTTTTAATACATTTGTCTAAAAATGTGTAATTTTTTGCCATCAGTATGTTAGTGTTAATATGAAAAAACGTGATGTGAGCCTTCTTTAGCTTTTGACGATTGCCTTCAAATTTTGTATTTAACAAAATTATATGTTAATTTACAACAATAAAATTAGAAAGCTTATTTCATCATCTTAAAAAAAACAGTATTTAGTTTTCAGATACGTTCATAATATTTCTTTTATTTTAATTTTTTGAAATACACACAAATTTTCCGATCTTCAGACAGCGTCTTTAAGAAATATACTGTCAATATGCCAGGGGCCAAAGGGGTTAAGCAATTAGTCGAATTTTGACCGAGATTTTCGGAAATTCACAACAGATTGGCAACAAGGCGTAACGAATATATCACATAAAATACATTATCCATTGTATGGTTTATCATAACTAAAATTTTATTACCGAATGCACTTAGTGGTGTTTTATTTACTCTCTCAAATGCTCAACTTGTATCGGTTTTGTATTATTTCTTACGACATTTCTACGTCATGTTAATTCATAGAACGTTTATCCATCCTACGGTATTTCATTCTGAATGTTTCCTTGCGAAGAACTTGTTTTTTCGCTTCCTTAATTTAGGTGTATAAATCTATTTACGTAATGTCAATAATTCTTTATAATCACCTTTATAACAGTACTGACTGGCAGCATCCATATTGGTTAAAAAGAGTAAATATTACCTCTTATTTTTGCCATATTATCAGAAGTCTCCAGGACGACTTTCATTATGGGCCTCTTTTGACTGACTCCAGTTAAACCTTTGGGTGGATTTCTTCTTTAGGTATTTAACCCATCCAATACGTGAACAAATTCATTGATTCTTTTCCACGACAAGGACATCATTAGATAAATTTTTGATTCCAACACTCATCCGTTACACTCAATAGATCGCCTGTTAATGACTTCACAAGAGTTTGGTAACGCTTTTGGGAAGTAAAGCTTTCGCTAAAATAACAGACATAAATTTTTAAATAATAACTCTTATTTTACACATTGACCGTAGCGGTGGTATCGTCGGCTATCAGCTGAAAAAAAATATTTATCAAGTACTTATGTTATTAATTTCTTCAAACCTTTATCCTCATTTCTCATGTTATTGCCGGTCACCCGACATTATTAACTGTGGTGATCTCGACTGCAACAATTTGTAGTGGACTGGTTCCAGTTTGTAGTACTTAAGTGTGGTTCTTCTTTGTAGAGATTTAGTGAGTTATCTTAGAGTAATATTCAGGATGGGTACTTAATAACAACAGGGTGTGGGTACACTACACCCTGTATACTATAGCAGTAATTGTACAAGATACTTGAAGGAAGCTTAATGGTAAAAAAACTGAACACGAAAGCAGACATACCCATCCATAAACACGTCGTTGTAAACACGCTACCTTCATACACGAATGTCTCTTTCATACGCTTAGACATAAGTCCATTACATAAGTATTAATTCAGATACCTATACTAGCATGTACGTTATCTACCTAACTAGAAGATGTTTTTTTCTGAAACGAGTTGTAATAATCTAGTTTTATTATTGCCCTAGCCGAAGTCATCGGCGTTTTCAGGATTATATAGATTTTTTCGAAAACTAATGTAAACAGTTACTGCCTCTTGTTTTGGAGGTCGTAAGATTTGATTAGTCTGGGAATAAAGCTGTAGATTTGTAAACAAATCAAATTCACCTCGTCCCTCGCCCGCCCAGTATCCGCAAAAGAAGAACTAACTAACCATCAATCGTATCTCCGCAGGGGTAGGCAGAGTGGACAGACCGTCAAACAACTCGGTCTTCACATATCGTCTCATAAATACTCTTCTATTATTCTGGCTCCTGACATGGCCCGACTCGAGTATTCACTTGATCGTGCCATGTCTTCCTCGGGCGTCCCCGACTTCCTCTACCATTCATATTTGAGTCGTACATCCTCACTCCTTTATTTCTTCATTTTCTTTACATAAATAGATAGAAGTTTTATATATTTTTAAGCTGCTATAGCGACATGGCCCTTGTGCGATGAGGCCTTAATGTTTTGTTTCATAATTGTGAGAGTGAGTAAACGAATAACGAGCTTACATAATGAATGTATATTCAAACATATTTCCTTTTAAAGCCTATTTATTCGTAGTTAAATTTGACACCCTTTTTAGTTCAGAGGGGTGGAAAATTCTTCTGGATGCCAGAAGTCAACAACGCGTTACCTCACTAACGACTGTACTGACGAGGAGTCAGAAGGGGTAGGACGACGTTATGTCGATACCTGACGTAAGGGATAGACGAAGGGGTTGATAATGCTATCAAACCATGCAAAAGGGATGATTGACTACTTGATAGAAGGACGTTGGAAAAAAGCGTATTAAAAATTAATATGATACTGACCGTATTGGAACATCATTAGTAAAGAAGGGTTGCTGTCCTGGTATTTAAATGCGCAGATTTTTCAGTAATCAGGCTGCTGATCTAAACAACTGAGGCTAACAAATTTTTTTAACGTGCCAAATATGGCATGACCTATTTTAGGATGTGTTGTGCAGGAAGTGGGGAAGGGTAAGAGATGGATAATTATACAACAATGAAACGTAATCATTTCGGTTTTCGATGCAATTAACTTTTAATTTTCAGTCTGAGTGTCGTGATGAACTTCTTACACTAACTTGTCAGGAACAAATTAGCCAGATTGTATGCTATTTCCTGCGGAGTAAATTTATTCAATTTTGGGAACAACTCATATGTTCTCATAGACATCGCTGCGTCCCTTACTATCATGGTTAGAAATATGATCGAAATGGAGATTAAAAGAGAAAACACCACGCTTTATATTAAAATATAGAAATTTACCACGGAAGAATTAAAATGTACACCTTTATGAGACCAAAGGTTCCGACCGCAATTTGAGCAAATTATTTTTTGTACGATCGAAAAAATGAGGTGAACTTTGAAATCTATTGTACGCATGGGACGAGAAATGCAAAATAAATTAGATTGCCCTCAAAGAAGAAATCAAACACCCAGATATATCTGATGTGCCAGTCCAACTTTACAACACAATCCCGAATATTGAGTTTGTAAATATGCCCAAATTAAGTGGGCCTCCAACTAAAAACTATGCCGCTATTTAAGGGATTGAAGACCGATAGGTCTCCCGGCCAAGGGGAATCGATAAATATCGGGAAACAATTAAAAATATTGTCCCTGAATATTGAGGGAACCTCTCGATCAAAGGTGGATTTCCTACTCAAAATACTTACCATACGAAAGAAGAAGAATTTCAAAGGGGAATTGAGAAAGTATGTTTACCTCATTTTTTTATGTTTGTTTGTTATTTAATATGTTTAAATTTAAAAAATTTTAAGCTTTACTATGTTTGCCATGTTATCAGTAATTTTAGTTCAGTGTTTAGACGAAAAAACGTAAAGTGAGCCATTTTTAAAACTTTTTTCTTTGCATTTAAAAATATTTATTTTATGTACTCATATTTGAAAGCTTATTATTTATTAAGCTTATTTCTTTAAAAAACAGTTTTTAGTTTTCGGGTAGGTTCAGAATTATTCCATTTATTTGAATGTTATTGCAAAACGAAAATACACACAAATTTTCTTACTTTTTGACAGCGCGCAGCGTCTTTAAGGCGATATTGTCAACTATAAAATCAGCGCTAATTCCGGGTAATTATTTTTTTCAAGGCGATGAATTAGTAACTTCCCGAAGGATCCCTCTAGAAACATTAGAGGCTTTAGTAATACGTTAATCAGAAAAAGTTCAAAAAGACCCCAAGGAAAGATCGATTTTCTAGGTCTGTTCATTACACCGGGCCGCGCGCTAAATATTGTTTTACACAACTTCATCACTTATGTTGTTAAGATTACTACTTTATTCAGGGATTTTCTAGGGCAAATTCAACCGCAGGTCTGTCCAATACATCAGGGCCGCGCGATATTTTTGTGCACGGCTGCTTCACTTACGTCGTTAAGATTCTGGCTTTATTTTAAGGTATTGTCTCGTTTTAAGAAATGTAACGGTCAATTTACCAAAAACCTGAGGGGTTAGAGGATCCTCAGGAAATACAGCCTGATTAAAGGATCTGTGAGAAATACTTTATTTTATACAAACATTATTTTCTGCTACAATCGCGAGTCATGTTTGATAACCGTTTCTTTTTCGATTAGATTTCATAGATTTTCTGTAACGGCACTAATGGCAGTTTTGCGCGAACTGCTTAAGGTATCGGACGTGTGTAACAGTTAATAATTGGTTAGAAAAACGGAAGCCGGGGCTTGTTGTTCTAAATCGTTACACGGTTATTAAAATAAGAAGTCTTATTATTGTTTATGTCGGAAGAGTGAGAAATTTTCTTGAAGAAAAACATAAATCTCCCAAAAATACAATTAAGCGCGGTAAGTTAATTTTATTGTTATTTTCAATGCGATTTTTCGAATCCTATTAAATATTATGTCAGCTGCACGGATCCAGTTAAACTATCAGAACCCCAACTATACTAATGCTGTGAAATTAAAAAACAAGTCCAAGAAGAGTAGAAGGGAAAGGAGATAGGAGCAAGAAGGCTTGAGAAATGATTGGATACTCAGATCTAATCGCTTAACCTTCAGCTTGCCAAGATGCAAAAAAAAAATTGGGTTGCCATGACAGGTGACTCAGTTACCCTGAGCATTTTATCGTTTGAATGCCATTTTTTCATTGATTCATACATTTTATTTCGAATTATTCTAACGGCTTGTATATTTAATGCGTGTATTTGAAATAATTTCAATAGTTAATTTTATAAAAAAAACACCCTTCAAAGAACGTGGCCTTCGGCCACCGGCAGGGGTGGTAATGGCTTGCCACAGACAACGAGCGGCGATGAACGTAGATTACATTGCCACCTTGTGCAGATCTGGTATTAGTGCCTACAAGGGAGTAACTTTGCCAGTGAATAGTGAAAACAATTGTGGATTGATTCCGACACGCAAGAAATATTATTTGTGGCAAGGAATTTTTAAGAAAGTTTTTTTTTAATCTGTTATAATCTAGTACTTAGGTTTATGTTTTCATGGTAGATTATGTGTTTACAAGTTTTGTATGAATACAACTATGAGGTCGCTATTTAAAATTGTATTTGAAATGCAATAATTTCATAGATTTTGGCTACGGAAAGACGGAAGACACGGCTTTGTCTCTTCCAGGGCGATAAAATAATCATTTTTTTCTGGAATTCGGTTCAAATACGTGTGTCATTTTACTCGTAAACAACATAATCTTTACGATATACGATTGGTGGGTTACAGGCTTAAAAAATATATATTTAACGCGCCGGGTTTTAAAAACGCGTGAGTCGAAAGCCATCGGGTTAACACCTTTGCCACGGAGATAATCATAAATATCAATTTCACAATAATTATTATAGAATTCAATAACCGCCGTCACATCGCTGGCTATAAATAACCATATAGTTAATTAGATAAACTATTTATGAGTAATTTATTGTTTTCTGCCAAAGTGGGGCTTCATGATTATACTATCGCTTGTCGACTGCCCTACTTTTCATGTTCTTACGAAGCCACGTTTTTATCTCGAATTCTTGATGCAATCGGAAATCTAAATATTAATTGCTTTCTTTAAATTATCAAATAAGTTTATTTATAAGAGAGATAACCCAGTGATTTTAATCTATTAAAATTAATTAGACATTCATTCATAGGTGCAAAAGGCATTTAAAAAAAGAAATTCATGCCAAAAAAAACTTTATAACTAACTGAGTACGTACTTATTTTGATAACTAACTGAGTAGTTATTTTATTTAAAACTAACTGTATAGGTACTCATTTTGTTAGATATAGTCAGAATAATGATTACTGATAATATTTAAAACAATTTAAAACTTTTTTCTACTTGTTTTATTTTTTTTACAGTTTAAGCTTATTATAGCCATCTTCAGACTCGTACAATTATTATTCCTTTAACTAAGATTTATGTACACAACATTTGGAGAAGGGGGTGGTGGTTCACAGGGACGGTATACAATGATTTTATTACAATTTTCTTACATTAATGGTTTTCACCTAACTCTTACAGTTAAAATTGTTTCTATATATAATTTTAATGGTATTCCACAAGAAAGATTGTTGTTACTACTACAGTGTTCTTAAAAACTATTTAGTTTTATAGTTTATTCCTAAATCAATTTTTCTGGACCCTATCGAAGTAGGTACCTACAAATTGTTAATTGGTATTTTTTACAAAAGTTACACATCGTATTTTTATTGCAAAAAAAATGTAAGGTTTTTATTAAGGCTCATTTTACAAACTATTAAATACAATCATTGAAAAAGACAATGTCAACAACATTCTCAGTAAGATTGGGGGAACCGGAGGAACTGAAGCTAACATTATTTTGATTGAAAGTTATTTATATATCTATTTCTACCATTGCTTTTACTATTATTTATGTACAAGGTACAGCAGTATTTACTAATTTTGATCGAAAATTATTGATATTATCTATTTTTAACATTGCTTTCGTTATTATGTAGGTACAGAGTACAGCAATATTCGCTTATTTCTACTATTGTTTTCGCTATTATGTGGGTACAGGGTACAGAAGTATTTGCTTATTCCTATCATTGCTTTCGCTTTTATTTAGGTACAGGGTACGGCAGTATTTACTTATTTTTACCATTGCTTTCGCTATTATGTAGGTACAGTGCACAGCAGTATTTACTTATTTAATTCGGTATATTATTGATTTATTATTGATTTCGGTAGTATGTAGGTACAGGGTACAGCAGTATTTACTTATTTCTACCATTGCAGGGATCGGTTCTGTCTCCGACTTTGTTTTTGTTGCACATCAATGACCTTTTGACATGTGCACCGATTCATTGTTACGCGGATGACAGTACAGTTCATGATAGCTTTTTGTTTGACAAGCCCCCAAAGGGCACACAAACTCCAACGGCTCGGAGGGTTTTGAAGCAGAGAATGGACGGTTATCTCGAGAGTATTTCCTCCTGGGGTAAAAATAATGTCGTCGAATTTAATGTTTCAAAGACCCAATCCTGTCTGATTACGTCTAAAAGGGATCTAAATGATAATCTAGTCTCCTTCAACGGAAGCAATCTTCCGAACAGGCCTTCCATTGATATGCTTGGTGTAACTATAAGTGACCAGCTCAGGTACGGGGGCTCCATCGAAGCCAGAGTAAAGCTGGCCTCTCAGATGCTGGGCGTACTGTACAGGGCCCGCAGATACTTCAATAGTAAACAACTGCTGACCCTGTACAAATCGCAAGTGCGCCCTTCTGTCGAATTTGGCAGCCATCTCTGGTCCGGAGCCCCTAAATACCTGAAAAAAAACCCTTGACTATGTGCAGAAACGGGCGGTCCGTTTGATAGATTCCCCAATCTTAACAAACGGACTGCAATCTTTAGAGCACAGGCGTCAGGTAGGTATGCTGTCCTCGTTCTATCGGTATTACATTGGAAGATGCTCTGAGGAACTAGCGTCATTGATCCCTTCGGCACCGGTGCGTAGTCGGGATACACGCCAAACGCGCGCCCAACATTTGTACACGGTTGACATTTGTCACATGAGAACGGGTCGCTTCTACGATTCATTCTTAAGTTCAACAGCTCGGCTGTGGAACGAACTGCCGGCCTCTGTGTTTCCTCCCTACTACAACATGGGACTCTTCAAGACCCATGTTCACTCCTTCCTCTCCACAAAAAGACCCTCCACACAGCATCCCCAAAGATGACATAGGCCCTGAGGGAAATTATTTTCTTCAGGGCCTCCTGTGTGGAGTTAATATAAAAAATGAAAAATAAATTGCTTTCGCTATTATGTAGGTACAGGGTACAGCAGTATTTACTTATTTCTACCATTACTTTTGCTAATAATAATAATATTTGGCTAATTTATATAGCGCCCTTTTCGTGAGAAATCACCTCAAGGGCGCTACTATGTAGGTACAGGGTACAGCAGTATTTACTTATTTCTACCGTTGCTTTCGCTATTATGTAGAAAGAGGGTATAGCAGTATTTTGATATTCAACTGAGCCATTTTTGATATAATATAATATATGAAAATCATTTTTATTGTTCTTTAAAAAATGTTTGGCTACCTGCAGAGATAAGTGTCAAATTTGAAGTATAAATCGGAGTGAATTGACTCTCGTTTGAAGTTTTGATAAACAAATTTATACTGATATTCGAATTTGAATGATCTTCATTCATAACAAATTTATGTCGGAAACGTTGGAATTGTAAATTTAAAACGTACTGTTTTGTAGTTTGACGTTTATGCCAAACCACAAGCAGATGGAAAACAGACACGGAAATTGCAAAGATAGTGTTTATCGATGTAGTATAAGTAGGTACTCTCATGCAAAATTATCCGATACGAATATACCACCTCGGCCGGCAGCATTCCTGTCGTTGTGGGACCGGTACCTACGTTAGGGAGCTCTGTTTTGTTAGTACTTGGAAAACATGCTATGCGGATGGGAACGAGGTTGCAGTTTAATCGACTAGTGTACATGGCAAATTAATAAGCCATTAATGGAATTTTTGATGGGTAGTAATAAGTAATTTGATTGAGCGTTGGTTCCTCGCATCTTTTTGTTCCCGCTTCTTTTTGAATCGAGCTTCTGTCATTTTCAGGAAATTTTCTTGCGTTTTCTGGCCTATTCTTGCTTCGTCTTGACTATTTGAGTCTCTTCTTGCTTCACCTTTCTTCTTCTCGGCTTTTCTTGGATATTTCTGGACTATGTTGTCTCTTCTTTCTTCTTTTTGCCTCTTCTTGCACCTTCGTGCGTCTCTTAGCTTCTTCTTGAATATTCTTGGTTCTTCGGGTTTCTTCTAGCTTTTTTTTACTACTTTCTGCTTCTTTTCGGTTCATGGATCTTACCTCGTCGTGGCTTTCTTGCCTCTTCATGACTGTAGTAGTCCCTTCTAGTCCTTCTTCTTGCCTATTCTAAGAGATAAATCTATGGAAGTATGTTATGGGCATACATGTTATACCTGAAGTAATACCATACTTCGGGCACACCATTTTGACTGATTTGGTGGAACCAATAAATTTTTTGAGCTTTATTGTATAGCGTCTGAGAATGTGTATAATAATACGAGTAAGTGTTAAATTAAGCCACCGTTCGGTACACCTTTATTATACAATAATTTTCCTTTTATAATAATAATACAAAAGGAACCCTTGGGCACAACCCGTTGTTCATTGAGTTCGAAAATATAATTCAGTATCAACAAAATAAAAATGTAAAACAGGAATCTACCAACATCGCTCTATTGATAAATAAACGAAACTGATTTCTATGGTAACTCAGGAATATACTAATATCGTCCCATTGTCAATTAAAGAAACTGGTTCCTATGGTAAAAAAAGGAATCTACTAATATCGTTCCATTGATAAATTAAAGAAACTGTTTACTACGGCAAAACAAAAATCTTCTAATATCGGTCCATTGATAAATTAAAAAAAAAACTGGTTACTATGGTAAAACAGCAATCTACTAATATCGTTCCATTGATAAAATTTAGTTTCTTTAATTTAATTAAAGAAACTGGTTACTATGGTAAAACAGGGATCTACTAATATAGTTCCATTGATATAGTTCCTTTAATAAAATAAAGAAACTGGTTACTTTGGTAAAACAGGAATCGACTAATATCGTTCCATTGATAAATTAAAGAAACTGGTTACTATGGTAAAATAAGATTATATTTATATAGTTCCTTTGATAAAATAAAGAAACTGGTTACTTTGGTAAAACAGGAATCGACTAATATCGTTCCATTGATAAATTAAATAAAATGGTTACTATGGTAAAACAGGTATCTACTTATATCGTTCAATTGATTAATTGAAAAAAAAACTGGTTACTTTGGTAAAACATGAATCTACTAATTAAATATCGTTCCATTGATACATGAAAGAAAATGGAGATACCTATTTACATTATCAGTTGCTGGTATTGGTGAGCATATTTTGATATCATAATTATTATTTTGCCCAGACCAAAAAACATTTAACATTAAACAACATGAGTTTACCTAAGTCCGTATATAGTTTAAAATAATATAACATTTAACAATTGATCGAGATTTTGGATAAACGATACACTAATAAGCGAGCAAGGTAAAGAGATGCAGCGCGTCCAAGTCGAGAGTCGCGAATATCATTGTTTTTGATAGTCGCGTTTAAAATAGTCCCAGAGAGAGGTCGTACGTGACGTCATCGTTCTAGTATTTTCTGTTTTTTTTCATACAAGATGTGTGAGAAGGAAGCATATGCATGCATAGTCAAACATACTTACGACCTCTCTCCGTGACTACTATAATACGTTTGTGATCGAGAATGGCCAAAAAACTTTTTAAATATAGAATCATAGACATATGAATATTAGTAGACCTGCCCTAAGTGATTAAAAGCGTATTATTCCCCACTCCCCATACCGGTTCCATTGGAGCCGGCTGTGCTCGCGTATGGCCTCAAGTGAATTTAGAAAACGTGACGTCATCATTCTTTTGCGAACTATGGTCGAGGCATCATCGGTTCATTTTACGAAATAACACGGCAAAATGGTGACTTGTGCTATGAAAACTTGTAAAAATAGATGTGAAAAAGAGAATAAACCCAATTGTCGTATTACATTCCATATTTAAGCATAATTTTACTTTATTTTAAGCATATTCACATCGTATAATATGGATCAGTTGTAGAAACATATACTATCACATCGAGAAACGTCTGGACGCGAAACACAAAGCTAGTTGGTTGCTGGGAAGTAAATTATGAACATTTATAAAAGTGTCTTAACTAAATACTTAAACGAAATATTCGACTCTGAAAATAGAAGAATTTTTTTGCCGAATTTGGACTTCGCAAATTTGTTCATAACGTGGCGAGTAATTTGCGCTCCCATGTAAAAATGTCTATACATTCAAAAGCAGATTTTACTTTTAAGAACTAAATGGTGATATTATAATGCGAGATGCCTATTTACTGTCAGATTGATTTATTGACGAATCACAGTCAGCTTTACCCCCTTCGTTCTTCAACAGTTGATTTTACCCCTCGCCATTATCTTCTCGTCTATTAATTCTTATGTCTGTGTATAGAATCCATTTTCTCGCTCAGGAGTCGAAAGGTCTTGCGTAAATTACGAACATCGGTTTTCTTTCAAGTCGGTTTAGATCAAGCTTCTAGGGATTTTGTAATCAGTGTATTGAAATGAAAGTAAAATCCCCCTTGTCGTTAATAAAATGTATGCCGTTTATTCCTCTGCACGACACGTGACATATCGCTGCCTTAGTGCTTGTATGTTCAATAGACCATTTAGCAAATTTTACACGAGACGTTTTTTTTTTAAAGGCAAATTCTAAAAAATTCTCAATTTTGGTCATTTCGTTTTATACATACGTGTAACATGAAATGCTTAAAGATCATTTTTCGAAGATTGAAGCTATAATATGCCCATATAATGACTTTAAAGGTGGACGTTGAACATGGCATGAAAATGATTTATGATTATTTTGGATATTGAACATATCGTCTGGAGATTGAACAATTCGGCTACCATAAGTTTGAGGTATTTTTTGTTCAATTAGCCAATTAGTGGTAAATTGTATATACAGGGTGATTTTCAGATTTCAAACACTTTACTTTTATTTTAGTTAGTAGTTGACTTAAAGTATTACTTTAAAATATACAAACAACGTCCTTGGGGTGAATTTTCAAAAAAACTGCTCTATATAAATCATCCAAATATTATGTAAGTTTGAAAACAATGCACAAGTACAAAGGTACCTACCGCTAATATATTACTATCGGTTGTCGGTGCATGCGTAATGTGAAATATTCTTATATCGTACGTATTACGGCCTCCGTAGTCTAGGGGTACTCTTGACTAGAAATCCGCAGGTCGCGGGCTCAAACCCCGACATGCGCAAGTAATTTTTATTTGATTTATTTATGTTATTTAACAAATTATTCATTTAAAATAACATATAGTCTATTTGCGGCATGTTCCAGAGAGGAAGATATGGTGTAAGGACCACCATCAGAATTGAAATGGCTTTAGCCGTGTTTGGTGACCAGATCTGAATAGATACTCACATACCATCTCTCTTCTCCTTCCTCCTTCTTCTTCTCTTTCTCTTCTCCATCTCCTTCCCCTCCACACTACCTTCAGCCCCACAATATACGAATATACCCCAATTGAGGATTCTATAGTCTCACTGGCTTTAGATGGTTGGGAGCAGTTGAGACTGTATGCGGTATTCCATAAAAAAAAATCCCGAGTGATGCGTAAAATTGTTGAAGTTCAATTTTGTGAATAAGTTGAAAAATTGGTTTGTTTTTTATTGTTTCATAACCTACATTTGACAAATGTAATTTTTAAAGTTTACTTACTTGTGAATAAGTTGAAAAATTGGTTTGTTTTTTATTGTTTCATAACCTACATTTGACAAATGTAATTTTTAAAGTTTACTTACTTGTGAATAAGTTGAAAAATTGGTTTGTTTTTTATTGTTTCATTACCTACAATTGACAAATGTAATTTTTAAAGTTTACTTACTTTAGAAGGATTTTTTTTCTTTCGGAAAGTCTTATTTGCCATGAGCTTATTATTTATGTTGATTATCGTGAATAAAATATTATTTTTTTAAATACTTTAAGCTCTTAAAATCCTAGAATTATAATATCCCGCGATTTGGGTTATGGGTGTGCGCTATTTAACATTACGTTTATTATGGTTAGTCGTGTGCCTAGTTGGTTTATTGTAGTTCCTACATAAGAATATGTTTATTGTTTTTTTTTTGTGACTAAAAAACACAAAATCGCAAACTTTTAATTGAATGAATTCAAAATTGAAAGATTTGGATTTCGGTTTCATCAGCGATCTCAGCAGTGATAATGGACTAAATATGTGTCGTAGATGTCTTTCAATCAGACTATGAGGACAGTCGACTTCTTGCACATTTCCATGTCCTGGCTCTTTTGTTGTATTTCTTTAATAAAAATAAGTTTTAATGTACTAATATAATTTATTTAAACTTATTTTAGGTAAAAGCCCCAAGTTTGTAAATAAATAATTGAATAAATAAATAATAAATGAAGCATCCTGTATATTTGCCTAGCAAATTGAAGAAGTACATGTAAAATATGGTGAAAAAGCCTATGAATGACATAATTTTAAGACTTACCTTTCAATTTGAGCTACTTTATTGATTCTGGAGTCGGTGAAGTAATTTTTCAGTTCAATATCAGTATATATTACCAATTAAACGTATTTTTAGTGAAAAAATTTCGTTGTTCGAAAACAACTAAGAATCAACATGGCCGCTCATTTCAACTAGCCGACTCCTGATTGGTTGAAAGTGGAGATTGAACATTCAAGACCTTAATGTTATGAATGTTATGTTATGAATATTATTTTAAAGTTCATAGATATTTGTTCAACGGGATGTTGAACAAATATCTATGAACTTTAAAAAATATATTATATCCATAACGTTGAGTGTTTGAATGTTCAATATCCGGGAGTTTGAACAAATAAGAACTAAAACATTGTTCCGTGAGTGGATATTGGCACTCGGAAAATGCTGAAAATGTCACTTAAAAACCAAAAAATATGTTTTTTTTGAGCTTCATTAATGCGCAATAGGCTAATGAACATATTGATATTCATAACTGAGTTTTGCAAAAAAGGTCTATTGAACATACAAGAACTAGGACAGTGATATTAAAATTATATTCTCCATTTAAATTTCTTTTAACTAACAATTTTTGGTATCTTATTGTAACGGACGTTGTTGGCCACATTTTTTTCATTTTGTCAAAATATGTTTACATTTATAAAATGTGCCAACTCCACGCCACTGGCAAATTCCTCACTACCCGCCACTGCTCATTTGTATCCCGTTTCGGCCAAAATTTTTTTTTTTTTTTTGATTTTATGGATTCTTTCGTAATCCTCTAACTAGCTAGGGCTTATAACAATACCCTTCATGTTTCTAGCTGACTAGTACTGCGGCTCATTTGGCCTTATTACTATTACCATCTGATGGTTGTATTTACTTGACTGATTTTATATTACATTAATGAGTTTTATGAGGAAAAATTATTAACTGGATAAAAAACCTCATACAAGTGACTAGAAAAAGAAAAACAATAAGTTCTGAACTTTTTACGTTCGGCCAAAATTTTTTTTTTTTTTTTGATTTTTGGATTCTTTCGTAATCCTCTAACTAGCTAGGGCTTATAACAATACCCTTCATGTTTCTAGCTGACTAGTACTGCGGCTCATTTGGCCTTATTACTATTACCATCTGATGGTTGTATTTAATTGACTGAATTTATGTTACATTAATAAGTTTTATGAGGAAAAATTCTTTACTGGATAAAAAACCTCATACAAATAACAAGAAAAATAAAACAATAAGTTCTGAACTTTTTACGCTGTTTGACTTTGTGATTTACTGAATTTAAGTATTTCATTTTTTCATATGTTGGCTGCGTCCTTTTCGCTTCGGTGGTCCTGCATATCTACCTGTTGGGAGAAAAAGTTTGGGAGAGAAATCCTGTGGAAGAAAAACATTTTATTATATTAAAACGGATACTATTTCTTCACCGGCGCTTGTCATTTTTCTCATGGAGCTTCACGGTGAGGTCTCCATGAGAAGCTCCATTAGGATGACCAGTTTCTCTGCTTTGGATGAGCAGGAGGCCAGTCTTTCGCGTACCCTGATGAGGCCTTGCAGTAGTATCATTATGTCCTCGTCATCAGAGGATCCGGTGTTTGGCGCTTGGCGTTGTTCCGTTGTGGCTCTTCGTGGTTCCTGCTGTTCAGGAGCCTGCTGCTGGTGGTTTCTTCGGCCCGCAACGTCCGCCCAGGATCGGCCGTCTACTTGGGCCGCGGGTCTCTGTGCCCGGGGCTCTGCCTCTTTACGCCTCTGGGCGTTGGACTGCTCCTGTCTTCGCTGGAGAGCAGCTACATATGCCACCCTGTTGGGGCATTTGCCGTAGTTTGCGGGATGGGCTCCGCCGCAGTTGCAGCAGACGGCCGGCTCTTCTCTATTCGTCTTGGGGCACTCCGGTGTGGCGTGAGGTCCGTCGCATTTGACGCAGCGGGCGACGTGTGCGCAATTTCTGGACCCATGTCCGAAATTTTGGCACCTGTGGCACTGTGTTCCATGTTGGAGGTGGTTGCTTCGATACTTCCTCATTGTGATCCTGCAGTGGCACAGGTAGATCACCGCGGCTCTCAGGTGTCCCATGTTTGTTTCCTGGCCAAAGTGTGCCAGGTAGAGCGGGTATTCTGTACCCGGGGTGGTCATCTTGACCACAGTCCTTGCTGGGAAGCCTTGATTCTCAAGGTCTTCCATTATTTCTTCTGGTGACAGCTTCGGGAGTCCCCTGATGACGGTCTTCTTGATTTTTTCTGCTTCTGTGGTGAAGGTGTGGAAAGGCTTCTCCTCTCCACGTAGGGCTGCTGTCAGTTTTTTGTGGGCTTCTACTGAGCTCACCACAACGCTGATTTTGCCTCCTTTGGCATAACGGAAGTTGAAGTGGGCACTTCCAATGTGCCTCTGAACTTCCTTCGTGATGTCTCCGTGCGTCATTGACCCTATGGTCATGATTACGGGCGGGACTCGTGTGCTCTTCCCACGAGTTGGTGCAGTCGCTGGTCTTCTGCTGGTGGGCGCTTGGTCTCGGCTGGTGGGCGCCTGGTTTCTGCTGGTGGACGCCACTGGTCCTGGCGGCGTCGGACGTTTCTTCGTCGGTGGCGACGCGATTTCCTGGGCTGGTTCTTTTTCTTGATGTAGGGCCTCATATTTATTTTCGTGTACCACACGAAATATGGGCTTTGGGGGGGAATGGGGGCGCTTTGAAGCCGTAGCCCTAGTCCATTCCTCTTCCATCGGTGAAGTGGCTCTTGGTGATCCGGTTGCAGAGCCGGAGCCGGTCTGCGATGATCCAAACACGAATTCCTGCTCGTGCGTATCTGGATTGAATCTCCATCCAGTAGCTCCCTCCGGGAATGCCGTGGGCAGGGGCTTGTTGCGCTTAAATGTCGCTGTTCCTCTTGGTGTGCGGTGGTACGGCATTTTGAGTTATTTTGTTCTGAAACGAGAAGAAATATGTATTATTTGAGTATTATGCAAGATGCCTTGAGAAAGGCAGTTTGGGCGACGTAAGTGATTTGCGAAAGATTGCCTTGAAAAGGGCATTTGGGGCGCGTACGCCTGCTCCTGGCCAGCGGGATTTCTCCGGCCGGCTGTGAGGTGTTGGGGCCTGGCTGTGTGAACACAAGCCAGACGGGAGCAGTTTTGTGGCTATGTCTCAAGCCACGAAAAAACCACAAATTGCGCAAAATCCACAAGCTACGCAAATCGCTTCTCGGCTTTTTTCTCTCTCTCTCTCGCTCTCCTCGGCCAAAATTGCCCAAAAATTCTGACCCCGAAAAGCATTGGTACCGTATCGCGCACGTACCCCGGCCGAGCGGTACGATGTTCAGATTTTTTCTGTATACAAATTTTGCTAACAAATTAAAAAAACTAAGCAGCGACATTAAAAATATTAAATCAGTTCAACTTTACCATCAAAACAAGCGTTTTTATTTCAACAAGTGACTCCTGCCCACCAACTGCCTCACCTCGCCTAGTCTTCTGCTCCAAACCTTCTGGTGTTACCTCTTCAAGACCAGCCGGCCCTTCCTAGGAAAACCGCCAACACCAGAAGCGAGCAGAGTTGACAGCACACCCAGTGCCCAACATTCACCGAGCACCGGGTGCGGGAGGCAGATTGCAATAATTTGTGCAACGATCATCATCATCGGTCGTAAAGTAGCATTCCTATCGGTTGAAGACACGGTTTGGAACCGGCGCCCAAATCTACAGTCTTGTGCGGACTCCCGTACAGTACACTTATATTTTTTCAAAATAAATATATTTTTTTTTACTACTTAATTGTTACAACATTTCCTCTCTTCTTATTAGAATGTTAAAGGAAATAATCTGTCTTAGAATTTGATTGAAGATTTAATAAAATTTAATTGCACATTAACTAGATTTTCCAGTTTTATCACATGACTAATAAGAATCGCACATTACACATACGGCTCACACAAAAAAATCAACATCATATGTGAGAATTAAATCATTATTAGAAGTCACGAAACGTCAAATGTTTTAAAATTAGTTGTAAATATTTCATACACGTAGTGACTAAATAAAATAATACCTTGTTACACAAATGGAACATTTATATTTTATAGGTACCTGTTAATGTTTAATACGACTCTTGTAATTATTACATAAAATATTGGTTATTTAAAAAAAAAAAAAAACGACACTTTTTTACCCTTGACACTTAACTTTTTTGACACTTAACAAATATAAGGAAAAAAAAGTCCAGATAAAGTGCTTTTTAGCAGTTTGTCTAACGGGTTCTTTACATTATAAATCTTATTATATTGAATTAACAGTTACATTTTTACAATTATATGTATAAAACAAAAAATTACAGAAATATAGCAAAAAAAAATATGAAAAACATAAATAACAATTTTAAAAGTCTTTAGAATAATATATCATTGTAAGCTAATACAAATTAATTCTTTCAGTAAGCCAAGTCTTCAGTAAGTTCACCAATTGTTTCTTTTGGGCACAGTTTTTAATTTCACCAGGTAACATATTAAAACAAATGGGAATCATATAGTTTAACGTTCTTTGTCGATATTTATTTGTTTGCTTAGGTACAATAAGTCCTTCATTAAAGTTAAAACAAGTATTATGATTGTGTGCTAGCCTGTTTATATATATAAGGGGGTTATTTATGTGCTGAAATATAATTTTCTACCACAGAATTGCTCTCACAGAAAGAATTTTGAGAATTTTAAAAAGCTAAATGTATTTGCCATAATACTCTTTTTTTCAATTTTTTTTTGGTTACACTGACTATTGAATCTTCCTTCAGGAACTTGAGTCGATAACTACAGTCGATCGGTTAGGACTGAAATTTATTTCGTATATTAACTGCTTTAATGTCATCCGATTTCAGAGAAATGGGTTTATGTCCGCGCGTGTGCATTAGATTGCTACCAAAATATTGCATTGTCATCGACAACGAGTCTATAAGCCGAGTTTCAGCTTGATCGGATGTCGGGAAGTGAGTTAATTTCTGCTCCCAAGATACCTACATAACACTATGCTTCATAATTAAACATCGCCTGTGCGGTGATTTTTATTTAAAAAACGGTGCTATACTTTTTAAAATTTCTTTCTAACTCAGTGTTTTAAAAAACATCTGTGTTTGTAAAGAAATTTACTAATAAGGTACCTATTCATGTTTGTTTACTTGACAGTGTTAAGAAATTCTAATTAGAAAACAATATGTTAACAAAACATTACAATTCGTATGTAATGATTACGTAGATCTTTAGTTTTTATTTATTTCGTAAGTGTTATGTGTTACTTTATGACAGCAGGGCGGTGATTGGAGAACAGTTATAACGAATTAGTGGCAATCAGATTAACAGAGGTGGTTAATTGTAACACTTTTAACGGCCAGAATTGTTAATGGATATTCAAACGTGTCAGAAGTGAAATGCATGACGTTAATTATTTTTGTCTACTTCTCTTGAAATTGATACGCACAATTAAAATTTAATATTTTGTCGTGATAAAAGATTTTACCGCTGACGTAATACAGGTTTGTACCTACCAGTGACATGTGTACCTAATAGGAATATTATATTGCATCATATTTATAATGAACGCAAAACTGGAGCAATTGGTTTCTTAGAACAGGCAATCTACCAACCCGGAACTAATTTCGCTCGGAGATTTAAGAATAATAATAAAAATCCCTTCAACAAAGCCCTACAGTGGCAAAAAGCAGCCGGGTAGAAAACTTTATCTCCTCATTTACGCACCTCTACCACCAGTTGACTCAGGAAGAGAGAGAAATGTCCCCTGGCACAGAATAATAATTTTTTACAATACGATATATATATGAATCTATTCTTGCAGGTCTTACAAATGAATTAACAGGTTTCCCGGTAAACTTTTGGTTAATTACGAACATATTATTATACATGGTCGTAACACGTGCTCTTGAAAATCCGAATATTTATGCATCATGATAAATAAACAAGATCATTTAATTCACTTATTAGACCTGCAATCCTGTTTTTAACCGGAATTACCAATTATTTGAAGATATTCTTAATAAATTGGCAAAAGTCATATTTTTTTCTGTGCAACCTTACAAGAAGAGTTGCTTTAAATATTCTCAATTGTTGTTAGTTACTAGCGCAGACCCGTAAAAAAATGGGATATTATAATTGTAGGATTTGTGGAGTTGCAAGTATTTATAAAATAATGTTTACTTCAAGATCTTTACCAAAAATCAAAAAAAAATATATAAATTTTAGAGACGATCAGAAATTTACCTATCAAATGAATACGATTAGTAAATTAAAATTTAAACAAAAAGAAATACATTTGTCCATATGAAGCAGATAATTTGTGTTGTGACATTATAATTTAAAATAAAACAATAACTTTTACCACTCTCTTCCCAACCCCCTGCCTATTTCTTCTAACTCTTCCACTGGAACTCAGTCCAATTTTTGTAACCATGTGTAATCTAAATACAGGGTTTTCCAATAAGAGGTGTTATTTTGATATTCAATCGTAAACGATCAATGATTTCGTTGCTTGTGTGGCACGTAGCGCCGTTTCGTTGAAAGTAAACGTTGTCCAGATCAATACCATCCAATTCCGGCCATAAAAAATTAGTAATGTCCAATGACTCCGCCGGACCATAAACCGCACCAAACAGTCACACGTTGAGAATAGAGAGGCTTTTCAACAATAACTCTTAGGTTTTTCGAGCCCCAGATGCGACAATTTTGCTTGTTGACGAAGCCACCGAGGTGGAAATGGGCCTCATCACTCAAGATGATTTGCATTTGATTCACTCAAGTGAATTTTAATAATTTCAATGCGTTGTTGAAGCGTTTAACGTTCCATTTTTATTAATCAGTTATTTAGTTTCTACTTATCAAATAAGTAGAAAGTAACATCTACCGAAATAGCGGGCTATTCAAAATAACACCTCTTATTGGAAAACCCTTTATATTGAAAACACATGTTACTTGTAGATGTTAGATTTGAATATAGCCCTGAAGAAGCTACAAATATCGAATTAAAAATTATATAAATCTTTTTATACTGGCTATTTTATGTTTTGTACTGATTGTTTTTACAATCAGATCCAATTTTGAAAATCAAAGAAAATCTCAGTTCTAGGGTTCACTTCAACCAAAATTCACCAAAATTATTACCTTCTTGTATTCCCTAACTGTTGCAATATCTCGCCTGATATTTGGTAGGGTCATGTTTGCGAGTACGGGATGCCAAGGGAAAGGATTAGATTTTAAAGTCCGCTGATGGTCAGCATTATGGCACTCTAAAACTTAAAGCTATTTATTATAAACTTTATTCAACAAATTTTTGTTTTATTTTTTCTCGGTTCAAGCTTCATGGTTTTAACATAGACTTCAAAGTTCGTGCCTAGCAGCAATAAAAAATAATGGCACGGTTGAAGCATCCGTTAAATACCAATAGTCTTTTTTAATCCGGAATATTTCTATTGACATGCAATAATCGTTCAATCGTTCAATCGTTCAACAGCAATGCTCGGGTTTCTGCCAAGGTTACAAATATGGATGAACATTTTATTGTGACAAATTGTAGTCAATGCTAGGTCTTGTTGACATAATGCACTTGGCGGCCGTGCGGGTAGATTATTGATTAGGTAGGTACTTGACAAGTAACTGGTAATGGAAGGTCCGTGCCAATTAATTCCTGGAGGTTCAAGTACACTTACATAATGATATCGCTATAGTAGGCGCTGCACGTTTAATTCAATTTTTTTATTCTGTTTTATAAACACTCAGTACAAAATTAAAATGAGTACTAAACCGATTACAGGATTTTTTTTGTTATTACAAGGATCATTACCAATGACTAAATAATGAAATGTTACAGTAGGTACATTGATTATTACCTGAAAATTTAAGATTATATTTTTAATTTGACCCACTGCACGACCAATAATTTATTTTACCGCAAGATACTTATATGTACATTTATATTGAATTAGTTAAATATTGGTGAGTTATAGTTATTATTTTATTTTTATTTTTTACGTTATCCCTCCACAGGAAGACCTGAGGTAGGTAGGTGAAGGTATTTTTAGGGAAAGGAAGGAGAGGAAGTTTTGGGAAGGAACAAGGTATGACGGTTGGGTAGGAATCTAGGGATCAGTGTGTCTACGAGGTGACGGACGAATTAATATACCTCTCAGTTGGAGACCAGTTGGAGAGGTCAAAGGGTCTCCCAAAACAAGCCTCTCCCGATCTTGCACGCCATGCAGCTGGTGGGCAGGCGCATCCTGAACACACCTCACCCGATGAACCTGGGTATCCCTACTAAATCAGCAAAGGGAGCGAACCATTTGGGGTGATCTATGGCATGGCTCTGTGTCGGTTATCCAATATATGGTTCCCGGGGCGGCGGTTCCCAAACTAGTTTCCCAAATTAATCTAACGCGTGTGTAGTTCTACCTTTTCTGATCGAAATGCGACGAACTGTAAGTCTATATTTAAAAAGATCAACTAATGCAATTGCCAATACCTATCTTATCCTCGTACTAGATAAATCAATAAAATTGAAACTAGGGGTTTAGTTATTGGTTGAATAGATAGTTACGATGATTTGTAAACTGAATTGAAGAAATAAAAACAAAAACAAAAAAAAGATATTTCTTACAAATATTACGAGATTTTGTGAAATTAATTAATAAACAATGATCGGTATCCATTATGTCCGACATTGTGAAAAATTCCACGCATTTAAGCTGAAATATATTACATTCATAGTGACAGTTGTTGACAGTTCTACCTGTTTTGACAGCGCAAATGTCAAAGCTGAACAAATTGACACTGACAGGGGACTAAAATCTATGCACGAAAAAGTGTCAAAACATGCGTTGTGTGTCACCAGCATCGCACTACGTTTCAGAAAAAAGTAGAATTTTATTTGTATTTTCATGTATTTAAACATTACGATACTGTCAATAATCTTTGATGAACTCTGTCGCTATGAGATACTCATTTTGAGTGGAGAGGTTGCAAGTTCCTTTCCTACGAGCCTAGAAGAAGAATAATTAGATGTTTTCTTTAGCTCTACGTGTGTTAAGGGATTGTAACATCCTAAGTTGTATCCTATTTATAACAGTCGCGGGCGGTGACTTTTTTCCTAGAAGGGATGCTGGACATCAAATGTTTATGCTCGTACTTACTACGTACTTGATATCAAATATGCACATCTAGAAGCTAGCCCACGAATAAGATTCAATTAGGTACCGTCTAAAATTATCTCCATAAATCCATTAAGCTCCATAACACAATAATTACAGATACAAAATATCTTAAATGTGTTTTTCGTAATATTCAATAAAAATTCGACTTCATTATTCAAGCTCAAAGCAAACTGTCAAAGCAGTGCGCGCATACACACGCACTAAGAACAATCCAATGTATTATTAATAGACTATACAATTCTGTGCATTATACATATTAGCAAAGAAGTTTATGGAACGTTGGATGCTGTCATAAATATCGTATAAAGTTGACGAATGGCTAGAAGTCCAAATCTTTTTATTCTAAAATGCAAGGAATACGGAGCATTCACAGCATGTATGGACGGACCGTGCCTGATTTAGAAGTTCAATATTTAGTTTTTATACTAGAGCGGTCCCTTAAAAAAATCACAAAACATTTTCTTTAAGAAAAAATTAGATTAATTTTCTGTTAACATATTTTACTCTGTATTACTTTGAAAAATTAGTTTGACAGTTATGCGGTTGTTTATATTGATAAATAAAAATAAATAGGCAAGTACCTTCTAAGTCTTTTTCGCTTCACTGAATTAATCTTCACACAGTCCGTTCCTATTTGATAGTGATAATTACACTTAAATTCACAGCAAATTTGAATTCTTTGAACGTGAATAATTTCATGTAGGAATAACGCACATCATTGCCAACTGAAATTTTTAGATCGATTTTGTATGTCGTAAAATTACAAAGATACCTTCACAGCTATGTGAAAATGCGATTATTTAATAAATCATTATTGAGGTTAAAGATGACCGGGTGTTGAATAAAAACGATCTAAGGAAAATTTTGTCGAAGTTTCGAAAAGTTTTTAAAGTTCACGAAAGTTGGTAATTATGAATTTTGGGGGTGTCATTGTATTTAAAGAAAATTATCCTTAACTTATAAGCATCTTTAAATATATTCACCCATTGAAAAATATATTATAAATACAATATATGAAGCAATTATTGCGTGAACTACATAATAGCATATTAGTTTACGCATTTGATTTGGGATACGTTTAGGAGGTTGCGGATTTGATTCCCCATTGCAAAAGTGTTCATTTTTATTTGTGGTTAATTTTTAGGCTCAACTGACCAAAAAATAACTCTACACATCTGAACACCTTTGGAAGTTATATATGTTTAAAATAATTTGATCGGTGGTAGTTGGTCGGGCGGTTCAAAGGAACGGGTTGTATTAAATGGTGACCGGATTAATCATCACAATGATGATTCATCACATCTTTAAAAAGTTATATAAAGTCATGGAAAGTGATGAGACGAAAACTTTATTAACTGCTTAAGTAGGTTAGGTTAGGTTTAATTTTTTTTTACATCGTTTCTAATGACTTTATATCACTTTTTAAAAGTGTGTTGAATTGTCACTGTGTTGAGTTATCATGGAACCGTATTATCCAAGATGAATAATATAATTGATTGATAGTCTTTACATAGATAAATAAAAATTGATTAATAATCTTAACCTAGATAAATAAAAATGGATTAATAGTCTTTACCTAGATAAATAATAATTGATTTATAGTCTTTACCTAGATAAATAAAAGGTACATGTACCTACTTCTTTTAGAAATATCCTCAACATAAACGACATTGAAAAAGTATACTATGCTTTGTGTCAATCACAAACAGGTACATGAATACTTAACTATGGCAATAAACTAAAATTCACTGACTATTCCCTGTTTGAAAAAACTTTTTAACAGTGAAATATTTCATTTCTTCTACTTACTAAACTATACAGGATGTCCGGAGGTAAAATGCGCTAACTTCGGGGGTCATTCAACATTTTTTTTTTTTTTTAAAAGAAAGACAAACATTCCCGGGTTACTAATAACCTGACAATATTTGAAAATCTCCTACTACCACCACAGTAAGCTAAAAATGTTGCTTGTGTTGTGATGGAGGACTTAGCCAGCCGAGGAATTGAACACACTACGCCCGAGTGGGACCCAAGCGCGATGTTAACTCGGCCACCGACCGGTCATGGTTTTAGAAGTAAAAAAGATTTTTTAGGCGTGGTTCCACGTAAGCTAACTAGGTTTATTCGCTGAAGCCTTTGTGAAGAATCATTATTGAAAGCACCTCCTAGCAAATAATGTGCTATTGTATATTGTTGATGTAATAGTCCCAACGAGCCCGGCTCATGTGATTGTTTGACGTTGTTCTATTGTCCCTCGTTATATTTGTGTATCTTTCCTGAATGCAGCGGTGCATAGATTTTCCGTTGTTCTACTTTACCCGATTGTCTCTTTCATGTAATTTAGAGACACCATTATTCTAATTATTTATTTATACTAACATGTTTCCGTTGGACAGCAAAGTTAATACCATGTAAAAAGACGATTATATCATTTTAATTTTTTAATTGAAGACCTAGCGAATCTTAAACGAAATTTTGAAACTGAAAAATCTGGAAATGATATGGTCGCAACTAGGAATTGAACCCCAGGCCTTAGCCTTTCCGGGGTTGTCTTATTGTATTCAATGATTAATTATTATAATTTGAGAATTGACAGTATCTAAATTGCATTTAGTTCGTGAAGAATCTTGCGATCATACATAAAGATAGCAACCAAAGATATTAGAAGAACGAGATATGCTATGTTGGCCGCCGGACCGTAGCCGGAGTACTACCTAATTAGGGTACTTTGAACGGAATCGGGACGTGTACGCACAGAAATCTGTTCTATGTATTAGTGCGGATACCTTAGCGATGCCTTAGCGTAAGCGAAGGTGTGCAGTAGTATTGGTGAACAAAACCGGCGACACTCGGCAAAACAATTCCACTCAGTACGAACTGCGCATAGCACATCTCGTTCTTCTAATATCTTTGATAGCAACCAATAGAAAATGGGTTAAAAAATTAAAGATATTGTTGGCGATTCTTAGTCGAAGTATGATACAGTTAAATATGACCTAAGGAAAAGGGTTTGGATTAGATCAGTGGTAGAGCAGAGCCCGGCAAGGCTGATGTCCTGGGTTCAATTTCTAGTTGCGAACGTATCTTTTCCTGATTTTTCTGTTTCAAATTTTCGTTTAAGTATCGCTTATATTGTCTTCAATGATTAAATATTACCATTTGTGGTTTTACTCATTAAGTTCCGAAAATAATCATATTTAAAGCGAAGTTAGCAGGCCAAAATGGAGTACTGGTACCTATACTGATGCATGTAAGTGAGGCATAGAACTTGCAGAGAAAGGATGCATGTAGATTGAATGCTGTTGAAATGAGATTAAGAAATGGACGCTTAGATGGTTTGGGCATGTAGAGCGAATGAGCGAAGAAAGGAGTGTAAAGAGGATATATGATGTAACGAATGGTAGCAGAAGTCGGGGACGTCTGAGGAAGACATGGCACGATCAAGTGAATCAGATACTCGAGTCGGGCCATTTCAAGAGTCAGAATAATAGAAGAGTTTGTATGAGACGATGTATGAATGTGAATGAGGCAAGGAGTGTATGCTAAGATCGAGTTGTCCTCTCTACCTACCCATGCGGGAAAACGGCGTGATGGTTAGTTAGTTAGTTAATTATCACATTTTATATACTGAGCATAGTGAAGTCCCGTTTAACTTTAACGTTCCGTTTCCGTTTCAAGATGGTGGCCGTTTTAATGGTTCAGTAAATATTAATTTTTGAAATATGAAATCGTTGTGTTTATTCGGATTTTCTGATTCGCATTTTTTCAATATTATGGTACTTACCTGCCTGCCTAAATAGAGTTTTGAAAAACTATTGTCATTGAGATAATTACGTTTCTTTGGAGCAATTATATAATTCGTTCATTTAAAAAAATATATAAATATATGGTTTGTACTTAGTTAGGAAATTTTGGTTTTGATTTATTAAATAAGAGAAAATTTGGAAACCTACTTTTCGGCGCCAGATCTACTATTTGTATGAAGGGTTTTGTCAATTTTGTCTTAAATGTAGGCCTTTGTCAAATTTCTTCTATTTATATTTTAATTATTTTTCTTGTTATAATAATACAGTGCTAATAATACATCAAAAATAATTTTAAAATAATTACCCGAATTCCCAAATACATTGAGTACATCCATTATTTACTTTTAGAATGTTTGTTATAACAAAAAGTTTATTTTAAGGTTTGCCAGTCATCACTCTATTTCTAGATATTTTTCTTAATAAACAATGTATACTTACTAACAATGTGATGCTGTTTGAAGGGAATTTTTAAGGGAAGTAAGGAGAGCAAGGTCTGCTGGAGAGGTGAAAAGATCTCCTTCAACCAGCCTCTCCAAATAAGGCCCGCCATGCAGTAGGTGGGTAGACAAATCAGCCAAGACCTATACAATCTTCACCCATGAGCCCGGGCACCTCGTCCAAGTCACCAAAAGTAGCGAACCACTTGGGGTGGCCTAAGCAGGGTTGGTTATCCAATAAATGGTTCCCAGTGAGGCGGTACCCATATCTGCCTCCCGAACTTATGAACCAATATCCACTGGTAGGTATAATGTAGAATTTTATTTATTACAAGATAATACATTACAAAATAATAAAACAGTTATAATGTATTATTCCCAGTGAGCTTACAAACCTCATTTCGGGAAAGACGACATTAGATTACAATTGCAATTACAATTATGATTGACAAGACAACATAAATACAATAAATAAACGCAGATGTTATTATGGAGTTCCAAAGAAAGATGGTGTTAGTCATTAATAAAACTGTTGAGTAAATAGCTTTTAAGAGCTTTTGCCAATGTTTTTTTGTTCGTTGCCTGAAGTTTTAGATTACTAGGTAATGCGTTGTATTGCTTATGTGCAATGTATTGTAAGGAGTTAATTCCAAATTTAGTCATGTAAATAAATGACGATAAGTGTATTTGATTTTGTGATCGTGTTTTGTGCCGGTGTATGTCAGAATTAAAGACTGGTTTAGTGTTGGTATGTGAGGAGCGTTGAATTATTTGTAAACCGTACTATTTATGTACCCACCAAAAAGCTTTCCTAATTGAATTTTCTTTTATCACATGCTACCATGAGTCGTCCGTTAAATTAACATCACGTTCATTTTTCTTCATTATGTGGGCTTCTGGTTTGCGAAAGCGTTTTTTCAACTTCTTCAATTGAAACATATTTTAGCCATTTCTTTAAAGAATATTTATCTTATGTATTCCCAGAACTAAACCGCCGTTTAGACATAAAGATGATAATTTGTGAGATATTAAGGCGAATTTATCGCGTTTTATCATTTGGGATCATTTTAAACATTGATTTATTTTCGAAGAGCAAACACGTAGGCGCGTTTGCGAAGAATTCGGCAAAAAAATAAACTTGCGAAATCTAAACATTCCCGTGAGATATAATAATGATAATAATCACTTTCTTGTACTGATGTAGATATAGGGTAACTAAAGAAAAACTTAATTTTTTTAATCACTCAAGATTCACAACTTTCCGGAGTCAGTGGGATTATGATATCCCATATATGCTTATCCCAATTGGGATATTTTGTTAGGCTGACGGGAATAGGGAAGGGAAGGAGATCCGGAAGATAATGTTTTGGAAAGTGCCTTGCTATTAAATTCTGGTCATCAAACATGGCTAGGGTCATTTCAAGCAACGTTTCGATTCTGAATGTAACTACACTGGTTTTTCATCAGAACGATACTGAGAGAGTATCTACAACCCTTAAAACTGTCTGTAAACATTTTTCCCAAAGCATTTTTCCTCGTGTTTCCACTCGTCACTCATCCGAGTAACCGCCAAACCCTTACTCCAACAACAATCCAATTATCTACTGATTTATTAATGTTTTAAGTTAAAAAACAAAACAAATTAAAAATGTCACCGGAGTCGCAAAATTTCATTTTAATTTTTTACTCCAAATAATATCAGTAATCAATGGTTAAAGTAAGTCAAGTACGTCCCTTAACACCCTGTATATATAATCATGCTTTCAATTATTAGTGTAACGGTAAAAAAATTGCAATATAAAAAAAAAAAAAAATTTGTTACGAATCCACTTGTACCACGTAATATTATTTTGTGAAATCGACTAGGTAACCCCTCCGCCAAAACGTTATCCTCAGCTAGTAAACTAACGGCCGTTTTTCCCAAATTTTAGATCGATCAATCTGAGACTCCAATCAACCAAGCTTTTTTCGTTTATTCAGTAACGCCCGATTCGCCTGTTTCCAAACATTTTTATCGTTGATAATCTTAAGTAGCCCCGCCCACTTTCATTACCAATAAATGACATCAAAGTAAAAACTTTCAATGTCAAATTAATATTGATGAGTTAATATTTTACTTATTATTGATACAGATAATTTGTTTTAAGTAAAGTAATGCATAAACCAACTTTTTATATTTTTTAACAAACTCATGTAATTATATTTAAAATCAAGCATTAGCTTGAAATAATTATTATTATTTGAAATCCACCTATCTAAAAGATATCAATACAATACCAAAATTCCAAAATGTAATACCAAACAAATGCAAAATATCTATAAATATTTAGGAATAAAGTATTTCAACAACCTTCCGATTGAAATAAAGAAATTAAAGGATATTAACATACTTAAACTAAAACTGAAGTTACTCTTTCAGAAATAATTAACTAAATAATTGCCTTTTTTCCATTCATTGATATTTATTATCAGTCTATACTCATCTCCACTGTATTTAGATTTTGTCTCTTTATATATTGTTCCTATCATATATATATATATATATACTTACTTATAGCATAATGATATTCTATTTTTCTTATAATTAGTGTAACTCTCTCACCAAGCACAAGAACCAGTTTCTTCATTGGTGAGATTGCGAACATAAATATATTTTGTAATCTAAATATATTTTTTATGTACTCATATTATATCCTGTACCCACTTATATATATTAAATAAAAAAAAAAATAAAAAAAAATAATCTTGACTTTTACTGATGCTGCGAAAGAGCGAAAATACATTACTACAAATTTGACTGATTGATTGATGTTTTTCATCCGTGTGTTAACATAAAACGACAAAATAAATACCAAAAAGTAGCAAGAACTTCACGCAAGATGGGAAAATTTCTATTATGTAGTTCACAATATCATTCGGCATTTTTGACAATCGAAAACGGTTAAAAAAATCGTTGTCCATCTATGTTTGACTGTCGCCGCCTTTGTAACTCGATATTTACGTGCATTACGTTTGTCCTTTCCGCAATATCAAAAATATAAATATTATTATTGATATCTTCATCTTCACTGTCCATATTAATTAGATATTAAAAATAATAATAAAATTGGCAATTCAAAAAAGAATGCGTGAACTTTTCACTATGTTGACACTTTTTATAACAAACCCTTTTACTGAGCCAGAGGTAAATCCAGCTGTTTGGTTCCTCTAGCTTGATAGGAGAATTGCATTAGGGAGAGCGTAATTTTGCATTTGAAGAATGGTGAGCCAAAATTTTGGTTCAACAGTTTATCAGAAGGATTAGGAACAACGGCCTATGTGTTTTTTCTAAAAAAACAGTGAATCCAATTGCTGTTCACATAGTTTACAGTTAATTACATTCAATTTATTGCATCAGTTGAAACGCAGCCTTGATCTTAAGTGAAACCTTAGAAGAAGGTAATTTTTTAACGTAGTAATTCTTCAAAAAAGCATTATCATATTGATCATTGGTAGGTTAGTCCTTTTGTGGGTGGGTAGAAAGGATTGACCCCGAAAATGCACCCGCATTCAAATATCTCTCCACCCCTTCTCGCCTTTTATGCTTACTCTTGACATGATCCTACTAAATGATTCATGTTATCATTTCATGCTTCCCGGGGCATCCCGACGCCATTCGCTCTCATCTACTAGCGCGTGATATATTAACCTGACACGTTTTATATTATGTTTGCGTTTTACGTCATGTACGCGTATTTTTAAGCGTCCGTATCTAATACTTTCATGGTCTTTGCATTCTTTGGAATCCCAAATTCTCATCGATTGGCCTAAAAACCACTGGAACAATTGAATGTCTTAAATTAAACGTAATTGAAAAATGTTGTTATGCACGTTTACATCTTTCGGCATTGGCGGGGTTAGAGGGAACTGTGGGTGGGTGTTCAAAACATTTAAAGAATTTTTGATACTATCGGTGTGTACCGATATTTCAAACGTCTTCTCTTTAAAAAATGCCAGTACGTTAGACGTAGTGTACAGTAAAGATTCATAAAATGTGTTCGTCTATTTATCTACGTTAGGAAACACTGTTCTTACACAGCGAATATTATACAGATTTTTAATTATACGGCAATTTATTTTATTTTATTCTTTATGTAACATCAAAAGATCTAGTTTTTATCAAGAAATCTTTATCAAGAATGGGTAAAAAACGTACTACTCGGTCGGTCTACGGAATATATATATTTTGATGATGGGCAGCTTGAAGCTGCGACAAGTAACGACAAAGATGTGCGCGCATCGTACTGTAAAAAGCATCGCGATGTTACTCACTTAGAAAAGGGTAGGTATATAAATCCATACCGCGCATTCTTGTTCTGTTGTTGTTCAAGGGGGTTGTCCCTGTCCTTGTCTTTGTCGCTGTTCCAACACAGGCGAAATTTGTTTATATTTACAAAATATTGATGCTTTTTTGTACTTATCATATAATTCCTGTCATCAATGTTATATTGTTCAAAATTATCCTTTGTTTTCTGCTGAAATTTCATAGATGAAAGTTCACTAGATGATAAATTCTTTTATCATACACATCTTACTTATTATTTTTGCTGACGGACACTTGAGGGTCTAAAGTCCTTTTCATATATATTAAGTTTCGTTTAAAATTAAACCCTTGGTCCATCTAATACGGCGGGCCGCGCAAAGAATATTTTTTTCGCACTTTATTTTAGAATATTTGTTAGGGCAAAATCGACCATAGGTTTATTCAAAACACCAAGGTCGCGCCTCAGATATTTTTGTACACGGCTTTTCACTTACTTTGCTGAGATTCCGACTTTATTTTGGGGTATTCTGTCGTTTTAAGTGGTAACCATTTGTTATTTATTACAAGGGCGGGAAAGCTGTGGGTCACTTCAAATTTTCTCCAGTGTCGAGAAATTGTAAGAAAAGATCAGTTAAAATTAAACACAAAAATTTGGATCCGGACGGAAAAATTCCTTTATTGTGTACTCCTCATCTAGTTTAGTTTATGTCTTCGGAGCTCTCAGACGAAAAATCATTTGATTCGTACGTAATTATATTATATCATCGTCTATTAATAAAGCGTCGGCGTCCGTCCACTGGTCCACTGGTATGAATGAAATAGTGAGGTGCTTTATACAAAAACATTAAATAGAAGAGGCGTATATTAAGTAAAATGTCAAATACTTCCGCTAAAAAAAGTACAAACGTACTTGATTTAATATGATGTGGCTACGCCCTGACATTTATAAAGTACAAAATAGCACAATTTTTTTTTTAAATCACCATTAGAGTAGTTTACATATTATATTAAGTAAATTATATCTATTAGAAATACAAAAAATACTTCTCATTTTTTTATTGGTACCTACTTACCGATTTTTTATGTTAAGAAATTGTAGATAAAATTATTTAGTCTGATATAATTAAATGTCATGACATTAAATTTTAAAACCCCTGACATCAATTTATGTTAACAGCACTGGCTGGGATATAATATGTACTATATTTTTATACAAGCTTTAGACGAGAACTATTAAAAAATTGTGAAAATAAGTTCTGAAGTTATTTTAAGTACATAGATTTTCATTATACCTCTGAAAAATGATTAATTGTATAATATTATATAATTACAGAAAAAAATGAAAAGTCAATGGCTTTATATTATATATTGTAAAGATTGTGCTATAAATGTTTATTATTAGTGTTTTATAAAAGCTTTCGTTAAACACTTCGGGAAAAGTTTGCTAATTTCGGGAGGTGATTTTACGTTATGGTAGAAGTAAAAAAGATTGAAAACTTTTTTCGAAATTCTAATGTATATTTTCCCAAACTAACATATTTTTCCCTAGAGGAATATTTATTTTCCCGTACAAATAATTTTCAACAATTTTTAATTTTCAACATCTTTCTTACCTAAGAACTAGCTTGAAACATTTGTATTTTGAAAAAGTTTTTTTTTAACTTGTAAAATCATGTAGAATCACCCCCCAATCACCCTCCTGGACACCCTGTTTATTGAAAGAACCTACGTTATTTATTTATTGTTAATGTATTTAATTCGTAGAATTCATAGAATAAAGAATTTATTCTACGGAAGAACTGCATATTTTAAAATTGGAAAGGATTGGTTCATAGAATTTGTACAATTCATCAAATTTGTTGATTTCTCAAGCTCTGTGAAGGTTCTATTCAAGTTTTGTTATGACATAATTATGGGTCAGTTGTTTTACAAAACTAAAATAATAACAGAACTTGAATTGAACTTTCACAGAATTTTTTGAAATTCTTTGAAATTCTTTTGAAATTCTTTGAAATTCATGAAGAGTGTAAGTACATAAATATAATAATACGCTGTGTACAATATTTGCAAAATTATGTATTCATATATAATTAGTGTGCAATTATTGAACAAAAATATATTTTTACAAAAAAGACGATAAATTATACAACATCCGATTAAAAACCAAACAACCAAAAAAGTTTTTTTTAAATACCAAATAACATTTTTTTTATTATTTTACCAAACCAATGGGTAAATAATAAAAACATGAACATATTAGAGTGTGTGTCAAAAAGCGCACAGTCAACGAAAAATGTACGTTCGTAAGAATGCATTTAGATGAGCAGTGAAAAAAATTAATCGTAAATTCCGCTGCATCACGTTTTACACAGGCACGCTAGTCCCTTGCAGAAAACAATTATTCAACGTAACAAGTAGGTACTAAAATGAATTATCTTTTTATTGGTTGTTGCTGAATTATATCTCACACTGATGACCTGATGACTGTTGATAATGACCTTGCTGTTTATTTTAAACCAAAGTTTTTTCATTACATATACTAGTGTACCCTGCAATGTTTCGCTAATGCTGATGTCTTTTTCATTCATTTCATTCTCTTATAGCATTCACTACTGTATACCACAATGTTACTGTTAAAAAACTTCATTCCTTCGATTTAAATTTGACTCTCATTGCGGTGCAGACATATTGCTATAAGTATTCCTCGGGTGTCCTTGACTTCTTCTACCATTTAAACTAGTCGATAAACACTCCTGGAACTAATAAGAACAAACTTTGAAATTTTCATCGAAAATTGTGGACTACTTTTCGAGTTTTGAGAGCACAAATATACGAAGGCTGATATTTTATATATATACTAGCTGACATGTACCCGGCGTAGCTGGGAGTTATCCTTCGGACATATAACTTTATTATAAAACATCGACTTTTCTCTACTTTCTATAAATATAATTTGCACGTATTATATATGCAAACCTTTCGGAAGAAATTTTCCAAATCGTAGTGAAAACCCTATTAAAATCAGGTTCTTGGTTAAGAAGAAATAAGCGCACAAACAAATAGATGCGGATAGCGACATTATTTTATACTATTTAGTTAGTTTGTGAAAGCTTTTTTAGGTAGACAGTATAAAAAATATCGGATTTCCTCTTTTTTGGCAAATCTTTCGAACTCTAGAAGTACAATTATTACAGCAAACGAAGCGATGCTCATTAAATTGAAGTTTCCTGTGCAACTACGATTTGACGATGGACATTTGCCATTGTACGGCTGAGTGCCGCATCCACCGTCCACTCCAAAAGAGCCTTGCTTCAAATGTTCGTTTTAGGTTTCCAAGGCAAAGTGGTTTGGAAAGAATATTGTTTGAATATGTATATTAACTAACTGGTAGCAGGTATCAGAAATCGAGGACGCTCGAGGAAGACATTGCACGAGAGACATTGCAAGTGAATCAGATACTTGAGTGGAGCCATGTCAAGAGTCAGAATAATAGAAACGTATGTATGAGACGATGTACGAATTTGAATAAAGCAAGGAGTGTGTGTCAAGACCGAGTTGTTTGGCGGTCTGTTCTGTTCTCTCTGTCTACCCCTGCGACGAAACGGCGTGATTGTTAGTTGGTTAATTAGTTAACTAGCAGGTAAAAACCAGAACATACGTGGAATTCTGGAATATTAAAACCCCTTCAGTTCTTTTAACATTTTTGTTCAGCTTGCAATGATTTCTATGTATTTCAAATGTGTTATGTACATCTTATATATTTTTTTTAATTTTCCATAAGATTAAACACTGTTTTAGAAACAAGATAAGATTCAGCGTGCAATGTTTTCTATGTATTTCAAATGTGTTATGTACATCCTATATATTTTTTGAATTTCCCCAAAGAATAAATACTGTAATAGAAACAAGATAAAATTATCTTTCCGATGTTTATATAAAAAAAATACGAATTCATTATGTATGTATTTAAAATATCAACATTACTAATTCTAAATGATACAATTTTAATATCAAACGTCAAAAACTTTGTCAAAAACGCTTAGCCTCAGTCCGATTCGAGCCGCGGTCAACAGTGGTTGTGTGTACCTTACTATTGCTGAGTGCCGTTCGCCCGTTCCTACGCTGCGTACAGATAAGAGATTATTGTTACATTTTATTTAATATTGTTTATCGTTTACCTATTTGTTTGCATTCCTGCTTACGGCTAATCCGTTTTTGTTTGTACAGTCAATGAAATAGACTGCGTATTATTTTTTCAGTTTAATTTTTAAAAGTTAAGTTTTTTTTTATATAATGGAGGAAGACGAAGATAGACCTCCCGACCCAGGGTCGATATTGGATTTTTCTGATTCGGAATCTAATACGAGCCAGGTTTCTATTACGCTCCCATCTCGTAAACGACGACCATCGCAAAGCCTTCACATTCCATCGAAAGTTAAATCTATACCGCCGGTTCAACAAACCTCGACCCCTAACGACCTTAACACCAATAGTAACATCCAGCCAAGTACTTTAACTAGCGATAATGCAAAAAGTACTGAATTACTTTATCCTGCTTCAGCTTCCGGTCCATTTACCGTTAATGTTCAGAGAACTGAACAGGGAAAACTTATTCATCCTTTAGATTTTGGAAAATTCGTATTTGACTCAAAAAATAATAACCTTGGTATTGTTAACGGTTCAATTAAACCGGAAGGGAGATATAAATTATCTATCGAGTTTAACACTGCCGCTTCCGCAAATGGATTTGTAAAAAAAATTGACTCGCTCTCAAATCATAAATATAAATCGTTCATCCCTACATTTAACCTTTCGAGAATGGGTCTTGTGCGAGGAATTCCCTCGGAGATCCCAGAGGCTGAAATTGTTGATGCTTTGAATAATTCTCACGGAACCCCAAAAGTATTAAAAGTACGTCGACTGAACTACAAGGATTCTACTGACGGAAACACGATCTGGAAACCTTCCCAGTCTGTTGTTGTTACATTTGAGGGACAATCCCTACCGTCTCGTGTGTTAATTTACTATACCTCGCTTCCCGTCGAAGTTTATAAATTTCCAACAATTCAATGTTTCAACTGCTGCCGGTTCGGACATTCGAAATCTGTATGCCGCTCCCCCCCACGTTGTTACTATTGTGGAGAAGCTCACCCATTTGATCAATGTCCGAAATCTTCCAATGATCCCATTTGCATTAACTGTTCGGGTGCACATACCGCGGTCAGTCTAGCCTGTCCGGAATTAACAAGACAGAAGAACATAAAACATAAAATGGCTACCGACAACATTTCGTACTTCCAGGCCTCAAAGTTAATCTCTCCTGCGAAAAAATCATTCGCAGAGATGACATCGTCCTCAGCTCCATTCCAAACAACCACCTTTTTAAATTCAACATCATCTTCTCACAGAAAAACCATTCTCAAGCCAGTCAAACCCAACCCAAAATATACACCTTACCTTGATAAAAAACAATTGAATAATATTTTGGCCAGCCCGAATGGGAATGCCAAATCCCAGACGCCCAATGGGTGTGCCATTAATGGTAATTCTTCCCCTCCTGCTCTCCCCGAAATAATGAATAATAATTCTGTTAGAAAATAGAGTTTAGTGTAGCTTTGCATAGATGTCGCTATATGTAGATACTTGAGCTGATGTTTATGTTAGGATAGTTTTTCATAGATGTCGCCATAGATTCTTCCCTGTTAAAGGTTAATAAATAGGTTGATTTATCATTTTTATGTCTCTTCTGCAATAAACATTTCTGGCGAAATAAGTGGGTTTATATTTCTACCTTGATCCAAAATTATACATTGGACCTTCGTGCCGCATCCGTATTATCGATTGAATCGCGGATGATAAAAGAACCAGCAAACATCTTCAACATCCAACATCAGAGGGGATCTTCAGAAAAACGGGCAAGTGACCATATCCCATATACCTACCTTATTTTCCCAGGCAGGAGAGCATGATTTATTACACAGCCGTATTTCTTTATTTGTTTTAAAATTGAATCGGGCTGATTGTTACCAAGTGTTGTTTGAATTGATTTTATACCCATCATCGAAATTGTAGTAAGCAATAATAATTGTTACAACAATATAAAAAGAAGTTAGAATACAAAGCAAGTATTTTAAATTTCTTAAAAGATTTATTACGAGCGGTTATATTTGAAAATCCGTTAGTTTAAATTTCGAAAGTTACCGCGAGTCGGTAAAAACACCAACCCAGCCGCGAAGCAAGCTGACGCATGCGCGGTGGAGATTGTGGAGAGAATAACAATAGTGTCAAATTGTTTTCTTTTTGACAGCCATCGAGCTGTTGCATTTATAAAATTCAGATAAAATTCATTGTTTATCGGTTAATTAGTAAAGTTCTGTGATCAAGGACAGTGCACGTGTAGTGATTGATTACAAGTGATTATCATTTGACAATACGTTCTGTGAATACCTCCATTCTTGATATTTAAAAATGGATCTCAAAACTTTGATTAACCAGCGTGGAGTCTGCAAGGCGAAATTAACTAGGTTCAATGAATATATAAACGGTGATAATTTGTCGCAATCTGAAATTGAAGTCAGATTGAAGAAACTTGAACCAATTTTAGACACCTTCGACTCATTACAAGATAACATAGAAGCAATTTCGCCGGAAGAATTAACCAAAACAGAAAGGCAAGCATTTGAAAATTTATATTATAATATTGTTGCTAAGGCTAAAGATAAATTGTTAAATAAAGTTCAGAATACAACATCACATAACATACGTTTGCCTATACTTGAGTTGCCAAAATTTAATGGGAGTTACGAAAAATGGTTGAATTTTCGGGATACTTTTGTTGCTTTAGTTGAAAATAATCCATCTTTAGAAGTTATTCAAAAATTGTATTATCTGCGATCATGCCTCGAAGGTGACGCAGCTAAATTATTAACCTCACTTCCAAATAACCAGGAGAACTATCATACTGCATGGGAGATGTTAACTTCTCGCTATCAAAATATAAAAATTATTATACATAAGCACGTTGAAGCATTATTCAAATTACCTGAAATAAAATTTGAAAATTCCGTAGCATTAAGGAATCTTATCGATGAATCCGAATTACATTTAAAATCGTTAAATAAGTTAAATATACCCACCGAAAATTGGGATATCATGTTAATATATTTATTGTCGCGAAAACTAGATAGTGAAACTCGACATCATTGGGAAGTATTTGCCACAAAAGAGAATCTACCCACATATAAAGAGTTTATAAAATATTTATCAGATCGAGTTCAGATTTTAGAATTTGCTGGGATTACTGAAGGAAAATTTAATCAAAATAAAACTTTTCCTTTCAAATACCGAAAAGAAGCTATGATTTCTTTAACGCCTCAAATGACAAAATGTATTATTTGCAAGGGCGATCATAAGGTTTATAATTGTAAAAAATTTTTAATATTAAATACTAAGGATAGAATTATAAAGATACGTCAAGTAAATGCGTGTTTGAAATGTTTGTGCTTGGGTCATAAGCTAAAAGAATGTAAAAGTAAATACAATTGTCGTATATGCGAAAATAACTCGCACAATACTTTGTTGCATTTAAAAAAGGAAACAGATAATTCGAAGTCTCAGGATAGGGATTCACCATCAACATCAAATAATGAACCTTTAGTTACAAATCACTCTACGAAAATATCTAATAGTTTTGTTTTGTTATCTACCGCCGTTATTAAAGTTTTGAATAATAACGGAAATTTGATTAAGGCTAGAGTTTTATTGGATAGTGGTTCTCAGTCCAATTTTATAACAGAAGAATTTGCAACAAGGTTGCAATTAAAACCCAAAAGGGCAAACATACCGATTACCGGAATCCAAAACAAAATATTGAATATTAAAAATAGCATAAATTTAAGAATTTTCTCGAACTATTCACCGTATGAAAGAGACATAGAATGTCTCGTTTTGAAAGAGGTAACAAGTCATCTGCCGCAAATTTCTTTTCAGAGAAAGGATGCCAACATACCTGATGGTCTTCAGTTAGCGGATCCTGCCTTCTATGAAACAAGCTCCATAGATATGCTACTAGGAGCGGAAACCTTTTGGGAAATTATGAAGCAAGATCAACTTCGAAATGGAGACTCAGGACCCATATTACAGAGAACTGAATTCGGATGGCTGGTGTCAGGACCCATCGTCACAACAAAAATAAAAAGGCCAGTAAAATCTTGTCAACTATCATTAAATATAATCCATAAACAGATTGAAAACTTCTGGAAATTAGAAGAATTCCAACCGGTGAAGCACCGGAGCCATGAGGAGCGAGCGTGCGAGGAGATTTTCAAGGACACGTATAAAAGGAATGACAATGGTCGTTTCATGGTAAGCTTACCACAGCGCCCCTGTGTTAAGCAGTTGGGAGAAACGCTGCCTATGGCGGAAAAAAGACTTTGCAATTTGCAAAGGAAATTTTCTTCAAATCCTGACCTGATGAAAAAATATAAAGAATTCATGCAGGAATATATAAACTTGGGTCACATGACCCGGTGCGAAGCACCTTCTAATAAAGATTGTTATTTTTATTTGCCACATCATGCAGTATTGAAAGAATCGAGCACTACCACTAAGACTCGAGTGGTATTTGACGGTTCAGCAAAATCATCCAATGGTATATCGTTAAACGATGCTCTCATGATAGGACCTGTTTTACAGAAAGATTTAGCCGCACAATTGATATGTTTCAGAAAACACCAGTACGCGATAACAGCCGACATTGAGAAAATGTACAGGCAAATATTGGTGCGACCCGAAGACAGAGATCTACAGCGAATAGTATGGAAAAATTTCCCGGAGGAGGAAATTCAGCATTATCGACTTAACACCGTTACCTACGGTCTGGGGCCGTCATCATTTTTGGCAACTAGATGCCTCCAGCAGCTGGGAAATGAAAATATATCATCAAACCACAAGGTCAGTCAGATTATAAAGAATAATTTTTATGTGGATGACTTAATTACTGGAGATGAAACTGAAGAAAACTGTTTAATAATTAAAGAACAACTAATATCTATCATGGCATCCGCGGGAATGAACTTAAGGAAATGGCGGTCGAATTTGCCCTCATTATGTTCGAAGGAAAAAAGCATGTCAGATATGATTATTAGTACAGATTCAAATGACAACAAAATATTAGGCCTGTCTTGGAACAATCAACAGGATAATTTCTTATACACCGTGAAGTTATTAAAAAATCCAATTAATAGCAAACGACAAATGCTGTCATGCATTGCGTCCATATTTGACCCGTTAGGATTAATAGGTCCTGTTACTGTTATTGCTAAATTATTGATGCAAAAATTGTGGCAGGCAAAGGTTCAATGGGATGAGCCTATTCCATATGATATGTTGAAGACATGGGAAGCATATGTGAATGAACTGCCTCAATTAAATAATTTAAGAATAGGTAGAAAGATAATATGTCAAGATCATGTAAATTTACAGCTACATGGATTTTGTGACGCCTCAGAAAAGGCATATTCGTCCTGTGTTTATATGGTGTCTACTGACAAATTGGGTAAGAAGTACTCCAATTTGATAAGTCCAAATCACGGGTAGCGCCTTTGAAAAGTGTTTCTCTACCCAAGTTAGAATTATGTGGAGCCGTATTACTGACAAGACTAGTGAATTACATTAAAGATGCTCTATGTACTCCGGATATACCTACTACATACTGGTGTGATTCCCAAATAGTACTGTGCTGGATCAGGGATCAGCCAGTAAGATGGAACACTTTCGTTGCTAATAGAGTGGCGGAAATCCAGGAAACCAGTCAGCCGGAGCAATGGAACCATGTACGGTCGGAAGACAATGCAGCAGACGTGCTTTCCAGAGGAATCTGCGTTTCACAGTTATTAATTTCCAGCATTTGGTGGCATGGTCCAGATTGGCTGACGTTGGATTCAGCGTGCTGGCCAAATTCCAACTCATTTTGTATTGATCCACCAGAGATCAAAACAAGCTCGGCACTGTTGTCTGCTGTGAAACAGGACTGGGACATTTTTGATAGATATTCCAATTTTTCCAAATTACAGAGAGTAACAGCATACATTAATAGATTTATTTTTAATTGTAGAAACCCTTCGCAGCGCCGCTATAGTAAATTGACAGTTAGTGAGTTGGAAAATTCAGTAAACAAATTAATATCTCGGGCGCAATCATACTGTTTCAGAGACGAAATTCGAGTTTTAAATAATGGAGGTAATATACCTAGGAATAGTGCACTAAAGTCATTAGATACTTTTATTGAAAGGGATCTAATTCGTGTGGGGGGAAGGCTCTCCAAAGGTAAAATGGTAACCGAAGGCCAGCAGCACCCAATTTTGTTACCTTCGCATCATAAATTAACAGAGCTAATTGTAAAACACTATCATTACTTGAACTTACACTCGGGAACGCAGTCATTATTGGCGTTGATTAGAATGAAATTTTGGCCGATTAAGGGAAGGAATGTTGTAAAAAAGATAATAAAAAAATGTATAATTTGTTATAGATGTAATCCCAAATCCGAACAGCAGTTGATGGCCGACCTACCAGCTGAAAGAATAACTGAATGTAGGCCATTTCAGATAACAGGAGTGGACTACTGTGGACCAATATTAATAAAGTCGGGTATTCACAGAAAATCACATAGCGTTAAATCATATATTTGCTTATTCGTATGCATGGTCACTAAAGCCGTGCACTTAGAAGCTGTGCTGTCCTTGAGCGCAGAGAGTTTTTTAAACTCTTTGAAACGGTTTATCTCGCGTCGTGGTAGACCAAGCAAAATGTTCTCGGACAATGCAACCAATTTTAAAGCGGCTAATAATGAACTAAGAGAAATTTATAATTTTTTAAATATGTCTAATGATAAAATTGATAATTATTTATCCACATTAGGAATACAATGGCAATTTATACCAGCTCGTGCGCCGAACTTTGGGGGGCTCTGGGAGGCTGGGATAAAGTCAGTTAAGCATCACTTAAAAAGAATAACCAGTATCGCTTCATTAACTTATGAAGAGATTAATACGGTGTTGTGTCAAATTGAATCTTGCTTAAACTCCAGGCCACTGTCTCCCTTATCAAATGATCCTTATGACCTTAATCCCTTGACTCCTGGTCACTTTCTAATAGGAACTAGTTTGGCGGCGATTCCAGAACAAAATTTAGAACATATCACATTCAATCGATTAAACAATTACCAAAAACTAATCCAGATTGTACAACTTTTTTGGTCGAGGTGGCAGAAGGAGTACTTAGCAGAACTTCAAACCAGAAGCAAATGGACCAATAGGAATCAAAGGCAGATGCGGTCTGGCGACATGGTCGTAATAAAGGAGGACAACGTCCCTTCTTGCTACTGGAGACTGGGACGTGTGAGCGCCGTTCATCCTGGCGCTGATGGAAGAGTTCGCGTGGCGACCATCATCACGTCGAAAGGCATCATCCAGAGGGCCATTTCAAAGATCTGTCTGTTGCCAATAGATGACAACGAGGAGCTGAAAATGTCGACACCCCCACCCAACGGACCAGACGCTGAGTAAGCGCAAAATAAAAAAAAGGTTTTGTGCAAAACAATATAAAAAGTTTCGTGATAAAAACAATATAAAATTTTTGTGTATTATCATAAATAAAAAAATAATAATAATAAATTAAAAGAAGATAAGGAAGAAATAATAATAAATAAAAGGTAAAAACAGTGCATAAAAAAGTGGATAACAATAAAACTTGCGAGTTTGATAAAAAATACTAAGAAAAAATGAACGCTTATAAACCGAGATAGCCTGCTGGCTATATGTAATTTCAAACTACACAAATACATCTGAAGAACTAATTATAAATGTGGTAATGAACTATAGAAAAACACAAACCCTTAAGAAGGATGACCAGGAAACCAGCGCTCCATGTTGTGTTGTCTATATTATTTGTTTTATGTTTGATTATTGTTATGATTTCTGTTAGAACAAGGTTATTGGAATTATCTTAGTTGTTAAATTATAGTATAGAATAGCTTAGTGAATTGCATGAGTTTGATTTGAACGAAAGTAATAATTTTAATCTCATAATTAATTTGTATAATTTTAGTTAGTTTGAAATTGTCATTTCGTTTTTAGAGTAGTCTTATGTTTAAACTTATGCTTAGAAATAGGTTGCCTATTATTTCAAATATTCATTGTTAATCAATTTTTAGTATTAACAATTATAGTTAATAATTACTATTTTTCTTTCTTCCAAATTAATTTTGGCATATATGTAGATATTTAGCTGCTTAATTTTTATTCTTATGTTTTGGGGTTTGTTTCAGAAAAAAATGACCTCCAATCCTTTTTTCGGGGGGAGTTTATGTTAGAAAATAGAGTTTAGTGTAGCTTTGCATAGATGTCGCTATATGTAGATACTTGAGCTGATGTTTATGTTAGGATAGTTTTTCATAGATGTCGCCATAGATTCTTCCCTGTTAAAAGTTAATAAATAGGTTGATTTATCATTTTTATGTCTCTTCTGCAATAAACATTTCTGGCGAAATAAGTGGGTTTATATTTCTACCTTGATCCAAAATTATACAAATTCTTTTATACACACTTTAATTACCCTTTTAATTTCTATCCTTACAAACAACAATACTGTACCGTCCAACGCTGCCGATTACATTAAATCTTTATTATCCTGCCTCCCCAATGGCTTCGAAACTGAACAAAATCCTTCAGTGGAACAGTAGAAGCCTCTTCGCTAACAAATCTGACCTAATTCAATTACTCAACGAACACGACGTTTCAGTAGCCGCCATTTCGGAAACGTGGTTAAAACCCTCCTTTCACTTAAGAATTCCAGGTTATTATTGTCTCAGACACGACAGACCGGATGGTAAAGGCGGCTCGGCTCTGATAATCCAAAATTCTATCCCTTTTAAAGAAATTAATATTCATACTCCCTCCGACGATATCCAGATAATAGCAGCTGTCTTATCTGATATCACAATATTGTCAATATATATTCCTCCCTCTACGACTTTTATTGAAATTGAATGGACACCAATCTTAAGCCAGATTTGTTCCCCTTATATGATTCTTGGAGATTTTAATGCACATTCCCCTTCTTGGGGTAGCGAAATAACAAATCGTTCTGGCCGCAATCTTTTAAATTTTATTGATACCCATAACCTATGTTTTTTAAATGACGGATCTCCAACCAGATTCACCCCCCCTCATCAACGGAAAAGTGCTGTTGATATATCTCTTTGTTCGTATTCGTTAGCATCTAAATGCTCTTGGGACATCCTAAACGATCCCCTCTCTAGTGATCATTTCCCAATTATAATCCGCTTTCACCATCAATTTAACACTTATTCCCCCCCAGTTAAAAATAATCTCAAATTTAGAACGAAAGATGCGAATTGGAGCACTTTCTCTTCTGAACTAGATAACCTTATTAATTTTTGGAGGCGTAAGTGCAGTACGCCTTGGATCGGTATGTGTGTGGGAGTAAATGCAGAGCAATAAGGCGAACACGTCTGATAGGAAGCTAGTGCGTTTATTAACTAAAGTCAAACAGGCAGTACAGGGTAATATATAATATGTTGTGGCGAGGGGAGCGGGGCGTGACGTAGCCGCTACATAGTGGAGAGGGGAGCGGAGTATGACGTAGCCACTACATGCCTCCCCCCCTAGTGAAATGGTCGTAAAATTTCACGAACAACAAACAAACAAAACAAAAAAAAAAAAAAGGAAAATACACATTACAAAAATTTTGGGTTGTACACTTTTTTTCACAATATTTTTAAAATCACTTTTCACAGCACAGGATGTTGACGGGGAAAGTTAACAGGATTGTCCCCTGCTTCACCTCGACCTGTAATCCTCTCCATGATGCTTTCGTCTAAAGGTTGAAATTATTAATGAACATTCAGGAGAAGCGTACTGGTTTTTTTAAAGTTCGTCCGGCCCGTGTAATGTATTTTGCTGACGAGGGCACGGGTACAGGGTCACTGTTCGTTTGGGTTGACAGTCTAGTCGGTCTGTCTACAGCTGACTCAGTAGTTGGTTTGAAAAATGTATGATCAGCTGGTTTACTTTCGTTAGAAACATTTACTGGTTGAAAGAATGCCGGTTTAAGTCTATCAATTGATACGTTGACCTTTTTTGAATTGATAATAATGCAAAAATATTTCTCTTTTCGTTTGAAAACCTCGTACGGACCTTTATATGGTGGAGTAAGCGCTTTCTTTGCTTCATTCCTAAGGAAAACATGGGAGCAAGTTGTTAACTCAGGGTGAATAAAAATGTGTCTTCGGTCTGTAATGACTCTTCCCTCTGGCCAAGATACATTTTGGAAATGGTCCATCAGTCTTCTGCTAAAATCTGTGTCGTTTATTTTCGGCTTAGAAGGCACGAAAAAATCTCCAGGTAATGCTAAAGATGTACCATACACCATTTGTGCTGGGCTGTAGCCTTTATCATCCTTGACGGCTGATCGAAGGCCTAATAATATGATTGGCAATTCATGTGCCCACTGTGCGTTATCTTGGCATTTTGCCATGATAGCAGCTTTGAGAGTGCGATGATAGCGTTCTACTTTGCCGTTGGCTTTCGGGTTATAAGCGGTAGTGTGAATCTTTTCGATGCCGAGTTTCTTTAACAGCTGGTTAAATAAGTCGGACTCGAACTGCCTACCTTGATCAGTAGTAATAAAAGTCGGACATCCAAATCTTGAAATCCAATGAATGATCAGAACGTCAGCTATCGTTTCGGCGTCAATATTTTTAACCGGAATTGTTTCTGGCCATGATGTCTCTCTGTCTACCATTGTCACACAATATCTGTTTTCTTGCGAAATTGGAAGCGGTCCGATAATATCGATGTGTAAGTGTTCAAATCGTGACACGTCATGGAATTCCCCAAGCGGTGATATTGTGTGCCTACTAACTTTTGCTTTTTGACAAAACAAGCAATTTTTTACCCACACTGCTACATCACGGTTCATTGCGGCCCAAAAATATCGCTGCGTTATCAAATGTCTAGTCGCTTTGATGCCAGCGTGACTCATATTATGAACGGAGTTCAACGCCTTTTCGCGGAATTTCAATGGTAGGTATGGCCTTACACGAGCTGTTGATACTTCGCAAGTTATTTGGCAATTTGAATTTGGCATAATAATCAGTTTAAATTGTAAATTACTCTGCTTTTTCAGCTGTTGTAACTCTTCGTCTTTATTTTGTTCATCTGCGAGTTCCTCGTTATCGAACAAGCTAGGTAAGGTAATTTCTTGAATTCGTGAAAGTGCGTCTGCGACTGGGTTCTCATCTCCACGCACATATTTAATTTGGGAACAGAACTGTGAAATGAAATCAAGTTGTCTGATTCTTCTAGGTGTGTCGGATGTTGAAAATTTCTTTGTAAGGGCAAAAGTAAGAGGTTTATGATCTGTAAAAATTATCAGCTCTCTTCCTTCCGTCATGCTGCGGAAGTGTTTGATCGACATGTAAATAGCCAAAAGTTCGCGATCATAGGTGCTATATTTTTGTTGCGTTTCACTCAATTTCTTTGAGAAAAAACCTAAAGGTTGCCATCTGTTGTCAACTCGTTGTTGTAGGACAGAACCGACACATGTTTCGGACGCATCTGTCATGAGGGCTAATCCTGCGTCAAGAACCGGATGAAACAGTGTAACCGTGCTTTTTAGGCTCTCCTTGCACTGTTGAAATGCCTCATTTGCGGCTGCTGTCCATTCAATTGGTGTTTTGTCTTTCTTTTTGGAGTTATGTAAGAATGCGTTGAGTGGGCCTTGCATTTGTGCAGCTTTAGAGATAGAACTGCGGTAAAAATTTACCATCCCCAGGAATCGACGTAGTTCTTCGATAGTGCTTGGTTTAGGAAAATCGGCAATAGCCTTGACTTTTTCTTCACTAGGGGTAACTCCATCACTTTTTACACAGTAGCCGAGGAAATTGAGCTCTTTTTTTCCAAACTCACATTTGCTTGCGTTAATTGTTAAACCAAATTCGTCCAAGCGGGATAATACTTGTTGAAGATGTTGCATATGTTGTTCTTCGTTTTCTGACGCTATTAGTATATCATCCAGGTATGCAAAAACGAAGTCGAGTCCACGTAATATCATGTCTATGAACCTTTGAAAAGTCTGACCCGCATTGCGGAGGCCAAAGTTCATCTTAGTGAACTCGTATAAACCAAAAGGAGTTAAAATTGCTGTCTTGGGAATGTCTTCTGTAGCGATTGGAATCTGATGATAAGCTCTGCATAAATCTAATTTCGTAAATATTTGTCGCTTGTGAAGTGCATAGGTGAAATCTAATATGCGAGGGATCGGGTATCGGTCAGGGATCGTATTTCCATTCAATAGGCGATAATCGCCGCAGGGTCGAATTGCGCCACCCGCCTTATCTACGACGTGTAAGGGGTTCGCCCACGGACTGTTGGATGGTTGACAGATTCCGAGCTCGAGCATGTGTTCAAATTCCTGCTTGGCGGCCTTATACTTGGTTGGATTTAATGGACGTACCTTTTCATGTATGGGTGGGCCTGTAGTCACAATATGATGACAGATATCATGTTTCGGTGCATTTTTCAAAGATTCCGGTCTTGTCAACTCGGGGTACTTCAATAATAACTTGTGATATGGGTTGTTTATGTCTACTGCGTAAATTTTTACGTTCGGATCCTTTGTAATAGATGTACTGGTGGTTAGGGTTGTCACCTTGTCTACCAGTTTTCTTCCATGTAGATCTACGAGTAGCTGTTTGGCCCGAAGAAAGTCTGCTCCGATGATAGATTGTTTGACGTCAGCGATGATGAAAGTCCACCGGAGTGGTCTGCGTAGTCCTAAGTCAAGAATCAGGGATTTTTCACCATACGTATTAATTTTTGTTCCATTTGCTGCATACAGTTTGTATTCGGTAGGTGTTGATTTGGAAAATTTTCGAGCTGATGAAACGGAAATGTCAGCGCCGGTATCGATTAAGTATCTAATACCACTTTTACGGTCGGTAACACATAATCGAGATGTATTATCAACGCCAACTATCTCGATCGCGGGCGTCAATTCTCGTTTTTTGTCTTGTACGTACACTGATCTTGGCACTTCTGCGCCCTGGAACCGAATTTGAAATGGTACCAGCACAGATAGTTGGGATCTCCAGGCTGTGGTGCACGGGGGCGATTTATGGAAGTTGACTGGCGAGCTCTGGATGTTGAACGTTGTCGCTCGCGGCCCCGTGGTTCCCTTCGTAAGCTGGCTATCTCCATTTGCAGTTTTTCAATCGTCCGAGTCAGCATCTCAATGGCCGTTGATGGTTGGGTTTTAACCTCGGCTACCTCGGAGGTTCTGGTGGTCTCCAGTGTTTTGTCGGCGATTTGTGCCAGCTTCTCCATGTCTTGTACCTCGCAGACAGTCAGAACGGCACGAACGGTTTGCGGGAGACGTCCTAGCCAAAGAATCCTGAGCGTCTCGTCCGAGAGTTTGTTTATTGCCAACTCTCTCATTCGTCGCAGGAGTTGTGAAGGCTTCTGGTCGCCTAGTTCAAGTTCTCCAAGGAGCTGTTGGAGTTGCTGGGTTGCTGACTCTTCATATACCTGAAGGAGTCTGGTCTTCAGCGCCAGGTATTTGTTTTCCGCCGGGGGGTTGTTAAGAATATCACTGATTTGTCGCAGTTCGTTTTTTCCTAGCTTTGCGACAAGGATTAAGTAACGATTCTCATCACTAATTTTTTGTGGAGCTAAAATTGCCTCCAGCTGGTGAAACCAAAGCCGTGGTTGTTCAGCCCAAAACTCCGGAATTTTTGTATTGAGAGAAACCGTATACACTTCGGGCTCGGAGGCAGCCCTGGAACCGCTACTTGCACTGTATGCCATTTCTACACTCGCGCTGACTCACTCTATTGTTCCAAGTTCCGAGAAAATATTGCACTGATGCAGTGTTGTGTTATGCTTCCTTATCACTCTATTGTTCTCACACACACACTGTTGATCACGTCGGGGTCACCACTTTGGAGGCGTAAGTGCAGTACGCCTTGGATAGGTATGTGTGTGGGAGTAAATGCAGAGCAATAAGGCGAACACGTCTGATAGGAAGCTAGTGCGTTTATTAACTAAAGTCAAACAGGCAGTACAGGGTAATATATAATATGTTGTGGCGAGGGGAGCGGGGCGTGACGTAGCCGCTACATAGTGGAGAGGGGAGCGGAGTATGACGTAGCCACTACAAATTTAACAAAATCGTCCCCGGGAGACATCAGAATGCAATGTGAGACGTTTCCTTCTATGGTTGTAAATGCAGCAGAAAAATCCATCCCGAAACGCAAGGCGAACATTAAAATAAAACACTCTACTCCGTGGTGGGACGAGGAATGCACTCGCTCCGTCAACTCTCGAAAAATAGCAATTTCCTCTTTTCGTAAGTGTATGTCACTAGAAAATTTTTTATCAGTTAAAAAAGCCCAGGCAGAAACCAAACGAATTTTGAAAAATAAGAAGCGCGCTGGATGGCGGAAGTTCTGTGAGAACCTGTCTCCGGAAACTCCCCAGTCTTCAGTTTGGTCTAGCTTAAAAAAATTTGGATCATCGTATTCTCCGCCAAGAATCAAACATATATCAGAAGAAATTCTTATAGGATTTGCGGATAAAATAGCCCCCCCATCAGTTGCCGGATGTGAAGAAATGCCTTCTATTAAGCCGTATCCATCTCACTCTAACTGGCTAGATGCTCCTTTCTCCATTGATGAGATGAAACGAGTGATAAGAGCCCTTTCTGACTCTGCTCCGGGTCCCGATGGAATATTTTATAGTTTCATTAAATCATTTTCCGATATGGCGGTTGAATATTTCTTATCTCTTATTAATAATATGTTTGAAACAGGACTAATTCCGGATGTTTGGAAAACTCAAAAAATCATTCCCATTTTAAAACCTGGAAAAAATCCATCTGAAATTTCGTCTTATCGGCCTATTGCTCTTTCATCGTGTTTGATGAAAGTAGCGGAGCGTTTGATAAAAAACAGACTAGAGTGGTTTGTTGAAAGTCAAGATATTATCTCACCAAATCAGTATGGTTTTCGGAAAAAGAAATCTACAATGGATAATTTAAGTTTGTTCACAACTGATATCCGAGTTTCTCAATCCCTAAATTCCTATACATTGGCCACATTCCTTGACCTTTCATCAGCTTACGATGATGTTTTACTGAATGTTTTGAAAGAAAAGCTAATTAAAAAACAAATCCCCCCGAAACTAGTCCAATTTATTATTAATTTGCTCACAGATAGGTCCATTATTATTGAGTCTTCCTCTAAATGCTTAAGACGCAAACTATGGAGAGGTTTACCACAGGGTTCTGTTATCAGTCCTCTGTTGTTTAATATTTATATAAGCGACCTAGACTCAGTAATTCCTTTTTCTATCAAGCGACTTTACTTTGCGGATGATATCCTTATATATTTGTTACATAAAAATATTATTCTTGCAGCTAAGGAAATGAATTTGGCTTTACAATATATTAAAAGCTGGTTGTCAATAAATGGGATGAATCTGGCGGCATCTAAAACAAGGGTCGTAGCTTTCACGCGCAAAAGAAAAATTCCCCACTTCTCAATCTCTTTTGATAATGTGCCTCTACAAACCGCTACTCAAATCAAATTCCTTGGTCTTCTTTTGAACCATAAACTTTCCTGGCTTCCACACATTCAGACAATTTCTACAAAGTGTGAAAAGGGACTTAATATGATGCGAGCAGTTTCCAGAGTATGGTGGGGATCTCATCCTACCACTCTTAAATTAATGTATAATTCCCTAGTTCGGAGCCACTTGGATTACGGCACATTCCTTTTTGACCCCCTCCCTAAATATTTAGATAAGAAAATGGAAAGAATTCAATCAAAAGCCCTCAGAATGATTATTGGAGCTATGAAGTCTTCTCCAATTAATGCGCTTCAGGTGGAATGTGGGGAGCCTCCATTATATTTCAGAAGGCAATACCTTGCCAATAAATATATTTTCAAGGCTTTATCGTTATCACATCATCCTATTAAACAAAGTCTTAATCTGCTAAGTGTTAATTTGAAGTCTAACAAAAGATTGTGTGAAAAAAAATGTTTTCCTCTCCTAATTAAAAGTTTTCATCTCTATAATTCTCTGTCATCTTCCCTCCAATATCTTCAAGAAGTTCCCAATCTTCCTATATACAATATTCCATTTAAGGCAATCACTTTTATGCCGAACACAATAACATCAGACTTTCGGAAGAATATTTTATCTTCCCCAAATAAATTTCAAAATGTGGATGACTGTTTTAAAAGCATTGTGGCTTCAAAATTCCCTGGATTTTCCATCCTTTACACTGATGGTTCCAAATTTGAAAATAAAAGATGTGGAGCATCGATATATAGTCCAGAATTCAACATCAATCTCACTTATAAATTACCGAAAGAAGTTTCCATATTTACAGCTGAATGCTTTGCAATTGAACAAGCGCTAAATCAAATCCAGGTTCTCAACATTCATCGAGCTTTACTATGTACTGATTCGCTAAGTGCTCTAACTAAAATTATGTCAAATATTCTATGTTATCCGGAAGACAATATTATATGTAAAATAAAAAATCTTCTCAATTCTCTAAGTGAATCTGGGTTTGAGACGATATTGGCCTGGGTCCCTGCCCATTTGGGTATAGAGGGTAATGAGATGGCCGATTCTCTCGCCAAATCTGGTTCAGATTCCGGAACTATCCCACTAAATTTTAGAATCCCTATCTCCGATGTCTTCCCGATTCTTAAATCCAACATGACTCGTGCCTGGGAAGAAAATTGGGCAGGCTCCAAAATAAGAACTGGATCTTTCTATGCTGGAATTCAAAACCATATCCCTGCTAAGCCATGGTTTCACGGTAAAAAACTGTCAAAGCGATTCATTTCATGTATTCCGAGAATGAGAATTGGTCACTGTTCAATTGCATCCCACTTGGCTAGAATTAGAGTTTTGGATGATCCGGTCTGCCAGTGCGGTGTGGAAGAGGAAACCCTCGACCACGTTTTCTTTAACTGTAAAAATCATTCATCTTTCAAGAACATATACCGCCGTCTTATTAAAATCACACACCAGTCCCCCCTTAACATTTCATACCTTTTATCTCTTAACAATTCTCGTGTCCATACAGCTTTATGTAAGTTTATTAACCTGAATGAATTCAACATTTAATTTGTTTTAGCGATCTAAATGAGTCCAATGATTAATTTGTTTTATTATTCTCCCAATAGATTAACCGAATTTTTTTATCCACTTTAACTGTTACCGGCACAAAGCACTCTTTTCAGGGTGAAATGCCTAAAACCAAAAAAAAAAAAAAAAACGCTTAGCACATTCTTATTTATTTTTTTACTCCACACTTTAAAAAAAAGATAAACATACTTTTATAAAACATGGACGCCCGAAGCCGAAAGGTTTATTACCAGAAGTTGTCATTTGCCACAGAAGTATTTTTTTTTCAAATGCGTCTTTCAATTTGTACGACATGCATAACGTTAAGCTTTGTAGATCCAAAACCTGAGCAAGTGGCTTTTGAGAATTTTTAAATTTTTACGGTTATTTTTCAAAAAATAATATTTTATAACAGGATGTGTGCATTACGTTTCATAGTAATAGATTCACTCATGTGATACACCACTATTCAACAATTGAAACTTTGCTTTACAGGGTAAATATGATTTTAGATGTTCTCTGCAAAAAGCGATTAATTTTTAGCTTACTATGCCGTGTTGCACTTAGGTCACGGTCACTCTTTCACGGTCGTTTGATAACGGATTTAGCGATAATGTTTGATAACGTCTCATCGTTCTCGAGCACGACTGCAGATCGCTATCATACAAAAAATAATAGTTCCAAGCCTGGAATGAATTAAGAAGACTTTGTAGTTTAGAACTGTTGTTTGTTCGTTGGCGATCTGCAGTCATGCTTAACACGTAATACCCGGAGGTTGAAAATGAAACACATGCGGCGGTGGTGGGTCCAGATTGACCCGGCTGAAATGATGAAATTAAAAGGCTTTTTATGCATTTTTCGTTCATTTTCTTACTTTTATATGATATTATTGTAGTTCCTCATTAACTCATAACATATCCCCTGTGTTTCTTGTATGAAGATGGAAGTTTTAGAAATTAGTATTCCGTAAATTTTGCGGTTCGTCGATATACAGCGGCGCAGACATCCCGCGCAACAGCTAATCAACGACTGAATCGACGACGGCCCCGACACGATGCGGGTGCCGACTGCCGGGTGACGGTCAGGGGAATGAGGAGGGCAGTGCGGGAGAGGGGGACAGGAAGCGTTCGTCAGCGGAAACAAACATTTTTATTTCTATAATTATTAAAATTTTCGATGGTGTGCATTTACAAGAATATCGTGTATTATTTAAAATACCAGAAATAAATCACTTATTTGATAATTTCCTTGTGGCTGTACCTCTAATAGAAAGATGTGTAAAGAGAAAATAAATTCAATTTATAGCCATATTAAACGATGATTGCTTATGCAAATATTAGAAAATATTATATAATGGCATTCAAATTCAAGTTGAGTATTTACTTTCCTCACACATTTATTTGTCACAATTAAAACCATTGAATGACACACATTAAAAAATACTAAAACTTTTATTTTTCAACAAAACAAATTTAAATTAACAATTTTCATTTTAAAAAACGGAATAAAAGCAACATTCTAAATACGAAAATACAAAAATGATTCGACGATTAATAAAATTTATATACATACACAAAACACCAAACGGATTTATTATTACAAATTCAGCAGCAAAATAATTATATAGCACTACCAATTATAAAAAGTTTAACAGTTTTTTTATTAGTTAAAATATATTAAAAATGCTAAAATTCACAAAAATAATTCATCGATATATTATATCATTCAATAAATGTCATCGAAACGTATATTGCTTAAAATATAGCGGAAGCGATCTCTAGATAAAGCGGAGGGGAAAAAATGCTGCCGAAATAAATCCTCGGTAGTCCAAAGTTCGCTTAGTTCTAAGACGTCTAAGACTTAGTTCTTAGACGGCCGGCATAGTCCAGTGGTAACGCATTGGACTGCCATTCCGACGGTCGCGGGTTCGAACCCGGCGTGCGCAAATAAATTTTATTTGATTAATTTGTGTTATTTCACAATTAATTAATTAAAATAATATATAGTATATTTGCGGCACGTTCCAGAGTGGAAGATACTACCAGTATCGCCCTGGTGTAAGACCACCATTCAGAATTGAAACGTTGCTCCAAATGGCTTTAGCCGTGTTTAGTGACTAGATCTGAATAGCCAGGTACTTCCCCACCTTCCTCTTTCCCTTCCCCACTTACCTTCAGCCTCACAACATCCCCCAATTGGGGATGCCATAGTCTCACTGGCTCCAGTCGGGAGCAGTTGGGACTCTTGTGAGGTATTCACTGTAAAAAAAAAATAAAAAAAAACTTTCGGCCGCGATTTCTTCCTGAAGCCAAAAGAACTCCAAAAAATGCATACATTTCTGTCTTCGTAATGTTAGGAAAGCTGGAATTTTTCGGATTGAGCTGACAGAATTTATTCGTATTTTCAATAATTTCCTCCACCATTTCATTTGAAATAAACAAATCAAAAGCATCTCTGATGGATACTATGTTCTGGCTACCGTTTTTCAATCCAGGGGTAGAAGAAATAATGTTATGGCTTCTAGTACGTAAGCTGGCTGGTGGCGCAGAGTTCCATCGGAATCCGGAATTTGACACGTATAAATGTTGATCTGCAACGGATTCATTCGAATTTCCTACACTAACTTCATTATCACTTCCATTTCCACTTTCAGATATTTCCTCTAATAACATTTCTTCCTGATCACTTTCAAATTCTGGATCTAACGTTTCGAATTCCAAGTCGCCATCATCACTGATCTCACTGTTCGAACTGTTAAGTAGCTTTTCGATCTCATTATCAGATAAATAATTTTGCTTTGCCATTGCGTTCGTACGCTACGAAAAAAAAAATTAAATCAAAGTCACAAACAAAAATCACAATACTAGAAATGTGCACGAATGGTTGACAACATCTGCGCGGGACTGTGAGAGACAAAGACGGAAGGACAGAGCGAGAGATATGCTGTTTCGTCGGCTGCTCGAATTCAACTGAGAAGAAATGGAGTTTTTGCGTGTTTTTATACACAATTATTCTTATAACTTTTTTAAAACGTGTCCGATTTTAATCATTTTTGAGTCGAAATGTGGGTAAATATTTGATGAAAGAATAAAAAAAAGGAAATTAGCCTAAACGAGATATTTGCGGCAAAATCTTTTTTTTTAAAAACACTGGGTCAAACCAGACCCATCACCGGAGTCGAGGTGTTAAGAAGGATGACAAGCTATCGATGTTGTCTTTAAAATCTTTATGCTAGATAACCTGAAATGCTGTGTAGATTGTGGTAAAGTAAGTGTTTATGGTTACCATTAACCTTGGTATCTGGTATTGGACAGCTATACCAACACTAAATGCAGAAAACCACATTAAGAGGATTAACGCTTGCAATGCGGTATATGTTCTATAAACACACACTTCACCACAATATACAAATCTGCCTCGATGATGAACATTGTGATGTCGGAGGAAGCACAAGACGGCATAATAACCCAAAAAATAATCACGATAATTACTCGAAATTTTTTTAGCCGTATTTAGTAACCAGCGCAAAATAGTCGCGTACTTCTTTTCTTACCACTTTTCTTCTAATTCCATTCAGCCCCACACCATACCTACCCAAAATAAGGATAATGTAGTCCCACTCCACTAGCTCCGGATATTTGAAATAAATTCTTCTAATAAATTCACAAATAATATAAGGTTTTTTAAAAATAGAAATACTGTACGTATCTGCCCTCCATAAAAAACCTTTAATTAAATTGAGTAACGCTATCTCCATTAACCAGATTAAAGTTCCCGGCAGGTTTTAAAAACACGTCACGGCTTTTTCAAATCAATTCCTTTAAAGTGTCCCATCCGGTTTTCCACTTTAACTGAGATAAGAGTCACGCGACAAGAAGCATAATTCACTCAAAGTTGAATTCAACTGAAATTTACTAAATTTTCCTGAAACTTACTGAAACTCAACGACACCCGAGAATTAAAAATCGTTTTGGAAGGAATAGATTGAAATTATAAAATTACGTTTATTTATAGGTAGTTATATTTTTTTCATAAAATGGTTGATAACATATTTATTTTTTTTGTGTTTAATTCGTAGAACTCCATTTAATTTATTTTAAATCAAATTTAATAATATAATTATTAAGTTTTGCAAGTATTTTTTGAAAAAAAAAAAATGTCTGATAACATATTGTCAAGTGTAGCATCTTATTTAAATAGTTTATTAACACATTTTCAACGTTTTCGGCAAGTTCTATTAATTAATTGGAAAACTGTAAGTAAATTTTCGTATTTATTCCTGAGTGTACAGAGCTCATTACAGTAACTTTTTTTTTAAATATTAGCTCCATACAACAGGCCTTAAAGAAAATAATTGCCATCTCATAAAGTTTTTTTTTTTTTTTTTTTTACAGTAATACCGCACAAGAGTCCCAACTGCTCCCGTCTGGAGCCAGTGAGACTATGGCATCCCCAATTGGGGTATGTTGTGAGGCTTAGGGTATTGGGGAGGGGAGGGAGATGGGGAAGAGGAAGGTGGGGAAGTACCTGGCTATTCAGATCTGGTCACCAAACACGGCTAAAGCCATTTCAAGCAACGTTTCAATTCTGAATGGTGGTCTTACACCAGGGCGATACTGAGAGTATCTTCCACTCTGGAACGTGCCGCAAATATACTATATATTATTTTAAATTAATTAATTGTGAAATAACACAAATTAATCAAATATTTTATTTGCGCACGCCGGGTTCGAACCCGCGACCTTCGGATCTGTAGTCAAAAGCGTATACCACTAGACCACGCCGGCCGTCTAGACAACTTTAGCAATGTAGTGCCCGATAATATATTTTTACGACTTTATTATAAAACATCGAATTCTCTACGTTCTATAAATATAATATGCACGTTTTATATTTGTAAACCTTCCGGGAGAATTTCTCCCGGAAGGGCTTTTGTCATCTTTGGGTGTGGTGTTTGAAGGGTATTTTTATGAAAGAAAGGAGAGGACGTTCTGGGAAAGAAAAAGGTATAAGGGGTGGGTAAGAATCTAAGGGTCAGTGTGTCCAAGAGTGACGGACGTATGAATCCATCTCTCCCACTGTGGTGCAAGATGATGTTCCAAGATAGTTCTACTGGAGAGGTGAAGGTCTCTCTCAACCATTCTCTTCCGATCCGGCTCGCCACGCAGTAGGTGGGCAGGCGCAACACTTCCAGGCCCCGTCTTAACCTCACCATATGAACACAGACACCACTGCTAAGTCACCAAACCTGGGTGACATATGGCAGAGGTGTTGGTTATACAATGGTTCTCGCAGCGGCATATTGTAAATAAATATAATGTTTTTTGCAAATACTCTTTTCTTGCGATCCTTTGATGTAACGGATCAGAGACGGCTCATCTCCTTACTTCAATCACATTCATACATAATATCATACACACTCTTCTGTTATTGTGAATCTTGACATAGACCATCTCAAGTATCGATTCACTAACTAAGCCAAGTCTTTCTCGGACGTAATTAACTACTTCAACTATCCACTTTCGCGTCTTATATTCTCCTCGCACTCCTTTCTACGTTCACCTGCTTGACATGTTCAGTACATTTGGCATTTTTTATTTATTTATTTATTCACGCCTTGAAGCCTTTTAAAATGTACATTTTCATGGGTAGGTTGTTCAGGAGTACAATAATACGTGTATTGTACATAACACAATAAACTGAGTATAAACGAAATCAAATACAATACAAGTTATCACGGAAAGTTAGTTCTGTTGTAAAAGGAGTTTAATAATTGTATATAATAACAAGGGTACAAAATAAGGTACTGTAAAAAGTAGTTACAGAGCAATGTGTAGTAACTTTGTTGATATTTGTAAAAACAAACATGAACATTTGGAAGTTTTTTGTTGTGATGCATGTCGAATTTATCAAAACTTTACTACGCCAGATTTGATGTTTTACGCAACATAACTAAATTGATGCAAAAATAATAGGTAAAGATGAAGAAGTATAAAAAATATGGAGATGTATAGAAAGTTGTACAATGGAGTTTGTTCACTATACTATATATATATATATATATATCATAACTTAATTAACAAGTTTGTTAACATAATTGTTATAATAAGCATGAACAGTTTATTTCAAAGCACGTTTGTAATGAACAAACCTTTATTACTCCCGATTGGATGTTTTACAGAACATAGAAACATTAATTTATACATAAAATGTGCGCATGAAATTACGTGGAACCTTTAGTCAAAGGTCATATCTATCAAGGAACATGTTATTTAGATAGGCTCATTTATTATTAGGTACTCTTGTTAAAGGATCAAAGTTTTGTTCTGTTAAAAAATAAATTAAACCATCTTTTCTCAAGTTCTCACAACTTAATTACAAAATCTAAGTCACGATCATATAACTGTGATTTATTATATTAGAGCCATCATTGTAAATCCCACGGTACCTACGTACTAAAATATCGTCCCAAAGTGCCTGGGAGTGTTTTTCGTCAAGAAGTAGTTCTAATCTTCAAATTTTACGTCAATCAAAACTTTTTTGCTTCCGAAACACTTTCTCGTATCCATCAGCGACTTGGGATGAAAGGGGTGCTGACTGCTGACAGTCGCTCAAATTAATATTTTAATAAGAGCTGACGAGCGCCATCGGTTATTTTGTTAATTTTGTAGTTTTTATTCAGGTTGTAACACGATGAGGGACATTTGGTCGCTTTCACGAATCAAAACTAAGCGATTAAGTTACTTAGTTAAGTAATAACTTTTCCTTTGCAGAAATTCATTCGACCAGGTTTACACAGTTCAATTTCAAGTACATGTTAAATATTACATGGATTTCAAAGCCAATGCACGTGAAAAAATATGCCAAAGTTAAATTTGTACTTATCGCGTATATTTCGGCAGGTAAGTTTTTTTTTACTTACCGTGTATATTTCGGTAGGTAAGTTAATTTTGTACTTATTTTGTATTTTTCTAGAGGTAACTTAATTTTGTACTTATCGTGTATATTTCGGTAGGTAAGTTAATTTTTTTACTTATCGTGTATATTTCGGTAGGTAAGTTAATTTTGTACTTATCGTGTATATTTAGGTAGATAAGTACACAATTCATAAATTAATGAAGTCTGATTTTCGTATTTAAAACAGCTTCTTTTCTTAACATCTTAGTAAGAATGGGCAATATTAAAAACATTATTTTAATTATTCTTACTTTATTTTATTTTATTTTATTTATTTGGGAAAATCAACATATTATTGACATATATAAGAATAAACTAAATAATTAAGATAAAATCCAATAACAGATTTTCACTTAAAATTATAATAATAATAAAAAATATTAAAAAAAAAACTAAGGGTTCTGTACGAAGAAGCCATTGGTTTTGAAACATGTAAATTATTATTAATTAAAAGTGGTGTTAACAAAGTGACGCAAAAAGTAATTTTTCAACTATTGAAAAAACTATAAAAAACGTATAGTAAGATTAAACAATATTTTTTTATATATTCTGAGATTAGGTTTTTCATTTAGTAGGTTTTTGATTTTTTGGGGGAGTAATGGAAGGAATTGCTATGCAATGATGTCCTTTCTTGAAGACAATTATATTTTTGATCAATTGAAGATTTTGTGTAAAGGCGATGCCATACGTAGTAATGCAAAATCATGTGTTTTTGGTTTGAAAATTTGGTCGCCTAGAAATGTTTCAGATGCTTTAATTAAATACTGCGAGTAGAATACATCTTGGCCTTTGAAATAATTTAGTATTTTTTAAATAAGTCTTTTTATAAGCCCAGAAAAAAATAATGTATAAGGCCTAAGAAAATTGCTTTAAAGTTCAAAATCTCCTACTTACGAACCCATTTTCTGTTATGATTTTATTGTATAATGTGGCAAATTAAGTTAATTATAAAATGATCGAAAAAAAATTAAATATTCATGCCTGAACATCCACAAAATAAAATAGAAGGCACTTTTTGGCCATGTTTTTTTCTTGCATAAATCAAAACAGGCGGACGGTGTTTAGCGGAAATTTAAACCTTATTGCCATCTACGTAAGGGTTGTTATTGATAGCGGCTCAATTTGAAATATTACACGACGTAGTGCATCGCCTTAATCAAATATGTTCAGAGAAAAGAATTTTGTTTACATTTCCTCCATTTCAGGTGTTAAGTCATTTTTCGAAGGTTCACGAATCCAAAGAATCCAAAAGTTGAAAAATTTATTGTATCTCAATACATCATACTTTATCTGATATATCTGATTGCATTTTCTAGAGTAAACCTTGTTATTCTTCTGTTTAAGCTGTATTTAAAGTCGTTCTTGACTTTTTCTAGTTCTCTAGTTTGATTTCATCCAAAGCTTAAATTGACCGAATTTTAGGTCGCGTCTTATCGAAACGATGGCGAACTTGAAATCATTTTAATTTTTCAGTTTATTATCAACGCGTAAAATCATTACATTCGAATAGATTTATAATGCCATTGGTCAAAATTTCAACAATGGTTAAATTACAACGTCGAGCAGATGTCGTTGTTTTATGGAGGCCATTTCTCAAACGACGATGTCTTTGATATTAATAATTGTTTTGCTCGAACAAAGAGCGACAGCTCACAGAGATATTAGATGTTAATTGTAGCCATTATTCTCAACGGACTCGTTACTGAAAACCGCACAATCATGCCACAAACCGTAGTCATCTGTAATCATCATCGGGTTAATTGAACCTATCATAAACAGGCTAGAGTTAGGCTTGATCATTGGAATACTTCAAGTAAATTTAGTATTTATTTATTTATTGCATCTCACAATACATAAATCATGTTTTTTCTCATAAAAATCAACCTCACTAGGACTAAGCCTATATCGAGATATATGAAATACACAAAGCAAAAAAGCAACTCACTAAATTTTAAAGTACGAGATTGGTACCTTAACATAATAATACGGTTAAAAAAGGCAATATATAAAAAATCTGTAGCTTATTTGAATTATTATTTCTTTAATCATTGAAGAAATTATTAAAAACTCTCAAACAAAAATTTTTAAATAGAAAATACAGAAAAAAAACTCGCATCTAGGAATTGAACCCAGGAAATCCGCCTCTGCTCTGACCACTGAGCTAATTCGACCATATCAACTTACGTCATTTTTAACTGCATCACACTTCATCACTATCGCTACCAAAGTAGCATATTTTTTTGGGCTGCAATATTTTTTTATATTTATTTATTTTCTGATTTCAAGATTCTTCAATGATTCTAAATGTAAATCTACATAATGTATTTATTTTTGTTTACTTTTTAATCCAGCACGACTAGGAGGGTAGTGTAATCCCAGTCTGCCATATTTCATGATCATATATATATACAAGTTAGAAATAAGAACAATAAAAAATAAAAGTAAGATGAAAAAAAAAAACATCATAGTAGGTAGGTACCTCATGACGACATAAAAAAGCATTACATAGATAAGATAAATTAAAGTTATCGCTCACTAAGCGAAGAGCTGATCCACTCGGAAGCAGCCACGACGATGACGTATGTTGCTTTTCGTGTCCTGCCCCAGAAGCTAGCTAGTCGGTTGCGATGTAAGGCGGGGAATGAGTGCACCCTCTCTTCTGCTAACATCGTGGAGGCACTGCAGAAACTTGGTAGTTGCATAAGTTGCATGTATTTCATAAATATACCCATTTTTCAAATTTTAATTTGTGATATCTATCGACTTTTCTACAAGCCTACGATAAATATATTCTTTTACATCTAAATGCATCCTAGATGCTTCTGAATCTTCGTCTGTCTTTTCTGTTCAACGTTTTTTGTTTAAGAGTCGTTAATATTGTTTTCAATGATTAAATATTACAATTATTAGAGATATTAAGTTATTCCACTATTAAAAAAAATGTTTAAAAGTTTAAGCTGTAGGTACACAATAACGAAAAGTAAATTTTATTTAAAACGGGCGCGTGATTAGAAAAATAACCAGAATAAGTAGAAATATTTTCCACGTATTCATAAATATTTACTTATTTTAATATCAACGGTATAAAATATACCATATATAGTAAATTATAAACAGTGACATCAGAAAATATACAATTAACAGAATCTATAGATGGATATAAAAAAGTTAGAGATACAAGTACATGCAAAACTTATAGGTAGACTAGGTTAGATTAGTATTGATTGAAATATATGATGGTATAGATACATGATATAAAATATTAAAATGTATCGATGCGATAATTATAATCAATCCTTATTATTCTGTAATTAAAAAGTAAGACATTCGTATATTGACCATACGAGTAACGAGTAATATGGGTCAATAATATTGACATGGAAACGGTAACTTTATTTAATTATTAGGAAAGTCGCGGGTTTTAATATCGGTGTGCAGAAGTAAATTTTATTCGATTAATTTGAATTTTTATTATAAAGCTCCGTTGCATTATAACATGCTCGGTGAAAATAAAAATAAAACTATTGGTTCGTTGAATCTATTCAAGAAAATATTGAAAGATTCCATACTGGCTGAGAGTAGTGATTTTGGATTGCCCATGTCGTGGCTTCTGTCACGAATCACCCCATATTCGATGTGATCCATCTGAATGTTTTATGTGATTTAATTGTTTGATTCAATATAATTGTAAAGCTGCTCATCTCGATACACGAATTTCCTAGTGAGATTAGTAGCCGAGGAGAAAAAGTGTTATTTTACAATGCATTCATTTAATGTGTGGCGTCGAATTATCCAGATTAAATAATTAATAATAAACTGCTACTTGCTACTTAGGTACTTACTTGCTACTTGCATCGTTAAATCGTAAACAAAGTAATCTACGTACTCTATCTACTCGCGACAATACTATCACGCTATCAGTCTTACACATTACGAGAACTCGCCAGAAGGAACGAGTCTGCCGCCTAGGCATAATTGCCAAGCCGTCGAAAGTTCGCGAATGATCCAGATCGAGCGAGTGTCTTCAATTTAGTTGCCATCTATCTACCCACTGCTACCGTCGGCCGTCAAGTATAAATAAGCCCGACGCAGCGAGTCAGTCAGTCAGTCATCAGTTACCGTTCAGCCGTCAGCCTACAAGGAAGGATCAACGAGTGATCACTCGCGCTCTTCTTACTAGCGCGGTGGACAACACGTACCTACCCGGCTTCGCCCCTATCATTATGGACTCCATCGGGACATCATCTTAGCGCCTCGGCCGTGTCCATGGCCAGCGCTACATCGGATTACAAGCGCCCTGGTTCCAGTGTCTCTGACCAGCGCTTCTTCCACGCCATCATGACCACCACGAGGACACGCTGCATCCTCACTGGTCACGCCGTTCCCGTTCAACTGCCCACAAGGTCTGCCGCACCTTCGGCCTTCTCGTCAGCACTGGAGTGCATGAAGACCTACGTTCTTCGCCAGTGCCTGACCTATATCGAGTCCCGGTCATCAGCGCCCGGCGTCGACTCACTGACCCGCGCTTGACCAGCACATCATCAGCCAGCAACCGGAGTCTACAACATCTGTCCTTCATCATCTCCTTGTCACGGCTACTGACTCACCAATAAAACACATGTGACCTTCACAACCTTCTTTCATTTCGTGCCTCACCATTGATCCCCAAAGTGGTGACCCCGACGTGATCTGCAGCCCGACGAGAGCTGCAGCCCGACGTGATCTGCAGCCCGACATGATTCTGCAGCCCCGTCTCAAAATGGGTGATCAGTTAAGGCATCACGGAGCATCACGCACCAGACCATCTCCGCACAAGCGCGGATAATAGTGCCACCATGGTTATCTGAGTGAATCTTTAGCCTGTGTTGTGAACATGTGTTTTGCAAAATTTTTTTTTTTTGAAGTGTCACAATTTAAAAGACGTTCGTTTCCGAGCTATTTCTTCTATCGCAGCCCTCAGCCAAGCTGCTGGGAAGGGGGTGTCTGTGGCGTCGAATTATCCAGATTAAATAATTAATAATAAACTGCTACTTGCTACTTAGGTACTTACTTGCTACTTGCATCGTTAAATCGTAAACAAAGTAATCTACGTACTCTATCTACTCGCGACAATACTATCACGCTATCAGTCTTACACATTACGAGAACTCGCCAGAAGGAACGAGTCTGCCGCCTAGGCATAATTGCCAAGCCGTCGAAAGTTCGCGAATGATCCAGATCGAGCGAGTGTCTTCAATTTAGTTGCCATCTATCTACCCACTGCTACCGTCGGCCGTCAAGTATAAATAAGCCCGACGCAGCGAGTCAGTCAGTCAGTCATCAGTTACCGTTCAGCCGTCAGCCTACAAGGAAGGATCAACGAGTGATCACTCGCGCTCTTCTTACTAGCGCGGTGGACAACACGTACCTACCCGGCTTCGCCCCTATCATTATGGACTCCATCGGGACATCATCTTAGCGCCTCGGCCGTGTCCATGGCCAGCGCTACATCGGATTACAAGCGCCCTGGTTCCAGTGTCTCTGACCAGCGCTTCTTCCACGCCATCATGACCACCACGAGGACACGCTGCATCCTCACTGGTCACGCCGTTCCCGTTCAACTGCCCACAAGGTCTGCCGCACCTTCGGCCTTCTCGTCAGCACTGGAGTGCCTGAAGACCTACGTTCTTCGCCAGTGCCTGACCTATATCGAGTCCCGGTCATCAGCGCCCGGCGTCGACTCACTGACCCGCGCTTGACCAGCACATCATCAGCCAGCAACCGGAGTCTACAACATCTGTCCTTCATCATCTCCTTGTCACGGCTACTGACTCACCAATAAAACACATGTGACCTTCACAACCTTCTTTCATTTCGTGCCTCACCATTGATCCCCAAAAATGTAATAAACAGTAAATTTGCAGTACTCTCGGTATCGCTCTGGTGTAAGACGACCATTTAGAATTGTAACTTCGCTTGAAATGACTTATTTTACAATTTGAATACCGTACAAGTTTACAAAGCGTAGTTTTGTTTTGTTTGTTTTTGAAGATTAATTTAGATGTAAGCAAGTTTTTTCATAAATCTAGTTATAAAAACATATAAAATACAAAATAAAATAACAAATAGAATCATAAAATTATAGTGAAAAAGAAATATATAACAAAAAGAAAAACAGTTACCCCGGTTTAAGAAATAGAGTTTGAGAACATTTAACTCCTGTTAAGGTGACAATAATATTTGTGAGTGTATAACTAACTAACTAACTAACTAACTAACCATCACGCCGTTTCCCCGCAGGGGTAGGCAGAGAGGACGGACCGCCAAACAACTCGGTCTTGGCACACACTCCTTGCCTCATTCACATTCATACATCGTCTCATACATACTCTTCTATTGTTCTGACTCTTGACATGGCCCGACTCAAGTATCTGATTCACTTGGTCGTGCCATGTCTTCCTCGGGCGTCCCCGACTTCTGCTACCATTCACATTTGCATCGTATATTCTCCTTACACTCCTTTCTTCGCTCATTCGCTCTACATGCCCAAACCATCTAAGCGTCCCTTTCTTGATCTTACTCATTACGCTTACATCAGCCTTGCACTCTTTGCGGATATCCACATTCCTCACACGATCATACATGGTTTTACCACACATACGCCTCAGGGATCTCATTTCAACAGCATTCAATCTACTTTCATCCTTTCTTTGCCAGTTCCATGCCTCACTTCCATACATCAGGGTAGGTACCAGCACTCCATTGTGGACTGCTAACTTCGCTTCTTTGGACAATTTTTTGTTAGCGCCAACTGCGTTCAGTCCTCCATTAATGGAGTTACCTGCATTTACTCTTCTTTCAATATCTCTGTCCGCCTTCCCATCTCTCGTAAACATGCTTCCTAAATACACAAATTCATCCACCTGCTCCAAGTATTCCCCATTCACAGCTATATTGCACACTGTTTTCGTACTTTCTCTTTCAAACACCATTACTTTAGACTTACTTACATTCATCATTAACTCATTCTTCACGCATACTTCGTTCATCCTAGACACGAGAGACTGCAGATCATCCATACTATTAGCAATCAGCACCGCATCATCAGCATACAACAGGCAACATACTTTCAGAATACTATAATTCGCGCCCAATCCCACATCTTTCAATTCTTGCATACAATTATCCATTTATAGATTGAATAATCACGGTGACATTACGCAGCCTTGTTTAACACCTTTTGTGATATCAAACCACCCCGTAAAACCACCGTTCACTCTAACACATGCAACGCTTCCCTCATATAGAGACGCAATTGCCTGAGTCAGATTCGCATTCACTCCATACTTGGACAACACCTTCCATAGCTTTTTCCTGTCGACTCGGTCGTATGCTTTTTGTAGATCTACAAAGGCACAGAAAAGTTTCTGGTTTTTTGCCAGAAACTTCTCGGTGAGCATACGCAATGAGAAGATCTGGTCCATGCACCCCCTTCCACTCATAAAAGCACCTTGCACATCCCATATTTTATCCTTTGTTTCCTTTCTTACCCTTTCAATCAAAATTCTACCATACAGCTTGCCAACTGAACTTAGCAGGCTAATAGCCCTATGATTCCCACATTCCATACGTGACCCTTTACCTTTGTATAATGGCATGATCACTGCCCTTCTCCAATCTAAGGGCGTGTAACCTTCCTTTAAACATTGGTTAAAAAGATTGCACAGCCATGTGAGAATTATACGGCTACCTCCTTTAAAATATTCAGCAGCAATATTGTCGAAACCGACAGCCTTACCATTCTTCATACACTTAATTGATCTTTCTATCTCATCCATGCTAATTTCGGTAACATTCAGTCCATCATCATTCATATCTGATTCGCCGCTAGAATCACTGTCACTCACTTCGCTTTCAAAGACTTCCTCGAAATACTTCATCCATCTCTCTTTTATTTTCTCCTCATTCGTCAACATTTTTCCATCTTTCGATTTTATTACTTTCATGCTTCCGGTTTCAGGGCCACACCGGGACCTTTTGACTTCCTTCCAAAACAACTTAATGTTTTCTTGGAAATGGTTTGTCATTTTCATTCCTTCTTCCTCTTCCAGGCGTTTCTTTCGTTCTTTCACTCCAACTCTTACTTTTTTCTTACATTCCTTATATACTTCTTTCGCTCGATCCTTCTCTTCGCTGGAAGCACTGCCAGCTGCAATCAGACATAACCATGCTTTCTTCTTCTCTGAGACTAGTGCTTTAATATCATCATCCCACCATGCATCACCTTTCTTTCTACCTTGCGTACTTATTCCACACACCTCTCTAGCAGATTCACAAAGACTCACTTTTATGTGGTTCCATGTTTCGTCTATGCTTAGACCGTCCATTTTTTTCTCATTCAATCTCATCTCTGCACAATTCACATACTTACTTCTCTCATTATCGTTTTGTAGTTTTTCTATTTTGATTCTTGTTGGAGTTAGTACCGTTTTCACTTTAGAGCGCCAACCGCGAAAGAGGTTTACTCTCGACACCACCAGAAAGTGGTCAGTTTCAACCTCTGCCCCTCTGAAAACTCTCGTGTCCTCGGTAACGGCTCTCAACCTAGAGTCAATTACTACAAAATCGATAATTGACCTCTCATTTCCTCTTTCCCACGTATATTGGTGGATACCTTTATGATCGAAAAAAGTATTGGACACAAACAGGTTCCACTCTAAACATACTTCAAGTATTCTGTTCCCGTTGTCATTCGTTCTTATATCCCCAAACATACCTAAGGCCGATTCAAATCCGTCACGTCTAATTCCTACCCACCCATTCAAATCGCCTGCCATTATAATCCTTTCATTAATATTTTTCAGTCTCATCACATCATTCACACCAGTCCAAAAATCATCTTTCTCTTCGTCACTCTCGGAATTGACAGGGGCATAACAAACAACAAGAAACACCCTTGTCAAACCGATTTTGAACCTAATCCACATTATTCTCGAACTTACACATTCATACTGCAACATACATTCAATCATTCTGGGAGACAGTAGTGCTGCAACACCCTGACACGCCCTCTCTATCATTATGCTGCATTGTACCGCTCCCTTTTTTCATACTCTCTGTTACACAAAGTATGTCCAAATATTTGCTAACCATCGTGTCACACAATTCATTAATCTTTCTTTCCATACCTCCTCTAATATTCCACGTACCAATTCGACATTGTTTGAGTTCCTTCCTCCTCTTTGCGCCACCGAAGGGTTGGCGATGTGATGGATAGCGAGCCTCATCGACACCTGTGTCGGCCATTCCCTTCTACGAACTGCTTATCTAGTCTAACATACTGATACTTAGGTATAAATCACTAACATTCAAATTAGTATAATATTTAACTTAATCCTAACGCCATCAAAACTATTCCAGATGTCCAAATGAAAAAACTTAATTCTAAAACAAAAAGTATTATAATCACTATAACAATACACTAATCACTGCATAATTGTTTGTAATAGTTCATATTGGCAGAAGACAAAAGACGCGGCTTCATTTCGATTTCTTCCTTCCTAGGGCGTAGGGGCACGGGGGCGGTGCAGCGGGGGTGTAGAAATTGCCAGATGATTGTTTTGTATGGGTCATCTTGTAGGGGCGATGGTCGTGAGCGAATCAGTGACCGAACCACGGACAGGTCGTATAGCCGACAGACGTCTATAACGGAGCCGGTAAAGGTAACGGCGAGCATGGTGGCGGCAGCGGGGGTTGAGATATCGGTATGTGACGGTCGATCGAAGGTCTCCACATCTGGTAGAAATTATCAAATGCCAAACTCGGGCTCACTGACACTGCATTTTTTCGTATCGGTACGGGGTGACGAGAGACACGGGTAGGTTGCTGCGACCGCCGATGAGATGTCCACATCTGGTAAAAATTCCGGACTCTGGCTCACTAACACTACACTATCCCTTGGGATAAACAATCTTGCTAATTATTCTTAAAACTCGTCATTCTTCCACACCTCTCACCGTAAAATTATTATAACTGCACTAACGTAACTGACAGACAATAGGGCACATTTACGTGTACTTTTAAGGGCGGAATATATTAAATATCCCTATAAATTAGGGAAGGATAGTGAGACCGACGAAGAACACGTCAGGCTGTCCCGAGAGCGACTGTGAGTGTATACAATTCATAATTTTTTTAAATATATATAGCACATGTTTTACGGAAAGTGTCAAGACTCGAGGCTTCCTTTATGGCACTTGGTAGGTTATTAAAAAGTTTGTGCCCTTTATAAAACACGCTGTTCTGTTTGCACGTAAGTTTAGTTTTGGGAAGCCTGAGGTCTCGGCAACTCCTCGTAGGATAATTGTGAACATTTTCATGGTATATAATATTAGTTTGCAGATATTTAGGGAGCATATTATTTTTAAGCTTATAAATCATTGTTAACCAATTATATATTTTATGTTGTTTAAATGTCATCATATTTAAGTTTTGTAACATAATTTTAATATCTAGTAAAGATATTACATTTCAGAATCATCTTCATCCCCCTATTTTGTTTAACCTTTAGTTTATTATTTTATTAGTTGGGAGGGAAAGGAGATGGGGAAGATGCCATCTCCTTTCCTTCCCCACTACTTTCAGCCTCACAACATACCTCAATCGGGGGTGACATAGTCTCACTGGTTCCAGTCGATTGGGAGCAGTTGGTACACTTGCGCTGTATTCACATTAAAAAATGATATGTTGTTAATATTTTGATTTATATCCATTGATACCCGCAGAATAAATAATAACACGATATACGCAATACATATCTGAAGAGCAGAGTAAATAACTATAATTTTTTTATTATTTTGTTGACATTTACTTTTTCTAAATGTTCAATTCATTGAATAACTGACTTTGCTTTTTCTCAAATTGGTATTAATTGAGCTCCAATTATAATACAGTAATATAAAAAGTATTTTACAGACTTTACGTGGCGCAATATAATATTCTGAATCATAAGTAAGAACGTAAAATTGTCACGCTGTGTGAAAACGTGTTCCTTTATCTTTTGTCAAAACAATAACAGAAAGACGCTGGGTTAGAACAAAAGGATATTTCCTTTTGAAAAGACTCTTGGAAACAAGCCTTAAACATTACAAAGTGCTAAGAAAGTGGTTTAAATTTCATTGCAGCCATTTATTACACATCCTGAAGAGATTTTGACGGCCTCCATGGTTGAGTGGCAAGGCTCTCGACTAGCAAGCCGGAGTTCGCGGGTATAAATCCCGGCTTACGCAAGTAAATTTTAATTTATTTATTTGTATTATTTTATTATTTACTCATTTAAAATAATAGTTTATTTACAACACGTTACAGAGTGGAAGACATTCTCAGTATCGGTCTGGTGTAAGAAAGAAATTCAGGATTGAAAAATTGCTTTAAATGGTTTTTGTCGTGCTTGGTGACCGGATATGAATAGCCAGGTACTTCCTCACTTTCCTCATCTCCTTCTCCTTTCCACTACTTTAATCTTACAACATATCCTGATTGGGGATGCCATGCAGCAAGGACATGAGAATATGTTGTATGTGGAATTAGAATTTACCACCCAATCAAGCTGATTTAGTAATGTTAGAAAACTGTTCTCCCCGAAAATTACAACAAATGGTTTTAGCAGTCTTACTTGTTAACTAATGACTTCATTAGGTATGCAATTAAATAGTAAGTAGTATTTACATAGTATGCAGTTTCAGTTCTTACAGTATGCTGTTATGCAGTTTCAGTTGTACATAGTATGTGGTTATGCGGTTTCAGTTATACATATTATGCTGTTACGCAGTTTCAGTTGTACATAGTATGCGGTTATGCGGTTTCAGTTATGCATAGTATGTTGTTATGCGGTTTCAGTAATACATCGTAAGTACCTGGTAGGCTATCATGCGGTTTCAGTTACACATAGTATGTACCTGGTAGGCGGTCATTCGGTTTCAATTTTACATAGTCTGCTATTGTAGATAGCTTGGATATAACGAAGAACTAACAACTAACTAACAAACGCCAAACAATTCGATCTTATAACTCACTTCTTGCCTCATTCACATTCATACACTGTCTGCAACATACTCTTCTGTTATTGTGATTCTTGACATAGAAGGGTAATTCATTCACATTCATACACACTGTTCTGTTATTTTTACTCGTAACATAATAGAGTAAATCATTCGCATTCATACATACTATTTTGCGTTTCTAACTTTTGATATAATAGAGAAATTCATTCGAATTCGTAGATCGTCTCATACACACTATTCTGTTAATAAAAATAATAGAGTTATTAATTCACGTTCATACAAACTCTTCTGTTTTTTTGACTCTTGATATAATAGAGTAATTCATTCAAATTCATACATCGTCTCATACACAATCTTGTATTTTTCTGACTTTTGATATAACAGAGTAATTCTTTCCCATTCATACATCATCTCATACATACTCGTTTGTTTTTCTGACTCTTGATATAATAGAGTAATTCATTCATATTCATATATCGTTTCATACTTACTCTTCTGTTATTCTGCCTCTTGACATAATAGAGTAATTTTTAAAACAAAAAATGCGAAAAAAATCATTACAATTTAACGCTTCTCCGACTGCCAAAAAACTGTTAACAGCTATACTAAACTGACAGTGCTCAAAATAAGGACAAATTTAAAGACCGCGGGATAAAAGGACTTACTGAACTATATTGTCTATTGTGATGTAAATCCCCGTTTCCTCACAATCCCGAAAAAATTAACATCCATGCTTTCCAGTTCCTTAGTGTTGCAGACTGATTTATTGCATAGCAAATTCAGCAATGACAGATATTAGCACGGTTATTTGTTTTGCTGACACTTTAATTGCAAATACGATTACCTAGGTTTATGCTATTTTCAAAATTCAAATCATCTCAGAAAATTTATAATATAGGTACTCGTAGATATGTAATGTAGGATTTATAATATTTAAAACAAATATTAGATTTTTTTTTAACTTTTCGCAAAAATTAGAAAATGTGTAGAGGTATATTAGGGAATATTCATATTATCGATTCCTAACTCCATTCTTGTTCTAAACAGGATTGCTCGATTTCAACACTTTAGAAGCCCGCCGAAAATTATTTTTAGGTTAATAGTTTTCTGGAACTATCCTAAATCCGACTACGATTAAAGAGGTTAATTATATGAGCCTAACAAGTATACTTGTGGGAGATCACAAGTACTTTTTTATGCTCTGAAAACGAGGACTTCTGCCACTCAAAAGAGCGACATAACTGCTTAACGATATGCATAGACCATCGACATTTTAAACATCAGGTACAAAGAGTTCAGCATCTATCTTTTGACGCAGGTCACAAAGTACTAAAACTGCTTCCATGAACTTTTTTACTTTAATGAATCTGAAATTTGAATGAATTTTGAAAATTCTCTACCTTAATATATATATTTTTATTAAATGTATTAACATGTTACAATAGATTTTCAAATCGAGGCTGATTGCGAAAATGGTATTTTTTAACGAAACTACCCAACACAATTGAGAAATCATTTGTCATGTTTGAATTGGGGAGTGGCGCCAGTGTAGTTTATAAGGTATTTAATTACATTCATTAAAATGCATTACAATTAACAAAAAATAATGAACCTAGATGATAAATTTAAATAACATAAAATGATGGTACATAATCTGTACAAAACAGAATAGAAATCACATGTATTGGGGATATATCCATTTTATGGAGACCATGAAGAAATAAATAACCAAAAATTATACAAAGGTTTTAATTAAGAAACTATTAATATAGTAGATACTTTGTCTAAAATAAATAACCATCATTGTGGAAATTACTATTTAATAGAAACGATATTGCGAGGTATAAAATAGTTTGTGTCATTAATTAAAATGCCATGCTAATTTCATAATGCCAGAGGTCCCTGTTTCAAATTTCTATTATAATGCCTGCTAATTGCATGTTCTATTACAAATATTTTTTTTAAATTTCACACTAATTCTGGATAAATTAAGTCTACCTCCATTCCTATTCCATTGATAACTCTATTGAAAAACACGTAAAACTGGCAAAACTACGTAATATCCATGAAGATAAAAAATACAATTCAGTTTTATTAAACTTACACCAATAAACAACATAATCCCTCAACATTGTGATACATTTAGTACCGATTAAAAATGATTGCCCCACGTCGCGCGTCGGGCGGGCTAGATCTCACCCCCACGCAATGTGACCATCCCCAGACGTTGAGTGATGATTAAAGGAGTCGGGGTCGATTTATTGCCAGGGCAGGACCCGCGCCTGTGCCCGACTGGGATTTATAACATCGCTTGATTTATTGACCCCGGCCAAAAATTAAAATGAAATATGGTCCGTTTTGACGGGTGGGTGTCTCTGTCGCTAAGTGCCGTTATTTCGGGTGCCCGATTAGTTTGATGCGGTGAAATAACAACCGCTTTAGTGGACTTACGAGTATATCTCGGTTCTGTCCAAGAGTAGTTTTTTTCGTGTCAGAAAGTGGGTTTTCTAGGGTAGGGAAAGGTCGAAGAAGGTTACGTCTCAAAGAGAGTATACCTATATATCTCCGCTTATAATGTTCGAGTTAGATTCAAACAATTCTAAATCATGACTCCCTTCGTGGTCGAGGGGTAAGTCTCTCGACTAGTAAGCTAGAGGTCGCGGGTTCACATCCGGGCGTGCGTAAAAAATTTTATTTGATTAATTTGTGTTATTTTACAAATTTCTAATTTAAATAATATATGGAACGATACTATTAGTATCTACCTGGTGTAAGACCATCATTCAGTATTTGAACGATTTTAGATGACGCTTGAAATGGCTTTAGCCGTGTTTAGTGACCAAATCTGAATAGCCAGGTACTCCCCCACCTTTGTATTTCCCATCTCCTTCCCTTCGCCACTACTTTCAGCATCACAACATACCCCAATTGGGGATGCCATAGTCTCACTGGCTTCAGACGGTTGGGAGCAGTTGGGACTCCTGTGCGATTTCACATAAAAAATATAAAGTTTATTGTTAGGTTATTCGTACCCGGAAATTATTATGTTTCTAAAAAAAATGTGGGGTAATTTCCATCTTCTTATAATTCATGTTGGAAATGTACTACGAACATTTCGTCACCTAAAAAATTAACCATAATATTAAAAACTTCATTGATTGATATTTCAAATATTTTTTTATCTTTTAAATATTTACGCCTTCCTTTTACTTCTTGGAGTCTGTATTCTACATTCTTTTCTGGCTATGTCAAGTGTTCTTGATTTTATAAATGGACATTATAAAATAAAGAAAATATTACGTAATTGTAAAAAGCATTCACTTTGTGGCTCATCATAATTTATAATAAAAACACATAAATTTGTTTTTGACCACGATAGTTTTATTTTCACTCTACCGGTTTCGGAAGTTAGTTTTAAATATTCTCCTGACGAAGGAAGGGATCTTCCGAAACCGGTAGAGTGAAAATAAAACTATCGTGGTCAAAAACAAATTTATGTGTTTTTATTATAAAGAAAATATTATTTTATAATTTTTAAAACCGATAAAGTTGAGATAGTGGCATATGTTCCTTGCTAGTTCTTCATAAAAATGGGATTTAAATAATATCTCTGTCTTTCGTCATTTAAATATTATTCATATCATTTATCAGAACATTACAAAATATGACACCGTTGAGAAAATTGTTATTCTTAAAAATATATTAATTTCTTGTACAAAAAGTAGAGATGGACAAAGTAATATTCAAAACAATCGATTATTATTTTAAAATTTAAAAAATATCGAATGTTGTTTCAAATTCGAATCGTCATTTAAAACTCAGCATGTATCAAAGCCAATGGCTTCTTCGTCAGATAATCAAAATTAACGAATTTAAAAATAGATAAGTATAGACGAATAAGTGCATACAGACAAAAATATTATAATGAAATGTGATTAATTAGTATTATTATAAAATAAATTAAATTATATTATCATAAAATATTTAATTATTACATTTACGTATATAGCATTTTTTTAAATACAAAAATATTTTTAATTTTACGTAAAATAATCAAAGAGTAACTAAGATATATTAATAACAAAAAGATGTATTTTTAAGATTTTTGTCAATATAGGTTTCAATGCGGACATAAAAATAAAAATATTCGTGTTTATTATAAGTGTTTCATTTATATATAATAAAAATGACGCCAACAAGTAATTTAACACCTATTGAAGAAGTAATAATAGTATACACTAATATACCCAATTAACTTCCCACGTTCGCACTTTTTTTTTTTTGGTTTTAGGCATTTCACCCTGAAAAGAGTGCTTTGTGAACGTTCGCACTTCATGTAGTGAAATTGATAATGTATTCATTTGAAATATTTGATCAATTTCACCAGAAAATCGTCCTCACTTTGGGAATACGAAAATGACCACTACACTTTTCTACACAATTTATCTATTCAGTGCTATCAACGATAAAATCATTCAACTTAAATTTTATTTGATCAACGAAGACAAAAAAAATAATTGATAATGATTGATGCATCATTTGGATGTGCTAATAGTGAAAGTTAATCGATTATTTGTTTAATACAGCTTGTTCGATATTTGAAAAATCGATATTTTTAGCTTTTTTGCATCACTTGTATGGAAGCCGTGCTATGACTAATATGTCTACTTAGAAACATATGTGTCTACTTAGAAACAACTGTAAATCATACCAAAGTACTTGAAAGTTTATATCCAGATATTATGATTTATTCACCAACGTGGAGACATTAAATTGTATTTTTGAAAAGAAAATTAAAAACTATGACGTTATTATGAGTTGTGGCGAGAATAATATTCGCGAAAACATTAAATAAATATTTATGAAAGCGAATCTTGAACTCTCTCAAATTCGGAAAATGTTTCTTATTTCACTGCTCTTCATTCAAATCTGGAATTTTTGGCTAAACACAACTATCTTCAACTAACAACGTCATTTCAAAGATGAGGGTCATCTCATGCGGTCACCCCTGGTAACTGTTTTACGACTGTGACACGTAATCACTTCACATAATATAAACGGTGACCGGATAAATCATCACAATGATAATTCATCACATCTTTAAAAAGTTATATAAAGTTATGGAAAGTAATGAAATAAAATGTATCATGTATCTTTTATCAGGAGATTTTTCAATGTGGATGAGTGTTTCAGGCGAATAATTATTGCTTGTAAAATAATTGTTACCCTTTGTGCTATGCATAAAAAATCTTGTCTTAAAAACATTAGTTTACCAAAAAAATAATAAGAAATAAAAACTATATTAACTGGTTTAAGTAGGTTAGGTTAGGTTTAATTTTTTTTTTCATCGTTTCTAATGACTTTATATCACTTTTTAAAAGTGTGTTGAATTGTCACTGTGTTGAGATATCACGGAACCATATATATATATATATATATATATATGTGTGTGAATACCGCACAAGAATAAACACCCATATCTTTCCTGATAATGAACACTTGAAACCTGTCCGAAGCGTTGACACGATAAGGAAGAAGGGAGTCCAACACGGCCTAATATCCCAAAAGACAAAGATTATGATTCTTAGGAAAATAATTTCCCACAGAGCATTTGTCATCTTTGGGGATGCTGTGTGGAGGGTCGTTTCAGGAAAGGAAGAAGTGAATATGGATCTTGAAAGGAGCTGTCGAACTTAAGAACGAATCGTAGAAACGACCCGTTCTTATGTCACAAATATTAACCAAGGGATCATCAATGCCACTAGTTCCTCTGAGCATATTCAAAAGATTTCTTTCCGTTTATGAAGATATAGAGGGGAATCTATCACACGGACCACCTGGAACTGTTTCTGCAGAGTCAAGGGTTTTTTTAATAATTTTAGAGCTCGAGACTAGAAGCGGCTGAATTTCTTGCTTGATAATTTTTAATGTCTGGTTATGCACCGTTAGTTTTGGTCTGTTGAAAAATACACTCTTCAGAACATTATTCGAAACGACTTTGTTTTTTTGACCAGATCTGATCTTAAGATCCAAAAAGGTACTATCTAGATTTTTTCTTCCCCATCTCCTTCACTTTGAGGCTCCTACTGACTATAGGCAGTTGCTCTTGTGTAATTATCATCAACAAACCATCTCAAAAAAATATATATTTCACAAATAAAAGACATTGTTTGAAATCTTGGGTAAGACCGGGTGGCAAAACTAGTTCCAAATAAATAAGACAAATCCACAACAGAAACAGAGGCGGTTATTTCATACTGGCTGACGTTTACCCGGCATTGCTGGTTGTTAACCTTAGGAGATAGACTTATACCATTGCGAATTTTTCTGTAAACCTTTTTAAGATATACAATTTCGTAGTACAATGTTTTGATTTTTCTCACAAGGTTTAGCCAGAGTAAGCAATTTAAGCGCCCAAAAATATATATTTTTACGACTTGATTACAAAACATCGAATTTTCTCTACTTTTAACAAATATTATAATAATGTATTATATTACATATTACATAAACCTTTCGGAAAAATTTTTCTAAATTATGGTGAAAATTTTATGAAGATCCGTTGCGTATTTTATAAGAAATTAGCGCACAAACAGACAGATGCGGATAGCGACTTTTTTTTACACTATTTAGATTAGACATTTACATTACCTAGATTCGAGCGGAAGAATAATATAATTGGTTGTATTCTGCGAAGAGCGCGCGCCGGACAGTGAATAGTTTGTTGCAAGTCTTGGCGGCAAGGTCAACATGCAATATGCAATGTCAACACGTTGTATTGCTCCTTGCTTTATATGCGTGTAGTAACTACCTAAGTACCCACTTCAGCATGCAATAAGTTATTATAAAAACAACTTGATCTGTTATCGTGATTATTTTTTGAGTTATTTTGCCATGTTGCGCTTCCTCCTTCTTTCGGATAGCATTGCAGTGTCCATCGTAATGACAAATGATAATGTAGAATCTAGACTGTGTCAAATTGTGTTTTTTTCGTATCTTGAAGTGATGCCGCGTTGCGCGCGCTAATTATCTAAGAGTGTACGGTGTCTCATTGTTATATACCATTAGTGAAATAAATGTGGTTTTCGGTGTTTAGTTTTGGTGTAACCGGCAAGTACAGGATACCGAGTATTAGTTAACTTAGCGGAGTCGTCTTAATGTGTTCACTTCATGTTTTCATAGCATTTTTCTTACCTTTATTCATTTACAAAAATATAACATAAAGTACCTACCTACCAATTCAATGAAGTAGTAAGAGGCTAGAGATGGGGTAGATAAAGGTTGGGAAAAGTATTTTGCTGTTCAGATATGTACAGCTTAGTATCAACTTCCATTGAAAAAACAAATAACAGAAAAATTCTATGAAAAAAAAAAGTTACTGTCCCAATTAAAAGGGGAGAATAAATTGAGGATAATATTGTTAAAATGGGTTTTTCATAGAATTTAAACAATTCAACAAATTTCAACGTTCATTTTCAGGTTTCGTGAAAGTCCTATTCAAGTTCTGTTATTATATCATTTACTTGACAAAACTAAAATAATACCAGAACCTGAAAAAAACACCTGTCTCTGAAACACCCGTCTTTAGTAATTTTTAAATTAAAATATTAGATCGATAAAAATGACTAAATCTAATTAAGTCTCAGTAGATCAATCGGTAGTGTTGGTCACGGTAAAACTGGAGCTACGGTCAGCAACCTTTTTGGAGTTCGAAAAGCAAAAAAGGCTTTTTCAGCGACCCCACAATAAAAAAGTTGTTTTCTTGCTATTTTTTTTACAAATTCTTTTTCTAAAATAATAGAAGAGGGACATGAAAACATACTCGGGGATCTGCTTTCAAGTTCCAGTTGCAACCGTTACCTTTTTATGTTTCTATCTTTTTTATTTCATGTTTCATTGAGAGTTGTTCTAACATTATTTTCTTCGTTGATTGAACTATACCGACTTGTTATTGGAGGTTAAAACTAGCCACAAGTTAAGTACACAAAGTAAGTTAACAAGGATAGATATAAGATGGGATTTTCCAGCGCATGCAACCACTACAAGGTACATACAGCTATCAGAAGCGTGAATCACGGGCAATAAAACAGCAAGTAATCGAACCGGTGATAATGAAGCTACTACTATTAATCTATCTACCAGTGACGTGCAGTTAAATACATTATTTGTAATACTGTCTCGTAGATACATAGTTCAGTTTAATTAAACTTTTCTGTAGTTTATATTTATAATTTTGCTATCAATTCAATTTTTTTAATGACCGATGTGACTGTAGGTACGCATAAATTTTTATGTGAATTTCAAACAAGAGTCACAACTACTCTCGGGGAAGGGAAGGAGATGGAGAAGAGGAAGTTGGAGGTACCTGGCTAGTCAGATATGCTCACAAAACATGCTTAAGCAATTTCAAGCAACGTTTCAATTCTGAATGGTGGTCTTACACCTGGGCCATACTCAGAGTATTTTCCACTCTGGAACGTGTCGCAAGTACATTATATATTATTAACTTGCGCACGCCGGGATTTGAACCAGCCACCTTTAGCTTTCTAGTCAACCTCTACCCCTCGACCACGGAGTCCGTCAAGACATACACACGTACACACCTCATCCCGTAAATTCGGGCAACTTTTCCACCACTCAGTCACCAAACTTAGCCAACCACTTAGGGTGACCTATGGGATAAGTGTTGTTGAAAACAATAAATAAAATTGGCATTAAATAATATGTTTGTGTGACCAAAACTGAATATTTAGTAAATTTCAAATATTCTTCTTCACCATTTTACTCTTCTCCCCATATCCGCGATGCTAAAAAATATTATCATCAACTTTTTTTTTATTTGTTCAAGTTGGCATCGTCACTGATATCTGTCTCGTATCTCGTACAGGTACCAGGAGAGCATGAAACGTAAGGCGGTCAGGGCTCAATTGACCCTGCAAGTGTAGACAGTATTAAGGTACCGACTAGTTAGTGCGGCAGTGCTGTCATTAATAATTCATCAAAAGATGGATTGCAACTATTTTAATTTCATGATGTGTTAAGGGCTATGCATAAAATGTTTAATGTACATAGTGACATATATGCTCAATATGGTAGAGTACTTACCGTGTAACCATTAATTCAATCGAATAAGAATATTGTTGTGTTATTGTGGTTTTTTCATTTTGTTAATTATGAATACTAGAATTATATTATTATGAATTTATTTCCAAATTAACGTTTTTTAAGTTTATTTTTTTTTACTTTGGCCATTTGTATACTGAGCTTTACAAATGTCGAATTTATTATTAAGTACATACATACATTATTACATTTTTAGCATTTCTTGCATTTAAAAAAAATAATACGGCTAAATTCTGCTTGGATCTATCAATTGGTGAAGACTTTATGGTTTCCGGCAACGCATTATACTACTGTATTACTTTGTACAGTAAACTGTTTTTTGTATTGGCCTTGTCCTTTTTTGATAGCCCAATTTCATTGCACATTCTATAATGTTTGTGAATTTCCTTGTGACACATAATTTTATTAGAAAAGTATTTTGGTAAGAGGTTGTTTATTATTTCATCTATAAATATCATCGTGTTCAAGGACAACCTCTATTTCACTGGCGTGGTTTTTCCTTAATTTGAAAGAACAGGATTTACTGAGAGTAGCGAAGTCCTATTTTAACTCGATCGTTTTGCATTTCTTCTGTCTGTAAATTAGTTTGGTTTCCGTTTCAAGATAGTGGCCGTCTAATGGTTCAGAAAAGATTTTTTTTTCAAGTGTGACTTCGTCGTGTTTATTTGAACTTTTTTATTCGCTTTTTTTCAATATTATAATACCTACTTTGTAAAATAATTCTTCCTGCTAAGCCATGGTTTTACGGTAAAAAATTGTCAAAACGATTCATTTCATGTATTTCGAGAATGACAATTGGTCACTGTTCAATTGCATCTCACTTGGCTAGAATTAGAGTTTTGGATGATCCGGTCTGCCAGTGCGGTGTGGAAGAGGAAACCCTCGACCACGTTTTCTTTAACTGTAAAAACCATTCATCTTTCAAGAACATATACCGCCGGCTTATTAAAATCACTTCATACCTTTTATCTCTTAACAATTCTCGTGTTCATACAGCTTTATGTAAGTTTTTTAACCTGAATGAAATCAACATTTAATTTGTTTTAGTGATCTAAATGAGTCCAATATTTAATTTGTTTTATTATTCTCCCAATAAATTAACCGAATTTTTTTATCCACTTTAACTGTTACCGGCACAAAGCACTCTTTTCAGGGTGAAATGCCTAAAAAAAAAATAATTCTTTGAAAAAAAAAAATAATTCCTTAATATGAATTTCAAAAAAGTATTACATAAAAAATATTATTTTTAAATTAATTACATTTATTATTACAAATCTTATGATTTCAGAGGAAATTTTGGTTTTGATTTATTAAATAAGATACATTTGGAATCGTATGTTTTTGGACACGAGGTCAGCATACTGTTCACAGAGCTACTAGTAAAACTATATTTTCCCATTTTTTATTTAAATATTTTTTTTTTATTTCAACCGTTATATGTTTAAATAAGATAACGTAAGTATATTATAGGTTAATATAGGTATATATAGGTTAATTTTGAAAGTCATCCTAAGAAAACCATCGATATTTCCAACCACGCTGCTGTTTGACTCGTTTAGGGTTCTTAGCTTAAACAAATTTTTTTAAAAGAATGCTCTGTTACTTATATTATATTCATAAAGACCATTTCAATTCAACAATTTCTACAAAAATAAGTAACCGATCTAGATCACGTGGTAACTTAGAAATTCCTAAATGTAAAACTAGTGCTGGTCAACACCATTATACTTATAAAATTATACGTATAAAATTATGCCCTTCCGGATAAAATTAAAACTGAAAAAAATTACAAAACTTTCTAATCACAAATCAAACAACTTTTAGATAAACCCAACGGTAATCACAAGTTTTAATTTCATTGGATACATTTTTCAAATAATTGTTTATATGAACTCATTTGTAATTTTTATTAATCAAATTTTCCTAAATTCACGTTATGAATTTGGGAAAATTGATTAATGATTAATAAAAAATATATATAAACAAAATTTAATATTATAAAAAAAAGCTACATATATATTTTTTTACATATCCTCTAAAGTTATATTATGCGCTTCCTAATATGAGTATATTGTTGCATTTTATTAAGTACCCATTTCATACAAGATTGCCAACTCGGTCATTGAACAATTCACAACCAGTACTGTACCTACCTTCTATTATTTCGTACCTAATAAGTACATTTTTATTTTTATATCTTATTTTTTCTAAGTTTAATAACTATTATAGTATTTAAGTTATATTTTTTAGTTTGTAATTAAATTTCTTATTTTCTAAATTATATTGTGTTATCAAATTTATCATCTTGTTTTATAACTATTTGTTAATTTTTAGCTACATCAACTAGTGAAATTTTACAACCTATAAACCATAATGACTCCCAACACTCCCCAACTCAAACACGAGAAATAATTTCTCAATTGAGTTGGGCAGTTTTCGTTAAAAATTTCTAATTTTTTCGCAATCAGCCTCGAAATATCTACATTTGTAAATTATTGTAATGTGTTTGTATATTCAATAAAAATAAATAAAATAAATAATTAATATTGTCCTCCACGCTAGGAGTGCACCTTCGTTGTAAAGGAGATGTTTCAAGTGGCGACTTAAAAATTGAATTCATTGCATTTTTGCGTAACTAAATAAATTGAACATGTTAGGTGTGACCTGAAAAATATTTTTCATGTTTTTATTGAATCATAAATTAACTAGAATTTATTTTGGTAGGTACGCATAAAAATGATAATGCGGAAGGTGGTATCTTAAATAAGACAGCTAATAAATGTCACGAATGAAAAATAAAAAGGTGGAGTTTTCACCAACATCGAATTGAATCTGAATTGTACACAAACACAAAATATCCACAGTTCCCAGAACTTTATACCGAAATCATGTTCCATAATTGGATGACAAAATCATTGAACCCAAAAGTCAAATTCATTATCTATATATCAACTCTGGATTCAGGGGATTTAACCTTGTCTGAACCGGATGGTACCAACCCGGCCTTTGGAACTTTGACCAATGGTACAAGAATTTCTATTTTCCGAATAGCTGGACAATTAGAAAGCTTTACACAAACTTCACCACTAAACCTTCAACCTTATGATAAAGGGTGTTACGTTAAATAGCTACTTCTTTGTTTAGAATTAAACTGATCCAGCGACAGTTCAAATTAAGGGGTAAGTAAATTCAAACTTCAATAAATTAAATAACAACTTTTTGAAAAAAAATTAATAATGCTGATTTTCTTAAAATTTCGCGATACTGGAGGGTAAAGAAGCAGAATTACATAAATCGGTTAACAAAGCGTAGAGCACAAAATACCAAAAAGTAAAAAAAAGTAACTTGCAGAAGTGTTACAATATTTGCAAGAGGTAAGCAAACAATTTCAAAGCCCTATGTATCCTACTTCTCATGCCTTTGCCATGTATTTAATAAATGTAACTTACAAATGAATTTATCAATTCAAAATATATTTTCAAAATTCCGTACACAAAGCTCTAGACCACGGGTCGGCAGAATTTCACGTATGAAAAACCATGTTGTGAAGGAAATAAGAAACAAATGTATCAGAGAGCCATATAATCCGTGGGATGGCAATATGATTTCTGAGATAAAAACAAAAGATTGAAGACATAATTAAAAAAATTTCTTTATGCATGAATCAGTTCTGTCAGAATAAATTAAGGAGCTAGAATATCTAAAAAAAAGGGAATATGGAAGCTCAATATTTTTTTGGAGCTGATGACCTAGATTTATAACTCTAAAAGAGCCAATTTGGCAAAACTGATGCCGTTTGAGTGAAAGATCATTCGGATTGGCTCAAGTTTGCTATTTAAAAATAAAATGAACTTACCCAAACATGAGAAATACAAAACAACTAACCTTTAGTTCGTGCGGACCCGACTTGCTAAATATCTCGAAAACTACGACAAATAGTATCCTATTCACAATCCGTTTCAAACAGCATTGATTAGTAAGGAGGATACCGGGGGCAGTTGTGGTTTGGTATGTACACCGATAGCTGGAGAGAAAAATGTATTTTTAGGGCTGAGTCCGCATGGACCCAGTGTAGTAATTAAGGGTTAGAATGTATTTTTAAAGTGATTCTCTACTGGAGCCAAAACTGTGTAGAGTTCCGAAGAACGCATGATTATAACATTTCGAATTAGGGGAGTGTTGCAAGAAAAATGAGTTTCGAAAAAAGTTTTCATTTTTTCGTACAAAGCAATTACCATGTGGTATACATAACCACGAACTTTATTTATTACTTTGCATATCGAGTGGTATCGCATAAACTAAGCTTCATCAGGATATAATAATAACTAGCTTTTATTTTGTTTGTCTTTTCTAATGTCTTTATCGGGTCTCTTTGATTGTAGTTACGTCTCTGGTTTATAATATTTACTATGGTGTAACGTCGCTGCAGAAAATCAGAATAAAAGGGCACCGAAAATAATGAATCACTTCAAGACGTCACGATTGTACAATTTGTCTATTATTTATAGGAAATGAGCACATAGAAAACCACGTGTACATTCGGAGATAATATCTTCAATTAGCAACTATATGAAATCTCAGTATCAGGTAATAGAGCAATTAAGGTAAAATCCCCTAGGCAATAAGTTCCAAGGCCATATTATCAAAGTAAAGGGAATTATAATTTAAATTGTGTTGATTTTTATCATGCCAGAGGGCTAAAGTATAACATGAAAAACATTATTGAGTAACATACATTTTGTCATTGTCATGTGTGTCAGTATTTTTGTTACGTGTATAGTTCATTAGCAGAGGTGTGCATTACATACGAGTATAGGCGCATTGTCGTAAGCACCTTCTTTACTCGCATCATATATAATTTATGAACATAATGCAAGAAATCAATTCTTACATCTAAAAATTGCAGCACCGCTCGCACCGTACCGACAGCATACTATAAAGTGTCAAAAGCAGAAACTAAGTATGCCAAATGTTGCTCAAGTCAGACGATTTGTGGATACATGTGTGGTGTATGCGCATTCAAGAGATGACTCGTTTATGATAATGTCTGAATAGGCAGAGATTTTCAGCAAATATAATAATCAGTGCCATCTGTCGGAACGCCTACTAGGATGCCATTAATAAAATAGCCAAAATTAATAATCCATATTTCGCTTCGCTATTGTAACAATCGGTTTAACTTAAAAAATATATATTTCTAATTTTTTTATTATATGAACGAGATAAAAGTGAAGTTAAAGTTTTCTTAAGAATTCCCCAAACAAAACGAACGTCTTTTTGAAACATCGTGTTCTCTCAATTTTTCTACGATCGTGGTAAAAAATTAAGTAAAAATGTGGTTAGCATTAACATTTTTACGTTTGATATTAAAATTTTATTATTTGGAAAAAGGAATGTTTATTTTAAATGCGTACACCGGAAAGAAAAATAATTTTATCTAGTTTCTAAAACAGTGTTTGTTTTTACGGAAAATTAAGAAATTAGATGTATATAGCAACACAACATTGAAATTAACATAAAACTTTGCAAAGTGAACAAAAGTGATGTTCGTTTTTGTTTTTTCAGTTTTGCCTGAAATTACAAATAAAATCACATATTTCAACAAACGTCATCATCAACAAAGCATACATGGTATTGCATTGTAAAAACTAGCACTCGAACACGCTCCAAGTCCATTCCGTTCCCTGTCAACCCAATACATTATATTATTTCATTCATTATACAATGAAATATTTTCAACCTCGCCTTAGCAGCGCGATACGTAATATCATCACTTCGTCACACGCCTAGACCGGCTATTGGCTAACTAAAACACATGGGCCTAGCTTCCTGAGCTATAAAACAGGGAGATCAAAATAATTGCTAATGGTCACTTTGGTTCGAACACTTAGTATTAAATGGAATATCCTGCTATATAAATTGGATAAAGGAAAGTGACATGATTGTTTTAAAACATATTTCAATTCTTTTGATTAAGTATAAGATATTATAAACGTTAGATCAATATTACATACAATCGAATTTTTTCTTCAAAATTCGTTACAAACTACTTCTTGGTTGAGTGGTAATGATACTCGATTACGAATACAGATGTCGAGGCATCAAATCAAGGCGTGCACAAATAAATTTCATTAGATTAATGTTTTTTTTTACATTGTAATGTTTGATAGATTCCCCAATATTAATAAACGGATTGTAACCTTTTTAGCTAAGGCGTAAGGTCAAATGCTGTTCTTCTTCTACCGGTATTTCAATAGAATAGAATAGTCGGGAAACATGACAAACGCACGCCAACGGTTAATTTTTGTTACATGAGAACGGGTCGTTTCCACGACACGTTCTTGAGTTAAAAATCTCGGCTGTGGAACGATTTGCCGGCCTTTGTGTTTCCTCTTGCTTCATGTGTATCTTCAAGACCCATGTTCACTTCTTCTTCTCATTAAAAAGACCCTCCCCTCACACGGAGAAAACTTACTGATATAAAATATAGTTCATTTTATAAACATCTGTTCTGACTGAAGGCCTATAACGAATGAATTGGCAAATTTCATAACAAAGTATCAGTAAAGTACGAATATTTTGTGAGGAAGTTGAAACACTTAGTTTTAAAAATTATAATAAAAACGCGTTGCGTCCATTTTATTTATTCGGGCAAGGCCACTTGCTTGAAAATGTGTTCAGATATATTCTGAGTGGCTAATATTTTATTAAGAAATGGTCATGTAGTCACATTTTTGACATTATTTTGATAAAAAGCCGTACAAAGATGACAAAGGTACTGGAAAATTATTTTCTTCGAGGCTTCCTGTGTGAATTTAATGTAAAAAAAGGTACCTACCTATGCAAGTTGTACAAGAGTGCTAGCTAGATACTCGCAGTATTGCTCTGGTCAAAGATACTCGGACGTGACCCTAACTGTTCAATACTTATTGATTATTTATGTTTTTAAATGAAAAAAAAACCCTCTGAAACCATTATACCGTCAACAATTTTACTTCAAATAAACACAGAAATAACTGGTTAAAGTTTGACGAATACGTCAAGATTGACCTTGTAGGTGTATAAAATGTTGTCAATACGAAGGTACTACTCACCTGCTAACAAACTACAGTTTTAACAGGGTTTAAAAGTTAATATAGAAAGAAAAATGGAAATCCCTTGGAGGATTCCGCCTTTATAACACGAAACATATTACTGATAAATATTATACTACATACCTATCATATCAGGTATCCATTATTTGCCGTTGTATTATTAAATATTTTCAAAATGTACCAACGTTTCGTAAATAATTCGATTAACTTTAGTGCCGTTGATACTATATTCGTTTTCACTTGGGAATTTCATCATCCGAAGGCTTCCATTACGTTTTCAGAAATGTTTTAAGCACCAGACAAAACTTTCTACCTGTTATTCACAATCACTGACCAGTCAATATTCCTAGAAGTGTAATGTAAGTGAAATATCAAATATATGTAACGGGTTATGAAATATCGTCAGCCTTCCCATTTCTCGTAAACTAAATACACAAACTCATCCACCTACTCTATTCTTCATTCACAACTAATTGCACACTGTTTTTGTACATTCTCTTTCCAACACCATGATTTTAGACTTACTTACATTCATCATCAACTTATTGTTCATGCATACATCCTAGACACGAGAGTCTGTAGATCTTTCATACTGTTAGCAATCAGCACCACATCATCAGCTTACAACAGGCAACATACTTTAAGATTACATCTATAAATATGTTTGTAATTACTAATAGTTGTGTTTGGCATATAGATCTGAATTTGCAGATTTTGCAATCTTTTTCTCATAACTTATTACATCCACCTATGTGGAATAATATTTTTATATTATGAACAAAGGGTATTCAGCGCTATTGGGGTTATTTTTCATAAAAAAACTGCAATGTACGAATTACTCAATTATTGTTATCATAATGGTAATTATTGCACTTTTTCACATAAAATTTTCTAACAGTATTACTTTAGTGTCAGAATTCTAGTTGAAATTTTGATATTGAATGCACCGGAGCTCCTGGGTATGCTAGTTATTTGCGTAAAATGTTTCTAGTGCACCAAGTGTTTGTATAAAATATTAATCTATTTTTATTTTGTCCCCAGGTTGTACAGTCAGCATGGCTTCAACTGCTGTGCATCGCCTGTAATCAACGAAATTGGATACATCCAATGAAGTGACATATTGTATAATGACACAGAACGCCAGTTCCATTTTCAAATTTAATTTCTGCCACCCAACACCACCGCCAAAGTGCGGCACTTGAATGTGACAGTCAAAAAAACAAGAATTTTACTGAAAATGAGTCAATTTTTTTCATACTTAATCGTGTATTTAGCTGAAATTTAGTGTGATTTTGCAATTTTTTTAAAATTTGCCTAAAAATAATACAGTATGAGCCCTTCCGGGCGTTTAAAGCTCGCTTCGACGGTTCGAATCGCGAACAAAAAGCTTCCAAATGTGAAAAAAGCTTGCTCCTTCATGCTTCTTTGTTCTGTTTTTGCATTAATACCATTTTGCAAAGCGTTTCCGAGTGATAAACTAATCAAGGAAAGTGTTAAGACGACACCTGCGTACGATGGTGATTATTACGAAAATGGTATGTTTAACACTTTTGATACCAAATTCTATTCAGAGGCTTTACCGGCCGATGGTGAAATTAAAGAAAGAATAATTCCGATCAAAGTGCAAAGTGTTAAGTTAGCCGAATCAATTCACGAGGAGTATTTGGACGAAGTTAAAATGGAGATTAGTCAAAAGGGGAAAGTTATTGCTGATAAAAAGGTGGAGGTTGGTGAAGTGAAGACGTATTGTTCTGGTTTCGAGTCGAAGTGTCGGTGCAGTGCCGATGGGAAGGAGTTGACTTGTAAAGCTGCAGGCTTTGTTGAGGTGCCTTCCAGTCTACCATCGACACTAACTAAATTGTAAGTATGTTCTTATTTTTCTTAAAGATAGTAAATAATTCTACAAGCAATATTTCGTTTCACAGATGACTAACTTGACAAACCACAGATAATTGAATCGAGGAATATGATGAAACTGCTGCCAACATCGCACTGTCGCAAACATCGGACAAGGAGAAAAATGACTATTGCTATCTTATTTCTTTTCAAATTCGAATTGGAAATTCCAATTTTAAACGGGATCGTAGGCCTTAAGAATGAATTGAATGAAAAGGTTACCTGAAATACTTAAAAAAAAAATGAATATATTATCAGAATGTCAGAGTACGTGTTAATGAAAATCCGAATATTCTTGCATTACAACGAAAATTCTTTGTATTATTATGATTATTATCAAGGCATATCGATAAAACATACTTAAATTTATGATTTATTAATAAAGCGGGTTAATTTACCGTAATTGATTTCTCCGCTTGTACTGCAAATCACATCTAAGCACAATGGCGCTTCGCCTTAGTTGCTATCTACACCTCAACCACCTAACTTTTATTGGTTGCGCTGCTTTGGTTATCCTCCGTCATTTCACAAGCTACACATTCTGTTTTTTTTAATAGGTGTAGTTAGATGAAATAATAATTGTTGCTTTAACCGGGATAGTTAGTTTTTCTTCGATAACTATCCATCAAATCATTTATTGGATAACTAACACCTCTGCCATATATGACTCCAAGTGGTTCGCTACGTTTGCTGATTTAGCAGGGGTGCTTAAGTTCATCGGGTGAGGTGTGTTTAGGATGCGCTTCCTCACCAGCTGCGTGGCATGCCAGATCGGAAGAGGCTGTTTTGGGGAGACCCTTTAACCTCTCCAACTGGTTTCTCTAGCCCGTCGCGATCGCCTTACAATCCGTCATTATAATATATTATATCAAAACTGATCCCTAGATTCCTACCCACCCTTTCTCATACCTTTTCGTTCCCAGAACTTCATCTCCTTCCTTTCCTTAAAACGACCCACTACACAGCATCCCTAAAGATGACATAGGTCCTGAGGGAAATTATTTTTCTCAGAGCCTCCAGTGTGTGGTTAATGTAAAAAAATAGTATATGTATATGAGTGATTGTAACTCTGGTATTTATTTATAATTCGTGTTTCAATTTTAAAGTCAGAACCGATTGTGTCAAGAATTCAGACAAGCGACAAAGTAGATAACTACCTATAATATAATATTTCAAGAATTTAGACAAGCGATAAAGTACCTACCTAGATGATATTATATCAATATAAAATTATTTTAGTTCTACATTTGAAATTTGTGTTGCTTCTGTTAAAATTTCTTAGGGTTTTTTCATTTCAATAAAGCGTTATTATTTACCAGCAAATTAGATTTACTTTGTCCCTTTCGCTAAAACAACTTTTGGCCAAAGAAATTTTAAATACTTTGCAGCAAATCTATACAATGAATGCACTTCCACTGGCCATCAGACAGAACACAAATTATTCTAAATATAAATAGACGTCAAATCTTGGACCACCAGCCAAGACAGATCAAACATCACCGATCTTATTAAAACTAGTTTGTAAATATTTGTTTCCAATGGTACGATGCATATTGTCTTATATTTTGAATGTAAAATGGTAAAGTGATTTGTAATTTAAATATTATGTTGTTATTTAGGTTTTTTATGAATATATTTTCAAAAGGATCTAAAATGTTAAAGGAACTAAATTAGCTAACAGTGAAATTCTGATCATGAACTCGATGATATTTATACATTAAATAATAAACAACCTGTTACCAAAACAGTAAATTATATACAACTAGATGACGTTTACCAGGGGGACTTATTAATACTTTGGGATTTTTTGGAGTTTTGAGGTTATGATGATATTCTAAGTTTTAGCCAGCGTCAGTCATGTAAGCGACCGAATATATATTTATTTTCTTTACGAGATGTTTACAAAACATCAACTTATTTCAACTTTCTATAAATATATACATGTATTATATATGTAAACCTTTGGGAAAAAAGTATTTAAATAATAGAGAATACTCTATCAAAATCCGTTGCGTGGTTTAGAAGAACTAAGCGCAGAAACAGACAGACGTGAATGGCGACTTTGTTTTAAACTATTCAGAGATAAGGACATTCACATACATAATACAAGGACGTGCAATGAAAATAGGCTACCAAAAAAGGACGAATCCGATTAAATACTGTAATGCGTTGTCGGAAACTATAAAATCTGCACCAATTGATAGAATCAAGCTGGAAAAATAAAATGCAATCTATCTTACTATGTCCTTTAGAAACAAAAATCTAAGGACGAGTTGTTTCGGAGAATTTGAACAATTCTTCAAATTTCATAATTTATAATTTCATAATTTATAATTTATAATATATAATTTATAATTAATAATTAATAATTTATAATTTATAATTTATAATTTATAATTTATAATTTATAATTTATAATTTATAATTTATAATTTATAATTTATAATTTATAATTTATAATTTATAATTTATAATTTATAATTTATAATTTATAATTTATAATTTATAATTTATAATTTATAATTTATAATTTATAATTTATAATTTATAATTTATAATTTATAATTTATAATTTATAATTTATAATTTATAATTTATAATTTATAATTTATAATTTATAATTTATAATTTATAATTTATAATTTATAATTTATAATTTATAATTTATAATTTATAATTTATAATTTATAATTTATAATTTATAATTTATAATTTATAATTTATAATTTATAATTTATAATTTATAATTTATAATTTATAATTTATAATTTATAATTTATAATTTATAATTTATAATTTATAATTTATAATTTATAATTTATAATTTATAATTTATAATTTATAATTTATAATTTATAATTTATAATTTATAATTTATAATTTATAATTTATAATTTATAAATTTATAAATATAAATTATAATTTATAGTTAATTTTCAAGTTCTCTGAAAGTTTTATCAAGTTCTGTTATTATTTCAGTTTTGTCAAGCAATTGGCCTATAATGACATATTTATTTATTACATAACATTAGATACATGTATTTAGCAAAAATGACAAAATAATAACATTGCAACAACTGTATATTAAAAATAAGTACAAGTATTTTTATGAATTTTAGATCGATATTAGTTGTGAAGTGTTTTTTTAATTTTTTTTTTATTGTTTATCCAAATTGAATATATATTAAATTACTAAATTAGCCATTATAAGGTAACCATATAAAATTTTAAGTGACATTATGTATTATTTTTCACACTCCACAAAAAATTAATAATAACAGAACTTGCATAGGACTTTCACAGAACCCGAAAACGAACGTTGAAATTTGATGAATTCTTCAAATTCTCCGAAACAACCCGTCCTTAATGTTCGTTTGTTCAAAATAAATTAATAAATATCCGAAAGTTCTACACCGATTGCTTTGAAATTTTGAAACAACGTAATATTTGAGTACGCTTATCATTTTATATTTGTACATCTAATATATTATATAGATGTAACCTGTGACAGATATAAACATGTTTTGTTTTAAAACATCGCCATCTGTTGGACGTAAAAGCAACACGCGCTAGTGTTTTTATCTGCACACACAGACTTAGCCACAACAACGCGTGGCGGGGTACAGCTGGTAAATAATAAAAATTTAATATTTTTTGTATGTCATTAATAATAATTAGACATTTGTAATCTTCGATGTACAAAGAGCTAAAATAAAATTTTTATTTTTAACCTACGCCTGTTCTTAACACAGGAATTCCTAATGAAAACAGGCACCGTACATCCACCAATGTAATATAATAAATAAATAAAACATAATATCCCGTGTTTTTTCACGGGTCTGCGCTAGTATTGATCATAATAAATATTGGGTAACTCGACATAGATATTTTACTATAAATGAAAATACTTCCATGCCAAATATAATATTTATTTTCCTGCGTTAAACGCGTAATAATAATTGGCAGAGAATTGGCCATAAATTTATATTTGATGAGCTAATTCTGTTTTATATCGATACGATGGATAGGGTTACGTGTAAACTAAGTCAAGATTATATGTATTTTAAGTAACCAGAATTGTTTATTATTTCCTTGGGCCCATTAGTAAGTAATGTAAACACTGATTAAATTATTTTTAAAACCAATGGGATGTAATGTTTTGATACGAAAGAATGTTATTTTCCAATGATGTTTCTTTAAAACATCTACATTTGTTATTGACTAACAAAACTTAGTTGAAATGTACAAGTAAAAAACACTTACATGTTTCCAGTAAATTCTTAATTTAAACTTTGTTCATTTAGGACACAGATATACATTAAAAAATATATATGCGTATGAACAAATAAACGAAGTTGCGTCGAATACTAACTACCTCGAGGCCGAAAAGACCGCAGACCTGGGCGCCTAACGGATTTTGATGTGTCAAGTGATCATGTCAGTGTACCGTTCCATAATAGAGCAACGACAATTTGCAAATGGCGACTATTGTTGATACTCGTTGTAACTGCTGATTGGAATGTTGTTTTTTGTAAGCACGTAAATAAACAGAGTAATTAGACTATTTTAAATAGTGAAGTTTCCTTAGCAAACAGTGGTGGCTTCATAATCTGATAGTTGTGCCCCTAGACATCTACTCTAGTCGACCTCACATTTTCTTTAATGACGCATAAAATATTCAGGCGGGAAACAAATGATTTATTTATAATAATCGATAAAAGGAAGTAACTTGCGTGTATTTACAAATGAAATGTTATTCCATGGCATTTACTAGTGTTTGCCGAGAAATCAAAATACTTTCTCATCACACACGAAGGCATTTTAGTATTTTTAAATAAAGTTTTACTAAGATACGTCATAGTTTAGTACTAAATCTACGAAATTGAAGGCACAACAATTGACGTACTTTTTACTTGCCACTTAGAGATTTCAACAATGCGTCTAAATATATATTTATTCTTACGCCAATGTTTTATTTATTCTGAATGGTGTTCTTTCACAAGAAAAAATTTACCACTCTGAAACGTACCGCAAGTATAAATCCCTACTCTAATACACTATTTAAAAAGAAATATCTAAAATAACACAAATTAACTAAATGAAATTTACTTGCATGAGAAAGAAAGGTGAATTATAATAGATATTAATTTCATTTGGGCATTTATTAAAACGGGCAAATTTCATATTTACACGAAAGATTTGAGTCGAATTCAGACTGAGAGAGAAAAAAATAAGATCTTGGAAGGCAATTTTAGATAAGGCTTGATAGAAGAGGGGATATTTGTTTACTATTTTGTTAAAAATTCCTTAAAAGATGTTTCAAACGGAATATTTTCTATTTGGTTTTGGCATGGCGTTGTAATTGACCATCAGTTTTATTTTTATTTATAATGCTTGCATTTTTACGTGACATGACTGTATTAAATGTTATTACCCACTGGAACGATTTCGGTCGAAAAATCGACCACTTTTATTTTTCTGCGATTGATATCGGTCCAAAAATGGACCGATTTTTCTACCATTCGTAAAATATTTATTGTAATTATTTAAAACGCTTCCTTGGCCAGCTACTTGTTTTATCGAATAGCTGATAATATATTCTCTTTGTCTATGAACTTATCCGTTGTCTTTGAAGTGATATTTAACGAGTTTTCGCGGTTTTATAAGGCGTCCTGTCAAAAAACAAAACCATAAATTTTTAACATTCACGAAATTTTGGACTCTTCCTAAAATGCCGTAAGTAATTAATTTATTGGGTTTTTAACGCATAATTATATATTTGTGTTATTGTGATTGACTTATCTATCTTTGAAATGCGTTTTTAATTAGTTTGTTTCTAATATATTGTTTTGGTTGAAGTTTTTGTGTAAGAATACGTCAACTGAAGACGTCATCTGTTTTTGATTTACAATAATGTCTTATATACTGCACTCGCGCATTTGAAATATAGATATTCCATCACAGTGATTCAAAACAAAGAGATATATATAAGTTTTATTTGAATTGGTTCATTATTAATACAGATATTTGTTAACCAATTATTTTAAGTCATATGTCAAAAAGTTGACTCTTTTTTACATGTAAAATGGTGTAAAGCCTTCGTCACACAATAAAAATTTAGTAATTTAGTTGTATAATTAATTAATTTCTTCACTTTTACCAAATTTGTGCAGAAACAAATGTCGTCCAGGGAAAGGGAGCACTCCACGACCCAATAATTATTTTCAAATTTTATATTAGTGCAATATTTAACAAAATTTAAACATTTAAGTACTTACATTAAGTGTTTTCAATTTAAAATATATAGAGTGGTGCTGACTGCAAGAGGAGGCAGAGGAAGAGGGAGAGGTGGGGTACGAGCTGGTGCCAGACTACCTGCACGTGGACGTCAACGCAGAGCTGCAATTGCAGCCTCGTCTGGAGTGTTAGTATTTTTTAATGTTTTTTTATGAAAGTACTTTGCTGTGGCCGTTGAACTCATCATATATTTGTATTTATTTAAACAGCGACCCTGCTTTGCTACTGGTGCGAGAGGATCGCGTCAAGGCCCTAAAGGCTGTTAGGGCCCTGCCTGCTTCCTTCCGGCTAGAGCTGGAAAGCCGAAAATTCAAGAAGCAGGCGGCGCGCATTTTGCTCCCTACCGCACCTCCAAGAAAAACTAAACAAAAGTAAGCAATCGTATTTAGATGCTTGATACAATATTATTGTTTTTTCCTGACAGCGTTCCACTCTTACAGTGATAGTTGGTAAGATCAGCGCTCTGTGCATTTGGCACATTCAGTGCATATTTTACAGAGTTCTAATTTTATTGTTTATTTACATACTGTACTTACTGTTTCACACGTGAATGAGAACAATTTATATGATTTATGTAAATGTTTTCAGAATTCCATCTCCGGAGAGAACAACGTGTCCCTTTTCACAAGGGACGCCTTCACCGTTGCCACGACCCGTACCACCACCGTGGATGTCCACTCCCGCACAGATCCAATCAACGGCTCCCAATGCACCAATTATGCCTATCCGTGCAGCATCTCCCGAGCCGTTACCTGGGACATCGCGGAGTGGGGAACTCTTCTCTCCGGAGGCCCGCTATCACAGCGAGCTGTGGGTGGACGTGCCATTCTACCAAGAATTATCGGCGTTTGGGAACGGTGAGTTTATTTTTTAAAATGTCATACCAGGGGCTCAATATAAAATCAATTATCTATATTTTATATTGATATCTTTAGCACAGTTTCACTGTTGGTATATTGGCAGGAAATAAGCATAGTACTTAAAAATTCCACATAACAAACATACAAAATGTATTGTTGTTATGACGTGGATGCATCATTACACATCTTTTTTTTTCTGTAACGGGTATTGCAGAGTGAGAAATAAGACATGCCGAACTTCTTTGCGAGGATTACATTTGATTCACCGGCTTCTAAACGGTGTAATACAGCATTTTTTTCTTAAATTGAAAAAACACTTTCGCTTCACGGGACTCATTGTGTCGAGCTTCCTAGTCAAAAGCGAGGCTGTATTGGTAGGTGGGTTTTGTAACCGGACAAATTATCATTAAAATAGGTCGCTTTACGTAGTTGGTCACTTTAAACGGATACGTTTTCCTACTAAAAGTTATGAAACCTTACTAGAGTTTACATTATCGTCACTTAAAACAGTAGACCGTTAAATGCAAAGTCATTATATCCAAATTCTACTGTAAATTTGTGTTTTCTTTTATTTCAGAGTCAGACATGGGCAGTAACGTGGACGAGGCAGCTGTACTAGAAGAGTCTGTACTTGGAAACCGTGAGTTATAAAACTAACTAACTTACCTTCACGCCATTTCGGTAGGCAGAGAGGATGAACCACCATGCAACTCGATCTTGGCACACACACTCTTTTCTTCATTCCATACCTACCTGACTGTGCTATTCTGACTCCTGACATAGCCCGCCTCAAGTATTTGATTAACTTTTTATTTATTTTTTTATATGAATACCTCACAAGAGCCTCATCTGGAGCCAGTGAGACTATGGCATCCTCAATCGGGGTATGTTGTGAGGCTGAAGGTAGCGGGGAGGGGAAGGAGGTGTGGAAGAGGGAGGTGGAAAAGTACCTGGCTATTCAGAACTGGTCACCAAACACGGCTAAAACCATTTCAAGCAACGTTTCAATTCTGAATGGGGTCTTACACCAGGGCGATACTATGGGTATCTTCCACTCTGGAACGTGCCGCAAATATAATATATATTATTTTAAATGAATTTTGTGTGAAAATAACACTAATTATTCAAATATAATTTATTTGATTTGATCCCGCGACCATCGTATTGCGAGTCATAAGCCGTACCAGAGGCAGTGGGTTATCGTAATATAGACACATTAAATTAATTTGGGTTTTCTGTTGTTTCAGAAATGGACAGATCGAGCGACGAGGATGACGAAGCGAGTGACGTCGACCACGAAGAGAGCGATGAGGATACCTTCTGCATGCCACCAATACCTTATCATAATATTATCAACGTTTCACCTAACTCCGCTATGGCCATAGACTTTAGTAGACAAGACCAGGTAGATAGTGAGGCAATGCGTTCGATTCTGCCGCCTGAAGGTTACTCTTTCGATTGGTCTAAAGATATCTTACGTTTTACTGGGATAAGGGAGACTTTCACAGGCACGCCGGGACCAACTTTCAATACCGACGAAATGGGCAAACCTGTGGATGCCTTTCTTAAAATCTTTGATGCAGATTTCGTTGAACTGATCGCGAGAGAGACCAACAGGTATGCAGATCAATGGATTGCGAAAAAACAATTTAAGCGTCATGCGCGTACCAATAAATGGGCTCCCACGAATAAAGAGGAAATGTATGTATTCTTGGCAATTTTAATGTATCAAGGTATTAGTCCCCTTCCTGTTGAAAAAGACTACTTCTATTCAAAAAAACTCACCGCCATGCCTTATTTCAGCCGAGCCATGGATTATAATCGTTTTCTTCTAATTAAAAAGTTCCTTCACTTCACCAACAATGAAAGTCTTTCTTCTGATGCACCATTATCTGTGCGAAGGTTACAAAAGATTCAACCCGTCTTGGACCACCTCTCAAATAAGTTTGAGACTTTATACCTGCCCGAGCAAGACATCTCTCTGGATGAATCCTTACTCTGCTATAAAGGCCGTTTGGGATTCGTCCAGATGATCAAAACCAAAGCGGCCAGTGCGGGTATAAAGTCTTACGAGCTTTGTGAGTCCAAGTCTGGCTATCTTTGGAAATTCCAAATTTATACGGGGAAGACCATTTCCAGACAGGCTGAATCGACAAATCCAGACCAGGAAGATATGACGGAAGACATAACGGAAGATATGACGGACGACATGACACAGGCCAACTTTTTGGGTGCTCACAATATCTGCCCAGTTGGGGCCACTGCAAAGATAGTATACGACCTGGCCAGCCCTCTGTTTAACAAGGGGTATACATTAATAATGGACAATTTTTATAATAGTCCATTATTGGCACGATGCCTCAAAAGAAATGGGATGGACTGCATGGGCACATTGCGGTTAAACCGAGAATTTGTGCCCTCTGCATTTAAGTCCCATCTCCGGTCCAAACTGAGGGAAGGTGAGGTTGTATACTCGAACTGCGGGGACCTCAATGTAATGGTTTGGTTGGACAAAAACCTGGTAAGTATGTTGTCCACCTACCATAAGGCAGAAATCGGGGCAGTTGAAAAGTTTGGTACCTGGACTTACAAACCTCAACTCGTACTAGACTATAACAAGGTAATGGGGGGGGTTGACCGAAAAGATCAGCTTTTGTCAGGCTTCCCCATTGAACGACAGCGAAACCTGGTCTGGTACAAGAAGCTTTTCAGGAGACTACTAAGCGTTTCGGTGCAGAATGCGTATATATTGTACGGCTCAAAGCTCCGCAAGGAAAATAAACGCATTTTGTACCGAAACTTCAGGAGTGAGGTTGCGGATGAACTCCTTCTGCTGTTCTGTCGTAGTCAAATTGACACGACTGTGCGGACCATTGGCCTAATAGCTGAAGGAAAGACTCTGCGACCTATCCTGAAAGGCAACCACTTCGTGGTCCGTAGCGGGAAAAAGGTGAAATGTGCCTGGTGCAACATAAATAACATTTTCAAAAGGACCCTTACAAAGTGTGATGTGTGTGATGTGGCATTATGCTATGATTGCATGAAGCCATATCACACTACAATATAGATTTGCTGAGGGTTTTTTTTTATTTCATTTTTTTCTTTTTTGGTTTTTTAGTTATGAAATTCTAATTTATAAATTTAATTAAATTTGTTTGAACATCAATTATGATGGCCTGGATGGCTGGACTTATAATCATTTCTTTCCGCATACTCACGTCTCATGTTATGTTGTCCTCAAAGGTTCTATATGATAAGGTTCGGTGGACATTTAATATGTATATTTCAATTCTGATCATTGAAATATGCATGTTAACAAATGCACAGGTTTTCTCATTTTTCCCTGTTTATTGTACACATTAAATAACTCGTTTTATTTTTATGTCTTAATTATATTTTGTCAATTTTTCTGTAAAGATGCTTTTCCAGATCTAGTCACTGAACATAACTAAGCCAATTCAAGCAATGTTCAATTCTGAATGGTGGTCCCTCACCAGAGCGATACTCAGAATCTCACTCTATAGCGAGGCACAATGATATTATTATGTATTGATTTTCTTAAATTATGAATAAACCAATAAACTGAATACATTTTTATTATGACAAAAGGTGTAAACAATGTTTAAATCAATATACTGCTCTTTCATTGTAACCATACAACTGTAATATTGATTTTAAAGGATATTAGGGCTTAATAAATAAATCAATTATTGGTTCCATCAATTATTTTCCCTCCCCCATTTTTTTTCGATACCTTTGCGTTTAGATATAAAATTATCACTATGATTTTATTTGAAATTCTACGGTCATACAAAGGTTTGATATATATATACAAATTTATCATCATTTTACATATTCCGATTTACCCTATGTAGATTGACCTTAAGGTAGCTGTCAGAAGTGATTTTTGGTCAAATATTGGTGAATTTCATCAACTTTCAAAGTATCCCCCTGAAATATTGGCAATGTTTATATCTATGATATATATCTCACTTTAAGCCTTATTTCCTCGTTTTGCACTTAATATAAAAACATGGTTACAAATCTCCAGTTCTAATTTACAATTATTTAAAAAGTAGCACCATGATTTTGACATCGTGAAATAGGCTCTCTGTATAATTCATCAAATGAATAAAATAAAGCCAACACGGCGACTATGCTTATTAATAATTGTAGACAGTTAATGTATCTTCCTAACGTTATACCAGTTTTTGTGGTAAATTTATTATATAATATAATACAGTGATTTCAATTTTGACGCGTCACGCACTCAAATTTTACAAAATTATTTTCTGACCAAACTTTTGAAGAGATCTTAACATGCAAAAAAATATTTTTCTATTACATTCTTGCATCTGTGATTATCAAACAGGCCATAGAGAACATAAAAACGTAGAAAATATTCAATAAAGATTTTTAAAACTGCCACTGGCGGCAATTTCAAATCACAAAAACGCAAATTTCGCGCATTTATAAAGTTTAAGATTTTTTAATAATTTATCTATCAATTCTAAAAATATAGAATAATTATTAAAATATAGGTGAATTCATTGGCTGTATAGCACTATAATCAGTTTTATGTTTCCGTATTAAAATTCGGAGGTTTGATTTTTTTAATGTTGGCGGAAAATATTCAAAATCGTCGCCAAAAAACCGCGAGCAATCGGAGAAAAAAGTTTTTTGACGCGCGATCGTTCGAGTGGTTACAGAATAAGAGACGTAACAACATCTGGACTTGGACATACATATCGTCACCTACTAACTATCTAGCGTATTATTTTTCTTGTGGTACGAGGCGGCGTACCGGTACCAAGAGTCGTACGAACATTCATACCCTGACGCTGGGAGCCCGGAGCCGTATCGGAGAACCCGTTTCGGGTAGCCGTTTTGAGGTAGTCGTAGCGGTGGAGCCGTAGCGGGGTGCCGTAGCGGGGAAGCCATAGCGGGGGAGCCATAGCGAGGGAGCCATAGCGGGGGAACCTTATCGGGGGAGCCGTAGCAGGAAGCCGTAGCGGGATGCCGTAGCGGGGTGCCGTAGCGGGGGAGCCATAGCGGGGGAGCCATAGCGGGGGAGCCGTAGCGGGAAGCCGTAGCGGGGTGCCGTAGCGAGGAAGCCATAGCGAGGAAGCCATGGCGGGGGAGCCGTACCGGGTTAGCCTTAGCGGGGGAGCCTTACCGGGGGAGCCGTAGCGGTAAGCCGTAGCGGGAAGCCGTAGCGGGGTGCTGTAGCGGGGAAGCCATAGCGAGGAAGCCATGGCGGGGGAGCCGTACCGGGTTAGCCGTATCGGGTGAGTCGTAGCGAGCGAGCACAGTATTCTCATTGCTCATACCCTATGAGCTCTCGGCTCCCGTTTAATTGACTCTCAATTGAAATATTAAGCCCGTGGCTTAAAATGAGTAAAGGCTCATGACCCATCATTATATTTGGAGCCAAGGATCTTAAGCACTTGGTCATGGCGGTCCTAAGAATTCATAAGACCTCTATCTATCTATCTCTATCTAGATTAAAATATAAATACCTTGGTTCTAGGTAAAGTTTTAATTAGATAGTAACAATTCTTCAACAAGTTATTTTACGGACTTTGAAAAAACTTGCAATAACTACGTTCTTGTTGTAAGTTCAGTTTGTTTCTCCAAGAGCAACCCTGATTAGCATTACAAAATTGTACGTAATAATTCAACTTTAGAAAAGTTCGCCAAAACCACGAGATGATGAAATGTACACATGAAATAATTAAATTAAAAAAATTAAGTTGTTTTGAGCTCGAAATATGAAATTGAGATAAATTATTGAATGATTTTTTTTTAAATTTTAGGTTATAGATGGAATAGGAACTAGATTTAGTGAAATTTACCAAATGGAGTAAAAATTTATTTGTATTGTTTATTTCGGGTATTCATATTTTTTTGCACACTAATTTTGATAGTTTATTTGTGATCTGTTTACAATTGGTGTTAATTTATTTTTATTTATTATTTAAAAAAAAAACATTGTTTTACATATTAAACAAATATGAAATAAAAGTAGCCTTTCCTCACCATAAAAAAATAAGGCTTTTGTGTTTGGTGAGGGAATTCTAGCTCAAAATCATATATGTAACATAACCTTTACCGATGCCTACGGCACGCAGATCAGTTCTTAGTGATTAACTTTTACCGATGCCTACACCATACAGATCATTTCTTAGTGATACATTTTTACCGATGCTTACAGCATGCAAATAATTTCTTAGTGATAAACTTACCTCACTAGTTTAATATTATTAATTAAATATGATAATGGATAACTCCGTGTTCTGATCGGCCATGCAATGGTGTGAGAGCTTTATATCCGAAATTTGGCAGCAAAATAGCTTTTGGCAAAAGCTTAGATGCTTGCTCTAGTTATAATAATTATGATTTGTTCATCAATTATAGTCTACGTATATCAAATAATGTTGTTTTACTTGTTGAAGGACCACTTTCATATTTATTACGTTACCTACACTAGCCAGTAGAAGAAAATACTATTGGGATGACTCTACTTAGTAAAAAACACATCGACTAAGTATTGTCTAGACAAGGCGTGTGATCCTTAAAATTAGTCATTTTAGCTAAACAAAACTTCTATCAAAAAGATTTGCATTATCTCGCAGTCGCAGTAAAAGCATCGCTTTTACCTTTTGTTAGTCTGCACAGAGTAATTTTGTCTTCCAGGAAGTTCGTCCCAACGCTCGACTCGCTGTGAAGATCTTTTTCCAACATGAATTTGAGGCATTTAGAAGTATTTTAGGTAGGCGTTCTCGCGGGCTTAACAATTTAATCAGCTATATGAATATTAAAAATGTATACACCTCATCAATAGCCTTTAAACTACGTCCCGCAACAAATTACGACAGCACTTTTACCACAAAATGAATGATCTTCGCTGGTTTTGCTGGTACGTTCTTAAAAGGTTGTACAACAAGTTTACATCAAGATGGGGAGTTGGTTTATGAACTGATTCTTAGGTGGTATTATTTTTCTATTGAAATTATATATAATATATCGATGCCCACATATTATAAAAACGAGTTTCCGTAAAAATTTGTTGGAAATTGTATTTTTACGGAATATACATTGTACCTGATAGTATTAATACGCTTGCGTCTGGACGATGTAGGCCCTGTGATTGGTCAAATTCAAATTGTGTTTAAATAAGACATTAAAAATTAAGACACGATTTCATACTGAAATAGAATGGCCACATGTAATACGATATTTCTTCAAAAATATCGTTTCTGCTCATACAATTTTTGGATAATATCGAAGAAAATATGTCTTAGAAAGTTCGCAATCCATTGGATTAATTACATTACAGTGAAAATTATCCACAATTACCAGATTGCGTTTGACGTTTGACGAAAAAAGCACGCGTTAATTCAATATGGCCAATACCCGATACGCACCGCGGCAATAGGTGGCCGACAGAGCGCACCTCTGGCGGTGTAAGAACGAACCATATGACTGGCGCGTATATTTAAATATGCAAAATTACTTGAACATCAAGCGTTTAATAATAAGATTTCTTCTGGAAGTTTATTTCAACTTTGCAATGGCATTTTTCATTATTATTTATAATTTTTTTTTGCTTACTAATTATATCTGATTTTATATTGACATGTTTTCTAATTTCAAAATTATTTATTTGCGATGCTTTAATCCTGAGTGAAGTATTTTAAGACCTGAATTTTTATCGAAAGTGTGATTCAAAAGATGATTTGCAAACTCAGATTCACTATTTCCATTTAGAACCCTGAGATGTTTTTTTAGTTCTGACTTCAAAGTTTCTATTGGTTCTACCTTTGTAAAAAAAATTACAATCCAGCCCAATTGAGTTTATAAACTCGTGATTTTTTTGTTTGATTTTCGCCATCTTTATTATTAAGAATATATTTATTCATTCTGTTATTAGTATAAAACGCCGGTTGAATAGTACCAGGAATGTTTATATATATAATTTTAGAAGTGTCGTTATCCACAAACAGAATTCTACGCCATTGTTTATTTATATCTTAAGAAATAGGGTAAAAATACCGTTTGAAGATAATATGTTTAATTATTTTATTTAGTATTTCAACTATCAATTTATTAGAATAACCGTTAATAAATGTTATTTGTCTTATGAATATATTGTTTTATGGTTATATGCAATTTTTTTTTCAGGTCTTAAAATACTTCACACAGGATATAAAGCACCACAAATAAATAATTTCGAAATTTTAGAAATAAGAAAACATGTTTATAAAAGTAGATGTAATTAACAAGAATTTTTTTTTCTAAACTCTCTTTTAAATATTTTCCCACTTAACTGGTCTTTCATATTGTAATTCCTAATTCTTATAAACCCAGCCTACTCTTACCCCTCCCCCCTCCTTCCACTTCTTTTTTCCAATTGTAATCTATATTTAATTTTTGACTTCGGTGTATACTTCGTTCATGAAACATGTATTGGTTGTATATAATAAAGTGAAGTTAAACAAGTTATTTGTTTTTTAATAAAATAAAGTTTAATCGGATAACATTATTTTATCTATTTCCATTGTATATCAATGCATACGTACATAATAAAAAGTAAACATTATATTTATTTATTAATTGGACAATTTGCATAGCGCCGTTTTTGTGAGATATCACCTCAGGGGCGCTATATTATAATAATCTACCTTTATATATAGAGTTTTACTCTCCTGATGAAGGTGTATATATAATCTAACTTTAAATTTTATAAGATACAGTAACAGTTTTAGGTAAAGAATTACCACCAGTTGGAGTAAAATTCACACCTTTTAATTAAACCGACTGCTAATCACAACGCACAATTACCCTCCTTTTATCCATAAACACGGGTACAATTAATCAATATGTAATAATCTATTATTTCAGTCAACTTTGTTATAACTATCTTTAATTGTTGTGACAAACTATACGATATTGATTCAACTTATGGACATTGACGGTTGTAACACATACTTAAGCACTGCAAGTCTGATATGAGCAAATTATATAAGGTACCATAACAGTTAATATCAGTTGTAGACATGTAGTCAATAATAGTGTTTCATTTGAAATAATCCATCACAAATACGTAAAATTTCATTTATTCAAACAACTGTCATTCTTATTATGCCTAAATTGAGCATGTTATTATTCATTAACTCCTTCCTGTTCCGTGTTTTAACAATATATACTCACCCTCTCTCTGTGAATGACCTAATATCTATCTATAAAATGTAACTGTTGTTAGTATCACTTAAACTGGGCGCAGCCCAACCAAGTGCCGCCCGCAGGGCCTAGCAGCAAAAACCCGCGGAGCGAGTTTTTAACTGCTAGTATAATATATTCTATTTGATTTATTATTAAAACGAATTCCAAAGTTTTGGATTGTCAAACTTGTCTAGTCTTAAACCGAAAGACAAGCGAATATTCTGCATTTTGGATTACAAATTTACATTCTCGCAGCTGAACGTGCTGCGGTAAATTTAAAACAGAAAAAAACTTTTTGTCATCATGCTCAATCGACTTTGTGACGTTTTTCGTTTAGCCATACTGTGTATTTCACCATATAGTGTGTAATAAAGTTCAAAAGTGACTTTGTCGAAAATGAAGGTTTTTGAATTTGGAGAAAAGTTCGTTATTTTGCTATTTTCAATGAACTTACATTTTCGTCAAAGCTCTTTAAAATACGTGAACCAAAAATAATTTTATTAAATTATGCTCTCGAATAAAGTGCAAAATTAACTGTATTTAGTTCTACACTCTACCTGGAAGGACGAAATATTTGCTGTGAAAGCTCGCTAGGCTTTTGAACGCATTAACGAAGTTTGGAAAGCCTTACTGTCTTGGATGAGCCTTCGTATTTGATTATAGTTTATATGAAGAATCGAATTATCAGAATGAAGACGATTTTTAGAAAAAATAAGATGGATGATGTTTCTTGTGTTACGTCTAGATTATTTTGTAATTTCTATATGAAAACTTTTTTCTTCATTATTGTACAACAAGGTTGGGTGACATGAGAATATACCCTTTATTTGGATAAAGTCCTTTAATTATTCATATATTTAAGCAATAATTGGGTGGCTTATTTAATTACACGACGGCGTTGTTAACTCCCAACTGGAAAGTTAGCTTATAAATACTTGAATATTGATAGGAAAACCAGAATACACTATTATATTAACATTTGATGAAATAAATAATTTAAAATTTAAATTTAAATTTATTTATTTCTCCAAAAAAATAACAGAATATATAATATATCATTAGTAAGTAAAATACCTATATGTAAGTTAGTAACAATGACATTGTTGAAAAACTAATGTTACAATATTAGAACAGTTTCTAATAGAAGAAAAAACAATATATATAAGAGTGTTATATAGATATGGCATAGTATACTATATTTTAAGTTGTGCATAACCTGCCTCACTAGGCGAACCTGAGTTGAGGCAGATTTTTAAAATAATTATTTCTTGCATTTTGTCTATGGTTTACTTATAAATGTTTAATATAGGTTCCTGTACAGCAATACATTTCATATACTTTATTATGCCATTTTGACTGCATAATTATTCTATTGCTAGGAGCGACTCACTGCCTTGTGCGGACATCATGTGGACAGAACCTGTGATTTATTGTATCTGCACATCATCAGCAATATTGAAAAATATCGCAAAATAAACAATCAAGTGTTTCAAATGCCCTCAAAAAACTCCTGCATTGTTAACGATTGGCAACCAAGAGTCGATTTATTATAAATTTATTATAAGTTTATTTATAAGTTTATTAATTTTTTTTATAATAAGTTTATTAAATTACATATTATGCATATAAATACTAACACAACGTGTTTCACCAAGACGTAATATATGAACTTGTAAAAGTGTATTCTTTCAAACCTTATTTAAACTTAATATGAAAATATATTTTTAAATCTCATTAATTTTCTTCGTGGGTAATATTTTTTCTAACTAAACAAGTAGTTATTTTTTATTGAAATAACTTTTTTTTAATAACGTTTGAAGGTAATTTTTAAGTTAAAAGTTATTCCAATAAAAATTGAATATTCTTTTAAACTTTTAGAAAAAGTCTTTAGAATTTTGAATTCACAAAAAAAAACAGATTGCTGCTAAAAAATTGGGGAAAATTAGTTTAATATAAGTTCATTCTGAATTTGAAATATGAGATCGATAATAATGACATGAAATAATTAGGTCCCAATGGCCGAGGGGTTAGAGGTGTTGTCCCGGTAAGACATAAGATACTGTGTTTGATTCACAGTTGACACCGTTACTTTTTTATGTGTCTTGTTCTGTTTCATGTTTCGTTTAGATTTATTAGTATTATCTTCTTCTCCAATAAAATAAATAGTTGTTAAGGTCCTTGCCCTAGCTTAAAGTTGTCAATAAATCAAAGATATTTTCGCTATTTTTCCCTGCGGATTCTGGACAACAGTTTTTTTACATGGAGAACCGGAAGCTAGCGGAAGTAGGCACGGTAGATCCGGTGCGCTAGGTCGTATCATTGTTACAATGGTACTTTCCCTAGAAGCCTATAAAGAGGGATAGTTATCCAGAACCTTTTTACTGCTAGTAAGATAGTGGCATCTACATTAATGTGTCGTTGGTGTTATGAAAAAAAGCAGAAACAAGACATATTTTAATAATGTACACCGTGTTACAATGATTTATTATTACATTGTTATGTACGAGCCCTATTATTGTTATATTATTTTGTAGTTGCCCTATTATTGTTACATTGTTATGAAGGTGCCCTATTATTGTTACATTGTTATGTACGTGGCATATTATTTCAATTATTTATTTAATTATATTATCATGTATGCACTTAACCTTTCAGGCCTCTGACATATTGACCGTTATATTTCTTAAAGAATTTATGTGTGTTTCCACTTCTCAATTAAATCCAAATAAATGGAATATTTCTGAACGTATCCATAAACTTAAAACTGTTTTCTGGAAGACGAGAAGATATACTTTCATTAGAAATAAGTATTCAATTTTTGAAAAATTAAATTTTTAAATACAAACATAAAAAGTCCGCCTTTCGTTGCTTCGTCTAAGCACTTATCTAAAATTACCGATACAAAAAAAACATACGTTCTAAAATAAAAATATATTCTAAACATTATAGTCAATTTAATTTTTTATCATTTCATACGAAAATAAATAGAAAAAAATACACATTTTTTTCTAAAATCACGGTCGGAACCTTTGGTTTGAATGGTGCATTTAAATTATTCTGTGGTTAATTATTATATTTCAATATAAAGCTTGGTGTTTTTTTCTTCTTTTTAACACCGTTTTGATTATATTTCTAACTATGACGGTAAGGAGATAAGATTTCTAACTATGAGGGACACAATGGTACAATATCAATTAATCTGGGGTGGCTGTGCACAATCTACCATCAAACCTCTTCTAAAAGCCCAAAAAATGGTAATACGTGTCATTAATAAGCGACCGATAAAATACCCCTCCACTCGACTCCTCAAAGAGTATAAGGTCTTTGTATCAGACGTAATCGTGACACATAAGACTGTAGATAGGGCCGGTGATCCCAATCTATGGAGGCGTAAGATGTCTTCCTTCAGTGGCGTGGAGGGGTAGAACGGGGCCGTCTCTGAAGCCGCTGTAGAGCTGGTCCGAATGCTGTTTTCTTGTTCTTGAGCTGATTCCGAGTCTGGTCCGAAGGGGTAGGCAAGTCCGTGGTCCAGGGTGAAGCGGGGGTCAGAGTGAAAGAAGGCGAGTAGAAGCAGAGTGAAAGAAGGCGAGAGATTATAGATTGGCGACCGTGGCCGAGCCCGGAGCAGTACGTCCGTAACACTCCCCCCGTGGAGCTCGGCTACACCCTTTTTCGGGAGGCGTGCTGCGACTTGCGGGCGCGGTGTGGTCCCTGGCGTCCGGTCCCTCTGGCGAGTGTGTCTCGGTGGCGAGTTCGGTGGGGCGGCGTCGGGACAGGTCCCCGGCGGCATGTTCCCCGGCGGCATGGTCCCCGGCGGCACGGTCCCCGGTGGCATGGTCGGTCCCCGGTGGCGAGGTCCCGGGCGTCGGCAGCGAGGCCGGTGGGGCGGCGTTCGGACAAGCCATCCTCAGCGTTGTCCCGGCGTCGGCGTCGCGCCGGGTGCTCCCATGCGTGATCCAACCGAGGGCTGTCCGGGACGTCATTTGGCCGCTCTCTTCCTTCCGCACCTCCCGCGACACGATAAGCGGCCCGTTATCTTGGCCGATCAGCAGCCGTGGTTTCACTTGCCGGCGGCCGGCCACTGTTTGCCGCGGGAGGTCTAGGTCCGTTACGGTGTGTGCCGTCACCGTAAACGCGTCTCCGTCGCCGCGCACCGACAGTCTCACCCGCCGGGACGTAGCATCGGATGAGCTCATCCCATTAGCGCCCCGAATTCGCAGGCCGCGTACCGGACCCGCGGCTCCGATGATGTCTGCAACATCTGCCTCGACTAGGGTTATTGCAGAGCCCTCGTCAAGCAGCGCGTGCACGGTCGCATGGCCCCCGGGGCCGCACAATGTCACGGGAATCACTTTCATTAGCACTTGTCCCTCACTTTCCCACGTGTTCGTGACTGTGTGCGTCTCGCGGTCACGAGTGTATGCGTCATCGTGCAGCAAGCGATGGTGCGGGGCCCGGCACGTCCCCACTCCGCAGTTGGTCCGGTATTCGCACCGTTTCGTCTGGTGCACGCCGTCCAGACACTTAAAGCACAACCGTTCACTTTTCACAAGCTCCCAACGCGCACTGATTGTTTCTTCGGCGAATTGGGGACACTTGTAGAGCTTGTGCGTATCGTTTTTGCACAGTGCGCACCAAACTTCACTGCGGGGTTCCGGGCGCTCGTCGGTCACGTACACGTTTTCACGATACGGGCGGGCGGCCCGCTGTTGTTCGGCCGAGCTGCTCGGCCGCGCTGCTCGGCCATTGTCGGTGAGGCCCGACCGCGGCACCGCGTTGGTCAGCCGCTTCAGGAACGCGGCAAGCTGCACCACGGTGGCCGCGTGCGTCTGGTCGGCCACCTTACCCAACCACAAGAGGCGTAGGGCTAACGGCATCTTCGAGGCGATTTCGCTGAGGAGGGCCGGGTTGGAGAGGTAATCACCTCGCAGATTCCCCAGCGAAGCCACGATGTTCTGCACCGTGCCCGAGAACTCTACCAGAGCCTCGGTCGATGCGTCCTCTTGTAGTCGGGTCAGCCGCTTTATCCTGTCGAACATGACAGCCGCGACAGAGTGCGCGCCCCCAAAGCGGTGCTCCAGGACATCCATAATTTCCGGCACCTGCGCCGGGTCCAGGAGGAGAGGGCTGACGGCTTCTCGTGCCTTTCCCTTCAGGGCACGCTGCAGCCGCATCAGGTTCTCGGCCGCCGTCATCCCGCAGGTGGCCGTCGACTGGAGGAATTGCGCCTTCCAGGCTTGCCACTCTATGGCGTCGCCAGCGTAGGGCGGCAAGTCCTTTGCGATGGACTGCCGGGCGATGAGGGATGCCATCCGCTCATCTTCGGGATGGTAGCGAGGTGTGCCACCGGCCTGGGACTGCCGGAGGGCGTCGGCGAACATGGCCGTCACCTGGGCGAGAGGGACACTCCCTTGATGCACCCAGTCTCGTGTCTGCCTCGCTGCCTCATCCGTTCGGTTGCAGGCCCCGTATCCGTCAGCGGGGGGCTGCGATGGCGAGTTTCCGCTCGGGGCAAATGCTGGGAACTGGGCGGGCCCGCGGGTCACACCGGGATAGCCGTACTGCGGCTCTGGTCCACCTCGCAGCGTCGCGGCGCCTGGGGAAGCGCCGTCCGTGAGTGGATCCGCAGCATGGTTTCTCTCCGTCCCGGTGTGAGCCCTCTCGGCGCGGCGCGAGCTCCCAAAAACATCGCTAGGCTGGGCTGTAGTTGGCGGCACAGTGGGCTCTCCCCCCACTGTGTACGTAAGGCTGTGACTGGAGCCGCTAGAGGGCGCCGCAGTCTGTGGCAGGCCCATCCGTGGGCCAGTGGTTTGCGCCTCCGCTGCGTACCCCTGACTAGGTACGCCCGGGGGCGCTGGCGTCGGCGTCGGTTGGTAACCCAGCCGCGGCGCAGTGGTGTGTGTCTCCGCTGCGTAGCCCAGGTTCCGCCCAAAGCCGCTAGATGGCGCCGCCGTCGGTGGGTACTCCGCCCGTGGAGCTGTGGCGTGCGTCTCCGCTGCGTACCTCTGCGTAGGTACGCCCGAGGGCGCCGGCGTCGGCGTCGGTTGGTACTCCGCCCGTGGAGCTGTAGCTTGCGGAACAGTGGGATCTCCCCCCACTGTGTAAGCAAGGCTATGACTGGGGCCGTGTTACCGGCCATATTTTATATTAAATGCCATCCAGAACTTTGCAGATTTTCTGCGCGCCAATACTCGGTCCTCGAGTAATGTTCGGGATGGGCAGAGCATGAAACTGTCGCCAAGGCATGGGCACACAAAGGATTACAGGTTCTACTGATTGTAGTGAAATGAAAGCTGTAGTTTTGTTTTTGCACATTATAAAACATGGAGAATATATTTAAGTTAACATGTTACATATTATGACTCGGCACTTACCCCCAGGGATCAATAATTGGTTTTTTAATTCTATCTAAAACTGATTAACCACTTAATTACGGGAAGTGAGCGGGGAGCTTCTATACGGCCGGCGGTGGTCTGTCCCCGACAGATCGAGCTGGCACCATCAGGGCTTTGGTCCAGGAGACGGGTCCAGCGTCTCCGACAAGGTGGCTGATAAGCGGTTCTGGAGCGTATCGGGTCTATCGTTTATGTAACATTAATGGAGCGAATCCATCCATTGAGCTGATCGGCAGATTACTTGAGCGGGTGCCGTCCGGGCTTGTGATTTTATTATCCGTTTCTTATTAAGAAAAATACGGCTTGTATCGCGCCACTTGAGGTGAATGCTTCATTTCCCGGAGTCCGCGGTATAACGATTTGCAAGGGATCGCGTATATAAACTTCAGTAGAACATTATTTGTGATCTTCACGAACACACACACGGTCATCCATTATACGGACGTTTATTTAATAGAACCTGCACCGACTTGGTTTTTGTAAAAAAGAACCGAATAACCCGCATCAGGAATACTGATGTACACTTTTTTAATACGATCGCCCATCCAGGGTAAAAATGAATTATAATCTAATTCACTGTGCGATCATTACACGGCCGCCCCGCTCGTGTAACAATTCCAGAGTGCCCAGCGAAAGGAAACGGAAACAAACAATAGACTGCCCGGCGGTCTATTTGTTGCCAGACCGTGCTCTCTACAATTTTAATCAAAATTAATGCTATGAATGGTACTTGTTCTGAAGAGGTGTTTTAAATAATTACTTTTAAATAAGACTTAACACCGCTTCATAACATTACCCCCCGCGCCACACAAATGTTTGTCCCCAAACATTAATACAACTCTAAAAAAAACTACAACTGCAATAACTAAGCTTGAAAAGATCCTCTGGGTTTCTAAAAAAAACAATCAACAATTATACATGAGCATCATAATTTGTAAGATAAGTAAGGAATAAGACAAAATCTACGATTTGGATAGCAAAACTTATGATGAATGGGTGTGCCGCAGCTTCAATCGCACCCATCGAGCGTGCAGCCGGATGGTTGAGCCTGCGATTCATCCATTCTAGAACTTAAAGATAACTTAAGATTAATGTAACTTAATTACAAATTTTAGAAGATATTACGTGAACGGAGTCTGCAAGCACCCACAGTATCGGAATACCGGGTGATGATAAATTGACGATTGTCGAAGACTGCCGTTAGCGTTACATCTGTGACGGAAAATATTCTTAAACAAAATTGTAGGTAAACCTGTAGGTATATAAAAAAATATTATTGTTCTTCTCAACACATCTAAACAACTTAAGCGTTAAAGCTTCACTGGCCCTTTAATAGGGCGATAAGCCACTCAGGCAACACTTTTTTAGGGAGGTAAACCAACCCTCACTTTTCACTGAGTCTACTTCTCCGTTGGAGATAAAACACACTTCGAAGAAATTCTATCTACTCTACCTGACCTGGTTATTGGGTAAGTTTTTCGAAGAGAATTTATACAATAAGACAAAATAATCATCCTTGGAAAGCATTATTTCGTAATAGTAGAAAAAACTTTTAACCTTTACACACACGCAGGTGTGTAAGGTGGTTTAATCGAGTGGAACTGTCAACAACCAATCTTATAGATGTGGTGCAATTAGTAGTAGTATACATCCATTGTTGTAAATGGAGTCATTGGTCGAAGATTGTATACATCCATTGTTGTAAATGGTGCAATTGGTAGAAAATTGTATACATCCATTGTTGTAAATGGTGCAATTGGTAGAAAATTGTATACATCCATTGTTGTAAATGGTGCAATTTGTAGAAAATTGTATTATTGTACTAATTTATAGATAAAACCTACTTTTACTTAATATAACTAAAGTTATAGAAGGAATTTAAGGAAAAGACATATGCTGAACCAGCTCTTATAATTGTATCATTAATTACTATGAAATTATTAAACAAAATATCAAGAGTACTAACATAAGTATACCATTTTCAAACATGACAAGATAATTATAATAAAGTAAACAAAAATATATTTGGTAAAATTCAATTTTTAATAATAAAATTTTTAAAACTGCTTAGAAAACAAAGATGTACTGGACCGGTACATCTTCACTTTCTAAGTAACGGGCGAACGTATACAATATGAACATAAGTATATATTAAGAAACCTAGAATATACGGGGATAGTGGAAAAGTATCACCGTGCATTCCAAGATTTGGGCAGTTTATATATCCCATGCTACCTAACTTTCACTTGTTTAGTCAAAGCCATATTTCAAGTCATTTTTTTTTTTTTTTTTTAAATTATTTTCCTATAAGCTTATCTGAACAACATCATTGTCGTGTAACAAACTCGAGTAGGATACTAGAGTGTTATACTAAATTTATTATGTTTCTTTCTATTATTTACCGATTATACTAACCATTTTACGAAATTTCTATATTTTCTAAAAGAAAATTAACTAGGACAGGACTAAGGACTGTCATAATGCTGGGTCGCTCCAACTCGGGTGATCAAGCCGCTTTGTGCTCCCGTGCATTGAAAAATATTTGAAATATTAATTAATTGAGAGTACTTGGTAGGGTGGCCAGACCCACCAAAGCACTATCAGAAACATATTAATCCGGTATATTTTCTGACTTGACGATGTCTTTCACGTGAAAGTTACCAGTTTCCTTACCTTTGAGGTCTGCTAATGTATAGATTAAGTCTGATTTTTTCTTCACGACTATATTTTGCACAAAGCGTGGAGCTAGTTTCTGTGCAAAGTAATTTAAAGCGTTTGATTGGACGAAATTTCTACGCCAAACCCTATCTCCGACTTGAAAACTAACATGTTTTCTCCGCAGGTTATAATGGTTTGCTCCTTTTTGATAAGCTTTTAGTAAAGCATCTGAGACTTGCTCATAAACTGATGACAGTTCTTCTAATTTTTGTGCGTAGATTCTCTGACTAGTACAATTTTGTAAATTAGATTCCGTATCAGCTATAGGGTTACGATGCAAATCACCGTCTAATATTTGCTCCCGACCATGCATTAGAAAATAAGGTGTAAAACCCGTAGCGCAATTTACGGAATTGTTCATAGCTGATTGTATTTGTGGTAAAAATTTTGACCAATTACGGTGGTCTGATTCAACTAATATCGATAATGCGGTGCCCAAAGTTTGGTTATATCTCTCTACCACATTATTTTGAGGGGTATAATAAGAGTTATAAAACGGAGGAGGTATATTATAATTATTTAATAAGTCCTTAAATTCTTTGGATACAAACTGACGGCCGTTATCACAAACAATGGTGCGCGGTACGCCATGTACAAGAAAGATACTTTCTTCTAAACTCTTCACAATGCTTCGCGCGGTACCTTTGCGCAACGGGAACAGCCAGGTAAACTTTGAAAAAACATCGACACAGGATAAAATAACGGTAAAACCAGAGTAACTTCTCGGTAATGGACCTACCAAATCCAACGATAACATTTGCATTGGACGTGTAACTTTTTTTGGATGTGATGAAATACCGTTAGGTGAGGCCGTACTGATTTGTGGGCCTTACAGACCGTACAGCGATTTACAAATTGTTTAATGTCTCTGTACATATTTGGCCAAAAATACCGTAATTGTGCTTTTTTATAAGTTTTAAAAACGCCGGGGTGACAAGATCGAATAGACTCGTGAACACTACTTAAAATGTCTAATCTTTTTTCTTGAGGAATTACTTTTTTCCACGCAGTGTCTTCACACAGTGCTAAACGAGTTTTCGTGTGACGAAATAGTTCGTTTTCCCGAATTTGGAAGTTCTGAAAACGTTGGGGAAATTCTTGACAACCCTTCCAAATATTTTGATACCACTCATCTTGAATATTTCCTGAATCTATAATGGAGATTTCGGCAAGATCCATTCGCGAAAGGACATCTGGGACTATGTGTTGAGTACCTTTACGATGGATTACGTCAAACGAGAATTGGGATAGGCGTGAACTCCAACGCGCGAGACGACCGCTGGGGTTGGACAGAGAACCTAACCATTTTAGGCTTGAGTGGTCGGTTACAACTGTAAAATGAGTTCCTTCAATGTATGGTCTAAAGTGTGTAACGGAGTCTAGTACGGCTAAAAGTTCGCGCTCAGTTATTCCATAATTACGTTCGTGAACGTTTAAGCATCTCGAAAAATAAGCTATAGGGTGCTCCTGTCCATCTATAGTTTGAATTAATACCCCCCCAATGCCTACGGAGCTTGCGTCACAGTGTATAGCGAAGGGTTTCGAAAAATCTGGACAACTTAAGACTGGGGCAGAAGTAAGTGCTTGCTTTAGTGCAATAAATGCGGATTCAGCTTCCGGTGACCATTTAAAATTACTAATTCCCTTTTTTGAACCAGTAATACTTGTTAAAGGAGCTGCAATGCTTGAAAATCCCTTGATAAACCGTCTAAAGTAACCGCACAGGCCAACAAATGCCCGAATTTGTTTAGCATTTTTCGGTATAGGAAAATCTTTAATACTATCTATCTTACTTGGATCAGTGCGAAGTCCCTGGGAATCCACCATATAGCCCAAGTATTTAAGCTCGGCTTTACAAAATTCTGACTTTTTTAAGTTAATGGTGAGACCCGCGTCTCGTAGACGTTCGTACACCCGATTTAACAAGTTTAAATGTGATTTCAAGTCTTCCGATACTAATATAAGGTCATCTAAATAGCAAAAAACATTATCATCGAAATCAGGTCCAAACAATGCATCCGCTAGTCTTTGTAATTCGCTAGGAGCATTTTTCAAACCAAACGGCATGCGAGTGAACTCAAAGAGGCCCCGCCCAGGAACAACAAATGCTGTCTTTTCACATGATTTTTTGTCCAAGGCTATTTGCCAAAATGCCTTGGAGAGGTCAATCGAGGAAACATATCTGGCACCGCCCAGTTTATCTAGGATACGCGCAATATAGGGAAGAGGGTAACTATCACGTACCGTGACGTTATTAATTTTTCGAGAATCAAGGCAGAATCTAGCTGTTCCGTCTTTTTTTGTTACAATTATTACTGGACTGGACCATGGTGAACGAGAAGGTTGAATAACCCCTAATTTTAGCATTTCATCAACTTCTGTTTCTAATTGTTTCTGCCGTGCGGGTGAAAGAGGGTAATACCGCTGTTTGATGGGTGGTCCTGTTGTAATTATTTTGTGTTTAACTAAGTGTGTTAGACCTAACCCCTTTTTTTCAAAAGAAATTGACTCGAATTTTTTAACTATTTTAGAGAGTTCCCTGTTCTCTTCAATAGTTAGGGATGAGGCTGGCCGAATAGCCCGCAACCCACTAATATTTCCTTCCGAAACAGGAAGAGTAGCTTTCGAAAACAGTTCCGGTGCGATGTGGAACTCCTTCCAAAAGTTAACTCCTAGAATAATTGAAGGCGACAATGTCGGGATGACGTAGAAAAGAATTTCCTTTGTGGATGATTTATACGTGACCGGCAATGACATTGTCCCTAAGACTGGTTGGTTTGAACCGTCCGCTGTATAAACACTAAACTTAACTTTAACTAACTTAATACCTAATTCCTTAAAAATTTTATAACTATTGCCTCCTAGACATGACAATGAAGCGCCGCTGTCTAGCATTCCACTGTAGAAATTATTTATAATATGTACATAAGTATAAGGACGGTTATCATTTTCAATAGCCATCTCCCGTGGCAGCGGGCCCACTGTTCCGGTTGATGGGGATGAAAGAAATTTATCAACTATTCGGAGCCAACTCTCCCACTCGCTTTTCCTCTGCGCCAAGGACGGCTTGTAGCAAGAGAGACTCCGACCTAGTTTTTTGACTTTTTATGAGCTTTGTCATTGATAGCTCCCACTTTAGGATTGTTAGACCTTGAATTTTTCTTCCTGCAATCTTCTATAACGTGTCCCGATAGTTTACAATATGAACAGAATGGTTTATTGTAAAACGTTCTAGAATTTTCGTGTGCAGTTTTTGTATATGTGTTAGAAGTAGAAGAAGACGGTTTATTGTATTTATAATTATTATCTCTGTTTCCAAGACTAACTTTAGTATAGTTGTTGGAATAATTGTTGTTATTTGGTTTTCTGTACTGATTTTGGCTATAACCTTGGTGTCTATGAATATTATTATTATTAAAATTAGGTGTTTGTCTAGCAGTACTATCAAATTTCTCCGGTTTATTAGTGACAGGTAAGTCTACTTTTGGTTGAGAAACGTTGAAAGATACGAAATCATCCGACAGTGATGCATAAGATTCCAAGTTGCCTGCATGAGTAGTCAATTGCTCGAATGTCGATATATCTCTTGAGACTAGTAAATTTGTATACATAGGCAATAAAGCTTTTTTTGCCAACCGCAAAAGTTCTAATTCCGGTAGTTTAGCTTCAAGCATATTGTTTAATGATTTCATTCTGAGAGTGAATTCTAGCACTGACATACCTTTAGGTTGTGTCATGTTAAATAGTTTTACCTTAAGATCTGTTTGAAGGTCGTTTGCTTCAAATTGTCTTATCAAAAGTTTTGAAAGATCGTCCCATTTCAAATCCTGAGTGTAAATAGACCTGAACCACAGGAGTGCTAAACCTTCTAAAAGATCAGGAAAAACGCGTACAAGATGATCCTGGTTAAAATTTTTTGTCCTACATTTCTCCTCAATTAATAGTAAGAATTCCCTTACACTACTTTTTCCGTCATATTTCAGTTTCCAACCGTCTACGTTATTTGAGTGTGAGTCCCTATAAATAATCTTCGTTTGTTTAATTATGTGGGCTTTCTTAATGGTTGTGTCGTCTAATTCAGAATCCGATGATTCAGAATTCACTTCACTTATAGCAGGTGTTTTAATCTCTTTATTATAAGCGCGCGCCTGTAAACGTAACTCATGAGAAGTCGACGATGGATCAATATTCCTGTCTTTAAGTTCTTTAATGAGAACCTCCTTCGAAGCCCCATTGATATTTGGTATTGGTATTGGTGAAGACATGATTACGTTCTTTGATGTTCAGATAGGAAGAAAGAAGTAAAAGAAGAGAAAAATAAATATTTAATTTTTTTTGTTTATAAAACAAAAGAAACTCTTCATTGACGGCTGTAGTATCATTAGACGTAATATTAGCTCAACTTCTATTGTACAATTGTGAAAAAAAACAAAAAAAAATTGTTAAAAAAAATATGCTCCACCCTAATGAGAATTGCGAAAAATGGACCACCCTATTATATTGTGAAACGTTATTAAACGTCGGCCTAATGTAATTGTCAATCAAAGATATCATTTAATTTGGGCGAAAAAAAAAAAATGACGTAGGTATGTATATAAATAATATTGAGTGTTTGTTGACTTACGAGTAATTAAAACGCATATCGATTGTAATGTGGACTTACAATTGTAGAACGCCGACATAAATGTTTTTAATATTATGTATATTAGCGTAAAAATCTAATAATATTATAAAACGCAAATATGCCTTGATCAAACAAGTGAATGACATCGTAAAATAATCGTAAATAATTATGAATTAGACAGTTTGACATAACCTCCCATATAATCATCTTGTTTACCAATTAGTGTTGACATAAAATTTGACAGCTACAAAAGCATAGATAAATCATAGATTTCATGAAAGATGAAAGTTTACGCAAGATTTTACCATAGAATAACGCAAATTATGAATTATCGTTACAAGAATACTGAGTGTATTTGAGGTTATGAAACAATATTCAAATCACTAGACATAAGTGATACAATATTATGTCAATTAATCATGAAACATTTCACCAAAATCAGCACAACATGCAATCACCACGAGCCAAAACACGTTGAGGCGCCAATTGTTACCGGCCATATTTTATATTAAATGCCATCCAGAACTTTGCAGATTTTCTGCGCGCCAATACTCGGTCCTCGAGTAATGTTCGGGATGGGCAGAGCATGAAACTGTCGCCAAGGCATGGGCACACAAAGGATTACAGGTTCTACTGATTGTAGTGAAATGAAAGCTGTAGTTTTGTTTTTGCACATTATAAAACATGGAGAATATATTTAAGTTAACATGTTACATATTATGACTCGGCACTTACCCCCAGGGATCAATAATTGGTTTTTTAATTCTATCTAAAACTGATTAACCACTTAATTACGGGAAGTGAGCGGGGAGCTTCTATACGGCCGGCGGTGGTCTGTCCCCGACAGATCGAGCTGGCACCATCAGGGCTTTGGTCCAGGAGACGGGTCCAGCGTCTCCGACAAGGTGGCTGATAAGCGGTTCTGGAGCGTATCGGGTCTATCGTTTATGTAACATTAATGGAGCGAATCCATCCATTGAGCTGATCGGCAGATTACTTGAGCGGGTGCCGTCCGGGCTTGTGATTTTATTATCCGTTTCTTATTAAGAAAAATACGGCTTGTATCGCGCCACTTGAGGTGAATGCTTCATTTCCCGGAGTCCGCGGTATAACGATTTGCAAGGGATCGCGTATATAAACTTCAGTAGAACATTATTTGTGATCTTCACGAACACACACACGGTCATCCATTATACGGACGTTTATTTAATAGAACCTGCACCGACTTGGTTTTTGTAAAAAAGAACCGAATAACCCGCATCAGGAATACTGATGTACACTTTTTTAATACGATCGCCCATCCAGGGTAAAAATGAATTATAATCTAATTCACTGTGCGATCATTACACGGCCGCCCCGCTCGTGTAACAATTCCAGAGTGCCCAGCGAAAGGAAACGGAAACAAACAATAGACTGCCCGGCGGTCTATTTGTTGCCAGACCGTGCTCTCTATAATTTTAATCAAAATTAATGCTATGAATGGTACTTGTTCTGAAGAGGTGTTTTAAATAATTACTTTTAAATAAGACTTAACACCGCTTCATAACAGCCGCTCGGGGGCGCCGCAGTCTGTGGAAGGCCCACCCGTGGGCCAGTGGTGTGCGCCTCGGGTGCGTAGCCCCAGCTTTGCCCGGGGCCGCTAGGTGGCTGGCTTCCGGGATAGGCTCCGTCCGGTTGCCAGGCTGCAGGTGAAGCGGTCCGCGTGAGGCCCTTCAGCGTGGCGATCAGTTCTGCCATCTGTCGGGCGTGGTCGTCCTGCAGCTTCTGGGTGCGCCGCCTCTCAGCTCTTAGCTCGAGCTGCACCTGCCGGAGCGTGTCCTCGCTAGAAGCCTCGCTTCTTGACGAGACGTCGGCCGCGGCAGGGGGCGTCTGTGGTGTTGATGCGCCGGAGGGACCAGGCAGTAGGTCCGCTCGGGGATCAGAGGGGGCCAGGGGGGCGGTTGGCCGGAGTCCGGGGGGCGCGGCTGTGGCCGCCCCGGTTGGTGTGGGATCATCGCTTCCCTGCGATGAATCCCCGTCAGCGCTGTTCTTCCCAGAGCGCAGTGAAGGTGACATCTCTTCCACAGAAAGATCCGGCGGCGAAGGACCACTTATGTATCAGACGTAATCGTGACACATAAGACTGTAGATAGGGCCGGTGATCCCAATCTATGGAGGCGTAAGATGTCTTCCTTCAGTGGCGTGGAGGGGTAGAACGGGGCCGTCTCTGAAGCCGCTGTAGAGCTGGTCCGAATGCTGTTTTCTTGTTCTTGAGCTGATTCCGAGTCTGGTCCGAAGGGGTAGGCAAGTCCGTGGTCCAGGGTGAAGCGGGGGTCAGAGTGAAAGAAGGCGAGTAGAAGCAGAAGTCGGAGCGAGGTAGAGGGCAGAGCAGAGAGAGAGAGGTGTTGAGCTGGTGGAGGTTGCTGGCTAACTGTCTTTCCAAGGGGCTGTTGCCCGTTTTATAGGACCCCGGCGGCCTTCGCTGACCGAGCGACGTTCACACGGGCCCGCTTTCTCTTTGATTCCTGGAATCGAGGCCCGTGTTTGTTACGTGCCCGCGGCCCGCCGCCGGGTTGGCTACCGCCCCTCGGCCGGTAATTTCGGGCCGTGGTCATTTGTGACGCTATGCCGGCGCATGGCGCACGGCAAGCTTCCCACTACGTTTTGGCACGGTTCTAACAATCGTGCCCGAATTAAATATGAATATGATTTTGCCAGCTCTCATAGTATACTTCTCTGCCCGTGTCCCCTAGCCAAGCTCCGACGTTTCATTTATTGTTTACTTTCACATGGCTTTCACATTTTCATTTACATGGTTCAGACATACATTTTATACATTTCTTTCATTTTATACAATTTAGGATTAGACAGATTGGCGTAGATTATAGATTGGCGACCGTGGCCGAGCCCGGAGCAGTACGTCCGTAACAGTCTTAAACATACGACAACTCCACCTAAAATTTTCGCTAATATATTTCCTGTTCAAATATAAAAAAACAAAACTCTCTTACAACACAACTACACCACCAGAACAATAACCAACAGTCACCACAGAGTACCTTCACTACATACCACGTCAGTTCAAAGACAATTTTTCTTCCTAGCTCCTAAAATCTTTAGCCTTATCCCTGAAAACCTAAAAACCGTGAGTCAACCCTATTGCTTTACACGGAATACATTACAATTACAATACCCATTCATTCTACACTCTATCAATTTAATCATCTTTCAGACAAAACATAATTTATCCATATTCCCTAACTTAGCGGTATAGTATGTACATAATTAATTAGTATGATCTATTTACTAATAATTTCTCAAATTTTTCATCTTCTTATAATTCTTTAACTTCTCGATCCTCTTCTTGCAACCCAAACTAGCAATAAATCATTTTTCTATTATAGTAATGTATAGATTCTATGTCCGCAAACTGTAAAATTCACCCGCCATAACACAGGGTCATCCCCAGCATGGAGGGTAAAATATCACAAAAAACCACATGTACTCTCTAAATCATGTATCAATAAAATAAATATGAGTTGTTAAAAAAACGAACAAATTAACTACGGGTTTACGCTGTTTGTTCCCAAAACCGAACAAATTAGTCTGAGGAAATAAACTAAAACTGTAACTGCACTACTCCCCATCTCAAACACGATAATTGATAATTTTTTTGTTTATTTTGAAAATAGCCTTAGACCATAAATGTATCGATTTATCAGTACAATAAATACTTATCAATCAAAAACTTTGCATAAAAATGCTAACATTTTTTTCATTGATGCTCATATAAATAAACTAACTAACTTACCATCACGCCGTTTCCCCGCAGGGAGGACGGACCGCCAATCAAGTCGGTCTTAACACACACTCCTTGCCTCATTCACATTCATACATCGTCTCATACATACGCTTCTATTATTCTGGCCTCTGACATGGCCCGACTCAAGTATCTGATTCAATTGGTTGTGCCATGTCTCCCTCGGGCGTCCTTGACTTCTGCTACCATTCTCATTTGCGTCATATAATCTCCTTACACTCCTTTATTCGCTCATTCGCTGTACATGCCCAAACGATCTAAGCGTCACATTTCTTAATCTTACTCATTACGCTTACATCAGCCTTGCACTATTTGCGGATCTCCACATCTCTCACACGATCATACATGGTTCAGTTTACTTTCATCCTTCTTCCAGTTCTATGCATTACTTCTATACATACTGGTTAGGTACCATCACTCCATTGTCAAATGCTAACTTCCCTTCTTTGGACAATTTTTCGTTAGCTCCAACTGCGTCAAGTCCTCCATTAATGGAGTAACCTGCATTTACCCTACTTTCAATATCTCTGTCAGCCTTCTCATCTCTCGATAATACGATAAATTACTTATTTATGTGCGGTTTACGAACCGTTCCTATGAACACGACTTAACAATTCTTTTTTCTCCGCGCTCAGTCAGATTTTCTATCTTTCTGTTGAAAATAAACTATATTTATGAGTAAATAATTTTAAAATAAAACACGTCGGACAAACAAATAATCAAAAGCTCCACAGCTAAAATGGTTCTGGTAGCTGTAATTAACTGCGTTAGTCTAGAAACTGCAACTGGACATTACCATGTAAGTTTCACGATACCATAACTCACCGATCGAATGATTTTGCTGCTAAAGATATACATACAGATCACTGCCTTTTACTTGTGATGTAAGTAGGTTGCAGAGCAAAATATAAAAACATTATGCCGAGATGGATATAGTGAATGCAAAATTCATTTTCCATCTTTACATTTCCAGGAGGTCCGCGGCATGAAAATGCAGTTGACAGGTTTCGTATACCTATTGGTACGTTAATTAAAAATACGTCCTTCGGCTTCTCATTTTGAACAACCTTACTTACTATGAGATTTTTACTTTACTGATGAATATAATATTATGTCCTTGTGAGATTATATGTTACTGAGATATCTACGAGTATGTAGGTTGCACATCTAAAGTTGAAGCGAATAATACGTACGTAGGATCGATTTTATTTATGTATTATATAATACCCTGACATCTGACATATTTGGGAAACTCCTGTTTCCATCATTATAAACAGAAAATATTTGCTGTGTATTGTTCTTGTGTTTGTGTATCGTAGAACTTAAGTAAGGCGAAGCACAACAAAGTAATACAAAATCACGTGTTTTGGTTTGAAATTTTGATCGCTTAGAAATATTTTAGATGCTTCAATTAAACACTGCGAGTAAAACACATCCTGCACTTTGAAATTATTGAGTATTTCTTTTAGATCAGGCCCATCAAAACTGCTTTAAAGTCTGAAATATCCCACGTACAAACCCACTTTAGGTTATTGTTTCATTGTATAAAGTGGCAAATTAACTTCTTTAGAAAATGATTATAAATCATTTAAATTTTGTGTTTCAACTTTGCAAAATAAAATAAAACACTCTTTTTGGTAATGTCTTTTACTTGCATAAATCAAAACAGGCGGCTGGTGTTAAGCGGGAATTTAAACCTTATTGCCATCTACATAAGGAGTGTTATTCTAAATAACGGAGGAATTGAATCCACGACACCTTGGTGATCCCCATGCATTTTTCAACTCAGCAACTAAATGTTGGTGTATATTTACCTATAAGTAGACTTGTGACAACGATCTCTTTGCGAAAAGTCTCTGAGAAACAGCTTGCTAAAGCCTTTTTATTGTTACAAGTGGAAAAGAGGCAATACGTATATGCATTTGTATTTGTATTTTGGATATCAATTATTTTTTTTAAATCTTACCAAACGTTTTTTTTTTTATTTTGGTATCCATGATCTTTTGTTTCATTGAAAACAAATGTAAGTTTCCTCTGTATTATATCCTTCCACTATCCGCCACCTTCAGACTAACCACACCCCAATAACATTGGGGATGTAATAGTATCACTGCCTCCAGGTGGTTGGAAGCATTTTGACTCTTATGCAATATTCACATAAAAAAATTACCACAGTAATGGTCATGAATCCATGTATCTTATAGTGCAACAACTCCCCTCTGACCCTTTCAGCACCTAGATTGTTCATAATTATTGTGACCCGGCCAATAAATGCTCTATTAGACCCGCAAAAATCTGCACTGTTAAAATGCAATACGTAAGTACTAATACCAGCCAACAACGATTGGCCTGACACAGTTACGCCTGCGCTGTGAGCCGCACGTATTGTCCGCGTGCAAAGGTTAAATATTATTACAGGATGTGTTAAATTTATATTTTCATTCTACAAGAGATTTTATTCCACTTTTCTTAATTAATCAACTTTTTCTCCATGTTATTAATAACACGGTGTTTTAATAAGAGCGAAATATTTTAATTGCACACCAGTTTGGCAGTCATGATTTCACATAATTATGACATGACAGATCAATAGGAGACAGATTGGAGTTAGTAAATATACAGTATTACACGATAGATCAAAGCGTCCCGATTGTTAACCCTTCTGGCTAATTTGTTCGCTTTTGGGAACAACTCATATGGCCTCACAGAAATTACTGTATCGCCTTTACTGTTGTGGTGAGAAATATGATCTAAACGGTATTAGAAATAAAAAATACATTATTTTATATTTTAATCTAGAAAATAGCCACAGAATAATTAAAATTGTGATCTTTTATTAATCCAAAAGTTCCAAACGAAATTTGAAAAAAAAAAATTATGTAACTTCGTGATTTATTTATTAATTATTTTCATATAAAACGACAAAAAGGGAAGGTGACAATAACGTTTATAACATATTTGTATAATAAAATAAGTGGTTAAGTAATTTAAGTTATAAAAAACGAAAGGTGAGCCATCTTAAATTTTTTTGTTTTCGCATTAAATTTTTTAGTATTATTTATGACAATAAAATTTGACAGCTTATTTTATTACCTTTCAAAACTAGTTTTTAGTTTTTGGATACGTTCAGAAATATTTCATTTGTTGCGAAGCGGAAATATTCCTACCTTCTGTCGAAATATAGCAGAGGCCTGAAGACTCAAATATTACCATCAAAATGGTTAAAGTTTGATTGAATCCAATATTCGGTCAAAATAATGTACCCAATTCATTTACAGTGAAAAGAAAAATTGAAAAATTTGAAAGAACTGATTCTGTTAGTGTTGCGAAAGACACGGCACGAGCTCTAGGGGTTTTTTAGAACAAAACATCACAACAGTTCGCGAGAGTTTGGCTGAGAGACCAGGAATGTCGATTCGTCATTGTGCACAACAACTGGACATTACAAAAGTCAATTTTCAGCGTATTCTCACTAAAGTCTTGCATCTCCATGCCTACAAAGTCCAATAGACTCAACAACTGTGTCAACAGAACATGAACATAAATGCAGAAACGTTATTGCATATTTTGCCACAACATTTTGTACGCATGTACCAGCGAAGACGTGGCGGCCATTTACCGGATGTGTTGTTTTCTTACATTATTCCCAAATGTATACATATAACTCAATAAATATTTCCATGCTTGCTACAGAAAACCGTCGCCTTTTCGGCTGTGGTACCTCCAGGAAGCGTGTGGTACCTTCTGGCAACGGCCGACTCATCTAGGTATCCAGTAGGTTCTAGGACGGCCTATGTACTGTATTATCTTAGCGCTTGGTACTAGGTACTACAGTATTAAGTATTTGGCACCGTCAGGGTTGAGCAGTGGCAGCAACATATTTTGAATGAAATAATACAGAACTCCCCCTCCAGCAGCACTGTTAACAGCATGTTTTACTGAACCCTTAAATATTACGCTCTTATTAAAACACCCTTAACAAAAATGAAGATTTTACTGTAGCTCGGTTTTTCGGGCAATATCAATAGCTTATAATCTGTAATAACCATTAATGTGCGCCCTACTGTCGAATTTGGCAGCCATCTCTGGTCCGGAGCCCCAAAATACCTGAAAAAAACCCTTGACTCTGTGCAGAAACGGGCGGTCCGTTTGATAGATTCCCCAATCTTAACAAACGGACTGCAATCTTTAGAGCACAGGCGTCAGGTAGGTATGCTGTCCTTGTTCTATCGGTATTACAATGGAAGATGCTCTGAGGAACTAGCGTCATTGATCCCTTCGGCACCGGTGCGTAGTCGGGATACACGCCAAACGCGCGCCCAACATTTGTATACGGTTGACATTTGTCACATGAGAACGGGTCGCTTCTACGATTCGTTCTTAGGTTCAACAGCTCGGCTGTGGAACGAACTTCCGGCCTCTGTGTTACCTCCCTCCTACAACTTGGGACTCTTCAAGACCCATGTTCACTCCTTCCTCTCCACAAAAATACCCTCCACACAGCATCCCCAAAGATGACATAGGCCCTGAGGGAAATTATTTTCTTCAGGGCCTCGTGTGTGGAGTTAATATAAAAATTAAAAAAATAAAAAATAAATGGACTATATTTATTTTTCGAATGAAGCAAATACTTTAGGGTTTGATATTATAAATTAAATGAAAAAAGTACACTTTGTAATACACTACTGTTATTGCGTGAGTAAATAACAGCCAACTAGGTTTAGCTTATCTCTAGCTTCGTCAGGGCTATTTTAGCAACAGTTAACACTAAAGCCCTGATGAAGCGTGAGATAAGCTAAACCTGGTTGCCTGTCATTTATCAATTCAATAACAGTGATGTATTACTAAGTGTATTTTTTCAATGAAATGAACTTTATTTACTGAGTGTAGCAAAGTCCCTTTTTAACTAGACCACTTTGCATTTCGTCTGTCTGTACATTTGTTTGGTTTCCGTTTCAAGACGGAGGCTATTGTAATGGTTCAGTAACGGTTATTTTTCAAATGTGAAATTGTCGTGCCGGTAAGGATTTTCTTGTCCGCATTTAAAAATATATATATTTTGGTACCTACCAGCCTGAATAAAAGTTTGTAAAAGGATTATCATTGATATAGTGTCGTTTCTTTCGACAAATTGTATAATTATTATTTTAGATTCAAAAGTGTAATGAACTCTATCTATTGTCTAAATGTACGAAAGAGGTATTCGTGTATGAAAAATATAGATATAAATATGATTATGTCGGCACGTATAAATAGTTATGTCTGCTGTAGTATTGTGTATTTTTACCAGTAACCCTCCATCAAGTATCTTGTACAATTGGTGTGACAATTCATTGTCACACTAATTATATTGGTAATAATTACATTACTAATTACTTTGGTACACTATTTACACTGTTCACTGTTCACGATGTTCTATGTGATTAGTAAATGCCCATCCTGAATATTACTCTAAGATTACTCTCAAAATCTCAACCAGAAGTACCACACTAACGTTTAAAAAAGTATTACAAACTGGAACCAGTCCACCACAATTTGGTGCAGTCGAGATCACCACCGTGTTATATATTAATTTATAAGAGGCTACTTAGTTTTAAATCTTTTACGCTAGGATATTTTTTTAATGATTGCTTACTTCAATTTATGATGAGAATTTTATTTTTTCTACTACAGTTTTATTATTGGTTTTTGGATAAAATTGCGAGTACCATTTGAGTACTGGGTGGGGCAGAAGTATTGGCCCGGTTTTGAAGTTTGGAGGAAAAAAACTAATAAACTTAGAGATTTAAAACTTTTTCTTTACGATCTGTATATAATCCCATTTTTTATTCAGTGTTTGCTGCTTTCCTGCATATTTCAAAGATGTCTCCTCGAAAATTCGGGTTTTCAGTTCTTCTAAAGTGTCGGGGCGATGTTTGAAAACTTTCTACTTCAAATAACCCTACAGAAAAAATCCGCAAAAGGCTTAAATCTAAAAATCTTAATTCTCAAAATGAAAAAAGTCGAGAAGGGAACATTTGTCTTAATTTAGCCATAGAAATCCGAGCTGTGTGTGTTGTAGCCCCATCTTGTTGGAACCACAGAACTGCCAGATTATTGTCGTCTCTCAATTGTTGCAAGTTGTTGCTTAAATAAAAGCAGACCAAAACTTCAGAATAGACTACATTAGTGTATAGCTGCTGAAGTGGTATTCTAAACTTAAAGAAAAAATTGGGATTACGTACAGACCATAATAAAAAAGTTTTAAGCCTATAATTTTATTCGTTTTTTTTATAACTTCTCGAAACCGGGTCATTACTTCTGCTCCACCATGTAGAAAATAATATTTTTACTAGGTGTAATTAAATTAACGGGTATTTTTTGTACGAATTTTAATTTTTTTAAATATTTTTTTCGGATATTTGTAAAATATATTTATTTAGAGTTATGTCAATCTTGCAAATTATTATAATATTTTAAACTATGTAGAAAATTATTAAGCACACGCTGTATCTAGGTACAGTGCGATCCAGTGCATTTGATATCCCTAAGTATGAGTGACGTTACTGATTCCAATCACGGCACGGTGTCAATGAATCATTTCAGCGATCAATCCAATAACGAGCCACCAGTTAGGTCAATATTAAATTATTAAAATCACATGCTCGTATTACAATTATGTTACACTACCTGCAGTTCAGCCATGTCAATTAGGGTGTCCTTTAAAAAAGGCAACATTACAACAACAGTTATTTTTAACAACAAAATATTAGAATATTCAAAACTAATCCGCAAAATGTCTTTTTTCTTACATGCACACTTTATCTTAAAACATTTTTTTACTATGTTCCATAAACATCTAATGGGGCACAATAAATGTTTGTTGATTACAAATTTGTTTTACAACAAACCTTTCTTTTTTATTCCTATACTTATGTTAAGATATGTTCTGTATAATACCCAATCTGGCATTATAAAGGTTTGCTAAATACTACCATGCTTAACAATATACATTTCATATTTATTTTACTAACATCAACAATGTTATTAAATATTGTTCCACTACTACTTTCATGGTAACTTAAGTACCTATCTTGTATTATTATTATTTATTGAACAACTATTACTTGAATATACAACTCTCAACGATAACTAGTATTGTACCTGCTTATATTGTCTGTACTCGACCTTTTGTGCTATGTAATATACACTCATTATTGTACTACTGATCAGCTTACCATAAACATTGTATACATGTAAAAGCCTTTATGGCGTACATAAATTTAATACAAGAATAAAATGAATTTACATAATAAACGATACACAGTGCATGTGATGCAATTAGGCATATAAATATATATATATATATATATATATATATATTTTTTTTCAATAAAAGGTAGGAGAGGCAGTTCAGTGAAGGAAAAGAGTACGCGGGGTGGGTAGGAATCTATATGAATTCATCCCTCCCACTGCGGTGCAAGGAAAGATTCCTGCTGGAGAGGTCAAACGGTCTACTTCAACCAGTCTCTTCCGATCCGGCCCGCCACGCACTAAATGGAACCGCCAAGACCTAGAAAAACCTCACCTCATGAATTCGGCACACCTGTCACTAAACGTAGCAAACTACTTGGGGCGAACTGTGACCTTATCAGGGCGGTGGTACCCATACCCGCCTCCCAAAATATATATTGTATTATAATAATTAAATTAAATTAAATATTTTGTTTGTAACCACTAAATTTGTTTTGTATACATTTTTTTTATTTTTTTTTTTATTAACAAAATTTTTGATACATTTACAATTCAGGTACACACATAGTAATATAGAATGAAAGAGTAACAAAAAAATCCACAAAGGCGAAGCCTGAGCGTGGGTATTATAGTGTAAGGATAAAACAGTGGTGTTTAAAATATATTTTTTTTAAACATGTAAAAAGTATCTATAGAGATCAATGTGATTGGTTTTTTTTTTTTACAGAAGTTTCTATTTTTTTTTTTTAAATTTACAAATATACACACACAACACACACACACACACACACACACACACACACACACACACACACACACACACACACACACACACACACACACACACACACACATACACACTCACATACATACACACACACACACATACACACACACACACACACACCCTCACACACACACACACACACACACACACATAAAACATAGATGCATGTATATTTATTTAATTTACAGAAATTAATCTTTAATTTACAGAAAGACATGTGGTATTTTAGTTATTTAGAAACAGATATCTTAAATTATAGAAAAAAGTTACTCGCTTCGAAATTATTTCTTATCCAACTTTTAACATTTTTCGTATATAAGTTCAGGTTTTGACACATGTTGATGGAATTGGGTAAAGAATTGAACCATTTTGGGGCAATATAGTTGATGTGCCTTTGGCCCAGCCTAGTTTTGCAGTGAGGGACTGTGAACGTATGTCTCTGTGAGTGTACGTCTCTGGCTCGAGCGATTTGTGTATTTGGTGAAATTGATAGGACGTGTAAATATAAATTTGAGACATTGAATTTTTTTTTTTTTTTTTTTATAGTGAATACCTCACAAGAGTCCCAACTGCTCCCGTCTGGAGCCAGTGAGACTATGGCATCCCCAATTGGGGGATGTTGTGAGGCTGAAGGTAAGTGGGGAAGGGAAAGAGGAAGGTGGGGAAGTACCTGGCTATTCAGATCTAGTCACTAAACACGGCTAAAGCCATTTGGAGCAACGTTTCAATTCTGAATGGTGGTCTTACACCAGGGCGATACTGGTAGTATCTTCCACTCTGGAACGTGCCGCAAATATACTATATATTATTTTAATTAATTAATTGTGAAATAACACAAATTAATCAAATAAAATTTATTTGCGCACGCCGGGTTCGAACCCGCGACCTTCGGAATGGCAGTCCAATGCGTTACCACTGGACTATGCCGGCCGTCAAATACAATAGATCCGTCTTAGTTCCATAATTTCAGTTTCTTGAAATAACTGGTTAGTGGGATATGTCTTGGTCCTTTGGTGCATTATCTTAATGATGGACTTCTGAGCGATTTCTAAGGGTTTTACGTGGTTATTGTAAGTTCCTCCCCAGGCAATTATTCCATAGGAAATAGATGAATGCACTAATGCGTCATAAACAAGTTTCATGGTTCTTATATTGACAATGTTGCTCATTCGTTTAAATATGTAACTTAGATATCTCAGTTTATTGACTGTCTTTTCTATATGGTAAGTCCATTTGAGTTGGCAGTCTATGGTTACACCTAAATACTTGATATATTGTCCGAATTTCACGTCTTCGCAATTTGAGCACGTCGCAAAGTTACAATTCGGGTTGTGGAACTTCAGATTAAGATTATTTTTAGGGGATGACATTTGGGAATTATAAAAGGGAATAAAGATAGTTTTATCATAATTTAGGCTGAGGAGATTTCTATCAAGCCAATCTTTGACTGTTGCAATACATTTGTTGGCTTTACTGGTTGTTTCTTCCCACGTTTTACCTTGTACTGTTATTGCAGTATCATTGCAAAAGAGAGAATTTTACCTGGTATTGCAATATTGAAAAAGAGTAGTGGCCCTAAGACAGTTCCTTGAGGAATACCATGTTTTGTCAAGTCATAGGTGCTTAAGCTTGTTCCTATTTTTGTGCGTTGTTGGCGATTCAATATATAGCTTTTTAATAACATGAAACTTTTGTTTTTAATACCGACTTTAGAGATTTTTTTTAATAACATTCTGTGGTTGACTGTGTCAAACGCTTTCTTTAAATCCAAGAAAATGGTTAGCGTTTTAGTGTTAGAGTCAAGGTTAGAGTATATATTTTTTTATGAGACACCTCACAAGAGTGTCCCTGCCTGTGCATTGTACAGACAGGGGAACTATGTCACCACCCGGTTGGGCGGCGTTGTGAGGCGGAATAAGGTAGGGGCTGTAGGAAGGGATTTGTCAATGCGGGCCTTGAAGAGGCTCGGATTATAGGAGGGAGGAAAAACAGATGCCGGTAGCTCGTTCCACATACGAGCCGACTTACACAAAAACGAGTCGTAAAAACGGCCCGTTCTCATGAAGCCAACGTCAACCGTGAACGGGTGTTCAGTTCGTGTCCGTCGAGTTTCGCGCACGTGCACCGGTGCATCAGGAATCAATGCTGCTAGCTCCTTGGAGCAGGCTCCATTGAAATACCTGTAGAACAGACACAGCATGCCTACATTGCGTCTATGCATTAGAGAAGGCAATCGGTCTTTGTTTGGTTAAGCTAAAGATAGCGTCATATATGTTTTTGGTTAAGCTAAAGATAGCGTAATCGGTGCACAGTTTGGTTCTAAAGCCGTATTGATTAGCTGAGAGGATTGCATTAGATTCTAGAAAGTTCATAATTTGTCGTTTTAAACACTTTTCGAAGATTTTGGATAATTGAGAAGTTAAAGTTATTGGTCTGTAGTTGTCTGTTTTGAATTGAGATCCGGATTTATGTATTGGAATAATGTGAGAGAGTTTGAAATCATTGGGGTAAATGCTATGTCTGATACAGTTGTTGAAAATATGGTGTATTGGAATGATTATATGCTTTTTAATTGATTTAATTGTGGTATTGCTAATGTTATCTGGGCCATTTGCAGACTTCTCTTTAAGGTTGTCAATTTTTTTTTGAGATTTAAGTTCTGTTATTTCTTTGAATGTAGATAGTTCATATGTAGTGACATTAGAATCTGAAAGGCCGGGAGGAATTTGATTCGAGTGAATGCCAAGACTGGGATTATCATCTATAAGGGTTGAGGCGATGTTTGTAAAGAAGTGATTGAAATTGTTTGCAATGCTCTCAGCGTCTTCGATGGTTGTATTATTGTCAGTAATGATTTTTTGAGGAATTTTATGTACTTTTTGGTTCCTATTTGAAATTTCGTTTATGACGTACCATGTTTTTTTGGAGTCGTTGTGAGCATTATGTAGTTGTGTAGAGTAGTATTGTTGTTTTTGTTTTTTTATGATTGAGTTTAGGTAATTTCTAAATAAAATGTATTCGTTCCGTTTGGTGTGGTTCTGTGCTTCGTTTTTGGATGTGCAATATTTTTCGTGATTTTTATAGATCTTAAAAAGTTTGTTTCTGTGTGTAATCCACGGTTTTATGTGTTTGTGCTTACTTTTTGGAGGTGCTATTGTTTCTTGACTTTTTTAATATAATTTTGAAGTATTTCATAGAAGGTATTTAAAGCTAAATTTTGGTTGTCATTAGATAGGACAGCGATCCACGATTCTTCATTCAGTAAGTTATTTAAAGTTGAATAGTTGATTTTAATCATTGCTTTGGTTTTCGGTTCAACAGAGATGGATAAATTTGGTGTATGATGGTCGTAAAAGGTGGGATAGTGGTCAGTTATGTCGATTTTTAATGTAGCGGATTTATGTTGGAAATTTTTATGTGTTTTTAGAAATATATGGTCAAGACATGTATCGTTTGGATGATTAGGTCTGGTAGTGTTGTTTATGTATGATAGGTATCCTGTGGAGTATATACATTTAGATATTCGTTTGCGGTCGGATATAATACAGCGTTTTGTATATTTATGTTAATATCACCCATAAAAAATGCAAAATCGAATTGATTAGAGGTGTTATTGTTGATAAAAGTTTTGATTTCTTTTGTTAACAAAATTGGGGATAAAGAAGGGGAGCGGTATGCTGTTAAAATGGAGTATTTTTTTCCTTTGGAGGAAAAGGTTGCATGGACGGCATTTGCATATTTGAAATGAGTGTTATCTATGTTAATGTTGGATATGGTGTGTATATTGTAAAATATGGTTATGCCATCGTGAGAGGTGTGTCTAGACGGAACTGAAAAAGAAGTCTAGTTTGGTAAGTTGAAAGGGATACATTCGTGCATTTGTGTTTCAGTGAGTGCAATAAAATCAATTTGGAAGGTTAACGAATTTAAAAGGATACAGAAATCATCAAAAAAATTTCTAATGCTTCTGATGTTCATGTTTAGTATGTTGAAAGATGTATCGTAGAAAAGTGTGTTTACATCTTCAAAATTGTCACAATCAAGAGTTTCAGGGATGCTGTTTTCTTCTGAAGGGTCCATTTTTAGTTGAGTCCGGAGGTCATCTTTGAAGGTGCGAGAGCGAGTCCAGGTTATTGAAGGGGTATGTCGCTCGCGTCTCTGATGTGTATAATTGGAGTATCCTTATTTTTGCGGAGAAGGACGTTCCCGTTCTTCGTCCACGCGTATTGGTAACCCATCGACTTTGTTGCTCTCGCTAGCCAAAGCAGTTGTTTATTTTGTGGCGTCAGCTTATCGTTTATGTAGATGGGTTTTTCTGAGTTGGAGTGGTTAATGTCTTTGGCGGAGAAATATCCCGCTTTCTTTTTTTTGGAGAATGATCTAGTCTTTATCTTCTTTTGTGGCCATTTTTACAGTTATAGATTTTTTGATGGAGTTGGTGTAGGAGTGTGTTATGGTGTCAAGTAAGTCTTCACATCCTATTTATTTAAAGATGCGTTCTATTGGAATTTTAGGATTTTCGTATTATACATATTTACATATTTAGACAGATCGGTTTTGCTTCGACGCAAGCAACATCAGGATTCACATTAAACTAATAAAATAACACATTGTGTGTGCTTATATGTTTCCTTTATATTTATCACACATTTCTTATAAACTCAAAAATTTCCACATTATCCCTAAATCACTTCTTCAGTTCATACTCTGTCACTTTCGGTATAATATGGTTACCCATTATAAATACGTTACCTGTCTTTTTCTCTCAGTTATATTTAATTTCATGATACATCACTATTTCTTCTTTCTGCTTTATATTTTGTCTCACTCGGTATGTATACATACGCGTACACAAAGTATTTTTAACTTTGATACTTGTGTTAAGTGAAATCGGCAGGTCTATATTATACAAACTTCGTGGTTATAAACAAGTTAATGTTTTACTTAATTTACCTAATTAATTAATTAATTGAACCACAAAGTGACGCTTTTCCATCAAAATACATGATATATATTTAGTTTTTTAGTTACAGCTGAAAGAAAATTTAATTTTTCATTTACTTAATAAGGATACCTAAAAAAATCTGTTAAATTGTGTTTTACAATATTTTAGTCACAAGATTTCCGAAGTTTTTTCTAGTAGCTAATGGATTGCTTACCGCATAATATTTGTATGGTGTTTAAATGTATGCTTTAATAACATATGTGTTTTTCTAATGTAATATCTCTTATTTTATATTCATAAAGTTTTCTTATCTTCGAGAGATTTGTTTCCCTAAGCTATTCTCCAAGAGGTCCCAAATGTTGCGTGTGATCATTTAGATTAAAGCCTCATTTAAACTTTGCTGATCCAATTAGGCAAAAAACAACAAGTGACTTATAAAATATTATTTAGATAAAAATCAAGTTGTGTTTTTTAGATTCAATAGTGCTTTTGGCACTGCGCCGAGGCTGGAATATCAGACAATAGGGTGATATTGAGAGAAAATGATTTAATATTTTTTAAAGTAAAGCATAATTTTCTCATTTCAGCACTTCTTCAATAGAGTGAAACAAATAATAGGTTGATATGAGATTTATTTTCTAGACCTCCTTATTTAGACGACGTTTACGACAGTGTTATAATGTCCATCATCAGGGCAAATGTGTAATAGGTATAGCATGCGCGGCGAGACGGGACGACGCTCCTGCATGGAATGATCCTTTATTCGGCCAGCCTCGCTCCCGTCGGCTCTTTCCGCCTGGCCTCCAAAACTCTGTGCGGTACATTTGCTTCTATTCGCACTAGAATTGGCAATGGATCTATTCTAAATGATAATTGAATTTTTAATTCGTAATATATTTATTTGTGTTTATTTTAAAAATAATAATACAATTGTTCTTAATATCAAAAATAAAAAGACTTACTTTCATTTCTACTTCGTTCAATAAAAATCATTTTTTTAGTTTCAGGCGCCCCGTATAGGCTATTATTTTTTTAACTCAAGCCTCTGATTTAGGTTCGAATTTAGAAATAAAATTTTTAACGTTTTCAGTGTCTAGAGATCTAATAACCATATTCAAAGTGGCAAAAAGTTTCTGTCCCATCCTACTGACCAGTTCACTTTCCACTGTTCATTGTTCAGCCAGTGAATACTGTGCAAAGCACAGATCAACAGGTTAATTAGCTACCAGACAAGATTTCAATATATTGTCTGCGGTTGCAATCATTGATATCACCTTTACAATAGTTTGTAGTGGGCCATCGGTAAATCGAGTATTGCGTACGGGTCAATGATCACAGTGATGTAATGAATGGTGTGTGTTAATAATTGATTATTATTAGATTCTTATAATCACATTGTCACTTAATGTAATGAAATATTATTTGAATCAACTACGGAGACAGACACCACACACGGACAAAGACTCCAGTATTACGCTACAAAACTTTTAAATTGTATGCCTACCACTCTGAAACTACTACTAACGGGAAATACCTATATTCAAAAACTTCACAAAAAACTGATCACAGACTGGTTCAAAAAACAAGATATCCACTTTATACAAAACATTAAAACACCAAACCAAACATAATCATGGTGATTGTGTGTATGTATGTATACATGTGTTTATTTATATATGTGTATTTAAGTATGTATGTATATATGTGCATATAAATAAAAAAAAATCATTATCTTTAAATAAAAATGTACAATAACCATTACATTTTTTTTAAAAACCCAAACTACATTTATATAAGAAAATTAAAGAAATACACATAAATACTTGCACCATTCATAACCACGTAAACACCTCAGCACAGGTTCTCCCAGTGAGGTGTTCACGAAACATATAACATTACCCCATAGTGTCACCTACTCAAACCTACCTCACATCCAGCATAAAACAAACACCATATTCACAACAGTTTTTTTTTTTATTTAATATTTTATTTAATTTTTTTTTTTGTTACATACATGGTTTTAAAATACAAATTATGTTTTTTACATACATATTAAAAAAAGAAAGAAACAATGCGAATTACAGAAAAGTATATGTACACATGCACATATGTATACATATATAGTGTATTACACATCATACATAACATACACACACAATACACGTACACACACACGAGTTCATAAACAGCATATACATAAAAATAATAATATGCATAAATGTATGATAGCAAAAAAATCCCACATAGGCATCGCCAGTTCGTGGGTATACTTGTGTTTCTTTAAGGCAGTTCAGTTAAAATTACTCTAAATATACATATTTTATCTTTGTAGAAAATTGAAAAGAAAAGAATGAAAATATTTATAGTAAAATCATTATTTACTGTATTTACGGAATTAAATATGAAAAATAAAAGTTAATAAGGATTTGTTAAAAGTTAATAGAGATTAATATCAGATGTTACAGCAGGTAAATATTAATATCTATGGTATTTATCCAAGACTTTATTACATTTTTATGTTTCCTGTAGGATGATATATTTTCACATTTGATTTCTGTATTGGTATAGAGTGCATTATAAATTTTTGGTGTAATAAAATAAGCATGTCTTTGCGCAAGCCTTGTTTTGCACAGTGGAACTTTAAATACATTATTTACCCTATTACTAGACCGATTTTCATTTTTTATAAAAAGAAAATTTCGAGCAAATATATATTTTAAACATTGTGTACAGTAAATTTTTCTTATCTCTAACAATTTTTGTATTATATACAAATGTAAATAATTTGGTAGACACTGTAATGTATGTATAGAAATAAATAAATAAATATGTGAACAATAATTTATGTATCCAATACGTCTGTCTCGACACAGGTATATCCTAGTGAAACAGACATCGAAAAAACACCTGTAAAAACTTTATATATTAATAATAAATTTAAAAAAAAAAAATCAACTGAGAAGAGATTCTTCTGAATTCCGATTAACGTGTTAGATATTTGTACCATATACGGAAAAATGAAGTCATTAATGATTATTGTGATTGATTATTGTGGGTCATTTATCGGAAAGATTAGAACAGAGTGGAAGATACTTTCAGTATCGCACTGGTGTAAGAACACAATTCAGAATTGAAACGTTACTTGAAAAGGCTTTGGCTGTGTTTGGTGGCCAGATCTGAATGGATACATACTTCCCCACCTTCCTCTTCCCCAACTTCTTTCAGCCTTACAATATACCCCAATTGAGGATTCAATTCAATTCAATTCAATTTGTTTATTAATTTCAAAAACATTACAAAATTGTTCATTTCAAAGCGTTTTTAAAATAATTTTTATAATAAGAATTAAAAGATTAATATTTACAGTGTGTATATCAACTATACCAGTGAATGAAGCCTTTTACCTTTTAAACCTTTTAAATGAAGCTTCATTGATGGCATACATGTCGATATCCGAATTGATTCTGTTCAACAGCAAGATTGCTCTCCCCACAGGCATGACCATTGGCAAGTTAGTTCTGCAGGCCGGGAGATAAAATAGTCTATGTTGTCAGTGACGTAGATAACCATCGGGAACATAGAAATGAATGCTCTCCATGATGACCGAGTTTTCAAACCATCCACGAATCAGTCTAAAGAAATGTGTAGCAATGCGCACATCTCTCCTGACCCGTAGATAGTTCATTCCGAGCATACCCAAAAGAAGGTCAGTGGGATAGAGCCACGTGTAGTAGCCATACTCCCTCATGTAGAGAAATCTCAAGAATTTCTTCTGAACTCTCTCCAACATGAGAGAATACTTTACCTGGTGTGGACTCCAAATCACCGACCCACTTTCAAGTCTACTCCTTACTAAGGAATTAAATAAAACTATAAGCACCCTGTTATCTCTAAAATTCCTTGCAGTGCGTAGAACAAAGCCCAGAATTTGTAATGTTTCCATCCTTCTACATTTATACCTATATTGAAATAATGGTTATTTCTCCTGTCTGATCTGCAAAATGTTGTAACATCCTGGTCATTGCCCTTAGATTTTCCTAAGCTGTTGGTGGCGCCCTTAAAGGACTACCTTAAGAAGAAACCCTAGCTAAGTCTTTCGACCCCCGTATGGAACATACGGCAGAAGATCTTAAGATTTAATTCGCAATAATGCCCCTTTTTCAGCGTTGTGTATTTTTTGGTTTTGAAATTCATATGAGATATGAACGGGCTATTAATGCATATATTTGTGGTAATCCTGGTTCGTTTAAATTAGAGTGAATAATCCCCTTACCATTGAAATATTTAAAACTTTCTTACAAGACCGCGTGTTTAGCCTACTCCTGTCACCTGCAGTACGCCTAACTCTTATACAGTGGTAATCGCTTGTAAACCTTTCCTTTTAAGCTCTTTCCTACCTTTAATAAATCCGAGGACATGAAATAGTTTCGTTATTGCATAAATTAGTATAGTATGGTGTTGACATGTATAGTGCGACGGTTCTCGTCATATCAGCTCCGGGGTCGCCTCCATTCTGTTTTACATATATTAATTTTGTTATCCGACACTTAATCTTTTATAGGGAAGGGACGAGAGGGGGGGGGGGAGAGGAAGGGTAAACTATGTGATCGAAATGTTTTTTTTTGCAAATTACGTTGGCTCCTCCGCTGACCAAATACGAGAACGGTGGATGGTGATCAGAAATCAAACGCTGACTCCGACGTGGCTAGACTATACCCCACAGCTGGCGACCCATTTCATAAAGGTACCCTGACCTGTCGGATCCATTCACGTCCAAGAGAAAGCGAATTAAGTCATCACGCCATTTCCGAAATCGCTCCAACGCCCATTCCTCCGGACGAACTACTTTACTGAGTCTAGATGGGGAAGGTAATTGCATCCCATATCATGATACTATCGCGGAAAGTGTGTCGTGTAGGTTTTGCCTGATGAAGCTCAATCTCCCACGTGCCGTCAGACCTACAGTTCACCTCAAAGAAGCTGCTGTAATTCCGCCAAGGGAGCGTTCCAGTTGGCTTACATCAGCCTCTCGGTCGACACCATTGGATAATGTGATAGCGCTGCGGACTTATTCCCACGTATCTCACGCCGTCGCCCTCCACGTGGATTTTCACAGACGTCCAAAGTGCCTTCGTCCTACACGCCCCAACTGCAGGCCATGTTCCCGTTCATTACCAATTGGCATCACTATTTCCATTCCACTTTCGTGCCCAATAACTCCACACGGCTCCGTCAGAGGGTGTAGTCCATCCAGCGCTTCGTTGGCCCGATCCGTCCACGCTGACAACCCCTCTCACGTGATAGCGTGAGAAAAAAAATCCTTCTGTCTAGTCCGTGTTTGTGAGAAACGGATTTGCAGCGACACTATCAGACATTACCCAACTATGAAGTTTATTCGAGGGGTAAATTTGGGAATGGGGTAAGGCTTGAGGGTAATTATATTGATATTGTCGGGGAATCCTGAAAATTGACATGTTGGTTTTATGTACATATTAAAGTGGATTAGTAGTAACTGTCAGTCGGCAAATATCAGCATCACGCGTTCCAAGTCCATCTGGGAATTTGGTTGAATTGAATTGGAAATAAAAAACTTACCAAGCCCCTATATCCGCTAAATAACAACATCCAGGTTGGGTTTTACACAACCGTTGCCATTTTGGCGGGGTGTTCGCGAATACCACTAGATTTACCCTAAGTTTATACCTAATATTCCTTTTCTTCACCTGAGATATCCCCCCCCCCTTTCTTATTTCCCTAATTTTGATTGTGTTACCCTCGTTATTTACCGTAATGAATGTACTTCGATCTTCCCTCCCTAACCTAGTAGTTATTGAAAAAAAATTGTTGTAACGCGGCTTCGATCGAGCCCAAAACGCGGTAGCAAGATACTTAGGTATATAGATTTTCAGTTATAAATTTAACTTTAGTCCGAAGGCTTCATCGAAGCCCCAACGAGAGATTTTAACACTTGCGTTCTATTTTATCCGAGAAGGAATTTCAACGTTTATTATTTTTTAATTAAACTCGTTTATAATCCGTGACTTTATTTAAAACATAAAATTCGCGTTCAACTTTATTCGAGAAGGAAATTTTTAGCGTTTATTAATTTTAATTGCAACCCGTTTATAATCCGTGACTTTATTTAAAACATAAAATCGCGTTCAACTTTATTCGAGAAGGAATTTTTTAGTGCTTATTAATTTTAATTAAAACTCGTTTATAATCCGTGACTTTATTTAAAACATAAAATTGCGTTCAACTTTATTCGAGAAGGAATTTTTAGCGTTTATTAATTTTAATTTCGATTCATTTAGACCAATTAAGCTTTTCAACCTGAATTTTATTATTACGTCAAGGACACTGAGTCTAATTTCTTCAACCACTGAATTGAACTGTATGTTTTTGACCAGAAAATCTCTAAGTCCAGAATAATCACCAAAGTGATAATTCTTCGTAGCGCGGCGCGTAAACTTCCTTAAAGGTCCTCGGCGACTTGTGACGAACTCCCCGATTTGTGCCCGCGCATGATGTTTTATAACAGTAATTAACTACGCTTGTCATTGCGATCCAACCTTTATTGAAGCGTTACGGTCTTATCTTCCTTGCCCAATATCCCCTGTGTGACTTAAAACTTATCAGACCTACCCTTCTGCGTTTCTCAGAAAAAATGGGCATTTGCTGTCTCACAACACAGGCCCGTACTGGTGAAATTCTGAAGTTTGCCCCATCCTGCAGGTGCCTTATAATCCTTCAAAATTGGCCTGTTTTTCTAATTTAAATTTTTCGCGTTCCTATTTGGTCCGTGATGTGTGTTCTGATGACCTTTCCTTTAGTGCGCTAAGACGTCCTCTTACGCGTAACTAGTCAAAATTTTCCTCTTAACTTTCCGTTTTCGTGGATATATCCTACAGCCTACCTTCAATCTTCTTTCTTCCGTGTGAAAATAGAACCCGCAATTCGCCTTTTGTCGAATTAAATGGTGTACACGTCCGTCCCTCCCTTTACCTTCCCAATCGATCACTTCTGACAAACATTCCCATTCCTCCGTATGATAAATCCCTTTCGTAAGGTCGTCTCTTACATTGCACCTTCCTTTTCCGTAGTTTAGTATAACAATCACACTCTTCACTGATTATTCCAACCTCCTAAGGTCTTTTCGGTACTTGTTCTAGTTGAAATGTCCCAGTACACATCATATCGCTTACCCCTTGCCTTCTATCCGAGATCGCATCGGTTTGATAACCTGTTTATTTCTTTGGCCAGTTTCATTTTAAGAACTATTACTGAATTTTCACGATTCCTCTCTGCAATTATGGGTGTTGGCCCTAATGATTCTGTCACACGCCTATCTTCTCTCTTCGTCCCTCAACTCGTTTCACATCAATCTGAGGTCTCAAGTTCCCTTCACAACAAACCCGTATGTACTCGGTCATAATTCCTCTGCCAAACGTTTATACATTAATTTTAATGTATTTTCGTCTTCCATAAGCCACGTATAAAATTAAGTACTTTCGATAACGGTTATTACCGACTAAATGACGCAGAACCATGTTCGAATTTCTCCCAAAATCAACACTCTCAAGTGTCTGAAATCGGCAACCCCTTTAGTTCTTTTAACCTCGAGTAACAGACCTGTTTCCACCAAATCTCGCTTCGTCCGAGTGATGTTATGCCAAAAAAAAGGTTTTGAACCCCTAGAATGTCAAGTGATTTAACCTTGATCCTAGCCCCGTTCGTTCACCTATTCATTTTGTGGGAATATTTCCAAGGTCGATGCTATATAAATCAAAGCCTAAACACGCCTCCTATCTGTAATTTCCTTTGTCCTGTCAGAAAGTCACGCATACCCCTTTCGTCGCAACCCTAAAGGAAACTCCCCCACCTTTTTATGCAGTTCCCTGTAATTCATATGCGACTGTGCCGATAGATGGCGCTACTATGATGGTTTATATCATTTACCTCGGGAGAGACCTTGATTCATCACAAATTCTAAGTGAAGTGCTACATGCCGCCTCAATATGAGCATGAAATGTCAGTCTACTATCAAACATGATTCCAAGATCCTTCATTGTCGAGACACGTTTTAAACTTCGGGCGTCCATTGTATACCGGTAATACCAGGTATGACTCGCCCTAGTGAATGACGAAATTAAACATTTAGAAACATTAAACTCAATCCGATTTATTTTAATCCATTCAACAATTCTATTAATGTCTGACTGGAGTTGATTGCAGTCTTCTAAATTTAGTATTTCTAAGAAAAGTTTTAAGTCATCAGCATAGACAAGAAACCTAGAATGCAGAATTACTTCTGAAATATCGTTTATAAATATGGAAAAGAGGAGTGGGCCTAAATTACTGCCTTGGGGTACCCCCGATCGTACAAAGAAATGGTTAGATTGGAATAGTCCATGAGACACAAACTGTTTCCTGTCTGCAAGATAGTTAGCAAAAAAAGTAAGTAGTCTTATGGAGAATCCTATTGTAGCCAGTTTATTGAGTAACACGTCGTGATTTACAGTATCGAAGGCCTTTGAAAAATCATTGTATGAACAATCTACTTGATGGCCTTTGTCTAATGATTACTATACGTAATCCGTAAACACCAATAGGTTGGTTTCTGTCGATCGACCTTTTCTAAATCCATGCTGTTCAGAAATTAGAAACGGTTCAACTTGTGGAAGTGTGAATTTATGAAGAATCGATTCGAACAATTTGGCCGGTGCAGATAGTATTGCTACCGGTCTGTAATTTTCCACAGAAATCTTTAAGCCGCTTTTATAAATTGGACAAATTTTTGATATTTTCCACAAATCAGGAAATACACCAGTTTCTAGGGAAAGGTTAAATAAGAAGCTTAGTGGCAGTTTTAAAAACTCGGAACAACCTTTTAAGAAGAATACCGGAAGAAAATCTGCACCAAGTGAATGTGTATTTTTCAGTTTCCAAATAGAAGATTCTATATCCGATTCATCAATTTGACCAATATCGATATTTTGGGCTCCCTTTACATTCAACTTTGCAGCGGTATTAATATTTAGAAATGGAGACTCATTACTATACACGGATTGGAAGTGTGTTGCAAATGCGTTAGCTACATCCACTCCTCGAACTTCCTGATCACGATGCATCATGGTGTCTTGAATACCACCATCTTTACGTAGTGATTTGACGTAGTACCAGAACATCTTTGGATGCCATAGTCTCACTGGCTCCAGACGTTTCACAGCAGTTGGGACTCGCATAAAATAATGGCCACGCTGTTGTCACAATAATAATAACTAAAACATTAACATTACTAAATTACCTGTAGTAAATAATAAAATTAATAAATGTACCTTGAATTATGTAGGTAAGTAAGTATTATCGTAAGGTAACGGTAAGTTACATTGAAATGAACGAGTTATTGTGTTAGCTTTAGTTAACCTAGCATTCATGATATCTGTTTTCATATTCTGTATGTCTTGTAAAGCAAAATTGATTTGCCCTGACTTCTTTACAATACCCATTCATTGGATACAATTCACTGTTTTGCTACACAACATCAACGTTGTTGTAATAAATTTCTAAGGATGATATTATCTCCATACTCATAGATTCCATTCAAGTGTATAAATCTGTTCTGTAATATCTCGGCATTGAAATATCGTTTTCTTCTCAAAGTTATCATTAATTGTGTTAATACATTCGTCACATTAATCTTAATAGATATTTCAATACTTAATCACAATATTTTCGATACCATAATATGTTTTATACATAAAAAATAAGTAAATCTCAAAGTACTCAAATGATAGTACAACAAACCATAGTTATAATGGTAATTTTCCGCATCGCTTCGACTCTTACTAATTAGGGCGATGGATGCCTTGGATAGTTTTCACCCCGCTGATTTGGCTTACAGGTGTGATCCCGGGAAGGGATGTCACAGCTGTGATGACCAATAAAAGATTATTTTTTGCTCTAGAAATTTAGCCTTAGTTAGCCAACTTCAGTTAACTCTGGCAGGACTGACTCCAGCGACCCTTTGTCGACTTCGAGATCAGCTAATCCGGAGAAGGAAAATACCAATATTTTGCATAACATATGGTAAAAAGAACATATTATTACTTTCCTTTGGGAGGAATGATACATGTGTAACACGTTTTCTCAGTGAACCTATAAAGTGGTTGTTAAATTTTATTACACTGTCTTACTATTATTGAACTGCGATAAACACGTGTCATGGATTTTTACTCAAAATAAAGACTACTTGTGTTTACTGTTAAAATTGTGCATTTATTTAACAGAATTTTACAAATATTAGAAAACCCCAAACGAGCCAAATCAAGTCCCTGGAATAGTTTCATATTTCATATATGCTTTTTCCGAAAATGAAAAAGCTTAACACAAAAAAAAACTTCACTCTCAGAAAAAAAAGGTACCTCGTTTGTGAAATTTAGATATAATCAGAGTATGAGACTCTAAATATTATTTAAAAAATCTCTCTCTATCGACTATACATCTTGTAAAGGTTAGCGTTTAATCAAGTCAGAATTTTAAATACGTATACGTGTTCAATTTACATGAAGACACCATGTTTTATGATATTCCACCACAAAGTTACTAATCAAAAACATGATTAAGTGCGTCTTCGTCTCATTTTACTCTTAAAATACATTTCTTATTCATATCACGGATCTCATTCTAAGAATACCCTCTTAAATGAATGGTGTCATTATTTAGGGGGCCTGTGACCAATCCTACCTTCCTCTGCTCATCAATCTCCCCATTCAGGCTACGCACTATTCAGGTACTGTCTTTCACAGCGAGCGCAGATTACAGGGGGGTGTTACCCGATATTACTATTCCGTAAGGGTTAAGGGCTGGAGTTGCTAAGGGTGGTTCATTCAAAAGAGGCTCTATACAGGAAGATTCTATGACAAAGTTTTGTGGAACGATGGAATTAATGTGTTTTGACCAAACACTAGTATTTTACAGTACATAAGTATTTATTTCCCTTGATCGGACCCAAATTCTTCTAACATTCTCTCCCACGTCATACATTGTTCTTGCACCTCTTTCGTTCACTAGGTACGCCTCATTTTCCCAAGAATAATAATTGGTTCGTGCCTTCCTCGAGCGTCCTGGATTTGTACTACCATTCACTGATGCATACCAGTGGCGGCTCGTGACGACTAGTGTGATAGAGTGCCAAGTTAGAAAAATTCGACATTATTGATGATGTTTAAATTCAGTATTTTGTATGAAGATTTTCAGGAAATTTCAGTCTGGCACTGCACTGCACCGATTTCCTGGAAATATTCATACAAAAAACCGAATTTTCGAAAAAAAACAATGTTTTCGGCTACAACGACATCAATAATGCCATTTTTTTAATATTAAAACTTGTAACACACCCAAAAGTCACGAGCCGCCACTGCTGTATACCACATTGTTAAATTAGAAAAACTACATTATATTAACTTTAATTCGACTCCGTGTCTCGTTCCCGTGCAATCAAAATATAGATAATAATGATTAAAAACACACCTGAAAATTTTAACATGTCTATTAAACTTTTAACACACTTACAATAATGGCATGAGCGCAGTGGTAGTACTGGTGGGACTGGTAGGAGTGGTAGGACTGGTATGGGAGGATTTCACGCCAAGCATCTCCATGTTGACCGACACTCATTGCTTTATCATTTTTCATTCGAAGAAATTTAAAAAAAATCATGTCTTTTTGGTTTAAAACTTGACAACCTTGAAATATTGAAGGTGCTTTAATTAAATGCTGCGATTTGAATATATCTCATCTTTTGAAATAATGGAACGATTTTTTTATAAATCTTTTTATAAGCCTTAACGGCCTCTGTTGTCGAAGGGTAAGGATCTCGACTAGTAAATCCGGAGGTCGCGGGTTCAAATCTCAGATTGCGATGTGAACCAATTTTATTTGTATTAGTTGTATTATTTCGCAATTTATTAATTTGAAATATTATATAGTATATTTGCGGCACGTTTCATAGTGGAAGATACTCTCAATGTCGCCCTGATGTAAGGCCACAATTGAGAATTGAAACGTTACTTGAAATGGCTTTGGCTGTGTTTGGTGACCTGATCTTACTAGCCAGGTTCTTCCCCACCTTCCTTTTCCCCAATTCCTTCCACTCACCACTACCTTAGGCCTCACTACATACACCAATAGGGGATGCCATAATATCACGGGCTATGTACGGTTGGGAGCAGTTAAGACTCTTGCGCGGTGTTCACATAAAAAAATAAAATAAAATACATTATCACGCCTATAAAAACTGCGTCTAAGGAAAAAACAAATTTTTGAAATGTTTTTATTATATAATGTGACAAATTGGGTTTTTTGGAAAATTATCGAAAACTGTTTTAATATTTATGCCTGAATTTAACAAAATAAAATAATTCATGCTTTTCGGCGATGGTGATTTAATGCGTTAAGTCTACCTCGGTTGACCCCGACTTTTTCTACCATTCAAACCACACTTCTGACACTCTAAATAATAGACATTGAAATTTCCATTAAAATCCGTCCTGTAGTTTTTGAGTCTATAGGAGACAAACAAAGAAACATTATTTTTTATGTACCCGGGAGTAAAGCTCACAAACTTTGGGAGATAAAAAGATAAACAATTTTTTTTTTAATTTTACCGTTTTTTCCGTACAATAATATTTTTGTATTGAAGAATATTTAATTTCCACACAAAAAACTCTTTTTTTAGCTGAAAACTACCCTTAAACGTATGAATTTAGAAAAAAGGTTATTTTATTTTTTTACTTTTACCATCATGTAGAATCACCTTCCGAAGTAAGCGCACTTTACCCCCGGATATCCTGTTTAAAATGGATGTGGGCTTCACCAAAGCGATGTTCAGGCTTCGACTAGAATAAGATTCAAAATTTACAAATATCAGTATTTAAAAATGTACACAACTCATAAACAACCATTTACCATACATTAAAGGTTTTTATCAGTTGTGTTAAATTTAAAACACGTTTGTTAATAAAATGTAATTATTTTTTGTTATCATACGGGTACTGTTCATTTTCTGTAACGTTTATTTTACCTTTCGTGTTGAGCGTATTGTATTAGTCCTTTAAAAAATAAATGTCATAATTTTATTTGAAAATAAATCATTTTGCATTGGATAGTATAATTTTAAGTACAAACAATATAACTACTATCACAAACCTTACAAATTGCATGGACCGCATCTTCATATTATATTACATGGACGGTTCCATGATAACTCAACACAGTGAAAATTCAGCATATCTTTAAAAAGTGGTGTAAAGTCATGAACAACGAAGAACAAATTAACCAAACCTATATAATTTTTGTCTCATCACTTTTTATGACTTTATATTATCACATTTTAAAGGTGTGTTTAGTTATCCGGTTACCACTATGTATATAGGATAAGATTGGGTAAAATTAGGATTAAATAATTTTCTTTGATCTTTCAAAGTTCAAAACTCTATTTTCTCGGACACAGCAACACTGCAAATTAGTTTATCAGTATGTTTAGTACAATAGTAGGGGTTGGTTTGCCCGCATTACCGTCACACGGGGCTGCAAACATGCTATCTACCCTGACCAAGTGTCTCGTTCCAATCTACCCTCAAAGTATTGCGCCAGCCAAATTAAACTGAAGTTTGCATGCGAGATAATTGCAAATTTAGTAATATTATGGATAAAGGAGCCCCGAAACGATAACTTTTAATTGGTTGATTGCATCGCCGTAAAACATAATTCACGACCATAATTTATGTTATATGAACCGTAATAATGGTGTGACGCAAATGCACCAGTGGCGTACTATTAAATTTTTATTTTTGTAATTTCACGGAACAAAATGCAGATCTTATGTACGCCCAGCAATTGAATTTGGGAGTCGCATCTGGTCTGAAGCACCACAATGCTTAATAAACCTTCTTGATTCTGTGCCAACGAGGACGGTCTATCTGATTCACAATCCGTCGTTAACAGAACGATTATTATCTCTGATGCACAAAAGTAATGTAGGCATGCTGAGACTGTTCTTCAGGTATTTTAATGGAGTCTGCTTTAGGGGTCAAGCAGCATTAATCTCCGGATCACTGGGGTTACGAGCCCTGTCACAGTTAAAGTTGGTTTAATGAGAATGGATCGTTTCTTCGTTTGTGTGTGCTTCGGCAGCTGTTTTTCCTCATTCATATCCGTGCCTCTTCAAGGTCAACATTAATAAATCCCTTCCTACTGCCCCTACCTTAAACCGCTTCACAACGCTGCCCTACTAAATTGTTCCCCTATCTTTACCCCGTACTGACAGGGGTGCTCTTTTGAGGTGTAACAAAAATCAAAAAAAACATTTAGTCCAATTTAGTATTAACACAATTACTTCGTTTTAAACACCTATCATTTAAATAGTTGGATTAAGTTTTTGCATTCAGAGATATACATAGTGTGGACAATGTTTAAAGATCTTTTGCATGTATTTATGTGTCATTCACTTGTTAGTTGTGAAGTAAATTAAGGGGAAAGGTTTACAACATTTCTTAAGTTTTTATTTCAATATAATTTAGTTTTGCTTTGTTCATTACAACCTTAGATACATTAAAAGAGAAAATAGGTAACTGGGACAAGGCGCGCTGTTGCACCGAATTCGGTCCATGGACATCAGAGATGAGTAGGTTCTGCGTTTCCTCCGTGGTGTGTTTCCTTTTAAAGGAATTCGAGTTCTAGGATTGGATAAGGATTCCGAGTTCTTGGGTACGTACTGTATGACGCACGTTTCTAGCCCCAAACTCTTCCAGCACTTACTAGGCGCTGGTGCAGGTCCGGATCGTGAATGCGGGGGGAGGTGGGTGTCCGGAAGCCAGCGCTGGGTACATAAAGAGATGCATTCGGGTCCGAGTCCGGGTCCGAGTTCTCTGGGAGTAGGTGATTTGAAAAAGTAGTAGGAGTGGAATCCGCTTCCCGCAAAGGACTCGGGTTTGTAGAGTATTAACGAGTTCTTTCGTCAGACAAGCTGTCACGCAGACGCACACACGTCGCTCAGAAATCTTTTTGTGAAAAAATGCCTTCCTGTGCTTTTAAGAGGTGCATAATCTTTCTGAAGTTTCTTTCCATTTAAATATACACACAAATCACTTATAATATAAATAAATATAAACATTCAAGACTTTCGGCCACCCGAAATCGGTGTGTCGAAACAAAATTAAGCGAGATAGGGAACTCAGAAAGACATAAGTGAAGGAAGGACAACCATAGTGACGTACGTCGTAAGCTACTACGCCGCTTGCTGTCGGTTTGCGGGGAGCTGGTTTTTTATAATACAGCTATTTCATCCGTACGTATACATTCTTCGAATTGCTATCCTTTTCTCATGCGTTTCGTTTCTCGCTTGATACTAACATCGGGAGACGCGCGCACCGTTGTATTGCTATTTCATCTAAACAAACATTTTCTCTGAATTGCCATCCTATTCGTTTCATTTTGGCTATGAAGAATAAAACAAGAACGTAACATATTTTTTATTTGATTAGTATGGCTATAACCTATAATCATGTCTTTGTATTCATTTAGTCAATGATTTTAACGGACTCTTTATACGGACAAACCACGAAAATATACGTATGATTTGATATTTTCACTGCAATGCTGTCAGAAACGTTGGCTAAAGAAGAAGGTAGTGCAACACGACATAATACCTCAAAAACAAATCACGAAAACATAATTCGTGAGCATCTGAGGAAAAAAACGGAAACCCAACTTTTTATTTTAGTACTGTTAATAAAATAAAACTTGTGTTACTTTTTATATGCGTCCCATTCACAAAGAGAAAGTTAACATTTCTTTTAATTCCAAATTTTCTCTAAGATCTTCCATAAACTCTCCATCGGTGGGTCCTTGTAATGCCAAGTTAGCGCTTTCAGGTATCATTAACTTCTTCAAATATAGTGGTGAAATTGGTAATCACGTTTTTGTATAGTAAATGATGTGTTTAAGTACATAATAACAACTTCACACCGGTCCTGAGATAAAGTCAAGAAAAAATTTCCAAGTCAAAGTAAAACACGGTGGAATATGGAAAAAGAACCCTGGTTAGCATGATTGAATTCGAAACAGGAGTTCGAGCGGCCGCCTGGGCTAAAATTGGAACAAGTAATTCTTATCACGTCCCAGGGAGAAAATTGGTTTGAAGATGAGCTGTGCTTTTCCGAGCAGTATTGTGAGATATTTTCCTATTGAACTACGTGTCTGAACTCTTTTTGCGATGCTTTAATGCACCGGGCAGACCGACGTGACGGCTGAGGCGTACATAGAGCACATTATCATCCACAATAAGTACGAAGAAATGTTGGATTTAACGTATAACTTACTGTCATTAGAATGGATAGTTCCTGACCTCAGTATTTTTATCACGTCTTAAAATTGTTACAACGTTTTACTCAAATAAATTTTCTTTCGTATTTCCTGGTACCTTTTCCTATTGGAAGGAAAAATATAAAAAGCAATCGGTTAAAATTACGTCAAACACAATTGTGTATGATGTAAAAGTCTAATCAAGTGTATGACAAGATAAGACAAAAGAATTTTTGCAATGCGTTTTTGAGATTGAGAGAAATCGACTAGTCACAGCAAAAATTACAAAATAAAGCCGCTCACTAATAATTATTACCTGGTAAAAATATCCTTATCAAGAGTGTAAGAGTACAATTTTGTTCCGCGAATGAAAATCAATGCATAAAATTGGATATTTTAAACGTTCTTTCCATAAAACAGTTGAAACCATGCATCATTTTAGTAATAAAATTCAAGCAGAGTGAATGGGTACCATTTCAGATCCTTGCGGGACTCCCAAATAATGATTATCGATAAAAACTACAATAAAGACTTTGTAGAAAGTTCTACACGCATTTGTCTGATAGAAATTGCTTAACTTCAAGACTAAAATGCATTCAGATCCACTCTTTATGTGAATATGAAGACTTGCTGATATCTTCGCTTCAAGCAAAAGCAAAAGTGAGATATTATGCGAAGTTTCTTTGAACTATCTCGAACATAGATGATCGGTAAAATTAAATTGCATTAATTTGAAACTTAAACTAGTGTTATCGGATTGTAGACAAGTTAACTTTTGGCCATTGCAAGTAGAGTCAGCTAAATATAAAATAACAAGTTATTTTTTTTAGATTTGAGATTGAACAAAATGAGAGAATTGAACAAGAAAATAATACTAATAAAAAGTCAATAGGTATACTATTTAAATAAAAATCGGATAAATTTTTCCAAAACACAGTCTAAGTTACAAACCAATTTCATTAGAAACATTGTTACCATTTAAAAAGGTAGCTGCCAAAAATATTGGAAAAAATTGTTGGAATATGATATTGTTGATTCTGAATTTTAAATATATGAGATCGATACATGAAGCTTAAAAAAATAGACCCCAGTGATCAAGTGGTTTAAGACGCCTGTCCCGGTAATTAAAAAAATCATGTGTTCGATTCGTAGTTGTGACGGTTATCTTTTTATATTTTCTGTGACTTACTCTATTTCATGTTTTATTTAGATTTATTAGTATGTCTTCTTCTTCAATGATATATTACATTGATAGGTATAATCTTCAAAATAAGTTAAAAGAAAAAGGTGTTATTCAAAAAATGTTTTGTTTGTTTTTGTCGAGTCACTTTTAAGAATATTTTGAAAGCCTCGCGTTCTCTTGGTAAATTGTAAAGTTTAATAAATAAAATACCAAGTAAGAAAAGATACTCTTACGTTTTAGAAGAAAGGACATTGAAAAAACAATTGCTCACAGGGGAAGATGCTTGTTTAAAATTCTGAAAAAAACTTCCCACTGAAAAGTAACACATACCTAAAGTAAGCGCGAAGCAAACTTTTTATAAGTGTTTTGTTCCTTTTATTTATATAACGTTTAATAATGATGATATTATTATCATAGACCTAGTTGTAACTTCTTTATTTTTTTACAGACAATAAGCATTCCCAGGTTACAATGGACCTAATATTTGCCATATAGCTGGTTTTATCGGATGAGGTGCGTTTTTCGTGGCGACCGGGAGAGGCTGGTTTAGGGAGACCCTTTGACCTCTCCAACTGGTATCTCGACCCATCGAACTTGGACACACTGATCCTTAGATTCTTACCTACCCCTTAAATCGTTTTCCTTCGCAGAACTACCTCTCCTTCAAAACACCCTCCTCACATATTTTCTAAGATGACATAGGCCCTGAGAGAAATTATTTTTCTCAGGGCCTCCTGTGTGGTGTTAATATAAAAAAAACAGTATGAGTAGGTGGAAATTTTGGTTTTTACAATAATGAAGAACTTAAGAACTAGGTGAAGTTTTAAACCGTCGACCAACTAACACATGTTGTAAGAATCGACTAGTGTAATGTCATAAAGAGGATAAACCGAAATCAATCTCAACAATTGGGTCATGGCCATTATTATTTGTAACAAATCACTGACGTTATCCCATTATTCAAGTATTCAGAACCCAACACCAGTCTATATACTCGTATACATAATAATTGTACAACTCTGGTCAAATATAACATTTATTACTTATTCATTCGGAATAGTTAATTTTTGACCCCGTCTTACTTTAACCATTGGTCTACAACCAGTCCACATAAGCATTACGTTACTGACTAAAATATCAGTTTAATTTTTGAAAAATCCTTTTTATCAACCCTTCAGGCAATTTTTTTCCATTTTAAGAACAAACAGCTATTACCCGTACAGCCATTTTGTTCGTTTTTTGGAACAGCTCGTAATATATGGTATCTTAGAAATCGTTTTGTCTCCCTTACCGTCATAGTGAAAAATATGAAATAAACGATGTTAGAAAGAAGAAAAAACAATACACTTTATGTAAACTACAGAAAATTTAAATGTGCACCTCTATGAAACCCAAGGTTCCGATCGCGATTTGTGAAAAATTTATGAAAGTTTGTGAAATTTTTATCAGTTATTTTTATATGAAACGACAAAAAAGTAATATAACAGTTCATAAAACATTTGTCTAATAAAATTTTAATGTTTTTTTTCGCTATCCGTAATTTCATTTCAGTTGTTAGACGAAAAAATGTAACGCCATTTTCAACTTTATTTATGTCTGCATTAAAAAAAATTATTATTTAGATATATATGTATTTATTTCTTACGTTAAGAAATATTACATTTGTTTTGATTTTATTGCAAAACAGAAATACACTCAATTTCTCCGACCATCTGACAGCGTCTTTAAGGAAAAAAATAGTCAATTTGTCAGAGGCCCGAGGGGTAAACTTCACTGAATTGTTACTGAAAAGGGACCTTTTCTATATCTGCAATGCAAGTCATTTTTATAACATTGATAAATTATATAAAATTACAATTTTTTGAGGATTTTTAGATTTATGATTAGAAACTGTCTATTTTGCCTTAGTTCAATCTCGACTTTCTTATAACATAGTATGCTGGGGATCATGTCTAATGTCCAATGTTGAACCACTAAATATTACTCAAAAATTTATCCTTAAAGTAATGTACAAAAAAAATTCTGTTATCCATCCAACCTACTTTATAAGGAATGTAATGTTATGTGTATAAAACAGCTATATATCACTCAAATACTTTGTCAATTTTTTATCAATATTAAATTTGCTGAAAGAACACAACAAATGCAGACAACTAGAATTAGCTCTACATTGAACTTTGCGGCGGTACACACTAAAACTTCTTTTGGTCAAAGAAATTGTTTATATCAGGCACCACTTATGTTTAATATTCTTCCAAATCATATTAGGTCTACCAATTTCTTAGTTAAATTTAAAAAGTTAATTAACATTTCTGTATTGACAGACGATTGTCTTAATATGTTTTCATCCTTGTCCTTTCTTAAATAATAAGATTTTATATAAGTCCCATTTGCTAAAAACTGAATGTCACCCTATCTGTCTTTATTATCTACTTTGCTTCTTCTTTTGAATAATGATAAATGATTAGTTATGGTTCTAATATTGTTACAATATCCTGTCAAATTACCCATCTGGTAACACATCTAATACTTATTTTTTTCTTTAATTTTGAAATATTTTGTGTTTGTATGTAGAATTACTTTATGTTTGTGATTACTCTTATGTTTGCTTCACTCAAATAAAAATTGTTAACCTCGATACAGGCTCAGTCCCAGTGAGGTTGATTTTTATGAGAAAAAAAAGTCTTTTATGTATAGTGAGATGCAATAAATAAATAAATTTAATGAACACTTTATCGTGTGATCAATTTTGGCCATAAAACTCCAGATCTATTTTGGTCGTTCAGTTTAGATTTGTGAAAGTTTCCTAGCAACATAAGAAAATAACTTTACATTTAGAGGCAGTTTGTGACGTAAGGTTGTATTTAAAAAAGTATGAAGGTAAAATAAGGTATGGCACAAGAAAACTGTTAGAACAAAGTTCTAACACCGTATGTATTGAAAAAGTATGTAACGATCATAACTCGGTTAGGGCTAAAACCTCTTTATCAGAGTCTTCCAATTCTATTGATTTTAATTTAAGAATTCATATAGGTTAGTGACCTCTTCCTCGGGTTTAGACCTTCGAAGACAAACCATTAAGCTGAACCTTAAATTGTTAATCTTCGTGTCCAATCAATAGGTACCCATTGGTTTGGAATAATAGATATTATGGCTTTCTCGCTTACACAGTGGCGTATATTTTCTGGGATCAAGAATCAGGGGCTTATGTAAGACCCTAAATAATTGCCTACCCAGTAGGCTCACACAATATTTTACTAAGTTTCGACATAATGTTCCGTAGAAGAATAAAGAACCTAGATATTATCACAGAAAGGACGAAAGAAAACATATTTGTGTTATGCGGCAAATAATAGACAAAGAAAAAAATATTTTTGTAGATATAAAAAACTTAATGCAAATAAAGCAAATTCAAATTAAATTCGATTTCCAATTCAAATAAGCTTAAGGCAAATTATATTTTTGTGATATTTTGGGAAGTTTTTATTTTAAATTTGAAGTGAGTCTGGGTCTTTGGGAGAGCCATTTTGTAGAAGGGAAGAAACACAGAAGCCTAAAAATTCCATTTTTGATATTTAAAGCAGAAAAGGCTCTCAAACGATAATCGTCAAAAAATTTGCGAAGCATTTTCATACGAGAAATTCTAGATAAACGCATTTACATGTTGTCAGATCGCAACGTTATTTTAATCAGAAAATATAATATGGTGTTTTGATAAACCTAACTGACTAAACATTCGCCCTTTCCGTATGGTAGGCAGAGATTCATCATATCCTTGCTTCGTCTCAAAATTAATCTTCTGTTTTCAGACACATGATCCGACTTAGATACCTACATTTTTATACCATATCTTCCTTGGGTGTCCCCTTCACTTAATTTCACGATAAAAATTTACCTAGCGCGCCTTTATCATAATACCTATATTCTTCTATTCTTCATAAATTGACCACTAATTGGTTTCATCAATTAGGTAGTAAGGAGAGTGAACTTTTACTACACAAAAAATGAAATCAAACACAAACCAAAAACAACAACAAAAACTCCAACAAAAAAAAAACCATATAAAAGATACCTTTATGTTCTAATCTTTATCATTATGTGTATATATGTACCTACCTAGTACTTTTAAGGTAGAATGCTACTCAAGCAACAGTTAATCTTATGTTTAATTGGATATTTTATTTTATTTTATTTCTTCTCTTTGTTATTCATATTTATAAAAAAATATGTTAGTAGACTAAGGCACCAGTTAAAAGTACATATACCTATTATTTCATTATTATTTTAATACTATACTTATCAAACAACTTATCAAAATGTTAATACTCATCCTAATTTGACTGTCCTAAAACGGGAATCCTCCTAGTTGGGCAGTCAAAACATTTCTTAAATAATGTATATAAATGTATAATCTTTTACTTTATAAAAAATAAATAAAAAAAATAAATATACCTACCTATAAAACTATATATTTTTAATAGTACGGAATGTCTCGTTTAATATTTGATTAATTATGATAAAATGGTGTTGATAATAACAGTCAGTTAGAGAGTATAAACTATGGAGTTCCGCAAGGATCTATACTGGGGCCCCTCTTATTCCAAATATACATAAATGACATCTCCCAGTTGAAACTACATGGTGAAATATTTCTATACGCAGATGACACTGCAATATTTTACTTCGGAAAAAACTTAGAAACTCTATTAGAACAATCTCAAGAGGATCTTAATATTCTAAGCAGTTGGCTAATAAAAAATATATCAACAATAAATATTAATAAATCCGGCTATATGATCCTAAGCTCACCTAAAATAATAATACCGTCGCATAAACCTCTACAAATAGAAGAAAGGGACTTACTTATTCTAGACAGCGAAAAATACCTTGGCTTACATATTGATAAACATCTGACATTTAAACAACACGTAGAAAAATTAAAAGCAAAAATCATCCCACTAATTGGTGTATTTGGTAGAATTGCCCATCTCCTACCAACGGAGGTAAAGAGGGGCTTATACTTCAGTTTAATCCAGTCCCATCTGAATTATTTAATAGAAATATGGGGAAACACATACATTACATACCTAAATGATTTACAAACAATACAGAACAAAGTTATTAAAAAACTCTTCAATTATAACCCGGACACTCCCACAAAAAAACTGTATCAGGAAATGAAACTCTTGAAAATAAGAAAATTGTACGAATACAACATATGCCTCCTAATCTACAAAATCCAAAATGGACTTATACACACAAACACAACATTTAAACAAACGTCACAAGTACACGAACATTATACTAGGCAACATAACAAATTGTACACACATACTGTAAGAACTGAAAGAGGCAAAAGAGGCATTGGCCACGAGGGTGTAAAAATATACAATCTCCTTCCAGATAAACTTAAAACTGAGAGTATAAATGTGTTTAAAAAAAAACTTTTTAATCTTAAGTTGTTAGAACAATAATTAGAAAACTATTTATTTAATGTTATATATTTAAGTTAAGAAAGCGAAATGTAAATTTCTTTTAACTTAATAAATAAAAAATAAAAATAAAATAAAAATAAAAATTCTTAGGCAAATCCGGGTAATAGGCAGGTACTAGAAAAAAATTGAAACATTAGAAGTTTTTCGCGAATAGTCTTTTTTTAGTCGTAGTTTCCAGCGTTTTGATTCAAGAAAAAAAGGCGACTTATTAACGCGATAGCTAATAACGTTTGTGTAAATCCTTGGAGTAATTCACGGAAAAGGGCCTATAAAATAAAGCCATCCACTTGCTCGGCAAATAACCCTAAAACTAGAGGGCTGTTAAGTTAATAAGATATAAGGGCTGTTTGGGGATTCCCTGATTTAAAACAAGTCTAAGAAGCTTAGTACCTACGGACTAACTCTAGCTTAAAGTACCTTCTATGTTTTATGTTGAAAGACAAAAATACCATAGATTCATTTTTTTTAACATATTAAAAAAATTACTGCCGATGAATTGAACACAATACGCCTGGGTGTGACCCAACCGCGATGCCAACTCAGCCACTGACCTTTATCAATTTTATTAAAATCCAGATTGTCTTTATTTAGGTATGTATTACTCTACTTTGTTGTAATTTATACTTGAGTAACGTAGGAAAAATCAGATTACTACGTTTATGAGGATTTATCTCCTTTTATAGATCTGTTTTTTCATTTATCTCCAAGAATTTCTATTGCGGTCTCGAAAAATTCGCTGGAAGTCGATGACCTTTGCCTAAATTGGAACGAGGTGACGTAAATCTGGAATATAAATCGAATAATCAATTAGAGACCGTTTGCATACTATCAACCTTACCAAAGGTATCGATTTTGATTTATTATGTGTACTGTGTTTTATTTGCCGTATAAATATTACGATTTTTTGAGTGGAGGAGATTTTATCACCACACCGTTTTTATGTATATACGTTATAACAGACCCATTATTTACGTAATAAAATACTGTTTAATCAAACTGTTTGCAGATGATACGCTTTTATATTTAATGGGAACGAAATTTGAAGAAGTTATGCTCAGAATACAGTACGACCTGGATCAAATATCTATGTGGTTAAAGATAAACAAATTAAAAGTAAATGATACAAAAATTAAATACATGTTAATAGGTAAAAAAATTCAACGGAATTACTACAATATTATAGACAACGAAGAAATAGAGGAAATCAAATACTTGGCCATTATAATAGACAATCGACTGAAATTTAACTGAATTATAACATTGAATTATTAGCTATGAAAATGGCAAAAAAGTTTTTTTTTTAGAAAAATAAAGAATAAATTAGATTTAAATAACGTAAATTTGTTTATAATAGTATTGTAGCATCTCATTTAAATTACTGCTCTGGTGTCCTTTTCTTGTGCAATCAAACACAGATAAAGAAATTTGCAAATAATTCAAAATAGAGGTATGTGAGCAGTATTAAATTGTAGTAGGTATTCTAAGATAATTATTATGCAGAAAAAACTAGGAACGTTATGTGTGAGACAGTGAATAATTAAAGATACCCTAATATTTATATTTAAGCTAAAAAATAACATGCTCCCGAAATACATGTTTAAGAATGTAAATTTTAATTTCGGAATACATGGCTACCCCACGAGAATCTGTAAAGATTTTAGACTTCCAAAAACAAATTTGCCGATAACCCAACATAATCTCTATTTTAAAGGATTTTTATTATATTTCACATTATTTGATTAACACCAAATTAAAAAAAACAAGGTTTGAGGGTAGGGAACTTACACATATTAGAAAAAATATTCAAAATGTAATTATACTCCTTAAAGGATATCCACCTATAGATATTTAACCCTGTAAAGTTTATTTGGTAGTATAAACCCTTTTCAAAGACTGCGGTTAATGCTAATCTTGTCTCGATTATTTTAGCATCAACTACAAGGATATTCCACTTCGATATCACTCTGTTTTAGTCCCTTATCTCACTCGGAAATAATTAGGATTTAATCTCGCAAAGGTTTATAAATTTCACCTAATAACCCTATAGAACTTTTAGGTTTTTGGCTAATAGATAGATCCTGAGTTTAATTAAACAGATTTCCTCCGGTTGAGATGGTAATCAGCAGATTTTACTTTGCGGCATTCTTCATTCTTCTGTTCGACTAATCTTCCACCCTTTCCTTCTCTTTGCTCTTTCTTCTTCTTCCTGTTATCACTTAATCATTCCACTCGACCGGAAGGAAGTAGGCGTCAGTTTCGTGGTAAAGAAAACTCTTTAGTTTTAATACTAAGCAGCACTTTTTCATCTTAAGGAACATTTTCATGACAGGATTTTGGAGAAACCTTAATATGTAAACAGAAAGTAATTTACTTTTCACCTAAGACATTGCTTTCAACTAACTTTTGTGGCTGCTTTTACTTAAGACTATTTTATTATACTTTTGAATAAGTTGTTTTTTCATTCAAATGTTACAAGCACTTAATACATTTATTTTGTAATGTAAGCTATATTTATGAACACTATTATGTTTATTATAAAAAAATAACTTAAATATACAGCGCCCTTGAAGTGGCTTGATACAGAAATTACGGAAAAAATAGATCTTTTTTATAATATGTGTTATTTCTCTAGGTCACTAATACTTTTTTAAATATGTGTTATTTCTCTAGGTCACTAACACTTTTCAGAATATGTTTTATTTCTCTAGATCACTAACACTTGCTCATGTAGTTTCACATTTAAAAAAAATAATGTCCGCAATCAATGCCAAAATAGGACATGTCATATTTTTCATCCCGAGTCAGTATGAAAAGACAACCTGCATGCAAACTGGACGACAAAAAATACTTCGTGTAAAACGTCCATTATCAAAGTAAGATAGGAAAAGATACAAATGTGTCTAATATAGAGATGACTCATCTCAAATTTATTTCGTGTAAATAGACATAATAATATAATTTCATAAATCAGATTCAATTCCTATGTTTTTAAAATACTACATTTTCCTTGCGTAATGGAGTAGATTGGACATTTCACTGCCGACGTAAGTTTTTATTAAAAGTTTTTTTTTCGACGAAAGTTTTGCAAATACGATGAGACTATTTCTGATACGGAACTAACTAGATTGGTTTTTACCGCACGGAAAATGACACTACACCATCGAGATCAGATCAAAGTGGGACATTCCTTTGGTCACGTCCGCATCCTACTAGCCAATCGGATAAATAATTTGAACCATTGGAATAAATCCAACTACTGGTATATATCTAATAATAGTACAGTAAATCCAGTGGTATGTCCAGTTGCAATAAAATGTAGAGACGAACGACAATTTTAAAACTACAACATGCCTTAAACAGAATATTCGAGATCTAATGTTTTATTGTAATTTATAATCATTACAAAAGCTTAACGTAATATGTCGTAGTTATATTGAAAGATTATAAATAGTACAATTGTTATTTTACTGACTATGGTTAGTAAGATTGTACTTCAACGAAAGCGCGGGGACGGGCGGGAGATAACGCTTGCAGTGATTGGCTGATTTTGCGTGGCGCCAAACCAATAATTATCTTCCGACCAATCAGCGCACACTATTCATTTTGCTACAATCTTACTTACCACAGTTAGTAAAATCATACATTTACTACGTATCGAAACAAACAATCAGTAAAATTGTAACAAATCATCGCATTTTACAATCTTCCTAAAACCGCCCAGTAAAATTATAATTGTGCTATAATGAACAAGCAAGATTACTAATTTTTAGTTTGAATATTAATATGAACGATTATAATATTTCTAGTAATATTATATTTTACTCATCTTGCAACATTAATGTGACATATTCACAGTTATAAAATTTTACGATTTGACACCATCTGCAAGGTATTAATGTAATCCCAATGTATGATTATTAACATCTTTTACATACCTACCAACTTATGTAAGTAATTTACGGTATTATTAAAGGTAAACTTTCGTTATTTTTACAGAACTAGCTAATTCACTAATATAATAATAATTTTAGGATTTGTGAAGCTGTAAATATTTGCCTTCGAATTATTGCCTATCAAGTAAACTTTAAAAATCATTAGTCATTGAGATTTAGATCTGACTAAAGAAACTACTGATAATGTAAAATCGACAGTCACGTTTACATTTAAAATAAAATTGTATCAGTTGTATATACGGCGTTTCTCACAAAACTCCCTTATTTAATAAAACTCCAGCTTCATCAAAACACTTAGACTTCTTATGTAATAGATTGACAATGGGCTCTTATATTTTAACTAGCAGGAGGCTTGAGGTTCCCACCTTAGTGCCATCTATGACTATCCAGTACCCTATAGATGAACGCATACAATACTATCAAGGATATCACAGTATCTAAATAGAGACAACGTGAAACGTATGTCTTAATTAGCATCCTTATGTATTAACCATTCGGTCTCTACAATACTCGACAGATAACGCCATCTATGGGTAGCCTAATTGACTAATCTAGTGCCATCTGTGGATGAGTTCATAAACTAATATCAAGGATATTACAGTATCTATATAAAGACATAATCGTGAAACTTATATTTCTAAATGTAGATAATCTTACGTAGACGCATAGAGATAAAAATATCAAAGGATTGACGTAACTTCATTGAGTAGTTGAATGGCCCTATTTATACGACTGTCTATTTTAATACGAAACTTTTTGACTTCTGGATGCATAAAACATCACTTACCGTCTACCACGTTTCCTGAAGACCTTTGAAGAAGGTATCACTTTACATTATTCATCCTTGAATACTGATTTTGTTATTTTTTGGAACTTTTGTATCGTTGTTGTACGGATACTATTATTTTGAACTAGCGCAGACCCGTTAAAAAATACGGGATATTATAATTGTAGGTTTTGTGAAGCTGAAAGCATTTAAAAAATAAATATGTTTGCCTCAGAACCGTTTCCTTTCAAAAGACGATGAGTAATTTAAATTTCGAATGAACGCCATTAGTAAGCTACGTAGGACATCTGTCAAAAAATTTAACAAAAGAAATGCACATTTGAAATGTCGAATTATTAATTAATAAAAATGTGTTTGGTACCTACTTTATCGCTTGTCTGAATCGTTCCGACAATCCGTTACAACTTTCAAAATCAAAACAAATTCCAGTTATAGAGGTCATCGAACAGGAGACATTCTACCGAAATTATTATTTTTAATTCTTTCGAAAATCTTTGTGACCGGTCGGTGGCCGAGTTGACATCGCGTTTGGGTCCCACCCAGGCGTAGTGTGTTCAATTCCTCGGCTGGCCAAGTCCTCCATCACAACACAGGCAACATTTTCAGCTTACTGTGGTGGTAGTAGGAGATTTTCAAATATTGTCAAGTTATTCGTAACCCGGGAATGTTTGTCTTTCTTTAAAAAAAAAAAATATAAATATATATTTTGAAAGAAAATTTGATTATTGTCATTCTGGATTGATGTTTGAGTGCAGCGTGCTTTGCAAGAAAGGGGTAATATCTTTGTATATTCTTTCTATCTGTTGTATATTGTATCTAATTCGCCAATTAACGGAGCTTTTCATACTCTAAATAATATTAGTCTAAACTCTAACATTGACATTTTTTCGGATTCACTGTCCAAATTCAAACGTGGAATAATGTCAATAATTTAAACTGTTCAATCCGCATACATACAGTCACACACACACACACACACACACACACACACACCCTCACACAAACACTCACACATACATTACACACGTCACACACACCTATATACTACACACGTCACCTGGTAATTAAGGAATAAACATACCACTTAGCAGACATTACAAGGAAACATATCATAGGTACCCAACATGAAGTATCTTATTCCTGTTTTTTGTTTCATCTCTGTATCAATCATCCATTGTTTGTTTCTATAATATAAAATTTAATAAAAATATGTCTTACAAAAAATCGTTAACACCGATCTCTGCCACATGAAATTTATTCAGCTCTCCGTGGTATCAATTTCAAGGAGGGTTGAACTTTTAGTTTTTTCTATGAACCTTCAACTTAATCTTTAAGTTTTTCTGCCAAAAAATAAGACAAGAATTTATAATATTTTTTCCATATTTTCAAGCAGATTACTAACTAGGAGCTCTAACAAAAATTTCGCGGAGGGTTTATTCGGACATTAAGTTTAAATTATATTTATTGGTTGAGTCCCTGCGAGACTGTTTCTTTCATAAATTTTAAATTAAAGTCCTTATTGTTTTGCAGTAACCACACACCGGAGGCCCTGAGGAAAATAAAACCGTCAGGGCCTATGTCATCTTTAGAGATTCTGTGTGATGGATCTTTAAGGAAAGGAAAGGAAGTTCTAGGGATCAGTGAGTTCACGAGTGATGGACATATAATCTGTCCCCCGCGCTGCGGCGCAAGGCGATGTGTCAAGAGAGACAAATTGGAGATATCAATGGGTCTCTCCAAACCAGCCTCTCCTGATCCGGCACGCCTCCTGAAGACACCTCACCAGATGAACCCGGGCGCCCCTGCTAATTCATATCAAATCAAATCAAATCAAATAAAAAATTATTTATTGTAAAATAAAAATTACAAAAGGTGTAGCTTATGGGTAGACCCCATTTCTTCCAGCTAACCACATTTATTTAATTACAATGTTTATATAATATTATTTGTTTTATTATAATAATTACAATGTTTATACGGATAAAATAACAATATACCAAAGAAAAAAAAAAAAAAATACAAATATATATACCAATAAAAATAGGCGTTTCATTTACGTGAGGTATTCACTCAACGTGTAGTGACATTTATTAACAAGGAAAGTGTTTAACAATTTGAATTTGTGTGTATCTTGTATTTGTTTAATGTTATGTGGAAGGTTGTTATATACTTTAATGGCCATGTAGTGTGGTCCTTTTTGGAATATTGTTTTGTTTTCTTTTGGTATTAGTAAGTTTTCTGTGAGCCTTGTAGCGTATTTATGTGTTGAGTTTTTTAGTGGGAACTTGTCTGTAGATGATCGCACTAACATGCATAACTCCATTATATATATGTCTGTGACTGTCAGAATTTTCAGATTTTTAAACATAGGTCTACATGAATCTAAACGATCAGAGTTTGTAATTTTTCTTATGCATCTCTTTTGTATGATGAAATATCATTTTTAAAAAAAATATCATTTTATGAAATAGATTTTGTATCATAAAACGTAGCGTACTACTTGGGGTGACCTATGGCGGAGGTTTTGGCTATCAAATAAATGATTCAACTTGAAATATAAAAGCTGCAGGCTTAAAAATTTATTAATTAATTTGGCGTTATTTTGTTTTTTTTTTTCTTGAAGGTGTGATTGTAGATTGCAGTAGTGAAACTCATCGGCAGTACTCATTTTTAATTTAAAAATTTGTTAGCAAGACAATTATAAAAAAAAATCGTAATTGAGCCCATTGTAATTCAATGGTTTAACGTCGGTCCAACCTAGATTAATCAATATCACTGGATCTGAGGCCATAAAGATTCTCCTGAGACTCTTTCAGCAACCGACTCAGAAAAATAAGTTTTCCAACCAAATTCAATATATCGTCGTGATTGCTCCATACAAAGTTTATTTAATATTAAAGATTCTGTGGAAAAGTCGCCGATACCAAAGTCTGGACATTATACACTGGTACTGAACAAAGAAAACATCTGAAATTGTTTAGTTAGTTCGGAAATGTAAAAGAATTTTGAAAATTGATTACGACATTGATTTAGGGTTATTTTTATTAGTCAATGTTAAGTTGTTGGATTTATTTTATTACCACTGTTATTTTTAGTTTTATCCAATGCCATATTCTGTATTATGGTGAACCTATGGAGAGATCCCTGGTAAACGACATGCATGTAAAATTAAGGGTTCCATGCTAACTCAACACAGTGACTATTCAACACCCCTTTAAAAAGTGATATGAAGTCATTAAAAACGATGAAATTTTTTTTTAACCTAACCTAACCTACTTAACCCAGTTAACAAAGTTTTTGTTTCATCACTTTCCATGACTCTATATAACTTTTTAAATATGTGACGAATTATCATTTTGATGATTTATCCGGTCACCAAAATTAAGATAGACTATGTCACCACCTGGTAAGTTTTTTAAGGTAAGGCTAAAGAAGGAGTTAGCGCAACACGGCATAACACCCCAAAAACAAACAACAAATATGTCACCACCTGGTTAGGCAGCGTTGTGAGGTGGATATAGGTAGGGCTATAAAGGGCTTTATTAATGCAGCTCTTGAAGAGGCCCAGATTATTTAAAAATAGATGCAAGTAGTAGTTCGTTCCACATACAAGCCGTCTTACACAAAAACGGGTCGAAGAAGCGATCCGTTCTCATGATGCCAACGTCAACTGTGAAAGGGTGTTTCGCTCGTGTACGTCGAGTTTCACGCATATGCACCGCGGATCAATGCTGCTAGATCCTTAGAGCAGGTTCCATTAAAGTAGCTGTATAACAGACTTAGCATGCCCACATTACCTCTGTGCATTAGATATGTCAATCGATCTGTTTAAAATGGATTATTAATCTGACGCACCGCTCTCCTTTGAACAAAATCAAGGAGATTTATCAAGTATTATGGTGCTCCAGTTCAGAGGTGGCTCCCATATTCGATTGCAGGGCATACATAAGATTTGTATAGGGTTGGCAGCTGGTCAAGATTTTTTTTTGAAAGAAAGATTTACTAGGGCTTCTATAGAACCCCGATCCTGAAACCGGTCTGATATACAATGTACAATAACCATTTAAAAAAAAAAAATAATAATTTAAAATCTCAACTTACACTTATATAAGAAAATTTAACCAATACACATAAATACATGTACCATTAAATCAAAACCACGCAAACACCTCAGCACAGGTTCTCCTAGTGAGGTGTTCACGAAACATATAACATTACCCACCACAGTGTCACCTACTCAAACCTACCTCACACCCAGCATAAAACACCAAATTAACAACAGTTCTAAATTTATGTATTATATACAAATGTAAATATTTGGTAGACACTGTAATGTATGTATAGAAATAAATAAATAAATAAATACTCACTCCAAGCATTTCATTGGAGTCCTTTATTGGGGAGGATGATTCCATCAAATTTGCATCAAATGCAAAATATTAATAAATCGAAAACAAAATTTCCTCTGAAATATCAAGATTATCATATATTTTATAATGAGTAAGATTAAAAAAAGGACGCTTAGATGGTTTGGGCATGTAGAGCGAATGAGCGAAGAAAGGAGTGTAAGGAGGGTATATGATGCAAATTCGAATGGTAGTAGAAGTCGGGGACGCTCGACGAAGACATGGCACGATCAAGTGAATCAGATACTCGAGTCGGACCATATCAAGAGTCAGAATAATAGAAGAGTATGTATGAGACGATGTATGAATTTGAATGAGGCAAGGAGTGTGTGCCAAGACCGAGTTGTTTGGTGGTCCGTCCTCTCTGCCTACTCCTGCGGGGAAATGGCGTGATGGTTAGTTAGTTTTAAAATATGTTTAATAATTATTCGTATTCCTGTTTAAAACTGGATTATATACCACGAATGAATTGATAAGTGTTACTTAGAGAAAAATACCATTGTTTTGTCACGATGTCCGAACACGTGTTCATACAAGTCCTAGCATTTTTTGCATTTCGTCTTGATATTGCTAACATATGGATATCTGGATTCGAACCTGGTTATTAATTGACTAGCTCAGTAAACAGGTAAGCAGAGGAGACTCGTGTACGATCAGGGGTGGGCAGCTCCTTTAGTCATCAGCTCGTCCATCGGTTAGGAGGTTGGAAAGGTCAACACACAATTATAACACATGGGTAGAAAGGCACAAGGTATATTAATCATCTCGAGAAATACAGGGTTGACATAGATCTCTCTACTCTCTTCCTAAATTGACGACAGGATGAAGCGTGGATTTTACATGAAGTTAACTGATTTGAACACAAGAAAGGGGAATACTGAGAAAGCTTACGATTCGCCTTGAGATGTGGTAGGGTAGGTCATGTTGACCCAGGTCTTCCCGGGCTCAAAGGCGGCGGTACTGTTGATGGTGATGATATGCACTCGGAATTTACCCGGAAACGAGACTCCATTGAGTTGAGTTCGAGCCGAGATAATAAACATGATTGGAAATTGATAGCGCAAAGCATCTAGTTAGAAAAACTGGAACGAGATCGCGTCTAATCGCGTAATTATGCACGCCAGACATTGCGAGTGTTTGCGGTCCGCTCGCAAGAGACCCTGTTGCAACCACCGAGGTCGGTACTGGACTGCGGAAGCGCGGCGAGTGCCGACCCGTGTTGAGCTGTGAGCACTCTGGGTGGTCCGTGCCGATCACGCGGCGCTGTGTGTCGTTTGTCACGTACACCGCGACTGTTTGCATGGGGAAAGTGGGGTTGGTTTGCATCCTTTTTATAGGGTGACTTGTATTACGTAACACATTCCCCCTCCGCCAGTAAAAGGCGACGTGGTAATGAAGCTTTAGGCGCTAAGAATCCTCTTCACCTTGTCGTGAGGGAAGTAGAGAGAGAAAAAAACAGTGTTGATTTACAAAGAAACAAAGAAAAGATACATGGTTATGCAATGATGAAAAGACAACATACCAGGTTATGCAGTGATGAAAAGAACAACATACAAGGTTATGCAGTGATGAAAGAACAACATACAAGGTTATGCAGTGATGAAAAGACAACATACAAGTTTATGCAGTGATGAAAAGAACAAAAAGGACTCTAAAATTTCATTGGTCTGTAAGCTAAGTTTGAAGAGCGTAGTGTTTTCGTAGAGTACCAAGTAGACGTAATTTCACTGAAGTTATAAAAGTTACATTTTCACTGTAAAGGCAAGACCAAACTGCCGCGATCATTTTGCGTCCGCGATGGCGTGCACGGTGAGCGTCCCGTGTGCGTGCAGAACCGTTCACACCAAACTAGCGATCAACTAGCGATCAGCTGGCGTCCGTGGTACTCGAACATTCGCGTCGGTTGTGTGGTAGGTATAGCTCGGAGCGGGAACCATTTAAATAATCATAATCATGTTTGGAGACGAATCTGAAGAAGAATTATTACTTCTAGCGGCTATTGCAGATGATGAAGATAGTAGCTTATCTACCCTAATAACGAATATTTTCGATTTACGATTTACGGTTTATTTATTTATTAAGTTGGAGTTTATAATTCGGTAATCGAACCTATGTATAGTGGCTATATATTGGATAAGCTGGCCGATTTTTTTAACCACTGCAAGTATTTTATTTTTGTTTTAATAATATTCGTTATTAGGGTAGATAAGCTGTTGGGAAGATGGTGAAAAAGCCCCTGAAAAGTGTAAATTTACTTTTTTTTTAATGTGTTTATTCAGTTTTTTTTTGTTGTACATTATTTTCTCTTACTTAGATCCTACAAAACTGATCAATCAGTTTAATTGTAAGAAATCTCTCACTTTTTCTATTTATTAGCTCATAATAATATATTTAATTTCAACTTGATATCTTGATCCTCAATATTAATTGTTTTTATGTTTGACGGAGGTAGAACGATCTAATTTTCGTTTTAATTTTTGAATAACATGTCTCATTTTTAATATCTTCTGGTAATGAGTTAAATAATTCCGGAATTTTATGTCTTTTTGTTCTATCTCCGTATACATTTTGCGATATTTTAATAATAAACATTTGTGCTTCTCTATGCCTAGTAGGGTAGTTATGGTTTACAGGGTTTTTGAATTCTGTGTTCCAGAATTCATCTAGCGTTAGTTGGTAATCTATCCTACTATGTATAGAGAGTACATTACACAAAGAAAACATTTTTTTATAATCGCCTTCACATAATTGTTTTTTTTTTTGCCTGATATCAATTTTAGGAAACGGATTTGTAATTGTTCTATTTTATTTAAGTACGTTTTATACGTTAATCCGTAACTATTTACTCCGTATCCTATAATTGATTCCGCTAATGATTTATATATACAGTATAATATATTTTTATTAACAAAGTTTTTTAGGTGATAAAATTTCCCTAAAATGGATCTTAATCTATTACATACATTTTCAATGTGATTTGACCAGTTAAAATTGACATCTATTGTAAGACCAAGGTATGTATATTGGTAAACTTTTTTTATGTTTGGGCATTTACATGGCAGAGATTTATTTTTATTTTTATGTAATACCGCACAAGAGTCCCAACTGCTCCCGTCTGGAGCCAGTGAGACTATGGCATCCCCAATTGGGGTATGTTGTGAGGCTGAGGGTATTGGGGAGGGGAGGGATGATGAGGAAGAGGAAGGTGGGGAAGTTTGATTGGTTTTTTGTGTGTAAACAATCGTATGAATGACTTTTTATATGCAGTTCTTTATCCTGACAACTTGCATATGGAGAGTATAAAAGCATATATTTTATTTTTTTTGCGTTAATAATAATTCCATTGTCGTGGGACCATTTAATTATGTTATTTAGGTCTGTTTGTAAAAATTCCTCAATTTTCTGTAGATTTCTGTCAGCACATATGATGCAAGTATCATCGGCAAACATTTAACATTTACAACGTTTTATTTCGTTAGGTAAACTGTTTACTTGCATTATATAACACGTAGGTCCCGATATCGACCCTGTTGCTACTCCAGTGTCTGTTAACATTTCATCACTGAAAATTCCGTCAATTTTAACTTTAATTTTTCTATTTAACAGATAGTTTTTAAACATTTTATGTAAAGGACCTCTAATACCACATTCTTCCATTGCCTTTAGTAATGTTTGATGGTCCAATGTGTCAAAGGCCTTTTTAAAGTCTATAAAAATTATACCAACGTAATATTTTTCATTTAAATGACAATTTATATGGTCAGTGAAATTAGAAAGTAATTGTGTAGTACTTTTTTATTTTTGAAATCCGTACTGTATGGGATTTATGATTCTGTTTTTTTCTATAAAAAATTGTATTTGGTTAAAGATAGCTCTTTCAATAATTTTATCAATACACGAGAGAATCGCAATTGGTCGATAGTTTGTGAAATCTTTGTGATTTCCTGATTTATAAATAGGTCTGATGATGGATGTTTTAAGTTCGTCAGGCATGATGCTTTTATTTACACAAAGGTTAATTAATTTAGTAAGTACTGGAATTATATTATCAGCAATTAACTTCAGGTCTTTAATTCTTATTTGGTCGTTTACCTTCTGACTTTTTAACATCCATATCATTAATTATTTTTTTTATATCTTTTTCTGTTACAGGTATAAATCTCATTGACATAATAGCAGGAGTTGTATACATGTTACGATCTAAGAATTTTGTAGTACAATTGTGTCTTATGTCTTTTATTTCATTTACGAATGTTGTAGCAAATTTATCGCATAAAAATTTTGTGTCTCCTTGATTTCCCATACGTTGAAGGATTATTTTATCTAGATTTTGTTTAGGTTTTCCTATTAGGTTGTTTATTTTGTCCCAGAGTTTCCTCGGGTTTCCGTTTAAGCTATTTATTACATTTTTGTGGAATGCGTTTTTAGTAATATTAATATATTTGTTTGTTTTGTTTCTATATCGAGTATATTCTAAACGAAATACCAGGTTATTTGGGCTATTCTTACATTTTCGGTAAAGATAATCTCTTTTTTTAAACATGTTCTTAATTTCTTCAGTAACCCATGGATTGCTGTGTCTAAGATTATTTTCAAATGATATTTCTTTCTTCGAGGACGAATAAATATTTTCAAATATATTTTTCAAAGTATAGTACAGTTCTGAGGGACATTCAGTTTGTAATAGTTTTCCCCAATTTACTATCAATGATTTCCCTTTTTTTATTTAAATCCTTTGTAAGTACCTCTTTCCCGATTGCTACTCCTGTTATACTATAATGGTCGGATATTTTGTTAGTTACGATACATACTTAAAAGACGGTTTGGTAAGATAAATAATTTCGACGGGTTGGTAGGATAAAATGAAACCTATAATGCAATTTTGTTAGAATTTATGTATATTTGAATAAACTATTTTTTAATAAATTTTAATTACAAGAGTTTCTTTCGATTTCAATATTTTAAATATCAGATTAATGGGGACAAAATTCTTAAGAATGGTTTACACTTACATAAAACAAATTAATCTAACACATATGTAATAATTACAACCTCTTTTGTACAAAATATAAACATAGAACTGTGCTAAAAAAATACACGCGTTCCGGTGCTGTGTAGTCAATACACATCTCAAAATAAGCGATTTAATATCGGAAAAATATGAATATTCATAGCTAATCGATTATGTTTATTATATTTTATATCAAAAGTGATAATAATTGTAATTTGATTGCTGAAAACATGAAAAAACCATCGGCAGATGCTAATTTCGTTGATCATTCTCTCTGTATTTGTATCCGACATCATGAGAAATACCACAAACTCAGAGATAGTTACGTTGCGTTCAGCGTGCAGATTCTGCAAGCAGCAACTGATCGCGGACGCGAGCGATCGCCGCGTCCAGACGCTGCACAGGACGCCGCGGCCAATCTGAGAACGCTTCGATGTGAACACGTTGCTACAAGTTCATACACAACATATGATCGCCACCGTGCACGGGATCGCGGACGCGCTTTGATCGCGGCGGTTTGTTCGGGCCTTAACTTGACCCATTTGAGATTGCACTCAAGTATCACTAGGGCCATAGAAATTGAACTGTGCTTCTTGGTTGTGGTTGAGAGATGGTGATGCGGAGGGCCAGAAGTATCCGGGTTTTGTTGTCGTACCAGCGTGAATTCCATTATGCTGATGTGGTGGAGCAGTGGTTGTCAAGGTGAAATGAAGTTGGTAATAACATGGAGTAATACCAGTAAGTTGATTGATGGTTGATGCGTGTAATGGTTATTATGTTGAGTTTGCGCATCGGCAAGTGGTTGATTTGTACAAATGGCAAGTGGTTGATTTGTACGACGGCCAGTAGTTGATTTGCACAAACGGCAAGTGGTTGATTGCACAACGGCAAGTGGTTGATTTGCACAACGGCAAGTGGTTGATTGCACAACGGCAAGTGGTTGATTGCACAACGGCAAGTGGTTGATTGCACAACGGCAAGTGGTTGATTTGCACAAACGGCAAGTGGTTGATTTGCACAACGGCAAGTGGTTGATTTGCACAACGGCAAGTGATTGATTGCACAACGGCAAGTGGTTGATTGCACAACGGCAAGTAGTTGATTGCAGGAACATAATTAACCTTGAGCTGGCATGTTCTGAGGTTGGTTCTTTTGAATGTGGTTTGAATGATGAGACAACTTGATTTGCAACTGCACGCACGACTCACACCTAATTTGGGTGCGGTCGGGTGTTTTTGGTACGCAGAAATTGGAGAGATGTGAGTGATGGAAGTGAAGGTGGCGAAGAAGAGAAGCTCAGCTTGCAGGTGATGAGGAGGGCTGCTGGTCTTCTTTTTAATCCAGGGACAGGTTATTATTAGAGCCAAAATTCTTGAAGTTTACCTGCCTAGTAGACCAATGATGCAAAACGTTTGGAGAGAAACAAATTGTGTTCAAGAGAAAAGACAAAAAGACAAAAAAAAACGTCGTTGGTTAGAGAGGAGAGAGTAGAGAGAGTAGAGAGAGATCTAATGCTGACTATACCATGAGTATCCCGAGATTGGGGAGACAAAAAGACTATCACGACTGGCGTGAGGTTACCTATTTGATATACAAGGTATAGGTAGGTGGTTGTACAGTAGTAACACCAAGTTTCTGAAAGAAGTTGGCCTTCCATGGCCGGTGTTAGCGCTTGAGCGATAACAACTTACGACTTTCAAAATTACAAGAAATGTGTTGATTACCTAGGAATGGGGTGAAAAGGAGAGATTTGAAGCAAATTTCATGGATAAAGATTGTCTTATAGACAGACGATACGCTATGTGCGTAGGGTACACCTTCCAGATTCATGAAATTAACCTCAAGGATAATGAGGGATGAGAAAAAAAATGGCGTTGAGCGAGAAGGTCTGCTGGTGATGGAGCTGATTCTCCGTTCGATCTCTTTCAGAGAACGAAATGTGGTCAACCAGCAGATTTCCTAACTTTTACAAATGTACAAGAGTTTGATGGAAGGGTGAAGGATGGAGGATTGAGTAGCGAAAGTTGATAGTGACTGAGCTAATTCTCAATTCGATCTCTATGTGAGGACGAAATATATCAACCAGCAAATTTCCTAACTCTTTACACAAATACATGAATTTGATGAAAAGGTGAAGGAGAATACACAGTAATAACAATCTTATCTTTCACGTGTATTTGGTGAAAGATTAGGGGTCGTATTTAATCTTCTACAGTTTGTGAGAACATGACAGACCCTTGCTCAAGCTTCACAAACCTGGGAGTTTTTCTTATTCGTCTCCCAGACAACGAGTTAGGTGGTTTTGTGTCACTGTCTCAATTAACTCCCACGACACGATACCTCATAACCAACAGTGAAGCTGATGGCTAGTCCATGGTCAATGGATAGTGGATGGTTCTTGGGTCCGCTGACAAGAAGTCCACAGGTATCAGTTAGCGTAAAAAATTGCTGAATGCACAGCTTCATGTTTGTTTGAAGAGAACAAAAAAATTCTCACTACAGTGAAGGACATTTCCCTCAGTGTCATGAGTTATACAAAAAGGGGCCCCAATTAAGGGTAACAAGTCAGGGTAAAATGATCTACGTCCGGTAGAACAAGTACATAGTGTCAACTTATTTAAAGAAAACAACAACAAGATATTGTATCGTTCGCACGAATCATGGTAAGTATTATAACGTCTTCACGTCTCATGTAGAACAAGTACATAGTGTCAACTTATTTAAAGAAAACAACAACAAGATATTGTATCGTTCGCACGAATCATGGTAAGTATTATAACGTCTTCACGTCTCATGTAGAAATTGAACGAATTACGAAAGAACCCTAGTATTGAAAGGAATGGTACAACATAGACATTTATAACCATTTAATGGAACAAATTATCTCTTTGGCCACAGTGGTATGTAAGCCAGTAAAAAGTAATTATAACGAACTTCTCGTATCATGGTAGATATTATAACATTCTCATGTATAGTGTTAGATTTTATAACGATCCCTCGTCTCATGGTGGATATTGTAACATTCTCATGTATCATGAAAATAACATATCAACGTTCAATAATAAAAAAGTACCATTTCAATACCGGAAAAAGATACATACACAATGTCAAAAACAATCAAGTAGTGGCTATTGGTATTATCAAAAAATGACGATGGCATAACCTTTGGTTGGGTTTATTCGTTAAGTTGGCAATAATACAAGACATATGCCAACAAGGATGTCTTAAACAAGACACAAATATAGCAAAAGAGACCTATTTGGTTTAATTAACTCTTTGCTTACAAAATTTTGTGATGGCATAACCTTTGGTTGGGTTTATGCTTTATGTTGGCAATAATACAAAACATATGCCTATAAATATGTCTTAACAAGACACACATATAGCAAAAGAGACCTAATCGGTTTTACTTACTCTTTGCTTACAAAAAAAGGTTTTCAGTGGTTTATTTAAGACCTTTTAGGGTTTTACTTACTTAAAATGACCAAACAAAAACAAGGAAACACACTTGGTGTTGCCACAATTGCCGCAAACACGAATGTTGTGAACTTTATGATACAAATTTGATACAAAAGGCACCTAGAGACACAGGATGACTTAATATGAGTGACCTGGCTCGGTGTATTTGACAAGGCAAATTAATGCTTATTTAAGTCAAAATATAGTACATAATATAACAAATTGGGGTCAGGAAGTTGAGATTCTTAAGATTTTACATACTCAATGTGACCGAAAGGTGTTATGTATGATACAATGTTATTGATGAGGAGGACAAATCGGCGTTTGTTCTCCTTTACAACAACCTTTTTCAGAATTGACGTGTCAGTATCAAATTCTGAAAAAACAACAAATTAGAGCAAATGGGAATGTTGAGCGCCATTCAATTTTTTAGAAAAAACTTTAAAACAAAGTAATTGTAACTTTTATTTGTTACACCTGTGTAATTTGAATCAAATGACGATACCAAACTGGAATTTACACACGCATTATGATTACAAGTTACAGGGGTAGAAAATTCACCTCAATTGGGTGTATGTTGCAAAAGGGCCATTGTTTTATGTACGATGGAATCCATTGGAACAAATGTGAAGAAAAAATGTGAAAGAACAATGTAAAGAACAATGTAAAAGAACAATGTGAAAGAACAATGTGAAAGAACAAAAAAAAAAACATGAGAGAAAAAAAAATATTTACAAAACAATGTTGTACGTGACTTTTTGTGGTAGTTATGACAAAAAATAGTTATGTATTTAGTGTCGTTAGTGTCAGAATGGTGACGACTAACAAATGATGTCCAGGGTCATGACTCCGGGAGCATAAATTGTTTTGGGAGGCGGAAAAAGTCTCTTGACTAGAATGATCAGTTCCAGAGAAGATACGTACAAAATATGAGTATAAATTAAATACATTACACGGTGAGGTGTTACAAGGAAACAAAAATAACAAAGGGTTTATACAAAAGAGCATAATAGTACAAGTTTGGGTGAGAAATGATTTAAAACCACAGTTGACACTTCTGTGTTTTTAGAAAAAAAAGGTTACCTTGCAGAGGTCGAAAAATGCGAGTTTTTATATGAAACTAACGCGTTAAGACATGCTGTTTGTCTGCACGAGGGCCAAATCTCGTGGGACAAAGGTAGAGCCAAAAGTTTGTTAGTTATGTGAGTGTGACCTAGTGAAGGTGGTGTCTATTGTGTCCACACTTCCTAGTTTGACAATATCTTTCACGTGATAGTTGCCGATGTGTTTACCAGAGGCATCCGATAGGGTGTATACTACATCGGAGATTTTTCTCAAGACTATTGCTTTAATAAAGCGAGGGGCTAGTTTTGCAGAGAAATACAGAGCACCTTGTGAGAGTGTGTTGTTGCGTCTCCAGACTATGTCGTTTTCCTTAAAGGTAACATGTTTCCTGCGTAAATTGTGTCTGTTTGTTACAGAGATTATACTGCCGGGTTGAAATTGCAGCCCTTTTATGTATTTCCTGTTGTAAAATGTTGCGTGTTTGATCAGGACGTTTTTGGTCTTGTTGAAAGGAGAAATATTCCTGTCTTTTAATTCCTTTTCTAAGCTTTGAGTACTTTGAGAGCAGATGTTGGCTATTATGCCTAAGGTGTTGTTTCGAGGATTCATTTTGTGGCTAGTTGAGTTAGACATTGTGAGAAAAAAAAAGAATTGTCAGAGTGTTGTGGCTGAGTTTTTTTAAAAAAGATGAGCTTGTGATGATGGGTGAAGAATTTTGTGAAATTTTTCAAAGTCCCAATATGGAAAAAAAAATGGCCAGCGGTTTCCTTGTGTTTTTGATGGAAAAGTCCCTGAGATGTGCGTTTTGAAAAATTTTTTTGAAAAAACTTCAAATTTTCGAAAAATTAAATTTCTCGAAAAAATTTCAAAGTCCTTGATTTGTGAAAAAAACGGCCAGGGGTCGCCCTGGGATTTTGATGGAAAAGTCCCTGAGATGTGCGTTTTTGAAAAAAATTTTGAAAAAACTTCAAATTTTCGAAAAATTAAATTTCTCGAAAAAATTTCAAAGTCCTTGATTTGTGAAAAAAAAGGCCAGGGGTTGCCCTGGGATTTTGATGGAAAAGTCCCTGAGATGTGCGTTTTTGAAATTTGAAATAACTTCAAATTTTCGAAAAATTAAATTTCTCGAAAAAATTTCAAAGTCCTTGATTTGTGAAAAAAACGGCCAGGGGTCGCCCTGGGATTTTGATGGAAAAGTCCCTGAGATGTGCGTTTTTGAAAAAAATTTTGAAAAAACTTCAAATTTTCGAAAAATTAAATTTCTCGAAAAAATTTCAAAGTCCTTGATTTGTGAAAAAAACGGCCAGGGGTCGCCCTGGGATTTTGATGGAAAAGTCCCTGAGATGTGCGTTTTTGAAAAAAATTTTGAAAAAACTTCAAATTTTCGAAAAATTAAATTTCTCGAAAAAATTTCAAAGTCCTTGATTTTTGAAAAAAACGGCCAGGGGTTGCCCTGGGATTTCGATGGAAAAGTCCCTGAGATGTGCGTTTTTGAAAATTTTTTTTAAAAAAACTTCAAATTTTCGAAAAAATTTAATTTCTCGAAAAAATTTCAAAGTCCTTGATTTGTGAAAAAAAAACGGCCAAGGGTCGCCCTGGGATTTTGATGGAAAAGTCCCTGAGATGTGCGTTTTTGAAAAAACTTCAAATTTTCGAAAAATTAAAATTTCCGAAAAATCAAAATTCCGAAAAATTTCCGAATACAGATTTCGAGGAAGTATTGTTTGTTATTTCATCAATTATTGGAGGGTTGTTGTGATTCGTGACAATTTGTCTGAATTTAGGCAGAACCAGCTTTTGGTTATTTACACGCAAGCTTCCCTTTCCCTGGACAACGACAGGTTTTTTAGGCGGAGAAGTGCCGAGAGTCGGGGATTTACGTCAATCGCGAATCTCAATTATATGTAAAGAGTAGGTCGGCTTTCAAGACTTTTAAAAAAAAAAAGGATACACTACCCACTTTTATTACATATAAAACAAAATTGTCAAAGGGCAGAAAGGCTTTAATTTTCCTTGGTTGTGTTCATGTGCAGAACATGTCTGTGTGCAGAGCGAACTGACTGATAAATTCCACAAACAGAAATTCAGTTTGTATCATGTACAAGATTTGAAATTGTTGAATTGTAGTTTAATGTAGCTCGTTTCCTCTAATAGTTGTACTTGGAAAGTAAACCTTCATGGTTAAGGATCACTATGTGGTGTTTGAGATATCCGAAAAGAAGTGAATGTTGGTTGCGCACCTTGTGATAGAATACCGGTAATTAAATTTTGTCGAGTGACGATTCGTAAAACTTGTAATTTAACACAGAATAGTTTTAATGTGACACGGTTGTTTTAGATTTGACGCGATGGTTTGTAGAACAGCTATAATTTATTGGAAGAAAAACATAGTTATTCAATTGTTAATACAAAACAAGACATGAAACACAGTGAAAGGGTACAAGATTATTTCCAATTTGACCTCCCGATGGACGGTTAATAATCAAAGAAAAACCACGTTTGCGCCAGTGCTAACACATGGGTACCTGGATTCGAACCTGGTTATTAATTGACCAGCTCAGTAAACAGGTAAGCAGAGGAGACTCGTGTACGATCAGGGGTGGGCAGCTCCTTTAGTCATCAGCTCGTCCATCGGTTAGGAGGTTGGAAAGGTCAACACACAATTATAACACATGGGTAGAAAGGCACAAGGTATATTAATCATCTCGAGAAATACAGGGTTGACATAGATCTCTCTACTCTCTTCCTAAATTGACGACAGGATGAAGCGTGGATTTTACATGAAGTTAACTGATTTGAACACAAGAAAGGGGAATACTGAGAAAGCTTACGATTCGCCTTGAGATGTGGTAGGGTACGTCATGTTGACCCAGGTCTTCCCGCGCTCAAAGGCGGCGGTACTGTTGATGGTGATGATATGCACTCGGAATTTACCCGGAAACGAGACTTCATTGAGTTTAGTTCGAGCCGAGATAATAAACATGATTGGAAATTGATAGCGCAAAGCATCTAGTTAGAAAAACTGGAACGAGATCGCGTCTAATCGCGTAATTATGCACGCCAGACATTGCGAGTGTTTGCGGTCCGCTCGCAAGAGACCCTGTTGCAACCACCGAGGTCGGTACTGGACTGCGGAAACGCGGCGAGTGCCAACCCGTGTTGAGCTGTGAGCACTCTGGGTGGTCCGTGCCGATCACGCGGCGCTGTGTGTCGTTTGTCACGTACACCGCGACTGTTTGCATGGGGAAAGTGGGGTTGGTGTGCATCCTTTTTATAGGGTGACTTGTATTACGTAACAATATATTATTAAGACCTAAGGAGATGGATGAACAAATGTTCAGATATTATTACGAATTTACAAACACTTTATCAGAGAGCGACTTACAGTCCCATTTTTAACAGAGTGACTAATAATTTGAAAAAATTTTCAATAAACCAGCATTACTCATTTTTTTCCGTGGAGGTACCACGATACTGAAAAACGCAAAATTAAAAGTCCAAATAAACACGATGAATTAAAAAAAGAATCTTTACTGTACCCTTAAAACGGCCACCATCTTGAAACGGAAATGAACGTACAAATAAATTTGTAGATGTGAAAGTGAATGAAGCAGGAGTGTGTGCTCAAAGTTTTGTGGCTTGCCATCTTATCTGTATACCCCTTTAAGGAATTGGCTTGATGGTTTGTTTCTAGTTGCTATGCACGGAGAAAATTTGATGACATAAAATATTGTTAATTTATTAAGAATCTGGTCAAATTACACATATTCATGTTAAAAGTGGAAGTGAAGGCCTTTAACGAATGAATTGGAAGATTGCCCAACAAAGTATCAGAAAAACTTGAATGTGCTATGAGGACGGCAGAACCGTGTTCAAAAAAATAATAATACCGTCGAATTTCGTTATATTCTGAACGTGTTCTGATATATTCTGAATGGACTAATGTTTTATCAGGAAATGGATTGCCATCACGTTTTCAACAGGATCTCAATAAATCAGTCGTATAGAAAATAATATTATTAATCGCGGATCGTTGATATCTGCATGAAACCATTACCGTTTGAGTGGACAAATCTTCTGTTTTTCAAAAACGATTTAACATTGTAGGCGCCTACTTATCGTGATATTATTTAACATATCATTATAACGCTCGTTGACGAGAAATCGCCTTTTTTATGGCAGTCACTTCAAGATACCGAGGAGGCAGGGCGGAGAAAAAGGTTTGAGATATTAGGTGACGGGATGTGTGGGGATGAGACGAAAGAAGGCTCGGGGGGTACTTTGTATGGGACGGTCGGAGAATGCAAAGGTGAAGGATCTTAACTTCAGTGGCGAACAACGCTAGAGCCGTACTAAAGGGGTGGAAATTACTAACCAAAACTCCAGGTCACTCATGACAAACTCGTGAAAAAAATGTACCCAAACACTAAATTTTATCTATTTTTACTCATTTTTTCTATTATACCATCTTCTGACTAACCTCAAGCATCTGAAACATCTTCCAAAATGGTAGATACTTTCAGAATCGCCCCGGGACAAAATACCACTCCGAAAATAGACTTTTGTGTAGGTATATTTTATTTGACTATATTTGCTTAACATTTTGTATCTAGTACGTATCTTTCTAAGACTATTATTTATTAAAATTTGGACACAATATTGACTTTTTATTAGCTTTTTTAACACTTAAAGGGAGTTTATTGAACATTTAAAACCTTTATAACAAATATTGCTTAGTGTTTCTGATAAATTTGTCTCGGGAAGCCTAAAATCGTTGCAGCTTAATGAATAACTTTAGTTCGCATCAGCACAGGTGAGGAGGACTAAAAAAACAATATACTAGACATATATTTAATATCATGTTTTGCATCTACAATATTTAAATGGTCGCTATAATTTAAAAAAAGCTTCTCGAAGGGTTGCCACAAACTGGAATGTTAATACAATCATTTTTTGATATACATTCTAGAAAAATTTAAATTTTAACTTATAAATAAATTCTAGAGTATTGTGAACTAAAAAAAAAAAACACAAAAGCACCCCTGTCTTCACAGCATTATGCTAGTACGTATTTAGTGGTAGATACTTTCAGCATCGTTCTGATGAAATTGCTTTAGACGTCTTTGAAGACCAGGTCTGAGTAGTCAAATACTTAAGAAACACACTCTTCCCATCTCCTTCTTCTCCGAATTCGTGACATCCTCTCAGATTTCTTTTAAATTGGTTTATGTAACACATTTATGTATTTTTATTGAGAGGTCAAACCAAAGATATAAGAAGAACGAGATATGCTATGTTGGCCGCCGGACCGTAGGCGGAGTACTACCTAATTAGGGTACTTTGAACGGTATCGGGACGTGTACGCACAGAAATCTGTTATATGTATTAGTGCGGATACCTTAGCGTAAGCGAAGGTGTGCAGTAGTATTGGTGAACAAAACCGGCGACACTCGGCAAAACAATTCCACACAGTATGAACTGCTCATAGCACATCTCGTTCTTCTAATATCTTTGGGTCAAACCTACGTAAATTATTTCGGTACTAAATTAATAAAATCGTCTAGCACCGCTTTTATCATCTTTTTGTAAATATTTTTGATCAATAAAAATTAAGTAAACAAAAAATTACATGTTTTAAGTGTCTGCGTGTATTTTTATTAGTAGCTTCAACTTAACCGTATTGACGCTGAAATTGAAAAAAAAACTTTCAATCTTATAAATTACTCCACTTTACCGGGTGAGCAAAAAATTCTTCTACCAAAAAGTTTACAAGTCCTGCTGTGGCCTGATGATGACGTAAAGAGTTACAGGGTGGTTTGGAGGGGGGGGTGGGGGATGAAAAAGGGGAGGGTCCGTGATTGATGATCCATCGGCTGCTCTTCCTGTTTTCTGAATGTCACTAACCGTAGTTGTGGGGAGATACGAAAGCGTCACTTACCACCCTTTTTACATTAACTCTTCACAGAAGACCTTGAGGAAAATAATTTCCCTCACGGCCTATGTCGTCTTTGGGGATGCTGTATAGATTTTTAAGGAACGGAACGGAGGGCATGTTCTGGAGAGGAAAAGGGTTTGAGAAGAGGTTTGGAAACTGAGGTCAGAGTGACGGTCATATGCATCCATCCCTCTCATAATGATGCAAGGCGATGAGCGAGAATCTGGCTGGAAAGGTCAAAGTGTCCTAAACCTTTCTCGCCACGCAGTTTCATCCGCAATCAAGACCTAGACAAACCTGACCCCATGAGCAAGGGCACCCTCGCTAAGTCGCAAACGTAACGAAACGCTTAGAGGTATGGCAGATGACTACTCTAACTAACTAACTAGCAATGTTAAGCAGACAGGGTAAACCGCCAAACAACGCCTTGGTACACACTACTTAATTTAGCTTGATATGATTACTTTTCCAGTTTTAAAGTTTTCAATTTTTTTTTTAATATTGTATTTTGATTGACGTTGAAAGCTTGATTTTTACGGAATATTCTAATTTGCTGAAGATGTCTTCACAAGATTTCTGAATCATTACTACCTTGCAATTTTTGATAATAGTCCTCGATAATATTGATAAATTGTGTCAAATGGATAGGTTAAATTTTCGCTGGCAATATTCAGTTGCTCGTTCTGAAAGGTAATGAGTATCTACCTCCTACCGAAAGGGGCGAAAGACGATAAACCCAAACTTCGCACAGTGTTCCGTATTTTTTGACAATTCACCTCAAATGAAACACTTTTTATAACTTATTATTTTTGAATAAAATTCGTTCCAATTGTTTAAAATTACGCAGAAAACACGTTTTTAATTTGGATGTAGGACTCAGTGTTGGATAAACACGCTCAGAATGTTGTTTAATTTTGGTGGAATTATAACAAACAGCGCCTTGAAAACACATTAAAAATAATTTAAAAAAAAAAATTCACTTGTATCGTATAAATAAATGAATTCGGAGAACAACTGCATACTTAAATCAAATTCTCCAAAAATGGTCTGTTGGACTAAAAACAACTAGAGCGATGCATCATCAGAAATTCCAACGAAGCAAGATCATTCATAAAGTAAAGGACTCCTTTCCCACTCCTATTTTTCCTTGTGATAATCACCATTTTTTATCTTAAATTCCCGTTAAAAATACAGTATATTCGTCGAGAACCATCGATTCGGTACGCAACAGTAAAAAAAAACAACTCAGTTTACATTCACTACAAGACAATATTGAACTTGGGCGGGCTTTTAAAGTGGAAAAAAGTGTAACATAATACATGGATAAAAGCATAACTTAATACAAAAAATAAAAATAAAATGCTAATACTAAGTTTGACATGAAATTCTGATAATATCACCTAATATAGTAAATAAAGTTTCAAAAATATAATAAGTATGTACATTGTACATTCGTATATGTATACAATTATTCATGTTTGTTGCAAACCTTTGCACTATTAGATGGTATTTTCACGAGATTTTTGATACTAGCAGCGAAAAAACATATACTCTCAACTACGATGAGAATTCGAATCATTAAACGAATGACATAAATAATAATAATAATATTTGGCTAATTTATATAGCGCCGTTTACGTGAAAAATCACCTCAAGGGCGCTGTACACAAATATCTCTTTAATAATTACTTACATATGTGTGTTAATAACAAATGAATAATACTGGCGTCGGTCTTCTGTCTTCAGTTCATGTTTCTTCCAAGGTAAGGCTTTTAGGAAAGGAAAAGAATGACAATTTGAATAGAATATTGTGGTGTGGAATAATCACAATACTGTTTCAATATTAAACACACTCCATTGAACGCCCTTGAGTCTACAAATAGTATTATTATTATTCAGCCTTAAAAAATATTACTATCCCCAAATAAATCTCACGTGTATGACCTCCAAAATGATCATAAGTCTAAACCAGACGATATTCTACATAAAATCAGCTTTATCACCACGTTAAATGAGTATTTTTTTACCTTAAATCATCATATTTTACAACCGTTTTACATCCGATCATCAAATTTATACGCATTCAATTAAATGTATTATTACAAATTAATGTGCGTGTGCATCAGTGCAGTCTAATTTAGTTATAACCGTTGAGCGCTGAAGCATCTGATTTTGAGTGCAACCAGATGTCGTGTCTAATTTGGTCGGCAGTTAGGGATCTTCACTCTTGGCCGTTGAGTAATAATGAGATAATTTTTCGGTGTAAATTTGATTATTCTCGTAACCTAATAACTAACTAGCAATTTTAAGCAGACTGGGTAGCCCACCAAACAACGCCTTTGTACGCACTACTTGTTTCACGTATGTACTATATCAAAATGAGACCAAAATTTGGTAACCTTATCTGTTTTAGATACAGAGTATTTACATTTCCGGGAATGTCACATAAAAAAGAGAAAAAACAAAAAAAAAATGTTTCCGGAGATCAATATTTCGTTATGATTTTTTGCTACAAATATTACGTATCCTGGTTAAAGTAAGTCGGGTACGTCTTTTAACACCCTGTACAAAAGAACAAAAACGGCTCTATATAAATCATCCAAATATTATATTATTTTTATAAAGGCAAATTAGTTTTTATAATAAAAACACATAAATTTGTTTTTGACCACTATAGTTTTATTTTCACTCTACCGGTTTCGGAAGATCCCTTCCTTCGTCAGGAGAAACTTTCAGTTTTAAATATTCTCCTGGCGAAGGAAGGGATCTTCCGAAACCGGTAGAGTGAAAATAAAACTATAGTGGTCAAAAACAAATTTATGTGTTTTTATTATAAATTATGATGAGCCACAAAGTGAATGCTTTTTACAATTACGAATTAGTTTTTTTTTACATTTACTCCACACAGGAGGCTTTGAAGAAAATAATTTCCCACATGGCCTAGGTCATCTTTGAAGATGCTGTGTGCAGGGTGTTTTAAATAATAATAATAATATTTGGCTAATTTATATAGCGCCGTTTTCGAGAGAAATCACCTCAAGGGCGCTGAAAGTAAGGAGAAGTTCTGGAAATCAAAAAGGTATGAGGGATGGGTAGGTATATGTGCGTCTAGTAGTGACGTACATATGAATCCATCCCTTCCACTGCAGTGCAAGTCTATGGGTAAAGAGAGTCCGGCTGGAGAGGTCAAATGGTCTCCCTCAACCAGTCTCTCACTATCCGGCCCATCATGCACTAAGTGAGCAGACGCGTCCGCTGCCAAAACCTGGACAACCTCAAACGAAGCTAATCACTTGGGGTGAGGCTGAGTGATAATGCTGATGTGATGGTTATAAAATAAATGTTTCCCAGGGCGGCGGTACCCATAGCTACCTCATGATTGGTTAATGATTCAACCAATCAATCAAGCAATCTATTGCCTTACATTATTATTCTTTGCTTAAGTGAAATTACTGTGTTTTTTTAATATCTTTATTTTTTAAATTCCTTTCACTTGATGTTTCAAATTACCTTTTAAGTTAAATACTGAAAAATATTAAAGAACCCATAAATTCTGTCAAATAATATAATTGTTGCCTGTTTAATATCATTGAACGTTAATTTCCTGTTATGCTTTTAGTCACACCTGTTGGTAGTTGTCCTTCCACAAATTTACTCAAGCTCAAAGCTTATTCTGTTTTTCTTTTCTTTTTCAGGTAAGTTGATTTAATCTCAGAGTCATGGTACATTTGGTATCCAATGTTAAAGCTGGTGTTCTGGTAAGTGAAAAATTAACTACTTCAATTACAATTATTTACTTATACTTATTTTATATTGTACGTACTTGTGAACAGATGGGTATATTATGTTTCGGAGTGTCCAAATATTGTGCTTGTTGTTTTAATTCAATATCATGGAAGTTAATTCCCGGACGGGTGTAAAACAAGATTTAGGATGGTATAAACATCATTTTTGGCTCTTTGTTATTGGTTCAAGAAACAAACACACTAATGTCAGTTGTGTCTGTGATTGTAACTCTGGCTTAATGAACTCGAATTTGTTTTGAATTTTCGGAACTGACTGTGTCGAGAATTCTCACAAGCGATGAAGATGGTGACCGGATAAATCATCAAAATGATAAATAAGGAGGTAGTGCAACACTGCATAATAACAAGGGCCAACAACACTAATGCAGCAAATAAATCACCAATCACAAAATATACACACTACGAAAAATGCTAAGCCTGGATATTCGTCATGATTCTTTTCCAATGTATAATAGTAGGTATTATTTGTTATTAATTATTCACGTAACAAGACATTTAAGGCGATGCACTACGTCGTGTAATATTTTAAATTGAACCGCAATCAATAACAACCCTTACGTAGATGGCGATAAGGTTTAAATTCCCGCTCAACAACATCCGCCTGTTTTGATTTATGCATTAAAAAAACTTGGCCAAAAAGTGCCTTTTATTTTATTTTGTGGATGTTCAGCCATAAATATTTGATTTTATATAACTTAATAACTTAATTTTCCACATTATACAATAAAATCATAACCGAAAATGGGTTCGTAAGTAGGAGATTTTGAACTTTAAAGCAGTTTTCATAGGCCTTTACATTCTTTTTTTCTGGGCTTATAAAAAGACTTGTCTAAAAAATAATCGATTATTTCAAAGGCCAAGATGTATTCTACTCGCAGTATTTAATTAAAGCATCTGAAACATTTCTAAGCGACCAAATTTTCAAACCAAAAACACATGATTTTGCATTACTTACTTATTATTAATAGGTATATGAACCATGTATAATTTGGTAAGTTTTTAGATTCTCACGGCCAAAAGCATTTTTGTTGTTTGTTTTTGGGGTGTTATGCCGTGTTGCGCTAACTCCTTCCTTAGCCGACGTTTCGGACAGCGTTGCAGTGTCCATCATCAGGGCAGATTCCATTCCATCTTCGGATCTACCGGATCTGCCCTGATGATGGACACTGCAACGCTGTCCGAAACGTCGGCTAAAGAAGGAGTTAGCGCAACACGGCATAACACCCCAAAAACAAACATCAAAAACATGTATAATTTAATTAAGAATCAAATAACTTGTAGTGAAATGTACTGTGAATGTCCAAATAAATAAATAATACCCCAAAAATAAATCACAATAATGAAATTATTTTATTTTTGTCTTTTCTAAAATTGGAACTGATTTGTCAAGAACTCAGATAATCTCCTGATTTTTCACTTGACAGTGCTAGAAATAAATTAATGATTAATATAGCTCACTATAAAAACATGCATAAAAAAATATAAATACGCGGAGAAAAAAATATTGCCGATTTATTAAAATGCTATTAAAAACGGGAAAACATGCCGTTTCCAAACTAATTTTAAGTCCATTCTTAAATATGTAACTGCGTTTGTCCTGATAATACATAATGACGAAATGTGAAAAATATTCGAATTTTTATGAACACGTATTCCGTCATCGCCATAACACATTATTGTTTTACTGATAGCTTACTAGGAAAACTGTAGATTCATTCGTTATTTATTCATTCATAAGGCCTACTGTCTTGTTTTTAACCAGAATACGAATTTAATAAATTAGCAATATTTTACTTAAGTTGGTCTTCTCCGTGTGTATTAAACCTATCACCCTTTGTCAAAGAAAATTTATTAAATGCTTTTATGTTTGGAAAACTCTGCTCGACGAAAAATCACAATAATCTGGGTCAACAGCATTAAAATCTTCCATGTCCTGTGTGTACACGATGAACCCATAATATCTCCAAATGATGGATGTTGTTGGTTCAAGTCTTCGCTTTCTTCTTGTTGGATTTTTCATCTCCACACACTAATTAATCTGTGGGCGAAGGAAGACCGATCACCACTGACTTGTTCTCCGCCTCTGTTTGTTCTACTGAATTTGTAGTTTGAAGTTTTAACCAAAGATGGTGTTTTGTTATGAGATCCATCAATATTTTTTTTGACATTCGACAACGATCCTGTAATGGGTACTTGACAAAATAATGGGTTAAATTGGGTAACAACGAAATAATTTACTGACATCCTTCTGCGAACGACTTCAGTTGCAGACTTTGAATTATTTTGTAAGGTTGGCTAAAGAAAGAGAACACGGCATAACACCCCAAAAATAAATCACTATAATTCTGTAAGATATTTTTTCTACATTAAATCGACACAGGAGGCCCTGAGGGCCTATGTCATCTTTGGAGATGCTGTGAGGAGATTCTTTTTAGAAAAGGGGAGGAATGAAATTGTGCGAAGGAAAAAGGTATGAGGAATTGATAGGAATCTGGGAGTCAATGTGTTCAGGAGTTACGGACGCGTGAATTCATCCCTCCCACTGCAGTGCAAGGAGATGGGTCAAGCGAGAGCCCGGCTAGAGAGGTCAAAGGTCTTCTTCAACCATTCTCTCCTGATCCGTCCAGCCACGTAATAGGTAGAGCTATACAAACATCACCCCGTGAACCCGGTCACCCCTGCTAAGTCACCAAAAATTGTGAACCACTTAGGATGATCTATGGCAGTGGTGTTAGTTATCCAATAAATGATTCCCGTAGCAGTAGTACCCATACCCGCCTCCCAAATTGTTCTGATGAAATGAAGAGATTTTTTTAAATTCTCGTAAAACACATCATCTCAAATACCTTATGTGAATGATTTTTTCTTACTTATGAAGTTTGTTTTTAACGGCCTAAGTCTGCTATTGAGTGACTGAAATAGACTTTTCCCATTTCAAAATGTTTCATGTGGGGAGATTCTGGTTCAACTTAAATATAAGGAATCGTTATTAAATTTAAAATTATTAACAACTTTTAAGTTAACTGCGATTACAGTTTTCTCTTCAAATTAACAACTTTGTCCTCATTTTCTCACCCTCCCCACTACCTTCAGCCACACAACATACCCCAATTGGGGATGCCATAGTCTCACTGGCTCCGGACGGTTGGGAGCAGTTGGAACTCTTGTGCGGTTTCACATAAATAAAAAAGAAGACGGTTTGACGAAAGGTTCTTACGGTCTTTAGTTTCATTAATGAAGACCCACGATTATAAACACTATTATTGATCCTGAACCAATATTATGTAATTCAAAATGCACATTTCTCGGAACAATTATCCCACTAACTCGTTAATAAATTGCTGGTTTACAGTTTGACATGTTTTGATTGCTACTAAATTGAAATATTCATTAAACATTGAATTTGTGTCAGTCGTAAATTAATGTTTGCGAGAATTATTGACGTATTAAAGGAACGCTCGGATTAATGTTTAGAACTACTGGTGTAGTATTTGCACGTATTATTTAGTGGTTGAATAAGCTGTGTTTTTGGTTACCACCTCCGCATTTATGCTACCCGGGTATAATTTGTGGAAATTCGTGAAATTGTTCAAGCAGTTACACTTCAATTAGTGGTTACTATTATTAATTGTTGCGTACTAAGGATCATTAATTCAAATATAACGTCTCCATGATTAATTTATAGTTATCCACAGTGATTTACACTATACACCCTTTATTAAGAGTACCTATTAAATAGACTTAGGGTATGGTCCGCAGAAAAACTTTGAATTGTGAACTCAAGTATTTTCTTTACTCGTTAGCGCCATGCATTATTTTCCTGTTAGTATAATACCACCAATCACGTTAGCGTCATAATATATTCCTCATTCACTTATTTTTCCTTGTTTATGTCCAAACCACCTTAAGGCGATGCACTAAGTCGTGTAATATTTTGAATCGAGCCGCCATCAATAACACTTCTTACGTAGATGGCGATAAGGCGTAAATTCCCGCATAACACCATCCAGCTGTTTTGATTTAGGCAAGAAAAAAACTTGGCCAAAATGTGCCTTTTATTTTATTTTGTGGATGTTCAGGCATAAATATTTAAATGTTTTCCGATCATCTTATAAATAACTTAATTTTCCACATTACACAATAAAACCATAACCGAAGATGGGTTCGTAAGTAGGAAATTTTGTACTTTAAACAGTTTTCATAGGCCTTATATTTTTTTCTGGGCTTATAAAAAGACTTTTGTAAAAAATACTCGATTATTTCAAAGGCCAAGATGTATTATACTTGCGGTATTTATTTAAAGCATCTGAAACGTTTCTAGGCGACCAAATTTTCAAATCTAGTCTCCTTCAACGGAAGCAATCTTCCGAACAGGTCTTCCATTGATATGCTTGGTGTAACTATAAGTGACCAGCTCAGGTCACTTATAATTTGGATAGCTGGATAAATGATACAAAGATCAAAACGAGGTTTGTGGCTATTCACCTAAATATAAGATCACTAAAAAAGAATTTCAATTCATTTATTGCACAAATTAATGACGTTCTGCAGTTTATTGACGTAATCTTTCTAACGGAAATAAATACTAAAAACGAAACAATATCTATGTTCAATATTCCAAACTTCATCGCGATTGCAAATACTCGAGAAAAAAGAAGAGGAGGAGGACTTATCATGTACTTAAAAAACCATCATACTTTTAAAGAAACAAACAATTCTTTTAAAAGCTGCGAGACAATCTGCGGGGAAATAACCACTGTTTGTCAAGATATCATAAACATCCTTGCAGTATATCGTCCGCCGAGCAGCAACAAGAATATATATCTGAAGGAACTAAAGCAAATATTACAAATGACCTCATCTGATTCAAATTAATTGTACTGTGGTGACATTAACTTGAACTTATTGGATACCAAAAATAGTGTAATTACAGAATATCAAAATCTACTCAGTGAAAATGGTTTAGAAAGTGTAATATTAGATGTGACCCGGGATGAAATATTAAACGGTAAAAATGTTTATTCATGTATCGACCATATTGCAATACGTAACCGTTGTAACACTGTATTTTCATGTATTGTAACTAACAAAATATCCGACCATTATATAACAGGAGTAGCAATCGGGAAAGAGGTACTTACAAAGGATTTAAATAAAAAAAGGGAAATCATTGATAGTAAAATGGTATATTCTAAATTAAAACTAATAAATTGGGGAAAACTATTACAAACTGAATGTCCCTCAGAACTGTACTATAGTTTGAAAAATATATTTGATAATATTTATTCGTCCTCGAAGAAAGAAATATCATTTGAAAATAATCTTAGGCACAGCAATCCGTGGGTTACTGAAGAAATTAAGAACATGATTAAAAAAAGAGATTATCTTTACCGAAAATGTAAGAATAGCCCAAATAACCCGGTATTTCGTTTAGAATATACTAGACATAGAAACAAAACAAACAAACATATTAATATTACTAAAAAAGCATTCCACAAAAATGAAAAAATATGAAAAAAATATTGAAAAAATATGTGAAATTATTAATTACACGCGTTTCTCCGCCTTTTTAACACGAGCATTTGCTCTAAAAAAAGGTGTATCACGATGTACTATAATAATAAATAAAATAAACTTAATGTAATGTAATAATATGTATTGTAAATTTAATATTAAATAAAGAAATTAAAAAAAAAATGTAATAAATAGCTTAAACGGAAACCCGAGGAAACTCTGGGACGAAATAAACAAACTAATAGGAAAACCTAAACAAAATTTAGATAAAATAATCCTTCAAAATATGGGAAATCAAGGAGACACAAAATTTTTATGCGAATAATTTGCTACAACATTCGTAAATGAAATAAAAGACATTAGACACAATTGTACTACAAAATTCTTAGATCGTAACATGTATACAACTCCTGCTATTATGTCAATGAGATTTAGACCTGTAACAAAAAAGATATAAAAAAAATAATTAATGATATGGATGTTAAAAAGTCAGAAGGCAACGACCAAATAAGAATTAAAGACCTGAAGTTAATTGCTGATAATATAATTCCAGTCCTTACTAAATTAATTAACCTTTGTGTAAATAAAAGCATCATGCCTGACGAACTTAAACCATCCATCATCAGACCTATTTATAAATCAGGAAATCACAAAGATTTCACAAACTATCGACCAATTGCGATTCTCTCGTGTATTGATAAAATTATTGAAAGAGCTATTTTTAACCAAATACAATTTTTTATAGAAAAAAACAGAATCATAAATCCCATACAGTACGGATTTCAAAAAGAAAAAAGTACTACACAATTACTTTCTAATTTCACTGACCACATAAATTGTCATTTAAATGAAAAATATTACGTTGGTATAATTTTTATAGACTTTAAAAAGGCCTTTGACACATTGGACCATCAAACATTACTAAAGGCAATGGAAGAATGTGGTATTAGAGGTCCTTTAAATAAAATGTTTAAAAATTATCTGTTAAATAGAAAAATTAAAGTTAAAATTGACGGAATTTTCAGTGATGAAATGTTAACAGACACTGGAGTAGCAACAGGGTCGATATCGGGACCTACGTGTTATTTAATGCAAGTAAACAGTTTACCTAACGTAATAAAACGTTGTAAATGTTACATGTTTGCAGATGATACTTGCATCATATGTGCTGACAGAAATCTACAGAAAATTGAGGAATTTTTACAAACAGACCTAAATAACATAATTAAATGGTCCCACGACAATGGAATTATTATTAACGCAAAAAAAAAAACAAAATATATGCTTATACACTCTCTATATGCAAGTTGTCAGGATAAAGAACTGCATATAAAAAGTCATTCATACGATTGTTTTCACACAAAAAACCAATCTCTGCCATGTAAATGCCCAAACATAGAAAAAGTTTACCAATATACATACCTTGGTCTTACAATAGATGTCAATTTTAACTGGTCAAATCACATTGAAAATGTATGTAATAGATTAAGATCCATATTAGGGAAATTTTATCACCTAAAAAACTTTGTCAATAAAAATATATTATACTGTATATATAATGCATTAGCGGAATCAATTATAGGATACGGAGTAAATAGTTACGGATTAACGTATAAAACGTACTTAAATAAAATAGAACAATTACAAATCCGTTTCCTAAAATTGATATCAGGCAAAAAAAAATACAATTATGTGAAGGCGATTATAAAAAAATGTTTTCTTTGTGTAATGTGCTCTCTATACATAGTAGGATAGATTACCAAATAACGCTAGATGAATTCTGGAACACAGAATACAAAAACCTGTAAACCATAACTACCCTACTAGGCATAGAGAAGCACAAATGTTTATTATTAAAATATCGCAAAATGTATACGGAGATAGAATAAAAAGACATAAAATTCCGGAATTGTTTAACTCATTACCAGAAGATATTAAAAATGAGACATGTCATTCAAAAATAAAAACGAAAATTAGATCGTTCTACCTCCGTCAAACATAAAAACAATTAATATTGTGGTACCAAGATATCAAGTTGAAATTAAATATATTGTTATAAGCTAATAAATAGAAAAAGTGAGAGATTTCTTATAATTAAACTGATTGATCAGTTTTGTAAGATCTAAGTAAGAGAAAATAATGTAAAAAAAATAAAATAAAAAAAAATAAAAAAAAAATAAAAAAAAGGTATGGGGGCTCCATCGAAGCCAGAGTAAAGCTGGCCTCTGATGATTAAGCTGGGCGTACTGTACAGGGCCCGCAAATACTTTAATAGTACACAACTGCTGACCCTATACAAATCGCAAGTGCGCCCTACTGTCGAATTTGGCAGCCATCTCTGGTCCGGAGCCCCTAAATACCTGAAAAAAACCCTTGACTCTGTGCAAAAACGGGCGGTCCGTTTGATAGATTCCCCAATCTTAACAAACGGACTGCAATCTTTAGAGCACAGGCGTCAGGTAGGTATGCTGTCATTGTTCTATCGGTATTACAATGGAAGATGCTCTGAGGAACTAGCGTCATTGATCCCTTCGGCACCGGTGCGTAGTCGGGATTCACGCCAAACGCGTGCCCAACATTTGTACACGGTTGACACTTGTCACATGAGAACGGGTCGCTTCTACGATTCGTTCTTAAGTTCAACAGCTCGGCTGTGGAACGAACTGCCGGCCTCTGTGTTTCCTCCCTCCTACAACATGGGACTCTTCAAGACCCATGTTCACTCCTTCCTCTCCACAAAAATACCCTCCACACAGCATCCCCAAAGATGACATAGGCCCTGAGGGAAATTATTTTCTTCAGGGCCTCCTGTGTGGAGTTAATATAAAAAAAAAATAAAAAAAAAAAAAACCAAAAACACATAATTTTGCATTACTATGTAGTGCATCGCCTTAATGCCATTTTATCAATCTTTTCCTTTACGCTTACATCAGATTTGGATGTTGTTAAGGTTCATATAACATTCATAATATATACATTCATAATACGGTCCTATTACAATAGCTTTTTTGAAACAAATGTTTCACACGGAGAAAAATGACCATTGCAAATTTATTACGAATAGAGATTCGAGATAATATTATTAATAATAATATTATTGATAATAATATTCAATTCCATACGTCAGAGTTGGAATCAGCGCTCCATTATCGTCTTCTGTAAAGGATAGACGGTTGTGGTGAAAGTGGGATGCCGGTTATTTAGGCAGTTGATCGGGAGTCACATGGTTCAGTATAGTCGTGCCTCCGGGGAACTGATGAAGGGGACCATTTGGCCATATTTATGAATCATGTAAGTATATACAACGGTTGTGACTGCACCGGATACGGTTTCCTGAGGTCCACGTCTTCGTATATACATGTATATACTACACTTGCGGACGTTACAGGGTGGAAGATACTCTTATTATCGCCCTCGTACAAGTCCATCATTCAGAATTGAAACGTTGCTTTAAGTGGCTTTAGCCGTGCTTGATGACCAGATCTAAATAGCCCAGCACATCTCCTCCCCTTCCCCACTATCTTCAGCCTCACAATATACCCTAATTAGGGATTCAATAGTCTCACTTTCTCTGATTTTGAGCAGTTGGGACTCTTGTGCGATTTTAACATAAAACAAACAAACAAAAAGTCTTCCGGGGAAAAAGAACATTACCAATTAAGGTTGTGTCAATAACAAGGTGCTAGTTTTTCAAGTCAGAAATTTACCACTACTTTGCCACGACTTTTCAGGCTAAGGTCGTGATTAAGAGGCAGATCGAAAATGTTTAATAAGTAGGCTGAATTTAAAAGAAGTGTTACTTCACCCACAAAGTTTTGATTCAAGCTAATCTAGCACTTTACAAAAATGTTTTTAAAATATCCCCATTTCCACAATGTGGACTAGGTCAAGTTGCTCTCAACCATAGAACAAAGCTTTTGACACGTCCCCTCAATAGCTCCATAGTACTGTAGTTCGAATTACCAATAAGTAGTGAACCAATGGGAGTCACTTTGAATGTCGGAAAATACAAGAGGCATTAGGTGCATTGCTGGTCCCAGTGTTCAGGACTCTATTGTTACCTCAGTAATGGGGCCTGGTTATGTGAATGTAGAGATAAGATAGATAAAAGGTAATGTTACATGCTCACAAATTCACTGTTTTTAAAAGCTGTAAATGAAGTCGTCCTCACAAAAATTGAGAAATGGAATTATATTTTCGAAACTAACTGCAATAAAAAAATAATTATTATAACAAAAATAAACTTAAAAATAAACACATCCACTCTTTTCCTAGTCACACTTTTGAGTTGCTAACTAATCAGTTGATTATCACGACATTTATTCGAAGTTGGTAGTATATATGGTATCTGTCGTAACGTATGTCATTCGTTCATCGTTTTTACGGTTTTTAAAAGTTCATGCAATATGTTCATAAAATATATACAATAATATATGTACGAGACAATATACCGTCCGTACAATAACTGTAGATACGAAGGTAGCTGGGTACACTTTTCAGCGTTTTCAGTCTTGGTAGATGTTGTAGAGCTTTTGTTGTGGAGTTTAATGCCACGATCAGAGAGGAATTTATTCCAGATCTGAACTGACGAAAAGAATTTATTACTGGCAAAAACTGAATTTACTACTGAATAAAACACTTGAAAATATTTCTTGAGACTTTGGAGACTTGGAGATGGTTCTTCAGGAGAGAGGATTCTTTCAGAGGTAGTTGTTGAACTGACTTTGTATGGGATTCGATTCTCTATTTATAGAACGTTTTCAAATCGAGCCCTCTCGGAGGTGTTCTATCCTCTTTCGTGAGGAGTAAAATGGTTAGGTATTTTTCCTCTCTGCAATTATCTTGTTGAGAGGAAAGTTATATTTTAATATGATACCTTTAATCAAGTCAGTTCAATCTACCAAAACCATCTCCCCCAGTCCCGTTTATTTATTTTATAAATAATTTTACAAACTTTCTTATTGGGTTTGAAGTTAAATATCTTTGGTTTGAACATTTCCCAAAGAGTAACAAATATATTTAGATATAATTTTTCATGTTATTTTTTTTTTTTTTTTTTTTTTTTAAATAAATAAGCTTTATTGACTGAAAATTTTACATTTTTTTTTTTTTTAGACAATGTATAGATAGTCCCACGAAGCTGCCACATGGCTGCTTGTCTGCAGTTTCTATCTCAATATACAATTATAATACAATATAAGTCTCCCGTTATATAAAATAAATAACATACTCTTACATACAACTACACTAACATAAGACAATATAGCACACAGATAACACTCATTCAAAAATAATACATATACGATCACACACATTGAAAGTGAATAACATCGTACTGTAACATAATGTAATAGAAATAAAATTCTAGTTAACTAAGTGAAAAATGTTATTTTAATTTTTTTTTTCTGGAAATAAAAAGCTTGTTAGTGAAAAAAATAAATAAATAAATACATTAATTTATATTAGAATTAAAACTTTCAAATAATGTCTTTCCTTTTCTTCTTTGTTTGCTCTATTTTTTATAGATATACAGATTTTTCATTTATAAGCCACATCTTTACATTTTTCATGCTTAAACTCTTATTTTCTGAAAAAACAAATTTATTTTTGAGCTTATTAAAAATCACTGGTACACAGTACTCCAGCGTTCGGCTTCCATACTTATTTGTTATTTTAGGTATTTTCAACCCTTTTTTTTCTGTAAGACGTGTGCTGTGACTATGTACCAGTGGTTTTTTATAATTACTATCGTCCCAGTTATCTTTAATGGTAAGGAACCAAAATAAACCTTTTATAGGGAGCAGGCCCTCAGCACAATATAACAGTTGCACATTGTGTCTTTGTCTATACATATTAGGTGATACAATTTTTTTTATGATAGAGGTTTGCAAATTTTGTACATACTTAATATATGTCATGCTTGTATTTCCCCAGCTTCTAATTCCATATCTAAGAATAGATTCTACTAATGAGAAATTTACTAGTTTGAGTGTGCTATGAGGCAAGACAAATTTTAATTTATAGAAACTGTTTGCTAGAGCTCTTAGCTGGTTACATATTTTAGTAACTTGCTTATCCCATTTAAATGTGTTATCTACTTTTAATCCCAGATAAGTATACTCGTTGACAAAATCAATTTTCTCACATTGGCAGTTAGATATTATTTTTCTATGGATGCATTCAAAGTTATGTGCGGTTAGTTTGGGAATATTCTACATTTTCAAACTTGGTGATCTGATATACATGCATTTTGTTTTCTTTACATTTATAACCAATCCTACATCGTGTGCCCATTTTAGCAGTTCATCGAAGTCGGTTTGCAATTCTTGAATCGCTATTTGAGGATTTTCATTAGATACTACAAGTGCGGTGTCATCTGCGAAAATGAATCTGCGCGCTTTTCTAAATAGTATCGACATAGCTATGACATATAAAATATACAATTTTGGACCCAAAATTGACCCCTGTGGGACACCAGACTAGATTTACTCATCTCATTCAATATTCTTACCCTCATTTTTCTATTTGATAAGTAGTTATTAAAAAAATTTAGCAGTTTACAACGGATTCCAATAATTTGTAGAAATTTTATTATTTATCTATGGCATAGTGTATCAAAGGCTTTAGAGAAATCAATAAAGAGTACAAGTACATGTTTTTGAGAGTTGAGCTGGGTGTTTATGAAATTAGAAAAATTATTTAGTAGTGCGTCACAGCTTTTTTTTTTTTGGAACCCGTACTGACATTCGTCAATGATACCAAATTTATTTAAATATCCGTCTAGGTATATTGCTATATATTTTTCGAGAATTTTTTCCAAGGCAGGTAATAGGGAAATAGGTCTGTAATTATTTATAATTGAATGATCACCGCCTTTAAAAATAGGTCTAACAACACTAGTTTTTAATTCTTCAGGAATTTGGCAATAAGGTTTCACAGAGTATTATAATATCAATGTTATTTAGTTGACTATAAATACTTAGTAGAAATGTATTCCAGTACTTGGAGATAGACCTAATGTTCAAATTAACGACAGTTATTGCTTTATCGCCTGGTTCATGTTTGAATTGGGTCCAGTTTTCGAACTTTTGAATCCGTTCATATTCTATATCTGAGGTCTCAAAATCAATATTAGACGCCATAGTCAATTTTAGCTAAGTCCTTTTGAAGGGCTGCCTTGTAAGCCGGACAGTCCCTATCTCCGGACGGGTGGTTTGCGGGCTTGTGAAATCTCGTGCATGTCGCGCAGACTGGCTCCGCAGTAGCAGAAGGGCATGTCTCACGGGTATGTCCTTCCCGGGCACAGTGCCCACATCTCGTCGTCTCCTTGCAGAACTTGTAAGAATGTCCTATCATCTGACACTTTGAGCACACAGTTAATCCAATAAAATCACGAACACCGCAAACTGTCCAATCAACAAATACGCATCCTTGCTTGACCAGTGCATGTCTCAGGTATGTGGGGACCACGTAGATTCTATGGCATGCAGGTCCAGTTCGAGGGCCAGCTAGATGACTAAGCTTACATTTTTTTATGGTTTCATTTGTCTCCTCGATATTTTGTATTCCATTTAGGGCACACTCAAGAAAAGCTTCATCAGACAACTCCCTTGGAACGTTAAAGAAAATGACCCTTGGTAGCCTTTTTGTTGGGGGTCGGGCGCTCAGAGTCGCAGATTCGGTTACTATTTCCGACCTTAGTAGTTTTTCTTGTTCCGCAGCACTAGCCGTATGGATGATTACTCCTTTGTTTCGTATATTTTTTACTCCGGTAATTCTTACTCCTAGCTGGGATGGCTTCAGTGCTTCCCTGATTATTTTCTTTGTTTCTTCGCTATCTTCCACCGATGGTAATTTTGGAAAGAAACAGACGGATGGCCTCGGTTTTCCTATGGGGACGTCCAAACGTGATAATGGTGGAGGTAAGTTCACTTTTTTACTTGCAACCTCTGCAAAAGAGAGACTCGCTTCCGTAGCATCTGCCACTCTTTTCATCACTGGTCCTAGGTCTAATTCTAGTTGAATAATTTTGGATTGGAGTTGCTTATTTTCCTGTTTTACCACCATTTTTTCTGATAGCATTACTTTATTTTGCGCTTTTGCTAAGGCGAGTTCACCTCGGAGAGTTTCTCTCTCCAAAATTAGTTGTCCAACAGATCCCAGGACGCAGGCTATATTACTGGCAATCTTCAGCTGTTGCTCCTTTGAAACCTTTGTATTTCCCAAGGTATCTTGTAAAGTTTTGAGGGCATTTTGAGTTTCTTTTAAAATTCCTTGTGAGTTCAAGGGGATAAGGTCATTCTCATCATCAGAAGCTTCAGATTGCGACATTGTTTTTGAATTTATATTGACAGTTTCGATTGTAAACAATAGGTATCACTGATTCGCAGCACAATCGCAACCAATAGGAGCCTTGAGAAGTGAGCTCATAATTAATCGTCCAATCCGCGCACTTGATACGTTGTACACAACACTTCGGTTTGGTAAACAGTGAAATCAATTGTTTATAATATTAAAAAATCAATGGTTAAATGTTAAAAAAACACGGGAGAACACTACCACGTGAAAAACTTAAATTGTTTTTTACTACGATATAGTTTTTTCTTCCGGCGGAATTATTAAAGATTGTTTTCCATGTATAAAACGATAGCTTGACAGAGCGCGACGCTTTGTAGGTACGACGTGAATTGTTAACTGAATTAGTATATAATCATTTCTTGATGATGACATTTATTTCGTTGTTATATCTTGCATCATTTTCCCGTAAATCCAGTCTGATGATATCACAATTAATCACCTTTGAATCTGTTATCAGTGTTTGATAAGAAATTCAAGGTGACATGCTGGGCTGTGATTGGTTGGAGACGGCGGCCATCATGGAATTCCATCCGGGGAGTAGTGGAGGGGGTCCTATGTAAATACTGAGTCGCCTTCCTAGCTGTGGTCACTTCGTGGGTTGGTGTGTCCGAGTGAGGTGGTGGATGGTTATTGTCAGATGTTTTTCAGGTTCTGCTATTATATTGCTATGTAATTATCTTGATAAATCACATATAGCACATCATTTGATTTAGTAATCGTGATGTAAAGATTTCCAATTGTGTCGGCGACACGGTATCAAGCGGTTTCGGGGTTCGAGTGTTTTTGTGATTTTGGCGTAAATATGAATTCTCTTGCAAAATTCTGGAGGTCTGGATACGTATGATATATATAATAAGTGTTTCGTTCAATTTTCCATTTTTCAATAAGTTAATTTCTTGATATAGTTTTATTCGTTGGGGTGTCTGGGTTGTAATTGATTAGTTTTTAAAAAACTTTATTTCGTATTATTTGTAAATCAATTAAGTATGTAATGTGTGTGTTTCTCTTTATTTCTATCAGATGACTTGGGTGGGACTGGATTAAGCTAAAGTATAAGCCCCTCTTAGTTAGAAGAAAGCTTTTCTGCCAAATACACCAATTAATGATATGATTTTTTCTTTAATTTTTTTAGTGCTGTTTAAAAGTCAGGTGTATGTCAATATGTATGCTCAGGTATTTTTTACAATCTAGAATGTGTAGGTTTTTTCTTATACAGAGTTTTCCAATAAGAGGTGTTATTTTGATATTCATTCGTAAAAGATCAATGGTTTCGTTACTTGTGTGGTACGTAGCGCCGTCTTGTTGAAAGTAAACGTTGTCCAGATTAATACAATCCAATTCCGGCCATAAAAAATTATTAATCATCTCTCGATAGCGCAATCTATTCACCGTAACTGTTGCTCCAGCCTCATTTTCAAAAAAGTAAGGTCCAATGACTCCGCCGGACCATAAACTGCACCAAACAGTCACACGTTGAGGATAAAGAGGCTTTTCAACAATAGGTCTTGGGTTTTCCGAGCCCCAAATGCGACAATTTTGCTTGTTGACGAAGCCACCGAGGTGGAAATGGGCCTCATTGCTCAAGATGATTTTCATTTGATTCACTCTAGTGAATTTTAATAATTTTAATGCATTTTTGAATCGTGTATCGTTCCATTTTTATAAATGCCGTGGTTTTTACTTGTCAAATGTCAAAAAATGATAGCTTTAAAAGTAACATCTACCGAAATAGCGGGCAATTCAAAATAACACCTCTTATTGGAAAACCCTGTATTTGTAATGGTTTATGCGACGGTGTTATTCTTCAGGTGATGTATCAGACGCAAGTCCTTTACATTGACTGTAAATAAGGGGTGCTGAATCTTCTAGTCGGTGAGCTGCTTTATGTTCAGGGCCTTTTCCGGTTGCTGTGATGTCGTGTATCCAAGGAGAGAGCAGTAGGTAGTCCAAGGAAGCGCAAGGTCAGAAGTCAAAGGCGGTTGTAGTGGTTCCAGCGGGAGAAGCAGTCCAGAGTGAAGCGGTCAGAGTAGATGTCGGAAGAGAGAGACTTGAGATCGCTTTACGCGCGGTATATATAGGACTAGCGGGGGCGTACACACATCGGTGTGCGCGCGTATGAAACGCCCCGCGTAAACGAGGTGCATCTTTGTGCATCTTCGTGTGTTTTCATATGACTTTAATAGTCAATATTAAAATTATTTATTCAATAGTACTCTTTACGCCGCTTCATCTCATGAAAACTGTTTTTCCCTAGCATTTTTAATGTTTTTATAATAAATTGTTCAATATGAATCAGTGGGTCCTCAGACCGACATTGGTGTGAGGAAATCCTTATAACTACTTAATATTAATGTTTACATATTTCAATATTACTTTACAACATAGACGCGAGTCCAGCCTTTCAACCTGTATATTTTTATTTTGCATTATGGCGGCGAGACTCACGCAAATCTAACATTAATTTGCGCAATTATGTATGAAAAGAGAAATATTTCTAGCATTATAGTGGCTTTGCGCTGATTGGCTGACCAACGCTGTTCAGTGTTGGGCGTTGCTTTGCCTGGGCAAAGGAGAGGGGATGCGACGTAAATACTGGGTCCACGGCTTACGATGTGCCCAATGCTCTCCAGCCGGGGAGGGGATACCACGTAAATACTGTGTCCGAGCGCTCGTTGTGCTCAGTACTCGCCGGCCGGGTAAATACTAGCTTTCTTATCCTCCCATGGTCAGAAAGCTGCTTTGCGGCCTGCGGGTAACATTGCGTATTGCGTTCGATACAGGTGATCTGAAGATTATGTAACCGGTTTTCTAAATATTTAATGTATTAAGATCCAATTGAGATTGATAAGTTATTTTCAAAGTAGAATATTGCAGTGCCATCTGCCTATAAGAAGATTTCGCGTATAACGTCCGTTATGTTAACTGTGCTTACCTTGGCTTACACGCTATTCAGAACTAAAGTTTAACGATTCTCAAACTTATTTTTCGTGTAAGGGATGAATAACCAGGAGGGTGAATCGATTTAACACATTTTTTTTTGTAGAATTTTGTAAAAAAAAATTAAACTTACAATTGACAAAAATCTATAGTCTTGAGGTGGCAAAACTCTCGAACTTACACAGTTTTTCCATGCAACATATTGTCAAGGTCAACGTACCTATTTTCAACTCACAACGTTAGTCATAGATTATTGTAGCATTCAACTCTGAAAATGGCGTTTAGACAAGAAGCCATATTTTTCTCTTGTTGGGTATGAAATAAATATTATGGCAAATCTGAGTAGAAACTACCAGTTCTTAGTTCCCATTTAAAAATAATGGAATTACATTCTACATTTCATTCAATGGATTCAGTTGTTTTTGGGAGTCGCTATATGCACAGCGACTAATCGACAGGGGGCGTGGCCAACATTTCCGAGCATACCCGAAGTGAAGTGTTTCGGCGCTTTATTTGAAATTGGTTCTCCGTTCAGATTTTTTTTTGTGACGTCACGGCCGAGCATTTCCGAATATTGCCGAGCAGCCGATAGCTAATTTTCATCTTTCATTTCATACGATTCTTGCACCTTGATTTCATTTCGTTAGATTACATTACTATAGGGCCAATATCATAAAGTCGATTCCAAAGCCTTAATAAAGACTGTTTGGTATGGCAACCACATTCTAATTCCTGCAAATATAATTAACTTTTGGACAATAAAAGACTTGTGGTAGGTCCTATGTTCAACTTTTGTACAGATTCGTATTAGGCCTATATATAGTCAAAGTATCTAATCTTTTTACATTACAAAACAGTACACCTATGGGAAAGTAAAACTAGCATTATTTGGAGTCAATGTATAAATATTACAAAAAAACTGAATTTAAGTTGATACATATTTATAAGCTGCATATTTGATATTATTTTATTAATGGAAAATAATACATTACACCACACAAAGGAAATATAAACATTGAGGGAACAAACCCCTTTAAAAACATGACAGATAAACCCTGAATTGAGCCGATCAGGTTCTGCCTCATCCTGAAATTTGAGTTTAATAAATTGCTCCAACAATAGACACATCTCGTACTGAGGAAACTCCAGCTTCAACAATCCTGAATTTCTTTTGAATCACCATGTTACACAAACCTAGCGTAGCCGCTAAACTATTTGAAAACTGGGATGTTTTTCTTGCCTTGACGTGAGCAGGCGGTATAAAAGGGACACTTTCTTTTGAATCACAAACCATGTTACACAAACCTAGCGTAGCCGCTAAACTAATTGAAAACTGGGATGTTTTTCTTGCCTTGACGCGAGCAGGCGGTATAAAGGGGGCATTTTCTTTTTCATCATAAACCATGTTACACAAACTTAGCGTAGCCGCTCAACATCACAGAAATAGTTAACTTAAACAAAATTTGAACGTAAAAAAATAAAATCCAGCTAATAAATTTCAATCACAACGCACGCAATGTATGCTTATTAGGTAAATACTAATTTGACGGAATTTAACATTTAAAAAAAAACTCGGAACAGCTCGGGTATGCTCGGATATGTTGGCCACGCCCCCTGTCGACTAGTCGCTGTGCATATAGCGACTCCCGTTGTTTTTCTTTTGAAAAATATAATCCTGGTATTTATATCGTTCTTCACGGCGCCTGCCAAAGCTTTCTATATAAAATAAAATGAAAAAATATAAAACACGAAACGTGCGCAGCAGGCGACATCTGGCGAAACACAGGGAAGATAACAACGGTAATAAATAAAATCATGGCCGCTCGAGATTCGAAAAAGATTCGAGTTAGGCGGGAAATAAAAAGCGCCATCTGTTGTAGATTTTTTTAATACGCAATATAAATGAACGTGTAATAATTTTCTCTTCATTGACAACCATACACAGTGTTAGAAAATTATTCCGTCGTTTCAACACTTTCCGTTGCGAGTTTTTTTCATAGTTAAGAATAGAATTTTTTGTTTTAAAATTTACTTATTGATTAAGAAGTACAGACATTATTTTAAAGTACATTAAAAGTTTGATTGTCCAGTCAGGAAATATCCGTTTTAGGACAGTCAAGTTTACGATCTTAGATCGTATTACATAAGAAAAAGAAACATGTACATTATATGAATAAAATAGATCAGCTAAACTATGCACAAATAATTAATGTACTGTGCAGGGCTGGCCCTGGCCCAAACGCCGCCTGGCGCAAGTAAAATTTTGGCGCCCCTTGTCAAAACCAGCAGACACCTAGGTAGGTGATCACTTCAATCAATAACTGTCGGATGATTTGCATTTTCGTGTAGCTTCTTTTTAATGAAAAATAATCTCAAGGGCGATGTGTTAGAACTGTTAGGTGTTAGGTATTATAAGCCCAATTTGTGCAATTGTAAAAGATTGTCTTTATTTTTATTAAAGATTATAAGCTACAGCTTCCTTTAATATTAAAAATATAGCTGAAATAAGCCAGATTATAATAAATGTACATAATAAGTACGTGCATTAGATTTGTTTCCCGAATATTGTGACCCGCTATATCAGAACTAACACATTGGTAACACACATAACTAATTGCGGCTAAAAATTAAGCGGCTGTGCGATCAAGTGTAAAATAAAGTCGCTTTCTTGTTCTTCTTAACTACGCAACGGATTTTGATAGGGTTTATACTCTCATTTATAGAATTTCTTCCAGAACGTTTACATACAAAATACATGCGTTTAATATTTATAGAAAGTACAGAAAAGACGATGTTTATCCTGGAATTCACAACCTCAAAACTTTACTCCAAATAATCACAACCTCGAGCAACGCCGGGTACACGTCAGTTTGTATAATGTAATTTCAAAAAATAGCTTAAATCATTCTGGTATCTACAAGCTTAGACGTGATGATTGCCCAGCATTTCACACATGTAAAACTGCGAGAAATGTTAAAACGACAGTGACTAAACATATGAGATGCATAAACAGCGTAGTTTTTGTCAGAATTTGCAACACATTTAATTGATGAAGATTACTCTTCTCAGAAATCTTGTGGTATAGATAGATGTACCTTATATAAATGCGATAGTACTTCGCCCGAAGAAGCTCTAAAAATAAATTAATGAATCCCTAAAAATAAATAAACTCAAATGGATTAGTCAAATAGCCCACACTTACCCCCTTTTGCTAACCCACCTCCCCCTCGCCACCCTCCTCTAAATTTTGATGTTCCATCGACTTCTTCTATGTTTGCTATTCTTTGTAATTATTTAAGTATGGTATTTTGAAACCCGCAGGAATCACTCGACGGAACCAAAATCATTTGATTTATAAATTATTTATTTATTTATTTATATATATATACGCCTAAAAAGGCTTTTACATAGAAGTGATACATGATGCAGTACAATAAGAGAATATGTATTATACAGGAGATATTGACAGTAAATAGATGTAATCCATTTTAAAGAAGGAAAAAAATAACATAAAGTAAAAAAGAAATTACAACAACATTACATATAAAACAAATCATTAAAACTAATTTACCAAAGCTACTCTAATTTGTAGGATTCAACAAAGTGTTGATGTAGATTATGCTTAATTCTATATATGGAGTCAATAAATAAATCAATAACACCCCCATACTTGTTGCCCAGATCATGCATCCTATTGGTCAGTGAGTGTGTCTGATAGTTGGTCGAGTATGTATTACAGAAGAATGTTATATTTTGCCTTGTATTCCTAGTCGGCACATGTAGTTTAATAGTGGCAAGGATGGCAGGACTATCAATTAAGTTGTTAATGACTCTGTGTAACACAACCAGGTCTGAAATAATTCTCCTGTCAGACAGTGTTATTAGATGCAATTGATTCATCAAACTGACATAATTAATGTAATCAATAGGAATTCCGAGCTTAAAATTTACGTACTTAAGAAATTTGTGCTGAACTCTTTCTATATTATTGGAGTGAACTTTATATAAAGGGGACCAAATAGGTGAATTATACTCCAATTGACTTCTGACTAATGAAGTATAGAGGGTACTCATACAATCTATGGACTTAAAATCGGTTAAAGTTCTGCAAAGGAAGCCAAGCATCTTTAAAGCCTTATTAGTTATATAGTTGATGTGTTCAATGAATGACAAGTTTTCAACGAATATTACACCCAAGTCACGAATATGTGATACTGGTATTAATTTAATGTTATTTAATGTATATTCATGTAATATATTATAACGAGTTTTGGAAAATCGTATTACTTGACATTTCTGAATGTTCAAAAATAAAGCATTTTGTTCACACCATTGATGAAGTTGTTCTAAATTACTCTGTAAAATTTGACAATCGGATACATTTCGTATTCTTTTATATATTTTTAAGTCGTCAGCAAATAGCAGAACTTCTACATCATTAAATTGGTCAACAATGTCATTGATGAATAATAAGAAAAATATTGGGCCGAGGTGGGACCCTTGAGGAACCCCACTTGTGGCCTCGAATATATAAGATTGTACAGAATTAATCTTAACACTAAGCACCCTATGGCTAAGATAACTAACAATCCAACTCAATAATTTACCTTTGATGCCCAACGATCGAAGTTTATAAATAAGTATGTGATGTCGAACCTTATCAAAAGCTTTACTAAAGTCAGTGTATATACTGTCCACTTGTTGTTTGAGACCCAGAGATTCAGATATGTAATTTTCATAAATCATTAAATTACTTAAGGTAGAGCGACCTGTGATGAAGCCATGTTGGTTAGGAACAATAATGTTGTTGATAGGTTTTACAATGATATCTAGGACTAATTTCTCAAAAACTTTCGGTAAAGCAGACATTATACAAATTGGTCTATAGTTTGATATATTGCTTTTATCTCCTTTTTTATGAATAGGGGTTAAATAACTCTTTTTCCACTGAGCTGGAAAAGAACCAGAATTATGTTATATACTCAATAAAGAATATAATTATTAATATAATTATATACTCAATAATACAAATTATGTTATATACTCAATAAAGTGGTGTCCAAAACAGTTAATTTATTCAAATTATAATTATTTACACTCACATAGTTATTGCTATACATGAAAGTTTATAAAATAAGACTTAGAAATACATAATATTATTAGTTTTAATAATAATTTGTATCAAGGTAAAATAAGAAAGCAAGTTAAAAGAAGAGTTGACCATTTCTAATTTGAGTTCCTTTACTGGTAGAAATATTTGGTTATATAAGTAAGTTCTTTCCTTATGCGTAAATATTCATTGATACATGTCATGTGGAAACCTACATATATATTTTTAACTCGTATTATATTGATGGACCCACTTCAAAAAGCTTAACAATGCCTTTGATTAGCCGCAAGAAACCCACACAATAGGTTCCCGGCGCTTATTACGTAATGCAAGGCCATATTTGGTGTGATCCAATCATTATTTGAAAGAATTATAAATGGTGCCTCTAGAAAGCTATCCATTATGAGATTTTGAATACAATGCTCAGAGATCATCATGCAAAAGATTTGGAATATCATGAACATAATAACAAATAATTTATATAATAAAGATTCTGATAGGAAATATTTATTAAGGCTAATTATATTTGCTTGAGCGAATTATAATTTAGGTAATCTATTTGGCGCATACTGTACAAGGAGACGAGTCGAAATACGTATTTTAATAGTATAACAACATGACTTCCGGATGTTATTCAGTACACGTCATAATTAATTTATGCCTCCCTTCTTACAATACTTGGTGGTGTAATGGTCAGCATAGTTGCCTTCCAAGTAGTTGATCGGTGTTTGATTCCTTGCCGTAGCATTAAACACCGTTTCCATGCTTAAACCACGAATCTTTGGGTAGTGATTATTCATAATAACCAAAAATATCTTCCAATAAAAGACAGTTTTTTGTACTAAAGTACTTCTACAGAGTTTTCCAATAAGAGGTGTTATTTTGATATTCAATTGTAAAAGATCAATGGTTTCGTTGCTTGTGTGGCACGTAGCGCCGTTTTGTTGAAAGCAAACGTTGTCCAGATCAATACCATTCAATTCCGGCCATAAAAAATCATTAATCATCTCTCAATAGCGATCCATTCACCGTAGCTCTTGCTCCAGTCTCATTTTCAAAAAATTAAGGTCCAATGACTCCGCCGGACCATAAACCGCACCAAACAGTCACACGTTGAGGACAGAGAGGCTTTTCAACAATAACTCTTGGGTTTTCCGAGTCCCAAATGCGACAATTTTGCTTGTTGACGAAGCCACCGAGGTGGTAATGGGCCTCATCACTCAAGATGATTTGCATTTGATTCACTCAAGTGAATTTTAATAATTTCAATGCGTTGTTGAAGCGTATATTGTTCCATTTTTATTAATGGCGTAGATTTTACTTGTCAAATGTCAAAAAATGACAGCTTCAAATGTAACATCTACCGAAATAGCGGGCTATTTAAAATAACACCTCTTATTGGAAAACTCTGTATCTTCAATTTTCGATCTAGTTGCTCCATCTCTTGGGCGGGTTAACAGCAAATTTTTAAAATGACTTTTAAAACTAAAAAAAAAAATGGTTTGAATGAGGATTGAACCTTACTCCCCAGGAACAGGAATCAATCGCGTTAACTACTGCGCCAAACCGCAATTAGATAGGACCGGCATTTATTTCATATTTCAACTGCTATAATCCTTTTTTTAAATGTGTATATATCCGCAAGTATATGCTTGATTGCCAAAAAAAATATAGAATGCATTGTCTTAGACAGCGATTTTATTTTCCGAATTTAAGCTCGATCAGATATCAACCCGAACTAAAGGCAATCTAAAAAAAATAAATAAGATAGGTTTATCTAAAAAAAAAAGACGCTGTCTAGATTGCACTTAGTTCGGGTTGAATCTTGCGATCATACATAAAGATAGTTGCCAATAAAAATGTGGGGTGAAAAAATGAAGACAATTTGGTAGTTCTTATTCGAAGTATGATACAGTTAAAAGTGACCGAGGGGGATAGGGTCCCATTAGCTCAGTTGGTAGAGCGGTGTCCCGGAAAGACAAGGGTCCTGGGTTCGAGTTCTAGATGTGACCGTATCCTTTTCTTATTTTTCTGTTTCAGACTTTCGTTTAGAAATCGCTAATATTGTCTTCAATAATTAAATATTACAATTTGAGGTTTTACTCAATAAAGTTATTCCGAAAAATAAATATATTTAGATGTTGATAAAAGGTTTCGTAGTAAAAATACGAAACATTTACAATGACCAGTTAAGAATCGGCATTTACAAAAAAAAAATCCGTTCGAATAGTTATTGAAAGTACGTGCCTTGAAACCGATTGCATCTACGTTGACAACTACGTGACCTGCACCCTAATTCAGTTCCATTCAGGAAAGCCTCCAAGAACACCCCTAACCAAGTGAGGGAGAAACTTCCTGGTACACACTACGTTGGGGTCCTACAACTACTGGAGAGTTTGATAGGTCAAAGTTCGAGGCTGGGATCCGAGTGACGTCATAAGACAGGGTCCGCCAAAAAGTAATACCGAAACGTTTTATATGATAATATTTTAGGGTAACGTTTTTTTATGCTTCACAGCAAAACTGTATTCGGAAGATATTTAAATATTTAAGCTATTTAGTTTGTGTTAAGCTAAAAAATATGATATAATAGTGCTTTACTGCTTTTTTTAAATACATCTTTTTGAATTTCACTTTTGTTTTCGTGAATGAATACAAATCTTGGAAGTGGAAATATATATAAATGGGTTCAATTCCCGTCGGCGGCAGGAGAGTTTTTTTTTCAGGAAATATTTTTCAATTTTGTATGGATATTTTAGGCGAGTAATTATTGCTATGTTTTAAATAAATAAATAAAATAAATTTATAATTTGTTATGTTTTGAATATGTATAAAGAAAATTGTTGCCGACAGATAGATAGTTGCCGCAAAAATTTGAAAATTGTTGCCTTCAGATGGATAGTTGCCGCAAAGATTCGAAAATTGTTGCCTTCAGATGGATAGTTGCAGCAAAGATTCGAAAAATGTTGCCTTCAGATGGCAAAAATTCGATAAAAAGACTGGAAACATTTGAGGGAGTCATTGGTTCAAAGCTGAACGCTAGAATGCTTTTACTGTAAAATTACCTTCACTAATAATGGTTAATTTACTTTGTGGCGTCATTTTAATTTTATGGAAATAATATACTTTGTACACCACTATTTAAAAGGTTCCATGACAAATTAACACACATTTGAAAAGTGAAATAAAGTCATTAAAAGCCATGAAAAAAGTTACTTATAAACCTAACCTAGGGAAACATTTTTAACCTAGTTTAACCCAATTATATCTGGACATTATAGTTGCCCTTGAATTCAAGAAGTCTTCACCAACAAAATACCTTTGGCATCCGATTCTAGGAAACGCTTCCTTGCATATATAGTATGGGTGGAACAAATTTCCATAACATGTCAACAATTCTAATAATAAAAACGAATTTAAAGCTTGATGTGATTCTTATTTGGAGAAAAGAAAGGATGAATTGATTTTAAAATTAAAACAATTCAATTACTGTTACTTATTGTGAAATCAAGTCGTGAAACACGTCAAACGCGCGCCCAACATATGTACATTGTTGACATTTTTCACATGAAAACGGGTCGCTTCCACAGCTCGGTCTTTTCAAGACCCGTATTCACTGCTTCCTATCCACAAAAAGACCCTAAACACCACATCCCCGTAGCTGACATATGCTCTGAGGTAAATTAATTTCCTCAGGGTCTCCTGTGTGGAGTTAATGTAAAAAGTATATATGAGCTCATCAGCAGAATGCTGCCTGCTCGTTAAAGAATTTGAAAAAATCATCACTTTTCAGGACTTAATACAGTGGGTTTGAATCGTGTTGATTTGTCACTGTGCGAGTTATCTGGTCACTACATGTTATGTTATGATATGAGATACACCTTGGTCACACAAACTGAATCCTAAGAAAGACCAGTGAAGTTATCCTTCTGATAGAAAGTAAAAGCAACGTCTCTAACAAGAAATTCCAATTCAACGAAATCGCCTAATGGCAGATGGCGTAGATAACGTAGTCTAGTGTTACTTACCAAAAAAGGCTTCGAGTCATGTTATCACGTAGATAACGAATAATTTATTGGTGGAAAATTTTCTTCAGACTTCCTTCTCTCTAGGGACGCCGAATCGATGAGAAAATTGTACTTCATGTTTGAAAATAAGCCGATTTTTTTTTTGTTTTGGAAAACTCTCAACAGATGAGCTCTGATGCCTTCATCTTGCACGGCTATATCTGTAAGGAATGTCTAAGTTTTGAAACTCTCCTACTACTAGCACAGTAAGCGGAAATGTAGCTCGTGTTGTGATGTAGGACAACACACTACGCCTATGTGGGACCCAAACGCGATGCCAACTCAGCCACTGATCGGTCAAAGCAAACATTATTATCTCTGAAAGTTTTTTCCAACACGGACTATTTTATGGTCCTTTGGAGTATCAACTTAACTGTAATTGAAAAAAAAAATATTGTTTGTGGGGCGATAAATTGATCTAGGAAAATGAATTTGTTCCTAAGCCTGGTAGTAAAACCATTAAACAAAAAAAAATTATAACTTACATACTATTGGCACATTAAAAATATTCTCCTTATCTCGCTGTCTGCATTTTGTTTTTACGTTCTGTTTCCGGTTCAAGATGATGGCCGTGTTGGATATTGCCTTTTTATCCCGCCAGGGTTTGTGTGAGCGTGGACTTAATGTATATATATCTGGTATCTACCTGCCTATTTGAAAAAATAATTTTCATTGAGATAGTTACGTCCCTTTAGAAGAATTGTAAAATTTCTTATTTGATTTTTTTAAATGTTGCATAAATTATATTATGGTTTAATGAACAGTTTCAAATAAAATTACCTAATTATGAATTTTTAATTTTTAATTTTTTGGGACGCAAGGTATATACTGTTCAGAAAACTAATTACTAGTTTAAAATGTATGAATTGGAAGTTAATATATTTTTTATTTGATTCAGAAAAATTAAGAAGTTTTTTATTGGTTGCGTGCAAAACGTTGAATTTAGCTTGGTTGAAAAAAATATATATTCTGATAGTGCCAAAACCCGTACTAAGCCAGATAGCGTAGCTTCTTGCAAAAAAATAACTAACCATCACGCCGTTTCCCCGCAGGGGTAGGCAGAGAGGATGAACCACCAAACAACTCGGTCTTGACACACAGTCCTTTCCTCATTCACATGCATAAATAATCTCCAAAACACTATTCTGTTATTCCGACTAAAGTACCTGATTCACTTGATCGTCCCATCGTCTTCCTCGGGCACCTCCGACTTCTTTTACCATTCGTATGCACGTCAAGTATGTATTATTCTAACACTATTTTATTCATTCATTCACTCTACATGCCCAAAAATCGAAGCGTCCCCTTCTTAATCTTACTAATTACGCTTACATCAGCCTAAGATTCCTTGCGAATTCCACATTTCTTACACGACCATACATGGTTTTACCACACGGATCTCATTTATACAGTATATAGTCTTATTTCGCCCTTATTCTGCCAGTTCCAAGCATCACTGCCATACATCAGGGAAGGTTCCAGCACTCCATTGTGGACTGCTAGGTTTGCTTATTTGAAATTTTTTTTGCTACCGCCAACCGTGTTCTGTTATCCATTGATGGAGTTTCCCTTCTTTTAATATCTCTATCTGCTTTTTCATCTCTCGTAAATATACTTCCCAAATACATAAACTCATCCATGTGCTACAAGTATTCATTAATCACAGCTATATAGCAAACTGTTTTCGTGCTCTCTCTTTCAAACACCGTTACTTAACTTACATATATGTAGAATATTACAAGACTGGTTACGGAACATGAACTATTTAAGTACCTGCCTAGTTTAAGCTGAAAGCCGAAAATAAACAGCCAAAATGACCCTATCTTACTCAACGTGGAATAGTTTATTGCTTCTATTCATGGTAAAATTTGCGATTATCAAGTAGTTAAAGCGGTAGGAACCAGCACATACTAGCCTGCATGGAACCCTATGCAGTGTACGTGTACAGTCTGTCAAAAAAGTCGAGAAAAAAGTTAATGGCAATTGTTTAACTAGTTTTTAATGGTAATATAAAGATGGTTCAGAGGAAAAATAAATTAATTTAAAAAAAAACTTTGGGTCGAATTGAATATTTTTCACATTAAAATCAAATATTGTTGAGAAATTAATGTTAAGTACTTCCAAAAGGACTCATATTTGGTGGAGTAGTTAGAATCGATAGGAAGAAAAAGGATAACTAAGTACTTGACATCCGTCTTCGGTTAGGCTCATTGGTACCGATTTCGTTATGTTTTATTTATTTTTATTTTTTATTTTTTTTTTATTTATTACTTGTAAATTATTTAACATTATAAATTATAACAATATGCAGACTTATATATACAATTTTTTTCATTATAATTCTACTACTCCATAAGTTGAGCTCCAGGAGCTCGTGTTTATGGGAGGAGTATTTACCTTTAGTTCTAATGATTTTTTAAACAATAATCAAAAACTTTTGATATAAATACAAACATAATATTAACATAGGTACACAAATTAGAGAAGTGTGTTTTTAAAGATAATTAAAATAATATATCTTTTTACAGATTGTAAGCGTGAGGAAATTAAGGGTACAATATATCAGGTAAACAAATTAGAAAAATAGTTTTTTAAAGACAATTAAATTAATATATATATATTTTACAGATTTGAGTAAGTGTAAGAAAATTAGGGGTACAATATATCATTATCCAATTTTAGGGACTTAATTAACTTTTTGAATTGTTCATAATTCACAGTTTCGGTTACACTAATTTTATTTTTGGACAATAATATATTATACCATCTCACACCTAAATACGAATAGTGGTGCTGAGCTGTAGTCGTTCTAAGCATAGGAATGGCTATTAAGCCATTTGTTTTGAATCTATTGCTTATGCTATCTGAGGGGTGAATTTTATAAATAAAATATTCTTTATAAATTTGATATAGCGCGATTCTCTTATACAATTCTGTGATAGATGGTACATTAAATTCCCGAAATATCTCTAAAGTAGGGGAGTCATATGGTTTCCTAAGGATGATTTTTATAATTATTCTTTGAATTGTAATTATGGGCAATAATATAATAAATAAATATTTATGGGCAATAATATAATATATAATAAATATTATATATTGAATTGTAATATATAATATTTATTTCATTACAACTGTTTATTTAACTAATTTTATAATATACTAATTCTAAATTGTATAGATATTTAATAGAAATTAGAAGAAAATCTCAGGGTGGTCTCTCATGGTAGATAATTGAATATAACTCAGTAGTTTGGTCTCCCTCTTACAAAATTCACATTAATAACATTGAGCGAATACAAAAAAAATTTCTGCGTTTTATAAATTTTAAATTAAATATCCCACTAGAAGACTTACAATATCATTTCTTATTAAACACTCTAAAAATACACACATTGGAAGACAGGCGTAAAATAAACGACTTAACTTTTTTATTCAAGATTCTAAACTCTAAATTCGACTGTTGCGAACTTCTGCAACTCATAAACTTACGAATACCTACAATAACAACACGACAAAATACACTATTACACTGCAACACATATAAGCGCAATTACATTTCGAACTACCCAATACAACGGTTTCACACTATGGGAAACCAATACTTACGTGATGTCGATATATTTAATATTAACTTTGCGAATTTTGTGGATTACGTAAAAGACCTATTTCAATACTATTCCTAAATGGAAGTTATATTTTTGTAAACCAGTCAAATCCCTGTATTTTTTAAGTTATGTTCTTGTTATTTTTAATTTTGTTTCTCGCATATACTTATGTAATTTTATTTTTATTATTTCTTTCTTTTCTTTCTTATGTTTCAAAACTGTAATTAAATTTGTACCACCCACATGTAAAAGCCCTCTGGGCGTTAAATAAATAAATAAATAAAATAAAATAAATAGAAATATTGAAAAAAAATGCCATTCTTCCTTGCCATAAGTGTCAAACCGCGAGGAACTGGTCCCAGCGAGAGCTCGTACGTAGTGATTAACGTTGGTCCACTTCTTCTATAGCATCTTGTTTGAAAATGAAAAAGATGGAAAATACTAGAACGATGACGTCACATATGATCTCTCGCTGAGACTTGTAAATTCAGGAATAATATCACATTTGGGAGTATTCAAATTTGTTCCAATTTATAAAATTTCTTGTCTTTTTTGATGTACTGTACAAAAATTTGTTACAAATTCGGTTTTTATGATGACACTTCTAGTTCAAATTGATTAAATATCTATTCTTTCCTGACGGACTGTACAAGTGTACAGTACAGTATACCTTTCTACGTAAACTAAAAAACTCGTGTGGCGGTAGGTCCAAGGCGTCCCGAAAGCCTTAAAAGCCTCCAAGGCTGCGATTATATCCTTCATCCCCCGAACTGCCTCTGCGGCACGCGCTGAACTGGCGATGAACCATTCGTCCGGTTTAATTCGCATTTGAGTGCGAAAAACACTCTCGAATCGCAGGGATATTTTATATGAGGAACATATTTTTTTTAATTCGATCTAATCTGTGCAGAAAAATTTCACCTCGCTGGAGAACTGCCACTTTGGTAGTACCAACAACTACTTAACTTTCTTACAAAAAATACTTAACTCCATGACAAATAAAGTGCCTTTGTAATAAAACCTAACAGCCTTGCTTAGGGGTAAACTTAACGTACGTTATAATCTACGCGTTCACAAATGGCGTTATTTTAAATATTTTATGAAAATCTACTTTTTACAAGCGATGCTTTAAAATATTAAGATCAATTATTATTTTGCACACGTACACACGCAATATGAATAAATAGTTGTTTTTCCCTATGTAAACTCAAGTTTTTCAAGAAAAGCATACAAAAAATAAAATGTTAGATTGAATCACCGATACACTATAATAATAAATATATAAATACGAAACAAATCAAACAAAAGCCATAATAAAAACCAACTCAACCAAAAGCCATATATGTCTGTGAAAAAAAAAACTTTCTACTACAACACATAAATACTTGTCACACTTAATCACAAACACGTAAACACCTCAGCACAGGTTCTCCTAGTGAGGTGTTCACGTAACATACGATATCACCCACACATAGTTTTACCTATATCAACCTAAGTTCTTTTTTTTATACGTTTTTTCTCTATACTACAATATAAACCACTGTAATCATTTGTAAAATGTGTATTCAAGAATAGACATAAATAAATACTATTTGTATTTGTAATTTATTTATTTTTATTTAAGTACATAAAACAGGCATGGTGCCCAAAAATTTACATACATGGATGTTTAAATACATAATAATAACAAAATGATAATAACAAAAATAGTAACAAAAGGAAAATGTAAGTAATATTAATATTAATCTATTATAATAATATGTAAGCTAAATATGCAAGTAAATAACAAATAAGAATGAGTAAAAGGTAAATACAAATATGTTCATAAACGATTTGTTATTGTCACCCCTGTACTGGTGAGACACTGATTAGGTAGGTACAATGTTGCTTCTCTTTAAATAAAGGGCTTCATCACAATATCAGCTTAATATTATTAAAGGTAATACATTTTTTTGAAGTGTTTAAATTGGTCATTAAAAATGTCTATTTCATTATTAGAGCCATGTATAATGTTATAATTTCTTAATGTTCGCGGTACAGGGGAAAAATATCCTGTATTTGTGTGGTAGGCTTTAATATAGAAAATGTCTTTCATCCTCCTTGTTGATTTTTTTGATGGTATATTGATGTTAATTTGGGATAAAATGTTTGGTGTATCAACTGATGCATGTATAATTTTGTGTAGGAGCAGTACGTCAGAAAGTTTACGTCTGACCGTCAGTGAGTGTAGTTTATAGTGCCGGCCGGCATAGTCCAGTGGTAACGCATTGGACTGCCATTCCGAAGGTCGCGGGTTCGAACGGTTCGAATAAATTTTATTTGATTAATTTGTGTTATTTCACAATTAATTAATTTAAATAATATATAGTATATTTGCGGCACGTTCCAGAGTGGAAGATACTACCAGTATCGCCCTGGTGTAAGACCACCATTCAGAATTGAAACGTTGCTCCAAATGGCCTTAGCCGTGTTTAGTGAGTAGATCTGAATAGCCAGGTACTTCCCCACCTTCCTCTTTCCCTTCCCCACTTACCTTCAGCCTCACAACATCCCCCAATTGGGGATGCCATAGTCTCACTGGCTCCAGACGGGAGCAGTTGGGACTCTTGTGAGGTATTCACTATAAAAAAAAATAAATAAAAAAATAGTGCCAAATTCGGTCATTATATGTTCCAAATTGACCAGATAAACCTTCACGATAAGCAATTACACGGGTTAGTTTCCTTTGTATGGATTCAATCCTATAATTATGAATCTCATAATTGGGAGACCAAATTGTTGATGCGTATTCGAGAATACTTTGCACAATTGATTCATATAATGTTAAAGATAATTCTGTACTTTTAAAACAATTCGTGATTCTTAGCGTTAATCCTAATACTTGTGATGCACTTTTTGAAATTGTATCTACATGTTTATTGAAGCTAAAAGTAAAAGTAATAAATGGCAATGACGTGTTTTGCATTTGGAACATTTACAACAGAATTATTTTGATCCGGTTTTGTCCGGGATTGCCTCTAACATAAAAAAGAACAGGGGTACTTTTTTCTTAAAATCAAATAAAAGATTATTAAAAGCATAAACTTATAACAAGGGTTTTGCTATGTCAGTGGTTTCTGTAATTAAACGTAGACCGAGAGATTTGGTGGTTTGGTAAGGCTACTGGGAACGTAACCGTAATTCAAAGCATTTCTGATATACACCCGTTCTCCAAAGTATCAAAAACATTTATTATTCTAATCCGGTAGTTTGAAGGTTAAAAAGTCGTCAAACTAATTAAGCAGACGACACCCCTTTAATAGGAGATTTATGTGAGTTTGTCGCATATTATAGTTAAATTATTTTTAATGATAAACTAATGTTTATAAGACAAGGTTTTATGAATAGCATAAAGGATAACAAATAATCATAAGCAATACTTAGTCGAGTGAAATATCAATATAAATTGAAAATATCTCCCGAGTAAAAATAAATGCCGCCAACAGGAATTGAACCCATACCTTTTGATATCCGGTCAGGTGCTCTGAACCACTGAGCTATGTCGGCTTATTTCCAACCCGCCAAATAATTCAATATGTACTATTACCTCGATCAACAATTATAAATAATAATATTTGATAAGTCAAAATATTTTACCAATGTAGATATAATATGTCTCGACGCCATCTAGTGGGAAATTTAACAATAACAAAGCCTTCCCTACAAAATAAAGTTGGTTGTTTACAGGTGAAAAAAATATAATAAGCAGTAATTGTTGATTAAGTTACTAGTACATATTGAGTTATTTGGCGGGTTGGAAATAAGCCGACATAACTCAGTGGTTCAGAGCACCTGACCGGACATCAGAAGGTACGGGTTTTTTTTTTTAATTTTTTATTTTTTTTATTTATTTATTAAGTTAAAAGAAATTTACATTTCACTTTCTTAACCTAAATATATAACATTAAATAAATAGTATTCTAATATTGTTCTAATAACTTAAGATTAAAAAGTTTTTTTTAAATACATTTATACTCTACGTTTTAAGTTTATCTGAGTTCAATTCCCGTTGGCGTCATTTATTTTTACTCGAGAGATATTTTAAATTTGTATTGATATTTCACTCGACTAATTATTGCTTATAATTATTTATTATAGTTCCAGACTATTGACATCTTTTAGAGCAATATCAGTAGAATACTTGCTCTCCAGCATCTTCAAATATGACAAACAACATGAGACAAATGAAATATGATTTAAGATTTTCACGGCCAAAAGTATTTTTGTTATTTGTTTTTGGGGTGTTATGCCGTGTTGCGCTAACTCCTTCTTTAGCCAACGTTTCGGACAGCATTGCAGTGTCCATCATCAGGGCAGATGTGTTATTTGAGGTTGTGGTGAAATATGAGCTTTTGACAAGTCGGCAATTGCCGAGCATTTGATTGACACCGGGCATTACTTTGGATTTGTTCCTGAAGTCCTGGGGAGACCCAAAACTTATAGGGTACGGCTGATTACGGAGGCCATTGAAATCCATAAAAATCCCGTAAACATTAATAGAGACGATGGAGCTAAGCTCAATAGTTCTTGGTATCCGGTAATTGACGGCTACACCAGAGCTAAACGAAGAAAACCACTTTAAATATAAAATGATACGTTAATGTTAGCTCAGAGGGTTGGAGCTGGCAACACGGTATCACAACCTCATACATAAGCTCACATTTCACCACAACTCAAATAACACATCTGCCCTGATGATGGACACTGCAATGCTGTCCGAAACGTTGGCTAAAGAAAGAGTTAGCGCAACACGGCATAACACCCCAAAAACAAATAACAAAAATGAGACAAATGAATTCATTCCAGGCCTCTTCTGTTATCTTATATGAATAACGTACAAAAGTCACAACTATTTGGTGTTAGGTGAGGGTATGTTTTGAGGCTGAAGGGAGGGTAGAGAAGAAGTTGGCTATCAGATCTAGTCACAAACACGATTAGTACCGTTTCAAGCAGCGTGTTGATTCTGAACGTTAGTTTTTCATCCAGGCGATACCGATAGTATCTACCACCCCATGTAGAGCTAATATAACAAATAGAACCTGTAATGACATACGATTAGAGCTCTTGATCAAACGTTTTTATGATAATTTTAAGCGTTGTCAATTTAAAGAATACTATGGCACTAATATGGTAAGGCCTACATCTTGCCTACCTTTTTCAAACGTGCATCGGATGAAAAAACAATAAGTAATATTACTACAGTTTGCTAAACAAAATGGTTAATTTCTACCTTAAAAAGAAGCTACAAGCCATAAATGTGTGTATGCTTGGTATACCTTATATCGTAGGTAATAAGCATTAAAATCGCTTGACAAACGGAGTCTAGAATCGTTCGATTTCAAGCAAAAAACTGGTTTTTATTTATTCTGTAAATAATTTTATAAGAATGCAAAAAAGTTAATCGAGTGAAACTGTCACAGACGATTTTAGCTATAATACAGTATTTAAAAAAAAAATCCTTTATGCGTTCATGCGAGTACATTTCTATTGAAAAAATAATTTTTTTAGTAGTTTGCATTTATATTTTTTATTGAGAAATTTTTTATTTTATTTTTATTCTATTCAAGCGAAGCGATAGGAAATTTTTCAATTTATCTAAAGCCTATTTTTGGTATTCATAATGTATACCAATTCTTCATAAAGATTAACCAAAATAGTGATTTGGCATTAAGCTTCGCCTTAACTTGTTAAAAAAACCAATTGACATCAATTGACGTGCATCTTAAAAAATACCCTACCCAAAGCACTCTTGTTTTTTAACCAAAAACACCTCATAAATATGCGTCAAACCACTATAAATACAGACTATATATATTTTTTAACCCTAAAACTGATTCTCTGGTGTTTTTTAACATTTTACATTGTCTCCAAAACTTTTTTCCTCTTATTTTTCGCTTATTCCAACCCTTACCTTACCCCCGAAGATGAATAACAAAAATAACAATATCATTTCTTGAAGAGTTAGAAGCAACCCTTGACGTGTAACATGTGGAAAGTTTATTCTGTGGAACGTATTCTGTTTACCATGATAAGTTGCCCCGAGAAGTGAAAAGTATGCTGTTGGGGGACATATAATGTATACTTTTGTGGATTTTGGATATTCGGTTGTTGAGTTAGGGATACCAATTCGTTGGATTTCTAACTTTTGAAGGGTGTGGTAAAAAACAACATTTCGAATATAACGCATTTTACTGCTTATGTAATTTTTTTTATACTGTTCAAGTCATATTTAGTTTATTATATGGTCGTCTATTTCCATCGTGCAGATTTTAATGTATCAATCTAACACCCCTTGTAAAAAACTTTACTTCTGCTTTCCCCTTTTATTACTATTAAAAGCCAACTGTATTTTTATTTGTTGTAAATACAAAAACACAAAAGAGAAGTCAGTTTATCTGATGTTTTTTAGGCTAAAAAACGTGGCATCATTATGTTAACACAGCTTTCTTGATCAATTTATGGAGAAAGAAACTGTATCATTATATTCACACAGCTTTGTTTATCAATTTGTAAAAAAAACACGCGGAATCGTTTGTTAACATTGCTTTGTTGTTCAATTTGTGGATAGATAACGCGGCATAATTATGCTAACACATCTTTTTAGATTGATTATTGTACTTTAAGGACGACTTACTTAACAAAATATCAACAACTCTTCAAATAATATCGAAGTCAATTTTTTAAGTTATATAAAAATTCTTATCAGGTTCTGTTATCATATAATTATTGGATAGTTGGTATGATTTGAGATTTACGCGGCCAAAATATTATATTGATTTATGTTAGGGGTATTACTTATTACTCTAAGGCTACACTGATTACTCTAAGGCCTTCGATAAGGTAAACCATTTCATTCTAATTCAAAAATTAAAACAATTAGGCATCCATGGTGACTTACTCCGGTGGCTCAGTTCATACCTTTGGAGTAGACTTCAAAGTGTTTTAGTTGAGGGAACAAAGTCCAGCTTCTTCTCTGTGCCCTCCGGTGTACCTCAAGGTTCTCATTTAGGCCCATTATTATTTAATGTGTATATATACGATATTCACAAATGTTTTTTACATGCTAATTACCTAGCATATGCAGATGATAAAAAAATATACTTAGTTATTAAATCAATCAACGACTACATTAAACTTCAAGAGGACCTCAATCGTCTCTTTGTCTATTGCGAATTAAACAAACTTGTTATTAACATCGCAAAATGCAATAAATTAACATTTACACGCAATAAAAATAAAATATCCTTTGTATACACACTAAACGGCACACACATCAATGAAGTAAAATATATCAGGGACCTTGGGGTAACACTGGATGTTAAATTAAACTTTATCCAACACACTGATGACATCATTAACAAAGCCAATAAAATGCTGGGATTTATAATTCGCATAGCAAAACCCTTCCACAACATAAACACTCTATATTCCCTTTACACCTTATATATTCGCCCGCACCTGGAACACTGTACACCGATCTGGACTCCTTTATACCGAGCCCATATCGCAAGAATAGAAAGAATTCTAAAAAAAAATTTTAAACACATAAATTATAAACTAAACTTACACTTCTCAAATTATACCGAATCCATTAAATTTCATAATTTTAACTCCCTCCAAACACGACGTCTAATTTTTGATCAAATCCTATTATTTAAAATCCTAAATAATGGTCTGGACTCACCAAAACTTACCAATTTAATAAATTTTCATATTCCGTCTAGATCAACCCGACAATCTGATTTATTTTATCTACCCTCGTGTAGAACAAACATTCGAAAAAATTCCCCAATTCCTCGTTTATGTGCACAATATAATAAAAAATTTTACAGCATTGACATTTTTGGTAATAACCTAAAGAAATATCGATATGAAGTAATGCGTACGATCGATTATTAATATGAGAGTATGGAATGTATCGGCAGCATCTCCTATCCTCTTCCTATTTTCCTCTTCCTATCCTCTTCCTATTTTCCTCTTCCTTTCCCCTTCCTTTAACACTAAATTAATTTAAAGAAACTAAAACTTCATTTCTAATGCACTGTAACATAAGAAACTTCTGTGGCTTGACTATTTATGTATATTTATATCTATCACTGCATATTATATAAAAGCTGTTTGTTTCTTACAAATAAATAAATAAATTACTTCCCATGTAACTCTACAGCACCTAAAGTAGGTAAGAAGGTACAAACGATATGCTCTCTGTTGACATAACTTCCTATTTTATAATATTACTAGTGGGATCGGGCAGACTTTGTCCTACCACAGACCGCCTTCTATGAAGGGAAGTTAAAATTTGAGGATGTATGTTTTTGTGGATGAGAAATCTGAAAAAAAAGTTTGTTTCAAAACTATCATATATTTCAAGGTGAAACCAACTATACACATTCACAAAAAAATAATTGAAATCGATTGGGCGGTTTTGGAGATTAACGTCTACGAACACAGTGACACGTGATTTTTATATTTTAAGAAAAAAGTTTATTTCAGTGGCTATAAATTACAATAAGCACGATGAATAATTATTGTCCATAAAAATAGCAGAGGTGAGATTAACAACTTTTCTCCTTGTTTTATTTTATATCTTCATCACTACGAGAACGCGTAAAATACAAATAAAGTTTACATTCCATCGATCGAACTCTCATCCTAATCCACTACATAAATGCCATACATTAACACGAGGAAGTTAAAGACTTCAGGTATTTTATTAATAAGGAAAGTTTATTGAAAAGGCTCTTTCACCGCCGCAGCGTTAGTCCTTTGAATTTCGCTTCATTATGAACTAGCGGTTGTGCCTGGCGTTTCCCGGTATCTAAAACATTCTGAAGTGGTTTAGTGTAGAAAAGTTAATGAATTTGGTCCTGAAAATGGTTTACAATGCTATAACAATTTTTTTTTTTTTTTTTTATATGTTCTTTATTCAGTAAAGTTTATACATTACAGTAAACGGGTAAATTTTTGGCCACCACACTAGGCACATGCCCGTGTTGTAGTGGTCAATTTTATGTTAAATATAATAATACAAATTAAAAATAAGTTGAATGAAAACAAAATAATATAAAAATAAAATAAAATAATTTATACATCAAAAACAAGTATGAAGTATAAAGGAATTAAAAATAATGCAAAATATCTACATAAGTTTAAGATATATGAATATAAAAAATAGGTGTGGAAAACAGAAAAATTTAAAATAATATAAAAAGTATATCAAAGAAAATACGTATTATTGAATTAAAAATAATACAAGGAGCATGTATCAAAAAAAAAGAAAAAAATACAAGTACATTTGTGTAATTAAAATAGAATTAAAAGTGTAGTAAAAATACAAGTACATTAAGTACAAGTGTATTTCTAAAAAAAGAATACTAATACAATATAAAATCAAAAAAAGTACTATTTGGTAAGAAAGTAGGGATAAGTTATATCTTGATGAGCGATTTGCATGTGCGTGTTATGGTAATATAGGTGTATAGATATATATCGGCAATTTTTGTGTAAATCCACGTTTGAGCTACGGCTAAGGATATGTACACAAATGTGGAATTATTGTCACAATATTTTTCGTAATAAATACTAGAGTATAAGAAACATATCAGTGGTGGTAAATATATATTTTTTTAATGATGAATATGAAAAAGAAATATATTGTTTAGTAATATACAAGTTATTTAAATTATTTACTGGTGATATAGGTTCATATGTTCCTTAAAGAAATTTCGCCCCTTTTCAGATATCCATTTATGCACACCGGTTGCAAAGTGAGTAAGTGTTTTTGATATATGTTTTTGAATTATAGTACTGTTCGTAAAATTTAGTTTCACGTGGGAGATGGGTGAAAAATTCAGGTGAAAGGGGATAATAGTAATAAATAGCTGTGGAGTAAGGACTGCAATGTTTTAAGCTGGAGGAAGAAATGTTGGCAAAGGGGTGGGTGGTTTTTTTCTACGTGTGGTCTGAAAGAAAAACTTGGTTTATAAAAGAGGGGGTGTATATTAAAGTGTTCTAACTGCCCGGAGTTAAAGGGATTAATAATTTTACCAAATTCTCACTCTCAAGGACGTCGCTATGACCTCCTTTGTTGTAGAGCGAGCTGCACCAATTTGTTCATGAACTCACCCGTGGGGAGAGCCACAAACTTCTTAAATGTAGGTGATCAAAAGATTGATTGTCCTAGAACGCACTTAAAAGGTTTTTGTTACTGCAAATACATTGCTTGAACGGTACAATTATTAGGACTCCAATCTGTAATGTTATTAAAAAAATTGTACAAATTGAATTAAATAAATAATTTTTTTGTATGTCTTTGGCATTCACTATGTAACAATTTCTAGACCTTTTTGTTTTTAATGAGTTTTATTATTTTAATGTACATTTGTTACGTATAAATTTTATTAATTAGCGACCGGTTTCGACACGTCCGTGTCATTAACTAGCTATTTTAAAACTTACTTTTTAAGTGCAGAATTATGGGGTTTTATTTAGTTTGGTTCTTTGGTGGGAGGGGATTTGAGGGAGGGGGAGGGGATTGAGAGGGAAATGGATAATCAATAAAATTTATACGTAACAAATGTACATTGAAATAATAAAACTCATTAAAAACAAAAATAAATAAATAAATCCTACATCCTCATTTGTGAATTTTGAAGAAGCTCAAGAAAGTGTCAAGGGAAGGAAAGTTATTAGGAAGGATAGAGTGCAAGAGCCCCAACTGCTCCCGACAGTCCCGAGCCAGTGAGACTATGGCACCCCAATTGGGGTATGTTGTGAGGCTGAAGGTGGAAGGAGTAGGAGGGATGGGAAAGAGTTGGTGAAGATGGACGTGGGGAAGTATCTGGCTATTCAGATCTGGTCATCAAACACGACCAAAGCCATTTTAAGCAACGTTTTAATTTTGAATGGAGGTCTTACACCATAGCGATACTGAGAGTATCTTCCACTTTGGAACGTGCCGCAAATATACCATATATTATTTTAAATGAGTAATTTGTGAAAGAACACCAATTAAACGATGCCAGGACTTAAACCCGCGTCCTCCAGCTTACAAGTCGAGAGCCTTACCCCTCGACCACGAAGGACTATTCAAATCAATTTACTCATCTAAAGCAGTTTTTTTCGGATAGAATTTTAATTTTGAATGCTGTAAACCCGCAAACTCACATAATATAAGACGGATTACATGTTGCGTAGTTAGCAGTGTACATATATTACAGCCTTGTATCTATGTATATAAAGTAATTAGTATTGTATATTATAGCTTTGAATCTATTTAAATGAATAAAACGGATGTATGTTTATTTGTCCCCTGAAGACTCAAAAACTACAGAACCGATTTCACTGAAAATTTCAAAGTTTGTTTTGATTATTACAATGAGTGTTTAGAGAGTAAAGTGCATGGTAAAAAAAGACGGAGACGTCCGAAGAAGACTTAACGCATCATCTCTGCACTTGAAAGAGATACGGAGCCGAATGGGGGTCGATAAAATGTAGTTTTTTGAGTTGTACCAATGTGGTATATAGTAATGAGTTGTGGCACGATCAACTGAAACAAACACTTAAAAAATACAATTTTCAAATTCTTATAATAATATTATCTCCGCCTTAAAAACGGACTCAGTTTTCAGGTACACTAGAATTCACAACTTCAAAATTTAACTCCAAACCATTCATAACTCCGAGCAACGCTGGTTACACGTCAGCTAGTCTATTATAAATATCCGTCATTAAAACAACACAACACAGTAATAGGTTATATCGATTTTGGTTTCGTGCTAAACTAAATACTCACAGTAACTATATTTATGTAGATAATAATGAAGACATCAAAGAATCCTTATAACACGTTTTCAGCAGTGGCAGCTCGTGACTTTTTTTATATGAAGATTTTCATGAAATTTCAGTTTAGCCGCACAGATTTCGTAAAAATCTTCATAAAGAAATCGAATTTTCGATAATTAAAAAAAAAAAAAAACATTGTTTTCAGCTACAAGAACATCAATAATGTCTTTTTTGTAATGTTAGCACTCTATTACATCCAAAAGTCACGAGCCGCCACTAGTTTTCAGTATGGTTTCTGTAGTGTTCTATACACACAACCATCGATTATACATTACCCTTTGAAAAATCACACACATATTTCGGGGTTGTTACGCAGAGATTTCCAGGGTAGTTTTCTCTCCAAATAAGGGTGAAAAGGATCAGATTTCATTATGTCCTTAATGTCATTCATCCGATCCGGGAGGGACATTTCCCAGGAATGGATACCGTCTCCGAAAAACAGAAAGCGGAAACAACCCGCCGCAGAATTCATCCTCCGGAGTAATACGTTAGGCTTTATGGCCCCACAATATTTCGAACGACCTTGAATAACTTACACAACTGTACACGTACATTGGACCTTATTTTTAGTGTTTAAAATCACTGTACGGAAAAACACACTTAACTTTACAGGTGGCTAAGATAGAAATAATTACAAATTAAACACATTTATTTGTTCCGTATTGTATTGTTGTTCCGTCACTACACAAATAAGTGTATTTTTGTATTTAATATTCACATCATAAATATACCATACACAATAATTGCATATTGAAGTATATCAAATCAAATAATTTAAACAAAAATCACAATTAACTACGGAATTTGATCGTTAAATGAAGAAAGAAAGTGTCAAATTTATTCAAGGACGTAAAAATAGGAGATACAAGTGCACTCAAAATATAATACACTAGTATTAGTGGACTTAGGTTTATTTAAAATTGATTTAAAATATAAAATATTATAGCCTTCTTGTACCTATCTTCTGCACAGTTAAATAGATCAGCCACATCTGCGTATCTATTACTAACTTTGTAATTTTTCGAAGAAAACTTCTTCTAACTGCTTTTCACTTTGTGATGGCATTATTTATTTTTTATTAAAACACAAATAACTTAGTTTACATCACTTTATTTCGATACAAAATCTCAACATGTTTCGTGAACCAAGTTCACATCATCAGGAGCACAAGTATACTAAAGTTATAATTAAAATTAGGTCTAGAGAGAAGAGGTAGAAGGAGCGGGGAGGGATAAGAGTGGGGGAGGGTTATTCAAAGTAGGAATTAAAATGTCATTAGACGGGAAAGACCGGGTAATTGGGAAAATATTTAAAATGGGGTTTATAAAAATTTTTTGTTTATTAATAATATCTGCTTTCATATTCACGTGTTTTCTTATTTCTAAGATTTCAAAATTATTGATTTGAGATACCTTGTAACCAGAATGTAGTATTTTAAAACCTGAATTAATATCGAAAGTATGGTCGTTATTTAATAAATGATCCGCAAATTCTGATTCACAGTTTCCCTTTAAAGCCCTAAGATGTTCTTTAATTCTGATCTCAAAGTTTCTATTAGTTTTTCCTATATAAAAGGAATTACAATCATTACAGTTGAGTTTATAAACACCTGATTTTTTAGTTTGACTATCAATATCTTTATTATTAAGAATATATTTTTTTAATTTGTTATCCGTATAAAACGCTGGTTGAATAGTGAAGGGGATGTTTTTATTTATAATTTGGGAAGTATCATTATCTACAAATAGAATTCTACGCCATTGTTTGTTTGTATCTTTATAAATAGGATAAATATTAAATAGGGAGGAATAATAGGGAGTAATAATAGGGAATAATAGGGAGGAAGAGTTAAAATTATTAAATAAAGGACTTAATCATAACTTGCATTATAATTCTAATATTAAAAATAGAGAAGAATTAGAGTTGTTGGCAGTGGATATGGACAATGCATTAATTAATCAACCTAAATCGTTCCATTATAAATGTGCTGAAGGGATAAAAAACATTAACAACAAAAAAACAGTTCCAAATCGGGAAAAGAATATAATTTCTAATACTGACATAAAAATTGCTAAGAATATTTCTAAAATGGTGAGGGAAAAAAATCTGGTTGTTACAAAGGCAGATAAAGGTAACAGTGTTATCATCATGGATAAAGTTGACTATATTAACAAGACAATGGATTTTCTACAAGGGGACAATTTTGAAATTATTCTGAATAACCCTATTAATAAGTGTCAAGAAATGGTGAAAGAAGCGGTTAAACGTTGTAAAAGTGATATCTTTGTAAACATGAAAAATAACAAAAATTTGATTTTAATTAACCCAAAAATTCCTAAACTTTACAGCCTATTAAAAATACATAAACTGAACAAACCTATTAGGCCAGTAGTCTCTAATTGTAATGCCCCAACTTTCAAATTAGCGTCAGCAATCAATACTGTAATTAATAATGCTAATATATTTCAACCAACATACACAGTTAAAAATTCGTTAGAATTAGTTAATTATCTAAAGGATTTGGAAATTCCTAATAATGCTATGTTGGTTTCTTTTAATGTAGTAAATTTATTTCCTAGTATTCCAATAGAAGAAAGTAAAATCATCATCAATAATTTGTTAAATTCATCTAACTTACAGAAAGACCTTATCCATGACCTTATTTTATTTTTCGAAGTCATTTTTAAACAAAATTATTTTCAATTTAACAATACAATTTTTAAACAAAAAGATGGCTTAGCCATGGGGAACAGTACGAGTCCTTTGATTGCAGATATTTTTATTAATAATTTAGAAAATAACATTTTTAATAGCGGTGCCTTGATACTTAAAAATGTATATTGTTGGAAGAGATATGTGGACGACATTTTTTGCATTTGGTTAGGAACAGAAAGACAATTGAACATGTTCTTAAACTTTTTAAATAAAATACATAAAAATATTCAATTTACATTAGAAATAGGTATAGATAAGAGTTTAAATTTCTTAGATTTAAATTTAACAATAATAGGTAATAAAATAGATTTTAATATTTTCCGTAAAGATACGTACACTGATATTGTCATACATAATTCATCAAATCATCCATTTTCTCAAAAAGTCGCAGCTTTCCATTCTATGCTTAATAGATTAATTTCGATTCCTTTGTCGGATCCTAATTATACCTCAGAATTAAATATCATAAAACAAATAGCATCTAATAACGGCTATCCTTATAAATTGATAGTTGAAATACTAAATAAAACAATTAAACATAAACTCTTTAAACTTTATATTTATCCTATTTATAAAGATACAAACAAACAATGGCGTAGAATTCTATTTGTAGATAATGATACTTCCCAAATTATAAATAAAAACATCCCCTTCACTATTCAACCAGCGTTTTATACGGATAACAAATTAAAAAAATATATTCTTAATAATAAAGATATTGATAGTCAAACTAAAAAATCAGGTGTTTATAAACTCAACTGTAATGATTGTAATTCCTTTTATATAGGAAAAACTAATAGAAACTTTGAGATCAGAATTAAAGAACATCTTAGGGCTTTAAAGGGAAACTGTGAATCAGAATTTGCGGATCATTTATTAAATAACGACCATACTTTCGATATTAATTCAGGTTTTAAAATACTACATTCTGGTTACAAGGTATCTCAAATCAATAATTTTGAAATCTTAGAAATAAGAAAACACGTGAATATGAAAGCAGATATTATTAATAAACAAAAAAATTTTATAAACCCCATTTTAAATATTTTCCCAATTACCCGGTCTTTCCCGTCTAATGACATTTTAATTCCTACTTTGAATAACCCTCCCCCACTCTTATCCCTCCCCGCTCCTTCTACCTCTTCTTTCTAGACCTAATTTTAATTATAACTTTAGTATACTTGTGCTCCTGATGATGTGAACTTGGTTCACGAAACATGTTGAGATTTTGTATCGAAATAAAGTGATGTAAACTAAGTTATTTGTGTTTTAATAAAAAAAAAAAAAATAAAAATAAAAAAATAAAAAAAAACTAACTTTGTGTAATCTAGGTACAAGCGAGTACATTGCAAACCGAATTTACCCAACTATACTATACGGTTAAAACATATATACAGAAAACTATAAAACCTACCGTGATTTAACAGTAATGTGAAAATGCGGCGAGCTACACAAAAAATCAGCACATTTTGTGTCCGAAATATTGCAAATAATTAAATAAATACTAAATAATGCAAATAACTAAATAATTATTGATAATTTCTGGTAAGTATCTACGTATGTAGGTATATTTGATTTGAAATAATACGATAGAGTTTAGTAAGTTAAATTTATTAGTACCCTTATTATTATTATCTGTATAAGGCCCAGACAAACCGTTACAAAGAAAATAAGTGTAGGTTCCTTGACATGATTTAAAATTTTGCAAAATCCGTCTTTCGGTCCGAGCCTAGTCAACATTAAAGTACCTTACCGAAACACAAGACAAAACTAGCAATTTTCAATATCACCGTTTAACTTGCTGATTTTTCGCATTTCCTACACATCAAAATTTAATCAAAGATAATAATATTTTTGTATAAGTCCTTACTTTGCTCAAAAAGTATGTGTATCAGTGTGGACTTAATTAATAACGTTATGGCCATTTTAAGGATCGTTTACCAGTTATGGAAACAGAAGATCTCATGTCCAGATGTATATATGTTTCTATAATTCTCTTATTTGACATACGAGTATGTCACACCAAAATATTCTTTGAAAGTAAAATTTTTAAGTAGATACTTAAGCCCCTGCATTCCCAATTTATACCGATTTATACCAAGTGTAGGTATCTATAATTATTTAAGTTTTTAAGTTCTAAGAAGTTCTAAGTTTTTTAAAGATAATATCCATACATTTTTTATGCCGAAACGTCAATTATTTGAAATTCCTTCGATAGAAAAAATTCGCTACGTAAGCTACGAAAATTATTAACCTTTCCTTATCTGTGGTGTGTATTTACTACACATTGCTTCTAATAACTTTAATAACTCTATAAATATAATAAATTCTGGGTTCAGATTTTAAGTATTCCTCCGTTATACATTTATGCACTGAATTAAGAAATAATATTTTATATAGTTATCAAATTCAATTAAAAATCAGAGATTTTTGTTAAAAATCGGGAAAAATACACCAATACATTCAACCGTGTGATACTAATACGCAAAGTGTGTGCGAGGAAATGATACGCTATTGATGTCCCGCTTTAATTCGCTATGCGGGAACATGAGTCATCCACACGTCTGCAGTTGTTTTTGATTTAGACCATCAATACCTACGACCGCACAGCTGTGCTTGTGCCAGCCGCCAGCCGCTAGCCAGTCGGCCGCGAACCGTCGTTAGATGTGGACTTCTCGCACGTTTCTTTAGCATCTGCCAATAGTTTTTTAATATTTTCAGCAATTAAATTACAATTATTATCACTTTTCATATAAAATATAATAAACATAATCGATTAGCTATGAATATTCATATTTCTTTCGATATTAAATCGCTTATTTTGAGATGTCTATTGACTTAGCACAGTAAGGGGAAGGTTAAAAACACGTTTTGTTCTGTTATTTAAAATGTTATAAGCATGAAAAAATTCACAGTGTCTCATTAAATGCAACTAAAGCATTTGTGTATAGATTTTTAGTCTATTTTAAACGAGTCGTGTTGTATTAAATATTTTCCTTTAATTATAATCGTTTTTTTTATTATTTTAGCATTCGTATTTACATATCTCCCTTTCAAATAATCTTTGAACGTTTACTACGGGGCCTTAAATACCTTCTCACAAATTTATAAACTATATATTTTAATTAATACTTATTCATTTTAAATAAATAATGATAAAATTTATTCAAAGAAATGACACTTGTTCGCGCAATATATAGGGGATTGTTAGGTATGCATCCACAGGCTTAATGGACAAGTGTAATGTCAATACAAAATCCTGCAAATGTCCTACCTACCCTTTTACCCATCCCAAAATGTCACCATGATAAAAATATTGTTGCGACATGTAAAATCTGACAAGTGGTGTCAGTTGCTTATCAGAGTTCGGAGTGATAATTAATATCAGACAGGGCGATTAAACGTATATTTTGTGAAGTTAAATCAACAAATACTCCTGGAGACGTGTGATAGTCATCAACGGGTGAGTCCATCTTTCCTGCTTTCCAATCTGGGCTTATGTTGTGCTCCAGAAGCCCAGATTTATACCTTTGATTATTGCACTGTCCATCGGGTTTGTCGGATGCATAAATCGTCCCATAACCTATCATTCGGAGTAGTTTGGGACTGGTCCTTTGGGCGTGTGGCATATCACACCACCTCTAAAATATATAGCGGAGTCGCAGCTTCGCGACACCATTTTTGGTTCTTTCGAGCCGGATTACCAACGGGGTATTTAAAATTAACATATTTAAAGTTATAAATAAATATTATTTCCTCTTTATACTTTGTTAATTTGTATGTACTAGGTTGCATTTGTAATTATTGTTGTGTTTAAATTCCTACATACAATTAATCATGGCGACTAGCGATAGTACTCAGGATATTAAAATCAAGTTAGTAGAATCAAAGATTAATTTGATGCATAATCGTGTTAATGAATTATACGAGAAAGCGAAAAGTATTGCGGACAGGGAGACGAGAAGTTCGGAGGATTTTCTTAAACAAACGGTTAATATAGCTACATATTATGCACAATTTAACACATTTTGTGATGAATTTCATACACTTCAGTTGAAAAAGGATTCAAATTACAATATGAATTTCGATTTATGGAGTAAATTCGAAAATAAGTACTGTTTTGTAGTTTCTATACGCGAAAGCATTATAGCAAAGCAAGATTCATCACGTGATCGACAGAAGTTAAATAATTTACCATTAATTAAGCTCCCACCGATCGAGATGCCATCGTTCGATGGTAATCAAGAGAATTGGTCGATATTTTATGAAGCTTTTAAATTAAACATTCACTCAAATGAAAATTTGAATACGTCGCAGAAGATGCAATATCTGATAGGGAAACTCCAAGGAAAGGCGTTATCAGTTTTTGCGGGAATACTTCCGAACGAACAAAATTATTTTTTAATTTGGGAAGCTCTCGAAAAGAAATATCAGGACAAACGCGTGCTAGGTACCTTTTATCTGAACAATATTTTGAATTTAAAATTATTGGCACCTAGTAACCCAAATGAGTTAAATAATTTTATTGAACGGTTTGCGTCTTCCATAGCTGCACTCAAGGAATTAGGTATTGATGACCTAACCGATTTTATAATATTACATATTGCACTGAAAAAATTAGATATACAGTTGGTGCAAAATTTCGAAATGTCTATACGGGAGAAAGCTATACCTACATATAGCGATTTAATAGAATACATTCGGTCGCATGTCAAAATCCTAGAACGAACTGGGCAAAATGATAATAAAGTTGTTAATAATAAAAACAAAGTTACGCATTCATTCGCTGTGGTCGAACCGAAGTCAAGTAATAATAATCGTAACAGGTGCCGGAAATGTAATCATTCTGATCATGTTGAATTGTTTAAATGTGAACAATTTAACGAATTAAGACCAAATGCTCGCTTTCAGTTTGTGAAATTAAATAATTTATGTGTAAACTGCTTAAGCGATAAACATAAAACTGTGAAATGTCCATCTAAATCGGATTGTAGAATTTGTAAAAAACGACATCACACCGCTCTGCATTTTGAGAGCACGGTGAATACTGAAAGTCAATCGAAAAACGAAGCCATTACATTAATAGCGCGTAGTCATAAACATCATAATAATTTTTCTGCGGGTAATATAGCTACGAATGTACTACTGTCAACCGCGCAGTTATTTGCTTATGACAATAAAAATAATCAAGTAAGCGTAAGGTGTTTAATTGATTGCGCATCGCAACAAAATTTAATCAGTTTAAACACTTGTAATGAATTAAATCTTAAAATATTTCCTTTAAATAATTCAGTAGTTAAAAGTGTTGGTTCAGTAGAGACACCAATATTGGGACACGTTGCGTTAAAAATTAAATCCCGCGTTTCAGAAGATACTTATAAAATTAGTCTATTAGTTGTCGATAAAATAACTGATAAGCTTCCTACACAACATGTTGACACAAAGTCATGTGAGCATTTAGTGGGTTTAAACTTAGCGGATGAATCCTGGAACGTTCCATCCGATGTTGATATCTTATTAGGTGCACAGTTATTTCCATATATTCTGCTGGGGAATAAGGTTTTATCTAAACATAATACGAATGCACCACCGGCTATACAGACAGTATTCGGGTATATTGTAATGGGTGAAATACCTACGTGTACGCCGGAGGTTTCGTGGACGTTCGGCCCCATAACCAATGTAGATTTATATAATGCGTTATCCAAGTTTTGGACGATAGAAGACATGCCTATTAAGTCGTTGATGAGTGCTGAAGATGCAGAATGTGAGAAAATGTACCTCAAGTCAGTCCAACGGGATGAATCGGGAAGGTATATTGTATCTTTACCGTTTAAGATAGATCCTAATAATTTAGGTGATTCGCGCCGTGTCGCGCAGCGTCGATATGAATATTTAGAACGGAAATTTAATAGTTCGCCAGAATTGCATTGCAGTTATAATGAAGTAGTTTCTGAATATCTGGAAAAGGGATATATGAGGGTTGAAGTTCCGTCTTCATCTAATATTGATGAGGGATATTTCATTCCTCATCACGCAGTAATTCGTAAAGATAAATCAACAACTAAAACTCGTGTTGTATTAGATGCAAGTACAAAGACCAGTTCAGGGTTGTCACTTAATGATACTTTGTATACAGGTCCAAATTTGCAATCTAATTTATTTACACTTTTAATTAAATTTCGCTTATTCGCTGTAGCATTAACCGCAGATGTTAAGCAAATGTATCTACGTATAATGGTAACGGAAAGCCATCGTAAATATCAAAAAATTCTTTATAGATTTCACGAAGATGAACAAATTGGAGTTTATCAATTTAATTCACTCGCGTTTGGTTTGAACTGTTCACCATTTCTAGCAATGCGAACTATACGGCAGCTAGCGAGCGATGAAAGAAATCGTTATCCGAAAGCGGCGGAAGTTGCAATTAATGATTTATATATGGACGATTTTGTATATTCTGTAAATACTATAAGTGAAGGCATCACTTTGGCTACAGATTTAATGGCGATGTTCAAGTGTGGAGGATTTGAATTAGTCAAATGGTCGAGTAATTCTCCTCATTTACTGGCCCAATTACCAGAGTCGCACCGCGCGACAATGGATTTTTCGGATAAATGTAGCATTTTAGGATTAAAATGGGATCCGATATCTGATTGTTTTCGATTTATGATATGTCCGACGGAGGAAAAAACTATATGTAAAAGATCAATTCTTTCCACAATAGCTCGTTTATTCGATGTATTAGGTTTGGTTGCTCCGGTAATTTTATATGCCAAATTACTTTTACAAGAGCTGTGGTTAGAGAAAGTAGGATGGGACGAGGAACTACCCCAAAGTATTGTTAATAGATATGTCAAATTCAAGGAAGAATTACCGATGCTTTCTAATTTAAATTTACCTCGATATTTGGGAGTAAAGGAGGACTGCACGATAAATATTATCGCCTTCGCAGATGCGAGTATGAAAGCATACGGTTGTGTAATATATCTTCATGTCACGGATAAGGGTGGCAACACTACAATGAATTTGATATGTTCTAAATCCAAGGTGGCCCCTCTGAAAACAGTGTCGCTCGCTCGATTGGAATTATGTGCTGCGCTTATTTTATCTAGACTCGTTAGATCTATTATAGATACTTATAGAAATCGCGTTTCGATAAACGATATATTTGCTTTTTCAGATTCAAAAATAGCACTTTCTTGGATTCACTCGTCCCCTCACCGGTGGCAAACTTTTGTAGCTAATCGAGTTAGTGAAATTCAGGAAAATTTACCCGCGAAACATTTTTATCACATAGATGGCGTTACCAATCCTAGTGATTGTTTATCACGAGGACTACTGCCTGCTCAGCTGGTCGATCATTCTCTTTGGTGGCACGGTCCGCCCTGGGCTGCGTACCCAGTATCCGAGTGGCCTGTCGAAAGATTTTCCCCCTCACGAGAGGAGGAGAATGCTTTGGAATTGAAAAAATCGCATACATTTACAATAACGTCCATAGAGGAAAATTCTCCGATATATAATCTCGCTTTAAAAATTTCCTCATGGCCAAAACTGCTGAGAATTGTGGTATATATTTTACGATTTATGCGAAAGTTATCACGCTCAACAGTTATAAATTCCACGGAATTAAACATTGCTGAAATGAATGTATTAAAAGCTTTACAGAATAGGTATTTTAGTGCCGATATACAATTAATACAGAGGGATAAATTATGCTCACCTTCAATCCGAAAACTAAACCCGTTCCTAGATCATAATGGCTTGTTACGTATAGGTGGTAGATTAATAAACGCGAATATACCTTTTGAAAACAAACATCCAGTACTTCTGCCAAGACAGGATCATATTGTCGATATAATTATAGACTTTCACCATCGTGTGAATTGTCATACTGGTGCACATCTCCTTATGTCAATAATTAGACAGCGTTATTGGATCTTATCGGGGAGAAATCTAATACGCAAAAGAGTACATGCTTGTAATTTCTGTTTTAAAACTGCACCTTCTAATATTGTACCGCTAATGGCAAATTTACCTACAGCTAGAGTTCAGGAAGCAAAGGCATTTACACATACGGGGGTAGATTTTGCCGGACCAATAAATATAACCCTTTCTAGGCGTCGTGGGGTAAAAAGTCAAAAGGCATATATATGTCTATTTATTTGTTTAACAACGAAGGCTATACATATGGAAGTGGTATCAGATCTAAGCACGGACAATTTTTTAAACGCATTTAAGCGTTTTCTATCCAGACGCGGACCGGTTTCGTGTATGTACAGTGACAATGCGACAAATTTCATAGGCGCAAAGAATTGTCTGGATGACTTATATAATTTTTTAGAGGCAAATTCAACAAAAGAAGTTCTTCGCAATGAATTTAACATTCGGAGAATTGAATGGAAGACGATTCCACCCCGCGCTCCTCACTTTGGAGGATTATGGGAGTCAAATATTAAATGCATTAAATCGCATCTGTATAGGGTTGTGGGTACTCAACTTTTATGTTATGAAGAGCTTCTCACAGTTCTGACACAAATAGAGGCTGTACTTAATTCACGGCCATTATGTTTATTAAGCAGTTCTCATTATCCAGAAGCTCTTACTCCGGCTCATTTTCTGATGTCTACCCCGATTCAGCATCTACCTGCTTATGATTTGACTAATGAACGCATTAGTCTACTGAAAAGGAAAGAGCTTTTGGACCACCTCGTTCAATCTTATTGGAAGAAGTGGCATATAGAGTATCTTCACTCTCTGCAGATGAGAAAAAAATGGAATAGTCCCGCGAATAACATTCTAGTAGGTACCATAGTATTGGTGCATCAAGAGGATGCGCCTCCACTTTATTGGCCGGTGGGCGTTGTTGAGGAGGTGTTCCCTGGTAAAGACGGAGTGGTTCGTGTCGCACGCGTAAGGACCCCTTCCGGGAACTTTAAACGACCAGTCGTAAAATTGTGTCCTTTGCCTACACAATAATTATTATTTCATTATTTTTTTTAATTTTCGTTTTAACTTTGTAATTTTAATAGCGTATTGATAAGAATATTTATATTTCATCTTACTTCGTTTTACATTTAATTCTTTACTTTATTTGAAAGTACTTAAAATTTCGGAAGGTACTTTCAACGCCGGGAGAATGTTCGCGCAATATATAGGGGATTGTTAGGTATGCATCCACAGGCTTAATGGACAAGTGTAATGTCAATACAAAATCCTGCAAATGTCCTACCTACCCTTTTACCCATCCCAAAATGTCACCATGATAAAAATATTGTTGCGACATGTAAAATCTGACAAGTGGTGTCAGTTGCTTATCAGAGTTCGGAGTGATAATTAATATCAGACAGGGCGATTAAACGTATATTTTGTGAAGTTAAATCAACAAATACTCCTGGAGACGTGTGATAGTCATCAACGGGTGAGTCCATCTTTCCTGCTTTCCAATCTGGGCTTATCTTGTGCTCCAGAAGCCCAGATTTATACCTTTGATTATTGCACTGTCCATCGGGTTTGTCGGATGCATAAATCGTCCCATAACCTATCATTCGGAGTAGTTTGGGACTGGTCCTTTGGGCGTGTGGCATATCACACCACCTCTAAAATATATAGCGGAGTCGCAGCTTCGCGACACCAACACTACCTCAGTGACAGTTTTTTTTCAGACATTTTTCGGCAGCTAAGTACCTACCTATAATGTTGAAAAATGTTTTATTTATTTTATTTATTTATTTATTTATTCATAGATGTACATATATATTACAATACATTTCAAAATGATCCTTTGTCTGTCCAACTGGGAATGATACCCGTTTCAGGACAGCCAAATTGTATATTCAGTTCATAATATTTTTAACAAGGAAATATTAAAAAGGTACAGTGAGATATGTTCTATAAAATATTTAAGATATTTAATTTAATGTTAATAAGTAAGTTTAAATAATCACGATGATGTCACATTTAGAATAAGAATCTTTACTGAACAATTGAAATGGCCACCACCTTAAACCGGAAACAAAACCAACAAACAAATTATCAGACAGAATAATTGCCAAACGGTCGAGTTAAAAAAAAAGTGCTACGCTTATTCAATAACGCTCTTGAGATTTTTTTTTAAACAAAGTTTAATATAGTTGCGAAATAGTTACAGTATAATGTCATGTTCCTGTTTAATTAAAGTCATTAAGTTTAGTTCCTAATAAATTTTCCTTTAATAACGTCTTTTGAGTGACGACCAAGTTTTAATCAATATATATATAAAAAAAAATTATGTATGTTTGTTTGTTTGTCCCCTTTAAACTTAATTATCAAAAAAGTTGTGCATATTGACAGCTTGTCTGATACCTTGGACGCCGCGCTAAAAGCAGCAGCTTTTGTCTGTCGACTGTCGGAATCATATTCTGACCGTGCTCTCAAATATCGCTATCTAACAATAGATGAAGTCAATCAATATCATATTGATATATGTAAGGTTTTGTCGATCTAACGTACTAGATACCCTGATCGAAATACCCAGTTAGTTAGGTACTTCCCTTCCTCTTTCGCTTCCTTGCTCACTTTCCCTTCTTTGCTCAGTTTTCCTGTCCTAACAATATTCCCAAAAAATACGAATATTACCACTGGCTCCGGGTAGACGGGACGCTTGTGCAGTATTTCAATGTAATTATTCACACGAATTCATCACCAGCGATTACGCCAAATGTACCCATTAATGGCTTCCTGCAAAACTATTGTCGTTGAAGCATGTATTATGAAGTAGTAAAAACCTGTAGCAAAAAAAGTCATAACTTTTAGTCCCTTCGTATACAGATATACTTATAAGCTACGTGACTGTGATGCAACCACAAGTCGCCTACTGATATGCTACTCTTTCCGTACACGGCGCTACCAGAATTTTACTGAACTTGATCATTTTTTCAGGTGCAGCCGTGGAATTGATACGATGTCAAGTAACTCTAGCGACGAAGACAGTAAAATTTTTCTTCTTTACCTTTTATAAGCATAAAATACTTTTTTAAATATTTTTTTTGAATACACAACGAAATAAAAAATTCGTTCTTCGCCGCCAAAGAACTACTATACATGAGAATGATGTCAAGTTGACTTGCTTAACAATCTCAACCCACGCCTTCTCCGCTAAATCATTTTTGTGCGAATTCCGGTAAATTATAGTTACATAAACATGGAAATTTTCCCATTAAACATTAAAATCATGTTCGGACGTAATTTTTGTCAAATGAGTAGTAGATACGAACGCAATTCGCGTGGCGTGCTACTAACACTGTCAATAGGGTGCAACCGACAACGAACACTAGCAAAATAGTATGGCGGATACTCACGAGCGACGCGTATGCTACGCGCGCAAATCTCGAGTCGCTTGTAAGTATCACCGTGTACGAATGGCCTTTCTGCTAAATTATAAACGTCCCTCGTTAAACTATTTTCATTCTTAATCGTACGATAAATAATATCCCGAAGTGGATACAGTTATAATAGCTTTATCACACTTTTCTCCTCGAAACAAAATAAAATATTTCACCCATACAACCAATTTCTCGAACAATAGCAACGATTAATAAAAATTTCAATTAAAGTTGCTATATTAACAGCTCTCGCCTCCGGGAAGAAAAGCCATAAATTGCCTGATATTTTAATGGTTTGGAAAATTGGTTAGTTGTAATTACTATTCGATAGATCGTTCCTAAATATTAATTTAACGAGAGGCTGTATTGTTTTTCGCAAAAATTTCATTTTTACTTTTGACTACTACGTTTGTGTGAATTACTTTCTACTGACGAAAACAGTGTTTGTGGAATGACTTTTGTGATATGAGAAAGCCTTCTAAAATATGATATATAAATATAGAGAAAAATATGATTGCTTACCAAGAAAATTCTATAAAAAATATGACGATTTGGGAAAAGTCTAGTTGTAGCAGATGTGTCGTGCAAAAGGGTCGCTTAATTAAGACCTAGTAGATCATATGGGAAGAGAAAGGACTATTAAAAACTAAGCTCTACATGGTTTTAATTTTTGATTCATTGATAATGCTTAAAATATTTTTTTGGACTTGGCAAACTTTTTAGGGAATTCACAAACTATGTTTCGGTCATTAGTTTGAAACAAGACCTGATTTTGACCAGTGAGTTAAATACTTGTGTCGGGTCATGTTTAGAGTAAGTCTTTAGAATATTTAGATTCAGAATAATAGTTTACCTCATCTTATTCCCTTCCCCACTCCTTTCAGCCTCACAACACAAACAATGTTCCTTGGTTTCATTGCTGCGGGCAGTTGGGACTCTCGCGCTAAGCTTACATAAAACTTAGAGACTGAAGTAAGTTGTTTAGATTATTATAATTGTTTTAAGTTATTCAATTGTAAACTATGTGAAATCATTGTTTAATTATAACTCTTTTCAACAACATTTTGATCATAATCCAACGTAAAAGCCCCATGGGCAAATCAAAGGGTAATAAATATGAAAGTAGTTTGCACCAGCACAGATTTGTGTTCCATCCTCACATTTTACCGCTATGGATAAATATTGTGTGGTAGAAATCTTACTACCGTCCCGGCGAAAGACCGTCATCTAACTATGATTGATATGGTTCTGGGAACATTCACCGCGGGTATAATTCACCGCGGGTATAATTCACCTAGGGTATAATTCACTGCACACAATTCACCGCTAAAAGTTTATAGCACACAATAGATAAAATAAAATGTCTGAATGATCCTTAATGAAATATTAATAGTAACAAGATAATCTAACCTAACCTAACAGAAAGGTTATTTCATTTATTTTTGATAATTAATTTGCTATTATTTGTACAGATTATTTATTTCAGTTAAAAAAAAAAACATTCCCCCAAATAATGGCAAATAATTAAGGGAAACAGCTATTCAGCCTTTTTCATACAAAACTTAAATTTTGGATTTGAAGACAAATTTCTTAACCTAACTGAAAAATTAGTTTTTCAATCAAAAGGAACAGCAAAACACCCAGTACCCGTATGGGCTACATTATTTAGTGGTGTTTTTAATTATTAAATAAAGGCCATAAAATAATTAAATTTTGTATGATGTTAGAGGCAAGTTTGGAATTTTTTGTGAATTAATTTTAATTGTTAAAAAATAACCTTGTCGTACCTACTGTTTCAATATAATGAAAAATTAAATAAAAAATAAAATATTTAAAACAAATCGTTTTGTGGTAGAAATTTTAGTTTATTTACGACAATTTACAACAACGATAAAAATCGGTCTTTGGCAATTTTAATTTCGCATAATTTTCTAAAAATACATACGATTAAAATAATTTCACTAGCTTTATTAATTATTTATGCTTTGTTACGTTGATAGAAAATATGACTAGCAATATATCTTAAAAAGCTTTATTAAAGTGTAGAATGATTCTCAAAAAAATGACGCTTCTCATTCCCTTGTTATTACAATTAAAATGCCATTAAACCACGATTGCAACTCGTGTTCCGTCAATTCTCTCGAGCGGACAGATTTAGTGTTGATTTTATGGGGAATTCGAGGGCACTTTTGCTCTGACTTATCGATTCCCCGTAAATATTTATGCCCTGCTGGGGCATATCGAAAACAGGCCCTATCGATAAACTATACGACGCTTCTGTGCATGAAACGATCCCTTTACAGCGGCGTTAATTCGTAGGCAGTTTTACTGTTCAACATCGAACGTTCAATGGATATTTTTCCTTTGAAATCGCTTGTGATCAATAACTTTTTAGTACGCAAGTTTTATTGATATAGATTTCAAAGTAAATTATTCAATTTTTTATTTTATTTTTCCATCCGTGGAATCTCACTAATGTGGAATAAGTCGTAAAACCAAGTTGTTTTGGGTGGTATTTTAAAGTTTACAAGTGGACCTATCAATGCTTTGCTATGGCTAATGTCTTCCTCGGTCGTCTCTGACTTCTTCCACCATTCGCTACTCTACACCAAAATGTTACTGTTAAAAAACTACATTACATCATCTTTAATTCGACTCCGTATCTCATTCAGGTGCAGAGATATTGCAATAAGTATTCCTCGGGCGTCTCCGACTTCTTCTGCCATTTAAAACCACTTTCTAAACCCTCCTGACACTAATAAGAAGAAACTTTGAAATTTACAGCGATATCGGTCTAATACTTTTCAAGTTTTGCGATCGCAAACATACGCAGGCTGGATTTTTATATGTTAAGTTTAGTTTGAGTAATTCAGGACAGTCGATTGTATCATTGCTGATATTATACATAGACACGAGGTGAAGGTATTTTATGTTCGACGGTTAGTTAGAGTGGAGATGTTATATTTCGAGAGCATATTTATTAGTGCATTGTTTATTACAGCCATTGAGATTTTGTAAATTTTTGTTTCATATTCTCCATAAAACGGTTATGCACCAAAATATTACGTAGATTATTACATATTTGAGGCACATGTAAGTATAAAAAGATAATAGCTGATTGTAAACGTCACTGTAAGTGACGTTGAAAATGTCGGTGGTCAGTGCAGAATCGTTAAGGCGATGCACTACGTCGTGTAATATTTAAATTGAGCCGCTATCAATAATAACCCTTACGCAGATGGCGATAAGGTTTAAATTCCCACTTAACACCATCCGCCTGTTTTGATTTATGCAAGAAAAAAACATAGCCAAAAAGTGCCTTTTATTTTATTTTGTGGATGTTCAAGCATAAATATTTAATTTTTTTTCGATCGTTTTATAAATAACTTAATTTGCCACATTACCTATACAATAAAATCATAACCGAAAATGGCTTATAAAAAGACTTATCTAAAAAATACTCGATTATTTCAAAGGCCAAGATGTATTCTACTCGCAGTATTTAATTAAAGCATCTGAAACTTTTCTAGGCGACTTAATTTTCAAACCAAAAACACATGATTTTGCATTACTACGTATGGCATCGCCTTAAGCAGTTGATTATAACCTTTTCAAAATAGATGGATAAGTATAATAGTTCCAGAGAGTAACTGAAAAAATATTTATCTTAAAGCTTTCTTTGCGGACTTCTAACGCGTGGAAATCAAGCATGATATGAATTGTTATCTTTAACCAGGGCGATACTGGGAGTATCTATCACTGTGCGTATATTATTATAATAATGTGTAATGTTTCTGGTATTGTATTTTAATAACACTTACCTAAAAAAGTGTTGTGTTCATACAAACAGGTCTCCTACTCGTCTTGGAAGGAGTTTATTAATAAATGGTTCTTTTAGATTAATCAGGGATTTAATTAATACTCCGCGTATTATAAAGGTGACTCGATAGTCGACCTAACTAGTAGCTGGCTAATTGGAATCTGAAACAGTAAGTTTCTCTGAGAGCCTTACCACTGGCCCTGGCGACTACTGGCCACTGGCTCCATCTTGCGGACTTCCACACAAGCTCTATGCACTGCCATCTGTGCGTGCATCTATAAAGCTCTTACTTTCCTTACTACAATTTCATTCCCGCTCTCAAATCAATCGATCAAAATTATTATTCTCAAAAATCCGTCACACAAAGTCCCTCGACGAATAACAAATGTTTAGCATTATTTGCAATAGTAACTCCATTATTTGTGTACTTCGACACCCGCACATTGTTTTTGACATCGAACAAATGAGGAACAACTCGCAAGAGCGACGACATACATAACACGAGTGATTTATGCCTATTTTTCTTCGTGTTCTAGGCCAGAGAAAGAAGCACGTTCCCTTGAATTTGGGACAGTTACGAATTTAATAATATAGAGGCTTAGTTGCGCTGTTGACTCAAAAATGTCAACACTAGGAAAGAAAAGATAGTTAAACTTCGCCACTTTCGCGAAAAACTTTTTTTTAAACATTTTTGCAACTTTTAAAATGTTTTTTGTTTAAACTGTTAAAAACACCCTAAAAGAGTGGTGTTTTGAAGTAAACATTTATAAACGTGCTGAATTATTATCCGTGTTCGATTATTACGTGTAAAATAATTACTAAAAATTAAAATATTTTAGCATCGACGGTAATTAATGATTCTTGTGGAATATAATTTTTGATTATTATACTAGTTAAGGATTGTTTTCCTTTTACCATTTTATATTTTCCACGTATTTGCCAAGTGTATTATTTTTTGTCATAAATAAATTAACAATTAATGTACCTAGGTTCTTATATATGTATATTATGTATTATTCAAGTGAGTATAATTTCTCAAGTACATCATAGAAACCCATAATATACAGAGACAACTTACTGATATGAAATTCTGATAATTTATTAAAAATTCAGCAAATTAAAGGTTAAAGGTTAAAAATGGGACTGCAGGTCTTAACAAATGAATTGAAAGATTTACTAACAAAGTATCAGTCAAAAGCGAAATATTATTAGGACTGCAAGACACGTGTTCATACAAATACAGATATTGATACTGTCGCATTCCGTCATGTTGTCTATTAGGAAAAAAAATCACGTGTTCTCGATATATTCTGAATGACTAATAATTTATCAAGAAGTTGGAATACTGTCACCTTTATAACATGATCGCTTTTCTCTGTATAGAAGGCAATCTACTCATTTGAATTAATTTATAATGCTTTTATCGTGTTATCTTTTAATATCACTGAAAACAATATGGTTGAAATATTATGTACTTAATGGCATAAAATAAATAATTAAAAATTGATCCTTCATTTTTATACAAATATAGTTATTAATATCTAAATACTAAACCTCGTATATCTACTAATGAATGAATTGCCATAGTGGAGTTTTACAAATATTAAGATAACAAATTATTATGTTCATACAAATAGAAAAAAATCTCAACCGCGAAAAGTGAAAGAATAAATTCCTTTGGCGGGATTACAGCCTTTTGATATCCGGTCAGCTGATCTAACCATTAAGCTATGTTTTCTTAATCCAAACCCGCCAAATAATTCAATAAGTACTACCTACTATTGTTTTTCAACGATTATTGCTAATTACATTTTTTCACCTAAGAACAATAAACTTTATTTTTGTTCTAAAGGCTTTGTTATATCTTCATGTTTTGGTGAAATATTTTGGTTGGTCAAATATAATTATTTTTAATTATAAAATAATCTTTATAAGACCATAGTTGTTATTCTTTATGATTTGTTATCCTTTGTGTTATGCATAAATAGTACAAAGATTAAGATATTTACTAGTATTTTTTTTTCAACAATTATTGCATATTTTATTTTTTAACCTGAGAACCACCAAATTTATTTTTGGAAGAATAAGCTGACGTAGCTTAATGGTTATAGCAGCTGACCAGCAATCAGAGATTTTTTCAATCTGTATTTGTATTTCAGGCAAATAATTATTGTTTATAAAAATTTGTCATCCTTTGTGCTGTACATGAAAACCTTGTCTAGTTCGTAAATAAAAAAAATTAGGTTGTTTTTAAATTAACTTTTGGCACTTTAAATTAAGTATATTATAATTGTTAAAATATGGCCATTCCTTTTAGATATAAACTATAAAATTACAATAATCACGTAACACAGAAGACAAATGAAGAAAATTCTTGGCGGCATCCCACAGTTTTATAATCGTAACGTCTTAGAAATGGAAAGTAGTGCCCCTATTGGTGGCTTCTTCGCACGCCACTGGGTAATAACTCATCCGACGCTTGGAATATTGTGAAAGATTTATAGAACATGTTCGTGGATTGCCAGTGGCGGCACGTTTCCGGAATGCTAACCCGGGCGATTTGGACCTGATCTCGTCCTTGAATTATTATGATATTCTGAATGCGTAGATATTTAGTGGATTTACGAAATCAGTGCCTACTTAATACAGCATTGGCATTGCGGCACGAAAATTCTGCAATTTCAATTGGCATTTGAGTAATTTCTTTTATGCAAAATTTCAAATTCAATTCATTTTGCCAACATTTATTATATACAGGGTTTTCCAATAAGAGGTGTTATTTTGAATAGCCTGCTATTTCGGTAGATGTTACTTTTAAAGCTGTCATTTTTTGATATTTGACAAGTAAAAACTACGCCATTAATAAGAATGGAACGATATACGCTTCAACAACACATTGAAATTATTGAAATTCACTTGAGTGAATCAAATGCAAATCATCTTGAGTAATGAGGCCCATTTCCACCTCGGTGGCTTCGTCAAAAAGCAAAATTGTCGCATCTGGGGTTTGGAAAACCCAAGAATTATTGTTGAAAAGCTTCTTTATCCTCAAGGTTTGACTGTTTGGTGCGGTTTATGGTCCGGCGGACTCATTGGACCTTACTTTTCCGAAAATGAGGCTGGAGCAACAGTTACGGTGAATGGATTGCGCTATCGAGAGATGATTAATGATTTTTTATGGCCGGAATTAGATAGTATTGATCTGGACAACGTTTACTCAACAAGACGGCGCTACGTGCCACACAAGCAACGAAATCATTGTTCTTTTACGATTAAATATGAAAATAACACCTCTTATTGGAAAACCATGTAGTACAATGCTGTTTTAAAACTTCGTTGTTATAAATCCTTACTATCCTTAGTAAATCCTTATTTATGTCACTTGACAATGTTGCTTACCTCCTTATTATATTATAATTTGCTGTCACTTCAAAATCTCTGATCTCTTTTTTGTTTTTTCAATTTATTTTATCAAAAAAGTTAAGGCTTCTTACAGAGAAATAAATGTATCTACTCTTTCTGAAATTTCATTCAACAGCACCATTCCTCTTGTCATGCTATGGTTTGCTAGTACATCTTTTCTGCCGTGTGGTATCTTGAACAAGTCATGGCGCCGACTACGGCTGAAGTTTTCGGGCAGGTATGTCTTATAAGCCATAGCATCTCAAGAATAATGGGTTATCAATGAAGTTATGAATTATACATAACTAAGGCTTAGGTTTAATCTATTTGTCGCTAAGTTCCATGCGTTCACACATAGATGTACCTGAGGATTTTTTCTGGATTTGTTCCAGCATATTTACATATTTAATTTGGTGTGGAGTCCACACACCACTAGCATACTCCAGCTTACTAAAAACACCATCAAACATGGCGATCATTGTATATGGATCATTAAACTGCTTACATGTACTGATAATTAACCCCAGGAGTTTTTAACAAGCTTGAGTGAGATGTATTCTGTAAGGAACCCGCCGTTCTGAACCCGAATTTTCTGAAAGGAACCCGCTAAAACAGCTCGGGTGTAAACTGCACGCCCCAAATTTTTATGTTTGGACTTCAAGAATTTAATTCTTCGTTTGCGAGAAAGCGAAATGAAACAAAACACTTTAATGCTCTTATTTTATTTAAAGAATTTTTTATTAAATTACTTTTATTACCTACATATTCCAATTTCCATTGATACGCTTGGTATACTCAACAGCTTACTAAAAACGTGGTGTAAATATTAAACTGCGCGTTAGATCAGAGTAGCGAAAGTAGTAAGTAGTAAGTAGTTATTTATTATAATGGCGTCTGTTGGATTAAAACGGTCTTAAAACCAGGCTCAAGGCCGGCTTTACCAAGCCAATGTTGAACGGGCTTCTAAGTATCTAATTGGTAAGACAGTAGGTGACCAGCTCAAGCACGGGTTCCTCTCATAAATTGCAAGTGCGCTCTACAGTTGAATTTGGCAACCTCATATGGTCTAGAGCCCAACAAATACCTACTTGAAAAAACCCTTGTCTTTGTACAATAATGGGCAGTGATAGATTCTTACCAAACGGATTGCAATCTTTAAAGCACAGGCGTCGGGTGATAATGATGTCCTTTTTCTACCGGTATTTCAAAGAAAGATTCTAGTCGAAACTCGACGGACACAAGCGAAACACCCGCTCACAGCTCATATTGGCTTTTTTAAAACAGGTCGTTTTTTAGACTAGTTTTTGTGTGAACGTGTGGCATACATATGGAATAAGCTGCCGGCATCAGTTTTACCTCCTTCTTATAATCCGGGCCTCTTCAAGATTATTATTATTATTTTTATTATTATTATTATTATTATTATTATTATTATTATTATTATTCAGCCGGATATCATATCTGTTACCAAATAAAATTAAAAGAGGTCTATATTATAGCCTCGTACACTCACATTTAAACTACTTGGTTGAAATCTGGGGAAATACATGTGAAACATATATAAACGAACTACAGGTAACACAAAACAAAGTAATCAAAAAGCTATTCCACTTCAAACCTAGAACATCAACAAAAAAATTATATATAGAAACAAAACTATTAAAATTAAGAAAATTATATGAATATAATACATGTCTCCTTATTTACAAAATAAATAATAAACTCATACATACAAATACAGAACTCATTAAAACGTCCCAAGTACACACACACTTTACACGGCAACACGATAAAATACATTTAAACACCATACATACTCATTATGGCAAGCAATCCATTGGTTACGAGGGAAGCAACATATATAATTGCCTCCCAGACGAAATTAAAAATGAAAAAAGTATAGGTACATTTAAAAAAAAATTGTTCAGTTTTATGCTCAATCAGCAAAACAATGAAAGTGAATAATATCGGTGTGTAATATATTTATGTGTAGTATATATATGTTATTTCTAGTTAAATAAGTGAAAATGTAATTTTCTTTTATCTAGAATAAAAATATTAAAAAAAAAAAAAAAAAAGACCCGCATTATTAAATCCCTTCTTACAGCTCCTCAAAGCTCCCCAACCAGATGTTGATACAGTTACCCTATCTTTACACTGTACAGAGAGGGGCACTCTCGTGAAGTGTAACAAAAATAAAAATATCAGAAACACGCGATTCTTTGTGACCCTCTGCATTATCGACCGAATTCAAATCAATTATAACGAAAGATTCAATCGACAATAACAGCTAAAAAAATCGCAAAAATCGATTTTGCAGTTCTCTGCTGCCCCGAAATAAATGTTTTTTTCCTGGTATTAATATAATACGTAGATCATAATCGGATGCATTCTTGTTTGGAAAATAGAAACAATGGTTGCTCACTGATGAGATGGGCTAACTATTTGTAGAGAATGAGTGGGGAAAATCAATTTCGTAAACATAAGAAGAAAAATAAGAATAGTATTTATGAATTTTAATAGAGAACATCATGCAGATTCCCACCATTTTAAGATATAGCTAATAATGATAAAGTTTAAACCATAATATGAATTATTTAAGAAACTTTCAGCGAGGTCGAGAATAACGAAGGCGCTATAATTTCGGTTAAGAAACTTCTAATAATTTCAACGCTCGAAAACTTTTACACGATTCCGAAATATGACTAGGCACGTCACTGTTTTACAAGCCACTACAAATTATTCTATCTCTTTCAGATTGCATCTTCAAGTCGTTACAAGACAAGGACGCGGAGACTTTTAGCCACTGAACAGAAAAAATCCAGAAGTGCGATCTATACCGATTTGAAAGCAAACCGATGTAGCCAATTTAAGTGAGATCTTACGACGCCCGACCCCTAGGTCCTTTTTTGACTGAGCGTAGTAAAGTAATTTTAGTAAATTTCGTTTGTTATTAAGTCGGTAGGTATTAAAGTACGCAATTACAAATTTTGTTTTTTTTTACTGATTAAAAGAAAATTAGATGAAGACTTTTTTGGATGCAAGGTCTAATCAGGGTTCACAGAACTACTAACGTTCACCCAGGTTCGAAAATAAACTATTATTTTTTTAACTCGTTGGACCCATAAAAACCTTCCTTTTCCCATTGCTTTACTCTTACCACTACCTCCTCATGCCATAGTTTCATTGGCTCCAGACATTTTGGAGCTGCTGGGACTCTTGTGCGGCATTCACATTAAAATAAATTGACTAACAAAATAACATTTGTTATTCGAAATATTACTTATATACCTTCATTCAGGCACACAGACACGACCACAATATATTCAACTTCCCTCGTTTAACTTATCTTCAGTGCTTTCAGCGAATTGGCAGGCCTGAATAACTGAATACTGAATATATTACCAGAGAGAATCAACGGAAAGAGTAATTTACTGACAGAGGGAGGTAATTAAGAATAGAGTGATTCAAATAATGTTGCGTCAAGTCACTTCGCTTGATGCGTTTTATTTTTTATTGCCGGAAATTAGGGCAAAGTATTTGGTCCGCTGAGTCGGGGTAGGTAATTATCATTTGATGGTCTTTCCGGGGACTTTGATGCACTAATTTACTGAAAAGGCTAAGGAAAGATTGGATTGTAACCACAATACTCAGTGCAGAAAGATCACTAATTCAAATTACAAAAGTGGGAATAAACAAAACTTCACGCATTTATTAATTTACTTTGTAAATTAATTAATTTATCAAGTGCAATAAAAACGCCACGAACTTTTGCACCAACCAATATTGCTTTTAATAGAAATGCGGACCCTGTAGCTTATTGGTCAGCATATTTGAATTTTTGTCGAAAATTTGCGGTTTTTATTCTCGCTGCGTAAAAAAATATATTCACATGCAGATTTCATTTCACGGGCGCACCGGCCTTGCTATTGTGTGGTTGATTTTAGAATTTAATGGACCGTCCAAAAAGGCTTTCAACTACCGTAAGCCGTTGTCAACCAATAAATTTTGATTTTGAAACGTTTCGTGATTATTCCACATACCCAATGTCCTATTTAAATTGTCATATTTCTTGTTCCTCTCCTTTCCTAAAAGTCTTACCTAAGAAGAACGGAAGAAATAAGACCAACGACGGTGAAATTGTTATTAACACACATAATGTTTTTTATTTTTCATTCAAATTCTCGCCGTTAAGAATGCATGTTATTTCGCTGCTCGGATCATTAATCTCATGAAAAGAACATCAAATAGTGCAATTTGTATCCCCAAGTTCAATATTGTCGTGTGGTGAAAATATAACATTAATGGTGATTGTATAAGGTGTACACCTATAAACTGCAGCTATATGGAATTTCCGAGAAACTAACAACACTTTCTATAAATTTCTCCTCGTTTTCTTAGGACGGGTTGTTTCGGATAATTTGAACAATTCATCAAATTTCAACGTTCATTTTCAAGTTCTGTGAAAGATTTTTTCAAGTTCTGTTTTTATTTCAGTTTTGTCAAGCAACTAGCCTATAATGATATAATAACAGAACTTGAATAGGACTTTCACAGAACCCGAAAATGAACGTTGAAATTTGATGAATTGTTCAAATTCTCCGAAACAACCCGTCCTTAGTGATTATAACACGATCGAGTGATATTACATTTTCATTTACATACAATCCATTTTTAATGCCACTCGGGCATAAAAAAAGTAAAGCATTTTGTATATTTTTAGGTATCTATAAAAAGAGTTAATAAGATTTTCAGTATTACTTAACATTACATTATTTTTTTCTATTTCTTGTATTTTTCAGTCTATTGTTAATTCATTTTTAGTATTATCTTTTCTGATGTTCCATCTGTTGTGTCTCATGTTAAATATGTATTGTATTATTTAAAAGACCTCTTGACGTTAAATAAATAAATAAATGCGTTGTGCGATCATCGTGTCGACGGAACCTTTAATACCTTCAATTAATATTTTTCACGTAACCTTACTGCTCACCCCTGTAAATATAATTTCGTGATGATCTTAAAGGAAGAAATGGTATGTTTATGTTATTTTATGTAAATAAACGACCTAATAAATTGATGGATGTTTTCTTTCAATGCACCCATTGTATTAACCTTTTCTTCGACTGGTAAACAAATAAATAAGTGCTTTTTTCCATTCTATCCGCTCCAGATTCTTTAATGGAGATGATTTTGATATATCTGTTCTTTTATCCTACTGTTATCATTAGCAACGGGGAATCCCCCGTCCGTTTTCAAATATATGATTGATTGCTATTGGCTGCCACTTTCCCGCCAAAACCATTGAAATATCTGTTTTTGGAGCAAATGAAAGAAATAAACAATTGATATTTATCAATGCCTTGAAAAGACAGAGATAAAGCTGTTTTGATTCGAGGTCCTTCATTTCAGAAATATACCCACATATTACCGAGCGATCCGTTTCGACTGTACACCGGACAAAACAGAGCTTGTTGAAATAAGATGCGAGATTAGGTTAGGTAAGTTTTCATCTTTTTTCTTCAGTGTTCTGTTTGATCGTGGAACCATTAACGCGAACCTTATTTTTTTTTATTAGGTACAATATTTTTTACAATTCAAGGTTTTCAGTAATGTAGGCCTCACTGGGTGGCTTGCCCGTGCTGAGGCCTTCATTTTATAATATAAAAAAAACTTCATAATACATTTAATGAGAAAAATTATACATTTAAAATAAAAATACATAATAATATATTTAAAATTTAAAAAAAAAATAGTACATTGAAAATAATCTTGTGTGTTTGTGAGTGCTGTGTGTTTATATTGGTTTTGTGTGTTACGTGTAGGTTTTATTTTTATTTTATGCTATGAAATTTTGGTAATATTGTTTTTTTTGTTCTTTAATCCATTTTGTAATTTTGTGTGTGAATTTATTTTTATTTTCCTCAATTTTAATATCAAGTTTTAAACTGTTGAAAGCTTTTATTGCGTGGTATTGGTAGTGTCTTTGTCCAAAGCTTGAATTTACTGTCGGAGTTTTTGTGTTTTCTTTGTACGCTTGTCTAACTGGTCTGTTAGTGTTATTTTGTGTATGTTGAAATTTATTTTTTTTGTCAAAAATGTAGTTTAGTAGTGTTTTAACGTATAATTGGCGTATATCTAGTACGTTACAGCTGTTGAATATTTGGTCTGTATCAGTCAGTCTATGGTTTTTTAGTATTAAATTTAAGATCGTTTTCTGTGCGATTTCTATGTAATTGATTGCCGAGTTTGTTGCTCCTCCCCAAGCAATAATTCCATATTCTAGTATTGATTGGCAAAGTGCAAAATATATTGTTTTCAATTGTTTTATTTTATATATGTTTCTTATGTTTAGGAAAATGTGTATTGTTTTGAGAAGTTTATTTGTGATTTGTTTGATGTGAGGTGTCCATCTAAGGTTATGGTCAATTACGATTCCTAGATACTTTATTTGTTCTGTTTTTTCTAGAGGAGGGCAATCGCAGATGTTGGTGTTTAAACATTCGTGTATTTTTATGGTGTTTGTGTTGTTTTTTGGCTGTCCCGTGCTATTTATACTGTATGTTGTGAATTTTGTCTTTGATATGCTAAGTGTAAGTATGTTTGAGTCTAGCCATGTTTTCACTTGCGAGATTCCCAAATTCGCTATTGAAAGAGCACTACCATTCATAATTGAAACGTTGTTTAAAATATAATTTTTTGACTGTATTTGGTGACTATATCTAATTAGCAAGATCTTCCTACCTTCCTCTTTTCTATTTCCTTCCCCTCCCCACAACCTAACGAACTGGAGCAATTATGATCATTGTGCGGGGCTAGAAAGTTAAAATTGTTAATTTCAAATCATAGTTCCCATGGAAAATGGTAAATTAACTTAAATCAAAAATGGATTTATAAATTTTAGGATCAATGTGTATTCTACTAATCCGGAGAAAAGATTTACTGAGACCCTATTCTGCTCCTTATGATACTAAAAATGTATCCTACGAAAGGTTGGCCACATCAATTTTTATCTCTATCAACCTATCCTCAAATATCGAGGAAAACACGGTTATTGAATTTTCAAAATAACACTAGAGAAAACCAAAATTTACGACTTGATAGTATTAGTACGAGAAATGATAGTATTTGATTTTCACCCTCTATAGGACTATTTGCTATTGTAATATCCCATGGGAAGAAAAATTAATTTGAATTATGTATTACTAGTGCATAACCGTAAAAATAACTGCATAATCTGAATTCTTGAAATGCCAATAAAATATTTTATTTACTAAAAATTTAAAAAAAATTTCAGTTCCAATTTTGATAGGAAATTTACATTGAGTTCATTGAATTTACATTGAGTTCATTTAAATTGAGTTCATTGAACTTTTTCGATTTCGCGCAGGAATAAAAAACGCATATCACAGATAAACGGAATTAGTATTTTTTATGATAATTTTTTAGGTAAATAAAATAATTCTTAGATTAAAATGGATTGGGCATGTAGAGCGAATTAACTAAGAAAGGAGTGTAAGAAGAATATATGATTCGAATGTTAAAGATAGAATCGGGAATGTCCGAGGAAGACGTGGCACGATCAAGTGAATCAAATACATGAGTCGGGCCATGTCAAGAGTCAGAATAACAGAAGAGTTTCTCTCTGTTTTCTTCCGTAGCTTCTTTATATATTTTGATAGCGAGATACGGGACTTGGGACTGGATTTTACAGATGAGAAGACTGCGTTTCACACTTTTAGAAAGATTTTTTCACTTTTTCTTCTGTCCCTTCTGCATTGTTCCAGCAAAAGTTTTATAAGCAGCTAGGTATGAACCATTAAATAATGCAGCACGAGACGTGATTTCAAAAAGTGTATAGTTTTTGTCCAGTTGACAAAGCATTTTCACTTAGATCTAAACGGTTGCAGTTTTTCTTTCCCCTTGAGCATATTTCTAGAAAGATTTTGCGAAAATCTCGTAGGAACAAACGAGGATCTGTCGCATTACCTACATTGTATTAATATTTCCTCAGACGAAAAGATTGAATGTTTGATCACGTCAATCAAATGTTTAAGTTTTGTTGACTAGTGTGTTTGGATGAACAAATAATTTGTTGACATTTTTAGCAATATGAAAATATGTAATTCTACATCAATAATCATACTTTCACTTATGATTTATGATGATATTAACCTACGATCACATATGTACATAAAAAGCCTCATCTAGAAGTCTAGAATACATTTTTTGTATTGAGGTTAAACGCAATGTGCATTACAATAATTGGTGTTTATATAAATGTTTTTATTTAAATACACTTTTTGCAAGAGGTATACAAATACAATATTGAATTGAATCACCGACACAATATTTTATTTATTTGTCTTTCAAACGCAAATAAAAAAACAAACAAAAAAGTTGTAATAATTTAATTTAAGTCATCTATGAACGCGTACATTATAAATGTACGTTACGTTTATCCTTAGTATTGAAACAGCCCTTCCTACACGTGTATTACTCAATATTGCCATCTCCTTCCATCCTTCACTTATTCCCCTGTATAGTCTACTAACATCAATCAAGAAGAAAAAAAATATCTGCACACTTCGTCCATAATTGTTTCATTGCAACGATTTAAAATTGGTCATTCGAATTGTTGTCGTTATTATAAATGAATCACCCATATCATCGCAAATAAATCTCGTATTGAATGTCGTCAGTCGATCATTTCTTAACTGGTTTTTGCGTGTGTGATTGCGTTAACAAGCGAAAAGAAGTGTGGATTATTACGTACAAGCGGTTGTAGAGAATAGCCAAGGTAAGGCTCTAATCCCTTCTGCCGTTTTCTTCCTACAAACCCGATCAAACAACTTCAGTCAAATCTCTAAAGTCACAATAAGGAAAGAGATTTTAGATTAACTCAATTTCTTGTAATTTTTATCGTTCTTCAGCATCGTGTACAGTTATTTGATAAAGGGGAAACATATAGTTTTGAAAACAAGCCAGACTGATGGGAATCTGCAGGAAAAGCTCTGTTTTCGCTTTCATAAGCTCCTAGCTACTTTTGATGAAGTTTCAGTTCAGAAATTCAGCGGAAAAGTTAAGAATTTCAGAGAAGAAAGTCACCATTTTCAGTTGCAAAAGAATGCGCTGAAATACTTGAAAGCTTTCTGGCAATCTTGATGGTGGAGGTCATCTCAAGAAATACTACATTAATTTATTTAGTAAAAAGGGAAATAGACTATTAATAATCAGTAGTGTCCAGTAAAAGGGTTCATCGGCCGGAATAATTTATTTTTGTATTAATTAGTTTAAACGTGAATTCTTCCTTGCATAGTTTATTTGAATACTAACTGTACCCCGCCACGTGTTGCCGGGGCTCAGTCTGTCTGTTCAGATAGAGAAACAAGAGCACGTGTTACTTTTATGTTCAACAGATGGCGTGGTTTTTCCAAAAGGCATAAAAAACACTCGCATTCGAATGCAAAGTTGTGTCAAAATTAAGAATTTGAACAAATTATATAGAAGATTTTTCTCAATGCACGGCGCACCTTAACTTAGGATAGCTTGTTTCACAGAATTTGAATAATTCATCAAAATTCATAGTTAATTTTCAATTTCTATGAAGGTTCTATGCAAGTTATGTCACTTTTTTCAGTTGTGTGAAACAATTGGCCAATTTTGATGAGTTGTTCAAATTCTGTGAAACAAACCATCGTAAGAGTTATAACGTGGATATCCACACATAAAACTCGTAAAAAAAATAATCTTATTTTAAACATTTGTGCATCTAAGTTGACAAATGTCTGTAAATGACTGTAAAAAATAATTGTGAACTTGGAAGTTTACACAACTATGGTTGGAGATGGTGAACATGGAGTAAGGAAGGAATCCGACTTGCCCCTTTGATGTTCTTCAAAGATGTTGATGGTTGGTTTCACTCACAGGAGATATGATTTATTTCATGCACAAGCTTCCATAACAACCAGGTTAGATACAAAAGACACTGAGGGAACCGAATATATTTACTGCACAGGCTTTCTACCCCGAGTTGATATCAATAACAGCACTGAACACAAATAGATGTATAACAAACAGGCTCCATCAATAAACTACTTTAAAATTTACTTTCAGATAAGGACAGTAGGTAAAATAGGATGGGAAAAATTGCAAGGACAATGTTAATGGAAGATTAATAGTTGCATCAACACCCGTTTTATATTTTTATAATGCTCGATTATGTCTCAATCTTTTTTCGGAACCCAACATTGTTGTTGCGTGTTTATTATATTATATTTTCCCCTCTGATCCCTCCACCACACGAAGGTAGAAGAAGAATATTGGATCCATACGTGCAGTTTACAAAGTCGACATAAACACTTACAAAATAATCGTGTATTCAGGGTACATAATAGGTTCAACATATTATTATTCTCGACTAATTGACAAACGATTTTTTCTCCTCGCTATGTTAACTTTCCAAAAAACAATAATTAATTACTACAATTCGTATGATTTCAAGCTATAAAAACGTTCTCGACAAATTACTCCGCTTAAAATTCCAACCATAGACAAATTACAAAATGCTTTGAATGTGTGTTTTTTTCCGTATCTCACCTGTGCAATGCTGTCATGGATGTGATTGCTCTCAAACACGTTATTTACTAACACCTGCAAAGCTCCATTCCCAACTATCTTACTAAATTCCACTCAAAATATTAACTGATCAATTTTATTCTATAGTTGATAGAATACCGACAAAAAAATAAATATAATTGTTTAGAAAAAAAAATGTCTCAAATAATTCAGTCTAAAATGTTAAAATAACTTAATAAAGACGTTTTTTCTGCTGACATAGATTATAAATAGCTAAATTATTCCTAGATAAAAAAACATGACAAAAAAAGAAAGAAAGATAAATAAAAAATAATAATAAAGAAATGATTAAATTAACATTTTAACATGATCGTTCATGGATAAAAAATAGAGATAAGATTGCAGTTAACCCTAGAGTGGGCGCGCTATGAGCATTTTGCCGCCCTCTGCGAAAAAACGTTGATAATTCTTAAATCTATTTCACGTAAACTTTTCGGTTTTTAGTAGCTGCCCCCACTATCGTTCACAATCCGTGCTGAAAGATTCGACGCCTTCGATACGCGGGGGGCTGCTTGAGAAGGATATTGTTACCGCCCTTGAGGTGATTTCTCACGAAAACGGCGCTATATAAATTAGCCAAATATTATTATTATTATCAAGTGTCGTCCGGCGGCAATTTGCTCACTGCGCGCCTACATATTCTGTAGAAAATATTTAATTTTGTTATTTTTTTCCATTTTTATAAATATTATAGAAGGATAATGTAGGATAACTTAAAAAAGTAAATTTAAATATTAAATTTTATAAAAGTCGACTGAAAACCAAAGATCCTTTAACAGAGTTCAATAAATATGTTGATTTGTTATTCTTTATTTGTGTTTCACTTAAATCCTGAGAAAATAAATTAATTAAATTGCACTATTCCTACTTAAAATAAATATTCCTAATTGTCCACGAAAACGAGCGGCAAAATGCTCCCCACGCGCCCACTAACGTTTTACAGAAAGACGTGCCCACTCTAGGGTTAAGAAATCTTTAAAACTTAGACATTTTCCTTACTTCCCGCTTAGAAAATACAGTTTAGTTAGCAGGATTAGCGCCATTTTGAGTGCTGACCTTTTAATTTAATAATACTATTTTAATTTAAATTGTAAATTTACTTTTAAAAGATTAATGGTAATTCTTCAAGCAATGTTTCAACATATAATTTAAACTATCCTAATAACATTAATTAACAAATAATTCAAAAACACATTGCCTGCCAGCTAGCGAATGTTTATTTTTGATGAAATTAAACAAAAGGTTTCCGAGAATTTTAAATTAAGAACAAAGGGTTTCCAGAAGCCCTCATCCCTTGAAAAACATTCCCTACTTATATCTATGCCATATTACCTGGAATTCCACAAATAAATAGCTTTTACCCGTAGGACGAAATCAGCGGAGCTTTTAATGCAAAATGAATGTTCAGTTACCATACACGTAAATACTTCAGAGTTGCTACAATTACTAATTACGATTATAATATTATTCTTGACTTATAATTAATGTTCCATTCTTTAAAAAAATGTTAATTATTTCTGACCTTGTTCTAGTAAGTAAAATTATTAATTATTGTATTGACAGCCCTGATATTCTTGCCAAAATAAAAATATATCTACTTACAAGAAATACGAGACAGAGTGCTACTTTTTCTGTGACAATTTTAAAACAAATTATCACCTATAAATCGATTGCATAATTTTGGGAATGTTGTAAACATGTTTAAATTGTGATAAAAAAAATCTTCATAATTACTTTTCCGAATTGTACGAGTTTACCTCCCCGTATATATTTTTCCCTGTCTTTTTATTTTAATTTTTATAAATTCAAAATTATTTTTTGAAAAACATTTATATTTGTTTATAATTTACACCATTATTATTATCACCATTGTCTTCTATAATTTTAAATGTGATAAACTTAAACATGATGTAACTTTATTTATTTAAACAAATAATCATAAGCAATAATTAGTCGCCTGAAATTTCAATACGAAATGAAAATATCTCCCGAGTAAAAATAAATGCCGCCAGCGGGATTTGAACCCATGCCTTCTGATGTCCGGTCAGGTGCTCTGTAACCACTGAACTATGTCGGCTTATTTCCACTGAGCTAACCACTGAGTGACCACTGAGCTATGTCAGCTTATTGCTTATAATTATTTGTTATCCTTTATGTTATGCATAAAACCTTGTCTTATAAACATTAGTTTATCATTAAAAAAATAATTATTTATTTATTTTATTAATCAACACCTTGTACTTACTTTACCATTGTAACAATGTACAATAAATACCTAGTTAACACCACTGTATTATGTACTTATATTTATATTTACTTCGTGTAAAAGCCCACTGGGGCGTAATGAATAAATAAATATTAGTAATTTGAATTTCGCATAAGTCGAAACTGCTTCTTACCGCCTAGAACTAATAATTAAATGGTATACAATATATAAGTATATAGCATTGAAGGTAGTAGGGGAAAGAGATGTGAAAAAATAAATTTGTGATGTATCTGGCTATTTATATCTAGTCACCAAACTCGGCTAACGCCATTTCGAGCCACGTTTCAATTATAAACGGTGGCCTTACACCAGGGCGATACTGCGAGTGTCTTTCACTCTGGAACGTGCTGCAAACGAACGAATATCAAATTATAATTAATTTATCTGTGAAAAAACCCAAAAAAAACCTATATTATTTTTTAAATAATCAATAATCTTATCATTGAAAAAGAAGTTTTACCAATTAAACTTCATATCAATAATTGAACTATTTTAACATTTAAATTACCTTGACCAAGTATTAAGCCAACTATCTTTAACCCTTGATTTACCCGGGGACTTCATACATACACAATTTACCTGGTGGAGTCCCCAGGACTCCCGGAAATAAAATCGTCAATTTAACATGAAATAAAACACCCCTTTAAATTAAATACTAGTTAAATTTGTTTATTATATACTTGGTTTTACAATGGCATAGGTTTTTACTTAAAATTATAGAATCACGGCCTTTTATTACGGAACTTCTAGAATATGGCACTTTTTGTAATAAAATTACGAGACCTAACTTCTAGTCTCAACATTTCAAAAATAAAACAATTTTTTAACTAATTTTTAAAGAAATATAAGAAAAAACATAATCAATTCTTATAAAGAGCAAAAAAAAAAAACATGGTTCGAACAAAAAAAAAGTGCAAGACTTTCCAGTCACGGTTGCTAAGGCACACAGGCTTAGAACAACTATGGCAAATATATACAGTTTTCCATTTTAGACGCGGTGGACACAGGTGACAATACTTTCTCTCATTCCGGGGGAAAAAATAATAATAATAAAATGCACTGTAAAAAATACCGCAAATAGGCTAAAACTGTAAAATTAATACCCCGGTGGAGTTCCATGGACTCAACTATCGTTATTACTCACCTATCGGAGCCACGCACATCGAGGTCCGCTCTCCCTCGCGTTTGGCACGTCACTGCGTGAAGGTACTGGAACGCACAATTTGTAATTCCAAAAACGAACGGTTTTATGAGCGCTGAAAATTTTCAACGGAGTCCCAGGGACCTACCGGGTAAATCAAGGGTTAAACCCAGAGCCAATGACTTTACTAACGAAGCATCACCTAAATCCTAGAGTTTAGCAACACAATTCAAAAGGGATGGTGGTATATTTATAACAGACATAATTTAACAATTTCTGTATAAAATGTGACCTAACCACACGGAAAAAACTTACTGACATGAAATACTGTTAATTTTTTTTAAATCTGGTCAAATTATTCATTTTCCTGTTAAAAATGGGACTACAGGACTTTAACTTGAATTGACAGAATTCCTAACGAAGTATCAGTTAAAAGCCAATGTTTTATCAGGACGACGAAACATGGGTTCATACAAATATTGATTTTGATATTGACATACTGATGTTGTCGCATTTCGTCATGATGAGAAAAGAACGCGTGTTCTCAATATATTCCGAATGGTCTACTATAATTTTTTCACTGTTCCACGATGCCTACAGAGGGCGAAACATCTGTTATGAGAATAAAAGTTGAAAGAAAGTATCATATATTCATGCCTTTAAATGCCTGCTCCAGACCTCAAGGGTCCAGACATAAAAGTAATTAATTCCCTCGGTTTAAGAAACGTATCACGTCAAAACACTCTTTATTTGATTAGGTTTGAGGATTAAACCTTTAAACCCAGACGACGTTAATGCTAATCTTTATTAATGATAGTTCTCTCCTTAATTTTCATCTAAATTTTACAGAAATTGAAGACGGGTTGGTGACTTGTGCTTTTCAGTTTTACCCTTATAATATTATTAATGAAAAATTATCGAAATTTGCTCTCACCGACCAAACAAATTTCAAAAGTGAAAATCATCTTATCTCAAACGGTTAGCTCTGGCATCATGAAATTTACATAGTATTTTTCTTTATTGAATATTTTGGTCACCGCATTTTTTTAGGTTATAACTTTATTTTTCCATAAATAGCTACACAGCATCAAAATAAACTTATAACTGTCAAAATTTAGACAAAAAAATAAAAATGGTATAATTTAGTGTTTTTTTTAAATTTATTTTAAATCTCGGCCAAAGCTGGGTAATTCAATCAGATGATTTTAACGTGATCAAAGATTCCATTCATAATCAACAAGCTTCATGATTTTGAAAGCTATTTTCATGCTCTTAATATTCAAACAAGCATTGTAATAATTTTACGTTTGTATTACTCAAAACAAAGATGCTTAAAACACTATGACTAGTATAAAGTGATGGTGTTTGAGAGAGAGAGTACGAAAACAGTATGGGATATGGTTTTGCATGATGAAGACTTTGAGCAAGAAAGAACAAAGAATTAGTTTGTGTATTTGAGAAGTATGTTTATAATAGATGGGAAGGTTGATAGAGATATTAAAAGAAGGGTAAATGCAGGTAACAACAGGCTGGCGCTATCAAAAAACTATCCAAAGAAGCAAGGCTAGCAGTACACAATGGAGTACCTACCCTGCTACTAATGTTGGTACCTACCCTGATGAAGGATTAAAGTAGACTGACCACTTTTTGACCACTTTCTCTCTGTTTGACCACTTTAGAAATGAGATCCCTTAGGCGTATATATCGTAAAATCATGTAAATCGTGTGAGAAATGTAGAGATCCGCAAAGAATGCAAGGCTGATGTAAGCGTAATGAGTAAGATTGAAAAATTGACGCTCAGAGCTCTAGTTTATTCATTTAGAGCAAATGAACGAAAAAAAGAGTGTAAGTAGAATATATGACGTAAATGTGAATGGTAGAAAAAATTGGGGACGCCCGAGGAGGACATGGCACGATCGAGTGAATCAGATTCTTGTGTCGTGCCATGTCAAGAGTCAGAATAATAGAAGATTATTAGACAATGTATGAATGTGAACGAGGCAAAACCGAATTGTTAAAGTAAGAGATAATGCCTGTAATTATGTCTCCAAATAATGGAAGCACCGTGGTTGATACTCAATTTAAAATCTTTCAATACTGTATCCCTAATCTTTATCCAGTTTTCTTGAAATATAAAACAAGTTTTCTTTTCACGCAGAACTATCTAATAATCTATTAATTTAATAAAATCCACTTCAAGCTCTTTAACGGTACGTAATGAATGCAGCAAACTTTATCGTTTGAATAAAATGGGTTTATTTATTGGAGTTATCATTTTATATCTTCCTACCGGATTCAAATTTCCTTTGGGACGATTAAATAAAAAAAAAAATAAAGCGTGCAATCCAAGACTGTAGAACTGTAGACCATTGACTTAAACTTTGATAGATAAATACTAGAAAATATGAAGATATTTAATTACCAAAAAATCATTTTGTCCTTACATTACATTACAGTCACATTGTCCGGAGCCAACGGGATTATAACAATCAATATTTATTTACAATATGATTAAATTTATGTAGCTACTGTTTTAGAAATTTAATTCATTAGCGCCATACTTCTTTTCATGTTATGCTGTGCTAGAATCTGTTCTGCCGTGTGATATCTTAAACAAGTAGTGTTAACAACTATGGCTCAGGAAGGCTAATAGAAATAGCAAGGAAATGAGGAGGGTAATTATGGCTCTGAAGTAGGTAACTTGATATTCAGATGTTGTAGATAAACCTCGCATTAAAATTATTTTTAAAGAATTTTCCCGATTTCCAATAAAAATGCTTCGAAAGAGATGCTGATTTGTTTTTTTTTTTCAATCTTGAATCATTTTTCATCATTACTTCATCACGGTATTGAGGATGATTTTATGTGTTTATTTCAATCGAGAACGGTACCTAATAATTACAGACAGTGTGTCAATAGCATTTCAACGTAAATATGAAGTTATTGATGCCTAGACATTTATTTATAAAATAAAATAATTAAATATACATGTATATTAAATTTAGGTATTCTCTCTTTATTTTGTAAAACCAACCAAGTAAGTCATAAATGCTTTTCATATAAACAGATATTTAAAAATAAATAAATTTGATTATATAATATCGCGGATAGGAAATTATGTGGTTAATACTTACTACTGAGGATGCGTTCTTAAATTAAACGATTATTTTGACTAAGTTTGGCATTATTTAACACACGAATTACATAACGAAAACACAAGAGGTCGTAATGTAACCAAGGCGCTCGAGACAGAATAATAATCCTACGGAACTTGCCAATACACTGTCTGGTTCGCTGGTACGCGCATACGTCCCGGTATTGCAATCCTAGAAATTGCCAGTATAAAAAAATTATAGTTTAATATTAATTATTGGTTGTCATGGAAAATAATAGTTGTCACCGATTTATAAGTAACCCTCATATAAAAAAAAAAACAGCACAAAGTTTGAAATGAATATCTGAAATGAATAAATCTGTCTGACAGAAAATTGGTATTTTCATTTTTAATCCAATATTGACGTCCCTGCATTTCTGCAATAAACTTTATTACGTCGTGTTCCTAACAGAGTATGGAAATAAAAATATATGTTTTATTGCAAACAAAGCCTTGGTCGAGGGGTCGACTAGAAAGCTGGAGGCCGGAGGGTTCAAATTTGTAAGACTACAGCTCAGAATTAAAGCGTTGCTTTAAATGGCTACCCCACTACATACAGCCTCACAACATACCCTGGTTGGGGATGCCGGATGACTCTTGTGCTGTTAAACATTAAAAAAAAACCTAGATAAATTTTTCAGTACCAATTTGTCTATAAACTCTCGACACCAATATGCAGAAACAGCAAATATTCAATAGCACAAGAAAAAACTTACAAAAAGCATTTCATATATACGTACATTTTTTAAGTTGTCAGTTCACGTTTTGTTTTCTATTGCTTTATTTTTAGTTAATTAGAATATCTGCTTGTTTAAACTGTTTTTTTTAGTAAAATATTTTATATCTGTGTTTTAAGTACTGTACTCGTACTGTAAATAAATAAATAATTTGATCACTTCTATAATAGTATATGGAAGATCTCTAGGACCCTAACACAAATGCGTTTACCGCTCAACCATGAATATAAGTATTCATATCATATCAAAGTCGGTCAATGGTAGTAATGTTATGTCATTGTTTTAGTCACAGTAATAAACCATGAATTTTTTATACCCCAATGATGATAACACAGCCATAAAAATAATGGTCGCTGCTAATGTTCCCCTCCTTCGATGGTATTTCTTTGCGTAGGGGTGTCTCAATTTTACGATCATTTTTTGCAGATTTTTACGCAAATATTAAATTATCCTACCAGAATTTGCATCACAAAAGAATACCTTTTTATGACGGATTTTCTGTCTTTGTCGGAGCTTTTTAATGGTTCGGATAAGTAACGACTAATAGTGGATTTTCTTTGCAATTTTCCTTCGAGGGGAGAGTTTTGGGATGAGTGACTGAAAACGAGTACCAACTGTAGAACATTAATTTCGCCACGCAATTTTAAGTCGCTGTACTTTGAGTTAATATTGTTGAATTATCCTTAAAATCAAAAATACATTGTTTCCCGTCATACACTATGTCAGTTCACTCGCCGCTTTCTTCTAGATTATTTCGTACCCATTGCTGATCAACGTAAAACCAAACTAACACCTAATTAAGTTCACATTTTTTAGGAGTGCCGCGCGTGTCATTTTTTTTTATATTAACTCCATACAGGAGGCCCTGAAGAAAATAATTTTCCTCAGGGCCTATGTCATCTTTGGGGATACTGTGTGGAGGGTCTTTTTGTGGAGAGGAAGGAGTGAACATGGGTCTTGAAGAGTCCCATGTTGTAGGAGGGAGGAAACACAGAGGCCGGCAGTTCGTTCCACAGCCGAGCTGTTGAACTTAAGAACGAATCGTAGAAGCGACCCGTTCTCATGTGACAAATGTCAACCGTGTACAAATGTTGGGCGCGCGTTTGGCGTGTATCCCGAATACGCACTGGTGCCGAAGGGATCAATGACGCTAGTTCCTCAGAGCATCTTCCATTGTAATACCGATAGAACAAGGACAGCATAACTACCTGACGCCTGTGCTCTAAAGATTGCAGTCCGTTTGTTAAGATCGGGGAATCTATCAAACGGACCGCCCATTTCTGCACAGAGTCAAGGGTTTTTTTCAGGTATTTAGGGGCTCCGGATCAGAGATGGCTGCCAAATTCGACAGTGGGGCGCACTTGCGATTTGTATAGGGTCAGCAGTTGTGTACTATTAAAGTATCTGCGGGCCCTGTACAGTACGCCCAGCTTCTGAGAGGCCAGCTTTACTCTGGCTTCGATGGAGCCCCCGTACCTGAGCTGGTCACTTATAGTTACACCAAGCATATCAATGGAAGGCCTGTTAGGAAGATTGCTTCCGTTGAAAGAGACTAGATTATCATTTAGATCCCTTTTAGACGTAATCAGACAGGATTGGGTCTTTGAAACATTAAATTCGACGAGATTATTTTTACCCCAGGAGGAAATACTCTCGAGATAACCGTCCATTCTCTGCTTCAAAGCCCTCCGAGCCGTTGGAGTTTGTGTGCCCTTTGGGGGCTTGTCAAACAAAAAACTATCATGAACTGTACTGTCATCCGCGTAACAATGAATCGGTGCACATGTCAAAAGGTCATTGATGTGCAACAAAAACAAAGTCGGAGACAGAACCGATCCCTGTGGGACGCCATCATTTATAGAGTGTGAGGAAGAGGTGAAACCGTCAACAACAGCCTGAATCGACCTATCCCTTAAAAAGTCAGCAATCCACGTACACAGGGATGCGGGAAGTCCGTAAGAAGGCAATTTGTTGACAAGTCCTCGGTGCCAGACCCGGTCAAAGGCCTTGGATATGTCTAGTGCGACCGTTTGGGTCTCCCCGTGACGTTCCAGGCACCGCCCCCAAACATGCGACACATACGCGAGAAGATCACCGCATGAGCGGTTCCGCCGGAATCCGTATTGACGGTCGTTGATAATTTTGTTCTTCTCGAGGTATGTGAGCAGTTTGTCATTGATCACACGTTCCATTACTTTGGACAGAACTGATGTGATCGCTATGGGGCGGTAGTTGGCCGGGTTGGAGCGGTCACCTTTCTTGGGAATAGGGTGAATGACCGCTTTTTTCCAACCAGAGGGCACAGTGCCATACTTCAGGTACATTTTGAAGAGCTTTGTCAAAACTGGAACTATTTCCGCAGCACACCTCTGCAATACCAAGGCAGGTATTCCATCAGGTCCACTAGCTTTGTTAACATCGAGCCCCCGTATAACGTGAAGTACATCCCGATGCCGGATCCTCAGCTTTTTCATATAGAAGCCGCAGTGAGGAACCGACGGCGGAACAGCACCTCCGTCGTCGAGGGTCGAGTTTTCCGCAAACATTTTCCCTAATAGGTTAGTCTTTTCGGTGGCGGTGTTTGCTAGTGAGCCGTCAGGTCTGGTAAGAGGTGGCAAACTGGGTTTGCAAAAATTCCGACCTATTGAGCCCGCAAGCGACCAGAATGCTCTGCTGCCATGCGAGCAGGCAGCCAGCTTTTTGCTGATCAGCAGGTCGTGAAACATAGTGAACCATTAAGTCAGGCTTTCGCAATGAAGATTGACCGGAAGAAGCAAAGAATTTAGCTTCAAATACATGAGAGCTTTTGGTGAGACTTTTTCCTTTTTCCTTGCAGCATATTGTCTCTTTCGTGCAGTAGTCATCCGTACACAAAATTAACACAATTTATTCACTATAATTGGTTGTCAAATTTTAATCAACTTCAAAATTATATTTCTCTCGGAATATTTCAATAAGCGATGTGAAACGTTACTAAGTAATGCATCCGCTGGAATGTAATATATTTACAGCTTTTTTAATAAAATATATACCTTAAATATCATTAAATAAGGGAGTTATTTTTGATTAAAATGACTCCACAATTATGAATTTAGCTACCGACGAACTATCTACCGACCAAGACAAAACACAAGAATTATTATTTTTTTTATTTATTTTTCGGAATAACTTTATTGAGTAAAACCTCAAATTGTAATATTTAAATATTGACGACAATATTAGTGATTTCTAAACGAAAATCTGAAACAGAAAAATCAGAAAAGGAAACGGTCACATCTGGGACTCGAACCTAGGACCCTTGTCTTTCCGTGACAGTGCTCTACCAACTGAGCTAATGGGACCCTATTCCCCTCGGTCACTTTTAACTGTATCATACTTCGAATAAGAACCACCAACATTGTCTTCATTTTTTCACCGCACATTTTTATTGGCAACTATCTTTATGTATGATCGCAAGATTCAACCCGAACTAAATGCAATCCAGGCTCTCGTCTAACAATCCGGAGGTCGCAGATTCAAACCCTGGCGTGCGCAATTAAATATAATTTTTCCGTTTTTCGGAATAACTTAATGTGTAAAACCTCAAATTGTAATATTTAATCATGAAAGACAATATTAACGACTCTCAAGCAAAAAGCGTGAAAAAGATCGGGTCTAGGAATTGAACCTAGGACCTCTTCCTTGCCGGAGAAGTGCTTTGACCACTGAGCTAGTTCGGCCATTCTAACTTACGTGTTTTCTGTTTCACATTTTTTGTTTGCGAGTCGTTAATATTGTCTTCCGTGATTAAATTTTATGTATTCATTACAATTCATTAAAAATAATGTATATTGTATATTTGTGGAACGTTCCAGACTGAAAGATACTCTCAGTATAGCCCTGGTGTAAAACTACCATTCAAAATTAAAACGTTGCTTGAAATGGCTTTTGTGTTAGGTGACCAGATCTGAATAGCCAGTTACTTCTCCACCGTCCTATTATCTACCTCCTTCCCCTCCCCGTCACCTTTAGCCTCACATCATATGGGGGATGCCATAATCTCACCGGCACCAGACGATTAAGAACAATCTCTTGTGCAATATTCACAAAAAAATATACTCGTTTTTATTACATATTTTGGCAATATAAAGGTAGCAATGTATACCTAAGCCATATATATTAAAGTCAAGCTTATTTATAATCATAAGCAATAATAATTAGTCGCCTGAAATATCAATACAAATTGAAAATATCTCCCGAGTAAAAATAAATGCCGCCAACAGGAATTGAACCAGTGTCTTCTGATGTCCGGTCAGGTGCTCTGAAACCACTGAGCTATGTCGGCTTATTTCCAACCCGCCAAATGATTCAATATGTACTAGTACCTCAATCAACAAATTACTGCTTATTATATTTTTTCCACCTGTAAACAACCAACTAAATTTTTGTAGGAAAGGCTTTGTTTGTGCTAAATTTCTCACCAGATAGCGTCGTATCTTCATTTATTGGTGAAATATTTATGACTTGTCAAATATTATTATTTTTTAATGTTAAGCTAATGTTTATAAGATACGGTTTTGTGCATAGCATAAAGGATAAAAAATAATTATAAGTATTGTTAGAAGTTGAATTGATATTTCAGGCCACTAATTATTTGTTATCCTATATGCTATGCATAAAACCTTGTCTTGTAAACATTAGTTTATCATTATAATCAATAAATCAATATTTTTATGTTAACCTCTCTCACGTAAACATCCAGATTTGTCTATTTGTCTGAATTGAGTAGTGAATTCAACCGGTACCGACTCGCGCTGACTATCTGCTGGATAAGCTCACTGACTGGAGCTGTCAACGGTCTGACAGGCACTTACCAATTATTTAGAGGTAACTTGTTCCAGGATATATATTATCACGCTGACACTAATTAAACCAATACGCAGTTCTGGCAATGCTGTGAAGTTGAGCGAGAGGATGTTATTATTAATCAGAAATAATAATCCTGATTCATTAGATCATTTACGAGAAGATTAACATAAACACTATTAATACTTTTGATTTGACGCGTATCGTTATATTATTTTTATTATTTTATTACATTTTTTTTATTAATATGAACCCACAATCAACCTTTAATCAATTGGTGCAGACTTTATGATTTCTGGCAGCACATTATGTACTTATGTATTGATTTTGGAAGCGTATTTTTATTGCACGTTCTTGTGTTATGTCTGCAAATGTCATAGCTGTCTAATTTTTTTTTGGAATGTGTTGTTTTTTAAAAATTTTATGTATAAATATCATCGCATTCAAAGTCAGCATCTGTTTCACTGTTAACCAATATAGTTCCTTTAAAATTTTAGTTACTTATGTAAACCTTTTTACCTTAAGTATTATACCAATTATGAAAAACATTATTCAAATTTATATAAACAAATCATTGTCACGAAAGACGAACGTGCGATTGATGTCTTTTATTAGGGAGACAGCACGAACGAGAGTCTACACTGTAGTTACATAACGACGTGCAAGTTTACCAGTGTCTCTTCGTTTACACCTGTAATTCGTGGTATAAATGGAACCTGGTGAATTGGAATCATATTTTAAATAGTTTTCGTTGTAAAACTTTTTTATATTTGAGCTTTCGTTTACGAGTAAATGATTTCAAATGTGGAATTTCTACTGTCAAATTTGAAAAAAAATTGTCGCTAGTGGGTTGATATCCGCCATTTAATGTATTTTAAAATGCTACAAAGCTTAGTACTGTCAATAAAAATAAAGGATTAAACTTTTTTTTAATTTTGTGTTATTTCTGATGCAGTTTTCCAGTCAGTCCAGTTTCCCGCTTATACCACCAATTTCCGGAAACCGTGTATAGGCGTATCCTAAAAATATGGTTGAAATAACGCGGTGGCAAATAATAATAATATAATTTACTTCGCAAAATTTTGGTTTTATAGATTTATTTTTATTTATCGTCGAAGTATTTTACTTTTGCCGATTAAAAATGATCATTTTAATATGAACCTTAAAAAATCTTCAATGTTGATTCTATCATAAGGAGAAACATATAAAGAATACCGATCATCCATGTGGAGAACCCGAACCTTAATCGTCAAATCAAAATGAAAATCCAATACTATTATCCAAAAAATATTTAATCATTAAAGTTTACGTAAAATTAATAATACTATTTACGAAAAACTCTGATTAGAAAATATGTTCTTTCCATCACACAGAGGAATTTATTGGGAATAAATAGAATTTGTCATTTTTTTGTTACTCACAATGCAGTATAAATTACAAAGCAGCTTCAAAATACCGCCTGCGGGGACTATCAGCAAAAAACCTGCTAGTTATGTAATTATTAAAGTTCGGGTGAAATTATCAATACTAGTTTTGAAAAACTCTTAAAAAGGCATTGTTTCTATTATTCAACAAGGCTTAGATGGGAATTATATTTAATTTAGTAATAATAATACATATCACTTCACGTGCGCTTTACTATAACAAACTTAAAAATGGTAATTCAGTATTAGTGGTCATGTTCTTAAAATTATTTCCATATTGTGCCTTACCCGATACAGATTTAATATTATAACATTAAATATACTATTTATACAAAGTGATGACAAAACTAAGAAAAACAATAACAGCAGGACAGGACAAAACATGAACATTACAATTAAAATATAATATAAAACAGGAAGCTGTTTGTGCTCAGAAATGAGAATCTTCTGAGCAGACATTTAAAAAAAGGTACAATAAGGAGGCAATAGAAACCAAACAATTATCAGAACTTTTAGAATATTGCTTATTATAAAATATTGAAAAGAAGTTAAGATTTATGAATAGTAAGAATTTTTAAATAATTTTGTTTTTAAAGCCCGTTTAAATTCAGCTAAATTCTGGATATTAGTAAGAGCTGAGGGAAGTCTATTCCAGATGAGAGGGCCTGTCACACTAAAAGAGCGATCATAGTAAACAGCTCGATTTGACCTAGAAAGTTCGATAAGACGATTACTAACATCTAGATCTGCTGACCTTAGAGTAAGCTGCTTATTGCTTAAGTTTGGTCGGACTTATGTTATTGTGTGTAAATGTAGAATATTCGATAACATTAACCATAAAATAACGAATCGTTTCAGGAAATAGTCGAAAAACACTCGTTTCAAAACATTCCGTACTAAAAACTCTGTTTTACTGTGCCCTAAACAGAAATCAATTTTTGATTTACGAGTTTTACGCAGTGGTCCCACGCTATTTGCGAAAAGAAAAAACGAGGGACAGCTGTTCATGGAAAACTTTCTGATAAATATTCAGTTGTGGGCACGTCGTATTTTATATTATTATATAAACATTATTAAGTTATGACATAGTAACACATTTATTGATGAGATTTGTGGAGTAGCAAAAGATTTTACTCTGAGCCCATAGATCAAACTAAAGCAAACTGTTTTTTTTTACATTAGCTTCACAGGGAAATCATTTCCCTCGGGGCCTATATCATATTTTGGGATGCTCTGTGGAGGGTCTTCTTTTAAGGAAAGGAAGGAGAGAAGGTTCTGGGAAGGTAAAAGGTATGAGGGTTGGGTAGGAATCTAGTTGATCAGTGTGTACAGGAGTGACGGATATATGAATATAACCTTCCCACTGCGGCGCAAGGCGATGGGTTGAGAGACCAGTCGGAGAGATCAAAGGGTCTCCCCAAACCAACCTTTGCCGATCTGGTACGCCATGCAGCTGGTGGGCAGGCGCATCCTGAACACACCTAACCCGATGAACCCGGCCACCCCTGCTTTATCACCAAACGTAGCGAACCACTTGGGTGACCTATGGCAAAGGTGTTGATTATCCAATAAATGGTTCCCGAGGTGGCGGTACCCATAACCGCCTCTAAAAAATTGTGTAAAGTGCTTTTATATTTTTAAGTTTTAAAGATTAGCTACTTAATAACAAATTACACATTTAAACCTCCCTGTCTCCGCTTCTATTCCGTTTATATCTAACTTTCCTTAATTTTACATATATATTATCTTTGAAACGGGACTTCGTACGGGTTGCTTCCTAAAATTTTAACAATTTACCAAAAGTCTAATTTAAAATTTAACTTCTACTGAAGTTTCGTTAATATTTTATCATGGGCCGGTTGTTTCCCATTACTTGAATGATAAAATAACTCGAATTGTACTTACACAGAAATTTGACGATTTGTTCAAAGTCTGTTAAACAACCCTTCCTTTTTTTAAATGGTTATCCAAAAAAATGATAGTACATAATTTACAGAAGATATAGTAATCATTTCACCTAAGTTTATACGTGAGACATACCATCATAATAAAGCTAGGCTTGTGTGTATGGGGGATGTTTAGTTCGTTTTTTTTATGTATATAAAAGCTATCAACGAAATGGCGCCACCCTATATATTTCTGAGCAATGCATTCCGGAAAATACTGGTCTGAGGCAGCCAACTCTCAGATCAGCGACATCATCTGCAATTGGAAGGTTGAAAGAGCCTAAGCGAAATCGGAACACTAAGATTCGTGCGTTCGGAGTATCCGGCCCTGGCTTGGAATAAACTTCCTATAGAATTGAGATATATAACCAGCCCAACAGAATTTAGATACAAAGTAAAAACTCACCTTTTCAGTCACTTATTTCCGTAAATCCGTCATTCTATCCAAACATTACCTTTTTTCCTTTTTTTTATACCGTAGTTGTTGATGCACACACATACATTCATAACTACTTATGATACAGTCAAAATACTATTGACTTGCCTACCAATGGACAATGGACAAAATCAGCGGGAACATAACACGTCAATCGGTTTAATTGTTGGCAGATGAATAATCTAAATGTGAAAAAAATCCAGCTACCCATTGGTCGCATTTTGTACTCGTCTTCTAAAATTAATTATAAAAATGTCCTAATATTATAGAACTTCCTTCTTCTTCTGACGCCAGTTTTTTATATTCAAAGATAATTTAAGAAAATTCTGGAACTACCTAATTTCAACTATCTTAAATGGATTTGTGAAAAATAGTCGTTTTTACGTAAAAATTATTGATTGGACCCTCTGATGCAATTATATATGAATAGTCAGGAATTTTTTAACATAACCTCGTCTTCCATTAAATAATTTTCTTCCGCATCATAATATTTCCCATTGTTGCTTTCTATTTTCTTGGCACCTCATTTCGTACTGGTTTAAAACAACGAAACATCTTAGAATCTTTATAGTTTAATCCAAGCTATGATAAAAGGGCACTACTTTTATCAAAGCTTTAGGTCAATCAATAACTCATTAATCAATTACTCTAATAATAATTAAAAAAAACAATTCCCTTAATAGCTAAATTTGGAGAAAAGACATCAAATATCCGCAACATTAAAGCTAAAAATAATCTATTTAAAACTGCGTTCACTGGAAGTTTTGACCTGAAGCTCGTAAAATTAGATCTCTTCGATAAAAAAGTAATATTTTACATTGCCCGTAATAAAAAAAATTGAAAATGTAATATTTTAGATTGGTTTCAAAAGAATCGCCGAAAGTTGGATCTTCCACGAAAGATTAAAGTTGACTTATAAATGATTTCCAGTTTTTATTGGGAATTCATTCTAAATTTGACAATAGTTTTTAATCCACATTTTTCGGACACATTTATGAATTCATTCGAAATCAAATTTTTTAACATTTTTTTAGGTAAAAAATTCGATGGGATTTATTTTAATATTATATTTATTTTTTTATTACACGCCCTAGTGGGCTTTTCTTTAAAAAAAAAATACAAGCATTTTGTATCAGAGTAAACACTTAAAAATTAATACAATAAAGAAGAATGTAAACATAATGGCAAAAATGAATCCTCACGCATATAATTGAGTTCAAAAGATTCAAAAAAACAAAATAGTAGAAGAAAATGATACATATATAAATTATTATATAAACAACTATGAAATAATTGTGATATACAACAATAACTTCTTTTTCAATTCTGTTATGGAAATATTATAAAGACTGGGCAGTTAGCTTATAGATGTCTCTGATATTTTCGAGTCAAATCTTGATACAATCAAAGCCAAATACGTTCAGCACTTTTCAGTTAATGTAAATAACGAGTAATCAAAATTGAGTCCACAAAAATAAATTTTTAAATTTCGAGTTTTTGTTTCTCATAATCTACACATTCTTAGGGTGCTTCAAAGTAAGACTGTTACAAATATTATAATATGCTCAAAATACCATGTCTTAGGTACTTATCTCTAACGGTGTAAACTTGTCGATGATATGAAATAAAACCTCTTTCGTTTTGTCAGCCTACCCAAGCACGTTGTTTAATTCAGAACCTAATTAATGTCATATTATTAACAATAAATATGTTGTCTTTTTTATTTATGCTACACTGTTATTTTCAATTTAATTTATAATCTTTGTGTTAAGGCCGAATAAATAGATATTTTTAATGATTACCTCAAAATTGTTTTGCCTTGCACAATCAAACAAACGTTTTGTTATTGAGCATGGGACCTACAAAATATTACACAACTGATCAACAGCAATTCATATAGGGTAAATGGTTGTTTTTCTCCCGAGTAAAATACGTTAATTACTAAGGGGGCATGTTTTTAACGTATATGTTTGAACCTATTATTTAACTCTCTAGGTTAAATGTAAAGAAATTTACATCCCCGTTCGCTTAACACCCTTCCAGGGTATTTATTTGGTCCAAAATAAAGACATTTTGATTGGGTTTTTAAGAGCATAACTTGCAAATATTTCGATTTAAAAAAAAAAAAACAAAATTATTCGACTAAAGTAGGAGTTTCATTAACTTCAAGATCTTGTCGACGAGTAAACATAACCGAACGATAAAAAAATGTTCAAGATAAGCAAATTTCTGATCTCCGTTTTAAATGACAAAGATACCTATTTATTTTTTGGAATAACTCTAGAGTTCCTCCTGGGTTCTTATTCAGTTATATACAGTTAAATATGACCGAAGGAGAAAGGGTCCCATTAGCTCAGTTGGTAGAGCGGTGCCCCGGCAAGACAAGGGTCCTGGGTTCGAGTCCTAGATGTGACCGTATCTTTTTCTGATTTTTCTATTTCAGATTTTCGTAAACGAATCGCTAATATTGTCTTTAATAATTAGACAAAGATACCTGTCATTTTTAAAGAAATAGTACCTAACTCGTTGCTTATTTCTTATTTGGTACATTTTGTAAATAAATACAAGGAATCGAGGCAAGACAACTTTGAAAAGTGATAACAGACAGAATTTAATATTTAAGTGATGTAAACAGATGGAATTTCGTAATTTAAAAATAGGTACATTGCTTATTTCGTGAAGTGAACTAACGTTTTAAGAGGTTAACCTAGCATATAAGTACAAACGAAAAACTGCAGATATATTACATGCGTGTACGTGTGACAGAATTTAGCTACACATCATATTTTTGGAAAAATCATCATTTTCAAGAAGAAAAAAAAATAACAAAATTGATTTGAGATTTTCACGGCCAAAAGTATTATAGTGATTTATTTTTGGGGTATTATGCCATGTTGAGCTACTACCTTTTTCAGGCAACGTTTCAGACCGCAATAAAGTGTCTATCATCAATGTAAAAAGTTTTTACACCTCTGCCCTGATGATGGACACTGTAATGTGTCCGAAACGTTGGCTAAAGGAAGTAGCAGAACACGGCATAGTACCCCTACAATAAATCACTTTAGATAACCATATTATTAAGAGTCAAAAGACCTTATTAACATTAGCGACATCCATTTGTTTATATCTGTATAGATGAAGCATGGATGTCGTAATCAATGTAAAACATGATGTCTCTTTAAATAAAAAAGCCAAACAAAATCGCTTGGGTGGCAATTGTTTATTCGTCCGTGATATATTATAATGGCCATAGTTCGTTTACTGATTAGATCTGGATAGCCAGATGCCCCACGTTCCACTTATCTAATCACTCTATCCCATCGAGTTAACCTATTTGCATACATTATGGTTATATCGTGATGGTATTTGTGCAATCATTGGTCGGACTGCCTCTTTAGCATAATGATCGACACATTAGACTGAATTGTCAAATGGCTTTGTACTTAAGACGCAATGCAAATAATAAGTGCTCTTTGAAGACAATTTTATTGTAGATATTTGAATACTTAAGTAGAACTATGTGCCATCTAATGAAACAATTACACTTAATTTTTTGTTGTTTTTGTTTTATTGTTTCTGGCTTTCACTCTTCAAGGGTGTTTTAGGCCAACATTTCACAACATGGATAGAGGGAAGTTGAATTTATACATTATTTTAATTAATGTGGGAAAAATGAATTATTATTACGTAGAAGATTGATGTCGAGTTCAGTCTGAGATGAGGTTGAATGGGGGGAAGGCAATTTTAGATAAGGCTTGATAGAACAAAAGGATATTTGTTTAGGGGGAATAACCAAAAAGATATGTGATAACAAGATTCCCACTTTTAGAGCACATATAGTACGACCCGGGGAGTCGAGCACGTGAATTTGAAAAAGGTGAGAAGACAAAGAACAATGTAAAATTCTCATTCGGAAATGTGGTGTAATTTTTTTTTTTGGAAAAATTGAGGAATTTTTGAAATCATAATTTTATGGGATATTCCTTTGTATTGACTAGCACTGTGCCAATTCCTGCTCAAACTTTGCGGGATCTATCTTTGAGGATGGGCATGAGAATGTCTGATAAAGGAATGTGGATTATGAGGGTAGCAATAGGGTTGGATGCTCCTTGTTTTGCCAAGAAGTTACCCACGATACTAATATGTCCAGGAAATCAAATCAGAGTAACGGCCTTTCAAGAGCTTTAAACGGAGGCTATTTGTACTCATTTTTTGAGCGGTCAATATTCTCACTAGGAAAATTTTCCATTTGAAATATTCAATGATTTTCCGTCTGACGAAAGGCCTTCATTTGCATGACAATTATAATTTAATAATAACTTACTTTGGCATTCCAAATACGGTCAGGCATCATAAGTTTAATTTCTCAGCAAGCTGGTTTAGTCTTCCATCACGATACAAGCATAATTTCCGATCTTTGGGTTATTAGTAACTCAAAAATCTTTGTATTTTCTTCAAAGGAATAAAAAAAAATATATATAAATATATATATTTATTGTAGTCACATTTTGTTTTCAAAAGAAACTTTAAATGATTATAACTATTCAATAGAAAAGATATCGCAACGAATTTTATAGGTAACACGTTTCGACTCAAACCACCCATCATCGGGATGCCATCAATAAAAGTTGAAAACTTAACAATTAACATTTTTTAAAACTGCATAAGAATTCCAACTTTACAGAGCCGCTGGAACTATAGCTCTCCAATTTTGATATGTTATGAGGCTGAAGAGAGTGAGGAGAGAAGAAATAAAAAAGAGGAAGAATAGGAAACTAATTTATTATTGAAGACTATTGTATTTCCGAGCCCTGCAAAATACGCCGTTCCTTCTTTCGCAGAGTTCGTCTCTTGTTTGTCGTAAAAATAGCAAATTGAAAGTCGGTATGGACGAATAAAACTGCAATAAAACCCTGTTCCACCCGATGGGAAGATAATGCCAGACTTAGACCGACTTCAGGCGGCGCGCCCTTAATGCCATGTTTACATCGCTGCTGATAAAGTTGCAGGGCGATACTTAACATAAATAGGTAGGAAAGGTACTGTTATGATTTCTATTGAAGAAGATGCGTATTTCGGATGGGTGAAATCGACCAAACTTTTAACTTAAAGATAGAGGTCTCTTGTCAGAAAACAACCATTATGGAGACAGCGAATATTTGAGAAAACTAAGTGAACTAAATGAAAAAAACTAAGTGAAGTGAAAGTAATATGTTAAGGCGAAGCTTAATGCTAAAGCACTATTTTGATTAATCTTTATAGTGAATTGGTTTACATTGTGAATACCAAAAATATGCTATAGATAAATTGAAAGTTTTCCTATCGTTTGGCTTCAGTAGAATACAAATAAAAAATAAATTACTCAATAAAAAATATAAATGTAAACTACTAAAAAAATATTTTTTTCAATAGAAATGTATGTAACAACTTTACAAAAATATAGTATTATTGTTAAGATTATCTGTGACGGTTTCACTTGATTATTTTTTTTTTGCTTTCTTATAAAATTATTTCCAAAATTAAATATTCTCCTGACGAAGGAAGGGATCTTCCGAAACCGGTAGAGTGAAAATAAAACTATCGTGGTCAAAAACAAATTTATGTGTTTTTATTATAAATAAAAACAATTTATTTTTTGGAATAACTTTATTGAGTAAAACCTCAAATTGTAATATTTAATTATTGAAGACAATATTAGCGATTTCTTAACGAAAATCTGAAACAGAAAAAAATTGCAAGGTAAGGGTCCTGGGTTCGAGTCCTAGATGTGACCGTAGGTATCATTTTCTGATTTTTCTGTTTCAGATTTTCGTTTAGAAATCGCTAATATTATCTTAAATAATTAAATAAAAAACAGTTTTCTGCTTGAAATCGAACGTTTCTAGACTCCGTTTGTCAAGCGATTTTACTGCCCATTACCTACAATATAAGGGATACCAAGAATATACACATTTTTGGCTTGTAGCTTCCTAAAGTCAAAATTTGCTTACAATTAAATAATTAGCAAAGAATAGCTCAAATTAATTCCACTATCATATATCAATGATGAAAAATCAGTTATTTATACGACATTTTCCTTTACCAAAATGGCCTGTGCCTGTATACTTTTTAATCGAACGTTTAATCAAGTGAATAATATTTTTTCCTTCACAATCCTGAAAAAAAAATTATAACGATCTTTATCGACAAAATGTAGACAAATGTATCTAAGGAGCGGAAGACATCACAAACTTAGCAGCTTTAAGTTGATGTTAGCTGTCAAACGAATTTCCGATTGCGCGCATACTGACGATTGTCGACTAATTAATAATTTATTATAAAACTTTCACGATAACTGAAGAGCGAAATTTTAAAAATTAACATCTCGACGGAAATACAACTACATTAATTTTATTGAATAAAATATGTTTCTGGAGGGACGAGTGCAGTTTTTAAGAGCACTTCTCCGCCACCATGTGAGACGCTTATGGCGCAGACTATTCCAATCGAATAACACTTCGTACGGTGGATTCAAACGTATTTAACAAAGCACATCACAATTTCAATGCTAAAATCAATAAATAACATTCACACATAACATATTCCTCCCACCATTCTATGCGTATGGGAATGATAAATTAAAACACACCAAATTAAAACATACATTAAAATTAACATACACTAAATTAAGATGAACCAGTGAAAACATTTTATTTGTTGAATAATTATGCATATTTTACCATACATTTTAAAATATTATAACTTTAGGTTTACAAATAAAATAAAATACCATCATTTCTGCAAGTTGTCTAGATGGAGTTCCTCCTGATGGCCCTCTGGAGACGGGAGATTTAATATTGTAATTTTTTTTTAATATATTTTATGTTATTATTTCAAAATATTGCAAATTACACTACCGCTGCATACATTTTGGAATTAACTATTACTATTTTTTTTTTTCTACGAAATAATTTTAACGTTACTTATCCTAATTTTTCTTTACTCCTGCAAAAGTTCCTAACCCCATGCGTACAAATAAACATTAAGGGTTGTTTTTGAGATACTTTGAAAGTGGTGAATTTGGCCAAATTTCTGAATTTATTATGGCTATTAGTCGTGCACTTATTGATGAGAGTAAACACGTCAATTTATATGGGTTTTTATAATAGAAACCTCGGGTTATACCAATTGTGGAATTGGAGTGCTTTTAGGAAGCTGAATAAGTCACCTCACAAATAAGCTATCCGTCAAGCAAAGTGTACTTGGTTTGTTGCTTTATTATTGGTTACTTGGGTCTTGGGACACGTCATATCAAACAAACCGCAAATAAAGTCCTAAAAATAATTCACATTTTCGTTAACATAAGAAACAAATATATAAACAAAAAAATTAAAACAAAATGCTTCGCACTTGGTCAATTCATAATAGAATATGGAATCATTCTTTGGGGAGGAGTAACAAACTCAGCTATCGGTCAGATTGAAGTCGCACACAAACCATTTTAAAGATAGTACATAATAATTAGAATGACTGACACATGCCAGATATTAAACATATTTGACGTACGACAATTATACACAAATTATGCAAAAAAACAAACAGAAAAAAGCACGAATAAATCAATTAGACTAGCGTACAATAATAACAAAAACTCCGACAATAAACACAAGCTTTAGATTAAGACAGCACAAGTACCAGGAACTAAAAGCATACAACGATCTTCCATTAGATATAAAAAAAACGAGGAAAACATAAAACTTTCAAAGACAAAACAAAAATTTGGATTAAATTACAAAACAAAAAAGACAACTTTACAAAAATGTCACAACGTAAAATAATTAAACATATATACATAATAAACAAAATCATCGCAATCATATGTACAACTGTACTTCATAGAAGGTACCAAAATTACAGATTTTTATTTTATTTCAGTTGTTTTATTTTATTTTGAATTTATTTTTTCATTTCATAATATCATCCTTTTATTAATTAACTTTTTATACTCTAAAATGGGGGCCTCAGCACGGGTAAAGCACCCAATGAGGCCCACATTATCAAATAATGTTTCATCAAATAAATTAACCCTGCTAGATGATGAATAAAACAGTTTTAAAGTTTACGTATATTTTAATGTTGATGTTGACGCATATGTACCTCCTTTCCTCTCAACTGTATGTACCTCTCTTTAACATATGTTCCTGCATTTCTCCGCCAAATTACCTGTCCCTGCCTGACAGTATGAAGTACCTACATTCAGTGACATTGCAACAATTTATTAACATATCTATATATGTGACCAGTCAGTTAAGAAAACCGATGCTGTGAACATGTTTATTTATTGCGTTTAATTCGAGTCTATTACGAAAGCTTCTGTCGTGATGACCAAGCAGTGCCCATAATATCGAACGAAAAGACCGAGGGTAAGTCAGAATCCTTTCCAATTCTAACTGTTAACAAATATTGATTTATTGCCCACAACACAACCATAAACTGATTATTGACAAACCACAATATTGTACCTTCAGTTGATGTACTAAATTTATCAAAAAAATTGGACTATTGTTTTTCCCAAATGTTTAATCCGTCTCATGGGAGTATGAAGGTCTTAAGCGACGTCAAAGTAGAATAATTGTCACGATTAACATAGGTAACAATAGGTACTGTCTTGTTACATGAAAATAAATTAAATATGACATTTACACAGCATTGAATTAACAATTTTAAGTAAACACATTAAATCGAATATGAATTAATACTTAAGTTGTAATTTTTTGATTTATTAAAAAGATCGGCATGTTAAATTTTATGTATGATCGACAAAAGCGTTCTCTCACCCTATAAATGAGGATTTTATGTCACATTTGTGACATAAATGTGTCCTATCTACCATTGAGTCTTCTAATGGTATTATGATGACAATTTTTGTTGTTTATTTTGTATTGATTAATTTATGGGTTCCCGGGATCATGGGATGAGGTTTGTCTAGATCTTGAAAGCTAATGCATTTTCCCATCCACCGCGTGGCGGGCCGGATCGGGAAAGACTGGTCGAGGGAGACGTTCAGCTTCTCTAGCCAGACTCTCAGGACCCATCGCCTAGCACCTCACTGGGAGTGATGGATTCATACGTCCGTCAGATCCCCTATATCCTACCCAACCTTCATACCTTTTTTCCTTCCCAGAACTTAATTTCCCCAAAAAGAAACACCACACAGCATTCCCAAAGAATATACAGGCCTTGAGGGATCTTTTAAATCTACAATAAAGAAAGATACTTTTTTTTCTCTTTTTCAACCATTATTTGTATGGAAAACAGTATTTTTAAATGTCTACACTTTGTTAATCTGTACACTTTGTTTTCGTATCTGTCTGTTTGTAAATTTTGATAGCATTATCACTTTCATTTATAGATTTTCTTCCTGAATGTTTATATTTATAAAACATGCCTATTATAATTATAAAAAGTAAAGAAATGTCGATGTATTTCCTAGAATTCACCACCTCAAAACTTTACTCCACATCATTCAACAACCCCGAACAACGCCGGGTAGACGTCAGCTAGTTGTTAATAAAGTGTGTATTTCAATCGATAATCGTATTAAAATTAACATTGTGACATAACGTCGCGCCATGTAAGAATCATACGAGCAGTGTTGCATGTATTCATAATAATTGCCGACACACTCAAGCCAGAACTAGAGCAACACTGAACGCTTTATTCTCTACTCGCTAGTGCTTTATTTACAGTGGTAAACCGGTTTATTTCTGTTCTATCAGATTAATTATTAATTTATTGTGCAAATAAACTACTGTAGACGTTGTTGTGGCTTTGCGACGTGGGTCAATAATCATTGGTCTCTTAGGCATCAGATTGTCGTTGGAAAGTGAACCCGAGATGGCTAAGTTTATATTCTAGTAATGGTAAAACATTTTGAAAATCAGTAAATTTGCGGTAAAAAAATAATACTGATGCATCATCAGCACTGTGTGCTACAGGTCAGAACCACTCGGATTCGTTAGTATAGGTAGATATTGCTGCGAATGTTACAATACTGTACTAAAACAGATGAATTTCTTGCATACAGCATGTTTCAAACTTGGGATTGATCTTCAGAAAAAAACATCTACTGAAATTAAGAAAAGTTATTTTTTATTATAATAAGAATGACACTTCGTACTACTACTACATATTGGAATATAAAATTTTGACGATCGTATTCGCACCTTCCTTTTTTGTTTATAACAGAAAGCTTAAACAAGACTAAAAAGTGTTTCTTATTATTGCTTTGAAGGGTATCGCTGCCGAAAGCCTATTCAGCTAGGTTAGGTTATAACCGGATTACCACGTTGGGCGGTATTATAACCAGATTTCAAGGTGAAGGGCACGTTGCGCGCCATTATAACGGGATTTAATCCCACAATAGGAAACATGATGATAAAAAGTGTAGTAATAAAAGAGTCATGAATTACAACATATTATTTATTTCTACAGCGTACAAAACCAGAGCAATCTAGAGATCTCTATAATTTTCATAATTGAATTTAATCTCAGGGCATGTGCGTCAGACCGAAGGCCTTGCGCATCGGACTTTTTAATAATAGGTAGCAATGTTAAATGGTGTGACTAGAAAAGTGAATAAGAATAAGTAACATGAGAAACGTGTGTGTGACAAAGTATTCTAACCTGTTATGAATAGTAGAGGGCGCCAAACATCATTTTACATGATGTTAAATTTAGTATAGAAAAGCAACGACCAGCCAAACGATTATAACATGTTGCGTCACTCTTCCCCAAAAGATCGATGTCTCGAAATGTTCGTCCAATGTCGTTTGTAGCGTTCGCTGCGTCTTCCGGGATTGCGTCTCCAGCCGGCGGAAGCCGTATAGGTACTGCCCGCTCGGGCTCGCTCGAGTTGCCGTCCCATCTCTTCTTGCCGGAGTCCGGTGTTTACACACTCCGAATAATCTTGAAATGTAGCGGGTAGAAAGGAACTGCTACAAGGTTAAGTTAGGTTAGATTAGGTTAGGTTAAGTTAGGTAAGGTTAGGTTAGGTTTGGTTAGGTTAGGTTAGGTTAGGTTAGGTTAGGTTAGGTTAGGTTAGGTTAGGTTAGGTTAGGTTAGGTTAGGTTAGGTTAGGTTAGGTTAGGTTAGGTTAGGTTAGGTTAGGTTAGGTTAGGTTCGGTTAGGTTAGGTTAATTTATATTAGGTTAGGTTACGTTAGGGTAGTTTAGGTTAGGTTAGGTAAGGTTAGGTTAGGTAAGGTTAGGTTAGGTAAGGTTAGGTTAGGTAAGGTTAGGTTAGGTATGGTTAGGTTAGGCTACATCAGTGCACTCAACCATAAATAAGTATATAAGTGCTGTTCGCTTCAACTGTTGCGCCACTTGTACTGCAGCGGTAAGTAAAAACACAGTGTGTCTCCCTTGAAACTCTCAAGGAAGAAACTGTGTTTTTACATACCGCTTCACTATCACGGTCACGTGGAATCCGGTGTGGCGTCTTCTAAATAAAACAAAATTAATAAATTGATAAACTATTTAAGTATTGAATATGTTTTTTTTTAATTCAACTTCTCGGAGTATGTGGAATGTGCGATTATTCCATTCGTACCATTTTATTGCAGTGCATGGCAAGAAAATAAATTAATACAGTTTAGTGAACACCGTCAAAAGTCAAACTAATTTTAGTTAGATTTAAGAATATTCATATTATTAAGCATTGGTACGTTAATAAAGGTCCCGCATCCTGACAAATCCCTTGTCACCATCGCAGAATCATTTACATTATTTACCGTCTCAGTCGGCATTTAATTCTTGCGGCCGCCCAGCACAGATTTATCTCCGTGTTACTGGGAGATTTACAGTATAGTTGTACCTAACCAGCGCTTTTATGCCAGCCTGGTAGATGGAAAAAAATAATTAACATTTTTAAAATCGAGAAGACTTGTCCGATGTCAAACCGGATTTTTTTCTTGTTGGCCAGAAATAGATCAAGATCTACGCAAATGGTATTAAATTTTACTATAATTTATTTGTCAAGAGTTCCGACTTCCAGGAGTTGTTGGGAATGTGGCATCCTCAATTAGGAGATTTTTGTAGGGAGGTAGAAAGTTGGCAGTTAAAAATATGCCGGGACAGTAGTTCTGTGGTATTCATCATAGCTAGATTTATATAGATTGTACTTTTTGATGTGAAACGTCTTTGGCGGACTAAGGGGGTATAACCTACTCTTGCGTAGCAAGCGTGGCAAGACAGGATGACGCTCTTGCACGGAAACGGGACGATGCTCGACTCGTCGGCTTTTTTCGCCCTGCCGCCGTACGGTCTATTTGATTCTACTGTCACTAGAATTGGCAATGGAACTATTTTGAATATAATGTTTTTTTTAATTTATGATATTTTTCTTTGTATATTGTAATAATTAAATACGAATGGTTGAGTATCAAAAATTTAAAGACTTGCTTACTTAAATTTTCAATACCTACAATAAAATCAACTTACCAGGCATCTCGTGACGTTTATTTTTTTAAGTTACACGATTCAGCAGAAAATCTCTGACAGTCTGTTACTTTATAACATTAACTCACTAATATTAACATTTTGAAATATGTCGTTAAAGGGGATGCTGTATAGATGGTTTTTTAAAGCAAAGAAATAAGGTGATGTGCTGGGAAGGAAACAGTGTAAGAGGTGTGTAGAAATCTAAGGGTAAGTGTGATCTCACTGAAGTGCAACTGTGGTCGAGAGAGCCTATCTGAAGGGGTCAAAGGGTTTCCCTCAACCGGCCTCTTCCGATGCGGCTCGCCAACTCATCTGGAGGGGAGACGCATTCGTCTCCAAAATCAGGATAAACTTTACTCCATTAACCCATGCACACTTGCTAAGTGACCAAACGAAGCGAACCACTTGAATTGTTCACTTGGCAGCCATAACAATACTCGCCATTGAACTCGTGAGACTATGGTGTCCTCAATTTGGGGATGGTGTGAGGCCAAGTTAAAAGAAGGTTGAGGAAAAGTTAGAGTGATGGAAAGAAGAGATTAGAGAGAGGGAAACATAGAGAAAATCAAAGGGAATGAAAAAGTTTGTTAAGTATCTACGAAAGGTGGTAATTCGGATGTGCTCACAAAACAAAACAACCATTTTACGGAAACTTTTTGACTGTCGAATGAGATGAAAGCGTTATTTAATATTTTTAAGCCCTTTGAAATCGTATCAAACAAAATGTATTAAATATTTTTTATTTTTATTTTATAAAGGTCTAACTATTTACAACACACATGGGATTAAAAATATTACGTATAAAATACGAAAACAGTTTAATTATTAAATATTATTAATTAAACTTTTTGATTTCGGATGCAATGTTAATATACACGTAATATTCTAAAATTCAAAAACACAGAATTCCTAGTTTCAGTAGAAATTTATGCCGCCTTTCTTATAACAGTTGGTGGTGTAATAATGAGCATAATTGGTTTTCAAGCAGTTGCTCAGGGTTCGAATCTCGGCCGTAGTAATTAAAAAAATATTTTCTATATATATTTTGTAATTTGAAATTTTCACGGCCAAATGTATTTTTGGGGTATAATGCAGTGTTTCGCTTCCTCCTTCTCTGAGAGCGTTCTTTAGGGCGGAAGTGTAATCAATAAATCATTACGCATCTACCCTGATGTATGATGTATGAAACGTTAGCTTAAGAAAGAGGTAGCGAAACACAGCATAATATCCCAAAAATAAATAACGAAAAATATAATTTACATTAATAATAAAATTTGTAAAAATATATAGACAATTTTCCTTCTTTTTCACAAATTTTAAATTTAGTTTCCCAAATTAACATTATATTTGGTAACTGGAAACAAATGCCAACTATAGATATTCACTTTGATAAACCTACCTAAAACAAAATGAATTTAAAAAATTTAATATATTGTTGTGGAACTCTCAGCAATGCTCTCTTTAGAGTATTATGTGCTTTACAATGTTTAGTGTTCTTTTTTTAGAACTAGTGATACGATTTAAAAGATTAGACAAATCTGCAAATCTTCTTCAGCAGACTTCAGACTTAATGAATACCCAGTCGAATAAATCCAAGACGGATTAAATCAGGTGACCGTGATTCCCATAATTGAACTTCTTCACGTTCGGTACCGGAAAAACGGAGGTTGAGATAAACGAGAACAATTAAAGCCTTTTATGGGGGTAATTGGAAAAATCTCTGTTACTCTCTTGTTTTTATTTTATTATTTACTAGCTAGCTTTACTACTTACCGGCGTTGCTCGGGGACTTCTAAATTATTTTAGTAAAGTTTTGATGTTTTGCATTCTAGAGTACCTGACAACTTAGTGCATTTTAAGGTGGAAATAATATGTTTGTATTGTAATAAGTGTTTGTTTCATTTGATCTTGCCATGTCTTCCTGGGTCATCTTTGACCTATTCAGACATTCACTTCCAAGTCATACATTCTTCTTACTCACAAATAATTATTTGATTCATGTCTTCCTCGGGTATCCCGACTTATTCTACCATTCACTGCATATAGTATTGTGAAATCCACATGATTACGGTTAAAAAACCTACCAGTTTTACAACGTAGCTCATTCCAATTTTCTAGCATTATATTCAATCATACTCTCTAAAAACTCCTGGCACTTATAAGAATACTTCGAATTTTTCAGCGAAATTGGATGAATGATATAGAAACGCGTACGGGACAAACAAAAAACATAAATTTATAGATAATTATTTTTTTGGTAAACTAATGTTTAAGACAAGATTTTTTTATGCATAGAGCACAAAAAGCAATAATTATTCGCCTGAAACACTCATCCACATTGAAAAATCTCCTGATAAAAGATACATGTCCCGTTGGCGTCATGTATCTTTTATCAGGCGATTTTTCAATGTGGATGAGTGTTTCAGGCTAATAATTATTGCTTCTAAAATAATTGATAAATTTATAGATTAAAACTAACTTAACACCTTCTTATATGGTAGAATTAATAACAAACAAGATTAAATTGAAGTACTATATCCGTAATAATATCAAGAATCAACAGCGCAGAGAGTAAATTTTGAAGCTTTAGAAAACCTTAGAATACCAAGAACATAATACTCAAATTAAGGCAAAAATTTAATCGATCAATACTTTCAGAATCATTATACAAAAGGTAAATTTAATTGATTATCTTTTTAGAATCTTTTCAAATACTTTTGTTCACATTTAGTTTTAAAAAAATGCGTATGTATTTGTGATAGTGATTGGCTCTTAAGTAGGCATTGTTTTTTAATTTTATTTTTTATTTTTACTTAAAATTGTGCTCCGTAGCTCCTACTAATAGAAGAGTATTACAAACATTAAAAAATTTATGCTTACGAGATGACGTGTAAACAATATATTACATCTATTTTATTTTCCCTTTTGTTTTTGGTAATGAATTAATGCTAATCTTGGAAGCGGAAATTAATCCACTTCCGATCAAGCTCAAACTCGGCAGATAGACTGCATCATTGAGGTGATTTTTCACAAAAACGGCGCTCTACAAATTATCCAATTATTATTATTATTATTATTAGATTACAATGCATTCTCTCATTTTAGTGGCAATGGTAGATATATTATTTAAATTTAGGTCCCAATGGTGGAGTGGATAAAGGTGTTCCCGGTAAGACGGAAATCCTGAGTTCGATTCCCAGATCTGTCTTTATTAGTATTGTCTTCTATATTATATATATATATAAAATCTGTTTGTTTTTGTTTAGTTATGAAAAACAATGCAATACTTCTAAAACTTATTTTTATAGTATTAAGGCATAACCCACAAAAAACAGCAAGACTTTTAGCTTCGTTGACATCTGTCGGTAGCTCATTAAAAAACTTAAATCCTTTAAAATATAGATTATTAAGGTTCCCGACAAATTTGTTTTTGGAATAGTAAAATCTCCACAGTTTCTCGTGAGGTAGCCATGTATTACGAAATTAAAATTTACATACTTAAACATGTATTTCGGGAGCACGTTATTTTTTAGCTTAAATAAGGGTATTTATTGTAAATATTTTGCATTCAATAATAGTCGCGTGCCTCTATTTTGAATTATTTGCAAATATAGTAACTGAATTATCCAATATAGTAACCAAAATTAAGCACACCGTGATACTGTGCTACGGGTATGTGCCTAGTCTAGTACTCGATAATCATAGATGAACTTTTTTACAAAAATATTAACATTTTTTAAATATTAATATTAAGATTTTTTCTCTTGAAACAAGGTTTGCATAATGGTTCCCTTCATTACCAGTCAAACAAGAAGACAGTTCAATCAATAGTACATACCCAACTATCTTTTAAAACGTCACACTTTAGATATAAAAAAATTGCTTGCCTATTAAGTTTTACTGTCAAACTCTTACTCCAAATAAACGCCTTATACTTTACCGAGTGGATTTACGCAAATAAATATTGAAAACACCATTTGTATGTATACCAAAAACCAAAATAACACGTTCGTTAAGTGTCCCATAAACGCTTACTCTACAATTTCTGTCAGTCCGAAAACATTTTTTAATTTGGTTTCTTATCAGCATACAGAGTACGTACGATATAGGCAATTTAATGCGTAGGAAACGCCGGCTGTGATAGGTCGGCGGGGCGTGACGTCACAGGAAGGCGGCTGCCATGGCGACATCAGCTTCCGGATACGGAAGAGAAATCCCCGTCCGGAAGAAGAAAACTCAACTAAAAAGCGCGGGAATTTGTAAAAGTTGTCAAATATTTAATCCATTATGATTTTTTTTAGTTTTATCGTGTTAAACCCTTTTTATTGTTTCGCCATTGAAAAATGTTATTTTAACAAAGTTTTACAACTGGATTGTAAGTTTTTATTAACTTTTCTAACGGTGGTATTTTTTCGCATTAAAAAAATAATCACGAATGTTTCAATATCTCTGTTCTCATCGATCATGTTATATTTTACGTAATAAAGTTTTGTTATCTTTTACGTAATAAGCTTTTGTTATTTTCTGTTCTGAAACTGCTATAAAAAATTACATTAAAAACATATTCATTGTAAAAAAATGTTGGTAAGAAGATTAGATTGAAAAAAAAATACGTCTATGATCTTGTGAATAAAAACAACATACTATCTTGGTTTTTCAATAAATAAAAAAATATTACTAAATTATTCAGTAATGTGAAAGATTTTTGCAATGTAATGGAATCTTCTTAGCTTTGGGGAATCATTTATATTTCTGGTTTGTGTCCATAATCTTATCAAAAAATTTTAGATCTGATTTCGTTTTTGTGATTGCCATAATTGATTTCCACGACGCTTAATGAATACATTTATTCTTGATATTGTATTTGATGATGATTGTAATCGACAAACTTTCTTTTAAATGTAATTTAATCGATCGCTGCTGAAATAATTTTGAAAATGTATGACAGACGAAATTTTCCCCTACCCTCATTAAAATCTTCATCGTTTGGGTAAGGACAGGATGATGGTATGAGACAGGGAGAGAGACATATCGAATTCGAATCAATCGAAGTAAATCGTATTCCAAACGAGAACTACTAAATCTTTAAAAACATTTCGACTACTAACTTATTGGAATTAATTAAAAACATTTCGAATGATTCAATCTTTAAATTTGAGACAATGCTGGGATATATCGTCTACCATGAAATTTCAATTGAAAATAAATACAAACTGTTTTCTTATCTCACATAGATATGGATATACACTATTTTGCTGTGAGTATCGCACGAGAATTTCAGACGCTCTCAACCCTCCGAATCAAGTGAAACTATTGCATCGCCAATTGGGGTATTTTTTGAAGCAGAAGGTAGTTGTGGAGTAGAAAAAGACGAGGAAGAGTTTAAACCACGTTTCGATTCTAAATGGCGTTATTTCACCGGGCTATACTGAAAGTGTCTATGACTATGGAAAGTGTCCAATATATACTTTACATAACACTAATCAGTAACATAAAATTTACTTGCGCACGTTGTGAGTTTAGTCTGCTACCTCCGGGTTAGTAGCAAAGTATAGTAAACACTCTACCACACAGACCGTTTCTTTTATCTATGTACTTAAAGTAACTAAAACATTATACATAATGTGCTCACTGGTTAACAAAGTTACTTTGTTTGGTAAAAATGATGATAAAATTAATAATCGTCTTGTGGTTCATAAATGCACCCTACATTTTTTTTTAAATTACATACGGAAGTTTTCGAACGACCATAATAAAATCTAAGTTATGTTGGGTTAGGTTTGTCTAATACTTACACACAATAATGCATCCCCATACTTAGCATAGTCCACCAGAGCCATCTATGTGGAGTTATAAATTTTTTAATGTTTGCTAAAATTAGTGTCGATACGGGATTGATCAATGTTAGTTTTTTTCAATTTTAAGCTGCTTGTTGAACATGTTACCAAATTATAATTTAAGCTTGCAAAACCATGTCGAAAAATTATAGATTTCGTTTGCAAAACCCTGTCGACAAATTATATAGAATAAAGAAAAACCAAAAAATAAAAATTATAAACCATGCTTGCAAAACCCTACCGACAAATTATAAATTCTGCTTGCAAAACCCTATCGACAAAATGATGTAATACCAGAATATGCCTATATTTTACTCGTACACTGTCACGCAAAAGTGTGACTACGTATTTTAATGAACGTTCACAAATTCTTGGAATTCGTCAAACATTTTAATTGGGCCTGTATTTACTTAAGCATTCAAGGATTTCAACCCTGTTAGAAAATAAATGAAATATAAAATTAAACATGTTGAAAGTAATTAGTAACGGGTATATAAGATGGAAAACCCATTAAACACATTAGCGCATTAGCATACGTCTCTGGGACTACGTCACTATAAAACCCTTCGAATAATGACAGTGATTATTATTATTTCAAAGCCTTCGCAGGGGAATCCCCAAAGGTTGTGCTACGTCACGTAGGCAAGAAGAATGCCGGAGAAGCCTTAAACGAGGCTGGATGAACCAATATGGAAATGAAGCATCGATGAGAGATTTCTTAGGGAAATGAGATGAGGATTTTGTAACTAAGCTAAGTATAAGTAAATCATATTGAAGAGTCCCTGCCTTGTGTAGTGGTGAACTAGATGGTTAAAAAAAGCTTTTTTTTAAACTTTTTTTTCGGTTGGCGTTTGGATGGAAATTCAAATAAGTAAATGTTTATTGTAGAAATTAAATATAAAGTATAAGGGTTTAAGCTTATAGATACATATTTTTTTTATAGTTAACCCAATAAAAAAAATATTTATATAAAGAAAGATTTGATTTGTATTAAAATGTATGGTTTTATTCAGAGAATGATTAAATTTTGCACACTTAAATACCACCCCCAAAGCAGATTTTTTGATATTTCTTTGGCATTTAAAACAATAACGTTGCGTAAATAAAAGTTAATAAAATATCTTGATGTAATTTATTAATTTAAAAAAATAGAATACTTGTTTTGTGTGTCAGGGCAAAGCAAACAAATTACTAATCTGAATGTAAAATATTTTAAAGAACACTTTAATCTTTAGTATTTTTTTATTACTTTGTGAATTTAAGAATTCAGGAAAACGGCTCCAGGAAACCTTTACAAATTTTCAAACAGAATTTACCGCCCTTACCAAAATATTGAAAGATATAATATATTCACTTAGAAGAAATATAGAAAATCCCACGAGCTTAACCTACGCACAGCCTTCAAATTATATCGGTGGTTCCAGCTGATATCCCGGAACGGAAAAGTTTTCTAAAAATTAGCTGAAAACTTTGCCACTATAATATACAGGAATGAATTCGTAATACCAATTCCGTTTTTCAGCAAATATTATTTCGTGATGTTATTTAGGTTATCTACAACGGCCACAGTTTATAACTTAGGAAAGTCTAAAGTCTGGAATTTAAAGTTTTAAAGAAGAACATGAATATGAGTTCCTGTTTTGAATACATTTGTTACAATATGTTAATTTAACGAGATACACAATTGTAGAATCAGTTCTAGGTAATAATTTTTCTGGTTACAATGTTCCCTCTAAAAATGTTCCAAGTAAAAATATCTCAAGTTAAAATATTTCTAGTAATAATGTTCCTTGCAAAAATGTTTCCAATTAGAAACGGGTAAAATGTCAAACACAGTCAGCAGATTCAGCATCAATTTCAATATTATTCAAAGTATGATTGTTGCTTGTCACTTCTCACAAGAACTTCAGTTTGTAACCAAGGTCATATGCTCAAAAGCTGAACCTTAAGCAGCATATTCATTTCCTAACCTATGTATCTAACATAACCTAACCTAATCTTATTTTTTGCTATTTGTGTTATTTCCACTGTGCCACCATTAACTATGAATATTTTAGAAGGGAACATTTTTCCCAAGGTAATTTTAGCACGGAATATTGGAACTGTGGATATTTTTACTGGGGATATTTTAATAGGGAACATTATTACAGGCCACGGCAGATTCATTTTGTTACCTGTAGCATGAGAAGGAATTGTTTTTTCGAATGATTAGTGGTTAGAGGTTAGATAGTCAAATGTACCTGTATCGAGCTTTCAGCGTTTATCTTTTCTTCATCATTTAATCCCCACTTCACTAAGATTCACATTATCAAAATCTACAGCCCTTTCCTTAACCCACCCCCTTCTAACCTAACTTAACTTAACCCAACCGGGTGGTAATGTAGTTTCCCTGGCTAAACAGTGTCTGTAATAAATCTGTCTATGTCTACCCCTGACTCCTGATCTTTTCAAGACCCTCATTAACAAATCTCTTCCTACAGCTCCTGCCTTAACCCTCATAATAATTATAACAACCCAATTTTTTTTTCCAAAAAATATTTGTAAAGATTATTTGTTACACAATAATATGCTGTACACAGAAAAGTGAGAATCCTTTAATTTTTTTAATGTTTAATTTATTTAATTTATCTGCGAGAATAATTAGGATGCAGGCAAATTCTAAAGGTTATTTTTTGTGTTGATTTTGTAATTGTAATCATTTTTTATGTGACACCTGCCAAGAGCCCCCCTGTCTGTACAATGTAAAAGCAGTGGAGCTATGTCACCATCCGATTGAGCAACGTTGGGAAGTTTAAGGTTAGGGCTGTAGGAAAGGATTAATTAATACAAGTCTTAAAGAGGCTCGGATCATATGAAAGAGGAAAAACAGATGCTGGCAGCTCGTTTTATATAGGAGCCGTCTTACACAAACACGAGTCTAAGAAGCAGCTCGTTATTAAGAAGCCAAAATTAACGGTGAACGGGTGTTCGGCTCGTGTACGTCGAGTTTCACGCATGTGCGCCGGTGCAACGGGGATCAAAGCTGCTAGCTTCTTGAGCAGGCTCTATTAAAATACCCGTAGAATAGACTCAGAATGCTCATATTGCATTAGAGATGGCAATCGGTCTGTTAAATATGTATTGTCAGTCAGATCGACCGCCCTCCTTTGCACGTATCAAGTAGGTTTATCAAGTATTGTGGGGCTCCACTCAGAGGTGGCTCTCAAATTCAATTGTAACTATCTGCATGTGTGTTTTGCATCCAAAAAATAATAGGGTGGCGATTTGCTCGTGTATATTTAGATGCATTCTTGTTAGGTGTCATAGAACACCTTTAAACCTTATTTCAAAGTGATTCAAATGAAATTCTCGAACTACGAGTCTTGAGCTACATTATACATGACAACTAACTCTATTCTGTGTTCATACCACCATTTCCAGAAACTCTGTGGGCAAATTTGCATCCAATATCCATTCAGCGCATGCTGTGGGCAAGCCTGGCTCATCTGGCTCGGTTGCATTGGTATTCCAAACTCATCCTTTGGGGTGGCTTTTGAATAGGAGGGGTGGTCATTGAGAGCTTTCAGGTTATTTTTCAAAGTATGATATTTTTTATTGAGTTTCATTCAAGAATATCCATATTCATTTCGAACGACCGTATCCAGATAGTCATTTATTAAATATCGGGTAAACTTGAAATTCTGGTTATGTTTGATTTTCAACATAATTAACCCTAGATAACTAAACTGTTTTCATTGTTTCATTGTAACTACACTTTTTTCGAGTGGACTACGCAATAAAACACTAAAATAAATCAAAAATATTTAATTGAGATGGGAACTTGTTACGTGGCACAAAAGTAAGGGTTATAATTAACAAATTAATATCAAAATATCAATCTACAGAGTGACCACACATGTCAACATTATGTGGACCACAAATAGCCTTTCTACATCTGGTGCAACGGTGTTTGGTCATCCTCCGGGCCTTGGATGGACACAGGTAGCAAATTTTAGGCACGTTAGATGTAGATGGAAACGGAACTTCTATTGTAGAAGATTCGCCAACATTAACAATAAATATTAGAATATATGAAATAGAATACGTACCATGAAAATAAAAATTGTTGTTATAACTAAAGTTTCGTCCAGCGGATGACGAGATGGCCATAGAGCACGTCCTAGTATGCGTGTGGCCGCAATCGCGTCACGTGCTGCACTGTTTACTCAAATTAGGAAGGTAATGAAAGACTCAAGGTCGGGGAGCGGGGGGAAGTAGGTGATTTCGAATTTCGCCGAGTAGCGCGTCGTCGCCTCGACGAGCGATTAGTTATCTAGGGTTAAATAAAAAGGGCGTTACTAATAAGCTTGTTTTGAATTTTACACAACTGATACATCCATGAATGTGGGCTAAATGGTTATTTATAATTTTATTAGTAAAAGACTATATTTGTACGCATCTTACGGTATAAAATTTCAAGATTAGGAAGAACCTTATTTTATAAATTTCTACCGGGAATTCAAAAAATACCTACTCGATTACTTTCCCGGAGGTTAATTTAACTAACTTATTTATTATTTTCGAACAATCTTACTGACGGCCGCTGTGGTCGAAGGGTGAGGTTCTCTAAAAATCCGAAGGTCACGGCTTCAAATCGGATGCAAATTAGTTTTATTTCATGAATCTATAGTATACTTGTGGCACTTTTCAGAGTGGAAGATTCTCTCAGTATCGCCCTGGTGTAATTCAGAATTGAAAGTTTTCTTGAAATGGCTTTAGCCGTGTTTGGTGACCAGATCTGAATAGCCAGGTGCTTTCCCACCATCCTTTTTACTATCTCCATCCCGTCCCCACTACCCTCAGCTTCACAACGTACTCTAATTGGGGATGATAGTCTCACTGACTCCAGATGATTGGGAGCAGTTGGAACTGTTGTGCGGTATTCACATAAAAAAATAATTGTGAACCGTGTAAGTTTACGGACACTGAGGAACACACACACACACATAATTACCGTGATCTTATGCTATTTCAGACAACGTTACAGTGTCCATCCGTGTAAATCTGCCATGATTATGGACACCATGGCTTAAGGAGTAAGGGCGACACAGTATAATACCCCAAAAATTAATCGCGCTTATACTTTTGGCCTTGAAAATCTTAAACCATATCCCACATAGATGATTGCCAAAGTTGCTAAAAGATCATTATAAATTGAATTCTTTGATTACCAATATTTTATAGTGTATAACTTAAATTATCAAATTAATCACATCCGTACTAGATATTTGCTACGTCTGCTTATTTAAGAAACATGTATTTAATTTTATTGGTTATTTTGTTCCCAAATTCTATGAATCACATAAATATTGATTCCTAGAATTAAAAAAAAATTAAAGTCAACACTATTAAAAGATTATTGATTTTACTGAAGCAAAAACTAACAATTCACAAAACTTTGAAGTTCTTCTTCATATCACAAGTCTCAAAGCTGATAAAATATCAAAAGTTCCTTTTCACACTTCTTCCCATTAATCCATTCGGTTCTAGACCAAACACAAACACAATATCCAATAACAACCGCTCTGCGTGTTATGTTTTCAATGAAAATATGAAATGGTTCTTGTGTGTGATGGCCAATTTTGTCACAACGTCTTTTACAATATGTTATGTACATATTTATTACTGTAAGAAATATTTATTTCTTTATTCAATACATTTACGTTGGTGATGGTATCTGTCTCATTAGGAACTCCTTTGTTGAGAGCAGGCTTAGTTTATAACGTAAGCAGTTTACAACAAAAATAAAATAACAATACAGTATTACATTTAATTAAAATTTAAAAAAAAATCAGCATCTTACGATAGAAATATATAGGTACATATAAGTAGGTCATAATGAAATCTTTGAAGATTGATCTGTCTTGGCTGAGAATTCAAGACATGCTCTCTGATTTATATTTCAAATAATGTGTCTTCTGTCTAATGGCCAGTAGTAGTACATTGGATAGCTTTGTTGCAAAGTATATAAAATTTTCTTTAGCCAAAAGCTGTTTTGGAGAAAGGGATGAGTTAGAAATGATGCCCTTTAATTCTAGTATCACGGGCAGTCAAAAACAAAAACATTACTGTAGTTGAAGAGGTGTGCATGTATGTTTTTGGCATAAAATCAAAACACAGATCAAGATCGGCGGTTTTAGAATAATCTTTATATTTAGTTTCTGAACTTTAAAGATCGAATCAATGGCGGTAGCGTTTATAATATACCTTACTCGATTAAAGATTGGTTGTTGGTATTATTGTTAAAAACTTTCTGAACAAAAATGAAAACGTTATATAAAATTCTATGAAGAAATAGAATTATCTTGTCTGATAGTGTTGACTATTTTCGGGAGAAATTCTTCGGAATGCGGCTTCATAAAATCGTCATTGATCACACTTCCAGCTACTAGGAATTGTGTCTAAGTCACTAAAATACGTATACCACGAAGATAAATCCTGTTTTTAGAGATCTATCATATTACAAATATTTAACTCAGACCAAGTCCGTATATCTCTGGCTTCAATATAGCCTTCGCAAGACTTCGTCCCTATTTCGTATTCAGAAACACCATCACACTGCCGCTGTCCTACTTTACAAGATGCCGTCCGCCAACAGTAAATGGGTGACGATGAGAATGCACCATAATTATTATTATGCTACGAGAATGTCAATAAAAACATTATTGTGGTCTTAGTTCATGATTAAATTTCTATATACGAATAGTTTGAAACTCGCAAGTTACTGCAGCTCGTTCTAGAGTTCAACAATTCCCCTTTAGAATGATTTGTCAGCCTCTATGACCTCTTTGTTTATTAATTTCAAGTTTTATCTGTATAGGAAAAGATTACAAATTTGAGGTAAAACATAAAAAGGTCATGAGTGGAGTTTAACTGTGAAATGCGTCAAAAAATATTTGCTAAACTGTCCGTAAGTGACGTCGAAATTGTCGATAGTTAATGCAAAATCGTTGAGTGACTCTGTTGATTAGCGAGTTCTGATAGGCAGAAGTCCTTGCTTTCGGAGCACAAAATTGCATGGGATTTTCCATGAATGTACTTACTAGGCACCTTTTCACCATAGGTGAGCTAATTTTTATTTTATTTTTTTATTATTTTTATTCATAAATTCACGCCCGGCTGGTCTTTTACATGTTATTTTCTTATTTTTTACAAAGAATACAACAAAATCAAAAAGAAAACAAAATCAAAAAACAAAATTAATAATAAAATAGAAGACATAATAAAACACAACCTCTTAAACAGAAACAATGTCATAACGAAATAAAGTGGAAACAAGACACTCCACCATGCAAGATGGAAAAATATAATGGTTAAATTATATTGTATTTGATATTCTTTTTTCTGTAATAAATTGGGTAATGACTTGTGCTACATAAGCACCAGAGACTAACTTTAAAATATTTTGGTCAAAAATATTTTTTGGCGGGCTTCTAAGGTATTGAATTCAAGCATTGCTGTTAAGAACAAGGAATTTATACTCCCTATCTCAACATAGGTATCTTTAATACACATTTTTTCTTCTCCTCAAAAAGACCCTCCATACAGCATTTTCAAAGATAACATAGGCCCTGAAGGTATTATGTTCCTCAGGACCTCCTGTGAAAAAAATTGTCCCAGTCAATCAAACAACAAATGTTTGCGACGTTTTAAACTTATTGCATATCGTGGCGCAGATAAAATAAACAGACAGGAGATATGGCATGGAAACGTGCCAACTGTCACTAATCTACGGCCAAACTATACGGACTATCAAAACCGTAAAGCTAATGAAAGTCACTCACGTAGAAATAAAAGCGAAGCGCCGCTGTACTTACGTGCGATTTTCCGTAGTATGAGTTAAAGATGTTGGCGACACTTTTGCGCACATACTAATAGTGATTCATATTCTACCTGTTTTTATTATCTCTGATGATCATCAAATCGAAAAATGTAATTTGTATTTGATAATTATCTAATATGATCGAGGTCGAAATACACGACTTAAAATACTATTTTCAGGCGGAATAATAATCTTTATTTTTCGGAATAACTTTATTGAGTAAAACCTCAAATTGTAATATTTAAATATTGAAGACAATATTAGTGATTTCTAAACGAAAATCTGAAACAGAAAAATCAGAAAAGGAAACGGTCACATCTGGGACTCGAACCCAGGACCCCTGTCTTTCCGGGACAGTGCTCTACCAACTGCGCTAATGGGACCCTATAGGGTCCTAATAGGGTCCCATTAGCGCAGTTGGTAGAGCACTGTCCCGGAAAGACAGGGGTCCTGGGTTCGAGTCCCAGATGTGACCGTTTCCTTTTCTGATTTTTCTGTTTCAGATTTTCGTTTAGAAATCACTAATATTGTCTTCAATATTTAAATAATAATCATTTAAAACATAAAATATTCAATTTTGTTACTATAAACTGTCTATGAACAAATTTGCAAGGTGTATTTTTAATTGTAGTAGCTAACTCTGATCTTCATGGAACCGTTCATAAGATATTGTAAAGAATACAGAATGACTCACAAGTTTGAAGAACATCCTACGTTTAACATTGTCATTCAGCGGATGTCATAATCTTGCAAAGACAATGGCCGTCTGATGTATTTTTAATGATCCCGCGATATACCGGTTTTAAAGACAGTCAATGGCCTTAAAAACTGGTCGTAAATGAGTACGTATCCAGGAACTTACCATACATTACGTTTAAAATAATTAAATGGTTATCTATGAGTAATTAATTACCTGCCTTACTTCGAACGTACAAGATGGGAAAAGAGTAAAAAACATGAAATGTTAAAATTTGTTCGATCATTTATTTGTTGTACAAAATATGTAGAATATTCATACTAATAACTAAAATAAATCTAGGAAGTACCTAGTATTGGTAGGCATTATTTGTATGTCAAAAGTGGCATTTAAAAAAAAACTAAATTTAAAGAAGAAAAAAAAAAATTATGTTTATACTTGTGAAACATTGTTAGAGATGGCGTCTCATTGAACATTTTCTAATATTTATACTAGTGAAACATTGTTAGAGATGGTGTCTCATTGAACATTTTCTAATATTTATACTAGTGAAACATTGTTAGAGATGGTCCCTCATTGAACATATTATATTTGTACTAGTGAAACATTGTTAGAGCTGGTGTCTCATTGAACATTTACTTATATTTATACTAGTGAAACATTGTTAGAGATGGCGTCTCATTGAACATTTTCTAATATTTATACTAGTGAAAAATTGTTAGAGATGGTGTCTCATTGAACATTTTCTAATATTTATACTAGTGAAACATTGTTAGAGATGGTCCCTCATTGAACATATTATATTTGTACTAGTGAAACATTGTTAGAGCTGGTGTCTCATTGAACATTTACTTATATTTATACTAGTGAAACATTGTTAGAGATGGCGTCTCATTGAACATTTTCTAATATTTATACTAGTGAAAAATTGTTAGAGATGGTGTCTCATTGAACATTTTCTAATATTTATACTAGTGAAACATTGTTAGAGATGGTCCCTCATTGAACATATTATATTTGTACTAGTGAAACATTGTTAGAGCTGGTGTCTCATTGAACATTTTCTAATATTTATACTAGTGAAACATTGTTAGAGATGGTGTCTCATTGAACATTTTCTAATATTTATACTAGTAAAACATTGTTAGAGATGGTCCCTCATTGAACATATTATATTTGTACTAGTGAAACATTGTTAGAGCTGGTGTCTCATTGAACATTAACTTATATTTATACTAGTGAAACATTGTTAGAGATGATGCCTTGACTTAACGAACCACTTTGGGTTACCTATTTCAGAGGTGTTGATTATCCCTTGAATGGTTCGAAATAGTTTCCTGTAAATTGAAATAATCTAAACATCGCCGTTTTTGTAAATAAATAACTCAGGTGCGCTATATAAAAACATATGTTATAGGTAACTCATTGGCATTTGAAATTGACACGATACGTTACATTGACTGACGCATGACGGGCAGATATCCGAAATAATATTATTTTGATATAAACATACTATAAAACCGTCATATTTCTAACATGATTTCTTTTCTAATGTTATTTTTTCTTTCGCAGGTAAGTTAATATCATTTAAATGAGATGAAGCCACACATCATTCATGATGCCAAATATGCTGCCGTAAAATTGTAAGTTTTTTTTTCTTACCCTACCGAAGACGTTGTTATTTCCATTCAGTTGGTAAGACTGTTAAATAATTTTGCCCATTTGATCTGTAAGTTACTTCTGTTTCTATTTACCAATATAAAATACTCATAATAATACAATCACCGAATAGATGTCACAGAAGAATTCCTTGCGTTAAGCATGTTAAAAACTTGTAATTCGGAAAATTTCAGCGATGTTGAAAAAACAACACACCCTAAAAATTATTAGAATAACTTTAAAAAAACTTAAGGACTTGTTAAATTCGAACAACTTACAGGCATATCATTAAAAAAAGCACATGTTGGAATGAATTTGTGCAAACCGATACAATTTGTTCGAACTATTTTGAAAAACCCGCCCCTAGTCCCCTCTTAACCCGAAGTAGTCATACGAAAAAATGCATAAGTTCATAAGCAAAAATCTCTTTATTCTGATGTTATTGTTCCTAGGTAATCATTTTGTTGTCCTTTTATCGCTAAAAACAACAAGTAGTCGTAAACAAGAAAAAGGCTGTTTTTCAGTGACGTTTTAAAAGGATATTTATTGGATTTATATTCATACTATGATCAACTCTAACTACGCGACCTACAACCATATCAATAAATGAAGTCAGACGCTATCAAAGGTAAATTTGTTGTTTGTTCTGAATTTTTAAAATTACTAAAGAAAATTGTTTTCGAAAAAGTGTTGAAATTCGGATAGCAAAACTAGTAAATTATATTAAATTGGTATTCATCCCATGAATTAAACTTTCTTTTCATTTGTCCTTTGACAAACAATGGGTAATATTTTTTTTAATTAGTATTCAAAATACGTATTTTGATAATGCAGGAACAGTCACTAGTACCTTAACGCAATCTCCATACAATTATAACGTTGACAATATCGATGTCAAGCCATAAATTTATGTTAAGTATTGCCAAGCATATTAATATGTAATTTATTTAAACAAGTATGTTTATTCCAGTGAAGGAAGAATTACCGAGGTTTCCTTTAAGCTTTTAAATTTCGTAATGCTTCCGATGTATTTTAAATATGCAATATATTTCTTACATTTTATTTCGTCGTAAAAATCAAATTTTATTTAAGAAACAAGATATAATTACCTTTCAGTTGTTTGTGTTTAAAAAAACATTTATATTTCAAAATAATAATATTTTAATATCACACATGAAAATGTCAACATAAAATTCATTTGTGAAATTTCGACTCGAAAAGTAGATAATTTTGAAAGATGTGGTAAAAAAACACATTTCTTTTAAGAAAACTGTGACTTATTTTTTATGCCGTTCGTACAATTAAAATATGTATAAATATTTATGTAACTTTCAACTGTCAAGAAAAAAATTATACATTTACACCAATTTTATGATGTGATACCTGGAATCAAGCATAAAAATTCGAGTTAATTTGAAAAAAAATATATATTATTTCCTTTCGAACGACGAAAAAATCACAGATCTCTCCATTATAGGAACAAAGATTTATGGACGATCCGGTCAACTTTTAAATTAGTCCTACTGTCACCAATAAGCCTAAACTTTTGTACGTGAAATGACTGAGGACTTAGTTAGCAGAGAATTTTTTCCACTTCGCTGCTAAACTAATGGATAGTTCATCTGACATATTATAAAACAAACCTATACACGAAAGATTTTACTCAAAATTTATAATTTTTTAAATTAGCTTCCTCAGGGCCTATGTCATCTGTGGGGATGCTGTGTCGAGGGGTTTTTAAGAAAAGTAAGGAGAGGAAGAGAACGAAGGAAAAAACATATTATGTTAGGAATTCGGAGATCAGTAAGTCCAGGAGTGACGGACATTTGAATTCATCACTTTCAGTGCAATGCAAGTTGATGGGTGGAAAGTGTCCTGGTGGAGACGTAAAAAGATATCCTTCAAGCAGTCACCTCAAGTCACCCCTGCTAAGTCACCAAACGTAACGAACCACATAGGTCAGGGTGTAGAGGTGTAGGTTATCCAATGAATTGTTCCCGGTGCGGCGATACCTATACCCGCCTCCCAAATTGTTCATTAAAACATAGTTAACTTAATAACTTGGCTTTGGTTTTTGCATTTTTTCATCAACTCCGTGCATCCTTTTCAGTGATATAAGCGTAATTCTTCCCAAGTTGATATTTGACAACTTGCTAATGACACAATATGATACGTTATGTTTCATTTTTCGTCCCACTAATTTTTTTCGTATTCTTAGAACAAGTTCGTATAACAATAAATTTATGATTGTTATCTATGTATAATTAAGCATTTGTAGAATAATACAATAACTTGAAGTCTAAAAATAAGACAAATTACCTTCAACGTGTTAAGTAGGTGGTTTATGCGAGTGCTGATTGCTTCAACGCTTGCGTGGGGCGATTTTAAATTATAGTACGAAAATTCAAAGAATCCTAATGTTTGAAGTGACACCTGATTGTTTCACGCCTACTAAGCCCAGAACAAGAGTTAAATACTAACATACTCGTACATTAAATCTGTACTTTATATACGTGAAGACGACAAGGGAAAACGAGGATTTCAATTCAAGATGTATTTGCGTAAATCGGAATCGAATGTTCAAAAGCTTTCAAAGCATTTTGTCGCTGGCCTAATTGTTAATTTTGTTTTGATGTGAATACCGCACAATATTCCCAACTGCTCCCAACCGTCTGGAGCCAGTGAAACTATGGCATCTCCTATTAGGGAATGTTGTGAGGCTAGATGTAGTGGGGAGGGGAAGAAGATGAAAAAATGGAAGTTAGGGGATTACTTGGCTATTCAGATCTGGTCACCAAACACGGCTAAAGCCATTTCAAGCAGCTTTTTAATTCTGATCGGTGGTCTTACACCACGGCGTTACTGAGAGTATTTTTCACTCTGGAACGTGCCGCAAGTATACTTCATATTATTTTAATGAGTACATTGTGAAATAACACAAAGTTAAAACCCGCGACCTTCGGCTTGCTAGTCGATAGCCTTACCCCTCGACCACGGATGTCGTCGTAATGCTTTTTTAAAAGAAACAAATTTTTATTTTTGTCTATTAGCCAATAGATGGCATTGTTACTTCATTTTATATGTGCATGATGCAGTCATCACTCAAAAGCTTTGTAGAACTTGCGATCTCTGGAGTGTAGAGTGATGAAAGTTTGTTTGATGTGGTTTAACTGTGAATGTGTGTACTTGTAATTTCAAATTCGTGGAATTTAAAAGAAGAGATTCGAAAACACTGTGAACCTATTATTATGGCGAACGGTGGATTCTTGGTGCAAGCGCATGAGTTTGTGCGCTGTGGTATTATATTAACGAGAAACGGGAAGGCTGGGAGGGATATTTGCATAAGGGTGCAAACAGGAAATTCAATTAACGAAGGACTGGATGCAGTACTCGGTAATAAAAGCTGTCAAAAGAAAGGAGGCTAGCAGAACAATGGATTTCTGAAAACTACCACTTGTGGTGGAGAGACAGAGGATGGATGATAGTAAGGACTTGTGAAGTGTAGATTTAATGTATTTTAAATGAGAAACGTTTGCATGGTAAAAAAATCTATCGTTTAAAACAAAATTGAAAAAACAGGATAAATCAAGGCCGGTGTAATACTAATACAAGGTGAAGAAAATAATTCATGAATTTGGTTAAGATTATAATAAATAATAAGGAGCAGGCAGACATTACAATAAATAACTTTAGTTAAAAATATTATGGCTTAAAAAACATGTATTCTACGTATTACAAGTTTTATTAAAAATAATTAGGTATACATAGATTTAAAAAAAAAAACATGATTAAAAAACGATTACAACCGTGAGAGATATAAACGCCCTGCGATTGGTCGGTGGGTTCTGACAGAACTTACACACCTTTATTAACAGGAAAACGAATAATTTTACCAAATTTTTAATAAATTAACAGTATTTGATTTCAGTAAGTTTTCTCCGTGTAGGACAGAGATAGGGAGCATGTATTGTCATCTTATCTATCTTTACCTAAATGAAATTTGCAATATTACGTAACTAAGCTGTTTAAAATGTCACTTCTCTTTGTTGATCCGACTCTTAACAAGAAAGTCAATGAAAAGGGTGGCGTGATGAGATTTTTCCTTGTCATAACTTGCAGAGCGATGGGCAACATGTGGCACGAATCTTGGGTAACGTCTTTTTGACTTGGTCCCGTCGGTACAAACTGTCGACGATGGATGACTTTTAAAGAATTAGATGAGAATACTGCGGAACTATTGGTATAAAAATATTAATGGACATGTTACTCGTATTAGAGATGAACTTACTGAAATATTTGTTTGTACCGAATTTCAAAATGGTCTCAAAAAGCTCCTATTCTTAGAGAAATTTCAGAGAATTCTAACTTCTAAAAATTTATTTATTTATTTATGGAATTTGCAAGGAAGCTTTCACTTCACTCTTTATCTTATTCATTCAATTAAACAATATTAACAATTATAGCACTAACTCCCACAGAATATACAAAAAGATTGACGTTTTGGAATTATTTTTGCATTTCTTGAATTTGTATTAATCCAATATCTTGCAATGTAGCGCAGACGATGGCAGCACCTGTTCGATCAGAAATACTGTATCTATCCAATGTTCTGGATACAACAGATAGTCCACTGTCTGTTGGATTTATAACATAAGAAGAAGAAGTAGATGAAGCAAAGTATTGTTGGTCAGTTGGAAGATCAACGTTAGTAAAACTTGAAACTGTACTGCGAGATGTGGACGGTTGATCTAAAGACGCGCGGTGCGCGAGCGAGGCGCGAAAGTGGTCTCAGCAATTTGTCGAATTTTCGCGGGAAAATAAATATTATAACATTTTTTAATATTATTATTTAAGGTGCGGCAATTTGTATTCATTATGAAATGTAAAAGTAAAAAATAAAGTATTAATATTGATACAAAACTGTTTTATAAAGGGACAATTTTTTACCAGATTTTAAATAATTCAACTGCTTTGGGGCAGTAATTGTCATCAAAATTTTAAATTGATATTTTGTATGCTTAATTGCATGTACCTAGAGCATCTATTCCGCACCCCGCGAAAACTGATTTATAAAAATAAAAAAATCCATACAATGGCGATCCACCCTATTATGGATACCTCACATCAAACAAATCACAAATAAACTTCTCAAAACAATACACATTTTCCTTAACATAAGAAACATATATAAAATAAAACAATTGAAAACAATATATTTTGCACTCTGCCAATCAATAATAGAATATGGAATTATTGCTTGGGGAGGAGCAACAAACTCGGTTATCAATTACATAGAAACCGCACAGAAAACGATCTTAAAGGTAATACTAAAAAAACATAGACTGACCGATACAGACCAAATATTCAACAGCTGTGACGTACTAGATATACGCCAATTATACATTAAAACACTACTAAACTACATTTTTAACAAAAAAAATAAATTTCAACACACACAAAATAACACTAACAGACCAGTTAGACAAGCGTACAAAGAAAACATTAAAACTCCTACAGTAAATTCAACCTTTGGACAAAGACACTACCAATACCATGCAATAAAAGCTTTCAACAGTCTAAAAATTGAAATTAAAATTGAGGAAAATAAAAATAAATTCACACACAAAATTACAAAATGGATTAAACAACAAAAAAGACAATATTACCAAAATGTCATAGCATAAAATAAAAATAAAACCTACACGTAACACACAAAACCAACATAAACACACATCACTCACAAACACACAAGATTATTTTCATTGTATTATTTTTTAATTTTAAATGTATTATTATGTATTTTTATTTTTAATTTTAAATTTATTATTTTCTTTTCAAATTTACTATCTTAGATTTTCATATTATAAAATGAAGGCCTCAGCACGGGCAAGCCACCCAGTGAGGCCTACATTACTGGAAAACATAAATTGTAACAAAATAATGTACCAAATAAAAAAAAAAAAAAAAAAAAAAAAAAAAAAAATGTTACCTGCCGAAATTAAAAATATCATAAAAAATATTATGTTGAAGACTTGGCTGGCTGAACGAAATAGTTTGTTTTAGACTATTATCTCTAATACATTATTATTATAACTGAAAATATATATTTGTACTTTCTATATTATGTTTCATATCTTTAGAATGTACATTTTAATTCGCGTATAAATATTTTTTATTGTTGTAAGATACTGTCAGTGTTGACCTCCACGTGGTTAGTATATAAAATGTTTCATTTTTGTTTAACTCTGTGTTAATGTTATTATTATTTTATAATGTGTGTGTGGATGTACATTTACATATAAGTTATATATATAAATTCATGTACACATTACCCTTAAGGCGATGCCATACGTAGTAATGCAAAATCATGTGTTTTTGGTTTGAAAATTTGGTCGCCTAGAAATGTTTCAGATGATTTAATTAAATACTGCGAGTAAAATACATCTTGGCCTTTGAAATAATCGAGTGTTTTTTAGATAAGTCTTTTTATAGGCCCAGAAAAAAATATTTTGATTCCTATAAAAACTGCTTTAAAGTTCAAAATCTCCTACTTACGAACCTATTTTCGGTTATGATTTTATTGTATAATGTGGCAAATTAAGTTATTTATAAAATGATGGAAAAAATTAAATATTTATGCCTGAACTAGTGAACATCCACAAAATAAAATAAAAGGCACTTTTTGGCCATGTTTTTTTCTTGCATAAATCAAAACAGGCGGGTGGTGTTAAGCGGGAATTTAAACCTTATCGCCATCTACGTAAGGGTTGTTATTGATAGCGGCTCAATTTAAAATATTACACGACGTTGTGCATCGCCTTAAACTAAGTTCTAAGTTTTTGTTCTTTTCAACGTTAAAAGCATCCATTGACAAACTACTAAAAAGTAGTTTATTGTTACTTTTCTCTTTGCGTAGTAATATGTTCGAAATAATTTCGCTTTTTTCGAATATTTTTTACTAAAATAATAGTGAGATTAGAATAGAAATTATTGACAAAAACATGATTTGAATCACAGATCAAAAATCAAAACTGGCATTTTGCCGGGAAACTGACGTGATGGCGCATGCGTAAGTCTGCCAAAATGCATGTTTCGAGTTCTTTCGCAGCCAGTTAAATACATTTTTTTTTATTTGTAAGAATTCGAAAGAGAAATTATACAGCCTTTATGCAATGTGTAACAAAAAGAAATGTTATATTATTATATATTCATTTGGTAGAACTACAGACATCAGACTACCTATAATTGTAATACATAATGTTCAAGTAATTTTAATGTTTGTTCAATAAATTAAAAATCAAAAATTGAGACACTAATTCACTTTTGATAACTTCATCCCTTTACACTTACATAATACCCAACACTTACATAAAGCCAAAATCGCGTATGCTGATGATGCATATTTTATATACCAGCGCACGCGGAGTTCAGCATGTCACAACTTAAGTAACACAAACATGTCGCTCGCTGATTCGATACCGCCACAGCTGCCGCGTTAAGGAGAATGCTGACATTTTAAGGGTATAATGATACCTTTCGTAAGGATGCAATATTGTGTGACTCGAAATATAACTTTCACCACTTTATATCGAGGTTTTCAAAAATGGTATATCAGAAAATGTCAATTTTTCAATAAATTTCACTAAATTAAATGTTTAAACATGATAATTATATTCTATTCTAGTTGAGTGTACGTTTACGTTGGTGAAAATGACACTTCGACAAACCTTTACAAGTCATGAAAACTGATGAAGCAAAAACTGTATAAAATAAATATTTCATCGCTTTTAGTGATTATATCAGTTTTAAACGATGTGTAGAGTTTTCGTGGAACTATTTACGTTAATGTTATATTGAATTTATCCGTTTGAGACGCAACATATCAATGTCATGTTTTTTTTTGAAAATCTTCCTTTTTCTTATATATATTCTGTACTACCAACGATCCGGAACCAGTGAGACTATGGCATCCTCAATAAAATGGTGTATGTTTTCAGGCTGAGGGGAGTTGGAAATTAAGGGAGATGGAGAAAGGGAGGGTTGGGAAGTATCTGGCTAAACACGTTTAAACCATTTTAAGTCTCGTCTTGAATCTGAATATTGAACTTTAATTACGGCGATAATAAAAAAACACAAATGGTTTTGTATAAATTATCCAAGTAGGTACCTACTTAATATGGTTCAAAGGTAACCAATCAAATTACTCAACTGCTTTGCTTTGAAATATTAAACATTCTAATTTCTGTTGTCTCTGCTGTGCACTAGTCCTACGTGAAATCTGATTCTATTTTTGGTGAAATTGTGGTGGACAAGCAATACAGTAGGTACCTATAATATAATAGTTTTTATTTTTATATTTTCCAATTTGGAACAGGTTTGTGAACATTTCATGTCTATCTATCACTATCCCGTGATTTTTCACGGGTATGTGCTAGCTTATTATATAATATCAAAACGTTCTCGTAACCGACAAGAGGATGTGTGCATTTAACCAGGCATCGCAAATTGTTCATGATAGTGCGGAATAATGCATCTGTCAATTAGAGTATGTACCGCGATGCCGATAATGGAGAAACTAGAAGTTGCAAGTCATTTCATAAATTTACTAGGAAGACATTATTTACTTTAAACCCTATTTACTTTTTTTAGATTACCTTTCTTAAACGATTTTTTTTATATGAAACCGCACAAGAGTCCCTATTGCTCCCAACCAAAGATATTAGAAGAACAAGATATGCTATGTTGGCCGCCGGATCGTAGGCGGAGTACTACCTAATTAGGGTACTTTGAACGGTATCGGGACGTGTACGCGCAGAAATCTGTTCTATGTATTAGTGCGGATACCTTAGCGTAAGCGAAGGTGTGCAGTAGTATTGGTGAACAAAACCGGCGACACTCGGCAAAACAATTCCACACAGTATGAACTGCTCATAGCACATCTCGTTCTTCTAATATCTTTGCTCCCAACTGTCTGGAACCGGTGAGACTATGTGGCATCCCCGACGAATGATCTGAGGCTGGAGGTAATGGTGAGAGGGAGGTGACGGGGAAGAGGAAAGTGGTTAAGTTCTTGGCTATTTAGAACTGGCCACCAAAGATAACGTTTCAATTCTGAATGGTGGTCTTAAACTAGGGCGATACAGCAACGTGCCGAAAATATACTATATATTATTTTAAGTGAGTAAAATGTGAAATAACACAAATTAATCAAACAAATTTTACTTGGGCATGCCAGGATTTGTACCTCTGGCTTGCTAGTCGAGAACCTTACCAGTCAACCACGGAGGCCGTCAAAGATCAATGTTTAATTATATATATTACGTATCGTAGATAACCAATTACATCACGGTGAAGTCATAATACTTTTAATTTATTCGTATAAAATTTTTTACTCGTATAAATTTTATATAATCGTTAAATGAGTATATTTTTTTTTTTTTTTTTTTTTTTTTTTTATTAATATCAATAGCAAAATTTGTACATTATGTAGGTTTAAAGTATAATATAAGTATATTTTTTGTATTTTTTTCACAGTCCTCCTCACTAGGGTTTCCTGTTCTGAGGCGGCCTGTAGTTTTTCTTAAATTTTTGTATTTAGTTTTGAATTGTCTTTACATTGTCTTCATAATGTTTGTAAGTTGATTATTACTTTGATCTCTAAGCCATGTTTTGACTTTTGTTTTAAATATACTCATTTCGTTTATTTTTTTGGTTTCATTTGGTAGAGCATTGAACAATTTTATAGCATGGAATTTATTATTTCTCTGTCCAAAGGATGTGTTCAAACTGGGAGTAATCAGGATATTTTCGCTTTTTGCCCTGGTTGTGTATTTATGTTGGGCAGTGGAGTATTCGGATATGTTTTTTTTCAGTTTAAATAAAATATTTTTTGAATATAGTTTCTGTACATTGTAAACATTGAAGTTTTTGAATATTTCTTCTGTCGGAGTCCTAAGCGGAACTTTCAGTATAGTCTTTAATACTCCTTTTTGTGCTATATTGAGCCGCTCTGTGTGAGTGCTCAAGGCAGACCCCCATCCAGTTATTCCGTACTCTATTTGTGATTGACACAAAGCATAGTATACTTTTTTAATATCGTTTATATTGAGGATATTGCGAATGTTTCTAAAGAAGTATATGTACCTGGTTAGTTTTTTTGTAATTACATCTATATGTGAGTTCCAACGGAGATTATCATCAATTTCAATTCCAAGATATTTGATGCTTTTGGAGTGTGCTATAGTAGGACAGAGGCATGATAAGCCTTGATTTTTTTGATAAATTCCTTGGCATGAATGTAATTTGAGATTAAGGTCCTCTGACGGCTGCCCTCTGGCTGTTTTAGAAAATGTCAGATATTTTGTTTTATTGACATTAAGCGTCAGGGAGTTTCTTTTAAGCCAGTTTTGCAGGAGACCAAGTCCGTGTTCAGCTTCTTTGTAGGTATTTATCCAATCTTTTTCTTTAAATAAAATTACTGTGTCATCAGCAAAACTAATGATTTTTCCTCTTGTTTCTAGGTTACAGATATCATTAATGTATATTAAAAATAATATCGGACCTAGTACGCTTCCTTGTGGTACTCCATGGTTGATAAGAAGAGGTTTGCTTTTTCTCTTGTTAATTTGGACGCTCTGTGTACGCTCCGTCATATAGCTTTTTAGTAAGTTTAGTGTTGTACATGACATACCAATTTTTGAAAGTTTTGAAAAAAGTATTTTGTGATCTATTGTGTCAAAAGCCTTTTGTAAGTCTATGAAGATTGCCAAAGTTTTTTCTCCACTGTCTAAACTTTTAGTGATCATATCGGTAATTTTTTCTATGGCGTCACTAGTACTTAAGTTCTCTCTAAATCCATACTGAGTTTTTGATAATTTTTTATTGTCTTCTAAGTAGGATAAGAGTTGTTTTTTTAGTATTCTTTCCAATATTTTTGAAAATGCATTTAGTAGGCTTATTGGTCGGTAATTGTTTATGTCATTTTTACATCCTTGTTTAAATATTGGTATAACAATCGCTTTTTTGAGGGCTGTAGGGAATATGCTATTCGTTATAGACATGTTGACTAAGTATGTAAGTGGTTCGATAAGTTCTTTACAGAGATATTTTATTGCGTTGGTTGAGATTGTGTCCTCCCCCGAAGAAATATTTGATTTTAAAGAAGAAATTGTGTTTTTGATATCGTCAGCTGTAATTTGTTTAAAATTGAGCTGATTTCCTTGCTCAGGTGGTTCGTTTATTTGTACATCTTCATTACATTTTGTAACTTGCTTTGCTAGATTTGATCCTATATTTATGAAAAAATTATTGACGTATTCAAGTATTTGGTCAGGATTATCAGCGTATGTCCTGGGAACATTGTTTATATTCAGCACGTCAATTGATGTAACGTTGGCAGATTTAGAACTGGTTATTTCATTTATTATTTGCCACATTTTCCTGGGATTTTGTTTACAATCTACAATTTTTTTCTTATAGTAGGTTTCTTTTGTACACATAATAACTTTTTTGCAAATGTTTCTGTATCTTTTGTAGTATCTTAACATGTGTATATCGTATGGAATTTTTTTAAGTTTCTTGTGTAACTCGTCTCTTTTTCTTATGCAGTTTATAACATTCTGTGTAATCCATGGTTTAATATGTACATTTTTGTGTGAGATTTTCTTAGTAATTTTTGTGGTATTAGATAGTATATTATTCTGAAGAAGTTCTATGAAATAATTCCATGCATCATTTGTATTGTTCATACTTTGCAGTTTTTTCCAATCGGTACATTGTAGATTATGTTTAATGATATTCCAGTTGATTTCTGTTTTTTCTGTTGTTAATGGTTTTTTCTTCATTTTATTTGACTTGTTTATTTTTATTGAAAGCATAGTTGTATAATGATCGGTTATAGTTGAATTAAATACAACAGTTTGAGTAATGTCTTTTGTTTTACTCATTATATGGTCTATGCAACTTTCACTGTTGTCCACTTTTCGAGTAGGAACATTTATTAAGCTTTCCAGTCCATGGGATGCTAGCATCTGCAGATATTGAATTCGCTTAGGGTGTCCATTTTCTAAAATATTTATATTTACATCTCCAATAATAAATATGTTTTTCGTTTCTTTAAGAAGGCAGAGTTCCTCGTCTACGGATTTAAGGAATGGGTCGATGTTTTTTGTTGAGGGCGATCGATAGATTGCTAATATAGCTTTTTCTTTACTGATTTTAATTTTTAAACAATTGGCATTTGTGATAATAATTTCTTCAACTTCGGCTTTTATTTCGTTTTTAATGTATATAATTACACCATCGTTTTGTTTTTTGTTATTCAAACTTGAGTAGGTTGTATATCCAGCAATTTCCAATTTCATGTATTTATGATTTATCCAACATTCAGTAAGTATTATTATTTGAAAATTAACTTTTAAATATTTCAATAAAATTTGCAATTCATCAAAATTTTTTCTTATGCTTCTTATGTTTTTGTGTAGTATATTGAAAGAGTTGTTATTTAAATTCGATAGATCACTTGGTTCCGAGGTTAATATAATGTCAGCCATTTTTATCTTTTTTTCGTAATCGTTTTTGTGCCCTTTTGTTATACAATATTTTTTATATCATCTACATGTTTTATATAAATTATTTTTTCGGTTGGCATTCTTCGCGTCATTATTTTTCCATCTTTGAACCAAACGTAGGAGTACATTTTTTCATTGGCAGATTTTTTCGTTTTCCAGAGCAGTTCCCTTTGATATGGGCTCAATTCCTCTGCAATATAGATTGGTTCGGTGGAGATATCTTTTATAGCTGCATAATTAATATTTTTCCTTTTAGAAAGAAGATTGTCTCTTGTCTTTTTTTCCGCAAATTCCACTAGCAGTTTCGGTGGCGCATTGTTCCTTCTATCATGTGTCCTTTTTATATCAATTATATCATTGTGCTGGATTTCCATTCCTGCCGCCGCCGCAACTCTTTTTACTATCTCCATCTGCTGCTCTCCATTTTTTTGAGGAATGCCCGCTATTTCTAAGAAATTAGACCGAGATTTGTATTCGAGGTCTGAAATTTTTATTTCAAGTTGTTTAATAATGATATTCTTTTCCTGGTGTTCCTTTTTTATGTTTTCAAAATCATTTTCAATTTTTTTATTTTGTAGAATTGTTATTTCTAGTTTTTTTATTAGATCATCGTACTGACTACTCATAAAATCAATGCTTTTTTGAGTGTCCTGGGTTTGTTTTTCAATTTTTGATATAATTTCTTTTTTCATGGATTCAAATTTTTTTTCAATAATCTGTATAATTTTATCAATGTTAAATTTTTCTTCGGTTTCCGTTATAACTCCCTTTCCTCTTGTATTTGCCATTTTCTATTTCTTTTTTTTTTTTTTTTTGGTTTATTAATTATATTTTTATTAATGTTGGAACAAAAATGCCCCTAAGTATATATTAATTTATGTAAATTGTCTATGGCGAAATAGATTTGTATTGTCTATGGTTATTGTATGTTTTCACCAAAGTTGATTTTGGGTCACAATGACAATACTCTTTTTGCACTTCAATTTACAAATGATTAATTTCACTGCCACCGTCACAAATACTGCCACTTTGTCTAGCGTATCACTATATATTGTTTTTTTAAGCGGGTTATGTTATTAGGTTGTTTTATTGACACTATATTGATATTATTTACGGTGCTGTCAAAAACGGCTATTGAGTCAAATCATAGACAAATTGTTACTGAAATTGATTAAACCATAAAATAAATAGATTGGTTAAAAAGTAAACGTAAGTTGACGTAACATGAAAACACATTTAAAGTTGGTAAATGAATTCAGGTTCCACGGGACCTTAATTACTAAGTAATTTTCCGGAGTAAGCAGTAAATATTTTGTGAAATCAAACTTTTTTCCACGATCCATTATTTTGAATGCGAAATATTAAAAACTTTTTCACCTGTGAAATAAAAGATTTTCAAAAATATCTATCCAAAAATTTTGTGGGAAACCTTCCGCAAATTGCTATTTTTAATAATGTAACTGACATGAGAATATTAAAGTGATTAGTTTTTGAGGTATTGTGCCGAATTGCGCTACCTTTTTCTTTAGCCAACGTTTTGGACAGCATTGCAGTGTCATCATCAGGGCAGATGTGTAATCACAGATTGTCCGAAACGTTTGCTAAAGAAGGAGGGAGCGCAACACGGCATAATACCCCAAAAACATATGTCTATAATACTTTTGGCCGTGAAAATCTCAAATCATACAAGATATTAGAATCTGTTTTTTTTCTGATTTTGTTTTTATACATCTCGTCAAAGTTCAGTGTAATAAAATATTAATCTTTTCATTGTGATGGCGCTTGCAAAAGCTCCGCGGTGGTGAAAAAGCTAACGAAATAAAATATTTAAACCCCATAGCTTATATCGGTGAAGCATGTCGTTAGGGATTGTGATTCGAGTTCTTATTTCGTTCGTACTTTTTTACTGCACGCTTTGTGATGAATTATAAATATTTACGATGTTATTGCATTCGTGATGTTTTAGTCCTTGGAGATATTCAGGCATGGAAACTGCTTTATTATTTATCGAATATTAATAAACATCAACCAGAATCAACCCCCCAGATTCATCTTCGAATATAATTATTATTTATGATAGAAAATTCAATAATGTTATGTGTGCGCCGCACTGTTGAATTTGGTAGCCACCTCTGGTCTGGTGCTCCAAAATAACTGAAAAATCCCCTGTTTCTGTCCTTAATCTACCGGAAGATATTCCAAGGCAACATTTGTAACGGTTGATATTTTTTACATGAGAATGGATCGCTTTCTACGGCTCGTTCTTGAGTTCAACAGCTCGGCTGTGGAACGATTAGCCTCTGTGTTTCCTCATTCCTAAAATATGAGTCTCTTCAATACCCATGTTTATTCATTTCTCTTCTCAAAATGATCATTCACATAGCATCCCCAAGTGTATTCTAAATACATAAAGAAGAAAAAAATTACGAATTTTTCACATATCGTGAGGTTACTGCTAAAAGTTGGCAAACTTGCAAAAACATGTTTCGGAGTAAACTCAATTTTAAAGCTTATAAAATAATGGTTTGGGTATATAATATTAATTTTTATTTAAAGAATATATTTTTAGATTTGTTTATTAAAAAAAAACAAAAGAAATTTTGCATAAAAAACAGAAAACCTACTTACCGGCATAAGAGAATTCTCAAATTTATTCCAAGCATAGATTATAATGAAGAAACTTTAAAATCATCGGTAACTCAAAAAATCAGAAAACGTCGTTTGACGGTAACCCCACGATATTTTCTTTAATGAATTTATTATTGGTTTTACATTCAAAATACATTGTTTCCTAGAAAACAAAAAGTCGTTCTAGTCGGATAAAATAAATGGGTTCTAAATATCTACAAGAAAAAATAGGTTCCGATAAATAATAGTGAAAGTTTTTAACGATCGTGTGATTACACAATTTGAAATTAATCGATTTATATCACTTCAACATTTACAAACATTATGCCACGATGATGTACAGTAAACTATGATTTATAACGTCTACTATTCAGTTTCTTTTCAGTTCAAAAACACATTTAAACGATTTATGCGTTAGTGAAATATTTTCTAACTTTTAGTAAAATATGGAAAAAGCTTATTAAAAGCTCTATTAATCGGTTTATTGATGTAAAAAGTACTGTAGTTTTCTTCCGTTTCTCCAAAAAAAGCATGATTTATTATTGTCATCCTGCAGACACTTATTTTACAAATCATTATCTAAACATCACCTTAAAATAGATATTGAAGAAAATAGCGTACCGCCTTCAAATTCTCACATTAATTAAATTTTAATTAGGTACTTCGGCTAATCGTCAATCGTTAAATCTGTGTCCTAAAAACTACCCTTCGTATTTCGGCCCTGTTTTTACTCCAGACCAGGGGCGTATTGACATATTCCAGAGCGGGCAGAAATCAGATGGAATTATTTATTTATTAATTTTCGGGAAATCATCAGTTTAAATTTATTTCAGTTTTTACATAAGTATTAGACAGCCAAAATAAAACCAATTATGGATTTCCTCCTTGTGACTTTACCTCTACTAAGGCAGAATATGAATTCAAAAATTAATAGAAAACAAAATATTGTATAAAACGAAAAATATACAAAACAAAAAATTTATCAATACATTTATAGCCATGGAGAGAGGTTGTAGATAGAAATACAAACAATAGAGACATAACATTATTCACAAACCATCAGAAAAATATTCTTTTATGGACCTCTTGTATTTGATAAGTTTGTTACTGAAAATATCCACCGTGGATTGTAATTATTACATAGTTTGTTCAGGCAAGAATTCTGCTTAGAGTTCGTTTTGCATTGATCCACCCTGAACAGGACAGAAGAGCGTGTTGAACGCGCAGGTACATTGCATTGAATCTTATTTAGCAACTCTGGGCATTGAATATTATTCTAACTACTTTGCACAGGAATAGTGTATCAATATTATTATAATAAAATGTCATTTCTATCCTTTTTTCTTTACTTGTATTTTATTTGTTCCTTATTCTTTATTTATTATTTTTGTGCCTTCTTAATATAATAAATACACTTAAACGTGTACTCAAAGATTTGGTTGTTCTTACTAATAAATTAATTATCGGCATCGGCAGTCATTTAAATCAATATGAAAATAATCTTTCAAAATTTTTTTATAAATTGCTTACATAATGGATACGCCAGGTGCAATAAGAAAAACACATATTAGAACATTTTCATAGCCCAATTCCTCTGTTTAAATATATCCTAATATCGTGAACCATACTATGTGGTATGTCTTGTCTTGTCTTCTTGTCTGTTTTCTGAGAAGAATTGATTTTATACACTTTTTTGGGAGTAGCCGTATTATGTCCTTTTTATGGGAAGAACCGTGTAATGAATATATCCTTTTTGTGTGACGATCCGTATTAGGGCGTAGTGTGTGTGGGTGCTTTTGTAGATTGTTTATCAACCATCTTTCAATTTATGTCTGGTTATAAAGTGTACTAGTAAAAAATGTTGCACCTACGATAAATGATAAAATAGTCCGTCACAGACAATATCTGAAACATGTTAAAATGAAATTTTCATATAAAATAGACCACATTGATTGAATCTCTTAGTAGGTGAAAGACAACCATTCAGAACCGAAATGTTGCTTGAAATGGCTTTAGCCATACCTACTTGATTACAATATCTAATTAGCTACGTACTTTCCATCTTCTATCTTCCCCTACAGCTCTCCATTCGCACTCTCTTCAGTTTCATAACATGCTCCAATTTGGTTGCCATAGTCCCACTGGCTTCGGATAGTGTAGAGCAGTTAAAACTCTTGTGTAGTATATATTCACATTTAAAAAACGGCAACTTCAACGACAGCAAAACAAAAACCTTAGCGTTTTCAAGCTTTGTGTCAAAAGTTATGTTTAAGTGACAATAAAAAAAAGGTGAGTACATTGATGTTGGTTTTCAGGAAGTTGAATTTGCGACTTGTCAATATACGAGTATTGTCCGTAAAATACTTAATTGTACAATACACCAAACGTTTTCAATTTGTGAGGGGGTATGGGTGCCGCCACCCAGGGAACCATTCATTGGATAATCAACACCCATGCCATAGGTCACCCCAAGTGGTTCGTAGGTGACTTAGCAGGGTTTCCAAGTTTACGGGGTGAGGTTTGCTCGGGTTTTGGTGGCGGATGCGTCTGCCCAGCAGGATTGGAGACTAGTTAACGGAGGGTTTTTGACATCTCCAGCCGGACTTTCTCGACCCATCGCCTTGCTCCGCAGGTGGAAGGATGGCTTCATACGTCCGTCATGGAAACACTGACCTCCAGATTCCTACTCATCTCTCATACCTTTTTCGAAATAATATACGAAATAACAGTATTCCCTAAGTTGACATAGGCCCTGAAGGATTTTTTTTTACTCGGGGCCTCCTGGAAAATGAAAGATTGGTGATAAAAAATTCACAAAGCTCCAGTATTTTCTCAATGTTGTCACTTATATTATTTATTTCTCTATTTTATGTTTCACTTAACCCTTTCTCAGAATGACACACTTAGAATTGGAATTGTTACGCTGGATGCTTTTCGATTCACTGATACTACAGATAGGAAACTGAAAAAATAGACCCAGTGAAAGCTTTTCCTGAATGAAAAAATGATTGAAACTTAAATAAATTGGATAAAGTGAAATTTATTTTATAGGCCTATTTATTTTTTACGGCTTTTTTTATTTCGTAGCAGCTTATTTGCTTCGCTTGCAAAGAGTAAAAGATACAATTTGAAAGTGAAAAGGACAATCTAAATTGAGATCCAGTCTATAAACTTTAAGACAACGATTCTGTTTATTTTATGGTGGTTTTTACTAATTCTGTTTTAAGTGTGAGCAATTTGGATTTCCCACATATAATTAAGAGACATTCCTTAGAAATAAAATAAATAAAAGTATAATGCTATGCTTTTGTTGGTATCTGCTTTAATCAACATAAACATAACAAACATTTCATGAATAGAAAATGGGCCACTTGAAATCTAACTGATTAAAGATTCTTTAGTTACATACGTGATAATATTATAATCTAGATAAATATTTCCAGAAAACTTCCATCAATTTGTTTTTTCCAAGATGCAAGAATAATTTTAACTCGTCAGGCCTAGCGTATTTCCGTTGTGCAGTAAAATCCAAATTAATGGAAAATTACTGAACATATTCGAATATCAAAAACTATAATAAAAACACATAAATTTGTTTTTGACCACGATAGTTTTATTTTCACTCCAGTGGAGTGAAAATAAAACTATCGTGGTCAAAAACAAATTTATGTGTTTTTATTATAAATTATGATGAGCCACAAAGTGAATGCTTTTTACAATTATCAAAAACTATCTTTGAAAGGTGATAAAATACGCTTTCAAATTTTTTAATTTAATATTTTATATCCTAAAAAATTTTTATTTTATTTTTTTAAATGTGTTTTTTTTTAAGTTTTTTGTTACTTAAATTACTGATAACGAACAAAATATATAAAAACATATTTTATTATACAAATATATTGCAAACGTTACTGTCTCATCACTTTTTTATCGTTTCATTTAAAAATAATTAAGAAAAAATCAAGAGTTTTATTATTTTTTTTCAAATTGTGTTCGGAATATTTGGTTTTATAAAGGTGAACATTTTAAATATTATTTGGTTAATTTTAGTTTTGATTATAAAGCGTGGTGTTTTTATTATTTTTATTTTTAATATCGTTGAGATTATAATACTCATCAGCTAAGTAAAGGAGACAACGGTGTCTAAGAGACCTATTGAGTTGTTCCCAAAAGCGAACAAATTATCCTGAAGGGTTAAATATGGATCATCATACATAGGGCATTCCAGAAAATTGGGAGAATATAACTGAAGCGCTGTTTGCAAAAGGGAGATTTTTTTATCAAGGTTTTTGTTGCAAAATTTTCTTATTTAATAAAAACTACTTGTATTGTTTAATAATACACACATTACTCAATATGTAAACAGTCTTCATCATTGCTATAATTTTTTTTTAATCTCCTAATATCGCATTTTGGAGAAATTTCTCCATTATACATATACCTACTTGTAGAACTGTTAGAAAGATCTATTCTAATAAAGACATGGTGAAAAACGCATAAATGTTTAATGTTGCACATTATTATCAACCGGAATCAACGTTTAATCAGTATCACAGACACTGCGTTAGACTAAAAATAGTGCCACGCGTACCATCGGTTGACCGACTAGCTAGACCAATGGTTCTCGTACGTAAAGCGTGGCACTACAGCTCTTCATTAATTCACCTAAACATGACCGCAAGTGACCGACGTACGCGTCGCACTAATTCCAGCCTTAAATCGAGACCTTTGAATCTTCCCTCTGTCTCATTCTTCCGTCTCGTACCGCATACCATTTACTGAACAGATTCCAACCCGACGGACAATGAATAATATTTCCTCTGAAGGGTAATAATGCTTCTTTATGATCACTTTGGCTTTTCCCGTAAAACCAAGCATTCGCACAAGAGACCGCCGGTAATTAAAATTGACCCCCGCCATCGCCAGCCCCATTCAGAGACTTAAATTTTAAACCTCCGCCTTATTTTATGTAATATGCTAATTTAATTATTTTAAAACCTGCATAAACCTTCGTTACAAAAGTCAAATGTATACACTCAAATAAAAATAGTTTGCTCCGTTTATGAAAAATTTCTACATTTTTTTGTTTTGAAACTAGCGGGAAATTATAATTCCAATTTCGAAAAACACAATAAAAAGTCTGTTCAAATATTATATTATAGAAGGTACATAACTACTTTATTAAAAATTTATTTTTTCAAAACCATCAGGAATGTCCTCCTTCAAAAAACAATCCACATGGTCTTTGCCAATCAAATTTTGAATACGGTATCATCGGATTGGGCAGTGCAAAGGACAATATCGTAAAATTATTACTACAATAGCGCGTATTGCTTTCACGTTCAACAGATTGCGCTGTTTTTCAAAAAGACATATTTTTACCTGTTACAAGTGATATCCATATAATATAAAATAAAAATAAAACACATTCGAATGCAACGTTGTGTCAAAATTTCAAAGCAATCGGTAAAGAACTTTCGCAGATTTAAGATTTTGAACAAACGAACACTTACATTTTTATTTATATAGATAGATAGATTTTTTGAACTAAAAAAATTTAATAATATATAATTTAATCCTCAGCATATGAGATCCAAAGCAGTTTCAATTTTGAAAATGACGGTTAAAAGCAAATTAAATTTGTGATTGGTGAAATTTGAGTCCAAGTACGGTTCAAAGTGATTTAAAATCATTCGTGATATTAGGTAGAAAAGTATTTTTGACAGGATGTTGATTTTAGAGACGATTAGAAATTAGTGTTTTTAGTATTCACATTTCTAATGAACGGGTAAACTTGAAAAAAATGTATTTTGTGATCTACTTTATCGCTTGTCTGATTTTCATCCAAAATCATTTCCAATTTTGAAATTACCACTCAAATTCAAAGTAAAATTGATAATAAAAAAGCTTTATGTTAGTAAAATGGTATGTTCCTTAAAGACGATTTTTTTTATACATTTGTTTTATATTTTCAACTGCTAGGGAGGTCCTCGAGTTTCTTTAAGGGTTTGTGCCGTTTTTGGAAAAGTTGTACCAGAGAGAATATATTCAAGGTGGGAATATATTCTCTCTGGTTAGAATAAACCTGTATCTTAAATATACACACCTACAATACCTTACTTGCCTTTACAGCATTTTGCAAATTTTGACTGCTCATATTTTCCTTTGTATTTTCTTCACTAAGCATATTTTAAATGCTGTTTAAAAATACTAAAGTCCAAAAATGGGCTTGGAATTACAAAGCCAAATAATTTACGTGCTTATTATTTAAGCTCATAAGCAAATGCGCTTATCCTAAAAATATATATTACATACCGTCTGTACATTTTGCCTCGCATAAAATTTCTTATCTTCTTGTAATAAAAGTTTTTGGGGAGGTGTATTCATTCTTCTGAGACAGTCTAGATATTTTTATGAATTGGCCTGAAAAATGAGTGAATTTAGGCGCCTTTTAAGAGGCTTCTTTTGTAGTTGATATAATGATATCGCAATGTTGGCGTCTCGGGACATCAGTAAAAGGCACGTCAATATTGCAAGAAAATGGCATAAAGAATTGGGCAAATGGAGGTAAGTGACTTTCAATGTGCCAGCCAGGGTTCGAAATTACAGACGTAATTTTAAATTATGAAAGATCATTAACATTACTAATTTTATCCTTTTCTCTTAAGAATTTCTATCATCAGACATTAAATATAACACACTTGAAATCTTTAAGTTTTTAAGCTTTTAAAAATTTATCATTTTTTAAGATAGTCTCTATCCATTAGCGTTGTAGTCGCAATATTGTATCCGAATCAGATTGTGATATTATTTTAGACTGGAATCAATATTTGATATGCAATACCTATGGTTAACAGTTAGAAATGGAAAGGATTCTCACATGCTATTTGTCTGTTCGATCGATAATATGAATTTTAGGGACATTGCTTGATCATAACTGCACAATCTACACTTCGCACTATAAGAACACTTAACGTGTTCACTGCACAGGTTTTCTTAACAGACTTGTCAATTATAATTAAATTGTTGTAAATTTTAGTGACTTATATTTTTAGTTAGTCTTGTTTTAACCCTTGATTTACCCGGTAGGTCCCTGGGACTCCATTGAAAACTTTCAGCGCTCATAAAACCGTTCGTTTTTGGAATTACAAATTGTGCTCACCAGTACCTTCAAGCAGTGACGCGCCAAACGCGAGGGAGAGCGGACGTCGATGTGCGTGCGTGAGTAATCACGCTAGTGGAGTCCGTGGGACTCCATCGGGATGTTAATGTTACAGTTTTAGCCTATTTAGGGTATTTTTTTCCCCCGGAATGAGAGAAAGTATTGTCACCTGTGTCCACCGCGTCTAAAAAGGAAAACTGTATACATTTGCCATAGTTGTACTAAGCCTGTGCGCCTTGACTGTACAAAAAAAATAAGCAATGATTGTGTCACCAACCGTGACTGGAAGGTATTGCACGTTTTTTTTTTGTTTGAACCATGTTTTTTTTTTTTAACTTTTTATAAGAATTGATTATGATTTTGTTATATTTCTTTAAAAATTAATTTGAAATTTTTTTTTGTTTTTGAAATGTTGAGACTAGAAGTTAGGTCTCGTAATTTTGTTACAAAAAGTGCCATATTCTAGAAGTTCCTTAATAAAAGGCCGTGATTCTATAATTTTATGTAAAAACCTATGCCATTTTAAAACCAAATATATAATAAACAAATGTAACTAGCCTTGACGGCCGGCATAGTCCAGTGGTAACGCATTGGAATGCCATTCCGAAGGTCGCGGGTTCGAACCCGGCGTGCGCAAATAAATTTTATTTGATTAATTTGTGTTATTTCACAATTAATTAATTAAAATAATATATAGTATATTTGCGGCACGTTCCAGAGTGGAAGATACTACCAGTATCGCCCTGGTGTAAGACCACCATTCAGAATTGAAACGTTGCTCCAAATGGCTTTAGCTGTGTTTAGTGACTAGATCTGAATAGCCAGGTACTTCCCCACCTTCCTCTTTCCCTTACCCACTTACCTTCAGCCTCACAACATCCCCCAATTGGGGATGCCATAGTCTCACTGGCTCCAAACGGGAGCAGTTGGGACTCTTGTGAGGTATTCACTATAAAAATAAAAAAAAAGCATTTCTTTTAAAAAAGTGTTTTATTTCATGTTGAATTAACGATTTTATTTCCGGGAGTCCTGGGGACTCCACCAGGTAAATTGTGTATGTATAAAGTCACCGGGTAAATCAAGGGTTAATTATATTACCACAATAGTCGCTTACGACTATTAAATTCATAAAAACGTTTTTAGCTTCAGTGCGCTCCCTCTAACACTAGTATTTACATATCTCCCTTTCGAACCACCTTCAGTAATGTTCTTTTTGAACACTTACTGCGGAGTCCTAATCGATTTAGAGAAACGTTGCATATAATATAAGGTCCCTTTATTGCTCAAATTCTGCAGCCTTGGGCCATTGCATACCCAATGATAACCTTTACAGCCTCTGCATCTGGTTTCTCTAGCTTTCCTTTTGGCCGCCATCTGGAGATTTTCCCTATAAAAATTTCAATGATTTTTTTTTCGGTAATCGTTTTGCTGACGTCCTGGGAACATGACTCTTGTACTCCCATTTTTTTCTTTGTAAGTGGAAAGGGTGAAGTTTTTACTGAGCTCTTTAGAACTGAAATGGAAGGAGAGGTTTCATCAGAGCTTTCAGCGGTTGGATTATAAAAATACTTTAGGAAATAGATTATCAAGTGCCGATTTCATGAAATATTTTCTCGAAATCAATTATTTGAAAAGAAAACCAAATAAAAATAACAAGAAGGTAAAATCATTAAACATTTTGTACTTTTCTCACAACACAATAACATTATTATTATTACGACACAATAAGTTATTTCCCAAAAAAAGCAGCCGTTGAAATATATAAAACGGACGAATCGTGACATGTTTTTCCGAAAACAAAAGTTGTAAATAACCAATAATAGGCAGTTATTATTACCACTTGCTACATTGTGCCCATTGTTCGTGACATTTTTCACGGCGAATACGTTTTTGGCGCGCTTTTTATGGGCGTTCGCGCGCTTTTTGGTTTTATCGCTCGGGAATTCGACAAGGTCACGGGGGCATCGCGAGGGTGACCGTTGATTCATGTTTATAAAGCGGTGCTGCCACGGTTATCAAAAATATGATTTTAGCGTTTCATTTTTCTACTTACCAAGTAGGCATATTATGCAATTATATTCATACATTCAAAGAGAACAATACCATATTTTTTATGTTTCAAAATACTGAGAATATTCTTTATAATATACCTGTCTTAAAATGCTTTTTTTGCTTTAATGATTTCTCTTACAACGTTCTGACTTACTAAAGGCCCCTGAAAATGAAATATATTTGTGTATTCTTTTTACAATTTAAGAGAAATCTGAAAGTTTTATAGGCTCGTGGGCGTAAAAAATAATTAAATAGTAAAATACTAAAAGGAAAATAAATAATTAAATAGGTAGATACTAACAAGGTGAAAAATAATTAAGTAGGTAGATACCAACAAGGAGAAAAATAATTAAATAGGTGGATAGTACAAGGAGAAAAATAATGAAATAGGTAGATACTAACAATTATTTTTTAATGAAAAACTAATGTTTATAAGACAAGATTTTTTTATGTAAAGCACAAAAGATAACAAATTATTATAAGCAATAATTAGTCGCCTGAAATATCCGTATAAATTGAAAATATTATTGCTTATAATATGAGATACTAACAAGGAGAAATATAATTAAATAGGAAGATACTACAAAGAGATAAATAATTAAATAGGTAGATACTACAAGATGAAAAATTACTATTGCTAATTTATTTGGAATGTCTTCAAATTATTGGAAATTTTGGTTAAAAGTGGGATTGCAGGCCTTACGATTGAATGAACTGGTTTTCTGATAAACTTTTCGTAAATTAAGAACATATTATCGTTATGTCGGAACACGTGTTCATAAAATTTAAAATATTTTTGCATTATGATAAAAAAGTGTTTCTTCAGGGGAGGCAATAGGTATATCAAAAACTTTCAAAATTGTTTTTTTTTTAATAATGGATTTTAATTTATCGTTAGAGCAAAAATCGATTTCTCTGTGTAGGTTCACTATTCGATATTTTCGTGTCATCTTAAAATGAGACATTTACATGCTATAGAATGAAATCAATTTACAAAATATTATTTTTACGGTAGTTAAATTAAGTAAAAAGTATTTAAATGCTAACCATAATTATTATGCTAAAGTTCTTATTGATTCCGTTGTTTAATTTTTATCTAAAATGTTTTTTCCCAAATCGTAATAGATTTTTGGTCTTCCCATTTCCTTGCGTACATTCCATGTTCCCTTTTTATGTTGATTCCCACCCTTAACTCGCGAACAACATTGTCCTTAACCTATGTGGTGCGTAAACCCAACACCCTAAAACCTGCGCCCGACACCATACGCCGTACATGCGTGCCACCACGCGGTTAAGTTATTAACTAGAAATAATTACATTCCTGACCACGGGTCATAAATCACTCGAAGAACAAATAACGAAACTGTTTTTATGGCTGTAACAAAACTATGAGGGTAGTCAATATATGCGTGGAGGAAAAATGTGGTGAAATGTGTTTGGGTAGTGTTGAAAATACAAATTATTTAATGAAATACGGTGTCAAAAATTGTAGGAAATACTTGCCTTACTATAGTTTGACTTCCCGTTTCAACTCAACCGTTTTACATTTTATCTGTCTGTAAATTTGTTTGTCTGTTCTGTTTCTGGTTCAAGATGGTGGCCGTTTGCCATGAGTGTAAATCCTACCACGTGCTCTCCAATGGAATAACCAAAAATTTGCTACCCACCTGAGTTGTCCTTGAGATAGTGACGTTTTTTTTGGAAAAATTGAATTGTTTTATATAAAATGTTGTATAAAATATTTATGGTTTATAACTAAGCAAGTAGGTATTTGATGATTTTTTTATATTGTTTTATTAAATAATAAGAGAAAATAAGAAAAAAAATTTTAGACGCGAGGTGTACTGTTTGCAGAATTACTAGTTTTGCCACAGGATATTTTTTCCCCAGATTTAAACCTACTTTTCCTTAATAATTGAACGCTTTAAAAATACGTTATGTTGTTGGAACATGTGTTTGTGAAAATCGTAATATATTTGCATTATAACGAAAATTCTCTGTATCGTCAAGATAGATTATCAAGAGAAAGCGATTAAACATTCTTAAATTGTTGTTTAATTAATAAGGCCTGTTAATTTATCATAAGGGCAAACCATTGGGCGTGTAACTTTTAATTTAACGGGATAACGGGGGAAAATTGTGGTTTTCTCAACACGACGAAACCACTACATATTCAACTATTTGCAGAGCCAAGTAGATCACAGCAGTATGTTTAAAAAAATAACTAACTTGATTCTTCAATCTAAATGGTTTACAAAGAGGTTCAAACGGCTCTTAATGTTCCTTTTCAGTATTTAGTACATGTATAAAAAGGTATATTCACATTCATTCGATTATTCTTAAATCAATTTGAAACCAATTGAAATAAAACAATTAACTCCAATCTAAATTAAAATCGTCCCGTAGAAACTTAATGGCCTATTCTTTGAGTAAAAGCAGCGTACCGCAAGGACCCGAAAGGGGTCTGGAGTTGGATCAATTTAGGGTTCAAGGTTGGGAAACACCCCTTCCAACTTCAGCGAACCCTTAGCTTAACGTGGGACTGTTTACCCTGGCCCGATGGGGTGGGATAATCCAGTAAGGGTAGGTCGTAAATTCAGGCGGCGAAGTTGCAGGAATAGAGTCTTTGACCCCGTATAAACGCTCCGAGCTACGATTATTTAGGGTTTTCGACGCATTACGCAGAATCGCTCCGACTTTTTAATCAAAGGATATCGTTTTTCAGTTGAATTACTTTTGAATTATGTGAATTTTTGGTGTTGACAAAAAAAAAACAGATTAAAACGGAATTCAAGCATGAAAATTTATATGTAAATAATAGTAATAAATAATAAGTAATAAAAACCAAAACAAATAGATGATCCAGCCTTTCTTGAAATTAAAATTGGGATAAAATTGATATCCTTCGTGATCGAGCAGAAGTTAAGATCAACAACAAATTCAGATTTATTTATAATATTTTTTTTTTATGTAATTACTATGCTATTTCACATTTTCACTATACAAGGTATTCCGAGGTAGAGTGCGTTTACTTCGGGAGGTGATTCTATATGATGGTAAAAGCAAAAAAAGATGAATAACTTTTTTCGGAATTCAAATGTTTGTTTTCCCACATAAAAATATTTTTCCATTGAAGAATATTTATTTATAAAAAAAAACTTTTTTTTTGCTAAAAAAGTACATTAAAATTTCTAAAAAAGTTTTTTTTTTTAACTTTTTTTAATCATGTAGAAAATCACCCCCGAAGTTCGCCACTTTACTCCGGACACCCTATATATTTGCGGCTTATTCTAGGGTGGTAGATACGCTCAGTATCGCCCTGGTGAAAGACAGTATCCACCAGTAAGAATTGAAATATTGCTTGAAATGACTTAAGCCGATTTTCGAGATCAGATCTAAAAAGCCCGGTGATTTGCAATCGTCCTCTCCGCCATCTCCTTCCTGACTTCATTCAGTTGCAAAACAATTCTCCAAATGGAATTTTTAAATTTTCTAAATTACCGATGTTCGAAATGTATGGACCTACGTATTTAAACATTCGGGGAATGAGTTCTGTGGATATTGGGTATACATTCTACAAGTAGCAAAACATTCGGGGAATGAGTACTGTGGATATTGGGTATACATTCTACGTGTAGCAAAACATTCGGGGAGTACTGTGGATATTGGATCTACATTCTATGTGTAGCAAAACATTTGGGGAATGGGTACTGTAAATATTGGATCTACATTCTACGTGTAGCAAAACATAACAGTTCATTCTTATGTCAGTTCCTCTTTTTCCGTCTGCACACATACATTTTCAACCTGCTATCGCATTATTTATTATGTGTATTATTGACGTCATACATACTCATTGTAAATTCGTCTTGGCATTTTCTTCAAGTATTATTATTAAATGATATACCTGTAAATCCAATGAAAGTATATAATAATAGATTATAGTTTTTTTAATTTTATTTATTAAGATAAAATAAATTTTAAATTTCACTTTCTTAACTTAAATAAGTACATACAAGTAGTTGTCTATTTTTGTTCTGATAACTTAAGATTAAAAAGTTTTTTTTAAATTAATTAACTCTCCGTTTTAAGGTTATCTGGAAGGAGATTGTATATTTGTACACCCTCGTGGCCAATGCCTCTTTTGTCACTTTCAGTCCTTACAATATTTGTGTACAATTTGTTATGTTGCCTAGTATAATGTTCGTGTACTTGTGACGTTTGTTTAAATGTTGTGTTTGTGTGTATAAGTCCATTTTGGATTTTGTAGATTAGGAGGCACATGTTGTATTCGTACAATTTTCTTATTTTCAAGAGTTTCGTTTCCTGATATAGTTTTTTTGTGGGAGTGTCAGTGTAAAATCGCTTAGTTCTTTAAAAAGAAAACCTAGCATTTGAATGAAGCGGATACAAAATGTACCATAGAAATTTGATTCCAGCAAAGTATATATGAATAACTCAGTGGTCACGCTCTAATAAAGCTCTTTTCAAGTTTTCGAAAGTTCGAACCCAGGTTTCAGGTTTTTTAAAAGTTCTCTATCACCCCACTTCGTTTGGTCCATAGTTCAGGGGACCCTCTACATGTATATATGTCCACTAAGCTCTTTAATTCACTTCCAAAATCAAACAAAAACCTGGCTGATAAAAAATCAAGAAAATTCATTATTATGGCATTGGTAAATTTTGAAAAAAATACCTCATTGGAGTTTGGAACAAACAGTATTTAATTAAAATATAAAAATTATGATTTTTTTTATTAAATTAATTAATTAACCTGAATCAAAGCTCAGATTCTTCACAATTATCCATGCAGTTTTATTTGAAATCTGACTGAAGGTAAGCGTCTCTTTATCCTTTTCATAATATCAAATTGATGCAGCCTTTCATAACAGTTATCAAAGATCTTACCTCCACTATTTTTTTATTTAATAATCTCAGCACGAACCTTAATTTTTATTTAAACTTAAATCAAATTAAACAGTATCTTTCCCAACTCCGAACACACAACTTTCAATAAAGCAAACTGCCCTTGGGGTTGGTAGGTAATTTAATAAATGGGGTAGTAGAGTGTATAGGCTCTATAGGCAGTCGTGAAACTGCCGGTCCTTCCCGTTGGATCTAATCCATTAAAAATAAGTATAATTACTTTAAGGCTTCTAATTTTTATAATTAATTAAGCTAGTTTCCGGGAAATACTAGGCAATTAGAATTGTGTAACTGGGACGAATGACAAAAATGGATCAATATAATTATGCCAAATCATGGTTGAATTTTAAGTGTTAATAAACACAAGTATACCCACGAACTGGCGATGCCCATGTGGGATTTTTTTGGTTAATCTGCTAAATGTATTATTCTTTACTTTTTAACTGTTTATATAAAAAAAAAGTGTTTCCTTTATTGTAAAATTATACCAATGTATGTACCAGAAAAATTATTAATAAAAAAAATAAAAAAATAATTTAACTTAATGGCTGCTATTTAAGAAGATGCACGACCGTCCCAATTGGTCAGAAAATGTGGCATGTGACACTAATGGAAGCGCAAAATGGAAGATAATATGAAAATTGAAGGTTGGGAACAGACATTTCATTAAACACTGATTTTGAAAGGTGCTCTTCTACCTTTCATCGGGGATTCATTATGCAATGAATTAAAAACAGAATTTATTTTATTTTTTAGTGTGAAAAACCAGTTGTGGCTCGTGGCTTTTGGGTGGACTAGAGTGCTAATATTACAAAAATGGTATTATCGATATTGTTGTAGCATAAAAAGGTTTTTATTTTTATCGAAAAAAAATTTTTTTTATGAAGATTTTCAAGAAATCCTCGGGGCGCAAGGCGAAACTAAAATTTCGTAAAAATCTTCATACAAAAAATAAATATCATTTTCAGCTGCAACAACACCAATAACGTCATTTTTTAATATTAGCACTCTAGTACACCCAAAAGTCATGAGCCGCCACTGGTAAAAACCATACATTAAAGAACACGAGAAATGTGAAAGGGGCGTGTTTTGTGATCCAAAAGTCTTGCTGTTCTTTGCTTGAATTTCAATACGATAAATTTGTTTCATAATCATTATAATATTTTCATTTCGATGAAATGTAATGGCAATATACGATGTTAGGCAGTAAGAGAGAGACGGAGCTCGTGCTGAATAGGCTTCAACCAAAAGTTACTAAGTCGGTGGCATTATCAGTTTTCATTCAAATCTACATGGAAGGCATTTCTAGTATGTATTATCTATTTAGAGAAAAAAACGAAGTGAATTTAAATAAAAAAAAGTACAAATTTGAGCAACCATAGAGCTTTTATATTGAAATTTACTAGATGCGGCTTTTTCTAAGGCATCATTTTTTGTGGTTAGATTCACAACAATTGAAGATTGTTTTCAACAGATTTGAAGTTCCGTTTCTTTTCTAAAATATTATCAAACCGAAAAATTTCCCAAAACAACAAGTCTTCTTAATAAATGTCTTAGTTCAAATCTAAACGAACAATTTAATTTTGCCTCTTCAATAATCGCAAATTCGCTTTGTTTGCGACATTTTAATTTAAATAAAATAAATAATGTTTTATACACCGCTATCAAAAAGGATCGACATGTTTCAAAACCAATGGTTTCTTCATCAGAAAAAACGTATTTATTTCGATAAAGTTTTTTTTGTTCTCCATTTTTAAATATTCAATATAATTACTATTCAATTAAAAAAATGTATATACGAGTGTATTTATAAACGGGGCAGTTTGATGATGGCAGCGTAATAATAATAATTACACGGCAGAACCTTTTCACGAATAAACTTTTATTAATTAATAATAATATTATTTGAATACGAAAAACTAAAAAAATAATTTTGGCTTGTTGATATAAGCAATGTCCATGTCACTCTGAACCCTGTGTTTTAAATTAATCCTTCTCCGTCCGCCCAGTCGTGTAATGCTGATTTCATTACAAATTTCGGTATGGATTATGAAAAATCAGTTTTAAACGTTTGAAAGTATTCTTTGGAAACCATTTGTGTAGTTTTAGGTTTTGTCTGGTATTTTTCGCGAAAAAAATAAAACTGTTCCCAAAAGGAATGTCATCCCCAATTATTTATGTCGTGAGGCTGAAGGGAGTGCGAAAGATAAAGAAATGGGAAGAGGAATGCTGGGAAGCATCTAGATATTCAGATCTGGCCACCAAACATGGTTTAAGCCATTTCAAGCATCACGTAAATTTTCGATTAACGATTCTTTATACTAGTCTTCCCTTTGTTTACCTCCGTGTTTTTTTTTAACGTTAATACCGCACAATAGCCCCAACTGCTCTCAACCGTCTGGAGCCAGTAATACTATGGCATCTCCAATGGGTGATGTTGTGAGGCAAAAGGCAGTGGGAACGGGAAGGAGATGGGTAAGCGGAAGGTGGGGGAGTACGTGGGTATCTAACATGGCTTAAGCCATTTCAAGCAACGTTTTTATTATTTGTGGTAGTCTTTCGCCATGCCAATACTGAGAGTATCTTTCAATCTGTTAATATTATTTTACTTTTATTATTTAGATACTTATTTATATACATACCACTAATTATTTTTGGAAATGAATCTTGGATGTGTAAATTAATCCACTCCCCTATATCTGATCGAGCTGGAACTCGTCAGATAAAAATGACACTCGTTGTAGATGACAGTGAATTCCATAAACTTTTGATGGCACTCACGTACACACGAAATTAGAAGACATTACAAAAGTTAATAAACAAAATAAATCTCGGTACCATCCAATTAGGATTTGGCTTAAGTGATAGCGTTGTTCACTCATTTTATTTAATTCCTGGGGAAGAAGGTTCTTATCCCAGTCAAACCAAAAAAAGTATTTTTAAATATAGTGTATAGGTAAATAAGTTTAAATTTTTAAAAGACATTTATAATTTCACAGCAGTTAGGAACTAGTCCATAAAGAGAAAGGTTCAACCCACAGGTTTTAAAAAAGTATTTTTAAATATAGTGTAATTTTTAATACTTAACAACTATTGACGATTTTAAAAACTTTTTGATTGTTTATTGGATTATATCTTTAATCCATTTTATGATGTTTATTAGGGTTAATAAATTCTTAGAACAATAAAAGTTAATATCTATATATATAGGTATATATATAAAAATCATAAAAATCGGTCGAACCGTTTCGGAGGAGTGCGACCACAAACACCGTGACACGAGATTTTGATATATATTTATATATATATTTATATATGTAAATATATATCAAAATCTCGTGTCACGGTGTTTGTGGTCGCACTCCTCCGAAACGGCTCGACCGATTTTTATGATTTTTTTTATGTATAATTTTTCGGTATGAGAATAGGTTTAAAAGTATATTTCATACCGTTAGGTGAATAGAGTGTTCCTTTCCAGATTTTTTTTTCTGTTTTTTTTGACATTTTTTTTATTTATTATTTGGTATCAAAAAATATCTGTAACCTTAAATTTTCACCCTCCTACCCTCACCCTACCATTGTTTAATCGTGATTTTAGTATTTATGTATGAAAAAATTTAACTGTCGTTCATATTTCAAAGAGAACGAAATTATTTACGTTGTTGAATAACAGATGGCGCTGAGTTCGCCTCATCGAACATTCATCCACACATGCGCAAGTCATTCACGAGAAGCGTCACGACAGTTTGACATTTTATTTGGCATTTGTTATGTATCACAACGCAGTGCGTGCATAATTTGTACGATTTATTTTAATCTATCTATTGTTGTGCGTGTATTACAGTGAACAATGCCAGCAAGACGCTAAGGGGCCATTTGAGCCGTCGCGTCGAACGAATAAAGCAACAAACCTGCGAAATAGTAGATAAAACAGACATTCAAATCCAACAAGATACTAAAGAAGAAACAAAGAAACAAAAATAATTTAATTATGTAAAAATAATGATATTTGTAATAATACTATATTAACATCAATATTTTCCTCAATAACCCTTAGCCATTGAAATTGAAAGTAAGAATGTCGTGATTCACAATTAAGTTTCCTTTACCAAAACTAAAAATAGAGCTATATAGAATTCTCTTCCAAAATAGTATAATCTCAAATTGTTTGTGGTGAAAACAGTTTCATTTTATCCCAAAACGTGTTTCTCAAATGAAGAATAATTTGCCGTACGATTCCCATTTGGTAATTCTCATTTTCGTCCCGAAATTTCTCCTGAAATAACCATAGAACTAGTTGTTATAATCAAATGTCATTGATACGGAATATACTAGATAAGTTTTTCTCTATTTTTAGAAAAATACTATCTTTACACACTTCTAGAGCCCTACTGAAAAATATTGGTTTTTGAACAAAATAAATATAATTTAAATATTATCTGCTTTTGTTGACAGTTACAAAAAAAGAGTTGGCTAAAAACTGACTTACGACTGGCAATTATATTCACGCTTATAGTGTTACTGACTAGCCAAATTCTTCCAATCCTTCCTCTACCCCATCTATTTCTGCCCCCCACTCCATTCAGCCTCACAACAATCCTCAGTTATTATGGGGGAACCACAGAACCGCTATCGATATCTTACAGCTGTTGATTTCTTTCATAAATTATGCTTTTTTTGTTCTATCATTGTACTGTTAAATAATATCCGCTTTTTTATTTTAGCTCAACTTGCAAGTACTCGTAGTTCATTCTAAAAATCAGAAACTGTTAATAGTCAGCGAAACCCGCATTTTTTTTAAACATATATTCTTGGGTAACATTGATTCACAAATACAAAACATTACTTTTTAAAAGCCTGCATATACCTTTAAAAAATAGACAATGTGAAAAAACAGGACCAGATTGAAAGGAATCTATTATTTTCTTTGTCACTGTATAAGGTTACGTGAAACTCTGCCGCTGTACCTACGCGTAATAATTGCCGCACGCCGTAAGGGTAGGTTGTTGTACTAAGCAGGCTTCCCCGCACTCTCCCCGCATCCCTCGCTATCTCCCACCACCGCATCTCTCCTGCTTCCCTGGTAGCCTGATACCCGGGGTGACAAATGTTAGGCTCACACCCCCCCCATCCCACCTCTCCCTCGCACAAGGTCAATGGCACAGTGCTTCCGGTGACTTTGCGAAACGGAAATAGAGGAATTGGAGAATATTCGGTTGATGTAGTAGCAGTTATATTTGTTTATTTAAAATGAAATATTGGACTACTTTATACAATAAATAGGTATGTATTTATTTTTACCGGTATACCGAATAGCAGTTCCAATAACGGGATAAGTGGGAGAGTGGGAACTTCTGCAAGTGAGACAAGCCTAGCAAAAACATTGTTTTTCAGAAATAAAATAAATAATATTAAATATTATCCAGAATAATAAAAAGAATATAATCAACCCCTACAAACTATTTTTTTACTGTCATACGACTATTTATATTAATTGAATATTTAAAAATACATTTTTTGTTTGACTGAGAGTTGAACTTTTCTCCACAGGGAGAAGATCCTAACTGCTTAAGCCAAATCCTAATTGGATGGTACAGAGATTTATTTTGAAGATTAACTTTTGTAATTTTTATAATGTCGTCCAATTTCGTATGTACGTGAGTGCCACCAAAAGTTTATAGAATGCACTGTCATGGACAACAATTCTCATTGTTATCTGCCGAGTTCCAGATCTATCAGATGTCAGGAAGTGGATTAATTTACACATCCAAAATAACTCCCTCTTTAAATCGCCCTTTGAATTCCCAATGAGATAGGCCACGAACCACCACTGCTCAATACAGATTGATAAGTATGACCTTCCAGAAAATTTTGTGATGGTTAGTATGATAATAGTATTTTTTCCAAATTGTTAACACGGACAATTTTTCTCGCAACAAATCGAACACAAAAGGGGATATCAGTCAAATGGCCTTCTTTGTCACACCCAGTACTCCTACGTCCTCGGATGAGTCCTTGGGGCTTACAGGCTATTCATCAATGTGTCCGATAGAATGAACCAGCCATTCAAAAGGGAAACACAACCTTTTTATAACGATCGATATTGACAGGCTGGGTTTTGCGAGGAAACATCAAATGAGATAAATTAAGTAGTGTATCACTTCTAATATCTGTAGATATTATTCTATAACGACTGAACATAATAATAATATCATGGCATTTATATAGCGCAGTTAAGTATCATTTCAATTCAAGTGCGCTTAACTATAACAAACTTTAAAACAATAATTTAGTATTAGTTATCATGTTCTTAAAATTACTCATACAGTGTGCTTTACCCAATTTAGATGTAATATTATAACACTAAATATACTATTTATACAAAGTGATGACAAAACTTAAAATAACAATAACAGCACGATAGGACAAAACAAGAATGTTCAAACTAAAACATAATATAAAACAGGAGGCAGTTTGTGCTCAGAAATGAAAATCTTCTGAGCAGACATTTAAAAAAGGTACAATAAGGAGGCAACCGAAATCAAACAATTACCGGAAGTTTTGGAATATGACGTATCATAAAATATTGAAAAGAAGTTGAAATTTATAAATGGTAAGATTTTTTAAATAATTTGGTTTTTAAATCCCGTTTAAATTCAGCCAAATTCTGTAAGTGCTAAGAGAAGTCTATTCCAGATGAGCGGGCCTGTTACAAGAAAAGAGCGATCATAGTAAACGGCTCGATTTAACCTAGAAAATTCGATAAGACTATTACTAACATCTAGATCTGCTGACCTTAGAGTAAGTTTTGTGGGACACATAGTTCCGATATATAGGCTGGTGCCATTCCTTGCAATGCTTTGAAGGTCATTAAGCAGATCTTAATCTCTATTATTTCATGGCCTGTTAGTTAGTTAGTTATCGAAGCCAGTGAAGGCAATCCCTTAGAAGTGGGGTTATACGACAATACTTATATTGACTAAAAATAATTCTCGCCGCAGCATTAAAAACTGACTGGATTCTATTGATATATTGGGGGGTGTGGAGGTAACTCGCATAGTGGACAAAACAACCAGTAAGGGGTGGAGGTTTAATTACCGAAACAATAAAAACATGAATTCATACTTTACTGGTATCAAATATTTGATGGCTATCACTGGCGTAATTTCTAAAGAAACGTACGATCAAGCAGTTACCAAGTAAACAAAATATCAAAAATAATAAATAGGATAGATTATATGCCATGTCTAATAAAGGATGTCCGGGGGTAAAGTGCACAGATTTCGGGAGGTGATTCTACATGATGGTAGAAGTAAAAAAGAAACATTACTTTTTTTCCCCGTATAAAACTATTTTTCCAGGTAAGAATATTATTTTCTCTATATAATCAATCCAACTATTGTACCTGATATCTACTTTAAAAAATTGAAGTTTCGAAGGGTTTTTTATCTTTTTAACTTGTACTCTATTGTAAAATCACCTCGCAGAGTTTGTGCTCTTTACCCCTGGACACCTTGTATAGAATATGAAAGGGAAGCGTAGATGGTGTGTGCATGTAGAGCGAATAAACTAAGAAAAGACCTTGAATTTGAATGGTTAAAGAAGTCGGGAACGCCCAAAGAAGACATGGCACGATCAAATGATTCAGATACTTGAGTCGGGCCATGTCAAGAGTCGGAATAACAGAAGAGTGTGTATGAGATGATTCATGAATTTGAATTGTGCAAGAAGTGTGTGCCAAGACGAAGTTGTTTGGTGGTCCATGCTCTTTGCCTACCTTGTATCTATTGGTTAAAGCTATTTTTTAGGCAAAATTATGCAAATATTAAAGTTTTTCTCTTTATTGAAAAAATTGCGTACCCTTCACTTATTTTACGGTTTTTCGACCCTTTAAACAAATTTATATGTTCAGATGAAATGGTTTTCAATAAGGTTTGGGTATTTGCATGTGCGAGTGGACGTAGTATATTTGGGACCCCTAGAAAGAAGATGTAAAATAACCTCTGATTTCCTCACTCGGTTGAATTTCGATTTTATTCAAATAGTGTCCCAAGGGAAAAGAATTTCAGACTCCAAAAATGTCAATCTTATATGTAATAAGTTCTCAATTGCGTGGAATATCAGATATTTCTACACCGATCTCTTGATGGTTTTCAGAAATGCCGAATTTAAATTGCACGGTACTGGAATTATACTGTCTGGAATCTTGAATAGAACTTTACGTTCCCAGTCAAAAATACGCAAACCTATTTTTGTCATAGTCTGTAAAAGAAATACGTCGTTTCGTTTTTTACATATTTTATTATTTCCAAGTGGAATATTATATTTTAATCGTAAATAAACACAATGTCGCATTTGATGACGATTGACGAGATTCCAAAATTATTGCTTAGTAGTAAATAAGTGTTAAAATTAATTAATATTTCTCGATGCCCAAGTGTCATTTAAAATAAACTTTATGTGAATGAATGAGAGAAAATCAAGCGATCTTTGTATAATCGTTAGGAATACGAGGATAATTGAATAAAAAGTCTTAATTTATGATTGTATTGATTTCTTTTGAGACTTGTAAGTTTCTCGAATATTCCATATAACTACAGTCTATAGGTGTGCACCTTACACAATACCACACAGCTCTGTTTAAATTCACCACAGGGTAACTTGCACTATTAAAATGGCCTTTAATTGAGATTGATGATCCGATCAGCGAAATGAGATGCAATATCAACGACGACGAGCTTAGGAATAAAAAACAAACCACATATTATGTGTGTTGGTAACAATGTAATAACACTGGAATCGGTCTTCTTTCTTTAGTTCTTATTTCATCCGAGGTAATATGTTTAGGAAAGAGAGGAAAAAAAGGAAACGACAATTTATATAGTAGTTGGGATTTGGAGTAATCACAAAAATTTTTCAATATTAAACAAACATGATAAAATCAGCTATCACACAGAGTTAGTTTTTTCAAACTTTTTGAACATTTTAAAAAATTTATCTTGTAAGGGGTTACATAAAACTCTTACTCAAATGAAACAATTAAATTTAATCGACGTTGTGCATCTTACCCCTTCGGCTGTAGAAAATATCATGGAATTTATTTAATTTGGAGGTAAATTTTTATGTGAACACCGCACAAGAGTCCCAACTGCTCCCAACCGTCTGGAGCCAGTGAGACTATGGAATCTCCAATTGGGGAATGTTATGAGAGGTTTATTTGGAAATATTCCCACATGACATTCAATCTCAGATTTTTGAGCGTATACAAGGTGTCCGGGGGTAAAGTGCGCTAACTTTGAGAGGTGATGATAAAAGTAGAGAAGAAAAAAAACTAGTTAGAAATTGCAACTTTTTTTTCCCACATAAAAATATTTTTCCATAAAACTACCCTAAAACGTTGGAATTTCGAAAAAAGTTACGAATCTTTTTTATTTGTACTATCATGCAGAATCAGCCAAAGCTTGCGTACGTCACCCTGAATATAGTAAAGTATTAAACGAAGAGACAAAGCATGGTAACACGGCATAAGACCCCAACACGGCATATACCGCAACACGGCATAATACCCCAAAATTAAATCACTATAATATTTTTAATATATTATCAGAAAACATAGTGCATAGTGCTTTTTTATCAATAAGTGTATCTGACGTATCGTGGTAAATGCAGCGCTAAATGAACCAAGTAGTTAAACAAAATAGACAAATAAAACACGTTTGAATTAAAAAGGTCCACGTTTCCAAATGTAACCTCTCTAATAGGTTTTATAGTATTTGACCAGTACGTGATCAAAAAAGTGATCATTTAAATTAATAATTAGAGAAATAAATTACTTTATAAGGCTTAAAATTTAAGATTTGGTGTATATTATAAAATGGGGTTTGTAGGCTGTACCACTATTATACTAATGCTAGATTATTAAAATTATACTCCAAGATTGATTTTTTGGTTTATTATTGACCAAATACAAAGAAGGCTTTTATACTATTATAAAATTTCTGTCTCGCTCTACTCTGGTGGAGTCAAACACTTGAATTTATTGCCCCATAGTATTATTTCCGGCAACCCAGGAGAGGAGATTAATTATTTGGTTTATTGTTGACCGAATATGTAGGATATGGATGTCTGTTTACTACTTGCCAGCTGAGATGTGAGAGAGAGAGATCAATCTACTACACGGGCTTTTATACTAATATAATATCTCTGTCTCGCTCTACTCTGGCGGAGTCAAACACTTTAATGTATTGTCCCATAGTAACATTGCCAGTAACCCAGTAGATTACTTGGTTTATTTTTGACCGAATATGGAGAATATGAAAGCCTGTTTACTACTTGCGAGCTGAAATTTGAGAGAGAGATCAATCTATAACATAGGCTTTTATACTATTTTACTATCTCTGTCTCGCTCTACAATGACGGATTCAAACACCTGACTTTTATATCTTACAGTATAATCGCTGGCAACCAAGGTGTTTATAATTTAAATCATTTATTTTTTATCTTCCTACACGTAATCTGCCTCACTAGGCTATGTCTATTCTGAGATAAGAAAAATATTTTTCCTTGAGCAGATTTATTGTATTTCGTACAGTAAGCCCTCCCGCATGATTACTTGGTATTAGGTAGCTATCGTATTTTTACATTACGTACTGTATACATATTCATGTCTTTGCTTGAAATGTGGAATCGATAAGGGTAGTCAGAACTGTAATTGGTACATGATATTGATTCTGTACAGAATGTTTACTTACAGTAAATATTTTTGTAATTATGTGCCTACCAATTTGCTGGGAAACATAATTTCATAATATTATTTCACGTTATTATTTATCACCATCATATCTGCCTCACTCTGAGTGGTTCGCTAAGGTTGGTGACTCAACAGGGATGCCCTAGTTCACGGGGTGGAAGTTTGTCCAGATCTTGGCGAAATGCTTACCAGCTGTATGACAAGCCAGATCGGGAGAGGCCGGTTGAGAGAGACTGTGACCTCTCCAGCTGGACTCTTGACCTTGCAACAAAATGGGACGTAATTCACACGTCTACCATTTCGAGATACACTGACCTATTTCTCACACCGTTTTTGCTTTCCATAACTTCGCCACCTTAATTTCTTTAAAAGACCTTCCACACTGCGTCTTTAAAGATGACATAAAATTTAAATTATTTTTCCTACTCCTAATTGGCCTCCGTAAGTATGTGTCCGTAAGTATGTGTCCGCCTATGGAGGTAAATTGATAGAATTATTTTATGGGCGTATTCGTATGCCCAAAGCAAACTTAATTTTTACTTAATTCTGCTAAACAATTTCTTTTAAGAGCAGATAAATAATTGCATAGAACTGTCTGGGGCCTAGGAGTAGAAAGGTCGAATGTTAATTTACTTTTCACAATTATTTATTCCGCGTGTATGCTTTAAACGTTAAAAATTTGGTGGTTTAAAAAGAAATGTTTGAAAAAAAAAATTAAAACCCACTAAAAACATATTATCAATATTTTTTTATTATATTTATATTACTAATTTTTTTTTTTTTAAGAAAATTGTAAATTTCGTTTCAGAGATCATTTTTCAGGAAATTTGCGAGAAAATTACTATAAACTATAAAGTTCTTTGACGTAAGGTACGGATTTGCAAATAGAGTACCTACTTTGCGTAAGGGGCGCCGATTTATTCGTTAATTTGGCGGGAATACAGATTGGCGGATTTTTTCAATTGATGGAGCAATTATTCGGATCGTGGAATGTTCGAACCGAGAAAATTTATTTTTCTCATGGTGAAACAGAAATGAGAAACACAATGAATATAAGTTAATCAATTGAGTTAAATAGTAGATACTTTTCTGGTATTTGTTTCAAATGCTGTCAGTTCTTTTCAGAAAGTTCACCATTCATAATCGAAACGTTGTTTGAAACGGCTATAGATCTAAAAAACCAGATCTAAATAACTAGGTATCAGCCTCATCCCCATTTAATTCCCGTCGTCTACTCCATTTATCCTCACAACATACCCTAATTTGTGGATGCCATGATCTCTCAAAGCAGGGTATTTTCACTTTTTTAGTGTCATAGTCTCTCATCGCCATAAACTCTCAAAGTAGGGCATTTTCACTGTTTTTTTTTTACTGTCAAAGATATTTTTATTTAAATATGTTGGTGATAGCTTTTTAATTTATTTTTAAAATGACAAACATATTTTATTTATTTATTTATTTCATTTTATTAACGCCTAGAAGGCTTTTACATATACATGTTATGGGTTTTGTTGTTCAGTAGCATTATAAAATATTTTAATTACATAGCATAATAAATTGAGTATGAGCATAATAAATTGAGTTCTACAACAGTTAAAAATTTGACATTTTCTTTTTTTCCACCAAAACAATGTGCTCGTTTTGTTCGTGAATATAGCGCTGTAAACGTCAACGCCAGCTAAGCCATTAGTGATTTCTTCGTCATATTGGAGTTGTGGCCAGTTGGAACCGTTTCTGAATGTGTTTTGAAAACCAATAATTATGAACGAAAGTAAAAACGAAATTACCCATTTTTAGAAGGTTCAGAATCTGAAAAAAATCTCTTTGAAAAAAGTTTTCCACGCATTTTTAACGGTATTTACAGTTTGTGAAAATATCTCACTAGGATGTCATGGTCCAACAGGCTCAAGAGAGGGGGCCGTTGGGTTATTGTGCAGTGTGGACATTAAAAAAAAAAAAATTGTTGAATAATAAAACCGACCATCTATTTACATTTATAAAAACAATTGAAATCTCTTAAAATTTAAAACACGCCACCCAGTATAGAAATTTTGAAATGTCTGAGTGTTTTATCCCGATATGGATATGCTAATACCACGTCTGAAAACACCCCAAATCCTACCCATATCATGTCTTCTGTCACGGAGATGTGGGCCTTACTGGAGAGAAATAGTTCATCATCAGACCGGTATAAGGAGATTAATCATCTGTGATAACGAGACTGAGAAACTGCGAAGGGTTTTATCATGGTAGTTTTGTTTGTTCAAAGAAGCTGCGATGGTATTAGTTATGGATGAAGGTTAATTGGAAATCTTGATTATCTCTTTCTCTCCTTTGCATTACTTTGGAAAACGTAACATTTTCATAAAATTTGAAGATATACGTCTAGAAATCAAAGACTCTAAAAATAATTCTGACCCTTATGACAATTTAAAAAGTCCATATATTATAAAAGAACTTTTATCACTCTTTAATATGCAACTATAATGTTTTTTTGGTTTACTTTGTTGAATTTAGGACGGTGACAAAAACCTCGACAGAACAGTTTTAAATTACTTCTACGTAGAGATGGTCGATATTATTATCCCGATTACAAAGAACGGTTATTTTTGGAACGGTTATTTTGAACTTCCATGGAATATTGTTATTAGAAAGTCACAAAAAATATTTTTAAATTTGTAGGAAGCAGTTCCTTTTTACTTAGAATATCTCTATCCTAAAAAGGAAGGTAGGAAATTCAGCAAATTTCATTTTAAGTTTTCACTTCGATCAAATAACAGAAATACCATTAAATTTCGTACTCACAAATCCATATTCAAAACCTTTTTCTTCCATGTATTGAATTCTACACCAATTCAAATTGAAGTCATGTAAACGGACAAGGAATTCCAACAATGGTGGAATTAATGTAATGGTACCTAATACTCATTTAGCGGAGCGCAGCCATCTACGGTTTATTGCCAATTGGTAGACAAAGTATGAAATTATACGAACTTAGTTCCCGCTCTCTCCACGGAATAATAAAACATTGTTCTCATTCAGAGATTCAACGCTTTTGTTTTTAGTATAAAAAAGATTGTTGAGTGTTGAAGTGTTGAAGATATATAGCCAGGCACCTTCGCAATAACGATTAATACATAACCGTCCCTACGTTGACATCGTTTTGTTGGCCACACCGAAACGACGCGATGTTCATTTTGACGATTTTGACAGACCGTTCCTCGTCGCATCTTTTTTGTAATATTGCCCTGGGTGCAGAGTCCATTTCCGCGTATTAACTTCAAACATTTAATAAAAGTAGTAATTTGATTCAGTTTCCTCAATAAACCTCAGCGCAATTAAAGCAACATATTTTTAAACAGGAACCTTTCCATATCATTATATTCATTACCACAACTATACAAAATATACATACCTACACGTGTCAACGTATACTGTAGTCGCAATGTTGTAGTTTTAGTTTCAACAATTGCAACAAGAAACAACTATTTATGTGCACAAAATAGGTTATTAGGTTCTTAGTTTGGGTTAATTAAGTCATTTAAGTTAATAACAAGAGGAATTTGTTTAATCTACCTATTAAAAGTGCGTCAGTTTTGTAGTGTATTTTTTATGCGTGAGTTACTTTAAGTGAGCCACAGTTAAGTGAGTGTAAGTGTTTTGTGTAAATGATCAGGTAATTAAATTTTCCAATTTTACATCGGCAACCTTCTTAGAAATGCATAAATTGACTAATATAAATAAACTATCATCTTCCAAAGCATTGAAAAAAGAGCCCCTTTTCACTTTTATTGCGTATTTATTGTCATTGATCAAAATTTTCGAACGAATTTTAAAATCCTCCCAGTTACCACTTCGCAAAACTAAAGGACTCCAAAATCCTTTAATCCATCCTTTCACAGATCTGGTTAAAAGGAATAGTGAAAGAAACAGAAAAATTACTTCACCCAGGACGCGCAGCTCCAGTCGCCACTCCTCTGACTCTTGGTGCTACTTGCCCTGGTTCACCGATCCTTAGACCCGCTTCTTCTGGCTGGTCTAAGGATCTTAATTAATCTTGATTTAACTTGCCTTAATCTTGTTTTGTAAAAATATGTAAACGAAAGATTTATTTTTTGGTTATTTAAATTTTTTTCTTATAAATTGTGCAATTCATTTGTTGTGTGTATATAATCGTGGCTCATGACGAATCTCCAAGAGATTCAATAGCTTTAAAATAATACAGATATAATATTGAATATAGTGGTGGAGTGGTGTTCTAAGTTAGGTTATAACAAGAGTTGTGGGAAGAATTAAAAAGGAACAAGTCAGTACCTCAGTCCACATAAAAGTGGTCGGTTTTTTAACGCTGTGATATTTTTCGTAGCTGCGAATGATTTGATGTAGACCTTTTGAGGCCTTATGATTTTTTCTAGTATTTGGTGAAGTGATAAAATATTTTCGAATGTTATTTAACTTTTGTACCGTTGAATGTGTCTCAATATCACAAATAGATATAGGTACCTAATAGTGGTAATTAATAACTTAATAAGGTAATTAATGCTTGTGAAAAAGAAACCATTCAACAAATATACGGACCACTAAAATAGGTCAATTGGACTTCAGTGAAACCACGCGTGTTGTTTCGGTGATTTATCTTCACTATATTATGTAAATCACCTAGAAAACTGTCAGCATTTGCAGAAAAAAAAAGAAATTTCGAATAAAGGATTATTTACCAAAATATATAAGTCAGTATTTTATCGCTAATCCAAAATAATAAGTTTCCAATAAAATCCTAGCTACATTTCCGAATTTAAAAGTTCTCGCACTATTTTTAGGTTTACCTCGCCAGAACACTTCACATTAAAGATGTAGCTATAAGCGTTTCACACCGATGCCGACGCGCGACGTCGAGAATCCGGTAGTTTAAAGTCGTCGTTTATACACACTACATACAACCTCCCCCTACAACAGATTAGATAATCCAAGAATAATACCGTCAAGGACTCGGTGTCTGAAAGCCACATTCCACAAATCAAATACTGTAATTATTTCGAATTTGAGCTTGGAATTCGTTCTTGATGTTATAACACAGCATATCAGAGTTAAATGACGCTCAACGTACAGTCTAGACTGATCAAATTCAAAACTAGGGTGGTGTCCTTGAAATGTATTAATGTAAATAAAATAGCAAAATTTAGGTTATTAAATTCTATGTTTGAAGACAATATTAGCGATTTCTAAACGAAAATCTGAAACAGAAAAATCAGAAAAGGATACGGTCACATCTAGTACTCAATAAAGTTATTCCAAAAAAAAAATTCATCCTAGACTTGCAGAAAAGTTAATAGATGTCGCACATTAAAATAAAATAAAAAAATAAGATAGGTTTATCTAAAAAGACGCTGTCTAGGTTGCATTTAGTTCGGGTTGAATCTTGCGATCATACATAAAGATAGTTGCCAATAAATAATGTGCGGTGAAAAAATGAAGACATTCTTGGTAGTTCTTATTCGAAGTATGATACAGTTAAAAGTGACCGAAGCGGATAGGGTCCCATTAGCTCAGTGGTAGAGCGGTGCCCCGGCAAGGCAAAGGTCCTGGGTTCGAGTCCCAGATGTGACCGTATCCTTTTCTGATTTTTCTGTTTCAGATTTTCGTTTAGAAATTGCTAATATTGTCTTCAGTAATTAAATATTACAATTTGAGGTTTTACTCAATAAAGTTATTGCAAAAAAATAAATATTAATTCTATGTTTCATCGCAGAAATAGGCAGTTGAAACGCAATATCTACACATCTATCCTTCGGCAAAAAGGTTGCCGTGTCCACTTAAAATTTTTCTTTAATATTAAAATATCATTATTATACCCAAACGGCTCAATAAAATAGGATATACATTGCCATAAAACGAGACAATTTTCTGTGACCTATGTGGAAATATAATGTTAAATAACAGAAAACATGTTAAATATTCATGTTTTGCAACATTGCATAATTTAAAGTTTTCTCTTTTATATATTCAATAATATGTTTATTTAATTTACAAAAAGCAGTTTATTTTTAAACGATTTCTATGGTGTAATTATTATAACGCGTGACTGCTGTTTCGCCTTTAATGCATTACCGAATGCATTATCAAACATTAAGCTTGTGTTCATAGACAGTTAAATACTGTCTTTGGAAGACGAAACAGTTGTCACGCGTAATTATAATTAACGCGGCAGAACTTGGTTAGTAATAAAAGTTTTTATTATTATAATCATTATTGTGGAAAGCAATCACTTTGTGGTTTTTCATATTTAATAAAAATAAAACACTTATTATGTGTGAAATTACGAATTTTAATTGTTTTACGATTTCGGTTTCGCTTTGATCAAGCAAATTAATACTAAACAAGAAATACATAGTAGGTATGTGCTATATATAGAGAGAGAGAGAGAGAGGGAGACAACAAGATAAATATATAAAAAAAAAAACAATAGAGAGGCAGAGGCTTTATTTTATAAATTAAATCAAAATATAACATTTTGAACAATTAAAAGAAAAACGTGAATTAAAATAGAGTACAACAGATTAAACTCAATATGTATATTCATAACTTATTAATTCTGTAAAAAGGTAACCGGATAAATCAACAAAATGATAATTCATCACATATTTAAAAAGTTATATAAAGTCATGGAAAGTGATGAAACAAAAACTTTATTAATTGGATTAAGTAGATTAGGTTGGGTTAGGTAAGGTTTAATTTTTTTATTTCATCGTTTCTAATGACTTTATATCACTTTTTAAAGGTGTGTTGAATTACCGATTTGTTGATTTATCATGGAACCCTGTAAAAAACATTATATTTAAAAGCATTTTATTTTGCGTGGAAAAAAACTCATTGGAATGCTTTAGAATATTATTTGCTAATATTAAAACAATATTGGCATTACCGAACAAAATTTTAACACTCGTAAACTAAGGAGGGTTGTTTCACTGAAGTTGAACAATTCATCAAATTTTAAAGTTGATTTTCAAGTTCTGTGAAGGTTCTATTCCAGTTATTTCATCATTTCAGTTTTTTTCACAACTGGCTAATGATGATATAATAACAGAACTTTGAATATAAGCTTCATAGAACTTGAAAATTAACTTTGGTATTTGAAGAATTGTTCAAATTCTGCAAAACAACCCGTCCTAAGAAAACGTTTCTGCCTTTTATTCCACTTGAATAAGCTTAAAAATCGACCTCATCGCTATGAATTTCAAGCGTGCAAGGATGCTTTAAATTGCATGTTGAAAGTTTGTAATTATTGCGCTCATCCAATTACCATATTAACGAGCTGCCACTGAGTTATAAGTAGGCTGCAGTCGGTAGGGCTTTGGTTAGGAGGTTGACCTAACCTTGTAGGCACTGTTGTATCAACTATTGCAAGAAATGGGGCAATACTTGGTTTACTTTTCCGTAAGGGGTGGGCAAGTACATTGATTGGTTGTATTGTCAAACATTAAAAATATATTTTTTATTAAGTAATGAAGATTATATTCTTAGCATTGAGTTGCTAAGATAATTACATTATATGATATTTGGAGCGGAGAAGGTTTTGAAACACTGATTCTGTGCTTGTCACGCCGTCTTTGTTTTAAATTTTAAATTTTTATTTAATATATATAATTGGGTACAGGATATAATATGAGTACATAAAAAATATATTTCCATTACAAAATATATTTGTGTTCGCAATCTCACCAAATGAAGACACTGGTTCTTATATGATTTAAGATTTTCACGGCCAAAAGTATTTTTGTTATTTGTTTTTGGGGTGTTATGCCGTGTTGCGCTAACTCCTTCTTTGGCTAAAGAAGGAGTTAGCGCAACACGGCATAACACCCCAAAAACAAATAACAAAAATACTGGTTCTTGTGCTTGGTGAGAGAGTTACATTAATTATTGGAAAAATAGAATACCATTATGCTATAGTAAGTATATATATATGATAGGAACAATATATAAAGAGACAAAATCTAAATAGATGGAGAAAAAAAATAAACAGTGGAGATGATTATAGACTGATAATAAATATCAATAGATTGAAAAACAGGCAATTGTTTCTGAAAGAGTAACTTCAGTTTTAGTTTAAGTATGTTAATATCCTTTAATTTCTTTATTTCAACCGGAAGGTTGTTGAAATACTTTATTCCTAAATATTGCTATGCGTTGGTTAAACCCATCTGGAATCGAACCAGGTTATAATTGACTAGCTCAGTGAAAAGGCAAGCAGATGAAACTCGTGTACGATCAGGGGTGAGCAACTTCTTTGTTCATTATTTCGTCCATCGGTCAGGAGGTTGGAAGGGCCAGCACAATAATAACACATGAGTAAAAGGCACAAGGTATATTAATCATCTTCTAAAGAAACACAGGGATAAATTGGATCTCTACTCTCTTCTCTTCCTCTGTGACGACCGGATGAAACGAGGATTTCACATGAATTTATATGATTTGAACACAAGAAAGGATATGCCGACGCTTACATTGTTTCCAGAGTTCTGATGAGGGGTGGCATGACGTGTCGAGCTGGAAATAGCCCGCGCTCGAAAGGGCGGCGGTACTATTGAGGTGATGTTAGACACTTGAGAATTTGACGGTAATGCAAACGACTCCCAACGGGCCGAGTATATAGCGGTTCCAGAACATGTTTAAGAATGATGCGGCAAACTGTTGATTACAATAATTGAGATGGTTTTAAACACGCAAAATCTACGCAAGGTTCGGGCGTATTAATATTTGCCAAACTGGGACGCAGGAAGCGTGACCGTCCGAGGCCCGAGTGGAATTGTGACTGCGGAGCGCGGCGGGGCGTTATGAGCTCCTGCTAGCGGTGACTGTCTGGGTGGTCTGTCACGTGCACTGAACACGCGGCGGCCATCTGGCATGAGTAGGGTGACCAAAGCCCTTTTAATTGTAGGGTAACCATCTTTTTAATTAGTAGGGAGACTATATTACGTAACACATTCCCCCTCCGCCAGTAAAAGGCGACGTGGTAATGAAGCTTTAGGCGCAAAAAATCCTCTTCACCTTGTCGTGAGGGAAGTAGAGAGAGAAAAAAAACAGTGTTGATTTACATAAAAAACAAAGAAAAAATACATGGTTATGCAATGATGAAAAGACAACATACAAGGTTATGCAGTGATGAAAAGACAAACATATAAGGTTATGCAGTGATGAAAAGAACAACATACAAGGTTATGCAATGATGAAAAGAACAACATACAAGGTTATGCAGTGATGAAAAGAACAACATACAAGGTTATGCAGTGATGAAAAGAACAACATACAAGGTTATGCAGTGATGAACAGAACAAAAAGGATTCTAAAATTTCATTGGTCTGTAAGCTAAGTTTGAAGAGCGTAGTGTTTTCGTAGAGTACCAAGTAGACGTAATTTCACTGAAGTTATTAAAGTTACATTTTCACTGTAACTTGACCCATTTGAGATTGCACTCAAGTATCACTATGGCCTTAGAAATTGAACTGTGCTTCTTGGTTGTGGTTGAGAGATGATGATGCGGGGGGCAAGAAGTATCCGGGTTCTGTTGTCGTACCAGCGTGAATTCCATTATGTTGATGTGGTGGAGCAGTGGTTGTCAAGGTGAAATGAAGTTGGTAATAACATGGAGTAATACCAGTAAGTTGATTTATGGTTGATGCGTGTAATGGTTATTGTGTTGAGTTTGCGCATCGGCAAATGGTTGATTTGTACAAATGGCAAGTGGTTGATTTGTACAACGGCCAGTAGTTGATTTGCACAAACGGCAAGTGGTTGATTCCACAACGGCAAGTGGTTGATTGCACAACGGCAAGTGGTTGATTTGCACAACGGCCAGTAGTTGATTTGCACAAACGGCAAGTGGTTGATTTGTACAACGGCCAGTAGTTGATTTGCACAAACGGCAAGTGGTTGATTGCACAACGGCAAGTGGTTGATTTGCACAACGGCCAGTAGTTGATTCCACAACGGCAAGTGGTTGATTGCACAACGGCAAGTGGTTGATTTGCACAACGGCCAGTAGTTGATTTGCACAAACGGCAAGTGGTTGATTTGTACAACGGCCAGTAGTTGATTTGCACAAACGGCAAGTGGTTGATTGCACAACGGCAAGTGGTTGATTGCACAATGGCAAGTGGTTGATTTGCACAACGGCCAGTAGTTGATTTGCACAAACGGCAAGTGGTTGATTGCACAACGGCAAGTGGTTGATTTGCACAAACGGCAAGTGGTTGATTTGCAGGAACATAACTAACCTTGAGCTGGCATGCTCTGAGGTTGGTTCTTTTGAATATGGTTTGAGTGATGAGACAACTTGATTTGCTACTGCACGCACGACTCACACCTAATTTGGGTGCGGTCGGGTGTTTTTGGTACGCAGAGATTGGAGAGATGTCAGTGATGGAAGTGAAGGCGGCAATGAAGTGAAGCTCAGCTTGCAGGTGATGAGGAGGGCTGCTGGTTTTCTTTTTAATCCAGGGACAGGTTATTATTAGAGCCAAAATTCTTGAAGTTTACCTGCCTAGTAGACCAATGATGCAAAACGTTTGGAGAGAAACAAATTGTGTTCAAGAGAAAAGACAAAAAGACAAAAAAAAACGTCGTTGGTTAGAGAGGAGAGAGAGTAGAGAGAGATTTCCTAAGCTGACTATGCCATGAGTATCCCGAGATTGGGGAGACAAAAAGTATCACGACTGGCGTGAGGTTACCTATTTGATATACAAGGTATAGGTAGGTGGTTGTACAGTAGTAACACCAAGTTTCTGAAAGAAGTTGGCCTTCCATGGCTGGTGTTAGCGCTTGAGCGATAACAACTTACGACTTTCAAAATTACAAGAAATGTGTTGATTACCTAGGAATAGGGTGAAAAGGAGATTATTTTGAAGCAAATTTCATGGATAAAGATTGTCTTATAGACAGACGATACGCTATGTGCGTAGGGTACACCTTCCGGATTCATGAAATCAACCTCAAGGATAATGAGGGATGACAAAAAACATACATGGGTTTGAAGGAAGGGTGAAGGATGGAGGGTTGAGTAGCGAAAATTGATAGTGATTGAGCTAATTCTCAATTCGATCTCTATGTGAGGACAAATTCTCAACTCTTTACAAATATACATGAATTTGATGAAAAGGTGAAGGAGAATACACAGTAATAACAATCTTATCTTTCACGTGTATTTGGTGAAAGATTAGGGGTCGCATTTAATCTTCTACAGTTTGTGAGAACATGACAGACCCTTGCTCAAATTTCACGAACCTGGGAGTTTTTCTTATTCGTCTCCCAGACAACGAGTTAGGTGGTTTTGTGTCACTGTCTCTATTAACTCCCACGACACGATACCTTATAACCAAAAGTGAAGCTGATGGCTAGTCCATGGTCAATGGATAGTGGATGGTTCTTGGGTCCGCTGACAAGAAGTCCACAGGTATCAGTTACCGAAAAAATTTGCTGAATGCACAGCTTCATGTTTGTTTGAGTAACAAAAAATTCTCACTACAGTGAAGGACACTTCCCTCAGTGTCATGAGTTATACAAAAGGGTCCCAATTAAGGGCGACAAGTCAGGGTAAAATGATCTACGTCCGGTAGAACAAGTACATAGTGTCAACTTATTTAAAGAAAACAAAAACAAGATATTGTATCGTTCGCACGAATCATGGTAGGTATTATAACGTCTCCACGTCTCATGTAGAAATTGAACGAATTACGAAAGAATTAGAGGGAGACTATATTACGTAACAATATTTATAGTTATTTTCCATTTGTTTGGTATAACATTTTGGAATTTTGATATTGTATTGATATCTTTTAGATAGTTGGGTTTCAAATTTGTTGATTATATTATCTGTATAAATTTGGATAATCGCATTTTTTTTAATATATGTGTTGCTGTTACAAATTATTTTATTATTGCAATAATTGGTGCTTACGATATAAACATGTCAAATTTCCGTAGCTACTATTCAGAATAATTTTTCATTAGAAGAAAAAAATATCAGAAGATGTTTTATTTTAATTTTGACTTTCTTAATAATACATTTTTTCTCAATATTACCTGCCTGAAGAAAGTTCGGAATCGTTATGTTATTACTAAGTTTCTTTGAACAGGTTGTATAATTCCATATTTGAATTTTTTTTAAATGTTGCATTATGAATAAAATGGTTTATATTTAAGTACCTACTTATAAATCTCACTATTTCAGAGGGAATTTTAATTACGATTTATTAAATTATTATAAATTAATTTTGGGCCACGAGGTCTACTCTTCACAGAGTTACTAATTATTATTATTTTAAACCAAAAATTATTACCTGCATACAGTGTTATAATTAATTTAATGTGTTTGTTAAAACCAATAACTTTTAGGAACCAAAAAATATCTACTTTCGTTGTGGAAAACACGAAATAAATACAACAAACAAATGACAGCAATAGAAACATTGAAAACAATAAAAGCAATAAAAACAACAAAAACAATAAAAACAACGAAAAAACTATTTAAACAACAAAAAACATTAAAACACTACAAAAACAGTAAAAACAACAAAAACAATAAAAACAACAAAAATAATAATATTCTATTTTATACTTAATGAAGTGGATAAACATTTTATAAAAGCTTAAATAAGAATGTTTGGAGGGATTTCAGGGTCTGAATCTAAATGAAGGTTTGGTAATTTAACACCCTTCTTAACCTCTTACTTAAAAGAGCCAATGTCAAGTTGATGTAACCTCGTAACGCCGCACTTAACCGGTAATTCTAGCAATTCGTAAATCATTTACTTAATCTTAGTCTACTTTAATCTTGGATTAGAGTTCGGAGTCCCCAAAAGCAAGAGCATTATGTGGCAGGTCTTAAGGGAATTGTTACAATTACCTTTCTTGAATTTCTAGATTTGAAACTTAGCGGAGGTAGCTACCAATACCAAACTAAATCCAAAGTGAAGCATGTTTAATTTTGCGGTTATCGAACTTCCTTCGGTTTATTGTCCAAAAGAGGCTGGAGAAACTAAGGGTGTGTTGTCTCAACCTTCGTTATATTTTTGTTTTTTGGTTGCATTTTTTTTTTTTTTAAATACATATAATTAACAATATTGTTGCATTAATAAACATGGTACCATTACAAAATAGTACCTTCCAACATGTATGTACTTCTACACCGAAAAAAAAAACTGGCACTTTAGTTTTTCGTAAAAGTTAAACATACAGGACAGTACAAATAATATATATTAATGTGTATGATTAACGTCGCCCCGTATGAGCTTTTGATTACTGTACCCTTAAGTGATTATATTAATAAATTTAACTCGTTTTACTCTTTCTCAACAAAAGGTGTTATTCTGTAGTACTTTATCCTGTTTATTTTTCAATAGCCAATTTATATTTCGTCTAAAATTTGAGTTATCCTTTCATTCACAAAAAGGGCTTGAAGTGAATTGTAAACAAATAAATTATGAATATTTTTCGCGAAATATAAAAAAAAATAATGTATGGTCATGTTTAGCAAAAGATATTTTCTTTTCAATTTTAATGTTCATTTCATTTTCAAATAATTTCAAACAGATTTCCGACAAATTCTGTAGCGAGTTTTGCAAGTCAACGACTCATTTATTTGTGACATCTTAACATACAAACATTTAGCCTGATGATATCGCTGAAAATTTCAGACTTTGTTCTTATTTGTGCCACAAGTGTTTATAGAGTGGTTTGAATAATAGAAAAAATCAATGACGCCCGAGGAATTTATCTGCACCGGAATGGGATATGGTGTCGAATTAAAGTCGATGTGATGTAGTTTTTTAACAGTAACATTGTGGTATACAGTAGTGAATGATAGAAGAAGTCGGAGACGCCTGAGAATGACATTAGCAGTAGTGTAGCATTGCGGGGTCCACTGGTAACTTATTACAGTTGCGGCACGTTCCAGAGCTAAAGATACTCCCAGAATCGCTTTGGTGAAATACCACAATTACGAATCATTGTTTGAATTGACATCGTTTAGCGTGGCCTTGTTAATCAGAAATGAATAACCAGGTACTTACTTCCCAACCTCTAATTTTCATTTCTTTCTCCTCCTCATTATCTTCAGTCTCACAATACACCCTAATTGAGGATGCCATAGTCCCACTGCCTCCGTATAGCTAGGAGCAGTACTGTATGTATGCGAAATTCAAAATTATAATATTGCCACATCCGTTTGGACTATTAAATATTAACTATTCGTTCTGTGATTTGGAAGATCTTAAACTTGAGAATGGAATGTATCAAAGAAGTTATGAAGTTAATAATATAAAGTAATTTTTATAAAGTAATTTTTTTTCTTCTCTCCTTTTTAAAATAATAGCTTACCATATATTATTTGCCATCATATATATCATGGTTACCCTACATGTTCACTACATTATACTGTGAATCATTGGCTGAAATTAGATTAATAGGTATCCAATTCGTAGAAACTAATGTAACAAATAGTTCTCTTAATATATAATATTTGTGTTATTTTAATTATTTTGTAAAATTATTAATCTTAACACAAGCTTGTCCTAGTGAGGTTAAAAAATCTAACGTAAAAAAAATTCAATGTAAAGAAACCAAAAAAAGTAAACTAAAAAATTAATATTTAATACACAACAAGAAACAACGTATGATTATTATTTATGCTGTTGAATAAACTTGAAGGAATATCTTCATCATAATTAATTATTAAGTTATGAGACTCATTGTTTTATTTGGCTCGTAAACTCTTAACTTTCTTCTCTTTGTAAGCATCTCTCTGAAAATACAATATATTAAGGTGTTTACAACACTTATAATTTTAAAATACGAGGAATATATTTATTGGTTGTGTTTAATTCATGGAATTCCATTTTATTTTATTTTTATTTAAATTAAATCAAAATTAATAATTTTATTATATTTGCAAATATTTTAGTGTATTTTAATGTAACAGATGTTTCGGCGTTCAAGGCCATTATTTAATTCCAATTGATATTGACTAAAATAAGTATTCACGTCATTATACAATGATTAAGACAGACTTGCCATCATTAAAAGTGAGGACAACCAATATTTAACGGTAAATAAATCGGATATTACCGAAAATATAAATAAAGCATTTAAATATAATATTTAATAGTAATATTATTAAAATATAAATGAAAACTTTTAAAAATATGTATTTATAGGTACATACCTGTAGGCTTAAATGTTTTTTGTAAATACCGAGTCGCAACTTCTTCTAAAAGTCCGGAGCGAGTGGTATCCCCCATTTTGAGTGTGCTATGAGGCTGAAGGGAAGGTGTTGACGCGACTATTAATCTACCTTTAACATTGTTCTTGCATTTTTTCCATCCGTTTTTTACCTACTAGTACCTTTCATTATTTAAAACAATAAACATGACTTTTTTGTTGTTTGTTTTTGGGGTGTTATGCCGTGTTGCGCTAACTCCTTTTTTAGCTGACGTTCCGGACAGCGTTGCAGTGTCCATCATCAGGGCAGATCCGGTAGATTCGAAGATGTGTAATCTTCGGATCTACCGGATCTGCCCTGATGATGGACACTGCAACTCTGTCCGAAACGTCGGCTAAAGAAGGAGTTAGCGCAACACGGCATAACACCCCAAAAACAAACAACAAAAATGCTTTTGGCCGTGAGAATCTAAAAACTAACCAATAAACATGACGGTCAAACCAGTTTTAATAATGGAACCTGTTTGATGAAGATCTATTGTTATCAGTGCTGTTATTTATATCAACTCAGGATAGAAGGCCTGTGCAGTGAACGTATTCGGTTCCCTTAGTGTGTTTTGTATCCAACCTGAATGTTATGGAAGCTTGTGCCTGAAATCATATCTCCTGCGAGTGAAATCATACCACCATCATCTTTGAAGAACATCAAAGGGGTAAGTCTGATTCCTTCCCTACTCCATATTCACCATCTCCAATCATAGTTGTGTCAACTTCGAAATTCTCAATTAATATTTAACAGTCCACTCTTGATTCGCCTATTGCGATCACAGAAAGAGATAGGTAGAGTAAGGTTGGGAATACCTGGCTATTCAATCACCAGTCTCTAAAGCCATTTCAAGAATGGCAATCATTCACCAGGGCGATACTGGGAGTAACTACTACTCTGTGATATAATATATATTATGTATGTTAGCTTTTATTGATTTTTTTCTTGTCGACGTTAACGAAATAAATTTTGCCATGGATGGGACTTAGATCGATGGAATACCTTTCGATATCCTAGAGTCTGATCTTTATCAATGAGCCATCTCGTTCCAAAGTGAAAGTTACTCTCAGAAATGGATATCCAGAAAATGAATAGCCACGTACTTCCCCACCTCCCTCTTTCAAATCTCCTCCACCTCCTCACTACCTTCAACCCTACAACGTACCACAATTATGCATGTCATAGTCTCACTGGCTCCAAACAGTTGGGAGCAGTTGAGTCTCTTGTGGGGTTTCACATAAAACAATTGGAATCAAAATTTCATTTTTATTAAAATACACAAGATAAGTTAGGTAACACTTCAACGTAAATCTATCACTTCAAGACTCAAAGTCAAGTGTCCGATCCATTACTCCATGGAATCTCCTTGGTGTAGAAATAGGTATAGAAGATAGTTCTTCTTGTTCTATTTTCTTCATCTATGCAAACTACCCCACTGTTTTCGTTCTGCGCATATTTCATCATTGCCTTCCCGCCCGAGCTTAGTTTCGCGGGCTTTCCCCCTACGTTTCGCGCCAAAAAAACTGCCATAACTTACGTAGATCGTTCTCAGCGGGAAGCTTCCTGTATCTACAAAATGTAAACTCCCAACTATCTTGGCAGATAATAATAATATTTTGCACTGAAAATATTTATTCATCGTACAAATAAGAAAGTTAAAGAAAACACCAATTGAAATAATAAAAAACGTGGACAATACTTAGGAAGTACATACGTAAAAAACTTTTATTTTTATTCTAGCTGTACTCCGCCACACGTTGCTGTGACTCTGTCTGTCTGTGCAGATAGATAAAGAATATCACGTTTGGTTTTATGTTCAACAGATGACATCTAAGAGTTTGTCAAAATTTCAAAGCGATCCGTGAGGAACTTTCGGAGACTTAAGATTTTGAACAAAGGAACATTTACATTTAAATAAGTCCTTAGAAAAAAGCATTAAAACAGTTTGTATTTTTGTATTTTCTTTTTATTTCTCAACATAATCTCCTTGGAGCTCAATACACTTGGTTAGACGTTTCTCAATTTTTTTTTAAACCGTCAGAAAAATAAGTTTTCGGAAGGTCCTCAAAATAAGCATTTGTCCGATCGATGACTTCTTCATTTGAAAAAAAACGTTGTCCACTTAGCCATTTTTTTAAGTTTGGCTAAAGGAAAAAGTCACTGGGGGCTAAATCTGGCGAATACGGTGGGTGGTCGACCAATTCGAACTTCAATTCTTCAATTTTAGCCATTGATCGTAAACATGTGTGAACACGGGCATTGTCCTAATGAAAGAGGATTTTTTTCCTGTTTAAATGAGGCCGTTTTTCTTCAATTTTGTTTTTTAGCTGGTCCAATAAAGATGCATAATAATCCCCTGTTATTGTTTTTCCTTTTTCCAAATAGTCAACAAAAATAATTCCACGTGCATCCCAAAATACAGTAGCCATAACCTTACCAGCTGATTTTACGGTTTTCGCCTTCTTTGGACATGGTTCGCCTTTCGCAATCCACTGCTTTGACTGTTCTTTCGTCTCGGGAGTATAGTGGTGTATCCATGTTTCATCTACAGTCACAAAGCGACGAAAAAATTCATCCGGATTGCGTTGCATGAGCGACAACAGGGCTTTAGAGGCCACCACCCTATTGCGTTTATTGTCGACTGTGAGCAAACGCGGCACCCATCTTGAAGAAATTTTTTTCATGCCCAATTTGTCATGTAAAATAGAAATGACGCTACCTTTTGAGATCCCTGTAACCTCAATTATCTCACTCAACTTTAATCTTCGGTCACTTAACACCATATCGTGGATTTTATTGATCATTTCTGGTGTAGTCACCTCTACAGGACGTCCTGAGCGTGGTTCATCCTTCGTTGAGGTACGACCACGTTTAAATTCATTTAACCCGTTATAAATAGTTGCAAGTGAAGGAGCAGATGTGCCGTGAACTAAATCCAACTCATTTTTTATTTCCCTTGCTGTTAACCCTTTTATATTAAAATGTTTAATAACAGCTCTAAACTCAATTTTCTCCATTTTTGTAAACAAGCAAATTTTTTTTTTTAAATGTACGAGAAACACACAACAACCCGACCAATCTGCTTGAAACTTCGCAGCATACTGAATCGGTAGTGCCGCTGCATGAAAACAAACCGCTTACAGTACTAGTCGCGCCACCTGTCGGCTTTTCTAAGGACTTATTGACTCACCCTCGTATATAATATTACTAATAATAATACTACTGATTGCCCGATCTGGAGGGCGATTCTCGTTCTACTTAACGACACTAAAATCGTCCTTACATTCAAATTAACGATTTTTCTCGGTTTATTCTTATGAAGCGATTCCGGTTCTCTCGATGACAGATGGAATCCTTAGATTTTCGATTGCGCGCCAAAATTTTTAGCCTTACGCGAAGGGTACCCCTAGACCTGTCATTCGGCGGCCGAACGCTAGCGTTCGCGGGGAATTTGCTTCATTTAATTGTGACGTTTTGACAATTAGCAATATTTGCGTAGTTTTAATAAGAGAAAACTTAATATTATCGTAAGTATTGACTGTAAACATGATTAGTGACTTGTTTGTGGCACAATAATGCTATTAAATGAATTGAATCAGGTAATTGCGATGTTTGTAAAGTACGTAACATGTCGAAAGCCAGATAAGTGATTTAATTTACAATAAACTACACATACCATTGAGGATTTCTACATAAATAATAATAAGTTTCTGGCTGGCGCTCGAAATTGTGGGTTTTGAAGTTAACCACAACGAAATAAGAATCCCTTTCATTCTTAAATCAACTTGGGTGACAGTTACCGCCATTCGGCAGCGTTAGTTTGACAGCAAACGTCACTTTAGAAGTGGTGAATCTGTAAAAAAGTCATTACTATCCAGCGAGGTAAGTACCTTTTCACAAAACGTAAATCTTCGATAAATGGCTTATTTATGTCATTCATAAATAAAATAAGCAGTTATTAAAATGCATTATAATACAAAGTATTTGTTTTTTTAAGTTTTAGTTAGAAACCTTGCGTCACTTAATTATATTTCACCAATTTGTGTTTTCAATAATCTCTTAACAATTTCTTAACCACGCTTCTTTAGGATTTTTTACTAGGTCTCTCCAAAATCGAACTTGTAAGGATATCAAAAGAACGAGAATCGCTTAATAGTTAAGAAAAGATGTTGCAAGCGACGGACAGCTATCTTTCGCAAACGATAGCAGTCGTTGACGAATGCTATCATTTAGCTTAAGGCTAAAAGAACGAGAATCGCCCTCCTGGGCAATTTCGATGGGCGATTTAGTTCGCTTGTGGGGTAATCATGAGTTTAAAGTCCTTTGTTGGGCGACAGGCATACTTTGTGCACTTACTTAATAATAAACACTGCAGATAATTCTGCACTCTGTTGTTGAAATCTAAGTTTGATGCAAATTAAAGGACTCCATTTCATTTTCCCTTAATTTATTTCCTTATACCTAGCAAATTAACATCGAGGCGATATCTACCGTATAATTGCCACAAATCCAGCACGGAATCACATTTGTATACTCTCGTTTGCCGTACATAGAATAATATGGTAATGATGATATGGATGATGTTGATATATTTAACGCATCAAACACTAAATATAAACAAGTCTTAGAACTTATATCGGCAAGCAGAACAACAAATCGAATTGAACAAACTGCCTAACTCTGCTTCGACACAACTAATTTATTTATTTTACTATTCCGAAACTACAATTTTCCATCTTGTATTGTGGAGTATTTTGTGGTTGTGATGTTGTTCTCATTTAAATCTCTTTCGTATTAAAAAAACATGTAAAAGCCCAGCTGGGCGTGAAATTCAAAATAAATAAAATTTCTTAAAGATTTATTGACAAAAATATTATTTGGTTTCTGACTTTCCGAAGTTGTCTAGGACATAGGGCTAAGCTAAAGCTGAATTTTTATTTTATGCTACCACGATATTATGTGTGTTATCCGGGATCTCTATGCTTTTACATCTCTTCGGTGTTCTTATGACTTCTTAATAGTTCAAATTATTGTAAGCAATAAATATTAAGCTGAAACGCCCAATTGTAAAAAATATTCCGAAAAAAAATAAATGCCGCCGATGAGAATCGAACCTAAAGCTTTCTGATTGCCGGTCAGCTGCGCTAACCACTTCGATACGTCGGCTTATTTTAAGCCCGCCAAATAATTCAATATGTACTAGTATTTTTACTCAACAATTATTGCTTATTACATTTATTTTTTTTGGCGGTATTTAGATTTTAGATTTATTTAAATTTATATGGGTGTTTAAGGCTAGTAATTATTGCTTTTAATATCATTTGTGCTATGACTAAAAACATTGTCTTATGAACATTAGTTTATCAAAAATCTTAACGGTTTGTTTATAGAAAGACCAGCTTTTATATGTAATTCCTTCTTAGGTATATTAAAGATTCATTCTCACATTTAAGATCACTCCAACAAAAGGACAACATGTAAACGAAGATGTACTTAAATCTGAACCCAAGACTTGTGGAACAGGAACCAAGTACGCATCTTGTAGATATCCCACAGGGGTCACTAAATCATATCGTTTTATCTCCCGTTCTGTTAAAACTATAATAACTTACTTTAGGTACTAATAATTGATTAAACTAATAATATAATGTTGCAATACGCATTAATTTTCCCTACGTTTTCATTACTGGACACATTATTTATAAAAAACAAAAGATTTTCGGACTGTTTAATTATAACGGAAAGCTTTATTGGCAATTTTCCAGTCGATTTAAAGGGTATTGTCTTTGTTAAATCAGATCATACAATATTTTATCACGATTCGGTGAGTTTATTTTTCATTTGCGTCGGAGAAATCATGAAATTAGGAAGTAGAAGATTTTTGGTAGGTACTTCATTTTATTCAACATAACAATAGAAATCAAATCTTTAGAAAAATTATCAATCAATTTTATTTTATCGAGTCTCTAAATGGTTTGAAAAAATTTGTAAATGCTCCTGCAAAACAATATGGTATACAAGAATATTTCTATACAACACAGGTAGGGATCTGCGTTTCTAAATTTGAGTGTAAAACACCGTGAATAGGTATTTTAATTCAATGGCTTCTATTTATAGGGATCTTAATTCTAAATAAGTGTCCAATAAATTTTGGAAAACAAACAAAAATAATGGTTAGATTTTGTAACAAAGGCGTGAACTAGAAGACATAAATATATCCGTTTCTACCTACGTCGAATGGTACGTGCCACGGTATTAAATTACATACGTTTTATTTTAATGTTTACCAAATGTGCTGTGATCTTCAGGACATGCTTCAAGGCACGTATAAAATAATTTACCAAAGTCCTTATTTGATTTATTTAGCATTATTTAAAAAATATATATGGATCGTATTAAATATGACGTCAGATCACTGAAGAGATAAATCGATAGATGTGTGTTGTGCACGTGTTTGTATGCCAGAAGTAAGGTTTATCATCCCTTAATTCAAGTGAAATTGATCAGAACTTTTTAAATATATAAATTATTTCTTGAACTGATGAATAATTTCATTAGAATTTCGGGATCTAGGAGTCGTTTTAAAAGTTATTAAGGTTTTAAAAAAATGTTGCTATCAGTCTTTCAAATAATTATGCGTAGTTAACACGTCTAGGTAATTTCTATTCAGTGTGTCAGGCGCTCACAAAATTTAAGTGTACAGGAGTAATAAAGGAGCTTTATTTACTTTCGTTAAATCCCTGAAGACGTTTTGTTATGGAAAATTATATTTACGTGTTGTTCCCAAAAGATTTATTTTCTGGGAAGGAGAACTCGCGCTCTTAGTTTGTCTCTAATGACTCAATCGAACATAATAACGTTACTTGTCTGATTATCACTTGATTGCAATAAAACAGATAATAACTTCAAGTTTTAGTTAAGTATCCTGAAAACCTTGGAATCTACATCCAGAATCGAAAGGTTTCTTAAGGCGAAGCTTAATGCTAAATCACTATTTGGATTAATCTTTATTACGAATATGTGTACATTATACATACCAAAAATATGCTTTAAATACATTGAAGGTTTTCCTATCGTCTGGCTTGAGTAGAATATAAATAAAAAAATAAGTGACTCAATAAAAAATTTAAATGTAATCTACTAAAAATAATATTTTTTCAATAGAAATGTATGAACGCGTAAAGGAAACAACTTTTAAAAAATACAGTATTATAGCTTAGATTATCTATGCCAGTTTCACTTGATTAGCTTTTTTTGCTTTCTTATAAAATTATTTATAAAATAAATAAAAACCCGTTTTGTGCTGAAATCGAACGTTTCATGTTTGTCAAGCGATTTTAATGCCTATTATCTACAATATAAGGTTTACCAAGAATATACAAATTTTTGGCTTATAGCTTCCTCTTAAAATTATTGCTTCAGTCACATTAGTATTTTGCGCGTTCCAGAGTATTAGATACTACTCCCAGTATTGTCATAGTGAAAGATCACTAATCAGAATTGAAATGTTGTCTGAAAGATGCTTTAGTTTATTACATTACCAGATATGAACAACCGAACCTTCTTTTTCCCATTTACAGCCTTACACAAAATCCTAATTCGGGGAACCATAGTCCCACTTATTCCGGTAGATGGGACTCTTGTGAAGCAGTAAAATTGTATATAACTACGCACCTATAGATTAAAACAAATCTAAACTGAGATTTCCTCGTACATTTAAAATCATCTACATAAACAAATTCATATGACTGTTACACGCCTTGAAGAAAATAATTAAAATTATGGCTGCCATTGATGTATTGTATTTAGAAGACACGTCCAGTGAAAAACTAGGTTCTTTTGACCTCCAACTGACAAAATGAAAAACTGTGTTAAGGAAATTCAAATGGGATTGAGATCACAATGTCAGGCGAGTTTAAGAATGACAGATTTACTTCCCTACAAATTTCCATTGAAATATGTTTGGAAGGCACTTCAAGTTTAATTATTTAATCAAGGTACCTATTACCTCTACTTATAATTACATTAAAACTAATGCATTATAAACCTCAAAATTAATTTTGTGGTTATAGTGGTTAGTTTTTAATAATAATACCAATACACCGGCAGTGCCTTATTGGGTTCCCATTAATTGCTTTTGTTTTCTATTTCTATATGTTATATTTATATATTATAATATATAAGAGTTTACGATTAACTATGTATCTCAGATCAGAGAAAAATGAGTATTGCTAATTCATTTTCAATTTGGTAAACCGGTTAAAAACTGGAACCGCAGGCCCTTTCCTGAAGTTTTTAGTAAATTCTCAATACATCGGTACTCGTTTTCATGCTCATGCACCTGTGTCTCCTTGATAATGTACAATAACGAAATGAGGACATTAGGATTTTTATTTAATTTATTTAATATCAACGGTATAAATATACCATATAGAAATATTTTTTAAAAAGAATTTCAAATATATGTGGCATTTGATTGTGAAATGACATTAGAGAGTAGGTAAGTAAGTAAACAAGAAATACAAGTACCTACATAAGTTTCTATAGTGCAAATAAGGTAGAATTAGATTAAATTAATATTGATTGAAAAGATTTGATAGCATAGCATAGCCTGAATAAAAATTATTTCAAGCTCGCCTAATAAACAGTGCAGTCTTGATCCCATACCGACATGGTTATTAAAACAATGTTCTACTGTTTTAGCTCCATTCCTAGTTCATGTTTTTAATAAATCACTTAGCACGGGTGACTTTCCTGAACCACTCAAGTCAGCTGTAGTTACACCAATCCTGAAAAATTCACATCTAGACGCCGATAACGCCGGTAATTATCGGCCCGTTTCAAACTTACCATTTATTTCAAAAATCCTGGAGAAAATTGCTGCCGCACAAATAACCAGTCACTTGAATTCAAATAAATTATTCGCAAAACGTCAATCTGCGTACAGAAAGTTCCACTCAACTGAAACCGGACTACTTCGTATGCTATCAGACATAACTCTGGCCGTAGAGTCAGGTAAGTTATCACTTATCTCACTCCTAGACATGAGTGCAGCGTTTGACACGATTGATCATGAATTCCTCATTAGGAGATTAGAGGAAACATTTGGTTTGAACTCCGACGTAAAAAATTGGCTGGTATCCTATTTATCCAATCGCTTACAAGCCGTGAGGGTTGGAAATAAATTGTCCAACTTCGCAACACTTTCTTCAGGGGTACCCCAGGGATCCGTTTTGGGTCCACTTCTCTTCATCCTTTTTACAAATGATGTCGCCAAAATAATCGAGTCATTTGATCTCTTGTCTCACTGCTACGCTGACGATCAGCAAGTTTATTTTTACTGCGCTCCAAATGAAATCAATAGTCTCAAGATCCGTATAACTGAATGTCTAGAAGCAATAACTCGTTGGATGTCTTCAAACAAGCTGAAGCTCAATCCATCTAAGACTGAGTTCCTCTGGGTAGCTACAAACAAACGTCAACATTTCATAGACAATTCACCTATTACTATTTCCGGCAGCGATATCATCCCAAAAACAACAGTCAAACTTCTCGGTGTCAATTTAGATTCAGACTTTTCGTTTAAAAGTCAAATAAATAGGACTGTAAGCACCGGTTTTTTTCACCTAAGACAACTCAAGTCTGTCCGAAGAAACCTTCCTTCAGAAGCAACAAAACTACTTATCAACTCTTATGTAGTCTCACGTCTCGATTACTGCAACGGCATTTATGCCAGCCTTCCAAAATATCAAATTGACAAACTTCAATCAGTGTTTAATGCAGCAGCACGGCTCATAACCGGGGTTTCAAAATATTCGCACATTTCAGAACACCTTCGTAACCTTCACTGGCTCAAGTGCCCTGAAAGAATCCAGTACAAACTGTGCTGGATGGTGTTTAAATCCATCAATAAAATGGCCCCACCCTACATCTCTGAACTATGCTTCCCGGAAAACACTGGTCTGAGGCAGTCAACGCTTAGATCAGCAACATCAGCAGCTGTAGGCAGACTGATAGAACCTATGCGCAAGCCAAATACTAAGTTTGGTGATCGTGCTTTCGGAGTATCTGGGCCGAAGGCTTGGAATAAACTCCCTCCGGAACTAAGATCCATAACAAGTCCAACAGAATTCAGGTCTAAACTAAAAACTTACCTTTTTAAGTTGTCGTACCCTTAAATTAAATATACCAATCCTAAGAGAAAGTCCAGTTATATTCAATTTTTCAATTAATTCCTAAACCCTGTATCTAAATTTCGCCAATAAACAATTAGATAATATTAATTAAGTGTTAATCTCAAGTGACCTACCAGGTAAGTATTGTACTGTATATTTTCTCCATAAATAGTTAAGTAATAACACTGTAGAAATGTATTATAAGTTTGTACAGCGCCCTTGAGGTGTTTTTGCACAAAAACGGCGCTATAAAAGTCATCCAGGTATTATTATTATTATTATAGCCCTCTTGTACCTACCTTGCGTGCAGTTAAATAGATCTGCCACATCTGCGTATCTATTACTAACTTCATGCAACCTAGGTACAAGCGAGTGTTTGGAATACTCAGTCCTGATATTGTTGCATTTAAACAAAATTTTAGAACGAGTAGCTCTCGTGGGTATATGAAATTCAATGAGGTTAATTAAATCAGGACTGTCTATACTACCATTTACAATTTTGAACATAAATATTAAGTCGGATATAATTCTTCGATCTGAGAGTTTTAATAAATTTAGATTTTTCATCAAGTAATTATAATTTATATTTTCAATGGGAATACCGAGTTTAAAATTAATGTGTCTTAGGAATTTCTGTTGATTTTTTTCGATTGAATCTGAATGTAATTTTTAATTTGTTATAACACCTGTTCCAACATCGTGATAATACATTCGTATTTTACTAAAAGTTTATAAGGAAACCCATCAATTGATTCGTTGAGGGAGTTTTTTACCCGGATTACGAATATTTTGAAGAGATTCTTAATAAATTAGCAATATTTTTTTAAATTTCAGTAAGCAGGTCATTTTTCTCCGTTTACTCACAAAGATGCATTGCCTGCATACATCAGCTTATTCGATTTCAAAAAAGTTAATTCCAGTGATCAAATACAAAAGAATCAAGAAAAAAAAAATAAAAAAACACTACTCGTATTTTGATCAATGAGAACTCACAAGGCTCTACTACAAAACAAAAAAATTACTAGTAATTTGATCATTTGATTGATAAGGTATGTGAAATTTGTGAACATTTATTTTTATGAAATAAAGATGCCGCCACCTCGGGAACCATTTATTTGAAACCAACACCTCTGCCATAGGTGATCCCAAGTGGTTCCACTATGTTTGGTAACTTAGCAGGGGTGCTCGAGTTCATGGGGTGAGGTTTGTCCGGGTCTTGACGGCGATCTTCGTCTGCCCACCAACTGCGTGGCAAGACATCTCCAGAAGGGCTTGCACCGCGGTGGAAGGGATGGAATCAAACGTCTGTCACTCCTGGACATACTGTTTCCTAGATTCCTACCCACCCCTCATACCCTTTTCCTACCCAGAATTTCCTCCCTATCCTTTTTAAAAAATAACCTACACATAGCGTCCCCAAAGATGACATGCCCTGAAGGGAATTATTTTACTAATGTTCTCCTACGTGGAGTAAACGTGAAAAATAAATTATGCCCTTTTTACATTTAGTACGAGATTTGCACATTTTTAGAAATATTAATAGCACATTAATCAGTTGTATAAAAACTACTGGAGGCCATGAAAAAATATTCCGTAAATATTTATCGCTTTTCATAAGGTTTTGCTTATAAAAAAATAGGCCATTAAAGAAAATAAGTTTTGCAAGAGGAAATTACCATTTGAACTTTCACTCTCAGGGAATTCCTTTGTCAGATTCCTCCATTGTTTTAATTCTCAGGATCATTAGGCATTCTCGTATTTCTTTTTACGTTTTGTACAATAATTCACAAACCAGCCTCATTTTTATTTCAAAGGCTAACTTATGTACGTTACAAAAAATAATAACGCTCTTGGCATTTGACGAAGTTTGTATAGTTTTTTTCATGAAAGCGAGAGAGTGAAATAATTATTGAAATATAAAGTTCTTTTTAAGCCTTTTCTTTTTAGAATAGCGTGCTTAAAAATACCGAGTTCTGTATATATATATTTTTAAATTATTATCGTACAATTCAAAAATTACGACCAACGTATCGTCACTTACGGGTTCAAATCCCGGCGTGCGCAAGTAAATTTTATTTGATTATTTGTCATTTTTCACAAATTACTCGCTTAAAATATTATATTGTACGTATATTTGCGGCACGTTTCATAGTATTAGTACTTGTATTATACTGTTAGTATCGCCCTTGTGTAAGACCACCATTCAGAATTGAACCGTAGCTTGATATGAATTGGCCGTTTTTGGTGACCAGACTGAATAGCCAGGTACTTCCTCGTACTTCATCTTTCCTATCTCCTTCCCCTCCTCCCTACCTTTAGCCTCACAACATACAAATATGGGATGACATAGTCTCACTGGCTTCAGACGTTTGCAAGCAGTTGGGTATTCTTATGCGTTTTAATATTTAAAAATATGTTTATTTTGTAGTATATTTTAAAGCTCCTTAGCTCAACGTGAAAATCGTGTCGCTGGCTGATTATAGTTACTGGCAAGTGATGGAACTGTTGTTTTTGTTTTAAAAAAAATAAATTTTAAAATACGATTGACCCTAGCGAAGGTAAGGTATTTAACATAGCGAATATGTTTTATTTATTTATTCAAGCCTTGAAGGCATTTATACATGATAAATACATTGCAATACTTTAGTTGTATAATGTAGAATTATTATAGAATCACCACCTAGACTACCTTACTCTCAGAATATATAAATAATATTCAATTTTATAAAATTCTTGCAAGGAATCAATCTACTCTTTCCAAAATACGCTTGAAGTATTAAAAGTATCACAGTACCGCAACGATTGGTATACTAAGTATGCAAAAAGACGCACAAGCAATTTTCAAATTTTTTCTTCAATTGACCCAAAAATGTTTATATATGCGTAGTGCTAGTTCAAATTTCATGGGAAGATTCGATTGAACAAAAAGGGCACTGGTTTTAGATAAAAATCATGAATGTCGCAATCATTGCCATCTGTTATTAACTCAATCTACAAGTACTACTTTACTGACGAAATAATTGTCATAATAAATAGATTTTTTCATGGTATTGTATGAACATTTTATGTATCCAGTACATGGCTTGTAATAATATTTGAAATGGGGGTCTAGCAAAGTGAATTCGAACTTAATGTCGGATCGATAGGCGTAACTACTGGTGATCTATGGTCAGTTTGCGATGTTCGCGAGTACGATCAAAATATTATTCCGACAGTCAGTAGACAAAATCCGTTACTCTTATCGAGGCCTCCAAGGTGTCGGATAAGCTGTCAATATGCACGACTTTTGGATAATATCGTTCGTTATGCAAAATAACAGGCTAATTAATGATGGGGGTGAATTAAAAAAACCCTTAAGTTCAAAGAAATCGTAAACACGATCCATGGACGATCGAATCGCGATCAATTGATTCCGTTCCAACTTGGAGGAACAAAAGTTGTTAGTTATAACTAAAGACCACATGAACTAATTAACTCCCCTTTTAGGGTCAAAAAGTATATGCATGCTGCCAATGATAATTTAATAAATAAAGTTATTATTTTAATTCAACATTGTCAATTTAATAGTATTTTGACTGAGTCTGACATTAATTCATTTGTCAGCTGCCAGTATTGCCCACGTCTAATTACCTATATCAATTGGCGTATCAATAGTTTGACCGTGCTAGCTAAATCGCTACAGATTCGTCGGTAGTTTTATCTATCGATCCGATATTGTAAAGTTATGTTTATATATATTGTTTATATATCGGCAACGCTAGAGTAATTTGACATTGGCGGAAGCAGAACGAACCTACCGGTATGACGTAACTACAAGGATGACCAAACGTCGTGACGAAACAAAATGTTTGTAATCTAGCAAACCTGTAATAGGACCGATTGGGTATTTTACAGAACATATCTAAATTACCACGTCTGTTACAAATATTCAAATAAAGGATTATAAATAAGTGTTCATTATGTTAACTCTATTTATGTATTTAATCTTTGATGTATTATAAATGAGGTACGAAGCAAAAAATTATGTTTCATTTTTCTACTTCCAATTGACCTCCAACGCTTCTAATGCTTTAACTGAAACTAAGGAATCCGATCTACGCGGACCGCTCATCGCGTCCGATATTGATCATATTTCGATGAGATGTACAGGGTTTTCCAATAAGAGGTGTTATTTTGATATTTAATCGTAAAAGATCAATGGTTTCGTTGCTTGTGTGGTACGTAGCGCCGTCTTGTTGAAAGTAAACGTTGTTCAAATCAATACCATCCAATTTCGGCCATAAAAAAGCATTAATCATCTCTCGATAGCGCAATCCATTCACCGTAACTATTACTCCAGCCTCATTTTCGAAAAAGTAAGGTCCAATGACTCCGCCGGACCATAAACCGCACCAAACAGTCACACGTTGAGGATAGAGAGGCTTTTCAACAATAACTCTTGGGTTTTCCGAGCCCCAGATGCGACAATTTTGCTTGTTGACGAAGCCACCGAGGTGGAAATGGGCCTCATCACTCAAGATGATTTGCATTTGATTCACTCAGGTGAATTTTAATAATTTCAATGCGTTGTTGAAGCGTGTATCGTTCCATTTTTATTAATGACGTAGTTTATACTTGTCAAATGTCAAAAAATGACAGCTTCAAAAGTAACATCCACTGAAATAGCGGGCTATTAAAAATAACACCTCTGATTGGAAAACCTTGTATTAGTACGCCATAACGCCTGTAATTATATAGCCCTAGGTATTTAATGCTGACTTTATTTTGCAGAACGAAGTAACAAATCTTCTATAATGAAGTCAATCTAAATGTATCAAGATTTCATTATTTCAAGAAAACGGTCTTTCCTTTTCATATTCTACTTGTGTAACTTCCTCTTCTTCTTTTCGGACAAAGGGCTCGCGTAACTTTTCTAATTAAAGAACGCCATCTTTCGGACAGTTTTAAAAGTATTTCACGCTTTTTCATAGAATTATTTTGAAGATTGCGTCGCCTCCGAAACATAATAAAGGATGAAAAACGGTTCTCTTATCTGATCCCGGACAAAAGTAACATTGTTTTATAACTAATTATTATACTGAAATCTATCAGAACTCTGAAAACTCTATCAAGATTGTGAAAAATACACTAAATTTTTTTGTAATGAAAAGTGCGAAAAAAAATTTCATTGCGTTTCTAGAGTTTTTTGTTGGCTACTTGAATAAGTTTTCTTTCAAATCGGTACAGATCAGACATCTAGGGATTGGCCTTTGGACGTTAAGGTCTAGGCTCAAGACAATGTAAGTGCGTTAATCGGAGTTGAAAAATGCATCTGGTTCCCACCCAGGCATCGTGGGTTAAATTCCTCTGCTATCTAAGTCTTCTATCATTACATAAACAACATCTTTAGCTTATAATGATGCTAGTAGTAGGAATTCAAATCAGGTTATTTGTAATCCACGAATTGTGCAGAATGAATATGGAATCTAAGGAAAAAACAAACATATAAAATAACAAAATATTATTTATAAATAAATCATTTAGCTCAACTGGTATTCGCGTTTGAAATAAATCTTGTTTTAATATGCTCAAAATATCATGTCTTTAGGCATTTGTCTATAACGGTGTAAACTTGTCTATGATACAAAATAAAACTTTTTCAGTTTTGTCAGCCTAGTCAAGCACGTTGTTTCATTCAGAACCTAAAGTAATATTATTAACAAATCTTTTGAAATATCCTTTGATACCACATTTTCGTTTGGAAATAAAATAGTAAGAAAAATGTATCTTGTTTGAATGAAAAGTCGTTTGCCCTGCTCAAGAAAACCTACGTAATTTTCTGAATTTTTTTTTTTAAATATTTGTGTAAGGAACTTATTTTTTAATTATATTTCCATTAGAATGTATTTTATATATAACCAGCGCAGACCCGTAAAAATCATCGGATATTATGTAGGATTTGTGAAGCTGAATGTTGAAGTAAAAAACGTATCAGCATAAGGACAGTAATTACTGCAGAGGGATAAAAAAAAACAAATCATTTAAGTAGGTTATTAAATTATATCTGATTTTTTGATACATCAGTTCCAATTTTTAAAATGGGAAAGAAAATGTTTTTTTGTTCAAATATTATATAATAAGTAGATAATTTATACCTTTTCTGAATTCTTGACATATCAATTCCAATTTTGAAAATTTCACTTAAAATCAAAACAATTGAGTTTATCTAACCAAAGTCCTCCCCCAGCCAAAATGATATCTATGTTCAATAATGCCAATTTAAATAATAAATTATTCTAAAAATAAACAATTAATCTTGTCTTAAACATTAGTTTACCAAAAAAGTAATAATTAATATTTGACAAGTTCAAGTATTTCACCTAAAAATGTAGACAATTTGTCTCGACGCCATCTAGTGAGAGAGTTAGCACATACAATGCCTTTCTCATATAAAATAAAGTTGGTTGTTTTCAGGTGAAAAAATTAAACAAGCAGTAATTGTTGAATGAAACACTAGTATATATTGAATTATTTCGCGGATAAGAGCTTTGGGGATCTATGGTGAGGCACGAAATGAAAGAAAGTGTTGAAGGTCACATGTGTTTATTGGTGAGTCAGTAGCCGTGACGAGGAGATGATGTAGGACAAAAGAATACACCGGTTGCTGCTGTGATGTGTTGGCAGGTCAAGCGCGGGTCAGTGAGTCGACGCCGGGCGCTGGTGACCGGGACTCGATGTAGGTCAGGCACTGGCGAAGAACGTAGGTCTTCAGGCACTCCAGTGCTGACGAGACGGCCGAAGGTGCGGCGGACCTTGTGGGCAGTTGAACGGGAACGGCGTGACCAGTGAGGATGCTGCGTGTCCTCGTGGTGGTCATGGTTGCGTGGAAGAGGCGCTGGTCAGAGACGCTGGAACCAGGGCGCTTGTAATCCGAGTAGCGCTGGCTGCGGACGTGGCCGAGGCGCTATGATGATATCCCGATAGAGTCCATGATGATACGGGCGAAGCCGGGTACGTTGTCCTTCGCGCTAGTAAGATTAGCGCGGGTGATCACTCGTTGAACCTTGTAGACTGGCGGCAAAATTATGACTGACTGACTGGCTCGCTGCGTCGGGCTTATTTATACTACCCGGCCGATGGCGACAGTAGGTAGTAAATTGCAATTAAATCGAGGCCACTCGCTCGGACTGTGTGTTTCCGGAACCTTCGACATTGCGGCGATTAAGCATAGGCCGTAGACTCGAACCTTCTGGCGAGTTCTCGTAGTATCCCGGACTGAGTGCGCGTTAGTATTGTCGCGAGTATGCAAGTAGGTCTTGAAACAGGTAGGTTGCTTTGTTTTGATTTCGGCTGCAAATACGTACCTAAGTAGCAAGTAGCAAGTACGTACCTAAGTAGGTCGAGCGGTTTATTATTAATTATTTAATGGATTAATATCGACGCTACAGACACCCCCTTCCCAGCAGCTTTGCTGAGGGCTGCGATAGAAGAAATAGCTCGGAGACGAATGTCTTTTAAGCTGTGACACTTCATAAAAAAAAAAATTTTGCAAAACACATGTTCACAACACAGGTTGAAGATTCACTCAGATAACCATGGTGGCACTATTATCCGCGCTTGTGCGGAGATGGTCTGGTGTATGCTGCTCCGTGGTGCCTTTACTGATCACCCATTTTGAGACGGGGTTACCGGTGAGTCGGGGTAACACTATCACGTCGGGCTGCAGAATCACGTCGGGCTGCAGATCACGTCGGGGTCACCACTTTGGGGATCAATGGTGAGGCACGAAATGAAAGAAAGTGTTGAAGGTCACATGTGTTTATTGGTGAGTCAGTAGCCGTGACGAGGAGATGATGTAGGACAAAAGAATACACCGGTTGCTGCTGTGATGTGTTGGCAGGTCAAGCGCGGGTCAGTGAGTCGACGCCGGGCGCTGGTGACCGGGACTCGATGTAGGTCAGGCACTGGCGAAGAACGTAGGTCTTCAGGCACTCCAGTGCTGACGAGACGGCCGAAGGTGCGGCGGACCTTGTGGGCAGTTGAACGAGAACGGCGTGACCAGTGAGGATGCTGCGTGTCCTCGTGGTGGTCATGGTTGCGTGGAAGAAGCGCTGGTCAGAGACGCTGGAACCAGGGCGCTTGTAATCCGAGTAGCGCTGGCCGCGGACGTGGCCGAGGCGCTATGATGATATCCCGATAGAGTCCATGATGATACGGGCGAAGCCGGGTACGTTGTCCTTCGCGCTAGTAAGATTAGCGCGGGTGATCACTCGTTGAACCTTGTAGACTGGCGGCAAAATTATGACTGACTGACTGGCTCGCTGCGTCGGGCTTATTTATACTACCCGGCCGATGGCGACAGTAGGTAGTAAATTGCAATTAAATCGAGGCCACTCGCTCGGACTGTGTGTTTCGGGAACCTTCGACATTGCGGCGATTAAGCATAGGCCGTAGACTCGAACCTTCTGGCGAGTTCTCGTAGTATCCCGGACTGAGTGCGCGTTAGTATTGTCGCGAGTATGCAAGTAGGTCTTGAAACAGGTAGGTTGCTTTGTTTTGATTTCGGCTGCAAATACGTACCTAAGTAGCAAGTAGCAAGTACGTACCTAAGTAGGTCGAGCGGTTTATTATTAATTATTCAATGGATTAATATCGACGCTACAGAGATAAGCTGCCATAGCTCAGTGGTCAGAGCTGTCGACCGGAAATCGAAGGGACACGGGTTCGAGTCCCGTTGGCGTCATCTATCTTTTATCAGGAGATTTTTCAATGTGAATGAGTGTTTCAGGCGAATAATTATTGCTTGTAAAATAATTGTTCAAAATATATAAATATAGGTTTTTTGGAGACACATAGACCCGAGGTGTGAAGGGATCTCATCTTGATTAACAAAAATTGAAATACAATTTTTTAAATTAATAATTATGAGAATGCAAAATGGACCAAAATGAGGCTAAGGTTGAACAAAATAAACGAAGCCAAAAAAATAAGACCTGGCACCGGAAATGGGTTCAGATTCTTACGAGCGCAACCTCCAAAGCCTTAAAATCAGTCATATCAAACAAATTGCAAACACCATACAGATTTAAACAACACATTGTGGCAATGCGCCATAGGAATCAAAGGGTGCCAAAACGTGTTACATGATAAAACAGTTCAGTGACAAAACAGTACATTGAAAAGGGTGAAGAAAATAAATGAAAAATAACAAACAATTCGAGAGGAGAGTATCGGTACCGCCGCACAGTGGCCAATTTTGATGATTTGGCGCGACATCGCTCTCGGCGTTCGACCATTTGGCATCATTGATGTTTTTAAGTATTAATAAGAAATACCACGTATTTTTTGTTAATTCTTATTAGTTGAAATTTTGATAATGATTTTAATGCTTTTATAAAAAGTAGCGTGTTACTTGGGCGCTAAGTTTGTATTTTATAGATTATAATTCTTTAAGAAAACTGATACTAAAAATACAGTGAACAATTTTGTACATTATAATTCTTTAAAAAACCAGATAATAACATTTTCAAATAATTATTTTGTAGATTATAATTCTTTATAAAACAGATAATAAAAATACAGTGAAAAATTGGAAAAAAAGGTAAACTTTGAACCAAGGCAACAATTATAATTTATGAAAAACAAATTTTTTTTCAATTATTTAAATAAATCACGTATCTTAAAGAATATCTTAAGTGATTTTGAAAAATACTTTTTTAGTACAAAAAGTTCACAAACAACCTGATTTCGCACGCCTTCAAACTCGCCTAGATACAGCAGCATATGTGCGCGCCCGAACATCTCAGTTCTGTACGTAATTACCGAGTAAGTAAGCTTCGGATGTTATTTTCAATGGTTTTTTTAATGTCAGTGATCAATTGAGAACACATTGGTAAAAAAAAAAATCATTTCGGGAACATGCCGATCTGGGGTCAATGTCGCGCCAGCGCTCAAATTTAAGCCACTGTGCGCCGACCCGAAAACCATTTATTCGACAGCCTACAGCTCTGGCGTGGTCATCCCCAAATAGTTAGCTCGTTTGACTCACCTGCTTTGTGGTGGGCTCGATCGGAAGAGATTGGTAGGGAGACCTTTGACCAATTACCTAGCTCCACAGTGAGATTCCCCCATCCATTATCTATAAAAGACCTTCCTCACATCATCTCTTAAGATGACATAGGCTTTGAGATAAATTATTTTCCTCGGGACCTGCTGTCTCCTGTCTCCTGTGAGCAGATAATAAACAAACTAAAAACAAGTAACCAACCTAACATTTTTTTATTATATTCTATTTTGACATTGACAAACAATTCGTATCATTTATTCTTATTCTTCTTGCTTTTCTCAATAATTTTTAACTTTCATTATTGAAATAATACTAACCATCTTCATAGAATATGAAAATAGAAAAGTCAATGAAAATAAAATTGGTTTTGAACGAAACTCGATATTCTATTGTTGTCGGGTATCCAAAGCAAATAAAGCAATTCGGATTCTCTGTGATATTATTTTTAGTAAGGAGCGTAGCATAAAACTTCCACCAAGGCCTATTTCAAATTCTGGCGGTATTCTCCCAGCTGTTACCGTTATTTTTTTCCGTTTCAGAATATCCTTCATCCTCCGTTTGGTTCCCGAAATCAAATTAACTTCGCGGCCAGTGTTGCAGTTCCCCAAGAGCTATCGTAACAACTACATAATTACAAATTTAGTTTTCTTAATCAGCGATATCTCTCGTATGCACAGTTTTTTTTCTTGGAACCTCTAACGCAAGAATTCCTAGCTCCTAATTTCTAACAACTGCCAATATGTTATTGGTGAACAATAGTTTTTTTCTGTGATATTTATCGTGTATCATGTTGGTATCAGCGACTAAATTTATCTGTATTATTTTCTGACACTGTATTAATATTATTTTATTATATTAAGGAAACAAACAGATACATAACTTAACAATAACATTGTGAAATAACATAAGATTATCCATTTTAGTTCCCATCGATTGCGTGGTTTATATATTACAAACAAAAACAAGAGAAAAAATAAATTAAAGATCTTATGAAAACCGAAAAAATAGTAATTCAGAAAGATACTATCTACGATAAGAAATTAATGAAGAGAAAAATATTATTAAACAGTATTATGGATAAAATACAACTTGACTTAAAAGGAGAAAGTTTTGTGTAAATAATGGTACCAATTAGTTCCAATGGTATCAATTGGAATGGTTTTAATGACATCAATTAAATAATGGTATCAATTGAAAAATAGTACCAACGGTATCAATTGTCTTTGATAAGAAATGAAAAGAATTATTGGTAAAATATTATCTACTTACCGACGTGTACTCGGCGGTGATCGACTTTATAAAAATATAATACCCATATTTTATATATATAAATCTTCAGCGAGAAATTTTCTGATTGATACGGAAAATCCTATCGAAATCTGTTGCGCAGTTTAGAAGAAGTAAGCGCACAAACAGACAGATGCGGTTAGCGACTTTCTTTTAGTTTATTAGAGAAGAAAAGATACATACTTGACATATAAATACTTATATATCATACAGTAAAATAGAATTGTTTTGTGTATAGAAATTCACAAATAGATATTATCAAAGATAAAAAAAATATGTAGTATAGGAAATCTCATATTTCTTTTGAATTAAAATACTTCGTTTTAAATGCAATGAAATGAGTAATAAAATTAAGTTTACTTTTAAAAAAATACAGGAAGACATCTGCAAAGGAGCCAACAATTAGGGAGGCGGTTTTTTTTTTTTTTTTTAATATCAATGGTATAAATATACCATAAACAAAATGGTTTTGGGTACCACCGCGTCCGGAACCATTTATATGCTAACCAACACTTCTGCCATAGGTCACCCCAAATGGTTGGCTGCGTTTGGTGATTTAGCAGGGGTGCCCGGGTTCATCGGGTGAGGTGTGTTCAGGATGCGCCTGCCGACTGGATTCCGACAGTCGGTTGACAAAAGCCGCTACTCGGTACTACGACGATAAGCTGTCAACATGCACGACTTTTTAGATAATGTCATTTGTTATGCAAAATAATTGACTTGTTAATCAATTAAGGTGAACTAACTAAGCTCTTCGAACTGAAATAAATCGTATACACGATCCATAGACTTAATTAATTCACCTAAGATGCGATCAATAGATTCCATTCCTGCTTCGATAACAAGACTTGTTAGTTATAGCTAATGACCTCATGAACTAATTAATTCCATTTTTAGTTTCAAAAAGCACACGCGGACTGCCTACGTATTTTAAAGTTAATATTTAAATTCGACATTGTGAATTTAATAGTATTTTTTACTTTTACGTAGAAGTAACACATTTAAGAACGTGAATTCATAGAGATGCGCCAGTGTTGCCAGTATACATCGACTCTGATTTATTACGCTACCAACATTGGTCCGCATATCAATCATCACGATCATGCTTGGAAAATTGGTATAAAATCGTCGGTAGTTACGCCGGAATGGAAGATCGATGTCTACCGAGGTTAAAATCCGTGCATATGCTAGAAATGCGTCCTTGTGCGTCTAGAAGACGCACTGTGAATTCATTGATACTCGTAGATGTAGAGGGCCACTCTGTAAATAAAACCTTTGCCATATTTTTAAAGTTGGAATCCTACCTTCTGGGATATGTTTGTTATTATGTCAATATATTCTATATTGGCAATGTGATATTTACCTCTTCTTGTAAATGTCACTTGTTAGGCTACGGTTGACCCATTCATCTAATAAATAACTTTGTAACATGTATTGACCCTTGTTCTCATTAAACATCTCAATATCAAGGTTTCCTAAATTATTATTTTTAATTGGAAATTCGAGAGCAAAATGATTTCACTATTGGTCGGGGTTCGAATATTTAAGCCACGGAAAGCCAGGTCTATATTATGTTTAATTTTATCGTATCATTTCAGTGTGTCTGTATCACAAATGCGTATCATGATCGTTAGTGTCAACGGATGTGATACGCGGCTTTGATTCGTGGTACGGCCCACGTCGAGTCGGTTTTTACCTTAAAATCAAAGGAGGTAAGAATTTACTTGAGGTATTTGATTTACAATGGTTCAAACGATACGTTGAAACAAGTGAATTTTTAGTGAATAATTTGTGTTGTTTACAAGTTAATTTTAAACAGAAATGCTGTGATAGGTCGATATTTTCAATATGAACCTGGCGAAAAACCACAATCAGAATTGAAACTTTGCTTGACATATTTTTAGCTCTTTTTGGTGGTAGATATATCTGAATAGCTAGACACTTCTCCACTTTCATCTTCCCTAGTCATTCCCCTTGCCACAACATTCCCCAAAGAGGGATGCCATACTATCACTAGCTCCAGACGATTGGATAATGGAGCCCAAACATTTGACTCCAATTTGTGTATAGCTCATATTATTTCCAAAATATTAATTTGAAAAAAAAACATCTCCTGTAATTATAATTAAATAATAAAATAAATTATTAACATTTAGGGACCATTATACCATTTAAAAGGTTGAGTTTATTTTATTTGAGAGGATTATTACGAAAGCCGCTCACGGCGGTCAGATATAAATCATAATGAAAAAATTAACAGATAGCAAAAAAAATGTTAAAAATGAAACCAGAGAACGCTGGCGGAGAACAAGGCGAGGGAGTCGGGGGTTTAAATGGAGATTTATGGGTTGAAAGTGATTCTTTTGTGTTGTGTTTGCCAGTCAAGATGGAAGCGAAGAAAAATGGTCCAGACTGTAGGAGGAATAGAATATAAGTGTCATAGAATATGTGAGAAAGGACAGAGTTTAATGGTGTGTTTTAGGTATTGGTATTGTCGAGTGTCTTATTTCATTTGTACGGAAATTGGGGTCGGTACTTTGCCAGTTGGTTTTGTACGATATTTGATTGTATTCTATTTTTAAATTGTAATAAATAAAAGAAAGCAAGTTTCTTTAATAAATGCTCTGTTTCGGGGAAAACAGTTGCTGGTTATTGTGAAAACATGAAGTGAATTATTCCTGCGTAATTTTTTTCACCGTCAATTAACTCACACATGCTTTGAAATTATGTTTCATTTTGAAACGCGCGTAGAGAATAATTAGTATGGCTAATTTATCAAGAATCTCTTCAAATATTAGTAATCCGGTTAAAACCGGATTGCAGGCGGTTTCCTAAAGCACTTTTAGTAAATTTATAATATATCTGAACAAGTGTGCTTGCACCTTCATTTGCCTTGATAATATATTATGACGAAATGTAAAAATATTAGAGTTTTTATGAATACGTGTTCTGACATCGTGATAATATATTCATAATTAATATGATAAGTTCAATGCGAAGCAGCTACCTACCTTTAATCGGAAAACCATTTTATTTTTATCGATTACTAATTCGATATTCGATATTTGTATTTCTTTTATTAAAAATTTTGACAGAGTTCGTGATTTTTTAAGACTATGGCTAATGGTTAAAAATACTGTTAAAATTTCTGATCGTCTCTCTAATTCTCTTTAAGCCCGGCATACCCAATTTCTACCTATTTATTTATTTAAGTTTCTCGTTAAATATTTCAGTTTTTTAATTCCAAAAAGAGTATCCGCTATTTTTTAAGATTAATTTATTATGCCGAATCGTTAATTATATGAAACTCCATCGATAGAAAATATCGCAAATTAAGCTAGGAAAATTATTTAAAGCACGTTTTGTTCTGTTATTTAATAGGCATAAAAAAATTCTCAATGTATCTTCAAATACAACTTAAGCATTTGTCGAGAGATTTTTGCTCTATTTCAAACGAGTCGTGTTTTATTTAATATTTTGACCATTTTCGCTTAATTATTATCTTTTTTTAATATTAGCGCGCTCTCTTTAACATTTGTATCTACATATCTCCCTTTCAAACCACTACGTTTCCAAAGCAAATCGACAATATTAGTTTTGAAATAAAAATGAGGCAAATATTTTACATTTATTTTCAGCTTCACAAATCCTATAATTATAGTTACATTTTAATTCAGCGTTTTCTAGGGAGAAAATAAATGGCGCCACAAACTTTTGCAATTTATACGTGCTCAAACAACCACATCCCTATCTCAATATTGTTAATTATATGCCCAAACAAATATATCCCTACCTAAATATTGTTCATTGCGTGACCAAACAACTACATCCCTATCTGAATATTGTTCATTACCTGCCCAAACAACTACACCCCTATCTTAATATTGTTCATTGCGTGCCCAAACAACTACATCCCTATCTGAATATTGTTCATTACGTGCCCAAACAACTACACCACTCTCTTAATATTGTTCATTACGTGCCCAGACAAATACATTAATATCTTAATATTGTTCATTACGCTTAGGTTGGTGTTACAATATTGTCCTATAAAGTATTTAATCTCTACTTTATTCCTTCCTCTACCAGTTCAATACGTCGATGCCATAACTTTAAACAGGATTGGTTTCAGAAATACATTGTGTAATTGTTAGCCAGTCGAAAGATGGCTACCCATATTTAGGTCTCATCTCCGTAAGCCTTGAGCGATGGCTGCCTAAATGTATCTCGACGATTTTTTAGATTATATTCAAAATTTCCGCAAACAGTTCAATTATAAAACCTACAAATACGGAATAAGCAATGAAATATAGTTAGATTAATTTGTTTTAAACCACAGTAAGCGGTCCATATGTTTTTGATATAATATTCGGAAGTATGATTTTTTTTAATGAGCGCGGCAAAATCCAAAACCAAATGCTTGGAAATCTCCATCGCTCAACTAATTTTATAAATACCCCATCATTTTAGTGGCTATCCATAGTTTTTTGTGATGATTTTGTTGACACAACTCGTGGCTTCATTCCTCTAATTAACATATCAAGCATCAAGCCGTTTCCCCGAAGAGAACTCACGCTCCTTGCTTTATTTACTTTCTTGCATATCGTCTAATATATAATATTCTGTTATTCTGACTCTTCAAATTGCCCAACTCAAGAATTGGATTCACTTGACCGTACGCATCTCCTACTTCTTCTTTTATTCACACCGCGTCATGTATTCTTCGTTGCTCCTTCGTTTACCCGCTCTACGTGCTTAAACCGGTGACCGGATAAATCATAACATCTTTAAAAAGTTATATAAAGTCACGGAAAGTGATGAAATAAAAACATTATTAACTGGGTTAAGTAGGTTAGGTTAGGTTAGGTTAGGTTAGGTTAACAAATTATTTTTTTTCATCGTTTCTAATGACTTTATATCACTTTTTAAAAGTGTGTTGAATTGTCACTGTGTTGAGTTATCATGGAACCGCTTTAGGCTGGCCGCATACATACGTTTTCCGTATTCGATTTTCGAATTCGTTTTCCGTATTCGGAATTCCGTGAGACTAGCGCAAACGTTCGTTTTTCTCCATTCGGAATGTATAAACGTCAGTACCAGTGTTGCCAACAAGGGCGATATATCGCCATTTAGGCTACTCAGAGCGAGAATCGGCGCCGAAAAAATCTAAAAGGCGACTGGTCGCCAATTAAGCTACTTCAAAAACATCAATTTTAAACATGTCCCGAAATTCTCTAGCGCACCCCCCCCCCATGAAATTTATTTTTCTGGGGACAAATTTTATATTTTCTTGAAACTCTCTAGCCACCCTCCCCATGAATTTTTTTTATTTTCTGGGGACAAATTTTATCTTTTTGAAATTCTCTAGCCACCCCCCCCCCCCCCACGAAATTTTTATTTTCACGTAAAAACATCAATTTTAAACATGTAACAGTAAATTCGGCTACTTTACGCTACCTTATGTATGAGAAACGGCGATATTAGGTCAAGATCCGTTGGCAACACTGAATTACGAACGGAAATTTCCGTGCGTTTGCGTCGGCACAAACAAACTGTATGCAATAGCTGCGTTCCACATGACGTCATTAGGTTTTTTCCATTCGGATTCTCCGAAAGCGCCTCCGAAAGCGCCGGCTCGCATTCGGAACGTGCGTACGGAATTTGTTCCGTTCGGAACTAAAACGAACGTGTGCGGCAGTTAATGTATTTTCTACTGATTCCGTGCATTCGGATGTCCGAATACGGAAAACGAATTCGGAAATCGAATACGAAAAACGTATGTATGCGGCCAGCCTAAACCATCTAACCGTTATTTCCTTAATATTTCTCACTACGCTTGTATTATTTTTCGAATCTCTATATTTTTAACACCGTCATTAGGATGTCCCAGGACATAAGGAAGATTTTTTTTTTCATGAATTTAAATATGCATACCCTCTTATTTTATTCCATTTGATTCCAATAACTCAAATAATAAATATTATTTTGATTAAACACCGGCAACCCGTGCCGACTTGATGCCAAACATATGGTACAGGGTTAATATGGAAGGATTTTCAACTTTCATTTTTGTCGGATAAATAAAATTTAAAAATGCACAAATGTTCAATTATGTAGTATTTTATATTAAAAAATGGTTTATTGATTAAATTTTTTCTTCATAGTTTGTTTTTTACAGTCAGGATAAATCTTCCGGTGTTCCTGAACGCATCGTAACAAAAAATATTTTTGTTCCTCTTTGACCGTGAGATTAAGCCATGAAAATCTTGCATTAACTTAACAGTTCTTTCAGCTGTATCATTCACTATCCTCAGCGGCGACACCTTCTTTCTGACTTCTTGATACGAAACATTATTTGACCACATCGTAGGGAATTCGTTAATAAAACTGGCATCTGTGTTCAGACCAAAGATATTAGAAATATCTTTGGTTCAGACGATCAAACAAATACTTGCTCTTAACTGAAATGAAGTCGTAAATATTTTTCTCTGAAACAAAAGTCACTAAATTATGATATGAACAAAAACCTCAATACAAAACATAATTTAAACTACTTAATAAACTTACCATACAATTTACCATCAAGATCTTCCTTCGATGGGATGTAACGTTTGTCATGGGTTGATAAATTATTTTGTTTTCATATTTCGAGCATTTTTATTTTAGTTGTTTGATCCACAGCGTCGTCAAACAGCGATAAAATAGATCCTTCATTGGTCAAATACCATAACTGCTTACTGAACAGAAATAAAGCTGCCATTGAGATGTTTTCATCAATTTTTTCTTAAGCCTTCATCGATTTCAAAAAACACAAGTCCTGGTAAGGTGCTTTAACTCCTATAATACATTGTAACCATGGCTTGACATAGGATGTTACTATGAACAGGCAAACGTCTAAAAGTGCCGCCTTATCCTTATCGGTAATTTTAAATTGCGCACAAATTAATGATATTTTCAAGGAATAAAGCGCCTTTGCCATCCATCGAGCACCTGAAGGCCGAATCTTAAATTTTCTCGCTGTATCTCCTCCTAAAACTATCACACAGAGCTCTAAAAACTCTCAATAGTCAGCTAAAAGTATTTTTGTTGTCAGTGCAGTACGGTAAAAGTCAAGCAAATCGTTGATTTCGGAAGCGGTTAGGTGCAATGTGAGATTTTCTCTGTAGCACTGAATTTTATCGGGATCAACATTTTTACAGTTATCTCGAAACTTTTTGAAGAGTGGTATGTCAGGGCTTGTAGTCACTTGACTGATTTTTACTTCAAACACAGCTTTAAAAAACCAACTATGGCTATATTTGGTATATATTGACAGTTAAATTCACTTTACGGATACTGTAGAACAAAACTTCAAGAACTTGTCCATTAGATGGCAGTTTAGAACCCGATATTTGGTGTTTTACGACTCCTATTAAAAATATTCTCTTTTTAGAAGTGCGTAAATCTAACAACATCTTACCTGAACGAGTGATTTTCGTTTACTAACAAAATAGCAAGTTACTACAAGCTACGTACGTGCTTACGTTTGCTCGCTGGCGTCTTAATGTACAAGTACTGACATCTTTCGATGCAAGTCGGCACGGGTTGCAGTTGTCCAAAGTAATCGAAAAATTTTGTATAAGTGTTTTGTCATTATTAAAACAAAATTAGAGGGTATGCGTTAAAAAATAACAACTTTAATTTTTTTGGGACACCCTAACGGTCATGGATGCATGGTTTTACCACACATACACCTCAGGGATCGCATCCAGTCCTCCATTGAATAGAAATCCTGTGTCTAAATTCATGTATTTTATAACTGCGCCCTTATTTCAATGAATTTCACTCAACAATCCTTCCCGACGATCGAAATATTATTATAAGTGAGAAGTCAAGCATGTCCAGAGAAATATCTCCTGCTGATACTATTTTCTTATTTATGCGACCGAATTACTGAGAAAGTAAAAAAACTTATTTAAGTTGTTGGAGACAACTGAGTTATTTTTTCACCGGCCCATTTCGCCCGCTAATAAAATACGGCGTAAGGTCGTATCAGATTTAATTTTATTAATATTACTTCAAGATAAGAAAAGTAAAATGGAGAAAGAATAAAAGAGAATCTTTGTTATATGAACAATGTATTTAATACCTACTTATTTGTCTTAGACTCCGGTAGACTGTCCTGTCAGGTGCTCTGGAGCACTGAGCTACGTCGGCTTATTAATACGCCAAATAATTCAATATGTACTAGTACTTCAATCAACAATTACTGCTTATTATATTTTTTCACCTGTAAACAACCAACTTTATTTTGTAGGAAAAGCTTTGTTAGTGCTAAATTTCCCACTAGATGGCGTCGAGACATATTATATCTACATTTGTTGGTGAAATATTTTGAATTGTCAAAATAATTCATTTTGACAATTCAAAATATTTCATTTGACCGGTCGGTGGCCGAGTTGACATCGCGTTTGGGTACCACCCAGGCGTAGTGTGTTCAATTCCTCGGCTGTCTTTTTTTTTTTTTTTTTTTTTTTTATATTTACTCCACACAGGAGGCCCTGAAGAAAATAATTTCCCTCAGGGCCTATGTCATCTTTGGGGATGCTGTGTGGAGGGTCTTTTTGTGGAGAGGAAGGAGTGAACATGGGTCTTGAAGAGTCCCATGTTGTAGGAGGGAGGAAACACAGAGGCCGGCAGTTCGTTCCACAGCCGAGCTGTTGAACTTAAGAACGAATCGTAGAAGCGACCCGTTCTCATGTGACAAGTGTCAACTGTGTACAAATGTTGGGCGCGCGTTTGGCGTGTATCCCGACTACGCACCGGTGCCGAAGGGATCAATGACGCTAGTTCCTCAGAGCATCTTCCATTGTAATACCGATAGAACAAGGACAGCATACCTACCCGACGTCTGTGCTCTAAAGATTGCAGTCCGTTTGTTAAGATTGGGGAATCTATCAAACGGACCGCCCGTTTCTGCACAGAGTCAAGGGTTTTTTTCAGGTATTTTGGGGCTCCAGACCAGAGATGGCTGCCAAATTCGACAGTAGGGCGCACTTGCGATTTGTACAGGGTGAGCAGTTGTGTACTATTAAAGTATCTGCGGGCCCTGTACAGTACGCCCAGCTTCTGAGAGGCCAACTTTACTCTGGCTTCGATGGAGCCCCCGTACCTGAGCTGGTCACTTATAGTTACACCAAGCATATCAATGGAAGGCCTGTTCGGAAAATTGCTTCCGTTGAAGGAGACTAGATTATCATTTGGATCCCTTTTAGACGTAATCAGACAGGATTGGGTCTTTGAAACATTAAATTCGACGAGATTATTTTTACCCCAGGAGGAAATACTCTCGAGATAACCGTCCATTCTCTGCTTCAAAGCCCTCCGAGCCGTTGGAGTTTGTGTGCCCTTTGGGGGCTTGTCAAACAAAAAGCTATCATGAACTGTACTGTCATCCGCGTAACAATGAATCGGTGCACATGTCAAAAGGTCATTGATGTGCAACAAAAACAAAGTCGGAGACAGAACCGATCCCTGTGGGACGCCAGCATTTATGGAGTGCGAGGAAGAGGTGAAACCGTCAGCAACCGCCTGAATCGACCTATCCCTTAAAAAGTCAGCAATCCACGTACACAGGGATGCGGGAAGTCCGTAAGAATGCAATTTGTTGACAAGTCCTCGGTGCCAGACCCGGTCAAAGGCCTTGGATATGTCTAGTGCGACCGTTTGGGTCTCACCGTGACGTTCCAGGCACCGCCCCCAAACATGCGTCACATACGCGAGAAGATCACCGCACGAGCGGTTCCGCCGGAATCCGTATTGACGGTCGTTGATAATTTTGTTCTTCTCGAGGTATGTGAGCAGTTTGTCGTTGATCACACGTTCCATCACTTTGGACAGAACTGATGTGATCGCTATGGGGCGGTAGTTGGCCGGGTTGGAGCGGTCACCTTTCTTGGGAATAGGGTGAATTACCGCTTTTTTCCAACCAGAGGGCACAGTGCCACACTTCAGGGACATTTTGAAGAGCTTTGTCAAAACTGGAACTATTTCCGCAGCACACCTCTGCAATACCAGGGCAGGTATTCCATCAGGTCCACTAGTTTTGTTTACATCGAGCCCCCGTATGACGTGGAGTACATCCCGATGCCGGATCCTCAGCTTTTTCATATAGAAGCCGCAGTGAGGAACCGACGGCGGAACAGCACCCCCGTCGTCGAGGGTCGAGTTTTCCGCAAACATTTTGCCTAAAAGGTTTGCCTTTTCGGTGGCGGTGTTTGCTAGTGAGCCGTCAGGTCTGGTAAGAGGTGGCAAACTGGGTTTGCAAAAATTTCGACCTATTGAGCCCGCAAGCGACTAGAATGCTCTGCTGCCATGCGGGCAGGCAGCCAGCTTTTTGCTGATCTGCAGGTCGTGTTCGAATTTTGATCTTTTAAAGGCACCCACCACTGTCCCATCCCGGTATAGGTGACTTATTGTCACCCCTTCGGGACTCTCGCAAGAAGCTAATTTTTTATATTAAAAGATTCGAATTTTCGATAAAAGACTCTAGACCTTTAAATGTCCCTGCATGTTGTGTTAGCGAGCACTATGCAGTGGATGCTCGAGTTAGTTGAGTTAGACATGCACATGCGTGTTAGTAGCACAAAACAAAATATATATAGACGAAGATATATTATGAGTAATTAGGTCCTCAGCAGTCCCAAAGGCGTGCGGCCGGTCGCCGATCAGCCCACAGGTGAGCTTCCATCACCGCCCACCCCACGCCAAGGCGTGATTGTGCTCGAAGACTCTAGGAGAAGACATGGGTTGTGATCTACCCGAAGAGAAATAAACTAAAAAGAAGAGCGTCACACGTCAACGGGGGGTGGGGAAGGTGATGTAGCTCACTGCGGACGTCACGACGAGCCAGAGCACCGCAATTGGGGGAAAGCCGATTGTCTAACTCATGTCTTATTCGGGAGTCTGGAAACTTCTGGCTTTGATGCAGGGACTGCGGTCTTTATGCCTCGCCCAAGAAGAGGGCTAGGACAAGACAAAACACAAAAGGAGTTCAGTTCTCATCTGGAATATAAACAATGTTACAAGAAGAGAGAGCACAAAATACAAAATAATATAAGGATTGCAAGCAACAGCATAGCGATACATAAATAATATAGTGTAAGATATAACAGGGTAGCAAAAATAAATAATCAATAAAGAGATAAACATACGACATAAATTGGCGAGATTATGAGTGAGAGAGAATTATAAAAATCATAAACCAGGGGAGACAGGAGCAGTACACTCGGCCGAACTAAATTATTTGAATTTATTCTAAATAATATCGACTCTCAAAACAGGCCACCTTTCAACCCAAACCTTAACGAACTTCTTCAGACATTCAAAGTTCCTCTGGTCCGATACGAGATCTACATTCAAGATCGGTCTCGTAGAAACATTCAAACCATTAAGCATTTCCTCTCTTGCATCCTTCAATATCTCGCAATGCCACAGAATGTGCTCGGCGGATTGGTTAGGATCACCACACGCACAGGTAGGGTGTGGGGACAAGGTAAGGCTGTGCAGCTTTCCTCTGAATTCGCCGTGTCCGGATAGGATCTGAGTTGTGTGGTGGTCCAACCTTAAATGTGCCCCTTCCATTCTGACTTTAACCGATGGGAAGAAGGAGTGAGTCCATCTTCCCATTCTCGAACTATCCCATCGCTGTTGCCATTCACTCAGTGTCCTTTCTCGCATCGCTCGAAGAAGGCTTTGGAGAGACACAGCAGCACCCGGGGTTAGTTCAACCCCTAAGTGGTTGGCTGGTCTTCCTCTGGTCAGCTTCTTTTTAGTCAAAATTTCCCTTAATTCAAGATCAATGGGCAAAATGCCCGCCAAAACAGGCAACGCGTCCGAGGCTACCGTGCGGTAGGCTCCCGAAAGTGCCAGCAAGGGAATTCGCTGGCTCCTTTTAAGCGCGGCGTGGATCAAAACGTTATTCAGTCTGTGCTCCCAAACAGATGCGGCATAAGCCACCTGTGACACATACACTCCTCTGTACAGAACACGTAGAGCTGGAGAACGTATTCCCCACTCCGCAGTTGAGATACGCCTCAACTTCATAAAAAGGGCCTGGGCCTTGCTGGACACATTTTTCACGTGTACCAGGAAAGATGATGAGCGGTCCAAAGTAACGCCTAGGTACTTGGTGTTCTCCGCAAACTTGATGCTGGAGTTGCCCATTTTGATTGAGGGGTTTCTTCTTATACTAAGGGATCCCTTCATGAGCAATCCGACGGTCTTGTGGGGAGCGAAGTTCAACCTGTTTAACCTTCCCCATTCTAAAATTTGGTTCAAACCATCAGCGGCCTTGCACTCGATTTCGTACCTGCTATCCCCTGAGACCAGAAACAACTTGTCATCAGCGTAGTCGACCGAGATACATCCCTCAGGCAAGGGCAGCCTAGAGGAATCATCGAATAGGATGTTCCAGAGTTCAGGTCCAAGAACCGAACCCTGAGGACATCCCATGTCGACATGCCTAGAGATGGTTACGTCACCATAGGTAATTTCAATAGTTCTATCTGATAGGTAATCAGATAGTATTTTGAATAGAGGTTTAGGGCAATTTCGCGCTTTTAATTTAGACAGTATCATCGGCCACCACGCATGATCGAAGGCACCAGTGATATCTAAAAAGATCCCTATAACATACCTCTTATTACAAACCTTCACCCAGTCAAGCGCATTCTGAATGGCGTGCTCCGTAGACATCCCGGGGACAAAGCCAAATTGCCTCTCGTATGAAGGGGTCAGGGTGGTTCGCAGGCGATTTCTTATTAATTTTTCCAGGATCTTGCTGAAGGCTGGAAGCAGAGTTATAGGCCGGTATGCCTTGATATCGGTCTTGGGCTTATCTCCTCCCTTGGGAATGACCCGAAGCACACCTCTCTTCCATTCTGAGGGGAAAACACCCCTCCTCATACACGTTTGGAATACCTGAAACATCTCATCCTTAGCGTAGTGCCACACTTTCTTCACAATTATCCCATTCAATCTATCAAAGCCTGGTGCCTTCTTTTCGCCAAAGCCCTTAATTATATCATCCACTTCAGCTTTAGATATGATCATTACGTCCTCCTGAGCGAGGCTAGGTGGGAGCCGTGAGAGATCTCTGATCCTTTTGTGGTGGTCGTTTTCCCCAACTACTGAATCTACTGGGACTAGCTTGCTCAGAAGCGTTTCGAGAGTGGCAGTAACATCAACACTCTCAGCATCCCTTCCATCATTGTTGGAAATAATACTAGTTAAGTGCCGTTCAGATCCTTTCCCGGTTTTTTCAATGGCGCTGTGGAGAGTCCACGGGTCGGCGTTACCCACGTCTTGAACCCAATTATGCCAGGTAGCTCGTTTCGCTGTGTTGACCGCTATTTTGAAGGCGCTGCGCGTGCGTCTAAGGTTTAACTCAGCCGCATTCAGCTGGTCGGGCATCCAACCGTCCTTTCTTGCACGGCCAAGAGTTCTAGCTGCCTTCTTGAAAGCACTCTTCAGCGAAGTTAGCTCATTCGACCACCACGGCGTCCTAATAATCTTCTTAGGGTTTGTTCTTCCCAGAGATGATTCTGCAGCCGATACCACTGCCGCGTTAAAGAAATTCCCCAAATTATCCGGATCACAACACGCTACGTCATGGAATCCCCTTAAGGTATCGCGTAGCGTTTCCCCAAAGTTATCCCAATTCGCCTTACAGGTTCTAAAGTTCCAGGAGGATCTTGGAGCTTCATTCTTAATAACACCCACCTCGAATGTTATTAGCCTGTGATCAGAATTTACTGCGGATTCATGTACATGCCACTTTGATATTAAGCCAGTAACGGATCCAGAGCAGAGAGTTAGATCGATATTACTCTCGCCTAAGAAGTTTGAGAAAGTGTAGCAGTTGTTGGGTTCGTTAAGTAAACTAAGACCTTGCGCCGCAATGAGGTCAATGACGGCGTCTGAGCGTTCCGTCCTATCATCAATATGATCAAACCACATAGACGAGCGAGCATTAAAGTCTCCTCCAATAACAATGTTACGGCCTTTAAGTGCGTTTAGAGCGCGTGTCAGACTTAATATATGTGGACCAACATAGTTACCATATTTAAAATAGACTGAGATGAGGACGATCTCATGCCTACCAGAATTAACCACAACACAGGTTTGATACTCGTTGGATAGACCCACCAGAAGGAGGGGGCTGATGGACGAAACGTTCACCAGAACACCCGCCATTGGATTACTACCCACTGCAAGCATCTCACCTGGATAACTTACAGGCGTCCTACCTTGCCAAGCGTACTGCTCCTGAACAAGCATAATGTCAATATTTCGGTCAGACATGACCCGCAGGATTTCGGATGTGGCAGCCCTGGATCTCTGCAGGTTGATCTGACCTATGGTGAGGGGCGGATTAAGATCCATAGTCGGTCATCTTAACCTGGGCTTCAATAGCTGCTCTATAAGCTGGACACGTCCTGTCGCCAGTTGGGTGGTCCGATGGCTTGTTAAAGCGTTTACATGTTGCACAGATGGCGTTTTTCGACTTGTTCGGGCAGGTGTCCACGTCATGCCCACTGATTGTGCAGTGACGGCATACTTGAGCTGGTTGTGTGCACGCTTTACTAATGTGCCCGTACTGGTGGCACTTGAAACACCTCGTCGCACCAAGGTAGTCACGTACACGGCAGGCGTTCCACCCCAGGAAGCAGAGGCCGCTGTCAATAAGGACCTTCCTCGCGTCAGGATGACAGGTAACGATCATATTCATTCCTGGGCCATCACGTTTACCAAACAGGGCAACACGTCGCATGGTTCTGGAAAAGTCTTCTTTGGATAACGAGCACTTACCTTCGATGTTATTAGTGAAGATCTCCTGGAAAATAACTGCATCAGCAGAAGCTTCACCCTTGGGAACGTCATACAAAACAATTTTTGGGAGACGACCTTGTGGACTAATGATTTTTAACCCTTGCTCTATTAATTTGGCCTCAACCTTTTTGATGTTAGAGATGCCATCAGTGGTGCTCGTCTCCAGAGCAACTCCACCACCCTTTATTTTCTTAGTCCTCACGACCTTAAATCCATCCTTGTTAGGATTAAGGAGTTCAGTAAGTTTCTTTTGGGTTTCTTCGGATGTTTTACCCTCCGGAACAGTAGGGTAAAATAAGATGGTCGGTTGTTGGGTGGGGATCGGCCTCGGAACACCGTCAACGAAGATTCTGTTGGATTGCGGTCCTGAAATATTAGCGGTAGCTGAGGCATAAGTTTTACTTACCTGGGTCGGAATGTTGGACTTTTTGATAAGCTGATCAACCTTGGATGTCAGCTCCCTTTGTGGCTCCAGAATGTCAGATAAGGTGGTTGCGCGTGCCACCGCGGTTGCATGAGTAACTGCCAGGTTAGAAACCAACTTTTTAATCTCGTCCATGGCGTGGCTGATGACTGTCCTGTCGTCCTTGTTCATTTTGTTCTTTCCACCGTTCACAGTTACGGTCACCGAATTTGATCTATTGATGATTCTCTTGCATTCCTTTGCCGATTTGTTGTATGCTGATCTGCTTTCGGGCGTTCGAGATGTGTTGTAGGCTCGGTAAGCCGCGTTTTTTCGTCGAACTGCTTCGGAGCATTGTCGTCTGAACCACGGCTTTGAGCCCACACCAGTTTCTTTAGTAGTCGATTGTATGAAGCCATCCATCGCCGATTTGATGACTTCACCAATCTCCTGGGCACATCTTGAAGGGTCCGAAGTCCGAAAACAAACAGCTGACCACGGAAAAGCATTGAAATGGGCCCGCATACCGAACCAATCTGCTGACCTATAGTGCCACACTTTTCTCCTCAGCCTCTCATTGGTTGGTCTGAGGCTAACGGGGATTGATGTCGTCACTAGGCAGTGGTCAGATGATCCCAGAGGCGCTGTGACGTCAATCTTATAACCGTGTGGCACAGTAGTTAAGAATAGGTCTAACAGATTGGAGCGGTGAGTTTGGACATCAGGAACCCTTGTAGGCTCCTGAACCAATTGCTCTAATCTGTAGCAAATGGCAAAGGATTCCGCCTGTCGGCCAGCCGAGTCTGTTGGGCCTGAGAACTTCAACCATGGTTCGTTATGAACGTTGAAGTCCCCCAGAACAACAAACTCGGCCGAAGGGTAGCGGGGCAAGAGATCATCAATAGTATCGCTCAAATGTTTGAAGAGCTCGGAAGTGTCTGATTCGCTATGGTTCGGTGAGTGGTATAGACATGCGTAGAATCTTGCCGTACTGGCAAGATTGACGCGCACCCACGTTACGTCGAATCTGGAGTTTTCCAGACTCAATAGTCGCACACAGTTGACGTCAGCTCGACTATAGAGGCAGACTCCTCCTTTCAGCCGGAATTTGCTTGCGAGGGTAAAGCCCGGGCAGTCCAGATAGGAGGAGTCTGGCGGCTCGGCTATCTGAGTTTCGGATAGGAAAAGAAGGTTGGGACGTTGGGACAAAAGATGGTGATGGACGGAATTTAAATTTGTGTGCAGGCCGCGAATGTTGGCAAAATTTACCAACAGTTTTGGCCCGCACCGGGGACGCCTGCTACTCGCCGCTGTAATGATGTTAAGATTGTTGTTTTGTATGTTCATGAATTTAATTAATTTTTTTTTTTTGTAGGTGTAGGAGGTGAAAAGAAAGGTCTGGAAAGGAAAGGTATGAGGGGTGGGTAGGAATCTGGGGTTCAGGCTGTCTAGGAGTGATGAGCGTTTGGTTCCAGCCCACCCACTGCGGTGCTAGGCGATAGGCCGGGAGAGTCCGGCTGGAGAGGGCATCCAATGCGCCCCAAACGCTGCTGCTGGGTCCCCTCCGGTCACGAACCGGCACAACAGCAGTGGCGGGGTTTTTTCACTCGCTGATGGGGCAGCCCACCCTTAGTCGTGAGCCTGAGGGTCGGGCCCCTGTACTATCGAGCGGCCCGGACAGCGGTAACCGGTTGTAAAGGGTCTCCCTCAACCAGCATCTCCCAACCGGCCCGCCACGCAGAAGGTGGGCCGACGCACCCGCCACCAAGACCCGGGCAAACCTTAACCCATGAACCCGGGCACCCCTGCTAAGTCACCAAACGTAGCGAACCACTAAGTCTAAGTCCTCCATCTCCGTCTAAGTCCTCCATCACAACACAAGCAACATTTTCAGCTTACTGTGGTGGTAGTAGGAGATTTTCAAATATTGTCAGGTTATTCGTAACCCGGGAATGTTTTTGTCTTTCTTTTAAAAAAAAAAAAAAAAATTTTTTTTTTTTTCTTTACTTTCTTTTTTTTTTTATTTTGTACTATGACTGTCAATAACTATGGTGTATACAAATTACACTTGTGCATTTAATTCTAAATAAATAAATAATTTCACGATAACCGTTTTCCTTCAAATCAGTATCACAAATTTTCCCTTCACAAGTCCGTCCGCTCCACATGTCTAAATCATAAAAGCTTCCAATTTTTCACCTTTTTGCCGTCTCTCATGGATTTTACAAACATACACCAGATCTCAATTTTGCGGAATTTCTATTCGGTGAGCTCTTTTGACAGAATATATGTTTTAGCAAAAAAAAATGTGTTTATTTTATTTGATTTCACGGTTCTTTAATCCAAGATAATAACGTCGTCAAAGTGAAACGTGTACAGAACAGGGTAGGTAATATTCTCAGACGTATTGTGCCATTCACAAGAGAAATGGGAAATAAATTTAATACAGTTTTTGTAGCAATAGACTTGAATTACTTTTACTATGAACCAAAACAGATTCTGATAATACTATAACTTGGTTGAAAACACGGAAAGTTTGGGGAATAAAGCCCCAAGTCACGAAGTCGCAAAATATTACATGATCTGAATTAATTAAGAAATATAATCAGAAATACTACAAAGGCTTAATACTTTACTATAGTAGTAGGTAGATTCAAACTATTGCTACAGTTTGACACTATTTGTAGGCGGCCAAAGAAGAAACTATTGATTAACATATTTATAAAAATCTTTTTTTGTCAATACTTTTTGAGATGTTTTTTAGTCCTCGTTTCCATTGAAGACATTTCTAATTAGTATTTTTGTCCAGTAATCATAACAATGTATTGCAATACTTTAGTGATGCAGAAGTCGGTGACGTCTCAGAAAGTCATGATTGCAATAGAAATAAGATTCCTGCTGCCAATGTCTACTGCATTTCAAATAAGTGAATATGATAAGATACAGTTATAAATGAACTGATAAATATTGGAACGTTGAAATTTGATGAATTGTTAAAATTCTCCGAAACAACCCGTCCTAAGATAGCGATGACTGAGTTTAGTAGTTTGGATGATGAGAGAAAGACACCAGGAAATATAACTCACAAATGGAAGACAAAGTCTAATGAAAATTGACACGAACAAGAAAAATCGTGTGTTTGAGTGAGGGCATATCAAAAATCGGAATAACACAATATTATGTTTGAAGTACCATTATCATCTTTAAACACCTATGGCACTTTGGGGACCATGGTGAAGGCACGAAATGAAAGGCGAGTGGTGAAGGTCACAGTGTTTATTGAGTCAGTTGCCGAGACGAGGAGATGACGTAGGACAAATGTTGAATACTCCGGTTGCTGCGATGATGTGGTCCAGGCGGTAGTTGGCGACGGCGCGCTGAGACCGGACTCGATGAGTGTCAGGCACTGGAGTGCTGACGAGAAGGCCGAAGGTGCGGCGGACCTTGTGGGCGGTTGAGCGGGAACAGCGTAGACCAGTGAGGATGCTGCGTGTCCTCGTGGTCATGGTGGCATGGAAGAAGCGCTGGTCAGAGACACTGGAACCAGGGCGCTTGTAATCCGAGTAGCGCTTGCCAGGGACGGCGATCTGGACAAGGCGCTAAGATGATGTCCCGATAGAATCCATGATGGTACGGGCGAAACCGGGAATATTGTCCTTTGCGAATTATCACTCGTTGATTCTTGTTAAATGACAGCGGACTGATGACTGACTACCTGACTGGCTGCGTCGGGCTTATTTATACTGTTCGGCCGGTGGCAACAGCAGGTAGTTAATTGGCAACTAAATCAAGGCCACTCGCTCGGTCTGGCCCTTTCGCGAAGTTTCGACGGCGCGGCAATTATGCCTAGGCGGTAGACTCGAACCTTCTGGCGAGTTCTCGTAATGTGAAAGACGGCCTGTGACGTATTGTCACCTGGTAGACAAGTAGGTGCTTGTAGTACGTAGGTTGATCTGTTTTGATTTCGACTGCGAGTACGTATCTAAGTAGCAAGTAGCAAGTACGTACCTAAGTAGCGTCGAGCTGCTTATTATTAATGAATTAATCTGGATTCTTCTGCTACAAACACCCCCTTCCCAGCAGCTTGTTGAGGGCTGCGATAGAAGAAATAGCACGGAGACGAACGTTTTTTAAATGTGACACTTCATAAAAAAAAATTGCAAAACACATGTTCACAACACAGGCTGAAGATACACTCAGATAACCATGGTGACACTATTATCCGCGCTTGTGCGGAGATTGTCTGGTGCATGATTCTCCGTGGTGCCTTAATTGATCACCCATTTTGAGACGGGGTTACCGGTGAGTCGGGGTAACACGATCACGTCTGGCTGCAGGATCACGTCGGGCTACAGATCACGTCGGGCTGCAGGATCACGTCGGGCTGCAGATCACGTCGGGCTGCAGAATCACGTCAGCCCGACTCAATTCTACAGCACCACTTACTCAAATAATTCATATCATTTTACCAGGTTCATCCATAAATACAAAAACATCATAGCTATAACCTCAAGTGAAACTAACCCCTCACACATCAGTGCTCATAACCACAACAAGTCATATGTACACCACTTACCCTCAACACCAACGCTTACGTTCCTTACTTGTGTAACTCTGATTATACATGTAATCTATTCCACCATTATAATTATCTACATAGTTATAATCAAACAAATAAATCTCATACTTTCATTGCCTTTAATAAGCATTACGATTGTAGGTCTTCTATGTATACTTACTTGTTTAATTAATGTTATTCTCTCAAGAACTGTAAAATTTACCCTCCATTACACAGGGTCATCCCTAGCATGGAGGGTGAAATATCACAAAAACCATATGTACCCTCTTAGTCTTGTATTAATAAAATAAATAAATGTGGATGAATTAAGGAATGTTTTCCACGACAGCATCGAGCATCAAACGTTCCGCCTATTTCTGCACGGAGTCAAGGATTATCATATATATTGTAGGATCCATATTTAATACACGAAATTGTAATTTTTAAATATTTGTTTGAACGTTTGTCCCTATAGACTGTGCACCAATTTTGATGAAAAATTTTAAATTTGTTATTATTACTGCCGGGAGTGTTTAGAGAGCGGTTTGAATGGTAAAAGAAGTCGGGGGCACAAGGGAAAGACTTCGCATTATCTCTGCACTGCAATAAAATACGGAGTCGGATAAAAGTCGAAATAATGTAGTTTTTAACAATGTGGTATACAGTAGTGAATGATGGAAGTCAGGTACGCTCGAGGAAGACGTTGATCAACTAAAACAAAAACTTTTAAAAAGTGTGCTTTCAATTCTTTAGAATAATATTATCTCCACCTTTAAAGTAGACCCAATTAGTACCATAGAATTCACAACCCTAAAACGTTACTCCAAGCCATTCATCGACCCCGAGCAACGTCGGGTACATGTCAGTTAGTAAATAATAAACATATCATTATGTATGTAATTACTAATAAATTTGACAGTTGTTAATTTCGATAAACAAATGGCTAAAATAAAACTTATACATAAATATCACATATTCAATGAGTTTCTCTTAATCATGATGCCAACTTTGTATTTAATTCAGTTTTAAGCTTTTTCCAGTCAGTTAAAGTAACTTTATTGTAGAAATTAACTTTCTTAGAAAAATACATAAACTTTTCATTAAAATCAATTTGTACTTTATAAAGGGAAAATAAATCATCTGAGGAGAGGGTCACCAATGATAGATTGATTGCCCTTCAAAATCCGCTGTCGAAGCGATGATTTACGATCTGTAAAACCGAGGCATCCACCCCAGAGATTCCCTTCGTATTATTATTTGAAATATTCCTGACAGAATCAAAAAGAAATGATATTGGGTGACCTTGAGTATCAAAATTTTTGAAAGATCCATAAATTTGATTCGTTCGTTGACATACGAACACATGAGATTGGTTTTTGAGTTCGGTGTGAGAAATCGTTACTACCATGGAAATTTTAGTTAGCATTTTGTTCCCGGTGAAGACAAATAAAAAAAATGTCAAAAAGCTAGCAAAATTGTTTTTTTGCGCTCGTTTCAGAGTGGGAGACACTCTCAATTTTACCCTTGTGGACGAATGAAAATCGGGAACGAAACTTATCCCCAGATCTGTATTGCCAGGTTCTTCTGATTTTTTTAATGATAATTTTGCATCAAAAAATTTGATTTATGTTTTTAAAAAAGCTAAGGCTAAGCGCACATTTTTACTTAGCGTTTGCTCAGTTTCACTCATTGGAATAAAAATGTTCCTCAATCTATGGAAAAAATGAGTATTGCTTATTTATGACGAATCTCTTACAATTATTGGTGATTCAGTTATAAACTGGAATGCAGGTTGTTTCCTGATAAACTTTTTGTAATATATTAATAATATCGGAATACGTGTTCATGCACTGCCATTTTTCTTAATAATATTATACAGGGTGTCCGGAGCTAAAGTGGTCTAACTTCGGGAGGTGATTCTTCAAATAACTTCACTATAATGACGAAATACTTAAATGTTAGGATTTTTATGAATACGTTTTAATCATGATAATACGAGTACATTGGAATTTTTCTAAAATTTTATCAAGAAATCTATCAATTCATTCGTTAAGCCCCCCGAATTCCAAATTTCAACCGATTTAAAATATATTTCTCTTAAACACTTTAATTTTTTTTTTTAATTCCTAATAAAATGTATGTTATTTTTTAAGATAACATCTTTACATTTGTAAAACCGTAACGGTAATTATATGAAATTACTTCGATAGAAAAAAATTGCAAAGTAAGCTCCGAAAATTATTAAAAACATATTTTATTCTGTTATTAAATATGATAGAGGTACGAAAAAATTCACAGTTTTTTTGGTGATGTTATGGTTACATTGTTATCATGATTACGAAAATAGAAGACGTACTTATTTATGTATTTAGAAATAGGAAAAAATACTATTGAGGATAAATAGATTCATTATAGGACTTTTTGTATCATTTTCAGATGCAAATGGCGGAGCACTTTTACTGTTAATATTTTCTCTAAAATATTTTTTGATAGACTTTAATATATGTATTTTATCAGAAATGCTTTTGATTTCGTTTGGTAATTTACTAAACAAATATTTTTCCGTGTGACTAATGTTGATGGACAAAAGTAGTGTTTATTTTAAGGTATGCAAATATATATTTATAAAGAGTTTATATTGCCAAAATTACTAACGTTAGCGTTTATTTTTAGAAAACGTAATATTTTAAGTAATTTCGAGAAGACTTGATGAGTATTATTATTCTTCGTCAATAAGTATTATACAATATGTGTCCTAATTGCTTCCTTTTGCAAACTATATTAAAAAGTGAAACTAGGTTATGCGAGAAGTGAAATATTCATCTTGGTTCATCAATTAATATCCCAAGAATTTTCATGCGTTCTAGGGCAGTGAAAAATCTGAAAGTTTTTAAAAAATATTTGTAACACGATCATTGCTTTTTAGAAGAAGAAATTTACCTACCGAAAATTACAACTTCTATCAAATGACATTGTAAAAATAACAACTTCTATCCAATGACACTGTAAAAATACAAGACACGTTATATCCATAATAATCAAACAGAAAATGTTGCACCGTTTATAGCCATTCAAAGAATATGTATATGAATGGGCCGCTAAAAGTATCTTTTGACCTAATTCAGTGAAACGTATCTTTACTAATTCTTTTAATAATCTGAACAAACAAATGGACATTTGAATACAGAATTATTAAAGAATAAAAATTTTTTGGTACCTACTTTATTGCTTGTCTGATAGGTATATTAAGTTCCAATAAATGGTTCTAATTTTGAAAATTAAATAAAAAAATCACGTGACGATCTCACTTACGTGAAAATAATCCTATTATGTGTAATAATTCTTCCAATTTATAAATCTTTAATATTTCATGTATTACCAAGAGTATTCTTATAAAATCAAGCATAAACAATGTTATTATCTCTCATCGAAAACAAACCCTCGGTTAACCGATATTTGTATTTGATTTACGAGTTACCACCAGAGGGTGTATTTACTCGGAGGATGTAAGTTTTTCTATAGTAACTGTTCGAACCCTTAGGCTTAACCCTGGCACATCTCTGTAAGGGGTAGGAAATTTTGTATCTGTTTTTTAAATTCCTACGACCCTTATAAAATGAGAAGATTTTCATTTCACTGATAGCGATCCGTTGACGCAAAAAAAATTTCGTTTTCTAAAAATAAACGCAATTGTTAGTAATTTTGGCATAAACTCTTACGGTTTTGAAATATTTTTTTTCTCATATTCAAGGAAATATGTTCCATAAAACAAGTTCAAATATAATAAACTTTGATCTATTAAGAAAGTTTTGCAAAGATAACAGATGTTATCAAGGTGTATTTCTGTTCTTATTCAATGAATCAGTTCAATTAGTTAAATTAGAATTCTGATAATTTATTTATTTATTAACGCCCTTTTTCGAGACTTTTACATGTGAATATTAAGAAATATACATTATTTATTATACATAAATGAATTGCTTCATTAACAACATTTTATATTTGTTTAAAGATAAATTGAAGATGTCCACTGACTTGGTATAATTGTTTCCCTCCATTAGTATTCTGGGCAAAGAGGAATACAAAAGGTAGTTAGTTCCAGAATTTCTGCACTGAAATAAATCCTGACTTCTAGTATTACGTTTATTAAAAGTAATAATAAAAAATATTTAAATTTAAGCAAGTAAATTGTAGATATGATTAAATATGTTCACGACCAGAATTATAATAGTGATTTATTTTTGGGGTATTATGCCGTGTTAATAAAGTTAAGTTTAAGTTTTAGTTTTAAGTTTCTATCTCTTAAGTTAATTTTTTTTTCTTTTCAACTTTTCAAGATTATGTATACGAAAAACACTAAGGACGGGTTGTTTTACAGAATTTGAACAATTCATCAAATTTCGAAGTTCATTTTCTAATTCTGTGAATGTTCTGTTATTATATAATTATTGACCAGTTATTTCACAAAACTGAAATAATAACAGAAAATGCATAGAACTTTCACAGAACGTGAAAATCGCCTATGAAATTTAATGAATTGTTCAAATTCTGTGAAACATTCCGTCCTTACAGCTTATTTCAAGGAAGTCCCGATCCATGTTCTGTTTTCAAAATAAATGCACTCGAATTTGCACAATGTTCTTGCCATTGTTCCAAATTTAAAATTCTTTTCCAGCAAGGTGATGGTTAGAGATAGGTGGGAACTGGATAACTAAGCACATTCTCATTTCAAAACCAAACATTTATATCCATGCATTTAAAATGTTTGAATTCACTTTCTAAGTAAAAACCAGTTTTATTCATCCCCTTACCAACTTGATATTGTATTGCCGTTCATGTTTGACTTTCAGACGCATTGATCCCATAGATATTAGGTGTCTGAGAAGTCTGTCCTATGTCTCACCTTAGATACCATCAAATCCCACGTGCATATCATTGGAATTGGACATAAAATAAACCAACTTTATGACAAACGTCTTATTTGAATCGATACCATATCAAATGCTAGAAATCAGTAGTTAATTGACAACCTAACAAAAAAGGACAACATTTAAAATAATCGTTATGCATTCAAATCAATTACTTCTACGTTGTTATTCCAGTTTAATACGGAGCGAACAAAAACAATTTTGGAACCTATGCCAAATGTAAAACTGTCTGAATCAGATGCCTTATTGAATATCTACCACTAAAGAAAATTACTATTTTGCCAATAAAAATCTACTAGAATTGATAATATACGAAAACAAATACGCCTACCAAAGCATCTTATTTTATTTACAGACTTGGTCTGAAAATTCGTGAAAAAATTATGTTATTTTCAAATATATCTTTGAATGAATAAAAATCTTAGAAGTGGAAATCAACCTACTTCTCGACATTCAATTAGCAGATTGACTCGTTGTTAGCATCAATGTTTTCTGTCAAGGTTTCGTAGCAATTACGCATACAATTTTCTAGGAAAATGGAAGACGTGGTTTTTGGTTTTTTGTGTGAAACCACATAAGAATCCTAACTGCTTCCAACCTCTGGAACCAGTGAGACTATGGAATCGCTAATTTGGGTTTGTTGTGATGCTGAATTTAGCGGGGAGGGGAAGGAGATGGACAAAAGAAAGGTGAACAAGTACAGCATTTAATTAACGAAATAAATCCCGGTCTTAACCACCGGTGATTTGGCTTAGTTGTTAGCGCCTTGGACTCCAGTCCCCGAGAAGGAAAGTTCAATCCTTAATCAAACCAAAAACTGTATATATTATTAAATACATCTATTAATTAAAATATACGTATTATGTTAAAAACAAAACTTATTTTTACGGGTTAATTTTTTAATACAAATGGGCTCGATGGTCATGATTTTACATTGTGATTTTGATTTAACTTTTGGGTTAAAGGTGCACCTTTAACCCAAAAGTTAACCCTGTGCTGCGCTTCCAAATTCATCTGAGGTAAGGTTTCGGACAGCTGACTCTGAAAGATATGTGTAACGGACGGACTGCTCCGGGTTCGGCCGCAGTCGCCCATGTTAGGATCTACATCATCTATCTATTTAAAATATACTGCCGAAATATGTTCATGTAAATGTAAATGTAAAATTGTAATGTAAAACCTAAAAAATTGTCAATATGTAAATACAATAAATGAAATGTCGGAGCTTGGCTAGAGGACACGGGCAGAGAAGTATACTGTGAGAGCTGGGGATCATAAGAGCATTTTAATTCGGGCACGATTATTAGAATCTTGCCTATACGAGAGGGAACGTTCGGCCACGGCCCGAAGCAAAAGGCCGTGCGCCGTCATGGCGTGAGAGATAATTCGCCGTCATAACGTTCCACAGGCGCGATTCTGAGGATCGTGCCTGAACAAAGAAAGGCCGTGGTCGCGTTCGACCACGGGCCCAAAACCACCGGCTGAGCGGCGGTAAACGGCCCGGCGGGGCGCCGCGATAGCGTCACAACACGGCTCTCGATTCCAGGAATCAAAGATAAAGTAGGCCCGTGTGAGCGTCGCGCGACCGCCGGCGGCCTATAAAACGGGAAACAGTCCCTCAGAAAGGCAGATAGCCAGCAACCTCCACCAGCTCTACAACTCTCTCTCTGCTCTGCCTTCTACCTCGCTCCGACTTCTGCTTCTACTCGCTTTCTTTTCTTCTGCCCCCTCGCCTCACCCCGGACTACGGACCTCTCTGCCTCTACGGACCCGACACGGACTCTACAACAAGGACGAGAATCAGCATTTGGACGAGCTCTACAACGGCCACAGAGACGCCCCGCTCTGTCCCTCGACGCCACTGAACGCCTTCCGCCTCCACGGATTGGGATCACCGGCCCATTTACAGTCTTATGTATCACGCTTACTTCTGATACAATATGAATATTTCAATATATTTTTTGTATTTTTCAATGTGAATAACAATTATCCCAACTGATCCCACTTATCAAGGAGCCAGTGGGATCAAAGCATCATCTATTGAGGTATGTTGTGAGGCTGGAAGGAATAAGAAGATAAGAATTAGATGGGAGGGAGGATGGTCAATTTCTGATCTTCTCTTATTACTTTTTTTAATAGGCATTTTTTATACAAATTCTTACATTATAATATCTCGTGATTTTCCACTTGTTTGCGCTAGTACTCGATAAAAGATTTCAGAGTATTGTGTTCCAAATTTGAATGTCTATTTATGGCGGTCTGAAAACCTTTTATCTCTGGAAAAATAGGTTCCAGGCAGTTCATCGACTTTTTTATTTCCTCGCCAATATTGCGGTCATTCGGCGCCATTGAAATACATATTGGGAACATACATAACGTTCACTAGGTGAGCCTGCTGCCAGTATTTACGAATCGAATTCAATTATGGGCATAGTGTATTACGTTTCACGGTATTTATTTCAGTGAATGTGGCATCCATTTCAGAATTATATGCTTCTGAAAAGATCGGAAAAAATTAATTATATGCTCATTTAAATGCATCAAAATTTGATGAAAAAATAAGAGTTTAAAAAAATCAACAGCTTCACTAATAAAAAAAACACTTACCAACCGTCAAACGGTGTTTTAGTTGCACATTGAATAAAGACTATACAAGCTCTGATTTGAATTCTTACTAATAAAAAATGTCTTCAACTGGGCTGCGAAAGAGCTGGCAATGTCGCATTTTGGCAGACTGACATATGAAATTCTTTTCTTGGAAAAGTTAGGTTAATATTTTACGATGAAAGCGATGATTATTATGCGGTATGTGTAGGCTAATATTAATATTAAAAAGAAATCGACGTTCACATGAATACAAAGTGTAATTTCCTTGTTTATTCTCTGGGAGTCATAATAATATTTGCGGTCAATTCGATTGTGTGTTTTATATCGATGCATACCTCTCATTACGTGATAAGGCGGTAGGGAATTTAAGACCGCTATTCGCAGAAGAAATATAGCACTTTTCAAAGTAGATGTTATTATTCCGAAATAGACGCATTGGTAAATTTACACGGTAAACATTCCCATTCGACGAATCAGTAAAAAAAACCTGGTAAGAACACAATTCCACGGATCGCACATAAGGTTCGATATGGTGTAATTTTTTTCTCGGTCGTTTTCTCTTACATTAGCTCCAATGGGTGACCCCATGGTCATCTTTGGGGATACTGTGTATAGGGTTTTTTAGGAAATGAAGGAATGTAGGTTCTGGAAAGGATAAAAATGTAAAGGGTGGGCTAGGCGATCTGGGGGTTAGTGTTTCCCGGAGTGAAAGACGTGCGGTGTGGCGCGACGATGGAGAGGTGAAGGGTCTCTAAGATAATAATCATCTTTGCTAAAGTGATGATTATTATCTTTGATTTGCTAAAATTCTTGTTCACCAATCTCAAACATACACAATTCCGTGACTGCAGATAGACCCAATTCCGAATTTAAAATAAAACGAACTTCCCTTCAGCACTAGAAATGGTTTTTTTTATAAAATTGTGTACATTTCGCAAAAATTGCCAAGTATTAAAAAATAATGTTAAAAAATTCTGTCTTTCTTTAAGTGCTACTTAAGACATCTGTCGATAGATTTAGACTCTATTTTAAATAAGTCATTCTTTATCAAATATATTTTCGCTTACGCCTAATAATTATAATCGTTTTTTAATATTAATTCTAATATTCGTATTTACATAAATATTCCGTTTCAAATCATTTTCTTCTTCTCTTTGAATGCTTACAACGGAGTCTTAAATATATCAATGAAATAATGTTGAAATTAATTTGTTTGAACCACTTTATTTTTTTAATATATATACTCGATTTCGGAACAAACAATCCTTCCCCAAATATACTAAACGTAACATTACAAAACAATGGGTGAAAATAATATTTTACTGAGTGTTAAAGTGGGGGGGGGGGGTGTAGGCCTGACTTTTTTTAACGTTAGCTCCACATAAGAGGCCTTGAGGGAAAAAAATCCCACAAGGACTAGGTTATCTTATATATTATATTTTAGCAAAAGGAAAGAGAGAACGTTCTGGGGAGGAAAAGGTATGACGGGTTGGTTGGAATCCAGGTGTTAATGTGTCCAAGAGTGACGGAAGTATGAATCCATCCCTCCCACTGCGATGCAAGGCGATGGGTCAACCTCAACCAGTGGCTCCTGATCATGCCCGTCTCCCATTTTGAAGGATCAAAGAGAGTGGGGAGTAAGCTGGAACGGACTGTGAAAGGGAGTGTCCTAGATAATTTTTATTTATTTATTGATATATTGTTTATTGATCAAATATTTTCTTATAGTCCACCAACTTAGGCATGTTCTCTTTCACCATTCTAACCTTGGAAATAAGTACTATATCTTTTTGTTATTTCTTCCTTTAAAAATAATGATGATTTGTTTTGGCACGTTTGCTTTATTTTTTAAAGAAATACCATGATAAATATGAGCGAACGACATGTTATATCAGATATCAATAGTTTTTTTTAGAGCGAATACCCTCACCAGAGTCCTTACAGCTTTCACCTACCCAAAGGCAGTGAAAATATGGAATCTTCAATTGGCGTATGTTGTGCGGTTAATTCGGTTGAACCACAAAGATTTGTTAGTGGCTTTGTTTATATAGTGTCAAGTGAGTTGCACTATATCAGTAACAAAATTACACATCCAGTAACAAAACTCATTCGCTTTTCCATACGAATTCAATGTTTTTAATCATATTCCAAACTTTGCTCTGTTCGGAGCTGTGGCCGTATTCAAATGCCAATACCTTTCTCGTGAAATGAAGCAGATCTATGTACGTAGTTTCCGGTAAAACGAAATCACCACCACATCCCGTTTCTAAAGCCGCTGTTTCAGTGTTTTTCAGCCAACTAAGCTATTTTTGTCTCGAAAACAATGTTATTTGAATAATGAACCTGATTTTATCATTACGTAATTTAATTTTCTTGACGAGCTTTGTTGTAGAAAGTTAAATACTAGATGGCCTCCATTTTCGAGGTCTCGAAGATCGCGGGTTCAAATCCCGGCGTACGCGAGTAAATTTTACTTTCTGTTATTTAAAATTAATTTGTGTTATTTAAAAAATTTAAAATTATGTATAGTATACTTGATCCACGTTTAAGAGTGGAGATACTCTCATCATCGCCCTGGTGTAAGACCATTAGAATTGAAATGTTGCTTGAAATGACCAGATCTGAATAGCCAGTTTGCAGAATAGCATGTTTACGAGAGATGGGAAGGCTGACAGAGATATTGAAAGTGTAAATGAAGGTTACTCCATTAATGGAGGGCTGAACGCGGTTGGTGGTAACAAAAAAATGTCCAAAGAAGAGAAGCCATCACTTCACAATGGAGAGCTGGCACCTATATTGATGAATGGTACACATGAAAAAATAATCCTGCTAAAAAAGTGAAAGCTGGCCAATTTCTTAGTGAAATATTAGTCATTCAGAAAATATTGAGATGACTTGTTCTTTTCCAAATAAGTATCATGACGGAATGTGACAAAAGCAGTATCAATATTTGCGTTAACATGTGCGCCATCGTCCTTTTTAAACATTCGCTTTTAACTGATACTTTGTTATTTACTCTGTCAATTCATTTTTTAAAAGCCTGCAGTCCCGTTTTTAACAGGAAAACGAATGAGTTAACAAGATTTTTAATAATTTATCAGTAGAATAATTTAACAGTGAGTTTTCATCGTGTATTGAGAAATCAAACTGGCTGAGTAAGAACGAAATTAAATTTAATGCTAGAGAAATGAGATCCCTGAGGCGTAAATATGGTAAAATCATGTATGATTGTGAGAAAAATGTGGAGATCCGCAAAGAGTGAAAGTCTGATGTAAGCGTAGTGGGTAAGATTAAGAAACGGACGCTTAGATTGTTTGGGCATGTAGAGAGAATGAATTAAGAAAATAGTGTAAGGATAATACATACATGACGTGAATGTGAACGGTAGAAGAAATCAAAGACACCCGATGAAGATATGGTACGATCAAGTGAACCAGATACTTGAGCCGGAATAACAGAAAAGTATGTTTGTATGAGACGATGTGTGAAGGTGAGTGAGGCAAGAAGTGTAATAAGTATAAAGTTTTGAAGTGTTAACATTTTAAATGAAATCAAAAAAAAATATTCAAAATTGCTAACATTGTTTAAACACTTAATTAATTTTTTATGTGTGTGTTTAATAAACCTTATCGTCACCGCACTTTTTATGTATGTCTTTTATAAACATAATCGTCCAAGCACCTTTTATGTGTGTGTTTTATAAACATTATCGTCACCGCTTTTTTATGTAGGTCTTTTATAAACATAATCGTCCAAGCACATTTTATGTGTGTGTTTTATAAAAATTATGGTCACCGCACTTTTTATGCGTATGTTTTATAAACATTATCGTTTCACGAATTTTTCCAAAAAATTTTCATAAAGGTATAAATTTCAATTATTTTGTGTTTAACTTCTAAATTTGTGAAGAATGTAAAGCGTGGTCTTTTCTTTTTCTTACACCGTTTAAATCATTTTCTCACCATGACAGTAAGGGAGATGCAACGATTTCTATAAGAACATATGAGCTGTTTCCAAAAACAAACTATTTATTCAACTGATAATAGCTGTTTGTTCTTGAAACCGAACAAATTAGCCTGTGGGGTTAAAAAACTTTTTTCACCAAAAATAGGTTTCAGACTTCTTGGCACTTTTCCAGTCCACCGCGTACAAAGATGTTAATAAAATAAAGAAAATGATGAAACTTAATACCTCTAAGGAAATTATTTCTTTAGATGGGCGAATAATTTACTGTTCTTCATTTCTCTTGAAATTTAATTCTGCATTCATCTTGTGTCTTTCCACCGGGGAGATTTGCTTAACTTTTTTTTTATTAAAAAGCATTTGAAAAAGCATTTAACAAGAATGTATTTACAGCGGAGGTTTTTGGCTGCGTTTTGCTCATCAGGTACAGATAAGCACATAATTTTGTGGCGTTGCAAGAAACTTTAAGGCCCATGGGCATTTCTACCGTAAGCTCTTTTAAAACGAATTAAAGTATAAATTATGGATACTTCTATAATTATATAATATTCAGTGTATAAGCCACTCTCACACAAAGTAATATACATTCTAATTAGCATTCATAATTACATACAAAGCATTTAATGCAATGTTAATTTAAGAAGCTAAATTATTAAAGGTGTTGGAATGATCGTGACGATGAAGATTGTGGCTCTAGGTCATTACGGGTGGAGACTAGGCTTGCAGGTCATGTTCAGCACGAGTGAAGACTATGGGTCTTCTAAGTACTAAGTGTGAAGTGAGTAATCCGAAAGAACAATGGTCCTCGTCGGGAGATGCGAGTGGTGGGCTCGAACCGCGCGAACGACGCCGGGCACCCTCATATGTACCTGCAGCTCGATGCGGGAGCCAACAGTGATGCGGAGCGGGGTGCGCGGGAATGGCCGCCCGGTTCCATTTAACTTTTCTTAAAAAATAATAAAAATATCTTGATTCCAAAATTTTCTAAAAAAGATCCGGACATTTTTCAATGCATATTCCCAGAAAATCGTGATATTTCTTCAATTCATAATAATTTTTATTGCTCTCGACTAGCAAGATGATGTAGGCCGCGGGTTGAAACCCCGGCGTGCGCAAGTATATTTTATGTACTAGTACCTCAATCAACAATAACTGCTTATTACATTTTTTCACCTGTAAACAACCAACTTTATTTTGTAGGAAAGGCTTTGTTAGTTCTAAATTTCCCACTAGATGGCGTCGAGACATATTATATCTACATTTGGTGGTGAAATTTTTTGACTTGTCAAATATCATTATTTTTTTAATGATAAACTAATGTGTATAAGACAAGGTTTTTTATGCATAGAACAAAGGATAAAAAAATAATGTAAGCAATAATTAGTCGCCCGAAATTATAATAATTTGTTACTAAAAAAGCATTTCCAACAAAATAAAGTTGGTTGTTTACCGGTGAAAAAATATAATAATCAGTAATTGTTGATTGAAGTACTAGTAGGTACACATTGAATTATTTGGCATGTTGGAAATAAGCCGATGTAGCTCTGTGGTCCAGAGCACCTGACCGGACATCATAAATTTTATGTGATTAATTTGTGTTTCACAATTTACTCATTTAAAAAACAAATATAGTATATTTACGACACGTTCCGAGTGGAATATACTCTCAGTGTCGCTCTGGCATCATCAATTGATACGTTACTTCAAATGGCTTTGGCTTACTTTTGCTTTTGGGGAACACCCCATTTCCTTTTCTTATTTACCCTCTCAAAACAGCCCAATTGAGGATGCCATAACTTCAATGGCTCTAGACGGTTGGGAGCGGTTTGGTTATATTCTCATTTCATTTTATTTTAATGATAGATTTAGAAAGATATTTGCTTTGGATTTTAAATGGCTAATTAATCAAAATAAATGGAAAAATTAATAAGGACAGTTTTCTATTATTTACTCTTAATAAATAATGGAAATTTTAGATTAATGAATGAATAACTCTCTAAGAAAAAATATAAGGAAGTAAATTTAAATTGCAAATTCTAATAATTTCTTAATCCTATATAAGTTTTTATAAGACCTGTCAGTTTGGTAGACTTTTTTGTGATTATAAAAATTGGAGGACTTTTGCTTTACAAGACAAGGCACGATCAAGACAATCAAGAAGCTTGAGTCGGGTCACGTGACAAGATGATTTTTGAATGTAAATGAAGTAAAGGGACGTTAAAAGAGCTGTGAAACCTTTAAAGCAATCGTCACTATTGTTGTATTGTTGCTCTTGGTAAATAATATCATAATGTTTGGTGATGATCTGGCTTGTAAGTCACACAGACCATCAGGGAATAATTAATTCCCTATGAAAAAATGGGTTGATTATTAAATTCACTCTGCAGAAAAAGTAACAAATTATAATCCAGCCACCAAATACATAAAGCAGAAGACTCACCAAAAATATCACTCGCATTGAGTTTAGCTCCTTAATCTTCAAATTCGGCAGCGGACGGCAATCGGCACAGTAATACTTGCATTCGCACTATGAAATTATAATCTGCCACGACCAGCTCTCAAGAGAGTAGAATTAATAATAATATTGAATTAGCACATTGTAATTCCAAAAGTACTGCCACATTATTGTGACAAAAATATTTTAATCCTTTAGTCTTAAATCGACCAAACAGGAATAGTGGTGCCCTCTTTTGTCAAACGATATAATTCGGATGAATCCAGCTGATTAATGCAAAGATGACTGTAATTCATTATCACTTACCTGCAGAGCAAAATCTATACAAAACTGACCAGAGATGTCTATTTTGTCCACTATTTTGTCCACTATTTTTAATTTTTAATTTTCAAATTTTATTTCAAACTAATTTTAAGTCTAATGCTTCTCCAATATTCATATTTAAATTATAAATCTGAATAAAACATCTTCTCAATATCTTTCACTTCTTTACATTTAAAAAAATCTCTGAAAGAACTGTATTTCCTTAGAATAAAGAATCCATTGAACTCTTTAAGACCAATGAAAAATAACATACTAGGTGAGCCTCAACTTTTTTACTGTTTTACTAGCTGACGTGTACCCGACATTGGTGGGATTTATCCTTAGGAGGGAGACAAATACAATTATTTACTTTTCTGTAGGCCTTTTTCATATATAAAATTATTTTGATGTATCTCACATGGTTTAGCCACCGTTAGCAATGTAAGCGCCCAAATTTTTTTTTCGACTATTTCAAAACATCTACTTTTCTCGACTTTCTATAAATATAAAATGCATGTATTTTATACAAAAATCTTCAGGAAGGAATTTTCTAAATGATAATGAAAACACTATCAAAATCCGTTGCATAGTTTAAAAGAACTAAGCGTACAAACAGACAGACGCGGATAGTGAATTTATTTTATACTATTTATAGATTAATGACTGTTGTTAGAATGCGTAAAATGGATTTTGTGTACATTCGTACCTACTTACCATGGTAAAATGGTGAAACATTAAATCTGGTTTAAAAAGTTAGGAGTTCAGAACCCAAAATATTTTTTGTATAACTTTTAATGTCCATAACATTACTGAAATACCAATATTCGATTCAAAACGTTGCTTGAATGGCTTTAGCTATGTTTAGTGACTACTTTCTCATGTCTATTCTTCGTTCGCTTGACGATGAACTTGATTACCAAGTTAATTTGTATTGATCAGTAGTATATAATTATGAACTCGTCGGTAGACTAATATTCATTCTACCGATATTATTCAATATATGTACTATACTATTTATTGTCGCACTGTGATACGAGTTACTAGTATCAGGAAATTAAATGGTAAAAACGAGACGAAGATACAACGAGATACGAAGCAGACATACCCTTTTACACGTTCGGCATAATCACGCTATCTCATTTATACACAAATATTTCTTTCATACCTTTAGACATAATGGTCATAACAATAACCATAGTGAATGATGAAAGTCTCACTGATTCCAGGGTGTCATAAATAAAGGATGAATTTATGAATAAAGTATTCTGACGAATGTGTATCGGTCATCTTTTTTTACATTTTACAGGAAGCCCTGATGAATATAATTCTTCAGGGTTTATGCTGTGTGGAGGCTATTTTTAAGGAAAGAAAGGAGAGAAAGTAATGGGAAGGAAAAGGGTATGAAGAGTGTGAAGGAATTTAGAAGTCAGTGTGCAAAAGTGCGGTGCAAAATGATGGGTCGAGAGAAAATAATTTGAGAGGTCAAAGGGTCTCCGCAAACCGGCCTCTCTCGATCCATTTCACCATGCAGATGATAGGCAGGCGCATCCGCCGCCAAGACATAAACACACCCTATCCTTTGAACTCGGGCACCCCTGCTAAGTCACCTAACGTAACGATCCCCTTGGGTTCTGTCTCCAAAGGTTCATCGAAGGGACTACATCCAGGCAGCCATTATTAGTGTTTGTGATTTTAGATTCGAACTAATTAGTAGAATCTAGTGTACTCCTGAAATATTTTCGTATCGCTGGAGTGCTTGCATAAAATGTCAACATTAACTCAAAAATAATTTTCCCTGCAAAGGCATATCTTTTGCTTTTAAATCAATGCATATAGCATTCATCTTCCTGAATTGATACACAAAAGATAAAAAATTCAGATTCTCTAGTTCTCCAATATTGCTACGAATTTGCGAGAAGTTGTATATTGTTTCATGGCATTAATAACTATTTTGAATTATGTTTGCTCCACATATATTTTTTGCTTTAAAACAGCAAAGAAATTCTTAACAAACATACTTTCAAAACATTTCGACTTCAGTAAACACATTGTACTACAGACGTATTAACTCCTGTAAATAAACATTATTTGAAAACATTTCAGGAAAACTTCCATTGTATTCCAAACAAAATTTTAATGAAAGACATGCGTTCTTTTAGAATTTTTAAATTCCAGCTTTTCTACAAAATTACAGCTTAACCCTTCATCGTGTGATCTTATAGAATGTCTTCAACTTTAATACAGGGATGGACTGGGATGGAACGCGAAAAATTCACGTATCAAGCTTCAACTCTATTTCAATTTTTTTTTTCAATATATATTTTACTACTTAAACAACAAACTTCGCCCAACTTCATCAAAAATTCTCTTCAAAACTTATTTTTAATAAACCTAAACGTAAATCGACAAAAAAGCGCAATAAAAACTTTCTCGTCTGTCTTATTATATCACAGATCAACGGATGTTTCATAGTTTATAAGCTCAGTTTGGTGAAAGAAAGCAGAACATATTTGCAGTGACCCAGAAATTGCAGACTTAAAATAGCGAAAATATCATCATGCCGCTTGAGATATTTTCTTCGTCGCAAAAGACGTTGTGATCTTTAAAAAGTTTAAAATTCATAAGGCCCGATCTCACCGTCCGAGAGTTTTTACTGCTCCATTTAAACACGCCAAGATGGCGGTTTCCAGTCAAATACGCATGTGTTAAATATTTTTGTTTAGCTCCAAGGATTTAAAGGTCAGATATTTCCCAAATTTTTCATCTCCTTCCCCTTGCTTTTTCCTTTAGCACAACATCCCCCAAATGGGATTGTCATATTCAGAACTTGTATCAGACGTAATGGTGACACATAAGACTGTAAGGGGCCGGTGATCCCAATCTGTGGAGGCGGAAGGCGTCGTCCTTCAGTGGCGTGGAGGGGTAGAACGGGGCCGTCTCTGAAGCCGCTGTAGAGCTGGTCCGAATGCTGTTTTCTTGTTCTTGAGCTGATTCCGAGTCTGGTCCGAAGGGGTAGGCAAGTCCGTGGTCCAGGGTGAGGCGGGGGTCAGAGTGAAAGAAGGCGAGTAGAAGCAGAAGTCGGAGCGAGGTAGAGGGCAGAGCAGAGAGAGAGGTGTTGAGCTGGTGGAGGTTGCTGGCTAACTGCCTTTCCAAGGGACTATTTCCCGTTTTATAGGCCATCGGTGGCAGGCGCTGGCCGAACGACGCTCACACGGGCCAACTTTCTCTTTGATTCCAGGAATCGAAGCCCGTGTTTGTGACGCGCGCGCGGCCCGCCGCCTGTGTGATTACCGCCTCTCGGCCGGTAATTTTGGGCTCGTGGCCGAACGTGACCACGGCCTCTCTTTGTTCAGGCACGGTTCTCAGAATCGCGCTTGTGGAACGCTCGGGCGGCAAACCCACCTCGCACGCTATGACGGCGCACGGCCCTTTGCTTCGGGTCGCGGCCGAGCGTTCCCTCTCGTATAAGCACGATTCTCATAACCGTGCCCGAATTAAATGCTATTAATCCACCAGCTCTCTCAGTATGCTTCTCTGCCCGTGTCCCCTAGCCAAGCTCCGACGTTTCATTTATTGTTTACTTTTACATGGCTTTCACATTTTCATTTACATGGTTCAGACATACATTTTATACATTTCTTTCATTTTATACAATTTAGGATTAGACAGATTGGCGTAGATTATAGATTGGCGACCGTGGCCGAGCCCGGAGCAGTACGTCCGTAACAGAACTGATGAGAAACGTTTAATTTTTTTATTTTATTATTGCGACTATTTAAACACTGTACTTACAAAATATAATATTAATTATATGTATAGTAAATTGGATTTCTTAGTCCTCCTCACTAGGGTGACCTGTGTTGAGGCGAACTAAATATATTCATTTCTGTTTTATTAGTTTCCTATGTCGTTTTGATGTTTTTTCAGTTCTATTCGCTTTATATCAGGGGGGAGGATGTTGTGGAGTTTCGTGGCAAAATAAATATAATTTCTTTGTCCGAATGTGGTTTTATGACCTGGAATATTTTTTAGGTCATTGTGATTTTACCTTGTTTGATGAATAAGGGGTATTGTAGAGGATTCAGTATTTTTGAATAGTTTCAATAGCGTATTTTAATGGTATATTTTTTGTACATTTGGTGCATCAAAACTATTGAAAATTTCAGTCGAAGGCGTTCTTATGGGTACTTTCAGTATGGTCTTTATGATTCCTTTTTTAATTGAGTTCAGGTTCCATATTCAATACGAGAATGACATTAAGCGTAGAAAATTTGTTTCATGTCCTTTTTATTTATCACATTTCTTTGATTTTTAAAGTAATATGTATGTTTCGTAAGTTTTTCCGTGATACCTTTGATATGTAGGTCCCATCTAAGATTTTTTTAATTTCATCACTTACTACCACGAGATAATTTATGCTTTTTGATTTTTCTATAATAAGGGATCGACACTAAATCATTGACAATTAACCACACCATTAGACCATTCGTGTAAAATAAGATATCTTCAACCTTCAGCCTTGAGCGAGTGCCTTGAGTCGGGGCCTCTTACGCCTGGGGCGGTCCCGGTGTAATTTTCTTCATCTTCTACACATATCCTATCTGATCTATCGTTGGAAGTGTTCAATCATCACGTTCCGGCTTTCAGTTTGAGCCGAGAAGGATTTATGCGCTTTGTCAATCCGCCAACCCAATCGACACGGATTTTAAATGTAAATTCGCCAAAATTTACATAACACAAACATGTTCGCGGAAGGATATTCCGATAATTTTGTTCAGTTTGAAAACCAAGTAACTGATCAATATAATTGCCTTTATAAGTCTAAAAGTTTTACATAACTCAACGCTGCTGAATTTCTTGCGGAATCATCTTCAAATCGTTTATTTCTAACACATTTTTTTTTAAATCTCATAATTTTTGTGACAATAAATTTTTTATAATTTTTTGTAAAGAAAATAGGTAACCTCATACAACTTAGATCATGACCAAATCTACATTTTGTGCGTAAAGTACCCAGAGAGCAGACACAAGTGTCATTATTTTTATTAAATTTATAAAGTATACCCTTCAAACACATACTGTCGTTTAAGCTTCCGATATACTACCATTGATCTTGCCATTTGGGAGAGATGTCCGTTTTCTTAACAAATTACAGACTACAATCATTACATTGGAATTTAAAAACGTTTACTTAAGCGATTTTTAAGCCAAACTGATATGTTTTATGTATGTAGCGAAAAAAAAACCTTTGAAATTTAAATCAATATTGATAAGTTTTTGTTTGAAAACCAGTTGGCGTGTTAGCAGAATCGCCCCCATAGACTCAATGCGCGTATTTTTAGTTCAAATCGCTCAAATATTCTTGTTTGCTTTATAGAAATATGATTTAGAAAAATTTCAATTAAGACTCACTTGAATAAACTATAAACTGTGAGCGACATGAGCTCAATTCAAACGAATTTTGAGAAAACTAGAAATAATGATTTCTACTGGAATTACTTTTGAAGATTACACTCATCAATGTAATGTTTTATTGAAGAAGAAAATAATACTAATAAATCTAAACGAAACATGAAACAGAACAAGACATTTACAAATAAAAAGGTAACGTTCTCAACTGGGAATAGAACCCAGGATTCTTACCTCTAGATCCTTTGTTTATTGTTCTGAGAAAGGTTTATATCAACCGAAACCAGTTGACCTGTATAACTCAAATAAAGTGGATTAAATAATAATAATGTTTATTTCAGTTGGACAAGGTGGTTTGTGCAATGCTCTGCCTGCCATAAAAGTTTACAATTAAGTTAATATATAAAAAAAATCAATATAGAAATAAATAAAAAAATGAACACATTAGGACTTTATGATGGCTTGAGTGAAATTCTCCATCTCTGGTGTAAAGGCGTTCCCTGCCACTGGGCAACGGCCTGGACAAGAGTGCTGTCCGATCTCTGGTAGCGCTGACTCGTTCCGGCTATTCTGTGGCGCATCAAAGCAGCGAACCCATCCACCCTGTAAAAAATAATTAAAACGAAGAACGTTTTCGTTTGCGTAATGTTAAGCCACAAAGTGTTTGCTTTCTTTGATAATATTGAAAAATGTATATTTAAGAAGTAAATATATATGAATTTGTATGACGCGTAAAGATTTCAGCAATGTTTATTTCTATGTTTTTGTGTTGTTGTTGTGTTGGCTGTGTGATGATCATGATAACAATAAAAACTCCATAGTAATTCGCGTAACCATAAATGTTATGTTATTATTATTATTATTGTGGAGCAAATATTGTTATTTTCATTTTTTTATTCAGTTTGTATTTTCTCAAAGGAAAGCTTAGTTACTCGAAAGCTCGTAAGTTCTTTCATATTTTGAGGTTTATATTTACAAAGTAGAAAACTCGACGAGAACTGATTTTATTTTTGTTTACTTTAAAGTAAATTGAGGATAAAAGTATGTTTTGATACAAGATTTTACCTCAGTGTTGAATTCGTGGTGTTATTTTTATAGGAAAGGTACGTTTTCCAACTATTTTCTGTATGTTCTGAAGGCTTTTAAATGATTAAAGTTTTTTATCGCGTAAACAGCACAAAGTTTTTGAAAAGATATATTTTCTGGACCATATAGATTGTAAGTATAAAGTAGCCGCAAATGTAAAAAGGCACAAAAAACTATAACCATTGCCTAATGTTCATTTAGCTAGATCTGTAGAAAGTAGCCATAAATGTAAATATGCACGAAAAACTGTAACCTTCACCTGATGTTCGTTTAGTTCAGTGTCGGCCGAACTTCTTTACATCACGGCACACTTGTGGATGGTTTTTTTCCGCAGTCTTAACACCAACATATTTCTTGTAATATGTAGATATTGAATTAATCTAAGATTGGATTTTATTTAATGAATAGTAATTATTTAAAAATAACAATTTTGAGGCTCCTTCCTTCGCGTCACACCTGAGACTTCTTGCGGCACACAGTTTTGCCGACATTGGTTTAGTTAGATACTCGTTCGCTGACAGCTTCTTCTTCTTCTTTCGTATGGTGGGGGGGTCAGAGGGGGACATCTAGGTCTGCGAGCCATTCTAGGGCCTCAGGCGTCGCCATGTGGACCTCATCAATCCCGCCGGGGAATGAATGGAGCGGGCATTCGTTGAACACATGTTCGGTGGTCTGCACCGCACCACATTCACACATCGCCGACTCTTTAAGGCCACATCTGTGCATCAAGTGGGTACAGCGGCTATGGGAGCATCTTAACCTATTGATGGCAGATCAGATTTTGCGAGGTAATGAGAACCCAGGTTGTTTCTCGGTGGAGTCCTGTATGAGGTGGACATTCCCACATTTCCCATTTCCCACGTTGGCCGTTTGCCACTCAAGTTCCCACCTATCTTCTCGGGTGAGAGGTAATCGGAGGAGCCTCTCTCCTTCCGCCCAGAAGGGCTTCCATGACTTCAAGCGGCATGCCGGGTGGGAGACGACATCTTTGTGCAAAGGTATTGCGCTTTTTTGCAGCGCCTTCTTGTATTTCCTCAATGTTGCAAATTCTCGCCTGATGTTTGGCGGGGTTATGTTTGCAAGTACGAGGAGCCAAGGGAGAGGAGTAGATTTTAAAGTCCCGCTGATAGTTCGCATTATGGCATTAACTGTACGTCTACCATGGAAGTGTAGGCGGTTCTAGCCCATACTAGACATGTGTGCATTACACTGACAAACGGGGACATCTTTCGCTAGTGAATATAAAATAGACTTCTTATAGCCAAAAAATACGTCTTTTCAAAATGTTATTACTAAAATAATATTTATTTGTGGACCTGTTATCAAGACGAAGAAGGTTTTCGGATTAAACATCACTTTCAATCTGAACGTGAACTAAATATAGCTTATTCATTATTTATCCTCACAACGTAACAGTCACTGTATTTGTGCAATTGGGATTCTGTTTTGATGTATCTTCAGTTCTGAAGGGAAGAAGCGTTTGAAAATAATGTCTTATGTTAATTTAGTAATAGTAATATTTAGTATGGATGGTAAATCTTAGTTCTGTTTCAAACCACAACGCCAAGCGAGAAGAAAAAAAATTAATGAAACATTACAAGACAAACGAAAACACCGTTTTACTGCTTTCTTTATCGTAGTTGCTTATCTCAGCGATTACAAGACACGTAAATATCCCTCAGTTAGAGGCTTTGAAATGTATTCTGTTTGTTTGTGGAAATGTTCCATATCCTTGTAGAAGACAGAAATTATTTAGGAACATCGCTATTACACCTTTCTGGAATAGAAACAAAGCCAAACAAAAACTAGTGTAGTTAAATGTAATCTGTAACTTTTTGCAATCAGCTCAAGCCTCAAGAGTTAATTCCATTCCATTCTCTCATTCCGTTCTCCTCGTTTATCTTCTCCCATCTTCTTCTGCAGACCCTTTTTTTCTTCTTTTTCTCTTTTACTTACACGGAAAACAATTGTCCACTAAAAGTGTGATGATTCATGAAAATGTCAAATTTAATTATGACAATGAAAACAGTTAATACCCGAAGACTACCAAAACAGTGATGAAACAGGGATTAAAATATGATGACGGACACAATTAAAAAAAAATAACAATGATGAAACACTAAACTAAGGTACTTTTGACGGCCTCAGTGGTCGACGGGTAAGGTTCTCGACTATCAATCCAAAGGTCACGAGTTCCAATCCCTGCGTTCGTTAAGTAAATTATATTTTATTACTTTGTTTTATTGCACAATTTATTCATTTAAAATAATATAAAGGCGATATGGCCCTGACGTAAGACCACCTTTCAGAATTGTAACGTTGCTTGAAATGGTTTTGACATGTTTGGTGACCAGATCTGAATAGCCAGAAACTTCCCCACCTTCCCTCACTCTCTATCTTCAGCCTCACAACATTCCCCAATTGGGCAGTTTTACCAAAAGATAGTTGCTGAACTATCTGTAAGTGACATTCAAAATATCGATGGTCAATGCAGAATCGTGAAGCAGTTGAGTTGCTCTGTTAATTGGATGGTTCTGATAGGCAGAAGTCCTCGCTTTCAGAGCTTAAAGTGCATGGAATCTCCCTCGAGTGTAGTTGTTAGGCTCATACTTATAATCGAACCTCATTCAAAATAGTTTTGACTATAGTTGTGAATACCACAGTCTCGGTAAAAAAATTCCAAAATCATAAATATCAGCTACGGCTAATAATGCTGAATTTTCAAAGGAAACAAAGATACTTGTTAACATAATTAATTCTAAAACTTTTTAACCTCTTGCAGGTACCACAGAAGCTAGCACTTGTTCGGCGAACAGCGCCCAGTTGAATAACGACACTTTGCGCAGCTTGTATCACATGGAGAGGTAATCCGGACAGATTGAAGATTCTTTTACTATTCCTACATTAATCCATGTGACCGCAATCCTTCTTTTGATTTTATCTTGCATTTACAAATTTGTTGTTGGCTCAGAGCTTATGTATGACCAACGATGATACGTTAATGATGTGTTAAGGGATTTCTTTTTTACCGAGCTTCATCCAAGATTTGGATTGAAAAACAAGGGTTGTTTAGTTTTTGAAACTTTTCTTATTTTATTGGCGATTTCATTGTATGAAAGTCATTGTCTCTTGCTCTTTCGTTAGTACGCTCACACTCGCTCAAATTTTATCTTTAAATCCAACTTAAAATCGTTTTACGTTTCATTTTTAATTTCGGATTTTGAGATTTCAGCTACTTTGAAAACTATGCAGAATATGTATTTTCACTTTTAATTGTCAAATAGTATGAAACAAGCTAGACTGGTAGATTCGCTTAATTACACCTTGGTAAAAAACCATTATTCAGAATCAAAACGTAGCTTGAAATAGCTTTAGCCGTGTTTAGCGACCAGATATTAATAGCCAAGTATTTTCCAATCATTGCTCTGCCTCATTCTAAAAACGACAGTAAAAACTACGAAAAAATCAGTTATTTTTACGTAACGCTTGTGCTCGTCGCTCGTGAAAGTTTCGGATGATTCATGTTGATTTCATTAGTGTTTGTCTGGGATTCAAACTTGTTCTACATGTAAACTGATATAAAATGTAGCCAAATCGTCTTATGCCAATTATTACCAAACATATTTCAATTTATATTTTGTTGAAACAAATATCTTCATAGCTATCACAGTTTTCTAGGCAATTTTCCAAGCTAAACTACCAGAATCAATTACTTAATTATTCAGCCCCTCTCCACACGTCTTCCAAACAAGGACAGTTTCTCATTCAATTAGTCAAACCTTATGGAGGCTTTATTTAAAGGCAGCGAGCAGTCTCAACCCTTATTTCTTACCGAGGGATAGTGAAAAAGCGGCTGGTAGATTGATATGATTGCCAGTCCCTGTGGTCTACAGTCTGCATATTCCAAGAGATTATTCTGATTGTTAAAACAAAATGAAACATTTAATAAATTTTCTTTAGAAAGGTTGACTAATTTTTGGTGAATAATATATGTTTAAAAAAACGAGCCGGAACTAGCTGGAGTTGCAATGCAAATACCCTACGAAGAGCTACAATTGGTCTATTCAGTAGGTGAATATTGTGCTATCGATAAAGCCCTGTCAATACGATATTGACGAAATCCGTCAGGTGAACTAACTAAGCTCTAAGAATTGAACGAAATCGTATGCACTGTGCACGATTCACAAACTTAATTCATTCATATGAGATGCGATCGATTGTTTCTGTTTCAACTTGGAGAAACAAAAGTTGTTGATGAGTTATGACTAAAAACCTTATCCAACCAAGTTAAAAAAATTTCAAACTGCTAGGGAAGACACGAACCACACTAAACTGCACCCGGTGCAGTCACAGCCGTTGTGCGTGTGTGATTCATAAATGTGACCTAAAATATTCTGATTTTTGTGAATATGGACGTATTCAAACAACATACATCGTGTGACAAACAGTATATCGTAGATGACTGTCCTCTTTATCAGTTTCCCTATGGCACATCTGTGCTGAACCAAGGGACTCCCGATGCCATTGACTGGCAGAATATCTTCAGCATCTCACTTTGACCTCCACCAACTCTCCACCACCAAACGAAAAAGAAGATTGATATCAGATAGTAAGTGAGGATACAATTTTTAACGCCGTTACCCTTATTCTTAAGTATTTTATTTATTTATTATTTCAATTCATTTTATAGGGCTGATACATAAGTATATGTGGTATAATTTTGACATGATGAATAATTAAGAAATAATAAAAATATAATTATAATAGACTTAAATACAAACATTCAATAAAAATTCAAGAAACATTACTTTTTTAAATACAGTTATCAGATAGGTTAACAAATAGACAACTAAAGGTTCAAGAATAGGGAATATTCGAATAGGTTTTGAATATGATCCACATAATTCACCAAGTTAACATTAAACATGTCAATATCACCTAAGTATTGATTTCCCACAGTGTGAAACCGTTGTATCGGAGAATTAGCAATTTACTTGCGCTTATGCATACTACGATAGAACAGAGTAATGTGTAGTGTTGTTCTTGTGGGTAAACAATATAATTAAATGGTCCCACGACAATGTAGTTATGATCAATGCAAATAAAACTAAATACATTCTTATTCTTTCACCACGTGCGTATTGTACCAAGGAATTGTGTATAAAAAGTCATATATACGGTTGTTAGCATACAAAAAACCAATCTTTGCAATGCAAATGCCAAAATATAGAAAAAATGTACCAATATACATGCCTCAGTCTTACAATAGATGTCAATTTTAACTGGTCAAATCACATTGACAACTTATGTAATAGATTAAGATCTTTATTTGAGTAATTTTACTTCCTAAAAAATATTGTTAGCAAAAATATATTATACTGCATATATAAAGCATAAGCCGAATCAATTACAGGATAAGGAGTCATTAAAGTACTTAAATGAAATAGAGCAAATACAACTCCGTTTCTTAAAATTGATAGCAGGCAAAAAAAATCCAATTATGTGAAGGCGATTATAAAAAAATGTTTTCATTGTCTAACGTACTCCCCATATGTAGTAGGGTAGATTACCAATTAACGCTGGATGAATTCTGGAACTAAGAATTAAAAAACCTATTAAGGCAATGCACTACGAAGTCATTCAAAATCATGTGTTTTTGGTTTGAAAATTTGGTCGCCTAGAAATGTTTCAGATGCTTTAATTAAATATTGCGAGTAGAATACATCTTGGCCTTTGAAATAATCGGGTATTTTTTCTTTTCTTTTTTTTATAAGCCCAGAAAAAAATTATGTATAAGGCCTATGAAAACAGCTTTAAATTTCTAAATCTCCTACTTTCGAACCCATTTTCGGTTATGATTTTATTGTATAATGTGACAAATTAAGTTACTTATAAAATGATCGGAACAAAATAAAATAAAAGGCACTTTTTGGCAATGTTGTTCTCTTGCATAAATCAAAACAGGCGGATGGTGTTAAGCGGGAATTTAAACCTTATCGCCATCTACGTAAGGGGTGTTATTTATAGCGGCTCGATTTAAAATATTACACTACGTAGTGCATGGTCTTAACACAATAATTACCCTACTAGACAGAGAAGCAGAAATGTTTGTAATTAACAAATCACAAAATGTGTACGGAGATAGAACAGAGGCATAAAATCCCTGAAATGTTTAACGCATTACCTGAAGACATAAAAAGACAGACACGTATCTCTAAAATAAAAACAAAAATCAGGTCTTTCTACCTCCGTAAAATATGAAAACGTATACCTAAGTATAAATGAATGTATAATACCTAATCGCAATATGTAAAAAAACGTACCGTACCTATAAGATGGACGTCGTAGAAATCAAACCTAGTTTTAGTATACTGCAAAAATTTAGTATATTGCATCACGTTGAAATAAAATAAATTATGTAATTAAAACCTAAATCAAATTATCAAGATACGATACGTATCAATGAATAATTAAAGTTAATTGTAAGAAAAAAATGATAATACCTTTGTTTATTGAAAAATTGTAAAAATTAGAGATTTCTTACAATCAAACTGAATACTACTCAGTTTTGTAAGACACTATGTAAAATACAAATGTAAAAACAACTGAATAAATAAATCATAAAAAAAAATAAGAAAGTTAAATCATTTATGTGGCATTTGTCTTGTAATGTATAATTTTCGGAGTATTTAATAGGAAAGAATCATTTATGTATTCTAGCGGGATATTTAATTTGAAATTTATTAAACGTATTTTTTTTTGTATTTTCTCAATGTTATTATTATAAATTTGTAAGATGGAGACTGAACTACTAAGTTGTATTTTATGAGGAATAGTGAAATGATGATTGAATTATTTTTATAAATATTACTTCTACATATCTATTTATGACAATGCCCCGCTAGCCACAACTCTCTTTCATTTATATTCATACATCATTTCATTCGCACTTGTTTAATAGACACGTTGTTAATTGGTTGACTTGACTGTTCAATGACTTCCCGAGATGCCCCTTCATTTCGTCAACGAGTTACAGTTTAAAGTACCTATTTTTTAAATCATAAATCACCATTTTAGACCACCTTTGGCCGGATAAACAAAATATATAAACAGTTCTCCCGGTTGGTAGAATTGCGAATATAATCCTTAACAAAAAAATCTTTTCTTCCTTCTCAGCATAAAGATGTTTTATAACACTCGTTACCGCTAAAATTGTATATAAAATTCTGCAAAAAAATTGTCTACGGCATTCACAATGAAGTAAAGGCATTTTCCAAAGAAATGTTTTGTTTGGAGTTGAATAGTTTTTTAGGGAATCTATTTTCAAACGTGTCTCACGAATAAAATACTACTGAACATGTAAGTTTTTAGATTCTCACGGCCAAAAGCATTTTTGTTGTTTGTTTTTGGGGTGTTATGCCGTGTTGCGCTAACTCCTTCTTTAGCCGACGTTTCGGACAGCGTTGCAGTGTCCATCATCAGGGCAGATCCGGTAGATCCGAAGATGTGTAATTTTAGGTTGTCGAGTTTGTGCTTATTTATTTGTGGCCTGGGCCCGTCCAAGTGCGAAATGCAAACGGAAGTGGCGACATCTTGTGGCGAATTGTGAAAGCACAGTATTTATGTTAGCCTGGGGCCCATCCAAATGTGAAATGCCAACGGAAGTGGCGCCATCTTGTGGCGAATTCTAGAATTAGAAAACCGATTGACAGAGGTTAGAGTAGATGTACCCAGTATCAAGGTTTAAATGCAATGGTTTTATATTGTATTATTATATGGTATTGGAGTATACTTAGACATGTTATTTGCGTTTAGCTTTGGTGTAGCCGTCAATTACCGGATACCAAGAGCTGTTGAGCTTAGCTCCGTCGTCTCTATTGATATTAAATGGATTTTTGTAGATTTCAATTGCCTCCATAATCAGGCGTGATCTATAAGTTTTGGGTCTTCCCAGGACTTCGGGAGCAAATCCAAAGTAATGGCCGGTTTCAATTAAGTGTTCGGCGATTGCCGATTTATCAGGGTGGCCAAGTTTACAAGCACGAAAATGTTCTGCTATCCTTTTGGAAATCGTCCGCTCTGTCTGGCCTATATAAACCTTGTCACAACCAGAGCAGCTGAGTTTGTACACTCCATCTGCTTCCAGAGGAAACTTAGTTTTTGCAGACCTCAGTAGGTCTTGGATTTTGGTGGTGGTTCCGAAGACAGTTTTGATGTTTTCTTTTCTCAACAGCCTGGCAATTCTGTCTGTCACATTGTGAACGAAAGGCAGGAAAGCACAGCCTTTTGAGTCTTGTTCAACTCTGTCTTCGTTTGTTGTAGATTTGGCTCTTAAAATTTGCCTTGTCTGACTTGCCGGGTAACCGTTGCGCTCCAGTGCATCGGTCAATTTTATAAGTTCTGCTCCAAGTTTTGTTTCTTCACATATTCTGGTCGCTCGGGTCACCAACGTACGGATAAGTCCTCTCTTCTGCGCTGGGTGGTGGTGCGAATCAGCGTGTAAGTATCGATTCGTATGAGTTGGTTTCCTATATACGGTATGTCCTAGGCTACCATCGTGTTTTCGCATCACCTCCACATCTAGAAAAGGCAGGATTTTATCTTGGTTTTCCAGCTCCATTGTGAACTTAATTTTGCTGTGGAGAGAATTAAGATGGTCCAGGAATTCGTTAAGTTTCTCCGTTCCATGAGGCCAAATGGCGAAGACATCGTCGACGTAGCGCCACCATACTTTAGGGACAGCTGAAGCTGTATCAAGTGCCGCTTCCTCAAACTTCTCCATAAAGAAGTTGGCTATTACTGGCGATAACGGACTGCCCATTGCAACTCCCTCCACTTGCTCAAAAAGTTCACCCTGAAACGCAAAGTATCCCGTTTTGAGGCAGTGTTCAAAAAGTTTGCAGATGTCTTCCTCATATATCTCACTGAGCATTGTCATTGAGTCTTCTAGAGGCACATTTGTGAAAAGAGACACGACGTCAAAGCTGACCAAAATATCTCCTTCCTCAGTCTTAACCTGCTTAAGCTTACTGATCAGATCTGTTGAATCCTTAATCCACGATTCGGTTTTTCCAGTTTGCATCTGCAGTAATCTCGAGAGGTGTTGGGACAGTTTGTATGTAGGTGCACCAATAGCGCTGACAATCGGTCTCATTGGGATTCCCTTTTTGTGTATTTTTGGGAGACCGTACAGGGCAGGAGTTCTAGAGGCCTTTACAAAAAGCTTAGACCAATCCTCTTTTCTGATGCTAGATGCTTTGACTAGTTCCCTTGTCTTTAAGTCAATCTTGTTAGTAGGATTGTTTTTGATCTTCTTGTAGGTGCCGGAATCGCACAAGAGGTCTTCCATCTTCTTTATGTAGTCTACCGTATTAATCACGACAGTGGCATTTCCTTTGTCGGCTGGCAGAACCAAGATTTCCTCATTGGCGCGTAATTCTTTTAGGGCCGCAAACTCTCCTTTTGTGATGTTTGGGCGGGGTATTTCAGCCCTTTTCAAAATATGGCTAGTCTCTTGTCGTATGTTCTCTGCTTGCGATTCTGACATTTTGTGGACTTTCATCATTGTATGTAGTGCTGTCTCCACACCACATATGATAGATTCTACAGGTATCTTTTTGGGGGCAACTGCATAGTTCATGCCCTTAGCAAGCACTGAAGTTGCATCTGGGCTCAGCGCAAGGTTCGAAATGTTGATAACTACTTTATTTTGATCAAGTTGTTTTCGATCTCCTTTTTTGGCATGGTTGAGCCTCTCAAACTTATGTTTCTGTCTCGCATCTGTTGACTGCTTACACCTTAGTGCTTGTTGGTAAGTTATATTGTCAATTTTATTCCAATCTTCTTCGATTAGGATTGTACTCAGATGCAGGTGTAAATTGAAAAGGTCCCGAGATGTTCCATCCAGTTCGCTGCGCACATTATGGATTCTTTCCCTTAGTAGCGCTGCTTCTGCTCTTTGAAACACCCTCTCGGCTTTCCGGGATGCGATATGTCTTTTAATGCGGATGTGTACTGGTACGACCGATTCCTCCTTGCATCTCTTGAGGAAAGCCAGGCTGCCCAATAAATGGTTCCTACGCTTCCTCAGATTCTCCAAACGGCGTACCATCGTGTGAACTTCCTCCCCATAGAGGTTAGTCAGGTAAGTTTTTAGATTCTCACGGCCAAAAGCATTTTTGTTGTTTGTTTTTGGGGTGTTATGCCGTGTTGCGCTAACTCCTTCTTTAGCCGACGTTTCGGACAGCGTTGCAGTGTCCATCATCAGGGCAGATCCGGTAGATCCGAAGATGTGTAATTTTAGGTTGTCGAGTTTGTGCTTATTTATTTGTGGCCTGAACCAGTATTTTCTCATGGACAGTTTGAGCGCAGTCATCGTTATTTATACAAATTCTGACTGATTGGTATACGGATAATATTGTTTGTAAAGAGATTTTTTCCTAATGAAAGTGTATAATATTATGTTGTAGATTGTAAAAAATAAAAGTATAATAAATTGTACTTGCTTAAAAAGTTTTGTTTTTTGACTCAATTTATCCCACCTGTAAGGTTTTCCAGCCTAAGAATTAAGAGAGTTTTGGTGTATTTACTTTGACAATCGTTAGGTAAGAGCGTAATATTATTTCACCCAAATATGTAGATTTTTAGGACATATCCCAATAAAATAATTCTTAATATATTTTTAAAAAAAAGTAATTACTTTGACAGTCTTTTGGTAAGAGTATATTATTTTACCAAAGTTATATGTAACGAATTCCTGGACCATCTTAATTCTCTCCACAGCAAAATTAAGTTCACAATGGAGCTGGAAAACCAAGATAAAATCCTGCCTTTTCTAGATGTGGAGGTGATGCGAAAACACGATGGTAGCCTAGGACATACCGTATATAGGAAACCAACTCATACGAATCGATACTTACACGCTGATTCGCACCACCACCCAGCGCAGAAGAGAGGACTTATCCGTACGTTGGTGACCCGAGCGACCAGAATATGTGAAGAAACAAAACTTGGAGCAGAACTTATAAAATTGACCGATGCACTGGAGCGCAACGGTTACCCGGCAAGTCAGACAAGGCAAATTTTAAGAGCCAAATCTACAACAAACGAAGACAGAGTTGAACAAGACTCAAAAGGCTGTGCTTTCCTGCCTTTCGTTCACAATGTGACAGACAGAATTGCCAGGCTGTTGAGAAAAGAAAACATCAAAACTGTCTTCGGAACCACCACCAAAATCCAAGACCTACTGAGGTCTGCAAAAACTAAGTTTCCTCTGGAAGCAGATGGAGTGTACAAACTCAGCTGCTCTGGTTGTGACAAGGTTTATATAGGCCAGACAGAGCGGACGATTTCCAAAAGGATAGCAGAACATTTTCGTGCTTGTAAACTTGGCCACCCTGATAAATCGGCAATCGCCGAACACTTAATTGAAACCGGCCATTACTTTGGATTTGCTCCCGAAGTCCTGGGAAGACCCAAAACTTATAGATCACGCCTGATTATGGAGGCAATTGAAATCTACAAAAATCCATTTAATATCAATAGAGACGACGGAGCTAAGCTCAACAGCTCTTGGTATCCGGTAATTGACGGCTACACCAAAGCTAAACGCAAATAACATGTCTAAGTATACTCCAATACCATATAATAATACAATATAAAACCATTGCATTTAAACCTTGATACTGGGTACATCTACTCTAACCTCTGTCAATCGGTTTTCTAATTCTAGAATTCGCCACAAGATGGCGCCACTTCCGTTGGCATTTCACATTTGGATGGGCCCCAGGCTAACATAAATACTGTGCTTTCACAATTCGCCACAAGATGTCGCCACTTCCGTTTGCATTTCGCACTTGGACGGGCCCAGGCCACAAATAAATAAGCACAAACTCGACAACCTAAAATTACACATCTTCGGATCTACCGGATCTGCCCTGATGATGGACACTGCAACGCTGTCCGAAACGTCGGCTAAAGAAGGAGTTAGCGCAACACGGCATAACACCCCAAAAACAAACAACAAAAACTACTGAACATTTTGATTCACGCTAAAGATCTGAAAGATTTCAAAGATATAGAACGAAAGAGGATAACCATTTTTTTTGCAAATTGTAAATTGCGACAAGTCTCTGATTAATAACAAATAAATCATAACAAATTGTGATCATCCGATGAGATAATAATGATCACGTTGTTAAGCTTGTCAATTTATTAGAATTTGATAGAAAGCAGAAACCCATCATGAATCGATGTTTAACGAGGACCTCTCAAATGTCAAAAAACATAATGGAGGTGATTGGCCATTTGATCACTATATTACATATGAATTTCTGCAAAACAACTGGGCCTAAGTATTGCTAGTCAAATGCAACCAAGTAAACCTAAAACAGTAATTATTTGAACTAGCAGTTAAAAACCCGCTCCGCGGGTTTTTGCTGCTAGGCCCTGCGGGCGGCACTTCGTTGGGCTTCGCCCAGTTTGAGTGATACTAACAGTTACATTTAATAGGTAGATATTAGATCAATGGGTAGATATATAATAGAAAGACATTCTGAACCATTAAACACCCCTCACCCCAACATAAATCTCGTCAATGAGAAAAATGTTTCCTCTTCCATACCACCGAAATGATTTAATTTTTAAATCGAAACTTAAATTGCAAAATATTTATATGTAATTTGAAAATAAAAAAAAATATCAACATATTACATATAACTTTGGTAAAATAATATACTCTTACCAAAAGACTGTCAAAGTAATTACTTTTTTTTTTAAATATATTAAGAATTATTTTATTGGGATATGTCCTAAAAATCTACATATTTGGGTGAAATAATATTACGCTCTTACCTAACGATTGTCAAAGTAAATACACCAAAACTCTCTTAATTCTTAGGCTGGAAAACCTTACAGGTGGGATAAATTGAGTCAAAAAACAAAACTTTTTAAGCAAGTACAATTTATTATACTTTTATTTTTTACAATCTACAACATAATATTATACACTTTCATTAGGAAAAAATCTCTTTATAAACAATATTATCCGTATACCAATCAGTCAGAATTTGTATAAATAACGATGACTGCGCTCAAACTGTCCATGAGAAAATACTGGTTCAGGAAGTAACAGTCCAACCCGTTCAAAAGTTTGTCCTTGAGATTTATTGATGGTCATTGCATAAGCTAATTTGACTAATTGTAACATCCGAAAAAGTGTTTTAAATTCTAGGAATGAAATGTACTGTACCTTTTCTGTTCCCCGTAATGATTTTGGCTTGAATTAAGTTACAGCTGAAATTTTTATAGCACCGCTTTTGTGAGATATCACCTCAGGGGCGCTTTCCGTTGAAGTACATCCTCATTGATAGCATAAACATGACTATTTTTAGGGCACAATATGGTACGTTGACTCATCACTAAGGCATCAGGAGTTGTATGTGTCTCACTGTATATATAGTGAATAATATCTTGACAAATATTTACATTGGGAATAAGCACAGATGATTCTAATGTTCCTTCTACCGAAGGAAGTTTGCCATCTTCCAAGTCCAAAAGCCATTTAGAAAATATATTTTCACTTTCTAAAGCTCTGACATTTGTTTTTAATTGAAAAGTTTTCAAATGGTACCAAAGTATGCTGCTTTTTATGCAAGCGGCAATTAATTGTCCTCGTGAAGTACGTCGACACACTGGAAGGATCTGACGAAAGTCTCCGCCCAAAACAATAACTTTGTTACCAAAGACAGAATCACTTCCCATGATATCACGTATAGTACGCTCAATAACTTCTAAAGCTACACCTGGTGCTTCATCCCATATTATAATATCTGCTTCCGTTATAATTTTCCGATTCTTTGATGTGACCTTACATGTTGTATTGTCCTGTAAATTGATGGGTAAATTAAAAGCAGTATGATAAAACTCTTTTACCTTTTCGTCTTAGAGTGTGAATTAAAGTTTAGTAAAGGTATGTTTTCCCTGTTTCGCCTGGGCCATCAATGAAGAAACATTCATTGTCATCATTTTCATGTGAAAAAACTTATTCAAAATAGAATTATATGCTTGAAGTTGTACGTCATTGAGTTTGGCAGCCATCAATTCACCTAAAGTGTTTTCAGAAATTACATTAAAATCAGATACTTGTCCAAAACTGCAACTTTCATCAGGTTCAGGTAAGCCCTGCATTCTGCAAGATGAATTCTCCTTCATAAAATATCCTGTATGTTTAAAAGACAAAGATTAATTAATAGCTGTTTCTTCAGCAACACCACGATGAAAAAAATCTTCAGCCGAAGATCGAAGGGATACATTGTATTAAAATTAAAACAAATAGATGTCTAAGAATTTTAGGCATCAAATACAATGAAGCCTCCGTCATGCACTGCGTCCATTCTCGTATGTCATCAATGATGTTGCCGCCTCCCCGCTGTCGCCTCGTCCACTTTTTACCAGCTGAAAAGACATAGTTATTTGGTACATCTTGATACAGAATAGAGCGTCCCTCAATATCTTTAAGATTTAATTGGAACCACGCTGTTAAAGAGGTGTTCCTTGTAGATGCTTCCCTAAGAGCCTGTTCCTCCCGCCCCTCTACAAAATAAACAGATTGGCTGTCGGGTAAATGTAAAGCCAGAAGTAAAATTGAGTGAGATTGATCATGTATAGATAAGCGAGAAAATCTCTAAAAACCCAGTATAAATAAATAAATACTATCCAAAGAGGAACAAATTTCAACATTAATATGAGCATCATATTTTTTGCTAAGGAATGCATTATATGGAACAACAAATCGCTTGTCGATACGTATATCCCGAACAACGTGATTTTCAGAAAAATTATCACGTATCCTGTACTCTGGGTAGCCTGCGAAATTATTATCAGTAGCATCTTTAAATGATTTGGGGAATTTTTTAGAGCACTTACCCTATACCATGCAGACTGACCTTGGATTAAGTACGCCACATGGTCCATGAATGTAATTTTTTTAAATAATATGGTACAAAGCCGTTCTTCGGATGGGGTAGTTCTGCAGATACGGCATTATCAATCTCAGAAGCTGTATACAACTTATCTTGGCTGCAAAGTGTAAACACACCATGTAGATGAGGGAGTCCTCTTTTTTGCTGTTCAATTGTATACACCCAACAAATTACCTTTCCAAAAACATGTTTCTCAGTCATATCATGAATAAATTTCTTGACTTTTAGATGGAAAACCTTGGCTACCATATCAGGCCTGTCCGCGGCCGATTGATAATGTTCCAATTCGGTTGGTATTTCTGGCCATTTGGGATTGCATGTAAAAGTTATGACGACGACAGGACGACCAAATTTACGTACCATTGCCATTGAAACTTGATAAAGTTTATTCACATGGCGTGGTCCACCAGTAAATGAAGATGGAAGAATGACTGTATTACCTGCACATACTCCTCTATCAGTGGCTAAATTTCTTACATGGTTTTGCAAACCTTGATAGCATTCCACTCTGAGGTGTCGTTGGTTTTTCCTAATGTAATCTAGGCGACCAGATTGGTAAATAATGTAAGCATGAATTAAATACTGTTGAAAAAGTTTACCCGCATAATGGATTGGATTAAATATGTTTCTTCGCACTGCTAATTTACTTGCATAAAACTACATAGCAGTTACAGTATGACATTGAGCAGTACAGAAATCAGCATGATGCTGAAAGCCTGGAGTCCAACCACATTCACCTGATGGAAATAGTAGTGGGAAAACCATGGGATCTAAATGCTTTGATAAAGTTGCCATCCTTTGAGGTCCTTCAACATTTTTAGGTTAAACAGCGATATCTATACCCGATGACAAATTCCCGTCTGTCTGCTACGTAAACCATGGTGATATCGTGAGAACTGGTTGGAGCATTGTACCTCTGATGAACGTGTAAATAATAGACGTATATCTCTCACCTGCCCACCCTCAGCCGCAATGCGTATTTCTTCTTCCTCGACAGCTTCTTTTAGTTCAATCATCAATTATTTGCATTATATTTTTATAGCAATCGGCATAACATGGATGACTCATACGCACTCTAACAGCCTCATCAGGATCATATAGATAAAGCTGAGCATAGGAAGGTATTTTACCTGCAACTTGTATACTTCTGGAAGTCAGATGATAAACCAAACCAAATTTTTTTAAACAATATGGACCATTACCTGGGATATTAGCTATTTGCGCTCCAAATGAGGCAAATCTATTAGCACTGTATACATCTAGAGTAGCATTTGTATTGACAAACAAAATTCCTAAAGTTTTTAGATTGACTACAATCTCCTGTCAATCATTCGTTAAGTGCTGGAGGATAAGCTAAAATTTGTGGTATATGGCACTTCAATCGCTTGGTAAATTTCCCTCTCATTCGAACATTCCGAAATTTGACCAATTCTGGTAAAATATTGCCCACATACCTTTTAGCCATAGTAATTAAATTGAAATAATAATCTGAAAACAAAATATTTCTTTTTAGCGATTCACAGCGATAGTTTTTAAAAGAAATATCTACGGTTATCACGTCAATAATAATTCTGTAATTATCACATATAAACATGACAGCTGATGACAGCGAATGGGGTCGGTGTTGTAATATCAAAAAATAATTAATTACGTATAAGTATCGAGTGGAACTGGTTATTTTTTATTTAATTTATAATGGTGGATTTATAAATATATATTATATTTATTATTTATAATTATAATATATCTCACATTAAATAATCACACTGACATTGTACATTGCTTGACACTAACTGGCTATAAAAGTTTTTTACATTGATTGGAAATCCATATACGCTGGCAACACTGAACAATCTGTCTTTCGCGTGAATAATGATAAACGTCAAATTTTAATACGTAATTGTGGATAATTTTTACTGTAATGTAATGAATCCAATGGATTGTCAACTTTCTAAAACATATTCTCTTCGATATTATCCAAAAATTATATGAGCATCGTGTCTTAATTTTCAAATCGTGTCTTTTCAAGTGAGCGGAATTTAACCGAAACAGACAATTTAAATTTGACCAATCAGAGGGCCTACACCGTCCAGACGCTGGAGTATTAATAATATCAGATTCACCCAATTAATTTTTCAAACATCATCTGGTAAAATAACCTTTTTCTTTATCTATGGATGTCTAATTTCTATGGAATGGTGGTATTTGTAACTTGTGGATTTAAAATAATTTAAATAATTAAAAATAATTTAAATAATTTAATAATTTTTTATCCTAAAATATTGTCCCAACCCATGGCGTACAATTCACAAATACTGAAAACCTGTGCATACCCTTAAAAAATTAACCAGTTTAAAAAAAGTTTATACATATACATATATATTTAAAATTATTTTTTACGGTGTTATAAAATACTAATTTAGTCTTGGCTCATACTTTTATACTTTTTGATAATGTGAAACTGCACAAGAGCCCCAACTGATACCAACAGTGAGACTATGGCGTCCCCAATTGGGGTATGTTATGAAGCTGAAAGTAGCGGGGAGGGAAAGAAGACTGGGAAAATAAAGATGGGGAAGTACCTGTTTTTCAGATCTGGTCACTAAACACGGCCAAAGCCATTTCAAGTACCTTTTAAATTCTGAATGGCGGTCTTACACCAGGGTAATACAGAGAATATCTTCCACTCTATGAATTTTGTGAAATAACAGAAAATTTATTGAATAAAATTTACTTGCGCACGCCGGAATTTTAACCAGCGACCTCCGATTTGCTAGTAGAGAGTCTTACCCTCGACTACTAGTGTTTAGATTAGAATTTGAATCGATATCGGTGAAAACTCGTGGCAACATAAATCAAAGAATAAAGAAAAATGCTTTTTTTTAATCCGTCAGTAGAAAGACTAACTGATAATGATGATGATTATTTTTAGATGCTGTGATTTCCAAAGAGTTGAAAGGCATTGATGTATTGGCTTTAATTTTACACGGGGATAATAGTGAAAAGCGATAGCTCAAGGGAGATTGTTATTTAGAATTAAATTTGCTGCTTAAAAATAGCGTGTTTAATTTTAAAACAGAATGCTTGGGTGCGATGCTTATCATCCATCCAATTATTTTAAGTAAGCCCATTCCTCTCCTGTAAAAAGTATTTTTTTTATTTAGACATAGTAACTCTTTGGCGGTGGTTACAAAGAATAAAAACAGAATTTTAATGAGCTGAATTCATATTATCTGATTACTGCAATGGCATTTATGCTAGCATTCCAAAATATCAAATTGACAAGCTTCAATCAGTGTTTAATGCAGCACCGCGGCTCATAAACCCCGGTTTCAAAATATTCGCACATTTCAGAACACCTTCGTAACCTTCACTGGCTAAAGTGCCTTGAAAGAATCCAGTACAAATTGTGCTGGATGGTGTTTAAATCCATCAATGAAATGTCCCCACCCTACATCTCTGAACTATGCGTCCCGGAAAACACTGGTCTGAGGCAGTCAACTCTTAGATCAGCATCATCATCAGCTGTAGGCAGACTGATGGAACCTAAACGCAAGCCAAATACTAAATTTGGTGATCGCGCTTTCGGAGTATCTGGGCCGAAGGCTTGGAATAAACTCCCTCCGGAACTAAGATCCATAACAAGTCCGACAGAATTCATGTCTCAACTAAAAACTTACCGTTTTAAGCAGTCATACCCTTAAATGAAATGTACCATACCTTAGAGAAAGTCCAGTTATATCCAATTATGTCCTAAATCCTGTATGTAAATTTCGGTGATAAACAATTAATTAATGTTAATTAAGTGTTAATCTCAAGTGACCTACCAGTTAAGTATTGTACTGTATATTATCTCCATATATCTATAGTTAGTAATAACATAGTAGAAATGTATTGTATACTTTTACAGCGCCCATGAGGTGATTTAGCACAAAAACGGCGCTATAAAAATCATCCAAATATTATTATTATTATTATCTCGAGTTTCGTGGACATGCAATTACAATTATAGTAAAAAAATCATTTTTCTAACTCCTTTGGATTGGATGAAATGCTCCAATAATTCACTTAATTGTGTTTGAGTATATTATCTATTCCTTTACTGTTTACTGTGACCATATAAATTTCACTACATTGTATATACAAAAGATTGAATTAAAGTGTAGTGATTGTTTTTCTTAGTTCTCACTAGGGACTTGAAGGGAGTCCTGTGCTGAGGCCGACTAAAGTTATTTAATTCTATTTTATTTGTCTTCTTTGTCATTCTTAGCGTTTTTTCATTAGTCGCTTTCAGCCAGTAATTCTTGATTTGTACTCATTAAACTTTTCTATTCGTTTTATATCTGGGCAGAAGATGTTGTGAAGTATTGTTGCAAAGTTTCTTTTCCGAATGTGGTTTTAACTTGGAATCTTTTTTTATGCCTTTTTTTTTCGATCTAGCGTGATGGATACGCTGTAGAAAATTCTATATTTTTGTTAAAAACATGTCTTGTTCTGTTTTTTCATAAGTTATAGGCATGAACGAAATTCACAGTGAATCTTTAAATAAAACTAAAGCATTATTCGTGAGATTCTTGCTATATTTCAATGAAATTGTGTTTTATTTAATATTTTCACCATTTTCTCTTGATTATTATCGTTTTTTTATATTAGCGCGCTCCCTCTAACATAACTCTAACGTATTTACCTATCGCCCTTTCAAACCATCTATGAAAGCTTCCTACAGGCCTTCGAGTCGAACACTGCAAAGATTTTCTATCGAAATCTTTGGTAAAATAATGTCATAGAGCTTTAAACTAAGCAACCTTTGTTGTAATAATAGTATAATAGTTTTGACATAATTTTCGGTAAGTAATTTGTAAACACGACACATCAAACTGATTATTATGATGACGCGTTGTTATTTATTGTGAAATATGACGCTTGATGAATACACAACCTTGACACAACCATGTGTAGCTACACCACGTGAATTTGCACGTAGACATTACGTGGCGACAGGCCCTGACAAATTTTCGCAAATTACTCTAATGATATTCTGTATTTTGTAACTCCACGTGGCAAGAATGAACATTTGGTTATAATAATGCATTTAGGTTATTATTTATTATTGATTCAATGACGATCTTGAAGGTGTTGAGACATATAATATTATGCAAAGCATTACAACAATGAAAAAAAATTTAATCACCTTGACATCAGGACCTTCTCTGGACGGGTTGTTTCACAGAATTTGAACAATTCATCAAATTTCAAAGTTGATGATTTGTTCAAATTCTGTTGATTTTTGTTTCTGTTGAAATTTAAAAGTTGGTTATCAAGTTGTGTGATAGTCTTATTCAAGTTCTGCTATCATTTCAGTTTGGTAAAATAAGTGCTCCGTAATGATATAATAACAGAACTTGAATAGAATTTTCACAAAACTTAAAAATCATTATTGAAATTTGATGAATTGTTCAAACTTTTTTTATTTAATTTTAATTTTTAAAGAAAAATTAGATAACCAATAATAAAATAATATACTTTTTTGTTTTAAAACCACGATATTTATTAATTTAAGAACCGACCGGTTTCGCTTTACTTAAGCATCATCAGGGTACAAATTAATACTAAACAAGAAGTACATAATGTGTGCATATATATAACAAAATATAGAGGGAGACAACATGATACAAATATATTATAGAGGGAGACAACGTGATACAAATATAAGCAACACAAAGACGGTCATAAAATACATTAACATAAGTGCACAGGTAATGGAAAAAACGGAAAAAACCGCCAGATAATTATGTAGACTAATGGGTTATACCAATAAATCGGGAGAAACAAATCATCAACTGGCATGGTGGTAAGGAGGTAAGGAGAACTGGGAATTTTTTATGGGTTTATTGGAAACAGACTTAATATTGGACTACTTGATATGTCTAATTGATTATTAAGTATCTGACTTTTGGTTTTTACAGCTTTTTTAATTTCTAGTGCCTCTAAGTTGTTTAGTCTGTTACCATGCCCGTTTTTATGTAAGATGTTAGCACCGGTGCTATGACAGAATGTATGATCTTTATCGATCAAATGATTTGCGAATTCAGAAAAACCGTTATTATTGAGGCAACGAAGATGCTCCTTTATCCTAATATTAACATTACGTGATGTCTTACCGATATAAAAAGCCGAACAATTATTGCAATTTAATTTATAAATCCCCGAATGACTTAATTTATCGTCCTTATCTTTAGAATTAATTAGAAATTTACCTATATTGTTATTGGTATAAAAGGCCGGTTTGACTTCAGAAGGAAGGTTTTTTACACATAAGGTAGAAAAGTGATTGATGAATAAAATTCGCCGCCATTGATAATTAATATTATTGTCATTGATTTGAGGAGAAGGACTAGCGAAGAGGAAGCGATTAATGGCTATTTGTTTTAGCTTTTTATTTAAAATTAAATCTATAAAATTTGATTCATAGCCATTATTTGCTGCTATGTTTTTAATTAGTTTTAGTTCACTATCAAAATTACTATCGGACATTGGAATTGTGACTAAACTAAACTGGAATTGTGACGTAATAATATAAAACTTAATTTAAAATTATTACATACTGAACTAGTGTATGAGTTGCACCCAGTCGAATGGGACTTATTTGACGACAAAGTGAGATACCTAGTTTCAGTTAAATCTTTTAATAAACTTAATACAGTAAATAAAAAACTCAAGAACTTGTGCCGTATAAATAATCCAGATATTAATATTAGTAACCCGGAGTCGGTCCATACATTTTTTGACCGTGTACAAAACCTGTCTTCTGTACATTTTCTTCCTGAGGAGATATCCCTATTGGCAAAGGGATTAAAATATAACCTTAAATACTCGAATAATAATTTTAATGCTGCAATAGAAGAGGTAGCAGTGGATATAGACACAGCTCTATGTGGTAAACCGAAAAAATTCTGTTACAAAAGTGCTGAAACTTTACAAAAAATAATACCTAAATTTAAACCTAACCCAAATCCTGAGTTGACTATAATGAAGAATATTCGTGCCAAACTAACAGATGAAGATTTGATCCTCACGAAAGCGGACAAGGGGAATACAGTGATCATACTCCCTCGAAATGAATATAATTCTAAAGTGACGGACTTCATTGACAGTGACAATTTCGCAATACTTGCGAAAGACCCAACCAATAAGTTCCAAGAAAATGTGAAACAAACACTTCAAGCATGTAAAACTAAAATATTCAAAGATGAATCATATCACAAAGTTAAATTTTTAACTAAAAATCCCAAAACTCCTAAATTATATGGGTTCCTTAAAATACACAAGAATAATTGCCCCGTCAGGCCAGTAGTTTCATGTTGTAATGCCCCAAATTTTAAAATATCATCCGTTATTACTAATGTGTTTCAAAATACCAATGTTTTTTCACCTAAACATACCCTTAAAAACTCTTTTTCATTAGTAGAAGAATTGAAAGATATGATTCTCCCTAGTAATTCTACACTAATTTCTTTTGACGTTGTAAATTTGTTCCCCAATGTTCCCATAGAAGAGAGTAAACTTTTAATTTCTGATTTATTAAATAGTTCCGATCTCTCTATAGATTTTATAAAAGATTTAACTTCCTTGTTTAATATATGCCTGAATCAAAATTATTTTCAATTTAATAATGTCATATATCAGCAACGTGACGGCCTAGCTATGGGGAGCCCTACCAGTCCTCTGATTGCTGATATATTCATGTATAACTTAGAAAATAAAATTTTATCTAGTAGCTCACATCTTATTAAAAATGTCTTGTACTGGAGAAGATACGTTGATGATGATGTTTTGTGTATATGGACAGGGACTAGGCGTCAACTGAATTCCTTCCTCAATCTTATAAATTCTTTTCATAATAAGATTAAATTCACATTAGAAATAGGCATAAATTCAACCTTAAATTTTTTAGACCTTACCTTATCGATCGTTAATAACAGAATTAATTTTAACATTTTTCGTAAACCCTCCTATACTGACGTTGTCATACACAGCACCTCAAATCACCCTATTTCACATAAGCACTCCGCATTCCATTCTATGGTCCATCGTTTAGTCACAATTCCAATGTCCGATAGTAATTTTGATAGTGAACTAAAACTAATTAAAAACATAGCAGCAAATAATGGCTATGAATCAAATTTTATAGATTTAATTTTAAATAAAAAGCTAAAACAAATAGCCATTAATCGCTTCCTCTTCGCTAGTCCTTCTCCTCAAATCAATGACAATAATATTAATTATCAATGGCGGCGAATTTTATTCATCAATCACTTTTCTACCTTATGTGTAAAAAACCTTCCTTCTGAAGTCAAACCGGCCTTTTATACCAATAACAATATAGGTAAATTTCTAATTAATTCTAAAGATAAGGACGATAAATTAAGTCATTCGGGGATTTATAAATTAAATTGCAATAATTGTTCGGCTTTTTATATCGGTAAGACATCACGTAATGTTAATATTAGGATAAAGGAGCATCTTCGTTGCCTCAATAATAACGGTTTTTCTGAATTCGCAAATCATTTGATCGATAAAGATCATACATTCTGTCATAGCACCGGTGCTAACATCTTACATAAAAACGGGCATGGTAACAGACTAAACAACTTAGAGGCACTAGAAATTAAAAAAGCTGTAAAAACCAAAAGTCAGATACTTAATAATCAATTAGACATATCAAGTAGTCCAATATTAAGTCTGTTTCCAATAAACCCATAAAAAATTCCCAGTTCTCCTTACCTCCTTACCACCATGCCAGTTGATGCTTTGTTTCTCCCGATTTATTGGTATAACCCATTAGTCTACATAATTATCTGGCGGTTTTTTCCGTTTTTTCCATTACCTATGCACTTATGTTAATGTATTTTATGACCGTCTTTGTGTTGCTTATATTTGTATCACGTTGTCTCCCTCTATAATATATTTGTATCATGTTGTCTCCCTCTATATTTTGTTATATATATGCACACATTATGTACTTCTTGTTTAGTATTAATTTGTACCCTGATGATGCTTAAGTAAAGCGAAACCGGTCGGTTCTTAAATTAATAAATATCGTGGTTTTAAAACAAAAAAGTATTTTATTTTATTAAATATGTCAAACCACAAAGTGATTGCTTTCTACAATAAAATTAGATAACCTTTCTCTTGTTTCCTGTATGTACTTATAACACTACTTCTTGTTGATTTAATATTTTTTGATGATTAATCAAGGGAAGAATCACCTTCTGGACGATAAATTCTATTTAAATCATTGTATTGTGCCGCGCTGTAAACAAGTACATTGATGAATACAAATTATTAAAACAAATACCAGGATGAAAAACAGCATCTCCAATAACGTGCATTTCTAATTGTGTCTTCTGCGTGCAGAACTGTACCTAATAAACAGTGTTAACCTCAAGTGACCTGCCAGATAAGAATGGTTCTGTATAAAATCTGTGTGTGCATGATATTATAAAAATATGGCCCTTTCAACGCATCATCATGTTCATTGATCAAATGCATTATAAAAAATATCGATGGTCTAGGTCTAGAGCACACAAGTATTTTGCCCGATTGAAACGATTAGCATTTATCAAGTAAGATTAGTTACTTTGTAAATAGATGTTTCGTGGGGAAAATTTACATTACTTATTTCATCTAGAATGGATAAAAAGTGGACATTCACATTAATTTTGTTGCTTAACAACGTATAATTAACCTGAAGTATTCTTTTAATTTTTCGAATTGCACATCTATATGTGATTTTGATGAACCGGTGGATACAATCAATTGTTTAGTCTGTAGTTAGTAATACAAGGCAGATCATTCGCATAAATATATTAATTTGTACAGCGCCCACAAAATAGTGCATTTTTCCCAAAAAAACGGCGCAATACAAAACATTAAAATTAAATATTATTATTATTATTATCAAAAAACACTGTTTTCAAATACAGAAATGAGATATTTCTAACGAAAAAAAATAATCTAAAATAAGTTTAATATCATCTCTTCTGTTTTCTTCTTCCCCTTATCATATTTTAATGATTTCTGTGAATAAATTATTTTATATCCTTTTCAATTTCAATTTCCGAAAAAACGTCGATACCCCATAAAAAGTCCAATATCAAATTATGATCAATTCGAATCAATAATAAGTATTCAAAGTTATTTATATTAATAATCCATTTAAGCCAACTTGCCAACTTTTATAAGGCAATTTATTTCACTTTCAATTGTAACCTCCCACTCCAAAAATAAAATGATTAATGGGAAATTCAATTCGAATCCTATAAAATAACTTTCTTGGTAAACTTTTCACCCTTCCAATAGTTACTTTATAAATTTATTTAATACTTAGTGTACACATTATCAACGATATTTCTATATCTGTTTTACAAGTTTTATAATAAATAATCGAAATGAATGCTTTGAAGCCTACAATTTAATGTAGAATCATTTTCAGCCAGAATGAACAAATGAATAATTGTCTTTTTGTATTTAGGAGACAAGAATTTTCTTTATACCATTTCCTTAACTAACATTGTTAATTTAGGTGCTGGGTGCAGTAAAAACTTATGATAAAAATTGTTGAGTAAAACACATATTTATTTTTTTTCAAATGCGTAGTATTTACTTGAAACTTATAACTCGTGTTCAGAATTTCGCGTGTAGCTCGATCTGTATAAAACGGTGACCGGATATATCATCACAATGATAATTTATCACATCTTTAAAATGTTATATAAAGTCATGGAAAGTGATGAAACAAAAACTTTATTAACTGGGTTAAGTAGGTTAGGTTAGGTTTAATTTTTTACTTTTCATCGTTTTTAATGATTTTATATCATCAAGTGTGTTGAATTGTCACTGTGTTGAGTTATCATGGAACCGTATAAAACCTACATGAGTAATATTTACAAGGCAGATAAAGAAGGGATTGGAGATATCGATCGTCATTTTTGCATTAAGCTTCTCACGTTAACAAATCAATTAACCACAATATAAAGAACAAAACTGTTTTCTGAAACAGCGAAAACTCTATAACAATGAGGTCTGGTATCACGTGTCTTGTCCTCTGTGTTTCCTCCCTCTTACAAAATGTATCTCTTCAAGGCCCACATTCACTGCTTCCTCTCATCAAAATATCCTCCACACAGCATTCTCAAAGTTGACGTGGGCCCTTAGAGACATTCTTTTAAAATATTTCAAAAAAATGTTTTAACTTTAGCGTGAATGTACTTCCCTTCCAAAGCCACCCTTTCCATGCAAGCCAGCTCAATACAAAGTATCTTGTTTTACTCTCGTGCAGGAGCGTACGCTTTTAAATTTCCGTGTAATCATTTCCACAGTTTAGTGGAAGCCACTTCCACTGTTACAGTTCAACGGAATAACCCACAGAGCGGGTTCCGCAAGTCGGTAAGCACGAGGTAAAGGGCCGCGCGCCGGTTACGGACATTATGGTCGCTCCATTACTTGGCATAACAACCGTGGCGGTACTTCCGTGTTCCGTGTTCCATGTTCCAGGTATCCGTGGCATCGACGTATGTAATGAGTGACTTGGGGTAAGAATTTATTTTTTTATTTTTTATTCTTCATCACAAGCACCCGCTAAACAATCAGCAGGTCAATTTCACAATATTAATTATAAATAAAGCACACATAAAAATAGAAGCCACAATATAGAAAATAGATCAAGTAGAATAACATGTCAAATGACAACAATACAATGTAATAACTTATAAACATAGAAAGATATAACATAGGCACACATATCCACATACATACACACATACGGCACACATACACTCAAAGGCACACAACATACTTAAACACACTTATTATTATTATTCTTTATTTTGGCTTTCACCCATTAGGGGTATTAAACACTAATTAATTTGAAATTTAGAACAATTACTTAGAAAGTTTTTTCATGGTTTTTGCAGTGTCTACCGGCAAATAATAATTTTGTATTTATCATGCTCACTTATTTTTTTAGACAGTGTTTTTTTAGTATTTATTTTTAAACATAATATATGCAGATTTTATCTGTTCGTAGAATTACAGCCAAATCAATTTTTCTATTCCAAGTATGATGACAGAACTTTTTACAAATTTGAAAAATAAACACTAAAAAATAGTAAACAAAAACTAAACATTTGTAGACATGGGTAAATAGATTCCCAAACATTAATAATTAGTGTATAGTTTTCGTGGATGAAGAAAACTGTCAACTAAGCTACATGCTTTGCTTGGACATTAGTCCACACCGAGGACAGAATACCAAGCCTAAGACAAAAATTACCACGACTTGGACAAAAAACACACCAACGACATTAGACCATGCCGAGGACAGAAGAAAACATGCCAAAGCGGAAGACCGCGCCTAAGACAAATAACACGCAAGGACATTACACCAAAACAAGGGCAGAAAATCATATCAAAGCGGAAAACTACGCCTAGGACATTAAACCACGCCGAGGACAGAAAACATACCAACGCGGAAGACCATGCCTAGTGCAGATAACACGCCCAGGACAGAAATACACACCGAAAATAGAAGACTACAAACAAAATAAAAGATCATACCAATGACTGAAGACCATAGATAAGATAGAAGATCATATTTATGACAAAATATTACACACAGAACACCCTGTTCGGTTGATTTAGATTTCAAAGTTACAGAAAATAGAAAATAATGCCGAGTATCTTCAACTAATAAGTGCTGAATTTCTAACAATTCTCACACAGTCAAAACGGGGGCAAGAACATGAAATTGAATTATAAATATTGCATTTCGAACGCTGTGTGTAAATTCTATTAGATATCAGCCAATTTCCAAATGCACTTACCCCGTCTGCACTTAATCCAACAGTAGTAGATATGATGGTAGTATTATACATTTGTCGCAGTTCCACAGTTCCGCGATGTCTTGCTTCGATCCCCGCAAAAGTAATTCCAGCAGACAGTGCTACTAATCCAGATACGTAATGTTGTGAAAAGTTTGTGGAATATGTTCTGTAGCTGTGTAGTGGGGTGTGTTGGCTTTATTTTGTGAAAAGACACACTTGATAAAATTTTAAAGTCTTGTTAGTACTTTTGTTGTGATACTTTTTCATATAATGTTTCGAGACTTATTTTTGCATCGAATTTAAAAATTCTTATACTTTATGAATTCTACTGCCCGAAGGTAGTGGGACTTTAATATGAAGAACCGCTGAAATTGTTGAAGGAAAATTTAATTGTAATTGTATACAGTTTTAGAAGCAAAAAAATATTCGAATCAAACTTATGTTTAAAATGTACAATTTTAGAACCATAAATTATTTGAATTAAACTTACGTTCAAATATACAGTATTAGAACCATAATACATTTTAATCAATTGAAAACCAAAAGATTCGATTTAACGTGAATAATATCTGCGTTCAAATAAATTAATGAAATTAAAGGAATCAATAATTTATTTAAAGTATCGAACTTCTCACCACTATTGGCTCAATTGGGTCAATACCCGATCGAAAGACAGAAATAAAATCAAAATTACACTCATATTTTGCAGCCTTTCTTATCAAATTAGTTTTTCCCTTTTCTGGCAGCGACATTTTCAATAAGTTTGCCAGAATTCCTTCAAGCCGAGGATATCCATGAATACTATTCGAATAAATTGGCGATCCCTAATCTCACCGAAAAATATAACTTGCTTAACTAAATTAATTGGAAAGTTTTCTCTAGCCTGGCTTTACGCAATCTTGAAGGGTACCGGGTTGAGCGAAAAAAACTGCAAATTAAAATACTTCACAGGATATTTTGTAGAGGAAAAAGATAAGATAAGAAAGTCATCGTGAAATCCATATATAGCCTAGTACAGATTAGTTTGATTGAATTCAAATGACAGTCTTACCAATTAGATTCTTACACGCCCGTTCAACGTTGGTGTTGTAAAGCCGGTCGTGAGCCTGGTTTATTACCGTTTTAACCAAACAAACGCCATGGTCAAGATACGGATAAGTCAAGATTTATCCGTTTTGACGCGCCGCGTAATAATAATAATATTTGGATGACTTACATAGCGCCGTTTTTATGCAAATACACCTCAAGCGCGCTGTACAAATATATAATACACTTCTACAATGATCTATGTTATTACTATGGAGATAATATATATTACCATACTTACCTGGTAGGTCACTTAAGATAAACACTTAATTAAAATTAACTAATTGTTCGAGGAACGAACAAGGGTTGGGATAGCCGTATTTTAAAGGGCTATTTCACACAGATAAAGCATGGATAACGCCTATGGCTTATGACAGGTGAATGCGATAACACAATTTGTAAGGTTAATTCACAGTCAGCTTACCGGGTGGCGATCGAAGTCTGCATCTCGAGAATCATCTGTCAGCACTGGAACGGTAATCGTCGTACGGTAGCACTCGTTATGTTGAATTGGATTGCGATAATTGCGATAAAATACGTTTAAGGGATTATTCCGATAAATAACCGGCGATAGTACACACATTGGTTTTGACAAGATGATCGTTTCGATGCGATTGTTCGGCTCACGGCCCTCCGTGATTATAGTTGACGTGTGTGATTTCAAACTGTACAGTTCAAAATCTGACCGTACTATTGGTCAGCACACGGCCTGTCAAAATCAAATCGGCGTGACGGAACACTAATTGTTTATTAGCAAAATTTAGATACAAGATTTAGGGTAAAATTTTAAAATTGGATATAATTGGACTTTCTCTGAAGAATGGTATATTTAATTTAAGGGTATGGCAGCTTAAAAAGGTAACTGTTTAGTTTGGACATGAATTCTGTTGGACTTGTTTTGGATCTTAGTTCCGGAGGGAGTTTATTAAAAGCCTTCGGCCCAGATGCTCCGAAAGCGCGATCACCAAACTTAGTATTTGATAATACTTACTTAGTTCTGCGTAATATTTACAGCGCGTTTATAATAAGTAAGGAGTATTGCTTGCTTGTGTTATTTATATGTAAAATATATTATTTTATTTATGTATATTTTTAATTTTTAAAAATAACGATTTTTTTTCTTAATGTTAAATATTTATTTTCTCATCCTGTATTTAGTGAATATCATGTCATAATATTACTGGCGACCCTAAGTAATACTTTCAGACAAATTTGGTTTCCTTACAAATTTTCGTAATATCGTAATTTTTCCCAATTAATTTAAGACGAAAATTTTTATTTGTTTTTCTTGTCGGCTTATCTGATTTTAGCCAAATCCCAAATATTAACTTTTCAAGAGTTATAGTTGAACAAGTTTGGGTTAGCGGTGTTTCAGGCTAATTTCCATATGATTAATTGAATTATTTGATTACAGTCTCCGTAGTAGGAACAGAAAGTATTTTTTTATATCCAAGAATAGAACTTTAAAATATAGTTGAAAATTTCTCTTATCTTCAATTAGTTATAATAATAATTCTTATTACAATGGTTACTTGATAGTCGACCTAACTAGGAGCTGGCTTAATGAGATCTGAAAATACCAAGTTTGTCTGGGAGCATTCTAACTGGTCCTCGCGACTACTGGCTACTAGCTGCCATCTTGCGGACTTCCAAGCAAGCTCTATGCATTACATTAAACTAATAATGATATATCTCGTATAAATTTGTCATAATCTTATATTTTTACATTAACTCCACGCGAAAAAACATTCCATCAGAACCTATGTCATTTTTGGTGATTCTTTGTGGAGGGTGTTTTTAGTAAAAGTGAAGAGAGGAATTTCTGGGAAGGAAAACAGTATTAGCAGTATATTCAATATTGGCTTCAACGTGTCCAGGAGTGAAGAATCCCTCTCACGGTGGTGCAAGGCGATGGGTGAAGAGAGTCCGGCTGGAGAGGTCAAAAGGTCTCCCTTAACCTGTCTCCGATCCGACCCGCCACGCAGTAAACCTAGACAAACTCCACTTCATGAACCAGGGCACCCAAGTTAAGACACCACCCATGGGTGTTGGTTATCCAATAATGGGGCGGCATTTTAGTAAAGTTTATTTTTTCTTTAAGCTCCATACTACAATTGTAGCAAAGGTGGGAACCGCAAAATGGTTTTGGTTCGAGGAAATTTGAAAATATATTGTATTTGTTTTTATTTATTCATCTTTTCATCGGTTATGTGCTTATTAAGAGAGTTTTTGAAGTATTTTTTTTATTTGTCCAGAAAATGTTATTTCTTATGTCGGATATTTTAAATTCAGGGAGATTTTTTTTCTCGAAATAAAAAGTATTTTAAAATTGATGATATTAATACAACAGATTACACCGGTAAACTGGCGTTGTTATTTTATGGAGAGTCTTCTTATTTCGTATGGTGGGGGGTCAGAGGGGGACATCTAGATCTGCGAGCCATTTTAGGGCCTCAGGCGTCGCCATGTGAACCTCATCAATCCCGCCGGGGAATGAATGGGGCGGGCATTCGTTGACCACATGTTCGGTAGTCTGCACCGCACCACATTCACACATCGTGGAGAGTCATCGTCATTATGGAGAGTGACCAGATAACTCACCGATAATTTAACACACCTTTAAAAAGTAATGAAAAGTGATCAAACTAAGCTAGTTTAAATAGGTTAAGTGGGTGAATTTAACAAGTTAGTTTTTTTAATCGCTTTTTAAAAGTGTGTTGAATTGTTATTGTGTTGAGTTATCACTTTTTAAAAGCTTGTTGAATTGTTATTGTATTAAGTTATCACTTTTTAAAAGTGTGTTGAATTGTTATTGTGTTGAGTTATCATGGAACCGTTTAGTAATTGATATACAAAAATTTATATATTTAAAACTGATTCTACATTTCCTGAGTGCTGAAATATTTCTATAAGAAAATAAGTGGTTCTTTGTAACTAACACACTAACGCTAGTTATAATATTTAAAAAAAAAATAAGTCAATTTATTTTTTTTTATGAAAGCGACAGGGTGAAAGACCAACTTTCTGAAACAAAACAGTACTTGAAATGGCTTTTGCCATGTGTGATGACCAGATCTGAATCGCCAGGTATTTTCCAATCTTCCCCACGCCATTCAGCCGCTTAACGTCCCCAATTGCGGATGTCATAGACCCAATGACTCCAGACAGATGGGAGCAGTTGAGACTTTTGTGCGGTATTCACACAAAAATATGATAAATAGAAAAACACACAAAATCTAATTTCAATATTCAAATGTCTTATTTGTTTCACTCAATCTGAAATCACCCTTAAAATTTTACAATTTTTCATGAAAAAATAATTTTTGTGATTGATGACCAATTCTTATCATAGATATCCGAAATACTAAACCACTTTGCTTTCAACAAAGACTGCCTGCACTTTGCCACGACACGCAGCCAGCTTTTTAATAGCACCCCATTTCCGGTGGCATTCATGCTTCCACCCCCCTCCTACGCCGTTACTTCCGGCGCCCACCGGATGTGACGTCACAGCTACGGCTATTCTCGGCTAAACTCGATACCTATTAAGCCCGAAGTACTCAATTTTCACAAAGGTGGTTTTCCCGGAATAGAAAGGGTTGGAATAAAGAGTAGGTACCTATTTTTCAATAAAAAATGTATTTTTTTTGGTTTTTTTTCCATTTTATGTGTTAGCCTGTTGTTACCGGTTTTATTTTAAATTAATGCCATCCAGAACTTTGCAGATATTCTGCTCGCCAATACTGGGTCCTCGAGTAATGTTCGGGATGGGCAGAGCATGAAAACTGTCACCAAGGCATGGGCACACAAAGGACTACAGGTTCTACTAATTGTAGTGAAATGAAAGATGATAGTTTTTGCAAAGTATAAATCATGAAATATATATTTATGTTAACATGATACATATAATGAGTCGGCACTTACCCCCAGGGATCGAAAATTGGATTTTAATTCTATCTAAACTGACTAACCACTGAATAACGGGAAGTGAGCGGGGAGCTTCTATCCGGCCGGCGGTGATCTGTCCCAGACGGATCCAGCTGGCACCATCAGGGCTTTGGTCCGAGAGTAACGTGTCCAGGAGACGGGTCCAGCGTCTCCGACAAGGTGACTGATAAGCAATTCTGGAGCGTAACGGGTCTAGCGTTTATGGAGCGAATCCATCAATTGTGGAGCTGATCGGGCAGATTACTTAAGCGGGCGCAGTCCGGGCGTGTGATTTTATTATCCATTTCTCGTTTAGAAAAATATGGCTTGTATAGCGCCACCTGAGGTTTATGCTTCAATTCGCGGAGTCCGCGGAATACCGATTTGCGAGGGATCGCGTCAATAATCTTCGGTAGAACATTTGTGATTTTCACGAGCACACACGGTGAATACGGTCATTTATTTAAAAGAACTTGCACACCCGACTTGGTTTTTGTAAAAAAAACGAATAACGACCCGCGTCAGGAATACTGATATACACATTTCTATTACAATCGCCCATCCAGGGTACAATGAATTATATTCTAATTGACTGTGCAACCATTACGCGGCCGCCCTCGCTCGTGTAACAATTTCAGAGTGAAAAAGAAGGAAACGGAAAAAAACCATAGACTCCCCGGCGGTCTATGTGTTGCCAGACCGTGCTCTCTATAATTTTAGTCAAAATTAATACTAACAATGGTACTTGTTCTGAAGAGGTGTTTTAAATAATAACTTTTAAATAAGACTTAACACCGCTTCATAACACTGTCATTATTAATTTTAAATAAATACCACATTTTTGAAAGTGCTTGATATTAACGAGAATATTTATAGAAATATCAAACTGATAATATTACATAAATGAAAATTATAAATAAAAAATGATTCCATTATTTTAAATGATTATCTATCGGATCAGCTTTTAATTAAGGGGCCTTCAAAATAGGGCTTCAATAATTTCCTCAGGGCAAAAGTCATCTTTGGGGAGGGTTTTTTTGGGAAAGAAAGGAGAGAAAGTACTGGGAAGGAAAAAGGTATGAGGGATGGGCAGTGTCAATGAGTCCAAGAGTGACGGACGTATGAATCCATCTCTCCCACTGCGGTGCAAGGCGATGGATTTGATGGATGTCAAAAGGTCTACCTCAACTAGTCTCTCTCGATCCGACCCGTCATGCAGTAAGTGGGCAGACATACCACCGCCAAGACCTAGACAAACCTCACTCCATGAACCCGGGCACCCTTGCTATGTCACCATACATTGCCAACTACTTTGGATTACTAATGGCAGTGGTGTTATTATCCAATAATTGTTTCCAGGGGCAGCGGTACCCATACCTCCCAAATTGCTCTTCAATCCCTTATTAAGAACATGGGTGAAAGAAGGAATAACTTCAATGATTAATTGATGAACCAATGTTTATAAGACAAGGTTTTCATGCATAGCATAATGGATAATTATAGGAAATTATAAGCAATAAATATTCGGCTGAAACATCAATTAAAATTTTTAAAATCTCCTGAGAAAAAAATAAATGCCTGGGTGTTTCAGTCGAATAATTATTGCTTCTAATAATTTTTTATCCTTTTTGCCATGCGTAAAAAATAATAAAAAAATAGTATTAATTATAACATTTGACAAAATATTGATAGTTGAAAGGTTGATCGAAAAATCTTTATTACCTTTTAGATAAATTTTGTTAGGTTTGTACCAATCAAGAAATTTATTTAAAATATTTTTGAATGTGAATACACTCATTTATAATTTTTACAAGCTTAACGAGCCAAACCAACACTTTAACATTATTGTCTTTATATTATCATATAACGTATGAAGAACGCCCAAAGAAAATGTAGAAGATCACGTGAACCTCGCGGTTGTATAAGGATTCAATTGGTTGATTCGATTGGTTGAACAGGGCCGGCCCTATACGGGTGCAATTGGAGCAGTCCGCGAAAAATCAAATCATCCGAATGTTATTGATTACAGTGATCACCTACCTAGACGTTTACTGGTTTTGATAAGGGGCGCCAAAATTTGACTAGCGCCAGGCGGTATTTGGCCAATCCTCATATTTATTCAGCCTCTGAAGTTTTTTTTATTTTTTATTTATAATATTCGAAACTTCAATTTATTGTTTTAAGGTTATCAAGAATTTCTTAATGCAACAGACCAAGAGTCGAATGTCATAATATTTTCCATATAGTCTGTTCACGTCTTCTTGAAATCCCTTGCGAGCACGCGAGGCGCTAGTTATGTGAAGCTGTAACTACATTACATTATTACCATGATTCCACCTCGAGCCATAAACGCATTAACAGATTACACAGACTAGACTAGATGAATGGAAACAGAGGTTGCGGTCGGGTTTTGCGATTGCAGTTAATACAGCAATTTGCGATAGCGGTTAATACAAAAATACAAAGAGATCATCAACTTTAAAAGAAAGAAGAGAAGGTGTTAATTGATTGAAACTTTATCTGAATATTATAGTTGCCCTGGAATCCAAGAAATCTTCGCAAAAAATATTAATTTCCGTGGACACTCAAAAATTAACAAAACAACCAAATTTGCATCCAATCCTAGGAAACACTTCTAAAAAAGTATTTGATGCATAGAACAAACTTCCACAACATGTCATTGATTCTACCAATTTAAAGGAATTTAAAAGGTATCATCTCGCATTATCAACTTCAAAAATTAGAATTGTTTGATGGATTTCGACAAGAGACCACTTCAAAAATATTGTGTATAATTTTCATAAAGATCTAAGCGTCTTAGTATTATTTGAAAGTGTATTTGAGAGCGCTCTCCGGCGTATTTTAAACTTGAGCGAACAGGTAACCATTAGCCTAGCTGCTCTGCCCCTTCTTAAGACTCTCGGCTTTATATACATAAACAGCCAGAGCCGAAGAGATGCAAGAAGAATATAAACTGTTTGAATAAGCGGAAGGCATCCCGTATAGTGCCGGCATCGCTGATTAGCTGATAGATTATTCAGTATAGAAAACTTTAAATGCTTTTTTCTCAAAACAACCTTTTTCGTGCTTCGTTATTTTTTTGTCCTGAACTACTAAACCAATCACTACATATTTGCCAAATATATGGCTATTCCTGGAAGTAGAATTATTTGAACATTTTGATTTTAGGTAATTTTAAAATAAAAGTAGCACTCAAAATAAGCATATTTTTGGAGACTTTTTTTCAACATCTGCCAATTTCTTATTTTTATACAAAAAATTATAATTTTAAGTTTAATTGTAGCCACAACCATATTTAATTCTAATCTTTTTTGTTTTTGTGTTTCAAATAAATCTACTCAGAGATAACATCAACGAAGTTGACATACCTTTTTTTCGAAGGGCTGTGCGGATGCTGCTACCAGGGATAGACAAAGTATGTTAAATAAATAAAAATAAAAGATTTTATACGTTTCAAGAGATATTTTATGCAGCCCAGAAATATTTAAATCAATAACATTTAAATGAACCATTAAAAAAAATCTTAATTGAAGAAAAGAAAGGACTAACTTGTTTGTAAATTTTGAAATAACTCAATCAAATCAGTTAACTCTATTAAGTTATGAAAATTATATCTTTTTTACATTAATAGTTACATCACGGTATACGAAATTGTAGGTTTAAAAATCCTCATGAAAACTTTCTTTAATATACTCGACGAATGCTCGTTTCCTTCATTCCCTGGCGTAATTGATGAGGTACACAAGGTGACTGGCTAGCAGACCTATATAATTTCCCCCTTGAACTCATACTTAAGATGAAAAAATAACCTACTGTTAAGCCGAAATCTGTTTCTGAAGTGAATTATTATTATTTTTGTTCTTTTTAAATAGTTAAATAATAACATATGTCTTAATACAATCTTTGTGTATAGTTAATATTTGGAATTTTTTTTGCTTCAATTAATCATCACCAAATATCTTAATTGATCCGTACTTTATATTCTCGGTTTTTTTCTGAAGGGCACTTTTATATGACCATCAGAAAAAACAAGGAGTCTATTGATATGATTTAATATATTCACGGCCAAAAGTAGCATCGTGATTATTGTTGAGGTATTGCGCCGGTATTGCTGAGGTATTAGGTACGACGTGTTGCGCGTTTTCTTTATTTAGCTCGCTTTTCGGACCGCGTTACAGTATCCAGCTTCAGGACAGGTGTAGATTGTTGTGAAGTGTGTTTATGTAAACAGAAGTGATACCGTGTTAAGCATGACAATTTTCTTACAGCAAGTATTTTCAGGATAATTAGTACAATTGATATGGTTTTCGCCGCTTAGTTTTGATGTATCCATTAAGTACCGGATACCAAAAACGATTAATCATAACCCCATCGTCTCTAAATTATTTTTTTTTTTTTTGGATTTCATTGCTTCTATTACTTAGGCGTACTCGATTCGCTTTAGGTCTTCCCAGGATTTCAGGAACAAATGCAAAGAAGACAAGATATAAACCTAAATGTCTATTCGAGAAATTATGTTGTTTTCAAAAGCCTCAAAAATATTGATATAAATGCAATTCTAACTATTCTTAACTTCGAATGTGAGATCGTTAAAAATTACCTAATAGAACCCGGTCTCAGTAGCTCAAATGGAAGAGTATTATCACGTACCACAGAGGATCCTTGTGAAAGCCCCAGTTGCGAACGCAATTTTTTTTTTCTGCATCCTTGTTCCCTGTATTATATTTCATTGAAACATGATATTTTCCTGAAAAGATATGTAGGATCTTGTTAGTGTGACAATGAAAGATAATGATGGTGTTGTGTCACAGTGTTTATTTTAAGTCAGTATAATTGTGCAGTTGGGAGATGGCTCTTGTCCGATGACGATGATATCAGGTGTAGACGACGATGGCGGCGATGGAGTCGTGGAGACCGGCCCTGTGGATGCGTTTAGCACTGATGAAGACGTGGGGTCTTCCGGGTACTCCAGTGTGAACGAGGTAGGCTAAGATGCGATGGACTGGTCTGCAGATGAGCGGAAGATGCTGACCGGCTAAGAAGCCACGGGGCCGAGGCGCCGACTAACGTTATGCCAAGTCGGACTTGTTGACTTAAATGATGATGTACTTAGGTCCTTCACCGCTTATATAGCTGCTGATTCCTTTGGTCTTGTCTGCCACGGGTTGAAGTAGCATCTGGACGTTGAACCCGCAGGATCGCTGACTCAGTTCATTGAATGAACGTTTGCATCACCCTGTATGCAAACATTCTCTTATCAGCAGTTACGTATCGCGGTACCGATATTTCAATTAAAGTTTCGTAAGTGTGATTGTTAATTCAGCTTTTTAGCTAGGAGCGGTGACGTAACCGCTACGGATATTTAAAAAAATATTTTTCGTAATCACGAAACTACCAGTGAAAAACTAACTTTTCAGCCAAAGGTTATGATTCTATACAGTGTGTGAGGAAAATGTCGAGTGAAGTTACTTATTTACACGGGAGAGGCTGTTTCTGTTAATTCAGCCCCATTTATAATACCCTTTGGTCTTGTAACACCACTGATGTATGCTAGGCACCCGGTACAAGACAATGCCCTGCGTGGATTAGACTCTATTCCCATTACACGTCATATAACAGGCCATGTTATTTCGGACTCTCGTGGACCTACCATTGTAGATTTAGTAAGCCCTAAGGAGAAATAATTGTCAAAAGTATAAAGGTATAAAATAGTACGCAGAAGAACACGGTTCATTAATCTTCATCTAACTAAAAGACATAACGTTTTGTGCGATGATATAAATCCGTACCAAGGGGTAATAATTTGAGTTCTGGCTGTGATTTTGCGATCAAATCTCGATAAGTTTACTAGAGAAAAACTTTAAAGTAAGAAAAAATTTTAAAAACATATTTCTTGTGTCGTTTCATATTTAAGCGAAAACACGTGAGGATTTCATGACGTTTTCATTTTAAGGCTGTTTAGTCTGCCATTGCAGAGTAGTAAAACGGTACCGAGGCTGCCATTGCAGGGTGAACTCATGTTATAGCTGTCGATATTAGCTTAAATCTGAATTTTCACAGCATTCCGCCGAATTAATCCTGTGTAAACATCGTATGATCATAAAAATTTGTACAAATGCGTATTTTGTGTCTATTCGGACGAATCGAGCCTTAGAACTTAAGACTTGCGTACGTATGTAAAAATTTGAAGAATTTTAATAAATGTTTTTACAGAATCTTCTTAGACCATCCTTCTTAGCAGAAATCCAAAAATTTGTTTGATTTGGTTGAAAAGAGTCTGAGAATGAATTGGGTTCTAAAGTTTGACCCAAATGCTCGCTTTTTGTCAACAAATTTGACTTTTTTTTATCAAATTCGACTTTTTGTTAGATATTTTCGTGAACCGTAAAAATTTGATCAAATCCACAATTTCACGATACCTATTTTAAAATGTTTCAAATGTATATTTATACGCATTGACGATGCCGCATTTAGATTCAATTAAGGTCTCATGGGTAGTAAAATCGTTTGTCGGCTTACAAATACAGCATATGAACACATACATGAATAAAAACCAAAGTAAATAAATGAATCGTCCCAAGATCACAGTTTATTATTTGGCTCTAAAAGTATATTCCACCGTCTATTTTTCCCCATTTCTCAACTGCCGTTTTTCCACAATTTTCCAATAGTTTTGATAAACTCCCGATAACCCAATCCTAGGGCATTATTTATTGAATTATGCCTCAACAGTTGAGTTATATAAAGTACCAAACACTTCATTTCCCCGGAATTATTTGCTCTAACCGACGACGAAAGAGCAACGAAATAAATGTTTCCGATCTTACCGGAAAGAACAGTAGCCAATATGTATTATATTCATTTATTGATATTATATTTAACATTCAACTTTTTTAATCCCGTTTATTGTATAATAGTTATTTTTTCACCCCCATGAAAAACATAAAGGTTAGTATCGCAGATAGAAAATTCATAATAATGTTTACTTCTTCGTGATAGCTTCCGTGACGGCCTCCGTGGTCGAAGGGTAAAGTTTTCGACTACGAACCCTGATATCGCGAGTTCTTTGATTAATTTGTGTTGTTTTATAATTAATAAAAGCATTTTATTTGCGTCACGTGAATTGAAGCTATCCTTTGTATCATACTGATGAAGGACCAGCATTCAGAATTGAAAACGCTTTAACCATGTTTGGAGACCATATCTGAATAGCAAGGTTTCCATCCCGCTATCTTCAACCTCAGAACACACCCCGACTAGGTATATTGTACTCAATCTCGCTCCAGACGATTGGGAGCAGTTAGATCTCTTTTGTGGTATTAAATAAAAAATGAACATTGTCTTAAGTATCAATTCCATAAATACCGTAAAAACATTGTTACTCAAATGAGTCTGGTAGGTTCCATGGGTGTTTTTAAAACATTTTTCATAACATTGCTGAATTTTCTGTTTAATAATCTACAGAAGTAACTGCTGAGTAAATCAACTCAACGACTAAACAAATTGCTTTTAGATACAGACATAAATTGAAGAAAAATGTTTTAGGCAAAGCTATGTGTAATAAAATTATGCGTAGGTACTTTAAGGTCCTTGCCCTCGGCATCTACTTGCTATTTTCCGGGACTATTTCTAGAATTTGTCAAGCCTATACTCGTTCTAATAGCAATCTTCTTCAAGGATTTCTATCTAACGGGACAATGAAAACCATAAATGAAAGCCTAGGGATTTTAAAGTTTAAGCTGTAATTTTTTTACATATCTAAAAGCTTGATGTGGGATTGTAAGTGTGTCTGAAGAGAGATTTTTTTTCCTTATTTCTCGTGAAAATGAGCAAATATTTGCAAATATAAAAATCACCGTGATTGCGTTGACAGAGGAAGAAAGGGAACACATCGTAATAGCTCAAAAATAATCGTGATAATACTTTTGGCCCTGAAAATCTCAAATCATGACTTCTAAATTTTACACTTTTTTAACAAATAACTGTCATTGGAATATATTCAATGTCATTAGATTTTTTATGTGAATAACGCACAAGATTTACAACCATCTGGAGCCAGTGAAACTATGGCATCCCCATTGGGGTATGTTGAAGATAGTGGGTAAGGGATGTGGATGGGAAAAATAAGTGAAAAAGTAACTGTCTATTCAGATCTGGTCACCGAATACGGTTAAACCCATTTCAAACTACGTTTCAATTCTGAATGGTGGCCTTACATCAGGGCGATACTGATAGTACATTTCACTCTCAAACCTGGCGCAAGTATACTGTAAATTATTTTTAATTAATGAACTGTGAAATAACACAAAGTCGTCTAAAAAAATTTACTTCCACACACCGGGATTTGAACCCTCGACCTTCGGATTGCTAGTCGAGGCCGTCGGTTGTAGTTATTGTTAGTATTTAAGTCTCTATCCAATCTGTCTGTTTATGCGCTTAGTTCTTCTAAACTACGCAATGGATTTTCATAGGATTTTCACTATAACTTAGAAAAAATTTTCCGAAAGGTTAATTTATATAATTTATGCAAAATTTATATTTTAAAAGTAGAGAAAAGACAATTTTTTTTAATCAAGTCTCAAAAACAAATATTTTCGGGCGCTTACATTGCTAACGCTGGCTAAACTTATAAACGTATAAGATACATCAAAACAATGTACTACGGATTTGTGTATCTTAAAAAGATCTACATAAAAGTAAGTTATGTCATAAGTCTATCTCTTAAAGATAACCCCCACCAACGCCGGGTACACGTCAGCTAGTGTCTTATATATATTTACACTGACGACATCAGCTTTCATTAAAATCAGTAAGCAATAAACAGTCGAGCACAGTTAGTACCGGCTCATACTAATAGATTGTTTGCATACATCATGTTTAAAACTTGTTATTCTACTTTTGAATATAAAAATTCTTTTATATTCAAAATTTTATATTATTTTATGTTTAATTGTTATTGTCGTTACCTCAAAATGAAAATGACATCCCGTTTCGAAAGATCCGGATTTTTTTATTTGATAATTAATTATTCAATCATTGAGAAACTCACAAACTTGAGATAAGTCTAAATAATAATAGAAACATACTTTATTTCTCCTCCAGCATTACAGTTTGGTCTGCACCAAGTTAATGTTTGGGAGTTCATACTTCAGCTAGTCTTCCATTATGTGTCATAAAAAAACAACGTTGGAATAAAATTATTTCCCCAAGTATAACCTTTACAAGATAAATAACTTATAAATCTAGAAAAATACCCCATTTATCATGGGTTTGTCATTCTTATTTATCTTGTTGTGAAAATTTATTGACAATATAGCGGAGAAATTCTAAAGAAATACACTCAACCCAGCTTTATGTTATAAAAAAACACTGGCAAAACGACATTTTATACAAAGGAAATTGGACATTTAATCAACTTATAATTTATGATTTTGCCTTGAGAGGTTGTATTTAGCTATACATTATTTTATTAACATGTTTGTAATGAAGACAACAAATTTCACCTTTCATAAAATGCCTCTATGGTATGCAATTATTAATTTGAGAACCTCAGTATCAAAAAGACTAACTTTATGGTATGCAATTATTAATTTGACAACTGTGTGAAAGTGTGTTACAACCTAGCCTACGTTGTTGAAATGGCTTCGGCCGTATTTGGTGACAAGATCTGAATAGCTAGGTACTTCCCAACCTTCCTCTTCCCCCCCCCCTCCTCACCCCTACCTGCAGCCTCAAAACATTCCCCAATGGGGGGATGCCATAATCCGACTAGTTCCAGACGGTTAGAGCACAACTTTTTAGATTAGATTTAGATTTTTGCAGATCTCCACAGTATACTATGATAGTAGCGTTGCAACTATTCACATCACCTCAATCGTCATTTTAATTTGAGGAAAAAAGTTAGCTTTGTCCCAAGACTTAAATTTTCCATTCAATTGCAAAAAGTCAAATGAAAAAAAAAATCTTCAATTTAATTATTTTTTAAGCTTTAACAAACCCTTGTCTATTTTAATGGGAAGCCGGGAATTAAATTAAATCTCTTCCTTTACAGGAGTTTTTCAAAGAACCAGATAGGCTGCAACACTTCTTTTCATGAAATGCACTGACAAAGTAAATTACAACAACACTCTCGCCTCCTCGGAGCTCCAGAAGTCTTGGTTGTTAGCAGTAGTTACCAGCGTTACCAGCGCTGCCGAGAGGCTTATTATTTAAATAGCTTCTCCGTAAACATGAATAGTTTTATAAGAATTTCCTTCACAAATTTGGTTTTTAATGAACAAAATTCTGTAGAAAGAGCCTTAAAGTTGTGATCATTAAAACTAAAATTATCCATTGAGTGGCATTTGAGAAGATGGTTTCGCGGAATATTACCATAAATGTATAAAAGGGTTTTAAGGAGCGTACTGGACTTACTTTGACCAGTGTTCCTGACATTATTTGGAGTAAAAATGTAAATGAAATTTTGGTCTCCGGTGACAGTTCAACAAAACAGTAAAAATCAGTAAGAATTGCATAATTAGGGTCAATGGGCTGAGTTACCAGATAAACTTGCATGATTTTTTTGTTTTTTTTTCCAAAAAAAATCATAAAAGTACCCGGTGATCAAAATTTCATTTACATTTTTTATCCGAAATAATTTCAGAAATCAATGGTTTAACCCTTCAGGTTATTTAAATATGTTTACCAACAAGTCCCAACGACATGGTAAATTTTCTTAGAATTTCGGAATGCTTCCGAGGAATCTAAAATGTGCTACATATTACTTATTTTTGAAGTTATCGTTAAAAGAAATACTATTTTCGAAACTAGATTAAATTGTCACAATATTTGCATTTGACAAAAACATTGATCTTTCTAAAAAATATTTTTTTAATATTAAACATGAAAATGTTAACAAATTTTTACTCAGAACGTCCATAATTTTGAAAGAATTCGATATTTATAAAACATATTCCTTTTATGTCACTTCATTTAATATGCAGTTTATACAATGAAAAAATAAAAATTATTTTTAACTTTCAACTATCAATGAAAAATGCCGCCAATTCGTTATCATGCACGTTGACATTTTTTAAAAAAAATTTCCATGTAATAATGTATAAATATTTGACTAGCAGTTAAAAACCCGCTCCGCGGGTTTTTGCTGCTAGGCCCTGCGGGCGGCACTTGGTTGGGCTGCGCCCAGTTTAAGTGATACTAACAACAGTTACATTTAATAGATAGATATTAGGTCATTCACAGAGAGAGGGTGAGTATATATTGTTAAAACACGGAACAGGAAGGAGTTAATGAATAATAATATGCTCAATTTAGGCATAATAAGAATGACAGTTGTTTGAATAAATGAAATTTTACGTATTTGTGATGGATTATTTCAAATGAAACACTATTATTGACTACATGTCTACAACTGATATTAACTGTTATGGCACCTAATATAATTTGCTCATAGGAGACTTACAGTGCTTAAATATGTGTTACAACCGTCAATGTCTATAAGTTGAATCAATATCGTATAGTTTGTCACAACAATTAAAGATAGTTATAACAAAGTTGACTGAAATAATAGATTATTACATATTGATTAATTGTACCCGTGTTTATGGATAAAAGGAGGGTAATTGTGCGATGTGATTAGCAGTCGGTTTAATTAAAAGGTGTGAATTTTACTCCAACTGGTGGTAATTCTTTACCTAAAACTGTTACTGAATATAATAAAGTTTAAAGTTAGATTATATATACACCTTCATCAGGAGAGTAAAAATCTATATATAAAGGTAGATTATTACAATATAGCGCCCCTGAGGTGATATCTCACAAAAGCGGCGCTATGCAAATTGTCCAATTAATAAATAAATATAATGTTTACATTTTATTATGTACGTATGCATTGATATACAATGGAAATAGATAAAATAATGTTATCCGATTAAACTTTATTTTATTAAAAAACAAATAACTTTTTTAACTTCACTTTATTATATACAACCTATACATGTTTCATGAACGAAGTATACAACGAAGTCAAAAATTAAATATAGATTACAATTGGAAAAAAGAAGTGGAGGGAGGGGGGAGGGGTAAGAGTAGGCTGGGTTTATAAGAATTAGGAATTACAATATGAAAGACCAGTTAAGTGGGAAAATATTTAAAAGAGAGTTTAGAAAAAAAAATTTTTGTTAATTATATCTACTTTTATAAACATGTTCTCTTATTTCTAAAATTTCGAAATTATTTATTTGTGATGCTTTATATCCTGTGTGAAGTATTTTAAGACCTGAAAAAAAAAATTGCATGTAACCATAAAACAATATATTCATAAGACAAATAACATTTAATAACGGTTATTCTAATAAATTGATAGTTTAAATACTAAATAAAATAATTAAACATATTATCTTCAAACGGTATTTTTACCCTATTTCTTAAGATATAAATAAACAATGGCGTAGAATTTTGTTTGTGAATAACGACACTTCTAAAATTATATATATAAACATTCCTGGTACTATTCAACCGGCGTTTTACACTAATAACAGAATGAATAAATATATTCTTAATAATAAAGATTGCGAAAATCAAACAAAAAAATCAGGAGTTTATAAACTCAATTGGGCTGGATTGTAATTTATTTTACAAAGGTAGAACCAATAGAAAATTTGAAGACAGAACTAAAAAACATCTCAGGGTTCTAAATGGAAATAGTGAATCTGAGTTTGCAAATCATCTTTTGAATCACACTTTCGATAAAAATTCAGGTCTTAAAATACTTCACTCAGGATTAAAGCATCGCAAATAAATAATTTAGAAATTTTAGAAATTAGAAAACATGTCAATATAAAATCAGATATAATTAATAAGCAAAAAAATTATAAATAATAATGAAAAATGCCATTGCAAAGTTGAAAAAAAACTTCCAGAAGAAATCTTATTATTAAACGCTTGATGTTCAAGTAATTTTGCATATTTAAATATACGCGCCAGTCATTTGGTTCGTTATTACACCGCCAGAGGTGCGCTCTGTCGGCCACCTATTGCCTCGGTGCGTATCGGGTATCGGCCATATTGAATTAACGCGTGCTTTTTTCGTCAAACGTAATCACGTAATTGTGGATAATTTTCACGGTAATGTAATTAATCCAATGGATTATGAACTTTCTAAGACATATTTTCTTCGATATTATCCAAAAATTGTATGATCAGAAACGATATTTTTGAAGAAATATCATATTACATGTGGCGATTCTATTTCAGTATGAAATCGTGTCTTAATTTTTAATGTCTTATTTAAACACAATTTGAATTTGACCAATCACAGGGCCTACATCGTCCAGACGCAAGCGTATTAATACTATCAGATACAACCTGTGAAGAATAATTATTTGTCTTTCCAATTACCAACAAATCATATATCTACGCATTATAGAAAAAAATTATAAAAATATTTTTTACTTATTGACGCCCCGGTCAGATCTGTCCTTCGGGGGCTATAATGGAATATGATGTTTGTGGCTAATAATTTCCTTCCGAGGCCTGAAGGGTTAAGTAAGTCAAGTACGTCCAAGAGACAATGCGTTCGTTATACGAGAGCATAAATAAGCAATACTCCCCTGGATGATGCAGCAAGACATGTTGAAGACAATGCAAGTGGTAGATACTATCAGTATAGCCCTCGTGAAAGACCACCACTCAGAATCGAAGCGTTGCTATTAATGGCTTTAGTCGTGTTTGGTTATTAAATCTGAATAGTTGGATACTTCTCACGAACAAGCTTGTGAACGATGTCGTATTAATACCGAAGTAGTAATATTAACCGACAATTTACATCATTGAAGAGAATTTTGTATGCTTTCCTGTCAATACAAAGGTTGTAAAATAATGGCCAATTTTCATCAGCAACAAAGTAGTTTTCTTGCCTTTGAGTCTTCCTGGACTATCATCAATAACGAAATGGCATGTATGTTTTCGAATTTTACCAACTTAACAAGACATACGGGATCAGCTTGCTTCTCAATCAACCTTAAGGTGATTGATGTTTTTTTCCCAACTCAATCTTGTTCGAATAACATAAAGGTGATAAATAAGAATTGTTTTATTGTCAACAAATATTTTATTTGACTTACCAGCATGGCATCTTTAAATAACATTAAATTTGAACTAATGATGATTTTTCTCATTTATTTTCAGAGACCTTCGAGGAAATAACATAACTGATTTGAAGATGTCATCATTCGAATTAGTTACTGAACTGGAAGAACTGTAAGTACATATAAAAATTTTTATTTTTTTATCAATATTTTATTATATGCCATTTACAGTACAAGATGGCTGATTTATGAAGATAGATATATACATAAAGTTTTGAGGTTATAGATTAACTAAATATATCCACTGTTTAAGAAATTTCATTCAATAGCATCATTCCTCTTGTCATGCTAACTTAATATTGTATCTGTAATATCTTTGATATTAAGAACTCACTCATAGATTGCACTAGAAGTAGTGTATTAGCATACCCATTGACAGCGTTATTTGTCGAGTAATGTAGACACCGAGTGGATAATTAATAAGGTGGGAACTTTAACCGCCAATTGTAATAAAGAATTTATCTAACAGTTGTACTACGCGATCTTTAAGTAGTAATCTGATAGCAATCCACTCGGTTTAAACTTCTAACCGGCTATGATGCCTTATTATATAATTCCTAAATATTGAGTATTCTCTCACACATGATGCCTTATTGTATAATACCTAAATATTAAGAATTCTCTCACACATGATGCCTTATTGTATAATACCTAAATATTAAGAATTCTCTCACAGTACCCGAAGAGACTTCATTAAACTCACTCGATGTAGAACTAAAACATTGTATCCAAAGTGAACTATTTGGCTTAAATATCTTACCTCTATTTCGTTTAAACGAAATCAGTGTTGAAGAAATATGTGCTTGTAAATCTATCGTTTTCCATTATTACCAAATAATCCTTCAAGCCGCTAAAGCAACCATAAAAGACCGAAACAACTAACAATCGTTCCTTGTGATCGCTTTAAAAATAAGTAGGTTTTCATGAAACACCTTCCAAGACACGAGTATATCTACATTATCTACAAGAAGTTGAAGTTTACATCGCAAAAGTGCACTGAAACAGGGCATGTGGAAATAAAGTTTCGCAATTACCGAACAGTTCCGGGAGTACTAACGTATAATATGTGTTTTGTAACGTACGCTATAGTACGTTAGAATTTACCACCGTCTAATTTGGAACGAAGTTAAAATTAAACGTATGGAATCAAAAACTGTATGCATTATATGAGTTTGGATGTAAAAGTCCGCGTATGAAGAATGTTTGAGAAGCATCTAACTATGAATACCATAAGCGAATACCTTGTAAAGTTTGGCTAATAATAAAAAAAAAAGTTTGATACCAGTGGCAGCTCGACTACGGAGGTCTTTTGGTCAATGACCTCCCAAAATATGCCGCAATAGTATTAATATAAAAAAAGATTTAACAAATTACCAGATTAATAATTTATTTTTAATATTCCTGTATATTCGTACGATAATAGCAAGTTCCAGTGCCATCTAGCGTCCAAATGAGAATCTACTGTATGTACCTAGCGTGGGTCACTTCAAGTTTTGTCCCCAAGCTATCTACTTTCTTTCTCTTTCCTATACAGACAAAGGAGGTAAACACTATCATGTCTGACGTATGCTAAGTATCATCCTAACATTGTTAATAAGGGATTTTCGGACATGACCGCGGTGAGACAGAGATGTCTACGACCTAAGATTATTAAGGTATTAGAGGGAAATGTGAAAAAATGTCAGTAGTAAGTTTTTTGTGTTATAAATAATAGCCATCTTGAACTTGAAATTATGTTTATCAATTGTTGATGTAATTTGCATGGAATAATTTAAAATGTCAAATTCTGTGGATATGATAACGAAAGACATCGCAAACAATTCATTGAATCATGACAAACTTATTCAAATGAAGTGACAATTATTAGTTTATGTTACAAAAGAGAAAAATAAAGAGGTTAAAACCAAAGTTATCATTTTTGTCAGTGCATTTACGGGTGCAATAAAATGAATGTATAGGTTCTTTTGCTTTCATTGTTTACTTTTAAAGTCTTGTGACAAACAATTGACTGAGTACGAAGTTAATCCAAATTAAAATTTAAACTTTTAATGGGAATAGATCTTTAAAAGAAAAAGAAACATTAATTAGTTTTATGTGTAAATAAATAATGTTAAATTAAACATTATTGTACTACCGGCTTAAGAATAGGTGGGTACCGGCCAATTTATAACATGCATTGGCCTTTATATTATATTCATTATGCATTAGCAAAATGTATTAACATTTCATATTCATTGTTTTTTCTATTAACCTTCCACTTCTGGACCCTACGCGTATTTCCCTTTTTCAGAGATGTGCAAAATGGGTACCCAAAACCATTTGAAATGCAAAATGGAAATGGGTCAAAACTTTTCCATTTGAAAATGCAAAATGCAAAATACCTATTTTCAAAATGCATTGAAAATGCAAAATGGTTTCTCAGGTCAAACAATTAAAATAATTATAGAATTTTTAAACAATTTTGTCATTTAATAATGGACATCAATGTAGAACAAACATATTACATGATGGTAAATCCAAAAACACCACGACTACAGATTATGAAACCACAAAAAATTTGCGCGGGACTAATGTTGCCAACGTAAAAACATAGAAACTGCTATCTAACATTTAATATTACAGCGTCATGGCCCCATGTTCAGTATTTGAATCAGTATTTTTTGTAATGGTATCACTCAATTGCCAGGGCTCCTACCAGGGAGCAACATGACAAATGTAAATTATCTCTCGTAGCGAGGTTGAGAACCGTCTGATATTTGGGGCTTATGAAAAAAAGAGGAGTGGAAATAGTAGGAAGAATGTTGCAAAAAAACCATTTAAAATGGAAAATGCATTGAGAAAAGCATTTAAAATGCAAAATGCAAAATGGTTTTTAGAAAAGCATTTAAAATGCAAAATGGAAAATACCCATTTTGCATTTTGCATTTCCATTTGAAATGGATTTATTTGAAATAAAGCACATCTCTGCTCTTTTTCATATAAATTCCACAATCTTAACTCTCTGGACCCATTGGTACTGATATCCCCAAGTTGTATGGCTAAATGAAGTGTAAGAAAAGATGTGAAAAATGAGCCCAAAATAAAAGAAATCAATGCATCATAAATATTATATTAAAGGTCTCCGTAAGGACGTCAACAACAGAAATCTTCTATACAAAAAATCTTTGCCGAAAATTTCATCATCTCAAAAAAGATAAGGAGGGAAGTATCTCACATATCTTTTCAATTTGGAGAGGGGGTTGTGTACCGCTGCCCCAGGAACCATATTTTTGATAACCAACACTTCTGCCATAGGTCACTCCGAATTGTTTGCTATGTTTGGTGATTTAGCAGGGGTGCCCGGGTTCATCAGGTGAAGTGTATTCAGGAGGCTCCTGCCCACGCCTACCAGCTGCGTTGCGTGCCGGATCGGGAGAACTGGTTTGAGGAGACCCTTTGACCTATCCAACTGATCTCTCTTTACCCATCGCCTTGTCATATCCATCGTAGCGGAAGGGAGAGATCATACGTTCGTCACTCTTGAACATACTGATTCCTAGATTCTTACCCATCCCTCATACCTTTTTCCTTCCCAGAACTACATTTCCTTCCTTTTCTTGAAAAATCCCCCCACACAGCATCCCCGAACATGACACAGGATCTGAGGGAAATTATTTTTCTGTTAATGTTAAAAAAAATTATCATAAACTAGAGCAAAGCAAACAGACAACCTATTTACACCTAAGTGTAATACTATCTTTGAATTTTTAGCCGTAAATTATTATTATATCAAACGCCAACCCAGTTTCTAACAAATTCAAGTAAAAGGTAACTATAAAATCCATCAAATCTTGGCTTAAGGAATTATCGGAAAAAATGCTTACTACTATTTTAAAAACATGGTTATAGAATTTTCTGAAAAAACCTTACCCAAACCATGAACTCAAACCATAGACGGAAAAAAATAGATACTGCTTTTTTATCATGACACTGTCAAAAATTTGACTGCATGAACATTTCTCAGTAAAATATTAGTAATTCAGAATCTATCAGAACACGTGTTCACACAGGTGCCCCTGCAAGACTATAAACTATTATTATTTTGTAGAGCACGTGTTCCGACTTCCTTATAACATATTCGTGCTTTACTGATAGTTTGTTATGTAATTTATCAAATCATTCGTTATAGGCCTCCAGTCCCATTTTGTACAGGAAAACGAATAATTTGACCAGATTTGTAATAAATTAATTATATTACAAATCAGTAAGTTTTCTCCTTGTAGAAATTGCTGAAAATCCAATATCTAAACAGAGGATCTCCTTGTGAGGAGGTATAAAAAAATTTCAACATATATTTTATATTTATGTTTTACAAAATATCTTCCTTTAGTTTCAAGATTATAACATCAAAATTAAATAATATAAAATGAAAAAAATTGTATGTGAAACGAACCACGAACTCGAACGAACGTATTTAGCTGAGCGTGAAGATATTACAAGATACTGAAGTCCCACGGGCTGTAATAGGCTAGGAATGTGGAAAAATATCCAGGTGACAGGATATGCCATTGCACAAATAATCTTCATTTTATCGTCAAGTGATTTATCGATAGGAAACTGCTATGTTCTCCTGATAGGGGAAATTTATTTGTACTCTTACAGAACTAAAAGTATACGGTTGTCTGATTGAGCGAGCAACAAAACGAACTGATTGTTAATTGAAGAATAGAAGTTTAATGATAACAAACTTGCTGCAAATGCACCACTTAAGCAAATCAGCAGGTGAAACTTCTGTCATTCCTGGACACGCTGACCCTCAGTTTCAAACCACTACTCATAGTCTTAAGGTCTTCTATTATTATTATAGGGCAATAGCAATAAAGTGCAACAGGTGTGGCATAAAAACGACTCAAAAAAAATCAGGTCACAATGGCTGAGTGGTTACAGGCGTTACCCCAGCAAAACAAATATCCTGGGTTAGATTCTCATTTGCCACCGTTACTTTTATATGTTCTGTGTCCCGTTATACTTGAATTATTAAATAATTAGAGGGCAAAACAGTGTATGGAATCATTTGTGACTATAATAATATATTTGGACATTTCTATTAGTGGACAATATTTTGTTATACGTAATTAATTGTTGATGCATACATATAAATTCTCTAGCGATAAAGTTCAACTACGAGATGATAAAATCAAAATACTATTAACTTGCCTACCAATGGACAATGGACAATATCAATGGGAAAGAATACGATAATTGGTTTAATTGTTAGCAGATGAATTCATGTAAATGCGGTAAAGATCGATGATTAATTTCATTTATTAATTTCATTTTGCACCCGTGTTCTAAAATTAATTATAAAAACACCCTAATATCATAGAACTTCCTTCTTCTTCTGGCGCTAGTAAAATAAAATTTTTAAAGTTAATGTTAGTTGTATGTTTCTACATTTGTAAATATATATGTCATTAAGATAGTAGTTATAGGCCTTAGTCGTAAGTCACTAGATATAAGTCTTATTGTAAGTCACTAGTTTTAAGTCAGTAGTTCTAGTATTAATTAGGTAATAGATATATTTGTACAGCGCCCTTGAGGTGATTTTTCACTAAAACGGCGCTATATAAATTAGCCAAATTTAATTATTATAATTAATATTGCTTAAAACTTGTTCACCAATGTCTAGATAAAAAAATAACAATCCAATTGATGTTAAGTGAGATGTTGATTTTCTTATTAAATGGTCCTTGTTAACCGGCGATTCTTGGCCCGTTTCAATTTTTGATCAATTTGTGATAAGATGACGTGCATAACCACACGACTGTTATGTTTGACAGCTGATGACAATTTGATTAAGCCCAACCCAAGCGCGCTCACGTTTTGTGAATGCATAAATTATCACGGTCTGTTGACTATCTGATATACCATCCTCCCTTGAGTCAAGAAGGTTAATCAAGTATTTTGGGGCTTCATCCCAAAGGTGGCTACCAAAATCAACTGTCTTACGTAATCGGATTAGCAGGTAGCTTCTGTTGAATAATATGCGAGACCTCTATAGAATGCCAACAGGCTTCTAAAAAACAGTTTTCCTCCATGTTAAAAAGATCCCCGTATTTTATTGAGCTAATCAGTGCTGAAAGAACCCTCAAGTTTCACTAGATATATGTGTAGGAGATTTTTACGTAGGTATTTCACTATCGTTTTGTAGATTAAGGGTTTAAAATCTGTCACGCTCTGCGATAGAACTAAATATATAAAAATTCAGCCTGAGAATGTTTGTAAAAACAAAACTCGAAAAGCAATTGACCGATTTTGATTCAAATTTCAAAGTTTGTTGTTATTAGTGCCAGCAATGTTTAGAGAGTGGTTTTATTGGTTCGAATTAAAGTCGATGTAATGTAGTTTTTTAACGGTTACACTGTGGTATATAGTAGTGAATGGTGTAAGAAGTTGGAGATGCCCGAGAAAAACATTACCAACAGCAATGCATTGTAGGGTCATCGAAAAAAAAACTGAATATTCGTGTCATCTGACACTTTAAACTCTCTAATGGTGACCTCTGGCGTCATGAAATTTATCATAGATTTTTTTCTTTATTTATTTATTTAGAATTTACGGCACAAGTGCCATTTTTATACAAAGTTTTTAATTTATTTTTTTAAATATACATAGTGCAGTATTAAATTTTGATGAGAAAAATTAAATAATTAAATTAAGTTAAAACATAACAAATAAAATAACAGTAAAGAAAGAAGCAATGACAATAGCCTGCTATGTAGTGATCTCATTAAAATAAGTTGCGTTAAAATGTGTTATTAGTGCAGCTTTATACTTTACAAGGGGAATATTAAAAGTATCTGCGAGTTTAGCATAGTTCCCAAGTGTGTGCAATCTATTTATAACTGAGTTATATCCTGAGACTGTGGTATAATTGTCACAATAAAACATACTAGAGGTCCTTCATCTAATGGTAGGTACATGAAATTGAATCAACATTAATATGTCAGGGCTATCCAAATGATAATTTATAATTTTGTATAAAAATATAACATATATACTAAGATAATATTATCTTGTTGACATAATATCTTTTTAACTGTCAAAAATTAGGACGAGATGTCTCATCGCTTGATTAAAAATGTTCAAGTGTTTATTAAGAAAAGTAAAAGATGAAGCGCTTTAAGTCACACGAGTTATAACAGTAATACACTGTTACATTAACTAATCTAAATATGAAGACGCCATTAGTTTCTGGAAGTGCGGAGTGTTTTAATGAATTTATTATCACCCCCTCTTCCGGCGCCTGTTAAATATGGCGACCATTAAGCAACCTGTTGTTCCCGCTGCGAAGAACGTTAAATTAATTAAACCAGCACCTTAGATTGCTACAGAGCCTTAAATTGTTTTTTTCCAGACTCAAAGTCACGAAATTTATACTGGGATCTGGTGTTTTTTTATTGATGTTTATGTTGTGGGAAAATTATATATGCTTTAAAAAAATGTGTAGCTGTCCATTAATTTGCTTCGCAATAAAACCAATTAAGTAGAGTTAATCTAACATCCACGCTGGCAATAAAGAAAAGTTTTATGTACTTTTGTAACTAGAACACTAATTTCTACCATTAAAACTTAAGTTAAATACAGAAGTTCAGATTAAAAGGTTCTCGGTAGGTGTCTGATACAAAAAAATCATAAATTATATACTGTTTTAACATTATCCTTGTTTTTAATTTTTTTTTTTATGAATTACTTTGCAATCTTTTGGAATGATGTTTGGAGGGTCTTTTTAAGGAAAGGATTTAGCAAATATGGGTGTTGAAAAGCCCCATGTTGTAGGAGGAAGGAAACACAGAGGCTGGCAAACAGTTTCACAGCCGAGCCGTTGAACTCAAGTCGAACGAGTCTTATAATCGGCCTACTACGTAAAAGTCATAAATGTTACAAATGTCAATCGTGTACAGATATTGGGCACGCGTTTGGTGCGTTTCCTGACTATTCACCAGTGCTGAAAGGGATCAATGACGCTAGTTCCTCTCGTTATATTGTTTCTGTTAATTCTTAGTTCATACGTCACCTACCACAATGTTGTTAACCAACCGCTTACTGTCAATGTCTTCAATTCCAAAACCTCTCCCGTAGGTCACTTCGCTACGTTAGGTGACTTAGCAGGAGTGTCCGGGTTCATGGGGAGAGGATTGTCTAGGTCTTGACGCAGATGTATCTACCCACCTATTGTGTGGAGGGCTGGGTTCGGAGAGACTTGGTGAGGGAGTTCTTTTTACCTCTCCAGCAGGACTCTCTCGACCTATCGCCTTGAACCTCAGTGGGAGGAAAGGAGAGATGAATCCAAATGTCCATAACTTCTGGACACACTGACCCCCAGATTCCTACCCACTCCTCATCCCCAGCATTAAAGATGACATAGGCCCTGATGGAAATTATTTTTAGTTAGCTATTGTAAAAAAAAAATGTAATTATAACCATAATATATTATTTTTTTATTAATAATATAAAGACCATAAATGAAAAATTAAATTACATATTTTAGTCGAAAGTTACATTAATTTAATTACATATCCAAGCCGAAAGTTACATTAATTTAATTACATATCCAAGCCGAAAGTTACATTAATTTAATTACATATCCTAGCCGAAAGTTACATTAATTTAATTACATATCCAAGCCGAAAGTTACATTAATTTAATTACATATCCAAGCCGAAAGTTACATTAATTTAATTACATATCCTAGCCGAAAGTTACATTAATTTAATTACATATCCAAGCCGAAAGTTACATTAGTTTAATTACATATCCAAGCCGAAAGTTACATTAATTTAATTACATATCCTAGCCGAAAGTTACATTAAAACAAAAGCTTCGTTCCTCTAGTTTATGAATATTTTTAATAGCTTTATTGGTCTGATTTCAGACGAATGTTTTACGTGAAACTGAACCAATAAATGGGAAACAATTTTCCCTTTTTTAAGTGACACCTCACAAGAGTGCCCTTGTCTGTCAAGTGTAAAGGCAGAGTAGCTATGGCGCCACTCAGTTATTGCCGCCATCGGTGTATCGGGGATCAATGCTGCTAGCTCCTTATGGCAGGCTCCATTAAAATACCTGTAAAATTTTAACTTAGTTAATAATTTTAACTAGCTTAATAAGATTTTTTTTACACTACTGCAGAAATAGTACAATTTATTTAATAATTATAAAGATTTTTCCAAGCTGCTCTGCGGATAAGTACAGTTGTATTAAGTAAGTGGGTCAGAGTTATGTAGTTATTTTTACACATAACAATAAAATTATATTTCCTTTACTTTTGAAGTCTCCGATATGGTTAGGAATTGTCACGATATTTTACTTAACTTATGTATTAAGTTACTAACGTTCAAGTCATTCATTCCCGGATTCTGAAAATAGAAAATATGAGAATGTTTTTCCTACTACCGTCAGAACAAGAGATATATTTTTTATTTGTGCAAATATGAGGGACTTAGCCAGAAGAGAAATTGAACCCACAACTTCAATATGTCATTTCTAATATGCCATTTAGTATTTTGAAACTTCATCCCTGATGGGGAAGTTCAAATGAAAATATCATAAAATCAGGTGAATTTCTGAAAGTCCCTGTAAGAACTAGCACTGACGAAATCTTCAACAAACATCATGTCACTTTAACAAGTTCATTCTAAAACAATACTCCCTTAAATTCATAAATACAAAACACAAGAACTAACAACTAACATATACATACATTAGAAACTCTAGATCTCAGGGTCAAAAACGTTTCCAACAAGCAACTGCAGGCACAAACTCTTGGTAAAAATTCTTGCTATACTATTGTCCTAAACTCTACAGCAAAATCCCACTCATATTCAAAACTTACAACAATACTTTAATATTTAAATCATAAATAAAAATCTGGACACAAAACATGGGGAGATCAGAAATAGACAATATACTGACACCAAATACAGACTGAAATCGAAACCACTCAACTGAACAACAAAAAAACACCTTATATTATATTTATAATTATTTCAGGAAAAAAGCACTGAAAATATCTATAAACACTATATATTATCCATACTTCTAAATTTGAATCATATGTAAATGCAATCCTCAGCACGGGAGATCCCAGTTATGATATCATTGTATCCATTTGTTATAAAACAAAGATAATGAAACATTTATTATTATTATTTCGTAATGATTGTAATGATTCCATTATGAACAGTGATTTACTTAAAAATAAAACAAAAAAACAAATGCATTTATTATCGGTTCAATGAATTTCTATTTCCAATAAAACATCAATCCTTCTAGATTAGGTCAATGATTCCAACAAATACCTCTAAGCACGTTTCTTCCCGTTAGCGGGTTAAGGGCGTGTTTGGTATAAAAATATCTCGTTCGTTCCGTGTTACAAAAATAGGAATTTCAGATCCTGGCCACAAACAGAATTGACCCATTTTCTGCAGAGATGACCCCTCGCCCCCTCCGACAGTCAACGTGCCCTTGGAAAACAGGGCTCAACAACATAAAATACAAAATATGAAAATAAGGTGTCAATTTCTGAAAAGAAAAACCTTTTTCATCAAATATAAATAAACTTTTTCATGTTTTCTGTATATTCATATTTTTCTATTGTTCTTTTCTATCTATCAGTTGTTGGATATCATAAATCTTCACCATAAATTGCAAACTGCAATTCAGAATAACTCGAAAAGCAAATGCAAAGGTTATTGAAGTAATGAAACGCATTCAGGAATATCTTAATCCGTACGTCTGAAACAAATCACTACTCGGATTTTCAGTTTATAAATCTTCTATTGTTGCCTTTCATTCTGTGAACAATTTATTAAACTTACAAATTATCATTTTTGGTAAGTTATGTCAGATAATTTAGTGATCTGGAAAAATTATTACATATTACTATGCAATTAAATAACTAATTGGCAGATTTCCTAAAAAACTATCAGTAAAACAAGAATGTGTTAATGAAAATGTTAATATTGTCGCATTTTGTCATAATATTTATCAGGAAAAGCGCAGCTACATGAACATGTGTTCCAATATATTTTAAATGGACAAATATTTTAATTATAAAATGGCATGCCATCACGTTTTTAGCAGGATTTCAATAAATCAGCCATACTAATTTTTCTCCGTGTATTGACATTTATACATAAACACACACTTCGATTACACACTGCCCTGGTGATGGGCACCGTAATGCTGTCTGAAATATTGACTAAAGTAGGAGATAATACCCCAAAAATAAATCACTTTAATACTTTTAGCCGTGAAAATCTTATTCTCTTATTTAGTAATTAATGAAAATTCAATATTATATTTATTAAGCATTCATTGAATATTATTTAATATTGTATGCGTCCAGGTTCATAGCATTTTGAAAATAAGTCTATCGATCCACGTACCTAAAGAACCAATCATCGGTGTCAATTTTTGACACCGATATTTATATATATCATGTCTCAGTATGTTTTGTCATACTGAGATATGATATTTTCATAAGCCTTCTAGAATATTGTATGTTTTAAGGCTATCGGTCATGCAATGAATAAGAGAAGTGAAATAGGAATATTAGAAAATACTTTTATTTTTAGGAATGATTGTTGAACATAGTTAAAGCTATTTTAAGATGCATTTGGGATCCTGGATTATCGCATCAACTAGATTAATTGAACCATTTTCTTCTTAAAATCTGGTCACATTGGTCATTTTTATCTTTCGCTAGTCAGTTTACGGCCCCATTGTTTCAATTGAACATCTTCTGGCACAACTAATCATCTTCTCTCAGAAATTATTTATGAATCATTCATTTCTCTATACGCCTGAATTTCTTAATAATTATTGATGCATTTTTTGCGAATAATCTATCAGGGTATCAAGCAAGGTCGATCATTAGACGTTTTATCGATAACTTATCATCGCTTTTGAGCATGAATGCATTTAGCCAACGAATAAAGAATAGTTCACAATGACTAATGATAATTCATTTATTTTACATGAACGTTCATGCGTTAGCGATAAGCAGTCGTGCTTGAGCATGATGACAAGTTATCGACATATCGACCATACTAGATACCCGCAATAAGTGTGACGTAAGAACTATGTAGATATAAAAGTGTAACTTGTTGGCATATTGAGTAAAACGCCAGAAATCTCTAGTAAAATAAAATCCATAATAGTGTATTTGTACTGCAGAAATACTAAGCCTTTGAGTATTTTTAAGGGAAGGTCTCCGTGGTCGAGGGGTAAGATTTTCGACTAGCAAGCCGAAGGTAGCGGGTTCAAATTCGGGCGTGCACAAATAATTTTAATTTGATTAATTAGCGTAATTTCAAAACTTATTCATTCAAAATAATATTATCATTACGATGATGGTCTGAAAAGTTTCCGACCTCAACGCAAAGATGGCGGTACTCGTCAATAAAATCTAGTGAATAGAGTTGTGCATCTTTTGACAGTTACTCACCAAAGTTTCGGTCATACTTCCGGAGTGGAATATACGTTCAGTATCGCCCTAGAGTAAGTCTACTACTAAAATTAGAAAAAAGAGTCGCACACTTTTTGGGGGAGATATATATTTTTTCTTTTTCATTTCATTTCTTTTAACCAATTTTCAACATGCACAAAATTTTTCCACATTATTAAAAACATAATATTTTGAACCCCAAGGTGGTGATTTTCCACCCCAGTTTTTTTGCGAATATCGTAGCCCCTTATTTCGATCCTCTTCTGCCAAGTGACATTTTCTGGGGTAATTTTATGCAAATACAAACAACCTTCAAAAATGAGAGATGCTTATCTCCTTCTCTTGCGTCTCTCAATTTATTTTCATGCGTTTTTTCTGACGCGAAGTGGAAAACGCCAATGAACAGGGTGGTTAAAAGCCTTCAATCACACCTTCCATTTGTTTCAATTGTTTTATCGTTTCAATTATGTTCGGAACATCCCAATTTAGTAAATCGGACGGTTTTTGGTAAAACGCTGGTACAATTATTATTTGGCACATTTCCGTATACCTATGTTAATTTAAAAGAAAAACATTTCAATTTGTATTCGAATAACTTTGAAGGTTATACCTATCAAGACAAACTTTTATAAAGAGTCAATAGGTGTCCCATTTAAATAAAAATTGGATATGTTTATCCGAGACACTAACTAGATTACAAACAAAGATGGCTGCCAAAAATATCACTGAAATTTGTTGCAAGATAATAGTGTTAATACTGAATATGAGATCGACAAAAATGACTTATAATAATTAGGTTCCGATGGCCGAGTGGTTAGAAGCGTTGTCCCGTTAAGACAGAAATCCTCGGTTCAAATCTCATTTCAGACCATTACCTTTTTATTTTGATGTGTCTTTTTTGTTTCATTGTTTTGTTTAGAGTTTAGATTTAATAGTAGGTATTATTTTATTTTTCTTATTTCATTTGATACTCTCAGTCAATTTTATATCCCCCTTTCATTAAATACAGCACAAGATTCTCAACTGCCCCCAACACTTAATGCCAGTGGGACAATGATATCACCAATAGGGGAATGTTCTGGTCCGGGCATGTGCGGGCGCAATCGGAGCAGTCCCCTCCTGGCGCTGACTTGCCAAGGCGCCAAGAAGTCAAGGAGCTAATGCGATGATAATACCTAATCAAGCTAACGCGATTATTATACAGAACCCATGTGGTTTATACTAGCGCCATGCGCCATTTTGCAAAGGTAGGACTTAGGGTATATTGAGCTGAAGCTGAAGGTAGTGGGAAGAGAAAAAAATGAGAAGAGGAAGGCGAGGAAGTACCTGGATATTCAGATCTGTTCGCCAAATACGGTAAAATCTATTTCAAGCCACGTTTCAATCTGAATGGTGGTCTTACACCAGGGTGATACTGAGAGTATCTTCTTCTCTAGAAAGTTCCGCAAATATACTGAATGAATAAAGGTACTTTTCTTTAGCATTTCCTGAGTTTTTCACCCTTCCCTTTGTTATAAATAAAATTGCTATAAAAAGCGTTAGAACGTTTAAAACAGAGTGATCTACATTTTTTGCATAAACTTCCAAATGGTGTCAAGTATTTAAACATTTTACAAATTTCGAAAATGAAATTCAAAGCAAGGAAAAACAGAACCAACAAGGACTAATAAACGGATTAAAACTTGCTACTCGAAGCCTTTCCCGAACGCAACACAAAAACAAACAATAAACCACGGTATTATAAATATTTACTTTTAATTTTGATATTTTTTATCGGTCCTTCTATAAAATACACTTCTTTCAAGTTATGCTTTAAAACATTAAGGTTAAACGCAAACTAAGTTTTAATCTACACGTTCACAGATGGCGTTAATTCAATAATTTTATTTAAATACACTTTTAGCAAGTAATGCTTTAAAATGTTAAGATGAATTATATGTTTGCGCCCATACATACGCAATATGAATAAATAGTTTTGTCCGTATAAAAACTCAAGTAAAGTTTACCTCTGTAAAAGCCCGATAGGGCGTTAATGAAAAATAAATACATAAAATAAATAAATAATTCTTTCAATGAAGAATACTGTTGTGTTCCCACAAACAGTTCTCCAACTCGTCGTGGAAGGAGATTATAAATAATTGGTTCTTTGTGATAAATCAGAGATTTATACTTCGCGTATTATAATGGTGACTCGATAGTCGACCTAACTAGAAGCTGGCTAAATGAGATCTGGGAACAATAAGTTTGTCTGGGAGCATTCTCACTAGCCCTGGCGACTACTGGCCACTAGCTGCCATCTTACGGACTTCCAAGCAAGCTCTTTGCACTGCTTTCTATGAGTGCATCTGTGAAGATCTTAACTAACTCACTTCTCAACACATAAAAATACAATATTGTACCGGTGATTCAATCTAATTATGTATTTGCATGCCTTTCTCGAAAGAATTGAGTTTGTATACTGACAAAACTATTTATTCATAATCATATTGCTTATGTATGGGCGAAAACAAATAATTTGTCTTAACGGATTGTTTACCATTTTTCTGATTAATTGAATACATATTTTGGAATTAACATAAAGCCTTTATATATGTATATATAATAATGAACAGTCAGGTACCTTCATCTGCCCATCTCAATTCCTTACCACTCCCTTCAGCCTCTCAAAATATCCCAATTGGAGTAGCAGTAGCCCCACTGACTTCAGACATTTTGCGAGCAGTTGAGACTATTGTGCGGTAGCCACGTAAAAAAAAACAGATTGAGATCACACGATCAAAAACTGAGCAATATTACTTCTCTTTGGATAAATCATCCTTTAAAGATTTCATTTTCTTAATCGTTATTCATAAAACAATATTCTAAGAATTGAATATTGGATTCAATGATATTGTAAAATGCTTTAATTTTAGATAATCTTTGAATCATAAAACAAAACCAAATGACTGAAGAGTATTTAATTAAGCTCCGTTTCGTATTCCTGAAATTATACAGTTTTCACGGAATTTTAAATAAAGCAGAAAATTTTTCCGGAAGGTTTCTGAGGTTTTGGGGGTTAATTACAGCAGATTAATAAATAATTTGATGAAAAACTTCAAGGAAAATTTGTAAACTTTATATCAGTGAACTTTTATCTTGTCAGCCTACATTGATTATGTCAGCCTGTTTTGTGTTTGTTTGAAATTTACCAGAATTTAATGTTTTAAGAATTTAACTAAATTTAATTGGAGTCGCAATAATGAGTGCGAATCAGTTTGTGATTTATTGTGGATAGACCGATGGCGTAACTGTAGTTAACAGTTAGACTTTGAAAAGGATTCTGACTTGCCCTTAGTCTTTTCGATCGATATTAAGGCCTCGAAAGACAATGCTGTTTATCACTGAACAAGCTTCCTCAATAAACTCGAATTAAACACACTTAAGAAACATGTTCACTGCCGGTTTTCTTAATAGACTGGTAAAGAATAAATAAATTGATGCGATGTCATTGAATGTAGGTACTCCATACTGCCATACAGGGACAGGGTGAAGGAATCAGGAACATATGTTAAAGGGAGAGGCATATAGTTGCGTCAACATTAATCTTGCATTTAATTTGAATGCTTATTAATCTGAGAACTTGTTTTAAATTATCAACCTGTCTTATTATAGTAATCAATTTAGCTAGCCGTGAAAAGCCACTGGATATAAATTAACTTACATATTTCCACTTTAAAAAATGGTCAGCCAAAGTGAGTCCCGTAAAATATATGATAAGTAGGTAGATGGCTTGTCTGAATTTGTAACAATTATGTAAACAAACTGTACTCGCAAAGAAAACTGTGTTGTTCAATTGGAGAGATAAAATTAATTTATTCCATTCGACTTTTAAAAAAATTTAAAAGAATGAGATATTTCAACTACTCAATTTGAACTTCTCTTAACCGGATAAGTAACATATGGCAACAGTATGCGTATAAAATAAATCAAGCTATATCAAGAGTCTGAATCACGGAAGAAGATGGATGACACAATGTGTGAATGTAAGCGACGCAAGGAACATGTGCCATGATAGCATTGTGTGACGGTCAATCCTATTTACCTACTTCTACGGAGAAGTGATGCGACGATTACTTTTAAAATAAAATCTATTATATGCATTTACAACATATGCTCAATTTATCGAAATTATCTGAAAGACGAAAATGTTTGATTTTCTTTTATTGTATGAAATTCTAAATATTATAAAATTCTAGATTGGACTGCCCTGATGCTATTAATTGTCATTAACTTAATCATTAACTATTTATTGTCATTACATGTACCTCCAAAGCATACTCTTAGGAACATGTTGTTTCACAACAATAACTTTTTGTTGATTTCTGTCATGTTTTCTTTTTAAATTTGGATACATTTAGAACCAAATCAATTATTCACTTTTTAGTAAATGTCAATAACGACGTAACATAAATCTATGCATATGCTTAAGTATTCAACATATTTTAATAATAATAATAATAATAACAATTACGGGTTTATTCCGGAATGTGGGGAGGTTTGTGCAATCCCACACATCGCTTAAAATATATACAATAATAAGAACATCACCAAGAAAAGACGTTAAGCATTAGATTGCCAAACAACATTCTCCATTGCGCTGCGATGCTTGAGTCTGGACTCTGTCGGGATTCCACGATAAGGACATTTTCGGGGTTGTTTGTCCTCTCCCTTAAACCTTAGTTTTTATTAGAGCGGTTTGAGGGGGTTTCTATTATGGGGGCCAACAGATGTTGGCCCCCAGTTTTGTGCTGTTTTCTTGCGTTTTATATCATATTAATATAAAAAAAATAAAAAAATAAAAATCTTTCTCCAGCGCTCCTCAATGCTCGATCCTGGAGTCATACGGGATTCAATAATGAGGACATTTCTGGAGTTGTTGATCCTTTCCCTCAGTCTTGCCCCACTGGTTCTTATTAGAGCTGCAAATCCGGGAACTCGCCCTTCCGTGAACATTGAAGAGGCACTACAGTGCCTGACAAGTCCGAACTTCATACGGTATGCATTGTTGTATTGCACTCGAAGCCTTTCCACGGTTCTCTTTTTGAAGTTGGCCCACAGCTCGCAAGTATACAATGTAGTACAAAAAGCTGAAAAGAGCGTTCATTTCACCTGCGGACTGCAGAGTCGAAATCTTCTACTAAGCATATTATCTTTTATGCGCAGTCCTCGCCTCTGCCTGTCGATGTCATCATCATCCGTAAAATGATTGGTGATGATGTGCCCTACATATTTTGTAGCTTCCACTATTGTGATAATATTAATGGAGAATATTGTTTGGTCCTTCTCCGTGTTTAATGACCAACAGTGCTGTTTTCTCGCGTTTTATATCATATTTGTTTCGATTGCGAATTCGTCGCAAATCTTAAGGAGAATTCGTATTCCCCTTACTGACGGTGCCATAAACACCATATCATCTGCGTAACTCACGTTGTTGATGCATTGTCCTCCGATATGGCAGCCTACCCCAGCATTATTTAACCTATGAGTATTAAGTTTCAGTTAACTTGCTATGAATTTACTAAGTATATTTTATTTAAAAATTATAATATTGTTGTTATTTTTCATTTACTGTTCATAAAAATTATTATTATTAAAAATTTATTAAAATTATAATATTGTTGTTATTTTTAGCTTACTGTTGTCTTTAATTTAATTTATGATATTATTGTAATGCCCAATGGGGCGTTAATAAAAAATTAAATAAATAAATACAAATATCTAATTGGCTGATTTTTTTATTGTTTTTTTAATAGTTTTTTATTAATATTTTTTAAGATGGCACATAATATCTTTTTTCATGTGCATGCCCTCATTATTTATTATTTACATAAAAGATTAATAAAAAACAGTACTTCAATATTAAAAATTATTTTATTCAAACTATTTGAAAATTTTTTAAAACGTTTCAACCGAAAATCATAATTGGCGGTAAGTAACAGATTTTATTTTTCTATATAATGTATTAGTTACTTCCTTAGACATTCTAATTTTAGTCATACATTTACCGGAATTAAATAAAATATACCCCGTGGAAAGAACAATTTTCCAGGTCTGATAAGGCAAATTCGACCATAGGTCCTTCCAAGACGCTGGGACCTGGCGCCAAATATTTTAATACACGCTTTCTTCACTTACGTCTTTAAGATTCCGAGTTCATTTTTTAATATTGTTTCCTCTTACGAATGCATCCCTCATTGTGAACCCCTTTCTAAGGACCATTATTATTTATTGTCTGCATATAACAATAAACCATTTATTACACCGTTCATAAAATTAATTTTATGAGCAAGTCGTAAAGTTCCTTGTTTCCTAATGTTCTGAAGATATAACATATACAAGTACTTATTAATAATTTACTAAATATGGATACGCTTTCTCCGCGAGGTATAATAAACATTTTGCTAGATTTTATGACAGTTTTCATATCCAATAAGATATTCAGCTTAGAAAGGAAAATTTTCTGCCAATAGTTAAATGCAGTGATTTAAATAAATCTAGATATTACTCTTATGACAATTTTTATTTCTATTTTCAAAAAAGAAAATTCGTGATTTAATTCTATTTTATTATTATTTTATAACCCATGATATTATGTAAATAGGTAATATGAAAAAAACCTTTCCCAGGTCACTGGCCTTCAAAAGCAAATTTGGCAATAACATTAATTATTAATATGAAAACGTCAACAAACGAAAATGATCATATTTTAAAGCTTATTACTACAATAAACATTTAGTAGCTTAAGTTTTCTTATTATATTCCAAATTAAAAAATTGAGAAAAAGAAAATTGCCACACAAATCCACTCAAGTACTAGTTATACTTAAGGCGATGCACTACGTCGTGTAATATTTTGAATCGAGCCGCTATCAATAACACACCTTACGTAGATCTCGATAAGGCTTAAATTCCCGCTTAATTCCCGCCTTTTATTTTATTTTGTGGATTTCAGGCATAAATATTTCAATGTTTTTCGATCATTTTATAAATAACTTAATTTGCCACAGTATACAATAAAATCATAACCGAAAATGGGTTTGCAAGTAGGAGATTTTGAACTTTAAAGCAGTTTTCATAGGCCTTATACATTATTTTTTTCTGGGCTTATAAAAAAACTTATCTAAAAAGTACTCGATTATTTCAAAGGCCAAGATGTATTCTACTCGCAGTATTTAATTAAAGTATCTGAAACATTTCTAAGCGACCAAATTTTCAAACCAAAAACACATGATTTTGCATTACTACGTAGTGCATCGCCTTAATACTATTGGTTCATTTATTGTAATTGATTTCAATTCATGTTCCTAATATAGTCACGCGAACTAAAAACATCTTCCGCTGCAACAGCAACGTCTGACGTGGAAATTTTAGTATAATTTACGTTTAATCGAAGGACCGTGGATTGAGAATGTTTGAATGTGTATGAATAAGGAAATTACAGCAATATTATCTTCAAGTACAGCGGTTTTGTGTATAAGTGTAAACGAGAGATGAATTGTGTAAATAGGTTACTAAACTTCAGAAGTTACAGATATTTTTAACACCTAAACAACACAAAACAATAATTTTTTAACGCAAAAATATTTCACCAATTTTTTAAAACAGTGAATAGTTAACATTGAGTTTTCTATAGCCATATCGTTAATTTTAATCATATCCTGTACAAAGTAAAATCTATATTGCTTTGTAATCATTTTATATAGAAATAGTTTATTTTGTATATTTGAAGATACTTGTACCGTTATTAATTAAAATGTCAAATGCCAATCTTATATATTACATTTCAATGAGAAAAATACCAAAACGCCAGCCAAGATTACGTCAATAATTCACAAAGCATTACAATAATAATACCGTGCGTTATATGAAAATATGTAATATTTCGTTCATATATGCGTTAAAGCTTTTCGTACTTTTTTGGCATTATAAAGAATATTTTATGTATGAACCGAGAGGTATTTCAAAGATGTTTCAGAAAAAAACAATAAAGCACATATTTTAACACTATCCGAATATTCTCCTGAATTATTCATGTAATGTTATTTCTTTTATTGATCGTATAGAAATCATGGCTTTGAGTTTAGTGTAAAAAACTATCCCCATTTTCCAGTCCAGTGAAAAACATGTTTTCGGGTGAACAACGAAAAATAATGTGAATATATTAAGCTATGGTCGTGATTACATTTATTTTTAATGAAACCAAATTAGATATATCCATAGTGTTGTTTTAATTTCCGTTTTCCCCTTGTTGTAATCCTACACTCTTTCCTAACGTTTGTCATTATAATAAAATCATTGATTCGGATAATTGAAAGTTTTAAAATTCGTGAAAAAACTGTAAGTAACAATGGAGGATGAAACTTAACACTATGTATGTACTGTTTCGTATGTGAAACTCATAATTTTCATATCAAGATATCAATGTATAATTGTACCTATTAACTCCCGTCATACCGTCATACAATGAGTTTTGCAACTCATCGGTATTGCTCTAGCAAGAAATAAAAATAAATTATAGATAAATATATCGTATTAAATCTTGGCGCATATCCTTTTTCGAGAAAACCGCAACCCCAGCTGCTTCCCATTGTTCGGAGCCAGTGGAACTATGGCTACCCATTTACCTAGAAATGGAAAAATTACAAAAGAGTTCTGTATATTACATAGGTATATCAGAGAATATACGAACTATCCATTTCTATTTCCATCCTTGTTCTTAACAGGAATGCTCGATTTCAACACATTAGAAGCACGCAAACATTTTTTAAACTAATCTCTGAAACTATACTTAATCCAATTATACTGGAAGAGGTTAACTTATATATGCCTAACATGTATACTCGTGGGAGATCGACTCGAGGACTTCTGCCTTTCAGAACGCGCTAATCATCTGCTTAACGATTCTGCATTGACTATCGTTATTTTCAACATCACTTGCAGACAGTTCAGAAACTATCTTTTGACGTATGTTACAAAAGAGTAACACTGCCCCCCATGACTTTTTAAACTAACATGTACCTTAAATTTCTGATTTTCTCCGTAATATGTCGGTGTATAGCCGCTGTATGGAGAACATGAATAAATAAATTAATTTTGTCTGCATAGAATAAGGAAGAACACGAGAATGCGATGTCTTAAATTTCCAATACAAAACTGTGTTTCTTTATCTTTATGAATATCAAATGGGATGGCGGTATAGGATATCAGGTAAGTATGATAGCGACAGATCGCGTGTTGAATAGGCTAGAACCAAAAGGTTTTGGAGGATTGTTATCATCGCCAGTTTAAATGGGTTGTTGGCTAAATGATTCTGCGGTTCTCCAATCCGCAGAATCCAAGGTTGCGTGATTATTCTCAGTTGGAAATAATGAGAATTTGGATAATTCCAATTTAGTTATTTTTATTTTAACAAAACTCACTTATAATAATTTTATGAAAAAATATATCGCGTTCGCTAGAGGAGGTTTAGGGCTAACCCAACGGCTAGACTGCTGGAGACAAAATAATATTATTTGCCGCGCGAGGTACCGCGCGCAGGTTTACAATGATACCATCCTCACAAGAATGTAGGTAAAAATAATGTTGTATCGAACGTGAAAACAAAATTTACTGCTTTGACTCAATTGCGACCAATTCTTCCTGGCTACCAACTGAATTAGCCATTGATGCTGAACACCTAGAGGCTGGCCAATTCTTCCTGGCTACTGACTAAATTAGCCATTGATGCTGACAACCTAGAAGCTGGCCGATTCCTGCTGGCTACCAATTGAACTGGCTACTGCTGCAGCAGTCGCCCACGCCATTTACTGTATCGTATGGCGCGGTGATGCACAATGTGCCCCAATCTGAAATTATCGCTGAAAGGATTCCGGTTGTATCAGTTTTCTATCTGTGTTTTAAATCCCAGTTGTATTGAAATACATATAACTATTTCTTGTGAATTGGGCTGGCTGTAAAAAATAGGAAGTACCTATAAGCTACACCCCTTTGTACGTTCTGTATACCAATACAATACTTGTAATTAAAATGTGAATTTTGATTCGAATGGTCTTTCTTTTATGATGGTTTGGATAGAACACCTCACGGTGTTTTACTTAAATCATTACCCAGGTTGAGGACTGATGTGTGCCGGTGCTTATTATTTACAGTATTTTCTTGTGCAGGCAAACACGTCCCGTACAAATGTTGTAGTTATTTTCGGGAGATGTAAACTCCCTACAATTAACCCTACAAAGTTTGTAGCAACATTGGTTTAATTCCATTTAATTCACCAAGGAGGGCATTTCTAATGTTTCTGAAGATGAGTAGAAAGGAAGTTGTAATGTACCTGGCTATTCAGATTTGGTCAATAAACACTGCTATCGCAATAATAATAAACATAATCGTGTTTTTGTTCCGGAATGTGGGGAGTAGGGAGAATTGTATGGAATTGTGCAATTCCATAAAATTTGGGAGGCCGATTTTGATATCGCCACCCCGACAACCATTTATAAGATAACCAAAACCTCTGCCGTAGGTCACCCCAAATGGTTAATTACGTTTGGTGACTTGCTAGACGGGGAGAGGCCAGTTGGGGAGACCCTTTAAACTCTCCAACTGGTCTCTCTCGACCCATTGCCTTGCGCCGCAGCGGGAGGAATAGATTCATATGTCCGTCACTCCTGTATACACTGATCCCAAGATTCCTCCTCACCCCTCATACCTTTTTCCTTGCCAGAACTTCCTCTCCTTCCTTTCCTTAAAACACCCTCAACGCAGCATCCCCAAAGATGACATAGGGCGTGACGGAAATTATTTTCCTCGGGGTTTCCTGTGCGTGGTTAATGTAAAAAAATAATTATATAAATCGTATACTATACAATAATAGTACAGTAATATACAATAATATTATCAAATAAAGCGTAGAACAAAACAAACAAAAAGCCTACCACTTTCTCCAATACGGTAGGTTGCTTGAATCTGGACACTGATGGGATTCCATGAAGAAATTTTTAGAGTTGTTTGTCCTCTCCCTTAATCCTGCTACCCGGGCTCTTGTGAGGGCTGCAAAACCTGGTACCGCCCTCCCGTGAGCATGTAGAAACCACGGCAGTATCTGATTAAAGCAACGTTTGAATCTTGGTGCTAGCTGACAAAGGCGATACTTAGAGTATATAACACTCTCTTCTAGTATTGGGTAGATCATAGACAAGAAAATAAATTCATTTATTGCCTATTGTGTATATTTCTTTTTCTTTTCTCTCTCGCCAAAATTGCCATACATCCATTTGCAACAATAGGATATATCTTCTATTAGCATGTTTTTTGCGTGGCTTTGGCGAGGGATTTCTTTTGTATGGGATTTTACGTATAAATTACTTGAGATTTATGTTTTTTATCCACAAATAAGCGCCTGACCCACTTCGGTCTGGACTAATAAAATAAATTACCTAAGATTGTGTCTTAGCTTCAGATTAAAAAACAATAGAAGAATTTCACAACGATTCAATTTTAGAAAAAAATTGTTTGTACATTTGTCTTTCATTACGAAATATGATTATGACAGGTTATGTATATGTATTGCTGTACCATTTGTTACCTCGAATAGTTTGTATCTTTATATTTCTGATATATTTTTAGTGATAAATAAATAATAATAATAATTATATACACATATTTAAAATGTTCTGAAAAATTACAATTCTCAGTAGGTACCAATAACGCATGAAAACAAAATAAAAAATGAAAACGTACAAAGTGCAATGTTGAGTTAAAAAAATAAACTGACAAAAATAATTCTTCATTCTTTCAAAATGATCTTTTTTACATTAACTCCACACAGGAGGCCCTGACGAAAACAATTTCCCTGAGAGCTTATGTCATCTTTTGGGACGCTGTGTGGAAAGTCTTTTTTAAGGAACCAGAGGAAGTTCTGGAAAGTAAAAGGTATGAGGGAGTGTAAGAAATCTATGGATTACTGTGTCCAGGGGTGACGGACATATTTTTTTTTTTTTTTTATTTTTTTTTTTTATTGAAACATATAAACAAGGTTACAATTTTTTAATAATATAAACACCAATATTTCAATCACTCTCCTAATAAAGCAGCTGCTTGTGTTTAGGAGAGGACAACAAAAATATTTTAACATTTGTTTAAATTAAACAAAAATTATTAGTAATAAAACAAAAAATAACAATAAAAGTAATAAAAATATAGGTTAGTTAATAAATGATTCAAAGAATTTAAAAGGCAAAAACATATTTCTAAACAATAAGTAAAGTTATGAGGTGGTACAAGAGTATTTTAATTTAATTTTTTTTTTATATTTTTCGAAGTTTTCTTCCGATCGTATATCAAGGGGTAATTTATTAAATAATTTTACACCCTTGAATATATAGTGATGCTGTGCTGTTGTGGTTCGTGCTAGTGGCACGGTTAGTCCTCCAACAGATATTAGTCTTTTACTAATATTCAATTGTGGTATATTATTTTTACTAAAGATCTCTTTATGTATTTGTAGGAGTGCAATTTTGTCATAAATTTTTGTAAGTGGGGGAACCGGGAAATCTTGAAAAACATTTATAGTTGGGTAGTAATATGGCTTTTTTAAGATGATTTTTATTAGTATTTTTTGAATAGTTTCCAGTGGGAGTAGGGATGATTTATATGCACCCCCCCAAGCCACGATTCCATATTGTAGGACAGAGTGCGCCAGTGCATAATAAATATCTCTTAGTATTTTTAATGATACAGTATTTCTTAGTCTAAAAAATATATAGATCAGTTTTCTCATTCTGTCTACTGTGGAATTTATTTGACTTTTCCATTTGATGTTATTATCAATAATTATTCCAAGATATTTTATTTCTTCTTTACTACTAATGTTTATACAGTTTAAGTTACAGGGTGCGATTCTAAGGAGGCAATTTTTTTCGTGAATTTTTATGTTTAGATTTACATTTGAGATATTCCCTGTTAGACTATAAGGTATAAAATGGGTTTTTTCGATATTTAGTGTCAATAAGTTTTCGTCAAACCATAGTTTAACGATATTTATGGCATTACTAGCTGATACTTCGACCTCATTCCAAGAATTTCCTTCAATAGTTATCACTGTATCATCTGCGTAAGATATAATGTTTCCAATGATTGGGAGTTCAAAAAGTTCATTTACATATAGTATAAATAGTAAAGGTCCCAAAACAGTTCCTTGTGGAATTCCAAAATCTATATTTTCTATTTCACTTAATTCGTTGTTTACTTTAACCTGTTGAGTTCTTTGATAGAGATAACTTTTTAACAATGTTTTAGCTTTGCCAGTAATTCCTATATTATTTAGTTTATTAATTAATTTTGAATGTGAGACACTATCAAAAGCTTTACGGAGGTCAATGAATATACTTAAGCACTTTTTGCCTCTATCTAATGTTTTGTAAATAAGCTTAGTTAATTCTGCAATTGCGTCTTGTGTGCTAAGTTTATCTCTGAAACCGTATTGACTAGGGTTAATACATTTTTGGTTATCTGTATAATCAGTAATTTGTTTTTTTATTACTTTTTCGTGTATTTTTGCAATGTTGGATAATAAGGATATTGGGCGGTAATTGTTTACTTCTTTTGAATCTCCGGATTTATATACTGGGATTATAATGGCTTTTTTGTAGTTAGACGGGAATATTCCGTATTTAGTACTTACATTAATTATATGCGTAATCGGTTTGGTTAGAAAATTGCAGTATTTTTTCAAGATTTCTGTAGTTATACCGTCGTATCCTGGCGCACTACCATTTTTAAGTGATTGTATTATGTTTTCGATATTTTTTTCTGTAGTCGGTTTAAAAATTGAAAGATTGCTATTTGTTATTTTATCTTCATGTATGTCATCAGGTTGATAATTTTGGTCAATTTTATATGCAAGTTTTTGACCGACGGTAGCGAAAAATTTGTTGAAAATATTTGCGCACATTTTTGGTTCACGGATAGCATTTATTTTAGTTCCATTATTGTTTATAACATTTATTGTAGACTTATTTTTATTATTTTTATTCATTATTTCATTCATAGTGTTCCATGTTTTTTTAGGGTTTTCCTTTGTGAGGATTATTTTCTCCCTGTAATATTTTTCTTTTGTGTCTTTGATAATTTTAATGAGTTTGTTCCGGAATATTTTGTAATGGTTTTTTACTTGGCTATTGGTAGAGTTTTTTTTTGTATCTATGAAAAGTTTTTCTTTTTTCCGGATAGATATGAGTAATCCTTGCGTAATCCATGGTTTGATTTTCCTTAATTTAGAACTAGGTTGATTATTTATAAAGGTTGTACAGTCTGCGATATGAGCATTTAAAGTTTCTTCAAAGAAGTTTGCGCACATGTCTGGGTTTTGGCAATTTAGTATTGAGGACCAAGATTCGTTACTTAATTTATTATTTAATTTTACATTGTTCAATTTGGAAATTATGTTAATATTTTTTCTAGAGTCATTTAATCCTAAGTTTTTATTTAAATCATAAATAAAAATATTTGTATGGTGATCTGTTATATCATTTTTCCATATAATAGATTTAATTTTTTCTGTGTGTTTAATATTGCTCCATATGTGGTCCAGGCATGATGGCGATTGGTTTGCAAATTCTCTTGTGTAATTATTTACACATGATATAAAGTTCATTTCACTCATAGCATTTATATAATCTATTTTATTTTTACAGTGGTTATTTGGACCAATATTAATATTTAAATCACCCATTACGATACAATTTAGATGGTTTTTGTTACATAGTATTTTTTTTAATTCTTCTATAAATAAAGATACATCAGAGCTGTGAGTTCGATATATTGCGATTATATTGAATGGCATATTATTTAAAACAAAATTTAATGACAAACAGTTTGCTTTGCATATGTGTATTTCGGTAATATTGATATCAGTAAATTTTTCTTTAGCGTATACTACAATTCCACTATTTTTATTAATCTGATAATTTGTATTGTAATTTTTGTAGTTTGGGATGATTGGTATATTTATGTTTGCATGTATGTGCGCCTCGGATAGTATTATGAAATCTGGCTGTGAACATAATGTATTTAGGGATACCAGAAGTTCATCCATGTTTTTATTTATACTTCTAATGTTTAGGTGCAAGATTGTTAGTCTATTTATTATATTGTCATATATCCTATTGCATTCACTGGCTGCTTCACATACGTATTCTTCTATATTTAGATTTTTATCAATTTCGCTTAAGTTAAAATTTTCCATTGCATTTATTTAGGTGTGATAGAATATGTATATATAATTCTACGAGGAAATGAATAAGTAATAATGCTCATAATTAATGTAACACTATTCTTGCTCGATTTCAGTTCATATCTAAAATTGTAGGTTTTGATTTTTTCTATAAGATTTATTTTATGTTTAGATAATACTCGGAGACATAGTGAGTGTTTGTTTAATTGACAGCAAAAATTAATTTGATTCGTTCTTCTTTTTATAATAATTACAATAAAACATAGCTTGTGTAAGAATATATCAATAGTACAAGTGAACATATAGTGTAGAGATTTATTGCATACAGAATATTGGCAGCATGATATATGGGTTAGTAATGTATATAATAATAATTTTGACAAATTAATATATCTATAATTAGACTTTAGTATTCTATAATTTACTAGCCTTCGATAAACGTAGTTGTGGATTGTTGTTGTATTATCTATTTTCTGGTAGGAATATACAAATGTAGAACGTAGATGTAATGTATTGTAAAAATAAACATAAAAGTGTAGTATGTAGAGATGTGTTATCATGAAGAAAATATTTAGGTTTTTTATCTTCAATATAGAGAATGATTTAAATTTTTTGGTTTTAAATACATATATCCTGACTTTAAAGTATGTAGAATGATGAAAGATTTGTCGGTTTTTTAATGTATAGACTATAGAATTATTATTTTTTATATCTTGTGGATTTTCAAAAATACATGCGTATTTGTAAGACATTGAGAATAGACATGAGATATTTTTATAGACATCTTTAAAATTTATAACAATATTCCAATTTTTGTTGCGTAAGAGCAAGTATTTTTTTGTAATATTGACAGTTAGTTTGATTATGGACATTTTTTTTTTAATTGTTAGTATCATTTTTGAATATTTCTTAGGATTTTCAGTTTTAATAGTAAGTATACATGTTTTATATACTGGAGATTGATAAGAAACATCATGTTTTTTTAAAGCATATGTCATAGTATTATTAATTTTGTTAGTTTTTAAATGTTTGAATGTGCAGGTACATGCATAATATATTGACAATAAACATGAGTTACTATGAAAAATATACCTTGAATCCAAATTAGTATTCAATTTTCTGTTGTGCGAATGCCAGCATTTTTTTATAATATAAACAGTTGGTTTTATCATTCGCATTATGATTGGTAGGAAATGACAGTTGAAATCTGTCATTTTGAAAAGTGCAGTTTACACACCTCGGTTGATTTGATGAAGCTTGACATTCTTTGAACAAGTGAGCAGCTCCACAGTGCGAGCAGGAAGGCAAATTGTTTTTCTCTTTCTGGTTGCAGTTTCTTGATGTATGTCCGTAGCGTAGACAGAAGTAGCATTGTATTACTGGGCAGGCGTCGCCAACCGTAACTCGCTGGTAGCCAATGTTTATTTTTTCTTTATTTAATAGAATCTTCCTGGTTGTGCTATCTACTTCTACTATGTAGTTAGCGGTGTCATTGTATTTGTTTTTAATTATTGCTTTTATGTTAAAAATAGAATTTTTTTCTGTTTTTTGCGTTACAATTTTGATATCCTCATTTTTGTCCAAGATATCGTCAGTAAAATCTTCTTTGATGAAGTCGTTGAAAATTCCCTTGAATATCATTGTTGGTTTTTTCTTTGTTAATTCTTTGCAGTCGATATCATGTAGATCTTTAGAAATTAAAGTATGTAGTTTTTTAGCATCTTCTTTATTAAAACAATCGATTACAATTCGATTTTGGGAGATTTTTTTAATGCCTTCAATGCATATTCCTAATTGGCTGGTTTTAAAGTGCCTTTGAATTTTATTTTGTATTTCTGTTGATGTATCTTTATTTTTTGGAGTAATTAAGATACTGTACTTGTTTTTTATATTTTTTTGTTTTTTTATATCAGTATTTGTAGGCTGATTATTCTCCAGAAAGCCCATTTTGGTAGCAACAAGGCTTATATTCCCTAGCAGTTCTGTGAGTTTTGGTGACAATTTCCCCATTTGTTCTTTTGTAAACTTATTGCTTGGGTCCATTATAGTATTTTGTAAGGAATTTATAATTTGGTTTGCCGCAGAGATGAAAGAAAAGGTGTCACTGGTGTCCATGGTACTGCTTCGAAATGTAGAGCGGTAAAAGGTTTAGCGGCCCTGCGTGGACGATGTTGGTCGGCGGTCGAAACGTAGTAGTCACGTACACACACACACACAAACTGAGTTCAACACTGGCCAGTAGAGCGAGCACAGAGTTCGGACCGAGTGATCGCTGTTTATCAATTGTTTTGAGAGCAAACTTTTTTTTTTTTAAATTCGGATTTAGGTTATTACAGATGTACTAGTACAGCTTGACACTTCTTTACTACACTGCTACTGCAATTCCGTATATATTAGTGCACTATTTTTTGTCAAATACGTTTAGAATATTTACTAGTTTAATTTTAAACAGGAACGAAATTCACAGCGTGTTTCTGTACAGCGGTATTATTGTTATCTGTTATGAATATATTCCTCCCACTGCGGTGCAAGGCGATGGGTCTAGAGACCAGTTGAAGAGTTCAAAAGGTCTCCCCAAATCAGCCATTCCCGCAGCATGCTACGCAACTGCTAGGCAGGCGCATCCTGAACACACCTCACCCGAAGAACCTGGGCACCCCTGCCAAATCTCCAAACATAGATACCTAAGGCAGAGGTGTTGGTTATCCAAAAATTGTTCCCAGGGCATCGGTCCGGACAGAATTTTAACAATTCGCCCATAATGAACAATCGGCATCACTTCAGTATCAAGATTGAGTCAATTTTAGCCCTATGTGCAAAACTGAACCCCAAAAAGCTTAAAAATGATAAATTATTATTATTTAAAACCTTAAAAATTGAAATAAATTAATTTCACCATCGCTATCAACTCCGAATGTGTGTTAATACAATTTATTTTGTCGTCCCGCCATCTTTGTTTCGATTTTTGTGGTGTCATAATTTTGCTGACACCTCTGTAGTTACATAATCAAAAACCTTCTCGGGCTCGCACAAGAGTAGGTAGGGAATTTTACTAAGTAGTCAAGAATTAAGATTTTTCCGGTTCGTTAAAATACATATCGTACTGGAAAATTAAGACTTCACTTGAAAAATAATAAATTTTAAAATATCTGAGAATCCGCTGTTTTTCAGACCCATGCTAAATTATTTGTTCGTGCAAAACGAATGTCATTTTTATTTGTGAGAGAAAAATATTATTTTATTTTGCCTTTGACGTGAATTCAACAAGATTGGATTGTGGATCGGAAAGGACTTACCGTAGTTATTATTACGTTATTTCTTTTCTGTGTTTTATATTTAACATAATTTATTTGTATAACTGGAATAAATTACAATCATCAAAGCAGTATTGATCACGTATAATCCGTTGTATTTACGCATTTTCAATCCACCTGAAGGTCTAGCATAGACGATCGATAATATGTTATGTCATCTATGGTCAGTTAGCGATATTTACGAGCACGGCTAGAATATGATTCCTACAGTCGCTAGACAAAAGTCGCTGCTGCAAGGTGTCGGATAAACTGTCAATATGCATAACTTTTTGGATAATGTCGTTCGTTAAGCAAAATAACTGGTTTAAACCAGGTCATCTACAAATAAAACACTGAAAATTCCGATAACACACACCACACACGGACAAAGACACTTTCAATACTACGCAATCAAATTTTTTAACAGTTACATGCCCATTACTTTGAAACAATTAATGACTTCAAATACATCTACAAACTTTCTCAAAAAACATATCGTAGCCTGGATAAAAAATCAAGATATTCACTTTATTCAAAAGATTATAATTCCAAACCAAACATAACCAAAATATAATAAGTAAAATTAAATATTAAACACGTTCTTCGAGAATTATCCAAAAATACATACACTCACACATAAATGTGTGTTTTTATGTTTCAATATATGTCTGCGAAAAAAAAAATTAACTTTCTACTACAACACATAAATACCTGTCACACTTAATCACAAACACGTTAACACCTCAGCAGAGGTTCTCCTAGTGAGGTGTTCACGTAATATACAATATCACCCACACACACTTTTACCTATATCAACCAATGTTCTTTATTTTTTATATCTTTTTTCTGTACTTTTTTCTTTGACTACAATATAAACCACTGTAATCATTTGTAAAATGTGTATTCAAGAATAGACATAAATAAATAAATAAAATAATGAATGCATTTGAACAAATCTCGTAGAATTGAAAGAAGTCGCATACATTATCCATAGATTTATTTAATTCAAAGATGACGCGATCAATTATTTCCCTTCTAGCTTGGAGAAACAAAAGATGTTCGCTATTACTAAATACCTCGTGAAATTACTCTCTTTTTAGTGTCAAAAATACATGCGGACTGCCATAAAGTTATTTTGATCGATTCGACTTCGTCAATTTATATCTTTAACGTCGTCGTCTGACATTTAGGAATGTCAATTAATGCAAAAAATACCTCCAGTGTTGCCAACAAATGTCGACTTCTAATTTATTGCAGTATCAATATCGGTCTGGCTATCAACAGCGCAACCGTGCTCGGGAAATTGGCATAAAATCGATCCGATATTTTTAAGTTATCGATTTAACTGTACTGGACCAGCTAGCATTCATGAAAAACATCGTCTCAAGTAGGTATACTTATATGAATCGACTCTTGTTATGAATTATTTTTACATGAGACATGAAGGAAAGAAAATAAGTTACATTGTGTACGTAGGTTACATTACACTGATTTGGCCTCCAACGCTCAAACGCCGAACGACAGGAAATTATAAAATCCGGTCTATCCGCATCAATTATAGCGTTCTAATGGTGGAACACGTCTCGACGAGAAATTAGTACGCAACACGTCCCAATTCAAGTATTGGATTATCTGAGCTGCTGCATGTTTTCCCAAGGCAAACCCGATTTTTTCCATCTGATTTAAATGACATGAATGTTGTTGGTAAAGTCAATTGTTATAAGTCTATGTTGTAAGTCACTAGCTATTGATGTCTTAGATACACGTCACTAGTTATATGACTAAGTATTTAGTAGCTAGGTAGAGTTTTGGTAGTTAATAGATTTTAGTTGGGAGCGATTCCTATTAACACCAAATCTCAGCTGTACGTTATCAATTATATATCATTGAAGAAGAAGATAATACTTATAAATTCAATCGAAAAATTAAATAGATAAAGACACAGAACAATAAAAAATTAACGGTCACAACTAGGAATCGAACCCAGGATGTTACCGGGACAGGCGTCTTAAACTACTCGTTCATTCAGACTTATTTATCAAAGTCTTATTTGCCGATATCATATTTCAAATTCAGACTTAAAATTATCATCTAGCAACTAAATTTTCCCATATTTTTGGCTGCTACCTTTTTAAATGATTCCAAATTTTCTAAGGAAATTGGTTTGTAACCTAGATTTTTTATATGGAATACCTATTGATTTTGTATAGAAGTCAATAGGTTTTCCAATTTTTTTTCTTTTAACTCATTTTGAAGGTTATGTCCATCAATATATTACTCCATTGAAGAAGAAGATAATAGTCATAAATCTAAACGAATATGAAATAGAACAAGACAAAGAAAAAAAAAAATTAATTATTAATCTAAGTGATAAATTATGGGTTAAATAAATTAAGTCGTTAATCCCCCTTGAAGTGTTTTTCACCCGAAAACGGAGTTCAGGAGTAATCCGTTTTTTTTATTTTACTTTCTCATCTCCGCAATTTGCAAACTTGCCTTTTTGCGGAATATCCTATAATATGTATGTTTTATACATTCTATAACTACTACATTTTATACTTAGTGTACATCATTCTGGCTCTACCAGTTAATATGCCTCTCTGCCATTCGTTAGGGTTGGTATCAGAAGCTAATCGTGTCCCGTTGGTTTCATTTAATCTGATAGATTATAAATTTATTGGTGACTACTGTTTTCAGTCCCTTGTTGACTGATTTTTACTAATTTTCATAATAATCTCACAAATCTTATGGACGATGACTATTAACACAATGAAAGTAATTTATATATTTAATTTATAAATAGAGAATATATCAAGTCTATTTTACTGTACATAAATTAAGTTATTAAGCGTACGTGAGTTTCATTAACAATCCAATAAGGTTTTTTATACATTTAAATTTTAACATCGACAAAACAGAGTTGTTTCTTGTTAGTCAAATGTATTTGGCATTTTATCTTCTCGTCATGTTGAGAACATTTGCATTATGGTAATTTATTAGAACACGAGTAACGTATTTTTTTACAAAATTTAACATCAAGTGGTACAAGACAGTTTTTAAATTATCAGATTCGTTTTTATCATGAAATTTGAAACAAAGGAACCTATTTTGAAGGTGTTTTGAATTCTATGAAGTCTTAACTAACGAATCTTATCTTTTCAGGTAATTTTTTAAATAATTTTATTCCAACTCGAGGAAAAATTAATATTGCTAATTTATTTAAAATCTCAAAAATTTTGATATTCCGGTTAAAAATGAGTTTCACAGGCCGTTTCCTGATAAACTTCGTATTAATATCGGAATACGTGTTTATGCACCTGCGTTTGTCTTGATAATATATAGGCCCTTGAGGTGTTTTTGCACAAAAACGGCGCTATACAAGTCATCCAAGTATTATTATTATTATAATAAGGAAATGCGAAAATGTTATTTTACTAAAAGTTTTCAGGAAACCTATGAATTCATTCGTTAGGGCCTGCAATCCCGTTATTAACCGGATTACAAATGATTTGAAGAGTTTTTTAATAAATTAGCAATATTTTTAATAAGTAATATTTTTTCGTGTAGGTATTTGTTGTTTTTTTGCATATTGACATCGGTGACTTGTATTTTTGTCCGAGATTTTTTGTGTTTTTATTACATAAATATCTGAGTAGTGTGGTTTTATTACATAAATATTGCAAAAACGTGTTGACTAAACTTTACTTATTTTTTTGTTATAATGATGACTTAATTCTTTTTTTTAAATATCTGTCACGTCATCATTAAACAACTAAGAAAACATTGCCATTTAATGTGGGGAAAACATACTTCAAAATACATCACGGGATAGAAAATCTATTGTCACAAATACTTTTAATAAATCATTTAAGACATCCTAAAAATTTAAATAGAATCATATAAATAAGTCGTCTCAGCTTGGCTTAGGCCGTTTGAAAATGGTCTTGAACGCCAAAACAGCTGTCACAATAATAAAAAAACTAAAACATTCGCAGAACTTTATAATAACATTATTAAATTTGACAAATTATTATAAGCATTAATTACTCGCCTGAAATATTCAAACGAATTGAAAATATCTCCAGAGTAAACGTAGCTCAGTGGTCCAGAGCACCTGACCGGACATCAGAAGGTGTGGCATTTATTTTTACTCGAGAGATATTTTCTATTTGAATGGATATTCCAGGCGAGTAATTAATAATTTGTTATCCTTTTGCTATGCATAAAAATTTTGTCTTATAAATATAAATTTATCATTAAAAAATAATTATTAATTTTGGTCTACATTTTTATAAAACTTAAATGGGGTTTTGCGAATTAAACAAAAAAACAATTATTGACTTTCATAATTCATGATACGCACAACAATGTACTCATACTGAAATGCATAGTATTATTTTATTATAATTTTATGATTACGAAATAATTAATAAATGTTTGTTTTTTTCAGCGTCCTTTCGGATAATAAGCTTGGAACCATCCGGCCAGGTGTTTTCAACACGTTGACGCATCTAAAGAGACTCCTTCTGTACAATTGCGGCCTCACATCCATCCCGGTGGAAGCTTTAAGACCCTTGACCAAATTAACTCACTTGTAAGTAACATTTTTTTGTTTACATATAATTTTTTTTACCGTCAATAATTGGCGAACGACATCGCTGATGACGTTGCAATGTTGATGGTTTATAAATCAATTAATCGGGTTTGATATTCAAGACTTCTTCCGGGAGATACGCAAATATCCGATACTCGACGATTCAAGTATCTTGGCGAGGTTTGTACATAGGCATACGTTGCCGACATTTTGTCAACTTATCAGCAACTGTCAGTCTCCTACGACCAGCCGGGCGAGGTTGTTCCCACGAAGTCTTTAAACACAGCGACACTTGTGTCGAAAATTTTGTAACAACGCTTTTTTTTCATTAGATCCACACAGGAGGCCCTGAGAAAAATAATTTCCCTTTGGCCTATATCATATTTTATATACTATGTCTTTTTGAGTGCCAGAGGGATCAATGACGCTAGTTCCTCGGAGCATCTTTCATTATAACACCGGTAGAACCAGTACAGCATACTTACCTGACGCGAGTATCCTAAATTGTTCGTTAGAATTAGTTATCAGTTTTCGATGGAGAATCCGTTCTTGAGCTGGTCACTTAGAGTTACACCAAGCATATCAATGGAAGGCATGTTGGGAAAATTGTTTCCATTGAAGGGGACAGGATTTTCATTTCTATCCCTTTTATCGGACATGATTGGGTCTTTGAATGATTATATTGGACTGTGCGCAACAAAATTGTATTGTATGCATCTCTACACGGTGTCCTAAAATTTTAAGTATTATCATATTTTTTGCGATAATTTTTTTAAAAGATACCTTATTTTTAGTAGGTACTTTCCTAATTATAATATGTATGAATTATTTCACCACTTATTGTGGATCATTTTGTTTTAATTGACAGTTAAAACAAGTTTTTACTACTTCTCATAAACGAGGCTTACTCGTATTATAAAAACCAAAGATCTTAATACTCATAATAATAAAAAAAATAAACCATCGGTCGTAATTTAAAGATACTAAAATAATAAGCCCCCATATTTTAAGCGTCACACGTTTAATGATCACTCTTAAAAAATAAATCTTGATTGTCATCATATCAGACCACGATGTAAAAGTTTTATTTAAATAATACACTAGCTGATTCTTCAAGTATAATCATTATGGATATAATACTCTTTAACTGCTTAACCCCTTTGGTTTTAGACACTAAAATGATGATCTAGTTAACCACTCGAGTGCTCGCGTCAATAACTGGAATCTGAGTTGAGTGATTGGCTTTCGAGTTGGAAATTTCTCGCCTTCATTTAAAAAAATCTTACCTCGAATTTTAATACGGAGACTTATAAATTGAAAATAGTGCTATATTACGAATAGATTCACCTATATTTTACTGTTTACTCTATATTTCTAGGATTTATAAAAAAATTATTAAAAAATCGTAAATGTGCGAAGTCTGCGAGTCATAAATGGTATATTATGGCGTACAATCACTCGAGACGTTTTGCAAACTCGGCATAATATACCGAAAATTACTTTAGTGGCTAAGCACAATTTGAAAATTCAATTTATAAGAATGCTCCAGGTTAATTATATGATTTAAAGCAACAAAATTAATGTGAATAATTAGTGCATTTAAACTATTTTAAATGAAATCGGTAATGTAAATTTGCCACGAAACATATATTTACACAAGATGTCTAATAATGCATAGTGATAAATGCTTTACAAACTACGTAATTAATTTACTTAAAACTGCACTTAACGCATGTGTGCGCAAAGCCATCGATAATATCATTCTGGTTACGAAATCTCTCAGATTTATTTTGAAATATTTTTGCTCGACTTTCAATTTCTAGTTTGTAAATCTATATAAATTTGGTAAACTTTTAAATGTAAAGACAAAGCTTGTTATTTTTTCGTTCTTTCTTTCGTTTATTGTTTCGTTCTTGTTACACTTGTAGACCCCGCAATGGTTCGGTATCGCTAATGTCTCCGACTTTTTTCACCATTCACTACTGTATACCACAATGTTACTGTTAAAAAATTACATTACATCGACTTTCTTTGGATTCCGTAACTCATTCCTGTACAAAGATATTCCGTAAATAATCGTCGGGCGTCCTATCATCTTATCGTCCTATCATCTCTTTAAACAAAATTTGTAATTTTCAATCGACGTGGACTACTTTTCGAGTTTTGCGAGCACAAACATACGCAGGGTTAATTTTTATATCAAATGAAAGTTGGTGACAGATATGGCACAACGTGACTCAATGACTTTTGATGTATCGTGCCAAACACAGCACTACGTGGCGCGAGTGACAATCTTATCAGTAATATCATTTTATCATCCGCGAGGGAACTCATCGGCAGTATGAGTCAGTTGAACTAAAGACGTTTTATTTTTTTCTATAAATACTTATTATTATGTATCTCCAGAAAGTTTAAAGTACAGAAGGTAATTACGATAATTGTTAATTTTTTAAATGTTTGTAAGGAATCGTTTATTGTTTTCAAACCTCGAATTTCTCCGTGATCGAACGATTACGATCCACACTACGAATTTAGAGGTCATTTGCTTAAATTCCGACACCTGAAGAATTTTGAATGCTCAAAAATATGTGAATTTAATATTTTAAAAATACAAAATAAATAGTCTGAATTATCGCCAAATCTGTTCAAATTTTGAAAATGGAAATTAAAATAAATTTCTTTCACAAATATTATGTTATCGCTTGTCTTAACTCTTCAAACAAATAGTTAAACTTTTGAAAATTACCCTTAAATTCACAGTAAATTCGTAATCTAGAGTTTATTGAACCAGAGTTGCGTAGGTCACATAAACTACAAAAAAATATTCTTTATATTAAAAAAAAAATATAGTAGGTTCCTTACTCATGAAGGATTCCCACCATATCATTTAAACCTTGGCAACGCGGTACTAGACATCCACGCATGCACACAAAAGCATCGTGCATATTTCGAAATGCCGAAGACGTGACGTCACATGACGTCACATTCTCACTGTGGGCACCAAAGATATTAGAAGAACAAGATATGCTATGTTGGCCGCCGGACCGTAGCCGGAGTACTACCTAATTAGGGTACTTTGAACGGTATCGGGACGTGTACGCACAGAAATCTGTTCTATGTATTAGTGCGGATACCTTAGCGTAAGCGAAGGTGTGCAGTAGTATTGGTGAACAAAACCGGCGACACTCGGCAAAACAATTCCACACAGTATGAACTGCTCATAGCACATCTCGTTCTTCTAATATCTTTGGTGGGCACTCTCTCGAGTGGCTGAAATAGTGAAATGAGTTAGAAAGGTATTTAAAAATTTAAATTAAGCCTGACAGTATTATTTACAAGAACATCCCGTATATCAAAAAAGTATTAATAAGTAACAACGTTTAGTTTTAAATAAAACTGAAAATAGACACGATACGAGCTATTTTTACAAAAAATGGAATCTTTCTTCAGAACAACCTACATTATTTTAAGGATTTTAAGAAAAAAATATTCCCAGCCTCCAAACACAAAGAGAGGTAGCGCTTACCAAAAACTGTAATGTTATGATTGATTGAGATGTTTTCGTGTTTTGTTATTGGATATTTGCTTTTACTTTCAGCAATCGCGTCCGAAGCAGGCTACATTAAACAGGAGACTCCTGAATTCCCCTTTCTGTTAGATTTTTTATTTGTCTGCTAATGTAATTCTATGAAAGGCTTTATTTACGATCACGCCAGGGGAGGAGGTTTCAAAGGATGGTTGGCATTGATAGAAGTATTGCTAGACTGGCCTCAAAGACAAGAAAGATTACAAAAATTTTAAGACATTTACTTAATCTATACTACCTAGCATTTAAAAATCTTTGCTTATTGTTATAATACTAATTTTCCAAAATTGGTAACATTGAATTATGTGTGTAGTTAATTTGAAGATTAAACTACGTGAATTTGTATTTTGAATTACGTTTGTAGTTTATTGTTATCAAGTTTATTTGTAGAACTCCATTTTATTTATTTTTATTTTTAATATATTCAATAATGTTGTTATTGGATATATATAAAAAAAAAAAAATTTAAACAAAATAAAAATTTGTAGTTATTTAATAAGACTTTGAATATTCTTTGCACATGACCTTTCAAGCATTACAATATTTTTTATTTACTTACTCCTCCCATAAACATGAGCCTCTGTAGCTCACCTTATTGAGTAGTAGAATAATTAGGAAAAAAAATATTATTTTGCATACTGTCATAATTTGAAATATTGTATTATTTAGTAATAAAAAAATTTAAAATCCAACGTGAATTGAACCATTCAATATGCGGTTTCCGGATATTACCTAATATTATCACAAATATATAAATATATCACCTAATATTTTCTAGATCGATGGTAAAAGGTTGAAAGAGTGGAATTGTGGAGGGAATGTAGCGATGCACATGAAATGAATGGTTTCCACGGATTATTGACTTTGATTTTTACTTCTTTATTACATTTGTGACATAAAATAAAAGATCATTGAATATATCGGGTGCAATTGAGTGTGATTAACTTTTTTCAAAGCGATATTTTTTTTTACTTTTATCTTCAAAAAATCTACAATTTAATAAATAATATTAACAACCAAAACTACCTAATTAAAAACCCATATTATTAAGATGGTCTTCTACAAATCCAGCTGATGAAAGGGTTAATAAATAAATTTGATAAAATAAAATATGATTTTCATATTTTATATAAATTTAATTTAATAAAATATATGCGGCACTTTGACTGTTGCCTGGTGAAAGATCACAATTTAGAATAGAAACGTTGCTTGAAATTACTTTAGCCGTGTTTAGTGACCAGACCCAACTGGGGATGCTGATGTTCTACTGGTTCCGAGTAGTCGAGAGCGATTGGTTCTCTTGTACGGTATTAATATGAATAAACAATAGTTACATTACCTAATAAATTTAAGATATTAGAATATTTACAGATAACAGATTTTGTGTAAGAATTCACTCAATTCTTAAATACATCTATTTGAATTTCACTCAATTCTTAAACACATCTATTTAAATTTCACTCAATTCTTAAATACATTATTTGAATTTCACTCAATTCTTAAATACATCTATTTAAATTTCACTCAATTCTTAAATACATCTATTTGAATTTCACTCAATTCTTAAATACATCTATTTAAATTTCACTTTTGATTTTGTGAATGAATGAATGAGAGGTGAACATTAACCCACTTCCGGTAGATAGACTCGTTATCGATAACAATGCATTATATCAACTTTTGGTAGCAATCACGCATAAACACGCTGACATATACGCATTTCTCTGAATGATAGTACCTACTATACGAAATAACTGTTGGAGGATGGTTCAATCCTCAGTCAACAAAAAAAAATCTTCAAAAAGAAATTGGCTACTAGCCAGTCAAAGATATGGCGCAACTATTTCGAAAATTGAAAATATATGTTCATAGTTAATAACTTACTTGATGATTTAAAAAAAATTGTATGTCACACCATCACTTTATAGAAAGACGGGTAAGTTGCAAGGAATAAAAGTTTTGCTCCATATATTCTTGGATCTTCTGGGCTTTGAAAACTGTCAATGGTATTATTGCCCGAGTAACATAACTGGGACAATGAAACAAAGGTATTGGATCATTGTTCCTTTATGGTGCTATCCAGGTGACCCAGATAATGCGAGATATTTTCTGAAAACTTCAGAGAAATAGGCACAATCCTATACAACATTCGATAGGGGATTTGGAGAGCATTTTAAATAAGAAAGGGAAGTATTTTATTTGCATTTCTTTTTATGTGCATACCTCACAAGTGACTGAGTGACCAGCTCAGGTACGGAGGTTCCCCTTCCGGAAGCTGGGCGTGTTGTACAGCGCCTGAATACACATTAATAGTATATAACTGCTAACTGCTAAACCTATATAAATCGCCCCAAAAGTGCGCCCCACTGTAGCCCCAAACTTTCTGAAAAACTCTTTTCTCTGGGCGAAACGGGCGATCCGTTTGATGGATTTGACAATCTTAACAAACGGATTGCAATTTTTAGAGCACAGACGTCAGTCAATTGGGAATGCTGTCATTGTTCTACGGGTATGTCAAAGAAAGGTGCTCCGATAAACTAGTGTTATTCGCGCGCAGTCACGTGATAGCGGGTCGTTTTTACGACTCGTTCTTGAGTTCAACAGCTCGCCTGTGGATTGCTTGCCGGCCTCTGTGTTTCCTCTTTCCTACAACATGGATCCTGTCCACAAAAAGACCTTCAGCATCCCCAAAGATGATATGGGTCCTAAGGGAAAATATTTTCCTAAGTGCCTACCGTGTGGAGTTAATGATAAAAAAGTGCTCTTACAACCCGGAGTTAGTGTGACGTATACTGCCGTAGTAACTAAAAAAACAGTGTGTTGCTTGAGAGTCTCAAAGAAGACATTGTGTTTTTAGTTACCACGGCAGTATGACATCCTCAAATGGGGTATATTGTTAGGCTGAATGGAGTAGGGAACGTTAGGAGATGAGAAGGGAAGGTATAGAATTAACTGGTTAAAGATATCTGGTCACCAAACATGACTAAATTATTTCACAGGGGATGTGACAGTGATCTACCACTCTAAAAGTTACGATGTTATTTACAATGAATAGATTGATTAATTTGATAAAAAATTCTAATATTTTACGGGAACAACTTTTCTTTACTAACTTTTAAAGATCTTACTCATAAATGTAACATATCATCGAAGGCGACAATAATACAAGTAATCGAAACATAGCATGAAACAGAACGAGAATCAGAATAACAAAAAAATAGTAATTGGATCCCAATGGTCGAGTGGTTAAAGACGTTATCCCGATAAGACAGAGATCCCTATGTGATTTACAGTTGAGACCGTTATCTTTAATTTTTTCTGTTTCAGGTTTCGTTTAAATTTTATTAATCTCCACGTATTAAAAATAAAACCAACAAATTTTAATCTTATTGATGGATTTAACAGTGGACTTATCCATTGCGAATGATGGCCAATTGATCGTCTGTTATTCTTAAATAACCGACAATCAATTCGTAGTTCAATTATTAATTCAGATTTAATTTATAAATATTATTTGAATATTATTTATCTCAGATAGCAACAACCTAGATTGTTGAGGCTTTATCTGCTGGATCAACCAGCCTTCGAAAAATGTCTCATTAGCTTCTGAATAAAAACTCATAAAAACTGGACGTATTAATCATTTAATTAATGAAAGTTATTTTAAAACGAATTTCTCGCAATTGTTAGCTGAACCAATAAGTGATCAGAGACGTCTTGTAAAACTTGGTATGGTCCATTTTCAGATTAAAATGTATTAGACTGTATTGAGTACACATCGTCGATCAAAATAAAATCTCGCCATATTCTAGCAAGATAAAGATATATAATATACTTAGTTTTCTAATGCTTAATAGCATTTTATGAGATGATTGTCTCGTCTAGACTTTTAACGATCTACACGGTAAAAGCTTTGGCTCAAGTCGCCATTTTCAATGGAAACTTAGTAGAATCAACAGTAACAAGGTAAAGATTATCTTTGTAGGAAAATAATGGAATTAATTAAAAAAATTGTCGTAATTTTTAAAGACAGACAAATAAACAAGCTTTATTATTCGCTTTGACTTGAATAATTTTAAAAATTTCGAATATATTTTTCATCTCGATTTCAAATAATATAAAGTTTCTCCATGCGTGGTTGTATATCTAGATAATGCAACAAATTGCAAAATAAGTACAAACGAATATGTACAATGGAAGTATGCATTGCTTGCATACATCATGTTTCAAGCTTGTTACTTGACTTCAGAAAATGCAACTCCGGTGACAGTGAAGAAATGTTAATTTTAAATACTATAAAAGGAATACGGCGTAAACTTTCGCTAGAAACCTAGCTGTCCCTTTTTCGCTACTAAAAATATGTCAGAGTAACCAAGACGAAAGACAGTTTCTCGGTGACGTTTTGCAAAACATCAGTTTCGGAAGTATATAAACGAAGAGAAATTGATTTTCGCCCTCAGCGTAAATTAACAGGCCTTATTAAAAAACCATCTCTCTTAGAATGTTTAATCGATAGTATATCATTTCGATACAAAGAATTTTCGTTATTTTTCGGATTTTCGTGTACATTTGTTCCGACATCTTGATAATGTATTCGTAGTTCTCTAAAATTTTAATGGGAAACCTGTTAATTCATCGTTAGGCCTGCAATCCCGTTTTTAACCAAAATTACCAATTATTTGAAGAGATTTTTAATAAATTAGCAATAGTCATTTTTCCCGTGTACGTGGGTCTGTTACACTCAAATACAAACAATCAATAAGTATATTACGTTACTCGCAGCATCTGTGCGACAAATTCATGGATTTTTTTCCCTAATAACTTGCAATGAAGGTTTGAATGAAATAAAAAGTTTCGTTTTTCAAAAGTAGGCTGTTACGACATTATATTTCCTGAACAGATTTTCACAAAGAACATTGATGCACCGTCTTCTTTGAAAACATTCAAGGCTTTGATAGAATCAAAGGAAAATGTCTTTGTACACAACAGAAAACTTATTCCACAAACGAAATGCTTAAACATGAACATATGGAGATTTTTCATACCTCATAATAAATATTCGAGGAAACGTATACTGAGGAAATACTTTTGAAGAGAGCGTTTTGTATTGAGAGATGTTTATGACGATTTTATGAGAAAATACATATTTATTGGGATTTCATATATTGTAAAAGACTTTTGTTGAAAGTTCTAAGAAAAAATCGATGGAAGGTAGGTATTAAGAATAATTTTAGAATTTTGTTTGTCAGTAATTATTAGATCAATATCAGACAGAAGGAACAACACTCCATGGTTTGATGCCAAACTTGATACACTCATTGAAAAACGAAATATAAGTATTCCGTTGAAAACTGAAAAAATAAAGCTCGTAATACTGTCATCAATTATAGAAGATACACTAAATCTAAATTTTATACGAAAGTACATACTTATTAAAAACATGAATAAGCCACAACGAGCCTGGAATACGATAAATTCCATTCTATCAAATAGCTCGCAGAACCCAACAATAGCTTGTAAATCTCTAATCATAAATGATAAAGAAGTCAAGGAACCAAAGAAGATTGTAACCGTATTTAACGGATTTTTTCTTTCAATTGGGGAAAACTACAGTCATAAAAAAGTTTAAAACTGATGTAAATACGATCCACACGAAACCTTAATCAAAACAATCTTTTAACGTGATTAGGACAAATAGAAAGGAAATCTAACGGGTCTTATATAACCTCACTCCTTCTCAAAAATTTCAAAACACGAACTGTTAGATGACCTAGTATTCTTATTAAATCTCTCTCTGTCAAAGGGTATCTTTCCAGACAAACCAAAAAATACGAAAATTATACCTTTACATAAAGACGAATGTAATAAAATCTCCAAAATTTTCGACCAATCTCTATACTTATACAGCTAAAGAAAAATGAGTATGTCATTACAGAAAAACTATTGAAATCTTTCGAACACTACGAAATTCTCACCTCAAAACAATACGGTTTCAGAAAACGGTCTAACACTAAATATGCAGCTTTCGATTTCATATCTAACCTACAGAAACATATTGATGTGGTGATTTAACGGCGGCAATACTTATTGATCTAAAGAAGGCTTTTGACAGAGTAGATCATAACGTATTCGTTAAACGAATTATTAATATTCTAAAGTTGCCATGAGTAATCATTTACATTGAAAAATATGTACACTTTTTCAAAAGATGTTGGTTGACAAAGATTTTGAGAGTCGTATTTTTTTTAAATTTATGGTCTGTAGGAGATTTGGGAAAAGTTATAACGCATTTGATAAGATAGAAGATATGAAAGCAACCTGAATTGTGACTGATATTAACTTATTTAGCTCTGTAAAATTCTTAACACCTCGTAAACTTAAACTTGCCCTTATTACCTCTCTAGTCTCTAATACCATTCAGTTATGGCCGTGGAGTATCATCTTGGAGAGCAAACTTGAAAGGGGTTGATTGGGAATCATTTATTTGCTCATTTTATGTTTCTTGCTCAGTTGGGCTTTCACATGTTGATGATTTTAACACAAAGAACATCTAAATGAGCATAACATCACAAAACAAAAAAATATATACTAGAAATAGTACAATAAATAAATTAAATACGTCGAGGCAGAGCTAGACAGTTTTTTCAATTATATTTATTGTTCTGCTTGATTGATGCGTTAAATGTGTCAACAATATTCTTATAATCTTTGCCCAAATTTTGTATGCGGCGAACGGGAGTATTCAATTGTGATTCCGTGTTAAAGTTGTAAGAAAAATACGGTGAGTATTGCCTCGAAGTTGATTTAAATTATGCGGAAAAGGTTCATAAATAGCATTGTTAAAATTTTAAGAATTTTTTTTTTTCATTTTTGTTTTAATCCAGCCATCGACTAAATAAGACAATCCAGCTATACAGCAAAGATAGAGTACAACAAAAGTATCTACTAAGATATGTATTTTATATACGAAAATATAGCATGTGGCTTATTAATTTTGGTTACGTGGTTTTAACATAATTTGTGGAAAATATCGTTAGCATATTTTGAATAACGAGCGGAAAAATATGGTAATATATAGTTATAATATTCTTTCCACGTGAAACTGTTCTTAAAAACAAATTAAAAATAATATTCCTAGACCGTAAAACACAGAAAATAAATAAAAAAACTTTCACTAGTTTCAAAACTCCTTTATAAATAATATTTATTATTTCACATTATGTCATCTTTGGGAGTACTGGTTTTTAAGTAAAGGAATTGGAGAAAGATCTAGGAAGAAAAGGGTTTGAGGGGAGGGTAGTGATCTGGGGGTAACTGTTCCCAGGAGTGATGGACGTTTGAATTCATCCCTCCCACTGCGATGCAAGGCGATGGAGTCAGTCTTGCTGGAGAGTTTCTCTTCAAATTCTGCGCACCGTACGGTAGGTGGTAGACACATCCCGCCAAGACCTAGACAATCCTCACCTCATGAACCCAGGTACCCTTGCTAAGTCACCAAACTTAGCGAACCAAATGGAGTGACCTATGGCAGAAATCCAATGAATGGTACCCCCGCCTGAAAATCTAAACGCAACATGAAACAGAACAGGAGACAGAATATAAAAAGGTAACAATCGCAAATGAAGATCGAGCCCATTGAACGCGTTTTACCGAATAAATTAAATATAAATAATAGGTCAGTGGTAAGAGTTTTGTTCCGGTAAAAAAGAGGTTCTGGGTTCGATCCCCAGTTACGACCATAACTTTTTAATTTTCGGTGCCTTTTTCCATTTCACATTTCAGTTAGATTTATTAATATTATGTTCCTCTTAATAATTCTAAATGATAATTCTAAATATTACATTGATGTATTTACAACCTTCAAAAGTGGAATTAAAAGAAAAAATATTTTTTATGTACGTGGGTTATTGTTGCGATATAAAAATTGTTACGTTGTTGTCACATAATTTTATGGACTGACGGTTAAATGCCAACTGTCAATATTTATTCCTAGTTATTAATAACTAATATTATTTCCTGGTTTGTGCCTGTACGTTTGTAACTTTATTAATCCTTTTATTGCACACAATCCTGCAGTTACGACCTAAGCCGCGGTTTCTCCGGGGCCGTGAAGCTGGTACTAACTACCCGGCGCGAGTGACGTCACAAGCACCGTGAGTATGACCGCAGGAAGACAGGGTGCCATCTATCGTTCCGCCGTGGAAATTTTTATTAATTTACGGTCGGCCGTTAAAGATCGCAAATCGAGCATCTTATCGTTTGAATTTGACTATACGACATGCGAATATTTGGAACCCAGTATACATGTTGTACTTGTTAAAGATCAACATTTATACAGAAACTAGCTGAAGTCCCTGGCATTTCCCGACGTTTCTAGAGATTTACGAAATGTAGACAGTGACTTTTCTCTTTTTTTGGAGGTCAAATGTGCTAGATTTCTTCAATTTCGGAATTTAACTATAGATTCATATTAAAATCAAATCATAGCCAACCCACGCCGCCCGCCCGCTGCAGATATTCTTTATAAATAGAAAATACGTTGGTTCAACTTTGCTGGCAGATGATAACAAACATAATCAGATGTTTCTGACATGGTTATATTCACATTTTTCCAATTATCAACAAGAAGAAAGTTAATTATTTCATTTTCTCGGACCCTTAGATCAGACGTTTTAAATGTTTAAATGACGAAGAAAACGTTTGGCACAAAGCTGGGACAGACAGGTTAAACCTAGCGGGTTAGGGATTAAATAAAATAAAGTGAGATTAAAAAAAATTACTTACATATGCAAAAAAAGTTTATATTATACCTCCTAGCGTTACGTCTAAATATTAAAAATTCTTCAACAACGAATTTAAAACAATCGTTTTACCGGCACCGGAATTATTTTGTATTAACAAAATGAATGTGTTTCTACACTTTACTATTTTTTCGGAGGACGATCAAATTAGTCACATGACAAGATTTATTTTATTTGTCAAGGCCCACAAATGCACTGGGTTTTCATCACTCCTTATAGACGTGTAGTCAACCTACACTCGGTAAGAATATACTCTGTCATATATTCACATTCGTGAGATTTAAGGTTTTCTTGTCTAAACGCTTGAAAGAGGTTTCCAGTATTTTATGGCCTCCAAATTACCATAATCGTATTCTGAAAACATAGCAGGGATAGTGAATGTGTTTGAAATTGTTTTTATGACTTCTTTACGGCATAAGGTAAAACTTGTCTGAAACAGTTGTAAAAAGTTACCCTCTTATTACATATTATGCTCAGCAACACACATGTATGTATTTTAAAGTCACCTAACATTATTTATTTATTTAAACGTCCATTGGGCTTTTACATACACAGTTACAATTTTTCAAGTTCATAATGGTTATAATAATCTTATAAACATAATGAAAAACTAATACAATCATGGATAATTACATATCTGTACGTAAATATGCTTTTTAAGGGAAGCAATGTTCTAATATTTAAATATTTCGACAGTGCAACACTCATGATGAGAACAAGAACTGTGCATAAAATTGATGCGAGAAGCAACTACATCAAATGAAGCACGGAGTCTTGTGTTTTATTTATTGGGTATACGATAGTGAATCATACTTAGCAGGTCAAGACTTTGAATAATAATAAAACATCACACTTTTTTCTCCGCTATGACGACAATTCGGGTAGTTTAAACAATTTTATGTAGCAATCAGTATAATGGAATAAATAATTTAATGTATGTTCCTTAAAAATGTATTGTGTACTCTTTCAATGTTTTCACCATATTATTTAAATTAAATTAAACACAATTTTTTCAATAACATTGGTACTTCGACTAAAATAAGTGCAAACGCTCAAGGTTCAAATGAATGTGTTGTTGCGGACCCAACGGAGATAAAATCCATTAAGTTTTTGATGACAATTATGGAATCAATCAATCAATTAATAGAGGGAAGGTAGTAATAAATTGTGGGTTGCACACAGAAATATATAAAAAGAGAATAATAATAATAATAATAATACCTGGATGACTTTTATAGCGCCGTTTTTGTGCAAAAACACCTCAAGGGCGCTGTACAAACTTATAATACATTTCTACAGTGTTATTACTTAACTATTTATGGAGAAAATATACAGTACAATACTTACCTGGTAGGTCACTTGAGATTAACACTTAATTAACATTATCTAATTGTTTATTGGCGAAATTTAGATACAGGGTTTAGGACTTAATTGAAAAATTGAATATAACTGGACTTTCTCTTAGCATTGGTATATTTAATTTAAAGAAGTACATAATATAGTAACAGTCGTGTTCAATTGTGTGGTCGTTAGGAATGGTAAGGTCATCGATAACGAATGCAGAGATCGCTGGTTCAAATCTTGACTTGCGCAAATAAATTATATTTATTTATTCATTTTCGGGAAATCGACAGTTTACATTTAATCAGTTTGTACAAAAGTATTATATAGTAAAATAAAACCAATTATGGATTTCCTCCTTGTGACTTTAACTGAGACAGCATAATATGGAATAAGTTGTTTAAATTTGTGAGAAAGGAATATGAATTAAAAAAATTATACAAAACAAAAATTATATTAAACGAAAAATTTACAAAACAATACATTTATAGCCATGGAGAGAGGTTGTAGGTATAAATCAAATCATAATAGAGATATAAGCAATAGAGACATAAACATTATTTACAAACCATCAAAGAAATATTATTTTATGGACCTCTTGTATTTGGTAAGTTCGCAACTGAAAATATCAACCTTGGATAATACGCTATTGTAATTATTGCCATTAGTCTGTTCAGGGAAGAATTCTACTTAGAGTTCGTTTTGCTTTGATCAACCCTGAACAGGATACAAGAGTGTGTTGAACGCGCAGGTACATTGAATTGAATCTTGTTTAGCAACTCTGGGCATTGAATATTATTATTAACTACTTTATACAGGAATAGTGCATCCTTATGATGCCTCCGTATACTGTATAAATATCAATTTAATTTGTGTTATTGGATGTGTTTATAATTTATTTGGAGCACGTTTCAGAGAGGAAGATACTCTCAGTATAACCCTGGTGAAAGACCACCGTTCAGAATCGAAACCTCGCTTGAAATGACTTTAGTCAACTTTCGTAGCAAGATCTGAATAGCTTGATACGTCCTCGTTTTACTCTTCTACATCTCTTTCCCTTCACCACTACCCTCAGCCCTACAACATATGGGATGCCTAAACCACCCCAAACAAACTTAGAAATTATTTTTAAAAAATAACATTGAAATGTACACTAAGGAAAGGCAAATATGCAAAAATTAATCGATTGAGAGAAAAGCTGTATTGGTTTCCAATAAAAAAGAGACAAGAAAGATTACCCCGAGGGCGCTGTACAAATAAATTTATTAAATAATTACTACTAGAACTACTGACATACTAATATAATATGTTATAAATAAACTTATGAATAACCATATGCATAAATACTTTGATAATGAAATAGTTTTTTTTAATAGAAATATACATTATTATGAAACCAGAAATGGTAATTGAATTAGATTACCGCATATGAGAAAAATAAAATCACAGAATTGCTTAATGTATAAAGTATTTAAGATGTATGATGAAATGCCTGACAGTCCGAAGATAAAAGGAAGAATGAATTTATTAAAAAAAATATGCTTACTGCACAAATATAATTTTATAAATAACGAATTATAACCATGCACATATAGTTTATATACGTATAGTGTTATTTGAACTAATTAATTACAAAACAATATAAAAACAATTATAATAAAAATAACTCTAACGCTGCAAGATAACGTTGCGAGTCAGTGGTCAAAGTCAGATTCCGTTGAATTTTTATAGTGACTGTTTCAATAAAAAAGTGGTTGATATTAAATATTTAAATACCGTATAATCTCCCCGATCCCTTATTCCGCGGGAACGTTGGTCCTAATTATCAAAACCAGCCAATAACAAAGGATCCTTTCATTAACGTTAGCCCGAGCCCGGTGAAGTTTTAATCCCAAGGGAATTGAAGAAGTTGGACCAGGGGAATTTTCAGGAAACTTCTGAAATTTCCTGCTGAAGCAAAACTATTACGCCTGTGTACTTAGTGCTGAGTTCACCGTTTAGCTTAATTCACGTACGTAACATTTTCTGCATTATCGGTTGACTTCATTGAATTTTTTTATAGAAAAATCTGATTCAGCTTTGCTTTTATTTTGTTTGCAAACTAATTTTCATTAACAGGAATTTATTTATAATGAGTGGAAGAGGAGAAAAGTGGAAAGAAGTTATTTGGAAAGTGTAATTATTTATAAAACTAGAACAGATCCGTGAAAAATCAAAGAATGTTAAATTTCAATTTTGAAAAAGGCAATAAAAATAATTCATTTACACCGTCTTTTCAAGCAACATTTAAAATTGGATTAGAGGCGAAAATACTTAACCAAACAGAAAAAAAAAAATTATTAAAAAAGTTTAAAAAAACATCTAGTGTGGATAGCTGCCATTATTTTTTTTTTCAAATTATAAGATATAGGAAATTAAATAAATTGATTATTCACTTTTACGAAATTATTTGTCAGTCAATGATAATTATTTAAAGAAATGATTTTGCCCTACCTACTATATGAATATATTATTTCATTTCAATAACTTCGTATTCATTTCCGTTAGAGAGAGAACGCATAGACTTGGCGATGAATTAATAGACGTCTCGGATATTTCCGTTTTTAATTTTTACACATCAAAAGTCAATATAAATAACGAAATGTAAATAACGAGTTATCACATGCTGCAGCCTACGTATTCAAAATATATTTTAAATTTTTAAAAGTTTTAATTAATTTTTTTTAAATGTTTAAAGTAATTAATTAACTTAACAGGTAGGTAGGTTGTATTTCATGCTTTATTTTTTTTGTTCGTGTTATACTGTTCTTTTTCAATTTTAATTATTGTTTTAAGCCCAATAGGGCGTTAATAAACATATAGAATAAATAAATAAAATATTAACATCATTTTGATGGGCTAAACTTTTAATTACAAACACCCGACTTACGTTGTTATTTTATATTTTATTGTATTTACATATTAAAAGTATTATTAATTTTTACCATTAACTCACAAAAAATTGTTAAATTGCCGCTCAGATCATGAATAATTCAATTCATTAAAGGCATAATTATGGGTATAATTTAGAACACAAATATATAAAGTTGTGCACACACGTCCTAGGTATTTGTTATATGTTTTTATTAAAAAAATAGATTCAGTATTACTAAGCATTTTTGCTACTAAACAAATTTAATAGATTCCAACTGGTCATCTTAAAATGTACAATCAAACATTAATTTATTTCTATCAATTGATTCCATTAAGTTACATATTTATTTACATCAATTGATTCCATTTAACTACGTATTTATTTACATAATTTGTTTCCATTTAATTACATATTTATTTATATCAATTGATTCCATTAAACTACATATTTATGTCATGGCTCACTGGTCGTGCTACTATCGATGTAATTTCATTCTCCCATTAAATGCGAAACAATAAGGTTAAGTACCATTCACATTACTTCACATTGCGTACGCTGTACGACAAAGACGTAATAGTAAATCTCCCGTTACTCTGTTTTCGAAAACATCTCATTAAATAATATATTCACATAACCAAACGGAAATCCTTTTGCTTTAAATGTTCGGCCACATTAGATCATGATGAGAGAGTGGTTCTACTTAGAAAAAGGATGCAGCAATAAAAAATATACGTATGTTGTAATATGTTCATGTACCTAGATACTGACAAAACTTAATACTCCCTTTACGTGTGGGGTAATACACTTACCCCAACCGAATTTTTTGTGCATTTTATCACATATTCTATAATTTAGGTGATCTTAGAAAAGCTATTCGATAATCGAATGGTATTCGTATGTTGTAATATGTTCATGTAGAAAATACTGACAAAACTTAACACTCCCTTTACGTGTGGGGTAATACACTTATCCCAAACGAGGTTTTTGTGCATTTTATCACATATTCTATAATTTAGGTGATCTTAGGAAAGCTATTCGATAATCGAATGGTATTCGTATGTTGTAATATGTTCATGTAGGTAGATACTGACAAAACTTAACACTCCTTTTACGTGTGGGATAATACACTTACCCCAAACGAGGTTTTTGTGCATTTTATCACATATTCTATAATTTAGGTGATCTTAGAAAAGCTATTCGATAATCGAATGGTATTCGTATGTTGTAATATGTTCATGTAGGTAGATACTGACAAAACTTAACACTCCTTTTACGTGTGGGATAATACACTTACCCCAAACGAGGTTTTTGTGCATTTTATCACATATTCTATAATTTAGGTGATCTTAGAAAAGCTATTCGATAATCGAATGGTATTCGTATGTTGTAATATGTTCATGTAGAAAATACTGACAAAACTTAACACTCCCTTTACGTGTGGGGTAATACACTTATCCCAAACGAGGTTTTTGTGCATTTTATCACATATTCTATAATTTAGGTGATCTTAGGAAAGCTATTCAATAATCGAATGGTATTCGTATGTTGTAATATGTTCATGTAGGTAGATACTGACAAAACTTAACACTCCTTTTACGTGTGGGATAATACACTTACCCCAAACGAGGTTTTTGTGCATTTTATCACATATTCTATAATTTAGGTGATCTTAGAAAAGCTATTCGATAATCGAATGGTATTCGTATGTTGTAATATGTTCATGTAGGTAGATACTGACAAAACTTAACACTCCTTTTACGTGTGGGATAATACACTTACCCCAAACGAGGTTTTTGTGCATTTTATCACATATTCTATAATTTAGGTGATCTTAGAAAAGCTATTCGATAATCGAATGGTATTCGTATGTTGTAATATGTTCATGTAGAAAATACTGACAAAACTTAACACTCCCTTTACGTGTGGGGTAATACACTTATCCCAAACGAGGTTTTTGTACATTTTATCACATATTCTATAATTTAGGTGATCTTAGGAAAGCTATTCGATAATCGAATGGTATTCATATGTTGTAATATGTTCATGTAGGTAGATACTGACAAAACTTAACACTCCTTTTACGTGTGGGATAATACACTTACCCCAAACGAGGTTTTTGTGCATTTTATCACATATTCTATAATTTAGGTGATCTTAGAAAAGCTATTCGATAATCGAATGGTATTCGTATGTTGTAATATGTTCATGTAGAAAATACTGACAAAACTTAACACTCCCTTTACGTGTGGGGTAATACACTTATCCCAAACGAGGTTTTTGTGCATTTTATCACATATTCTATAATTTAGGTGATCTTAGGAAAGCTATTCAATAATCGAATGGTATTCGTATGTTGTAATATGTTCATGTAGGTAGATACTGACAAAACTTAACACTCCTTTTACGTGTGGGATAATACACTTACCCCAAACGAGGTTTTTGTGCATTTTATCACATATTCTATAATTTAGGTGATCTTAGAAAAGCTATTCGATAATCGAATGGTATTCGTATGTTGTAATATGTTCATGTAGGTAGATACTGACAAAACTTAACACTCCTTTTACGTGTGGGATAATACACTTACCCCAAACGAGGTTTTTGTGCATTTTATCACATATTCTATAATTTAGGTGATCTTAGAAAAGCTATTCGATAATCGAATGGTACCTATTCGTATGTTGTAATATGTTCATGTAGGTAGATACTGACAAAACTTAACACTCCTTTTACGTGTGGGATAATACACTTACCCCAAACGAGGTTTTTGTGCATTTTATCACATATTCTATAATTTAGGTGATCTTAGAAAAGCTATTCGATAATCGAATGGTACCTATTCGTATGTTGTAATATGTTCATGTAGGTAGATACTGACAAAACTTAACACTCCTTTTACTTGTGGGATAATACACTTACCCCAAACGAGGTTTTTGTGCATTTTATCACATATTCTATAATTTAAAAGTTATTAGATAATCGAACTGCATTGTTAGTATACTTGCGGCACATTCCAGAGTATATATAAATATCATCCATACTATATGAAATTGCTTTAGCCTTGTTTGGCGACCAAATCTGAATAGCCAGGTACTCCCCTACCTTCCTCTTTTCCATCTCCTTCCTCTCTTCACTACCTTCAGCCTCACAACATACCACAATTGGGGATGCCGTTGTCTAGCTGGCTTCAGATGGTTGGGACTCTTGTGCGGTATTCACATAAAAATAAAATAAATAAGTAGCAATATTTTTATATTACCTCTCCTTCACACTTTAGTACCGTCCTAAAATATGATTTCTCATCTAATAGAATTAATTAATTAAATCGTTAACATCAAAATAGTTATCGGTTAAAGGAAAGATTTTTTTTCATTCATTGAAGACAATATTAACGATTCTTAAACGATTATCTTAACGAAGTCTAGGATGACTATTTTTCTAGTGGAAAAACTTAATTTTTAAAACCTAAAATTATAATATTTAATCATCGAAGACATATTATGTGAATTCTTCTATTTATATATCACATCTTTCGTTTATACAGTTACTTATACAGTTTTCTGTTTTTTTTTACTGGCCTCCATGGCAACCAGTACTACATATCCCAAACATCCACATCTAGCATTAAGCGAATTGGACTCCTCTAATTCCGAAAACGAATAAAATTTAACTATTTTCCAAACAAAAGAAAATGCTCAGAATTCCGCCTATGGAGATGCCTCGTATGTTTCCTCAATTGGTCGCTAGATAACACCAGGCAGTAATTCACGTTCCATTTACAAAAGAATAAAAAAAATCCTACTGTAAGGGTAGTTTTAGTAAGTGTACGTTATTCTTATTTGTTAGTGGCAAAAAAATACCGTTGATCTAAGGCTAGTTATGTTTCAATTTCAGTAAAACCTTACTAGACAATGATTCTTCCTAGAACGATGTTTGAAAAAATTCGTAAGTAGGGTGGAGTGGAAATTCGTACTACAGCAATGGGTTTTCAAAGTTTTAGATTTTATTTTCTGTGAAAAATAATGTAATTTTTTAAATGTGTTAAGCAATATTGTACTTTTTTGGTGTAAAAGCTGATTTTGCAATTGCTTTATGAATTATCATCAAATATACTAATTTCTAATGTAATACGTAACTGTGGTAGCTACTCGGATTTGCTTTGAATTAATTTGTGTAAATTCCGTAAAGGATCTCGGTGTCGTCTTTGATCCTGAACTGAAATTCTCTGACCATAGATATATGCGATGGCAGCTCACTCAGTCTTGCTGCAAACTTCTTGGGTTCGTCATTAGGATATGCAAACAGTTCAATATCCAAGATGCTATGTTAGCATTGTTCGATGGCATACTGAGGAGCAAGCTGGAGTATGCGAGCGATATTTGGACACCGTACCACCAGAAGTACATTGATATGTTCGAGCAAATCCAGAAGAAATTAGTCAGGTATGTCTATATGCGGACGCATGGAACCTATCCTAGGTTCATGCACCATATCGACTTACTTGAGGAAACTAATTCTGTGAGTCTGGAAACTAGGCGGAAAGCAAGTCTAGCAATTATGTCTTTCAAAATTTGAAACAATTTTATCGATAGCCCATTTTTCTTGGGATGCTATGACTTATATTTACCAGACCACTACAGCCGAAGTAGATACCATGACCTATTCAGAGTACCAAACGGCAAAACAGACGTCCTGGCAAAGCATAGCATGACGAGGGGAGTGGTGCTGTTAAACGAACTAGCAAAGAATTTGGACGTAAGTGACTGTTCTCTAAATCACTTAAAACAATTATTTAAGAGTCACCTAGCTAAATGCTGATATGACCATGTAAAATTGTACTGTAATTTGAATAAATATTCTGTTGTACAATAAAAAAAAAATTATAAATGTAGTTTTTAAAATTGGAACTAACTGTGTAAAGAAGTCAGACGAGCGATAAAGTGTCTAAATTTAATATATAATATTTCTAAAAGAAAATTATTTTAAGTTTCGTTTTCAAAATTGGAACTGATTTGTCAAGAAATCACCTGATTTTTCACGGACCCCCGCTAGTTATTAAACCGTATAATTTCGGTAGTGCGTAAGTAACATTCTTAAATATGTGCGTTATTCTTATATTAAAAAATATAAATTATTTTTATTCAAAAGTAAATTATGAGCCTCCATCCTATTCTCCAAATAGTTTGTGGTGTAATGGTCAGCACATTGCATTTTAAGCAGTTGATCGGGATTTGTTTAAATTTAAAAACAATACCTACATAAATAAAATAACATAACAATAAAAAAACAATACCTACGGTCGACTTTGCCCTAACAGGCCTAGAAAATCGATCTTTCCGTGGGGTTCATTTTTAATTTTTTTGATGAACGCATTACTAAAATCTCAATTTTTTCTTGAGAGATCCCTCTGGAAGTTACTAATTCATGGCCTAGAAAAATAAAATCTGGTGCTTACCGAATTTCATAGTTGGAAAACGTTTTATAAAATTTTCAAATCCTTTTACATGAAATAGTTTAATGTTTTAAGTCCTGTTTTATTAATCTTAAATATAAATCATTTACATCAGTAGGGATCCCTCTAGAAACATAAAGGTTTTAGTAACACGTTCATCAGAAATAATTCAAATGAGAGTGTCGAGAAAACCCTCGTTATTGGAGTCTAATGTCGCCTTTACATATTATGGTCTAGTCGCAATGTATTGCGATAATTTACACCCACGCATAATTAATTTTGCTGCAAAAGGTGAAAGAGCGAAAAAATATTATCTCAGTTTTCTTTTTGCAGCTGTCATACGTTATCATGAATAATTAACGTAACATAACAAAGCACTTAGTACATAAGAAGTAGGGATCACGAACCGGTTAAACGGTTATCTGCACAAATTAAATGTTAACAAAGACCGGTTATGGCTATTTGCCCTCTTAATCTACAACATCATTATTTGTTTTGCTGTTAATGTATGGGTTTGTGAGTTAAAGAATTTTTCTTTTGATAACAGTGTTAATTATAAGCATAATATAAAAATAAATCGTCATTGGAAGCGAGATTAGCAGTCGATAGACTTACGACCGGAGACCACCAACCCAGTGCTGCGACCACACTCCGGAATTCACCACCGTCTATCTCCACCATCCACGATATCGAGCATCTCACTGGAGGACAAGTAAGATCCGTGATCTTCACCACCAGCTGACCACAGATCCACATCCCCATATTATGTGACCTAGCCGACATGGATCACAACATGATGCATACACCAATATTGTCTTCCATTGTCTTACCTACCGTTACCCACACACATATTCAAAGCAAGCCAAAAGAGTTTCTTTTGATGAATTTGCGTAGAGATAAGAGTTTTTTATGTCTTCTTCTTTTCTTTTTTAAGTCCGTAAAGGGTAGAGGAAGAGGAATATAAGATAAGGATAGGAGATGCTCCTGATACATTCTATATTCATGCATACATTTATGACCGTTCGGGTTACTTCTACTTTAGAAAACTTTCTATAAGACTATGTTTCTTTCTGACGTTGGTTTTGCATGTTGGCAAATAAAAAAATATCGGTTTTAAGGGGTTGATCTTAACGGTAGGTAAATTTCCATAAAATTGATAAGCTCTGGCAATTCCAGGCCATTATTCAGAATTTTAAATAATAAGATTTGAAGAAAAAATACAAGTCGTATTTGAAGGGAAAGAGTTGAAATCGGTATAATTGGTGAATTATGAGTTCAATTCATAATTATAATTTATATTTACATAAATACAATTTCATTATAAAAATATGATTGAGGAGATCCTGCAAAAATGCAAGGAATATGCTTTTTTATATAAAAAGGATTATGAAATAAATAATAAGATAGTTAAAACCAATACAATACATATAACATTATATTATGAACACAAGCCAAGAACTAACATTTCATTTCAATACGCAAAATGCTAATTATTATCGATAATTATAAATAATAATACGATTGTTTTATGCCCGAAGACTACGCGTTGTTAGAGAAAATGCTAGGCCGACTAGAGTACAGGTCTGCTTTCACTAAGTAAACTTCGCGGTTTATAGTAGTCTAATCACTCTGTTTATTTAGTGCTTGCAGTAAAACTACACACAAATTCTCGTTGCTCTATTATGGCACTGCACTGAATTGGTCACTTGACACCTCAAACTCCGAGCCCTATACTCTAGGTGGCCTTGAAAACGCCACACGATTCTATCGTTTATTTTTTTCATCGCATATTTTTGAACAAATTTCAATTATGAATTTGCTGGAAACATGATAGTGTTTCTTATTTTGCCACATTTCATCTTAATTTTGTGAGACAATAACAAGTCTAGATGCATTGTAAATTCATTGGTTAAAATACGCAGAGCAAGTGACGAAAGGAGAGATGAGTGTCAGTAGAAGAAATGACTCGCAAAGTGGGTGGAAAAATAGACGGTGTTTTCCCGAGTCATAAGACAAGGCATGATCACTTGAATGAGAAACTTTAGAGACTCTCAAAACCGGTTACCGATTGAAAATAACCGTTATCCTGCAAACATACGAGTCCTAACTGCTTCCAACTGTTCGGATCCGGTAGGACTATGGCATTCAGCAATAAGGGTGTTCTAAAGGCAGTGGAGAAGGTGAATGAGATGGGGAAAAGAAGGTTGGGAAGTAACTAAACTGATGAAATTTAGCCTTTTTTTAGCTTATACGAATACCATTTTTGTTTCAAATAATTTGAATAAAACCATAAATATTCGCAGAGAAAAGACGTGTGTGAAGCAATATCGTGCTACCACTTAGAACTCCGCAATGACTTGTAATGACTGCATCAGCGGTAAGCCTACATTCGTGGTATGATCGTAATTAAAACACATAATAATAATAAACGGAATTATGTCATAAAAGGAATACATTATTATAATGCCTTGTTTTATGAGAACCGTTAATGGGTAAACTTAGTGGGGTTTGCGTTATTGAAATAAAACAACGTATGACCACATTCGTGGAGTTTGTATGTTTAATTTGCAGACAGTTATATTTAAAGTATTTTGTCATTTAAAAATATGTCGTACGCTTTACAATTTTTCCTTATTTAAACCTTCACATAGATAACTTAGATGTAAGATGCTGTAAATGCTGAGTTTGTTCTACCGATATTTCAATGGACGGTTCCCTGAACAGATAGCGTCATTGATCTATTCATTATACATAGCCGGAGATACCCCGAATGGATTCCCAACATCAGTACAACATTTACATTATTTACTGCATAAAAATAGCTGGTTATTAGGTTTAATTTCTTCTACGACAGCTTCTCTCCTTTCATTTTCTTAAAAGAGGCACAACACAGCATCCCCAAAGATTATCGCACGGTATCTTTAGTTGAACACCTGAAAAAGTACTAAAAAAAATTATATATACTTTTTCAATATTACTTCAGTTGTAGGTCTACGATTACAAAATTAATTTGTATGAGGTACCCAAATACTAAAACGAGGTGTTGGGGTGTCCCGCTTCTCATGAGGTGAGGTGTGAGGTGGGAAGTATGAGGTGTGATGTGTGAGGTGTTAGGTATGAGGTGTGAGGTGCGACGTGTGAGGTATGAGCTATGTGGTGTGAAGTGTGAGGTGCGTGGTGTGAGGTGTGAGATGTGTGGTGTGAGATGTGAGATCTGAGGTGTGAGATATAAGGTGTGAGGTGTTAGGTGTGAGGTGTGAGGTGTGAGGTGTGAGGTGTGAGATGTGAGGTGTGAGGTGTGAGATGTGAGGTGTGAGGTGTGAGGTGTGAGGTGTGAGGTGTGAGGTGTGAGGTGTGAGGTGTGAGTTGTGAGGTGTGAGGTGTGAGTTGCGTGGTGTGAGGTATGAGATGTGAGGTGTGAGGTGTGAGGTGTGAGGTGTGAGGTGTGAGGTGTGAGGTGTGAGGTTTGAGGTGTGAGGTGTGAGGTGTGAGGTGTGAGGTGTGAGGTGTGAGGTGTGAGGTGTGAGGTGTGAGGTGTGAGGTGTGAGGTGTGAGGTGTGAAGTGTGAGGTGTGAGGTGTGAGGTGCGAGGTGTGAGGTGTGAGGTGCGTGGTGTGAGGTGTGAGGTGTGAGGTGTGAGGTGTGAGGTGTGAGGTGTGAGGTGTGAGGTGTGAGGTGTGAGGTGTGAGGTGTGAGGTGTGAGGTGTGAGGTGTGAGGTGTGAGGTGTGAGGTGTGAGGTGTGAGGTGTGAGGTGTGAGGTGTGAGGTGTGAGGTGTGAGGTGTGAGGTGTGAGGTGTGAGGTGTGAGGTGTGAGGTGTGAGGTGTGAGGTGTGAGGTGTGAGGTGTGAGGTGTGAGGTGTGAGGTGTGAGGTATGAGGTGTGATATGTGAAATGATTATTTTCATATTCTGGGAGTGGCGAGAGAATTTCAGAGAAGTAAAATATATTCAGTGAAGTGGTGGAACATTTTACGTTTTCGTATATTTGGGACATTTGTAGTTCATTTTTTTATGAATTATTCGTCATCATTCTAACTTTTGCTGATGCAGAAACATGTCCTACAACTTCATCAGCATCCTTGAAGAGCTGGCGTTTCACAAGTTACAACCGTCTCTTGAGTCTATCAGCAACAGACTATCAGCTCTACTGACCAAATCATTTGAACACCTAAATCAACTTGAAGTACTGTAAGTAAAGAACAAAAGATAAAGGTTTAGATTTTTTGCTAGGTATCAATAATATATAAAGAATAATGCGAAAATGTTAGAATTTTCTTGAACATGCGTTCCGAAATCACTACAATTTACTAATAATTTATCAGGAAACCTATCAATTCATTCGTTACGGTTTTTTTACCGAATAACGAATAATTTGAAGAGATTCTTAAAAAAATTGCAATATTTTTATCAGTAAGTTTTCTCCGTGTGGTTTTCGGTGGAACTCTGGAATTGTCTTTTTGTGTAATTTCAAGAGTCCTATTAAATTAAGGAAGAGGAAAGAGAAGATGAATGTTAAGAATACCTAGCTATCCAGATCTAGTCACTAAACAGAGAATAAAGCTAATTATATCAACCTTTATTTATTTCAAAACGCTGTTAGTTGGCCTACACAAGAGAAACACATTGAAAACCTTTCCGCAAACCGGTATCCACAGGTAGGTGTGTTTCAATTAATTCCAAATATTTTAAAATGGAACACAAATGGGTTTAGAGCAAACGCTGATACCGTTTAGGGGCGTGTGTTAAGTTTTAAGCGATAACATAAATGAAAACATCGTTCTTTTTTAATTTTGGTAACTCTGGCACAGAAACACGAAATCATAAACGAAACGGCAAAGAAGCTATTAAAAAATTAGACATATTAGATTTTAAAAATATTCAAAAAACACACGACATACAAGAAATAAATTATGTAATACTGATGTAAATTTTATTAATGTTTTCAACCCAAATTTAAATAAATGTCCGCCAAAACTAACTATATTGAAAATATGCCGTTGGTGCTGAACAATGTACGATATTCCTTTCACAATGGGACTGTTTTAGCGTAATGTAAATATTTCTATCCCGTTTTTGTACGTAATCTGAAAAGAGTGTTCACACGGGAGTTCTCGCCGGGTAATTCTGTCGAGATGTTTTTGCCTCGATGTTGCGGGTTGTGATAGGATAAATAACAGTCAAGAGCTTACTCCCTATGTGAACCGAGCAACACTGCGTATGATCACACTCCAGAAAAGTATCCACAAAAACTCTTTCAACATAAACTTATAAGGACAAAAATCCTCATGCTAATTTCCACACCAAACTAAATGTCTTCCAAAACGAACATCGTTACGTGACAAATATACAATTTACATTAACCCCAAACTAATCAAATTCATAAATTATGTTCCTCAGGGCCTATGTCATCTTAAGTGATGTTGTGTGGAGGTTATTCTTAAGGAAAGGAAGGATAGGAAGTTTTAGGAAGGAAAAGGGTATGAGGGGTGGGTAAAAATCTAAGGTCAGTGTGTCTAGTGTCAGTGGACCAATGAATGAATCCATCCCTCCAACTGCGATCCAGTCGATGGGACAAGAAAGTCCTGCTGAAGACCTCAAAAAGTATCTCTCTCAAACGGCCTCACCCGATTCCCCCATCGAGCAGTCAGTAGGCAGATGCATACGCCGTCAAGTCCTGGACAAACCTCACCCCCCATGTACCAGGGCACCTCTGCTTAGTCATCAAACTAGCGAACCACTTGGGGTGACCTATGCCAGAGGTGTCGGATACCCAATAAATGGTTTCCCTTAGCGGCGGTACCCATTCCCGCCTTCTAAATTGAAAATATTATGTGCAATAAACCACTGCAAAATATCTAACAAAGCGTTGATTGTGAGCATTACGTCATAGCGGTGAATATTTGAAAGTAACGAATGCATTCGTCCATTTTCCACCGCAGTAGCTACAGTAGTCACTCGCCTTCTTGTTACGACCGCCGTGTTATGAAAAACAGCGGTGGACCCTATCGTAATTTTTTCGGGGAATATTTATGCTGTCTTGCACCAGCTCCTTTATTAGCCAACGTTTCGGACAATGTTACAGTATCAATCATCAGCCCAGATGTGGGAATATTACTTATTTTACTATAGGAGTTTCCAGTTTGCTACTACTACTAATTGTATGCCTTTATTACGACAAAGACGAATACTTTTATATACTCTCATAATATTATTTTGTTTGTTTCAGAAATCTGGCGTACAATAAGCTGATAGACATACCATTCTCAGCCTTCTCGAAAATGCCCCAACTAGTTTTTCTGTAAGTACTTACATATTAAAATTAATGATGTGTTACAGATTTATGAATGTGTTAAGTTATTATTTTTTTTAAACAAAGAACTACATCTGTAGACACAGGTTATTCCCAACCTTCCTCATCTCCATCTCAATCACACAACATACCACAATTAGAGTTAACGTAGTCCTCTTGGCTGCTAGCAGATGGGACTTTTTTGCGGTATTCGCATTAAAAATAGATTTTTTTCGGGTCAGTTTTTAAAACATTTTTAGTTAAATGAACGTTAAAGGTGTGTACAGTAAAATTATCATAAAATACTGTGTTTATGTAGAATGTCAAAAAGGTATTCAAAGTAGTTATGACGAGACTCTAAAATAAAGCAGGTTGATTGACTTAACGACGTAAGTGAAGCAGCCGTGCACAAAAATATTCGACAGGCGGCCCTGGTGTATTGGACAGACATACGGTTGAATTTTCCTTGTCAAATCTCTAAAATAAAGTGGGAATCTTAACGACTGTACTCTAGCAATCCTAGAAAATCAATATTTCCATGGGGCTAATTTTAATTGTTTCTGATGAACGTTTTACTAAAATCTCAAATATTTCTAGAGGGATCTCTCGGGGAGTTACTAACTAATCGTATAAAATCTGGTGCTAACCGCTTATTTTATAGTTTAATAGTTAAGAGTTTTACATAAAATACTTTTTTTGGTGTTTTTTTATTCATAAAAATTTAAATGATTACAGTTTTTTGTTTTCTACAACCACCATACTAGGGACGTGCCCGTATTATGGTAGCCATATTTCTTTAGATTATAATTTTAAGATGTTATGATGTACAGAAATAAGAGAGAGAAAAAAGATATATAAATTAGAAGAAAACATATGAATATAATAGAATAAAAGAGCAGTTAATTTAATTTAATGACACGAGAAATTCTTTGCAATAGTTCCTTCCTTTTACCAATAGCCAATTCTGAATATATTTTTTATATAAAGATGTTCAGTTTCCGAATTTCTGGTATCTACAGTGAGTAAATTGAATATCTTGGGAGCAATATAGGAAAATTTTCGCTGGGCAAATGCTGTTTTTGTTGGAGGAATTACACATTTTAGGTGTGAATATTTTGTTGCGTTTTTTTTATGATATTATTTTTTCATATTTATATAAGAATAGTCTTAATGTATAATTGACGAATATCTAGGATAATAAATTTTTTGAAAAGTGGCTCTGATGGGTGTGACGGGTGACATTTGAATATTATCCTTAGCAATAGTTTTAGAGTTAAAATCAAGGGACGGAGAATAGAAGATGCACAACCTCCCCATTCCACAATCCCATATGTAGCAATTGCTTGAAAGAGTGCAAAGTAGACACATTTTAATGTTTTTATGTTAAGAATAGATCTGAAAATGTAGCATAATTTGCGGAGTCTTTTTGTAGTACAATTAATATGTGCCTCCCAGCGCAGTTGATCATCTATAATAACACCTAAGTACTTGATTTCGTTTAAAGTACTTTAATGGTAAGATCCTGTTTTTATTAATCTTAAATACAAAAAAACTTACATCCTTAGGAATCCCTCAAGAAACATTTGAGGTTTTAGTAATACGTTCATCATAAGTAATTAAAATGTGAGCGTCGAGTAAACTCCCGTTATTAGAGTCTTATGTCGCCTTAATAAACAAAACACTACACGCAAGCCAAGTTCATTCGCACGGCAGTAATAATAATTAAAATTTTACACACCGTAATAACATAATTATAATGCTTCCTGTTATCCTTAATAAACAACATGGAACAGGTACATTTATAATTTCCCTAATGATCGCCAGTACTCATAAAACTTTATAATTGCTCTCTAAATTCGGCAAAATTGACTCTGTTTTTTTATTTATCTTGTGTAATTATATCATAATGTGGCGAATTAATTTGACGGCCTCCGTGGTCGAAGTGTAATCCAGAGGTGGCAAGCAAATTTCATATGATTATTTGTGTTATTTCACACTTTATTCACTTATTTATTTATTTTATTAATATAATTAGAAACAAACAGTAAATGATTTACAGTAATGAAACAATATACAGGAATTAGATATTTCATATTGGGTAACTATGATATGTTTGCTTTGTAATGTCTGCTAAGTGGTATGTTAATTATTTAATTGCCGGGTGACGTGTAGTATATTTATTTATTTTATTTTATTATGTGCATCTATATAAAAAGGTTTACATATATTTTTTTGGCTTTGCCTGTCTCACCAGGAAATCCTGTGCCAAGACAGACTAGTTTACAAATATTTTATAATATTAAAATAAAGTACATTTTTCAATAAAGCCAAAATATTTGCAAAAATTTTCAGGTTGGTAGGTAAGTATGTGTATAGTGTATGTGTGTGTGTAATGTATGTATGAGTGTTTGTGTTTGTGTGTGTGTGTGTTGTTATATTTTTTTAACATTATTTTTTTCTATGTATTAGCTTAAAATATTTTTTAATTTAATATACTATAAGTATGATTACACACCCCTACCCAAGATCTGGAATATATAGAGGTGTACCAAAAAGTTTGTTATGATGAAATATGTTACTTATCGTACGATGTAATATCTATATATAAAAACGGTGCCATGATAACTCAACACAGTGACAATTCAACACACTTTTAAAAAGTAATATAAAGTCATTAAAAACGATGAAATTATTTTTTTTAACGTAATCTAACCTAACCCACTTAACCCAGTTAATAAAGTTTTTGTTTCATCATTTCCAAAGTTGCTCCAAATGGCTTTAGCCGTGTTTAGTGACTAGATCTGAATAGCCAGGTACTTCCCCACCTTCCTCTTTCCCTTCCCCACTTACCTTCAGCCTCACAACATCCCCCAATTGGGGATGCCATAGTCTCACTGGCTCCAGACGGGAGCAGTTGGGACTCTTGTGAGGTATTCACTATAAAAAAAAAAAAAAAAAAAAAAAAATTTCCATGACTTTGTATAACTTTTTAAAGATGTGATGAATTATCATCGTGATGATTTATCCGATCGCCATAAAAACTACTATGCAACAATAAAACATTTGTTCTTGATCCAGAATATTTATTGGCTTTGGATTGATCAACAAAATTAAAATAAATCTGTATTATCCTTGATATTTGTATATGGCACTAGCATAATCTATTAGATTAACCGTAGATGGTGTTAGTTGTCGAGTATAATAGGTCATTAAAGAATGTGGCAACTCTAGGTTACAAAACCGTAGTATGAAAGAAAAGAAATTTCCACAATTTGTCAAGTATCAAATAATTTTCTCGTTTATAAAAAAAAAATTATTAGCTTAAACAAGTTAAGTGTAAATATATATTTATTTTAGTTTCATCGAAATACCGCAGAGCTTTGAAAAGCTAATTCCTTTGACCGCAACCCCGAAATAGAGTTGTTTGATTGCAAAGCTTATTTGCTCAAACTCTGACTTGTTTGTTTGCTCGGATTTCATATCTCACAGGATTCAAGTTTTATGAAGACTCGTCATGAGAATTATTATTAATAACTGGAACATCTCAATGAAGGATTGATAATAATTAATAATTTATTGTCAGTCAGCTAAAAGGGGCATACCCTTGAAAAATCACGAAATCTGACTTACTTTAAAAAAAATATATATATTATTGAAATAATTTTCTGGTTAAATATTAATATGGGTAGGTACAAATATTACCAGAGAAATTTAAATCAAATAAACCTTTAAAAATTATGATATTATTGGAATTTATCGCCTTATTACAATCAGAGCCAATTTTGAAAATGACTATAAAATTTAAGGCAAATCCGAGTACTAGAGTTCATTGAACCAGAGTTACAGAGAAACTAGTAGCCGAAATCAGTATTTTTGATGGTTCGTTAGAATTATAGACACACTGTCATTAAACGAAATTGAACTAAATTAACAAACAAAATGATTATGTGTCATGTTTATTATTAGAAAAATGGTTGAACCCGCCTTGTGGCAGCTTATTATTTTTGGATGAGTAATTTGTGAAATAACACAAATTAATAAAGTAAAATTTACTTGCGCACGCCGATATTGGATCCCGTGACCTACAGCTTGCTAGTAGAGAACAATTTACCCCTTGACCACTTAGGCCGTCAAGACTAGCCTGTGTTGATGTAATCGTATGAATTTTAAATGAAAAATGTTAAAATGTGCAGTAATTCAGCATTCTCTCTACTACATCTGTGAGCAGAGATACAAAAAATTTGCCATTCCTCCAGCGGACTCCATTGAGATACATGTTAGGCATATTTTGAAATATATTTAGCATATCTATGTTTAGCATATTTATGTTTAGCATATATATGTTTAGCATATCTATTTTTATCATATCTAAGTTTGGCATATCTATATTTAGCATATCTATTTTTATCATATCTATGTTTGGCATATCTATATTTAGCATATCTATGTTTAGCTTATCTATATTTAGCATATCTATTTTTAGCTTATCTATGTTTAGCATATTTATGGTTAGCATATCTATGTTAAGTATATCTATTTTTAGCATATCTATGTTTAACATATCTATTTTTTGCGTGCATCAGAGTAACCAATTAATTAACAGTGGATTGTTTATCCAGGACCAATTTATCTAAACTAATGTTGAATGGTTCCAACTTTTAAGATATCTAATGAAGATTGTATTTGGTCTTATTAAAGAATTTAAAATGTGACAACTGAATAATTTTATTTTATTTTTATGAAGCATTTTTCTTAGCTTTTAATTTCTGGGTTTCCATCTTTCTCCTTTTTTATTGCATCAGATAAAATGTAACTGCCAAAATAATGCAATTTTTTTTCTGCATACCGTTTGCAGCTTTGAAAATCTTTTATAATCTAAAACAACTTTCGCAAATAAAACGGTATTTTGGAATCATTGATGGGAAATCAGTTTCACGCTTTTATTATAAATGATCAAATTTCTATAGCGTCGTTTTATTGACGCAACACCTCAGGGGGATTTTACACTCGTTATTACTGTTAGCCTTTTATAAAACTGTGTTATTAAATAAAATATTGTATTGTTTGTTTCAGGTTGTTGAAAAGGAACAGAATATCGAGTATCAACGAAAGAGCCTTCACAAACCTCACTTCGTTGACAATATTGTAAGTATATTGTTATTCTCTTAACCCTTCACTTGATCGTGTATCTTTTAAGATACACTACCTAAAATTGCTCTTTAATCCTCCCTTCTTATTTTTTATTTGGAATTCTACTGTAGTTATAAACTACTGTAGGGTAAATTATAGGGAGTTTACATCTCCCGAAGATAACAATAATATTTACAGTTCCCCACATTCACGTGCGACTGGCAACATTACAACCTCGCACGAGATGCCTCACGCGGAAATCATTTCATTCTCTCTCCAGTGGTCTTAGCCGCCGGTTTAGCCCACAAAATCATCCAGCCAACAACCCATATAACAATCCTCCAAACTACTGTTTTTATATTTAAAAAATCGTTCACACATTGACATCTATCGGATAATTACATATGCTTTTAATCACCTTCAAACTTGACTCTTTACATGACTACAAGTTTTTAAAAAATGTTCAAAAATCAGATATTTTCGGAGTTTCTGACATATATCATACTTTAAACGTAGGTTAAATTAATATTCTCTCACACATTTATTTATCGGGAAACTATATGATCAATAATTTTATCAATTTAAAAAAAGATACAATCTGGAAAACCTAATTTCAATGATGTTTTATTTATTATCTAAAATAAATTTCAAATAAAATGTCTAATGTAGAAATCCTAGCATAACAAATATGTTTTATTTGAATATCTCTGTCCTTGACAAATTAATGGTTTTAAAAGTATTGTCCATCGAACTGTCTTGAAAACAAAATCCAATGATTAAATTTGAAACTGTATTGAAAGATTTGAATTTCTCATCGCAAACTTTTTACTCGAACTAGAATTAATACTCGTACGACGTTATTCGTCATTTCTTTGGCATTCTTTTCAATTCAAGGAATTCCCATCTTCTTCTTTTTTAAATTTCTATTCAGAACGTCTGGCAAGGGTGATCCTTAAAGCTCTACGTCAATACGATATTGACAAAATCCGTCATCTATGGTCAGTAAGTGATATTTGTGATCACGGTCAAAAGATTCCGACAGTCGGTAGACAAAAGCTGATGCTTTTTGCGCGGCCTTCAATGTGTTCGGATAAGCTATTAATATATACATATTTTGGATATTGTCGTTCATTATGCAAAATAACTGTTTGAGTGAGTGCAGGTGAACTATTTAAGCGCTTAGAATTGAAAGAAATCATATCCATGGACTTAATTAATTCATCCAAGACGCGATCAATTGATTCCGTTCATATATAGGTATAAAATGTAATGTAAATATTTTTAATATCTGAAAATTGTGACTAGTACTAGTAAGCGTAGGTTTAAATATCTGAAAATTATGACGTGTATATTACGTAGGAATATGTAGGTATGAAAATTAAATACATGAAAATTATGACGAGTATATTCTTTTTTCTTAAATTTTCTTAAAAAAAATAATATACTCCTCATAATATTTGTGTTTTTTTAAATTTTCATACCTAGTTATGTAGATATAAAATGTTATGTAAATATCTTTAACGTCTATAATATCTGAAAAGGGCCAAGGGTTTTCTGTCGGGAATCAGACGTGTAAAATGTATTCCCCCCTTCGATTTATACTTCATATAACGGATACTTAGAAAACTTTACAAAATATTTTAAATACAATTCGGGACACGTCAGAAACCTTCATATGATTCATCGTATTTCTGTTAAAGATGTATTATTGAAAATCAAGAAATTGTGACATAAATAATAACGAAACACATAAAATTTTACACTTGCATCACAGCGTCGGTTTTCTGGTTTCGTATTTCCAATATTTTTGCACTTTCCACAACATTTCATGCATTTATTCCACAAAATTAGAACTTCCGGCGTACATTTTCGATTTATTGACTCTTTTGACTTCGTCTTTGATTTCCTGTCGCCCATAAAACTTCACACCACTCCTCTTCACTTTAACCTACTTATTCCATTTGCTTCTGCGGACATGAGATTACAAAATAAAAGCATGGATGCAGTACAAAAATGAAATCAGATTGAAAAACTACCTTCCAACAGTTACTGATATCGGCACAAAAAATAATACAGGTATAAAAACTATCTTACACCCAGTTACTGATTTTGGCACCACAAATAATACAAGTATAAAAACTATCTTACAACAGTTACTGATTTCGGTACAACAAATAATACAGGTATAAAAACTATCTTACAACAGTTACTGATTTCGGTACAACAAATAATACAGGTATAAAAACTATCATACAATATTTACTGATTTCGGCACAACAAATAATACAGGTATTAAAACTATCTTACAACAGTTGCTGATATCGGCACAACAAATAATACAGGTATTAAAACTATCTTACAACAGTTACAACACTTATTGATATCGGCACAACAAATAATACAGGTATAAAAACTATCTTACAACAGTTGCTGATATCGGCACAACAAATAATACAGGTATAAAAACTATCTTACAACAGTTGCTGATATCGGCACAACAAATAATACAGGTATTAAAACTATCTTACAACAGTTACAACACTTATTGATATCGGCACAACAAATAATACCGATATAAAAACTATCTTACAACAGTTGCTGATATCGGCACAACAAATAATACAGGTATAAAAACTATCTTACAACAGTTGCTGATATCGGCACAACAAATAATACAGGTATAAAAACTATCATACTATTGTATGATAGTTTTTATACCTGTACTGATTTCGGCACAACAAATAATACAGGTATAAAAACTATCTTACAACAGTTGCTGATATCGGCACAACAAATAATACAGGTATAAAAACTATCTTACAACAGTTGCTGATATCGGCACAACAAATAATACAGGTATGAAAACTATCTTACAACACTTGTTGATATCGGCACAACAAATAATACAAGTATTAAAACTATCTTACACCCAGTTACTGATATCGGCACAATACATAAAACAATAAATTCCTAAAATAATTCACCCGCTATAACACAGGGTCATCCCTAGCATGGAGGGTGAAATATCACAAAAAACCACATGTACTCTCTAAATCATGAATCAATAAAATAAATATATATTTTTCTAGTATTTTTTGTGTTTCTAATACGCAACGGTATTTTTCTGATTCTTGGTATAGGTATTATGTGATTGACGTATAAAAGATTTATCGAAAATACTCTATGTAAGCAGTTGTTTTATTTTTAAACGGCTTAATTCAATTTTGGTTATTTGTTTTTGAGGTGTTATGCCATGTTGCGCTAACTCTTTCTTTAGCCAACGTTTCGGACAACGTTAAAGTGTCCATCACACATCTGCCCCAGAGAGTTAGCGCAACATGGCATAACACCCCAAAAACAAATAACAAAAATACTTTTGGACGTGAAAATCTTAAATCATATTTGGCTTAATTCAATGTTTGAGATTAAAGCCTAGTTGAACAACATTGACCAAAATTACTTTGACTAAATATTGTTTTTTTTTTGGATTGAAGGAGCACACAAGGTGTTCAAATAATAATAGAACATTCTAAATTTACTAACCACATTTTTTAAACAAATCATTATTTTGATACAAATATAATGGGTTTACAATTAGATAACTTTGAAATTGGACAAAGAGTTGATAGTTCATTAAATATTATTATTAACCTAATTTTTTTTAAAGAAATTTCTTAAATTTATTTTCACTGACGCCTATATGGATAATAATAATTATAATTGTTTTGTTATTAAGATATCTCAAAAATATTACTCAAAGTTTTTTTATATGCAATAATTACCTATTTTATGATAATTTAAATTAATTTATGTAATTTTTTTTACTATAACTAATTAATCACCGCGCCTTGTAGAACCTAACCATAGAACCTAACAGTCTTAACATATCGCCCTCCAGATTATTTTAAGAGATACACAATGTACAAAGTTTGTTTGTTTTCATAATACTTTAATCTTGACCAGGGCCGGCCCTATTCGGGCGCAATTGGAGCAGTCCGCTCCGGGCGCCGGATCGACAGTCTTAGCACATCGCCCTCGAGATTACACAAATCTACAAATCATCTGAATATTATGATTACAGTGATCACCTAATCAGGCGTCTACTGGTTTAGACAAAGGGCGTCAAAATCTTACTCGCGCCAGGTGTCGTTTCGCTCACGGCCGGCCCTGATCCTGAAGAAAAAAATATTGGTTTTGAAATATGTCGATCCTTTTTTTATGAAATAGTGGTTTATACAAAGTTGTTTATATCATTTAAACTAAATAACATTATTTGATCAAACCTAATTGTACCTATATTTTATGATATCAGACTGTCTGGTGTTTCAACAGTTTTAAAACCTTATTTTACTAATAATAATAATAATAATGATAGGATTATTTGTATAGCGCCGTTTTCGTAAGAAAATCACCTCAATGGCGCTTAACAACTTAATTACTTTTGGCTTATAACTATGTTTCATAGCTAGAGACTTAACACTAGTGGCTTATAACTAAGTTTCATAGCTAGAGACTTAACACTAGTGGCTTATAACTAAGTTTCATAGCTAGAGACTTAACACTAGTGGCTTATAACTAAGTTTCATAGCTAGAGACTTAACACTAGTGGCTTATAACTAAGTTTCATAGCTAGAGACTTAACACTAGTGGCTTATAACTAAGTTTCATAGCTAGAGACTTAACACTAGTGGCTTGTAACTAAGTTTCATAGCTAGAGACTTAACACTAGTGGCTTGTAACTAAGATTAAGACTAAGACTTTTAACGAATGACCTTTTGGTTTTTTAAAGGAAGGAGACAGTTTACACGTAGTTCCCGTGAGCACTTAGGCCATAGGTACATTGTGCTATCTCTCATTTTACCTCAATCCTTTAACAACAACCCAGTCCCTGTAATAAAGTACACCAGGGTTGTCATTGGGTATGTGGCTATGTCTTCTGGTTCTACTGTATGTCTCCCCAGGTATCTGAGCCTAGTTCCCACCAGGGCAGGACATTGGCACCATAGATGAATTGGAGTCTCTTCATCCTCTTCACATTGGTGTTTTCCACTCCCAATATCTGCATGTGTCTCCTGAGATGGCAGTGTCCTATTAATAGTCCTACCAGTTCCCTCAGTGAGTTTCTGTACATATCGAGTAGTTTCTTGGTTCGTCTAGGGTCTGGTCCTTTTATGAATACTTTGGATTATCTCATTCCCGGTGCCCTCTCCCATTTTTTGCAGGGCTGGGATTTGACCCACCTATCAATATGTAGATATTTTGTAAAAGTATGATATTTTAATAATGCTAAATTACCCCTACCAAAGGAACAAATTATAATAAAGACTTTAGCCCTGTTTTTTTTTTTTTTTTGCCCTGTCTTATTTTCAAATACAAAGCATTCAATATTTTGTAAAAAGTTTGATATAAAGTATACCCGCATATGAACAACTTTGCCGTGAGCTTCTAAGTCTTGTATTTACGGTATGATGTTATCTTCTGCTGTAGCAACATTGACCAAAGCTTTAAATTTCCTATTGTTTTACGACATCGAACAAAAATATTTATGACCACTTCGAAATATTGTCTTCTTGAAACAGTTTATCTAACGTGATAAATAACCAATGCAACACACGATCTCTAGTTCCTTTACCGTTTCACTGAGCCAAAATAATGCTATCCCAGCTTTTAGTAGTTGATTTTATCCTGAATTCCCGGATCACTGCTTTCATCAAACCGAATAAACAACATTACTTCTGCGTTGGAAGGTTTTCGCGGAATGAAGTCGTCATAATTCAACGGCATATAATAATAATCTCGGAATGATATCTTTGTTCAGTTACATTTACTCCAACACCTCCATTGAGATTCCAGAGTTTTAGTAAATACTTTAAAAATATTGAAGTATTTTTATAGTGCAGTTTTGTGATTTCTCCTAAAGTGCTGAGGAGTTTTCAGATTCATTGGCTATCTATAAATATCCTAATAGCATCCCAATTTGGAAAATGTTAGAGGCGAAGGAAACGAAAAAAGCTCTGAAGGAATAACGCTATTTGGATCACTTAACATAGTTAAAGCCATTTCAGCAGCTGTTTGATTCTGAAAGGTGAATGGATTCAGGGAGATAGTCGAAGTAACGCACAATCTGAACGAGGTGCAAATAATACGAAAAACAAGGTGCTCGTAAAACTCTTTGGTCCAGCAATATTCGAATAAATAACTTTTGTACCAGTAATATTTAAATAAAGAAGTTTTGTACCAGTAATATTTGAATAAAGAAGTTTTTTACCAGTAATATTTGAATAAAGAGGTTTTCAACAAGTAATTTATTATTTGAATTAAGAAGTTTCGTACCAGTTAAATTTGAATAAAGGAGTTTTTTTACCAGTAATATTTGAACAAAAAGGTTTTTTACCAGTACCTAGTATTTGAAATAATGGGTTTTGTATCAGTAATATTTGAATAAAGAAGTTTTGTACCAGTAGTATTTGAAAAAGGGGATTTGGCTGCCGTAATATTTGCATAAAGGGGTTTTTGTACCACTAATATTTTAAACAAGTTGTTTTGAACCAGGAATTTTAAATAAAGAAGTTTTATACCAGTAATATTTGATTCCATAAAGATGGAGATTTACGCTCGGCCAAGGATGTTATCAAATATTCAATCCAACAGTTGTAGGCTTGCAGAGATGGCAAATATCAGATTAACAAAAAATACAGTTTTATTTTTACCATTCAGTGTTCAGCAAAATAAACAAACATTTTTTAAATACACCGGAAAATGGGCAGTAACAATCCAGACAATTTTTCTGATTTGCAAAAATATTAAATCGAGTTATCTTAATTTTTGTAATGTAACGGATGTTTACATAATATAAACAGTAGCCAATTACACAAATAGTATCAGCAGAGGTAGAATATTGATATGTGCAAACAAACTCAACAAACATAATAGTAACACTCAACACTGATAAAAATAATATGGGATGTTTTAGGCTAAGGACGTAACGATAAGAAGGTTATGTCGTATGTTTGTTTCCTGTTGATTTTATATTGCTAACATTTAAATGTAGGTACAATAGAATAATAATTATTAGAAGTAAAGTTAAACCAAACAGGATCAAAATCTCTCGAGTGAGCTGTGGCGTTAAAATTTGGCACAGCTTTACATCACTAGTATGTCTAGTTCTACGCCACTATATTCAGCAAAATCTTCATCGTGAGCTATGGTGCTTTGAAATTAATTTTCTTAAAAAGAGTCTCATTATCTACGATTTTGTTTAACCCCTCGGGCCTGTTACATATTGATCGAATTTTTTTTCAAAAATTCATCTATCAAAATATTAAATCACAATAAAATCCAAAAATAAGGAATATTTTTGAAAGAATCCGAAAATTCTACGCTTTCAAATTTTATATCAGAAAAAAATTGGAATATTTAGTTTTTTGATGCAAACATTAAAAAGTTATAAAATTACTAAAATTGAAAAAAAACACACATTTTTTCACCTCAGTTTTTGTCGTTTTACATAAAAATAATTATTTCAAAATTCACAAAGTTTCATATTTTTTTCTTAAATTGCTGTCGGAAATTTGGTTTCCTGGATGTAAACATTTTAATTGTTCTGTGGTTAACTTCTAGATTTGAAAATAAAGCGTGGTGTTTTTTTTTCTAACTCCGTTTAGAATTTTAGATCATATTTCTCAACGATTTGTATGAGACCATGTAAGCTGTTCCCAAAAGCGAACAAAGTGATTCTACGGGTAATAGAGCAAAATCGAACAAATTAGCCTGAGACGTTAAATATATTGAGACGTTAAATATATTTTTTCTTATGGCAGTAATGCATGGAATAGAGGTTTTTTTTAATAAGTGATATTTCATTTTTATTTTGGTCTTAATATGGCAAATTATACAGACTCCTATATTCATTTAAATTTTATCTGAAGATAAGATATTTGTCATGTCATTGTTGCTTATTTGGTGCTTATTATTTATCCCATGTATTTTATCTCAAAGCTTTGCAAATTATAGCTGATACACGCAAAAATCCCTTTTATTAGCATTATTTTTTATCAATTTAATTGACAGCTTTATCATTGCGTAAGCCTTCCTAAACTTTATCAGTCAATCAATCAACGAAAATCACGGCACGTGTTTTTTTATTAAGTCATACGGAAAATTGTTGTGTAAACTTTGGAAAAAAATACTAGATTTTTGTCACGTACGCGAAGGGGTTTTCACCTCTTTGAGACAAATTTAAAAATTTAAATATTCGTAGCAGACAACTTTCACTTTCGTTCTTTTTCAAATTTTGTGTTTTATTTTCAGGGAACTCGATGACAATCTTCTAGGAGATATTCCATCTGCTATTCATCAACTGCCAAAACTAAGAGAATTGTAAGTAAACAAAATAAAATGTATCCTTAAAGAGTGGTTATATACATCCATTTTTGACAATAGTTTTATTAAACAGTGTTAAAATCAAAAATACATAATAACTCATATTATTTTCAATACACATTGGTAATGAATTTATGCCACCGTTGTTACAATGAAGAATGAGTTAATGATGAATGTAAGTAAGTCTAAAGTAATGGTGTTTGAAAGAGAGAGTACGAAAACAGTGTGCAATATAGCTATGAATGAGGAATACTTGGAGCAGGTGGATGAGTTTGTGTATTTAGGAAGCATGTTTACGGGAGAGGGGAAGGCTGACAGATATTGAAAGAAGGGTAAATGCAAGTAACTCCGTTAATGCAGGACTGAACGCAGTTGGCGCTAATAATTGTCCAAAGAAGCGAAGTTAGCAGTCCACAATGGAGTGCTGGTACCTACCCTGATGTATGGAAGTGTTGCATGGAACTGACAAAGAAAGGATGAAAGTAGACTGAATGCTGTTGAAATGAGATCTCTGAGGCGTGTGTGTGGTAAAACCATGTTTGATCGTGTGAGGAATGTGGAGATCCCCAAAGAGTGCAAGGCTGATGTAAGCGTAATGAGTAAGATTAAGAAAGGGACGCTTAGATGGTTTGGGCATGTAGAGCGAATGAGCGAAGATAGGAGTGTAAGGAGGATATATGATGCAAATGTGAATGGTAGCAGAAGTCGGGGATGCCCGAGGAAGACATGACACGATCAAGTGAATCAGATACTTGAGTTGGGCCATGTCAAGAGTCAGAATAATAGAAGAGTATGTATGAATGTGAATGAGGCAAGAAGTGTGTGCCAAGACCGAGTTGTTTGGCGGTCCCTCCTCTCTGCCTACCCCTGCGTGGAAACGTCGTGATGGTTAGTTAGTTCTTACAATAGTTAGTGGTACAATGTTCAGTCAAAAACGCTTTATTTCTTTATTTTACATCGTGATATTTCACTTGTCTAGTTAGCTATTAAACAATAAGATTTTCATGTATGTACGTACGTACCTACATACACGGAGAAAAATGCTGAGTTATTTAAATTTAGTTAAAAATATGACAGCTGCCTTTACCGTGTTATTATATAATGACGAAATGCGAAACCAGATCTCACCATAACACTGTTGTGTGGAAATCTGTCAAAACAATCGTTAAAGACTTGTAGTCCCGTTTTAACAGGAATATGAATAATGGCCTGCAGTCCCGCTTTTAACAGGATAACGAATAATTTGAAGAGATTTTAAATAAATTAGCAATATTTTGTATCAGTTAGTAGTATTTTCCGTGTGCAGACGTGGCACATTTCCAAAATGAGGAATTATAGTGCAATCCTTTTAACTAAACATAGCTCATGTTGAAAAGGGAGTAAGTTGGTAACCACTGTGAGTGTTGAACTCAATCCTGACAACTACTTGCCTGACTTCCTACTTACGGTGATATCGACTACCACTAGTACCAGCTTATAATAATAATGATAAGGGATCAACGAAAAACAAACGTGAAAAAAATGATTGCAATTTTCGTTTTTATTTTATTCGTAGGCGAAACATCTTTTGTTTATAAAGATTTTGGGCATATGGTCTCATCATTTATTATATTCTTCATAAATCAATTTTAATTCAATTTGGGAAGCGTGTTTGGTACCGGTGCCCCGGGAACCATTTATTGGATAACCAACACCTCTGCCATAGGTCACCTCAAGTGGTTCGCTACGTTTGGTGATTTAGCAGGAGTGCCCGGGTTCATCGGGTGAGGTGTGTTCAGGATGCGGCTGCCCACCAGCTGCATGGTGTGCCAGATCGGGAGAACCTGGTCTGGGGAGACCCTTCGACCTCTTCAATTGGTCTCTCTTAACCCATCGAATTGCGCCGCAGCGGGAAGGATAGATCATTTGTCCGTCACTCCTGGATACACTTATTCCTTAGATTCCTGCCCACCCCACATATTTTTTCCTTCCCAGAACATCCTTTCCTTTAAAATACCCTCCACAAAGCATCCCCAAAGATGACAAAGGCCACAAGGGATTTTTTTCCCTAGGGTCTCATGTGTCAGGATAATTTAAAACAAAATTATAAATTTATTAATGACTTTGAAAGTCTAACCAAAATAATAAATTAAATTAGCACAAATCTCAAAAATAACATTATCAAAAAATCATTTGGTATAACATTCCATTCCTGAACATTCATTAACCCGTATTTCTAAACAATTTTAATGTGTTATTATCGATTTTAAAGTATTCCTTGCATCACTTAAATGATATTTTTGTTGCAGATCTGTATCCGGTAACCGTATAAAATACATAGCGTACGGCGTTTTGCAGAAGTCTCCAGAAATAGTCCTCCTCGAGCTAAAGGGAAATCCTCTGGTTGGAGTGGACCCGCATGCCTTTAGTTTCCTTCCTAAATTAAGGACACTGTAAGTAAATAAATATTTTTTAAGTTAAAATAATGTGTAAACACAAAAACCATTATTAGTATTACATTTACAACACATCATTTATCTCAATCTTAATTCAAATACTACAACCTATGTAACCTTTTAAAAGTGTAACAAAATATAATTTTGATTCAAAGAAAAATATTATTTTGGTATTTTTTAAAATGTCTTCTAGTTCTTGAAAGCCGTGGATTTTTATATTTAGGAATATCTGGAAAAACTTTTCAAGCCATAAAATTATTAGGCCCTTTTTTCACGGGTGTAAGCAGGTATCCGATACTCATGTTGTATACTTTCAAACAACTTGTCACGCACAGTTCGTACACTTTGCTGCTGAAATCACGAGAGCTCTGTCGCCACCATCATTATTATGTTGACTGTTTTGTTCCTAGCCGTAATCTAAAGCTTACCCATTGTCACAAAATGTCTGACACAAGTGACGCCATGTATAAAGTCTGAAAGACACATGGCGTCGCCAACTAGTTGACAACATTTAAGCAACGTGTGCCTGCGTACAAACCTCTGCACAGATGTAATATCGCCAAGATTTATTTTTTATTTATTTATTTAGAAAAACCAACCGATTTTTTTACATCTATAAATAATAAACTCATAAACAGTACTAAAACTAAGGGTCCAGTACCCGCAGGCTAAAATATTTACAAAAATTCAAAATTGTAAATATTAGATAAATAATAAAATCAGATTTAAGAACACAAATAAATGAAAATAAATAAATATAATTTATTCTCCCTACACTACCAATAACAATAATCATAAATATATCACCTTCAACTAAACTGAACAAATGTTTATAAAATGGCTAATATGCAACTGAACAGGATTCATTAAACATCTTGATAACTTGCAGTATGTTTTTAAAACTAATAAATTATACACTGTTAGCTAGAATATAGTTTTCAAATGTTTTTGAATTACACAAACATATGTCAATATCATTAAAATTATTATTGGATAAGTTACACGCTCTGATTTTAAAAGCGTTTTGTCTGTTATTAGTAGACCGTTTATATAGATGAAAAATTGATTTATCTCTAGTTCTCGAGCTTGGGACTCTAAAATTGATCTCAGACAAAAGGGGCGAATAATCAATAAAGCCATTGATAATTTGATGGAGATATATTATATCTGCGGAGTCTCTTCTAGTTTTTAATATGATTAAGATGTTTGAATCGTCGAGTGTCGGATACTTGCGTATCCCTGTGAAAAGATGACACGTCACTGAACACTATTGCAAAATAGTGACTACAGGTTCTTTTCAATGTCCTTCTGCCTACTTCCCTTTACCTTGTCAAATTTCCGAAAGTCGAGAGGTAAGGTATGTAAATCTAGCAATTTGGAGATCGGCGGTTCAAACCCGTGCTTGGTAAATTTTATTTGATTAATTTGTGTTTGTGTCACAATTTAGGCATTAAAAATAATATATTATATTTGCATCACGTTCCAGGGTAGAAGATACTCTCAGTATTGCTGTGGTGTAAAACCACTATTCTAATCTGAAACGTTACTTGAAATGGCTTTAGCCATGTTTGGTGACCAGATCCTAACATTTAGATACTCCCCCACCTTCCTCTTCCCATCTCCTTCCTCTCCACACTACCTTAGCCTCACAACAGAACCCAAATTGAAATGCCATTGTCTCACTTACCCCATACGGTCGGTAGCAGTTGGGACTCTTGTGTGGTGTTCACATTAAAAAAAATACTTTCTTCCACTTCACAAAATTTGCGAACGATGACGACGTAGTATCACACCCCCCAGGCCGTAGAACTCTAATACAGAAATGTTCTTTTAGTCTTTTTCCAGGAAAATATTTCAAAATGTCTCCTTTTTTCCAGGACCTTATCAGATGCCCGAGACCTCACCATATTCCCCAGTCTCAACGGCACGGGAGCCCTGGAAACTTTGAGACTGGACAGGGCATCCATTGAAGCTGTGCCCCACACTCTCTGCATGACCTGTCCGAAACTAAAGGCTCTGTAAGTTAAGCATTCGGAGGATTGCACAATCCAAATATATTCTTCTATTCTTAGTGTGTCTTACATCACAACGGTTATAGGTAATAATCATAAAAAATCGCTTGGCAAGTCTGGACATGCTCGAAGTAAGCGCAAAAGTGGTTTTTATTTATTTTGTTAATAATTTTATAAGGAAGAATTTTTTTTATCAAGGGTAAGTATCAGAAATAATCTTTGCGATATTACTTTTCTAAAGTTTTCTTGTTTCTTACAAGCGTTCTCAATTTTCGTATTAAGAGAATAGCATTTTCACAGTTATATTTTTGATACAGTAATTAACAACTTTATTATAATTCTATTAAAACAAAACGTTAGAAAAAGCTTCAATTTATTCGGAGCATGTTTTTTGTATTCATAATGTAAACCGATTTGTACTAAAGATTAATCGAAATAAGTGATTTCATTGATAGCTTCACCATGACGCATTTCTGGGTGCAATATAAATATTGCCTTTGATTGCATAAAATATTATCATACTCATCAATCAACTGCATTGCATTTATAAACGTCTATTCTTGATCGATGGGTTAGTATAGATTCTTTTTTAACAATATTTTTAGGTTAGGTTAGTTTTGACTTTATTAAAAAAAAATGTAAATCCTGTCGAAATGTTATCTTATTTTGAAAATTCAAATCATAAAACATACCGTGCCTCCCAAGTTATAAATTGTTATTTCCAACAAGCCATGAAAAATATGGCTTTATGGTTTGATTTGAAAATTAGTTTAATAGTTTTCTAACTCGGTCAAAGGCCTTTTATGCCTAATTTCATTTAAAATTCTAAATATGATAATTCTGAATTTGCCAACCACATTTTGCAAACAAATCATTTTTTTGATATAAATAAAGGGTTACAAATGTTACATACCTACGAATACAAGGGTTTACAATTAGATGACTATGAAATTTTTTAAATTATAAATAACCAATTTTTTTTTAATTGTTTCTTTACATTGTATATTAGAATTTTAACCTCACTAATTTAAATAGCCAACTCTTAAATTTTCGCATTGACAGTAATATTGATAATATTTTTTATTTGTATTTTATTGTTTTTTATTTACACATCTCAGTTCCTCCTTGATTATTTTATGTAAAATTATAAAAGTTTTCAATTTATAATAAATGTAATAATTAACTATTTTATGATATATTAATTTATTGTTTATTATTGATAATTTTCATTATCCTGGCGAAGAAGCCATTGACTTTAAAACATTTACATTATTATTGATTAAAAAGAGGTGGAAACAAAGTATTTCATTTATATATAATCAAAATGACACCACAAAGTAATTTTACAACTATTGAAGAAGTTCTAAATATTTGATCGTTTTATAGTTCCGAGAAAGGAATTGTTGACTTACTGATGCGAGTTTAAAAAATTGTAGTTTTAAGTACATCGTATTACAGATCGATATATTTATCTTTAGAAACCGTCGAAATAGAAACCACCAAATTTTTTTGGTCCACAAACAGACAGAAGAGTTGTAAAAAAAATTGCTAAAACTTAACCATTTTCTTTTTATAGCATCAAGTCAAAAGGTTTCTTGTCTTATGTCGGGATTACACGAGAAAAATACAGCTCTAAAAAATACTTTATTTAAAGGCATAATACTGGTCAGGTATATGCATACCTTATCGGAAAAGAAAAGCTCTTGTGCCTCTTTCTTTGCTTGGTACATAGTAAAATTACTATTGCTTTTATTTACTTTTTTTTTAATATTGTTTAATTGCATCGTTTTTTTCTGATTGGTCATTAATCCAGGGCATTTCAGTAGTTGGTAAATACAATGGTTTTGTATTTTTGGTTGTTTCAACATAAGGTGTTGTGTAATGGTTTTGTATTTGGGTTGTTTCAACATAAGGTGTTGTATATTAGTTTCCACCTTTGCTATATATATATTTAGCAAAGGTGGAAATTACAAACTTTCAGTGAGATTTTCTTATTTACACATTTATGTGCATGGGTAATTTACCTATATTTATAAAGACGAAGACCGAAACCAGTCAGGGTGCTATAATTAAGCCCCCGCATACCAAATTTCTACCGATTTATACCAAGTTTTTCGTTAACTCTCTAAGTTTTTAAATTCCAAAAAAATATATATATATTTTAAGATAATATCTATACATTTGTTATGCCGAAGCGTTAATTATATGAAATTCCCTCTTTAGAAAAAAATCGCAAGTAAACTCCGAAAATTATTAAAAACACGTTCATTTAATATGTTATTAGCATGAAAAAATTCACAGTGTATCTTTAAATGCAACTAATGCATTTGTCTACAGATTTGTGCTCTATTTCAAAAGGGTCGTGTTTTATTAAATATTGTCACTATTTCCGCTTAATTATTATCGTTTTTTTAATATTATCGCGCTCCCTCTAACATTCGCATTTACATATCTCCCTTTCAAACCATATTTGAACGCTTACTACGGGGCCTTATGTTAAGTTAAAGGGATTTATTATTTTAAATCTATAAAAAAAAAAATTATTTACGAAAGAAGATTTTTTTCGGTATTTTTATTTCTGAAATTTCCACGAGTTTTAAATTAACGACAAACAGGAATGCAATTAATCGGCATTCCTGCAGTACCTACATCATTCCTCGCAATCAAATAATTTATCTCGCGCTTAATGATTTGTCTACGTAATTAATTAATCTGTCAGTTTTTGACAAAGTACCCAAAATATATTTTATCATACTGCTGATGCAAAGGGATTAAAGATAAAATCTACATTTGCTTAGGAGATTTATATAAAATTAAAACAAACGTTTCTATCTTAGATATAAAAAGTCGTAGGTTGGAGTTAACGATCATTCTCAAAGTCTGAAAATTAAAGAATATTATTTTTTCTCTAACTGTATTTAAATCGTTAATAATATATTTGTTTCTTTGCAGTGACCTAAAATCCAATCGTCTTACTAAGGTGCCAGAACTTACGCATTGCAGAGATCTTCGTGTTCTGTAAGTGAAATACAAATTTAATTAGTAAACGTTGAGTGAAATTCTATAAAAATGTGAAAATATGCCTTGGTAACTAACTAACCATCGCGCCGTTTCCTGAGGTTTTGTGCTGAGAGGATATACCACAGCACAACTATGTCCTGGCACATACTCATCGCCACATTCATTCATATCGTCTCATACATAGTCTTCTGTTATTCTGACTCTCAAGTATTTTATTCACTCGATCGTGCCATGTCTTGCCTTGCTTTTGGTTTCCATAAAACAGACAACAATATTACTATGATTTAAGATTTTCACGGCCAAAAGTATTTTTGTTATTTGTTTTTGGGGTGTTATACCGTGTAGCGCTAACTCCTTATTTAGCCAACGTTTCGGACAACTGGACACTGTAACGTTGTCCGAAACTTTGGCTAAAGAAGGAGTTAGCGCAACACGGCATAACACCACAAAAACAAATTTAAAAAAAAAAACAATATTACTAATTTTGAACACATTAAGGGTACAGTAAATTATATATGGTTTAAAAATTTGGAAAAAAATTGAAAAATTAATAGATAACATGTGTTTAGTCCTAATCCATATCGACACAAGCAACATTTTCCACTGACTGTGATGGTAGTAGGAGATTTTCATATATTGTCAGGTTATTCGTAACCCGGGAATATTTGTCTTTATTAAAAAAATATATATTATTTTATTGAAGATTTAAAAATACTAAAGGCAACAATGTCAAATATACATGCAAGAGATGACATAGAGCTAGGAATAAGTATAAAATGGTAATAGGCCAGTTTTACTATTTTGTGACATGTGTCAAAAGATAATTGCTAAAGTGTCGAATATGTAAATGGTATATTTGTATTTATTATGCTTATGCAGCACCGAGTGGTTGAGTTGCTCTGTTGATTGGCGACCCTGTTGAATAAGAATGGCCTAGTATGTACTAAAAACAAGGAAAAGAGCTAAATTTATTTTCAAAATCTATAAATTTGAATGTCATATGTTAAATTAAAATTGAATTTAATTTAATTTATTTTCAAAATCTATAAATTTGAATGTAATATGTAATATGTAAAATTTAAATTAAATTTTAATTTTAATTTAATTTAATTTATTTTCAAAATCTAAAAATTTATAATTAGGACATCTGATGAATATATATTAATCATCCTAGATCAATCGAATGCGAAAAATGCTCTAAAATCGGCTGAAACTTATAATGTGTTGTTTTTTCAGGGACCTGACTTCCAACAGAATTACCTCAATTGACGACAGTCCTTTCAAAACCCTTAACCAGCTACATGACCTCCTGCTGCCTCACAACGCCATACAAATGATTACCAGGGAGGCTTTTCAGGGTTTACACAAACTACAAGTTTTGTGAGTATTTGCATTATAGTTATAGGAGAAATACAAAATTACTTGTCTAGTTAAATAACTGAAGATATAGAACTATAGAAGTGCGTTAAGGGCGTGTCAACATGCTCGGGTCGGGTAAATTTTATCTTCGTCTGAAATTTAAATCGAAAATCTTCAGATAATCAATTTCATTCTTTCGTTCGTTTTGCCTTCTGCAATCTAGAAGCCGATGGCTCTCGTTAAAAGCCGTTGAACACCAATTTATTGAAGTATTAGTACTTATTAAGTTCTAGGTATATAATTCACCACACATATTTTGTAAAAAAATTTTCGTTACGAAATAATGTAAAAATTAAATTTAAATATATATTTTGTTTGGTTTTACTGAGGATTAAACCAAATCTCAACTGGCTATTCAAATAATTGGTACTTTACGGACGTTTATTTAGTATATCACTTGCTGTAAATTTTGAAATATATTGTCATCGAATTTCTGAAAAATGCGTCTTGATTGAAGTTGATAGAATGCATTGTCATCGACAACGAGTCTTTCTGCCGAATTTGAGCTCGATCGGATCTCGGGAAGAGGGTTAATTTCCACTTCATTCATTCATTCAATCAAGAAGTAAAACCGAATTCAAAAAGATATATTTTTAACATATTTAAAATGCTCGAAGATATAAGTTATTTTACAGAAAAAATGTCAAGTAAGATAACCATTAAATATTTTTTTTCGTATTGAATCTTAAATTAAGAGATCTTTCAAACAATCCAAAATAACCAAACAAAATAAATTTAGTGAAATATACTTTGGATCCCATTAATCGGCATATCGGATATCCGGCAGGCTGTACTGGCACTAGGCTGGTAACGGATCGCCGGATATTGGACCGGAAGTCAATGACCGAAGAAAGGACAGCCATATTGTGTGCACAGCACTTTAGCGGAAGTGATGTATGGAGGCCTGAACTTAGGGGAAATGATTTATATTACTTACTTTATGTTAGCTGTACAATACTATTTGAATTAAATAACAAAGATATTCATTTACTTTCTGGAAGATAATGACATCACAAATCTTAATTCTCATATATTTTTACTTCTTCGATAATTTCAAATTCACTTTATGGTGTCATATATACATTTAAGTTTACATATTTTTCCATTAATTATAAACGTAACTTACGTTATAATCTATTGATAGATGGCGTTATTTTAATTATTTTATGATAGTATATTTTTGTAAATTATGCTTTCAAATATTAAGACGAGTAATTTGTTTGCGCCCGTACATACGGAGTATGAATATGAATAAACAGTTTTGTTTGTTTAAAACTCATTTCTTTTACGAAAGCCATATAAATACAGTGTTGTATTGTACAAAATTGTATTTGTATGCCTTTCTCAAAATAATTAAGTTTTTTTCGGTCAAAATAATTTATTCATGTTTACATTGCTTATGTTCTGGCGCAAACAAATAATTCGTGTTAATATTTTAAAGCATATCTAGCGAAAAGTGTATTTTCATAAAATAATGCCATCTATGAAGAGTAGATTATAACGTACGTTGCGTTTACCCTTAACAATACTTCTATTAAAAAATAAAAATGATAGAGATGAGTAATTGTAAAATGAAAACGTCAGTCCAGGAGACACTAGAAGTTTTGTGATCAAGTCCCAGTAGCGACGGTGCAATTTTTTTTACATGGAGGTCCTGAAGAAAATAATTTCATTCACGGCCTTTGTCGTCTTTGGGGATGCTGTGTGGTGGGTTTTTTAAGGCAAGAAAGAAGAGGAAGATCTGGTAAGTAAAAGGGTATGAGGGCTGGATAGGAATCTTGGGATCAGTGTGTTCAGGAGTGACGGACTTCTTATTTTTTATTTCATATTTTCATTGATAGTTATTGAAATTACTTTTAAAAATATTTTTTGTGTTATAATTAACAATTTTCACGTCCTTGTTTCAATTAAGATATTTTTGGCAAGCTACAAAGTAACAGTTTTTTTTACAACTGTGCAAAAATTTGTTGGTTTATATTTGTAAATCTTCTCAAATTTATTGAAAATTTGTTGTTCTTTGATTTTTCAGAGATATGGAAGACAATCAAATTGCCATCATTCATCCGGATGCTTTTCTACCCATTTCCAAAATTGAAGACCTGTAAGTAAAAAAAAATATAATTTCTACATTTCAGTTTGTAAAATGCCAAAATAGTTAACTTCATAAAAACAGCAATGGTATTCTCCGAAAAGGGTTTCGCTTCAAAATCTAGACGCCGGAAGTCCTGAATCTTCCGGATGTTGTCCGTATGCGGATGGCGTGTTTATGCATCTTAATCGACTTTTTTAATATGGTAACGTAAAATGAATTTCCTTCGCTACGTTTCATTGGGCACTGAATATTTTCATGAAAGTATTAGACCACCCTTACAATGTCTGCAAAATCTTCAATTTAATTTCTTTACTTGTTGCAAAAATATGAAAGGTTTTTCAATTAATCATCTCACGTTTCGAATCTTTCGATAATAACTTGTATCTATATTTTTATGCGTTCGCAAGAAGCAGGTAACTGTTAATCTTATATTTAATTTTTTAAACCATAATGTCAAGATAAATTATCACCTTGATAGTCTGAATTCTTAACACATCAGTTTCAATTTTAAAAAATCAAAATTGTGTTCATTCAACAAAGACTAACGCACAGAACAAACAACCGAACTAGGTATGCTTCATTAATTCACCGAATTACAATTTGAATGGTGCCTTTTAAGTGTAAGTGAAAATTATTAAGGGTGTATTTTTCCATCCTCTTGATGACTTATCCACAGGACATATTCATTTATTTTATTTTATAGAAACAAATAATACATTTTTTACAGCGATGAAACAATTTACAGATATTAAATATTTCAAGGTATGATACGTTTCCTTGTGATGTCTTAATGTGGTATGTATATTTAGTAATTTCCGCGTAACGTGTATATGTGTGTAAGTGTGAGTATGTGTATGCATATGTATGGGCATTGAACAGTTTATATCAATGACATGGTGCTCCTTTTAAATATTGGTAGTGAATCCGAAGAATATCGATGTTAGAATTTAGACAAATATTATTGAACGTATGAAGATCACGGCCAATTAGATAGCTGCATTTGTTTTGTAATTATTTGTGTGGAATAGCGCTGTATGTCGTGTACGACTCAAAGGTATGTTAAAACTAATTAAGGACAAGCTTTTTATTTTATGTTAATGTATTGGGGAAACAAACAATTTTACAATTTTATATAAATAGTTACATTTTACATGTTGCAATTAACCAGTGAAGTTTCAACATAAAATTCATATTACATACAGGAAAAAAACATAAATAAACAGAAAACCATTAAAAACAACCTAATGAAAATAACTGAGATATCTTACACACAACAAGGGGAGAGGGTACGTAATTTATTTATTTTATTTTTAATTGCCGGCAACCCGGGCGTTTATTGTAATAACATGATCAATATTACAAACATGAAAGTAACCCGCCTCACTAGAAGTTTTCTGTTCTGAGGCGGGTACATATATTTGTTTACACATACACATACATTTATACAAATATATATATATATATATATATCAATATATACATGGAGCATTCCATATATAGTTACATACATATATAGTTACATAAAAACAGGAATTTCGTAGGAACTTTACATTTACAAAATGGTAGCGTGTAAATCTCATAATAATAACATATCAAAAAATAGTTTAAACATCAGTATTAGGTAATGATAAACTAGGCATGCGTAAAACATAAGCAGTTTTAATAAGAAAGAGTAAATCCCTATAAATGTAAATAACACATGTATATAAATAAGGAATGAGAATTAGACTAAGAAGGGATTGCTAGAAACTTGCTGATGCATGCCCTTTTTATGTGTAGTAACCATGTGTTGAAATGTTTAAGTAAACTATTTGGGTGTTTATGAGTGTTGCAGTAAGTGGTTTCTTTTAGGAAGGTGTTGAAGATGTAAGGTGCTAGGAAGGATTCGTGCTTTTTGGCAAAGGTTGAATTAATTTTTGGCACTAGAAGTTGATTCTGTGATTTTGCCCTTGTGTTATGTGGGTGAGTCACGTGGCATGGTGAGGATTTTATGCAGTTTATTTGAATGATCTTTTTAATGAATAGTTTCCTAATATCTAGTATAAATTATGTAATTAATACTATTATAAATTATATAATTAAATACTCATATGATGAAATTGAACTAACTTTAAACCTCTCTCCTTTGGAAGTCCGTCGGAAAAGAAATGACCTCATTTGCTTCTTCAAAATTATAAATGGTATTATTGATTCACCTACTCTACTGCAACTCATTCCCTTCAATATCCCCTCGCAAAGACTCAGAAATAATAAACTGCTCTGCCTCAACCTTCATTCGACAAATTATGGATATTATTCACCATTGTCCAGAATGTGTAGACTGGTCAACTCAAGTCAAAACCTTAACTTTTTTGGCATAAGTCTGAATGATTTTTGCCAGTCGCCAAACAAGTGACGGAATATTATAAGTGTCCTGTGGTCCTGACCCACGGCGTATTCTCGACTTGATTCGACTTGTCACTTTATTTTCTTATATTATATCTACCATATGTCTTTGCTTTCATGTACCTTTATCTACTCCTGTATTTTTCATTTTACTTTATTCGTGTTATTATTTTGTAATTTGGACGATGTCCGTTAATAAATAAATAAATAAATAATTAAAATTTTAATTTAACTTTCTCCAATATGCATTTAGTAAACTGAAATTAAGAATATCAAGGGTATGATGAAATACTAGTGAATTATCTCAAATAAAATTGATCTTTGAATAAACTTGCCTTCTGGCACAAGCTCAGGTTTGTACAATATTAATGGTAAGCATTATTTTTTATCTCTCAGGAACTTGGGAAACAATATCTTCCCTCACCTTCCACCGAGTGGCTTACAGCATCTTCTTCATCTGAAGACTTTCAACAATCCCTTTCTAAAGGAATTTCATCAGCCTGAAACGTTTCCCAGAGTACAGGTATGGAGAGTTATGTATTTATTTACACTGGCCTAAATATTATTAGGACAATAAAATAGCTCAAGTTGTCGAGTTCCTAATTATAGGCCTTTTTACCACAAGGATAGCTAGTATCCGATACTTGACAATTCAGGTATCTTGGCGACTACCGCCATTGCGTCAGTTCGGAGGTTCGGACACAGACACAAGTTGCCGCTATTTTGTAAACTCGTCGGCGACTCTAGTCTCCCGCAACCAGCCGGGCGAGGTTGTCGCCGCTAACATCGTCTAGAGTCTAGACCAACATGGCGTCACATGTGTCAGAAAATTGTAAAAATGTTAGAAACAAAAACAATGAATGACTATATAAATTGACGGCTACATCAACTGTTTGATTGAAAGTAAGGTTATAAAATCATTCTGGATTTGACGTTTCGAGAATTCAACAAAGATTATAGTGGCGATGCGGGTGTCGTGATTTCAGTACCGGCGTACACAGACTGCGCGCGACAAGTTGTTTGCGACGTAAGTACACTACATGAGTATCGGATACTTGCTTATTCCTGTGTTTCAAACTTTCAGGAATTTGGTAAACCTTATCTAAAAATTTCAGTGAGGTCAATTTATTTATTATGCTCGTAAGGGCTTTTACATTCTTACGATATTTTGTTTAAATTCCTGTTGCAATTAAATCGTGGAGTAAATTTATCTTATACAATTTGTGTTACCAATACTATAAAAGAATAATATCTCAGAAAAATGCTATTATAGCCTTCTAGTAACTACATTACGTGCAGTTGAACACATCTAACATTTTTGTGAAAGTATTGCCAACTGCATGTATCCGAGGTACAAGCGAGTGTCTAAATGACTCCTGATATTTATTATTATTACAATGAAAAATAATTTTGGATCGGGTAGTTCTAGTTGGTAGGTAATTAGGCTACGTAAATCAGGGCTGTTTGTGTATCTACCATCTAAAATGTGTTTTATTTTGTTTCGTTTTACAGACGTTGGTCCTTTCCTACGCCTACCATTGCTGTGCCTTCCTTCCCCTAGTGGAGGGTACGGGTCATGATGCTACCGATGACAACTTTATTCCCCCGCAGGAGGAGGTCATCTTCCCTTCAGGCACTGACTTTGACACCAGCCTGTGGAACGACAATAGGACTGATATATGGCCTCAGTATGGTGAGTGAATAAAGAATCTTTCTTGTAAGTTTTTACAGCCGCCTTCTTGTAGCACTCGCACCCTATAACTGCTTTCAAGATTCACCTGCTGCCCTTGAGGCAACTCCGTGAGGCAGAGCCCCCAGAGAAGAGACTCATTTTATGTGAATCACTATTTCACTGACGTGTTAGTATCTGTCCTATTGCTTTTATATCACAGACTCTGATGCAGTGTTATTTAACCTCATGTGTGCTCCCATGTATTTATACTGGGTTTTTACAGAAGAAATCTATAACGTGAGAACTATTTCAAAAATCTACTCGGACATAGCATACATTATTTTTTATACATCTACATCAAATAAAAACAAAAATACAAAATTATAAAATTATGTGAAAGCTCACTCGAATGACAAATAGTTCAACAAAAGTAAGAGATACAAATAGAGAAACAAGAGACACAAATAGAGAAACAAGAGATACAAATAGAGATGCAACTAATACATAATATTTTTATTTTTTTATTTTGTTTATTGCAGAAACAAACAGTACATAATTACATAGATGACAATAGTTGCAAAGTTATAAAAGTTAGTACAATAATTGGTACCAATGACATGTCGCTGACATATTTACATATGAGGTATATTATACATTTTACGGTTAAGTTACATTTTTAAGTTAAGTTAAATTAGTGTGCTGGGGAAGGAGAGAGGTGTGTGTGAGTGTTTGTGTGTGTTTACGTGTGCATGTGTGTCTGTGTGTGGTTGTATGTGTTATGTGGGCGAATTCATTGTGCTAAAAAAGTTTTTCTTAAATAGAGGGAGAGAATCAAAAAAGATATCAGTATTTGTGCTTGTTTGAATTGAGTTTAATGTTTGAAGGATGCGAGAAATAGGGGAAATGGCTGCAGCGTTTGTATTATTACTAGTTGTGTAAAAAAGGTTGGTGTGTCGAGTTCTTTTAGATGGGGTGTTAAAATGTATTTGGGATAGAAGCTCTAAGCAGTCTATTTCGTTGTGTATTTTTTAAGGAGAAATGTCATGTCAGCTACCGTTCGCCTGGATTTCAGGGATTGGAGAGTGTAGATGTAGTTATTGTTGTATTTATAATCTAGGTACTTAATAAATTTATTTTGTATGCGCTCTATATTATTGACATAGTAAGTGTATTTGGGATAATCAGTATAATAATATATAGTTTATAATACACGATATTGAGCTTTCAAGTAAACGTTATTAATTTATTAAGAATTTTTCAAATTAATCCCGGTTAAAAACGGGATTGCAATCCCTTAACAAATAAATTGATAGGTTTCCTGGTAACAATTTAGTAAAATACCAAAGTATTGTCTTGTGATGATGTCGTAACACGTGTTCATAAAAATCCTAACATTTTCGCATTTCGTCATTTTATATTTTAAAGACAAACTCAGGTGCGTGATATAATACACAATACAATTCACAGTAATCTCAATTTACAAACTAATTTATTTTTTTGAGCTAACTGTAATTAATAATTACCTACTTTATAATGATAAAAATATAAACATCGTTGAAAAGCTTTTATTTGGGTAGAAATCTCCGACAAATTTGTGTTCCAACGTAAATCGGTCATTTGTAATTTAAAGTAAAATTTAATCAAAATCCTTTTTATTTTATCTTTCATTTAATTTGAATTATAAATAGAGCACCGTTATTTTTGAAATAATTACGATTAACTCACAACTTGCCTCTTAAATCATGGGAAATCAATTTTTTAATTGTCTATATTTTATTATTTATTTGTGGGATATTTTGCCTTCAAATCAAAATTAAATTTTTATGTTAAAAAGCTCGCACAGCCATATTTACGAGTTTAAAAATATTTTTTTTATTTTTTATTATAGCGAATATTTAAAAATTGTTCGTACAAAATATGATATTAAGTATATGGACAGTAAATTGTATTTCTTAGTCGTCCTCACTAGGCTGACCTGTGCTGAAAAAAACTAAAGTTATTCATTTCTGTTTTATTAGTTTTCTACGCTGTTTTTAATGTTTTATCGGAGTTTTTTCATTAATCTCTTTCACCCAGATTTTTTATGATTTGTAATCATTAAAATTTTCTATTCGCTGTTGTGGAGTTTCATCGAAAAATAAATAAAATTTCTTTGTCCGAATGTGGTTTTATGACCTGAAATATTTTTATGTTATTGTGATTTGACCTTACTCTTCTACGTCTATATTTCAAATAATTAGTTAGTATTTTTTTTGCTTATTAGCTTAGTTTTTTTTTCTAATTTGATTTATATTATTTTTATTTGTCAAAGGGTTATTTTTAATAGTAAGAAAAAACAATATATCACCAAAACAATTGTTTAATGTAAAAAATATTAATTTACAATGTAACATGTATAAATTTATATTATATATTATAATAAAATAAATATATAACGTTTTATCACTTTAATTTTACTGACCGTAACCGGTTTCAGCTCGTTAAAGTCATCTTCAGACTGGTATAAATTATTGTTAGTCTACGGTTTATATACGCAACATATGGGGGTGGGGGAGAAGGTTGGTCTGGAAATTTTCTAATCAATGTATTAATTATGTTTATTAATAAGTCGAATTAGGCTGTTAAATTTCTAATTATTTTGGTAATTCCAGTAGGCTGATTACCATGGGATTATAGCTCAGTTCAATATTGTTCATAGAAAAACCTTACAAGTAATATGAATTATTAATGAGCTAATTTTATTGTCAAATTATCATTATATTTATAAATATTTATTTTATTTTCAAATAAAAATCACAATACCGTTTACTTGTCAGTCGTCGTACCATTTTAAAAACTTATAAGCTTTTCAACGTAATATGTTTATTTACGTTGTATAAAAATGAAAACATTTTAACTGCGGCCATTACAATTACTACAGCTACGAGTATGTAATATTAAAATAAGGATTAATAATTCAATGAATGTAAGTCACGCGAGATTTGAACTCGAAACCACGACCAATTATTATTATTGTTAATAAAACCAACTTGGATTGCGACAAAGTTAAATGCCTCAGTACTTTAGTTTTGCCAACGTAGTTGTCCCACTTCTATGTCCACAATATGGGAAAGTAACACTGAAGAGATAAACCGATAGAATTGTTAATGTTCGGGCATAACGCGAAGAAATTATAATTATTTTATTACCTACATCCTATTGTTCCCACCTTGCCATCGGGATATAGGGATTTGATCTGACCGGCGCTCGCTAGTACAATTTCTACCACCTACCCATACGCGTCTCGGGTCATACATTTCAATGGACATTTCTTTCGTGGTCGATATCTAGTGACGGAAATAGATTAATACTGTGTGAGTTTGGTGCTACTACGGAGGCTGTAAGGAGATACCAGTACAAGGTAGGACTTTCCCTTAATTCTGCTGGCATCCTCAAATTCCTATTCCCGTTCCCGTATATCGATCAATTGCACCCGACACAGACGCTAAAGTTTTTCAAGAGCTATCGAAACATTGGTCTTCAGCCGGATAAGATTTGCGTAGAAATTGTATTCAAATAGTAAATGGTTCAATAATCGTACGATTAAAAGATTATTTCAAGTAGTAATTATTTCTTACCGCGCGCCGCGGTTGCATTTCATAGGTGGGTAGTAATTTCAGTACATATTTCAAAATGGACAAGAATGAATCCAAGATTGGTTCTTTAAAGTTAAAAAGGCAAAGATTATTTGGGCGTATACAAGCCGCATATGATCTTATTAAAGATTTAAGTATAAGTTCAAAGTTATGTCAATTCAAGGCTAGGATGGATAAAATCGAGTCGACATATGAGGAATTTCAAAGCATACAATGCGAACTGGCGGACCTGGTTTCACTTCCCGAATTTGAGTCAAAAAATGATATTTTGGAAGTTTCCCGTGTTTTTGATGAATTGTACTTCGAGGTCACGTCGGCGCGTGACACTCTCGAGGCGAATAAGAATGGTCATAATGACTCATCAGGCGAGGAATTGCAGCGCCCGGGTCGAAGTTTTCTGGCACCAGAAATAAAAATACCATCGTTCAGTGGCCACATTAGAGATTGGCCTCCGTTTTTTAATTTATTTAGGAGTCTCGTTCACGAAAACACAGTTCTCACTAATATTGAAAAATTTCACTACCTACTAAGTTCTTTGAAGGGCACAGCATTATCCCTGGTTAAAACAATTCCAATAATACGAGAAAACTATGAATTAGCTTGGGAAACATTATTAAATCAATTTTCGGAGTCGAGAGCATTATTTATACACTATGCAAACTCTATTTTAAATTGCGATTTCACTAGCAATGTGGAGATATTAAATGGATTACGTGAAAATCTTTCCGGTCTATACGAACTAAAACGAGACAAATTATTCGAGGAATTTATTTGCCATTTTGTTTTACAAAAAATAGATTTGAATACGCGGCGGTCCTTTGAATCTAGGATTGATAAGGATGAAATTCCGAATGTCGAAAAATTAATTGATTTCTTGGCAACGCAAAACCGCGTAAATATGCTTTCAGATTTAAAAGAAAATCGTAAGTCTAAACGGGTTTTATTTGTTAAAAACGATTACACGAAGAAAATTATTTGCAATCATTGCAAAGCTGATCATCACATTACAAAATGTAAAATATTTCTTGGATTACAAGTAGACAGTAGGAGGGACTTCGTCAAAAGAGAAAGATTATGTTTCAATTGTTTAAATCCACATCTAATTAAAAATTGCCGATCTAAATTCCGATGTAGAAGTTGTAACAAGTCACACAATACCCTTTTACATAGTGACGAAAGGTCACCTTCACCGAACCGCGATTCTGAAAACGATAATTTAGCAAACTGTAATGCTGCGTACACAGTGACAAAACGCTCTATTTTACCTACCGCGCTGGCAGAATTCCTTGACATTTCAGGACGCAGAAAACGCGCCAGAATATTAATTGACTCGGGCAGTGAAATTTCGTTCATGTCTGAAAAATTATATAATGCTTTGGGATTAAAATCGAAGAAATGGTTAGGTACTGTCACTGGGGTCAATAATGCAATAGTCAACAATGTGCAAGGTTTAGTTACTTGTAAAATATATCCCATTCAGAATCATTCTTTTGTGTCAGGACAAGCGATAGTTATTTCAAATATTACGTCCAAGCTTCCGCCCGTTAATATGCATGAACCGTTTGAAGAATTCAAACAGTTGAAGCTGGCGGATCCAGATTTTCAATTTCCAGGCGATATCGACTTCTTAGTGGGGACTGACTTGATATCAAAAATATGGAGACCAGGATGTATTTCAAGCCGTAAATGTAATTTGCTGGCCGTGAATACAATATTCGGATACGTAGTCATGGGTTCATGTGTAGCACAAATGAAATATGAAACACAGGCTTTTGTGACGTCTGCTTTAACTGCAGTCGAAAACAACGACTTAAATTACGCGGTAAGACGTTTCTGGGAAGTCGAAGAGATTTCTAACGAAATTATTCATAATAAAGATGATAGTGAATGCGAAAAGATATTTCAGGCAACGGTTAAACGGGATATTTGTGGCAGATATGTAGTAGCGCTACCTTTTAAAAATAAATCGGAAGTAAATTTAGGAAGTACATATGATATCGCTCTTAAGAGATTATATAATTTGGAAAAACGTTTGTCGTTAAATCCAACCTTAGCGGAACATTATCGTAAATATATGAAGGATTTTATAGAGCAAGGCTTCATGTCAAGAGTTACCCAATCGACTGAGATACGGAATACCAATTACATTCCCCATCATCCGGTCGTGCAAAAAATTAGTAATGATATTAAAATTCGAGTGGTTTTTGACGCTTCCTGTAAATCAGACCGACAAATTTCTTTAAACGATTGTTTGTATTCAGGTCCCAAATTACAAAATGAGATAGGACAAATTTTATTAAAGTTTCGCATATACCCGGTAGTATTTACTACGGATATTCAAAAAATGTTTTTGCAAATTCGAATAAGAGAAGAAGACACTAGCTATCAAAGGATTCTTTGGCGTTTTTCTCCTTTGCAGCCGGTAGGGCAATACACACTTAGCACAGTCACGTTTGGTGTGACTTCTTCGCCCTATTTGGCAATCAGAACTTTACATCAGCTAGTGCAGGATGAGGGTGCACAATTCCCAAAAGCTTCCAAGGCACTGTTGTCGGATACATACGTAGACGATATTGTTACTGGTGATTGGGAGCCAGACAGCGCATTTCAGCTTCAGAGGGAGCTGAAAGAACTACTTGCGAAAGGAGGCTTTCAATTAAGAAAATGGATGAGTAATTCGCTGCCGGTATTAAAGGACATCCCGAGTGAACATCGGATCCACTCAAGTGGTCAGGTTGTATTTAATGATGAAACATCTGGTTCGTTAAAAATTTTAGGCTTAATTTGGGATCCAGAAAAGGATACCTTTTCATACTCCGTGGAAGAAAAGTTAACGGTATTTTCAAAGCGTGCAATACTAAGCTGTGTTGCTCGCATATTCGATCCTATTGGATTAATAACCCCTGTGGTTTTCAAAGTAAAATGCCTTTTGCAGGAAATATGGAAAATCAAGATAGGTTGGGATGACTCGCTGCCTGAAAATATTATCATTTTGTGGCAAAATTTCTTAAATGGATTACCATCGTTACGTTTTTTACAAATACCTAGACATTGCAATACAATTAAACAGTCAAACTGTATTTTAGTAGGATTTTCAGATGCTAGTGAGTTGGGTTATGCTGCTTGTGTATATTTGGTTACGAAGGAAGCACACCCTAAAGTGACATTGCTTACTAGTAAATCTAAAGTTGCGCCACTGAAGACATTGTCAATACCGCGCCTTGAGCTCCTGGGAGCTCATCTGCTTTCAAAACTGATAAAAATGACGAAATCGTCGATTGAAACTCTTGTACCAATTACAGATACAATATTATTTTCGGATTCTACAATTGTTTTATCATGGATTAAGGCACCTCCTCATACCTTAAAAACATTTGTCGCGAACCGCGTAATTAAAATACTCGATCAAGTCGAGGACGCAAGGTGGTATCACGTTGTTTCAAAGGAGAATCCAGCAGATTTAGCTTCTCGTGGTTTATATCCGCCTCAAATAATAGATAATGAATTATGGTTTCAAGGCCCTCCGTGGCTAGTTCAGTCGTTACAGAAGTGGCCGTTAGCTTTACCGGAAACATTAAAGGTTGAACAATTGCCAGAGGTAAAGTCTCACGTCTCAACGGTTCATGAGCCGTATGACTATTTTAAGGGCCTAGGATTTTTCCGGTTTTCATCGTGGACACGTCTCGTGAATGTGGTTGCTTGGTCCCTCAGGTTCATAAACAATGCTAGGCAACAGAGCAAGAGCGGTTGTAAGCGTGGAATTCTAACCTGCTCAGAAATAAACCACGCGACTATGGTCTTGTTAAAATGCGATCAACAGTTTCATTTTCCTGCTGAATTCCGAAAGCTCAAAGGAGATGGGGTGACCACAGTGGCTTTTCAAAAATTAAATGTTTTCATTGACAACGAGAATTTACTTCGCGTTGGCGGGCGGCTCTGCAATTCTCGTTTAAATTACAATACTAAGTTTCCAATAATAATCCTTGCGAAGAATAGTAAAATAGCTGAGCTTCTTATATTATATTACCATAATATATATTTGCATGCCGGATCACGAACTTTGCAGTTCCTGATTCAGCAAAATTACTGGATTATATTTGCCCGCAATAAAATAAAGAATTTAGTCTCAAAATGTGTGAGATGCGCACGATTGCGAGCCTTACCAACAACTCCTCTCATGGCCAGCCTGCCAGAAGCTCGTGTCACACCGAGTCGCGTATTCAGTCGTGTAGGGGTGGATTTAGCGGGCCCATATAGCATAAAGGAAGGAAAACGCAGAGGGGCTAAAACATACAAGGCTTACTTTGCGATTTTTGTTTGCATGTCAACGAAGGCGATACATCTCGAGGTACTCTCGGATCTTTCGTCTGAGGCCTTTATCGCTTCACTTAATAGATTCGTTTCAAGACGGGGTATCTGTCAAGCCATTTATTCAGATTGTGGTACAAATTTCGTTGGGGCTAAACGCCATTTGATTGGAGCATAAAAATTCTTAAATAAATGTCGTGATGATGAACTTATAATGCGCACATGTTCGGAAAGGGGAATAGTATGGAATTTTAATCCTCCTTCCAGTCCCCACTTCGGGGGACTATGGGAAGGTAACATAAGAGTGGTAAAGAATCATTTAAAGAGGGTATTAGGAGATAGTTCGTTAACGTACGAGGAGTTTACTACTATTTTAACCAAGATTGAGGCCATACTAAACTCGCGACCGCTGTGTTCCTTATCATCAGACCCTGAAGACATTCAAGCTCTCACTCCAGGTCATTTCTTAATAGGTGAACCGCTAATTTCAATTCCCGAATATAATTATTCCGAGGTTAAGACCAACCGACTCAATCGCTGGGAACACCTGCAGAAAATCACGCAACATTTTTGGCAGCGCTGGAATACCGAGTACTTACAAGAGTTACAAAATCGCGTTAAATGGTACAAGGCTACACGTAACCTCCAGGTAAATGACCTGGTAGTCATTAAGGATACCAGGAGTCCTCCTTTAAAATGGCCGCTCGGCAGGATAAGGGAGGTGAAACCAGGTTCGGACGGGGTCGTTAGAGTAGCCTCAGTTCAAACTAACGACGGGGTATATCTACGGCCTGTGACAAAGCTTTGCCTATTACCCATAGACTAAATAGTAACGTTCGTATATATATTTTTTTTTTGTATTTTTGCACGTGTAATTTTAGTTTCGCGTGCATCTAGTTTGTAAGTAATAGACTAACTGTTAGGATTAAGTTTCTTTTCACATACCTACTGTTTTTTTGTAGCTTATTTGTTTTTATTTTTTTTTTCGGGTTCGACCAGTTTCGATGGGTATTGAAAAATTGTTAATTTTGGCGGGCGGTATATGTTCGGGCATAACGCGAAGAAATTATAATTATTTTATTACCTACATCCTATTGTTCCCACCTTGCCATCGGGATATAGGGATTTGATCTGACCGGCGCTCGCTAGTACAATTTCTACCACCTACCCATACGCGTCTCGGGTCATACATTTCAATGGACATTTCTTTCGTGGTCGATATCTAGTGACGGAAATAGATTAATACTGTGTGAGTTTGGTGCTACTACGGAGGCTGTAAGGAGATACCAGTACAAGGTAGGACTTTCCCTTAATTCTGGTGGCATCCTCAAATTCCTATTCCCGTTCCCGTATATCGATCAATTGCACCCGACACAGACGCTAAAGTTTTTCAAGAGCTATCGAAACAGTTAAAGTTATTTATTTTTTGGATATTATGCCGTTTCGTGGTTCCTCCTTCTTTAGCCAACGATTCGGAAAGTGTTACAGTAACACGCATTTTGTATTCATTCTTTTTATTTTCATAAAATGAAGTCACGATAATGCGATTGCCCGCGAAAAGCTAAAACCTGTAGCTGCCGCGTCGTTTTGATTTTTTTACAAATCTACATTTTTATTCAGATTATTATGAAATTTCGCACGCTTGACCTTCAAATCAAGAAAACAGTAACTATCTTCATTATATTTGACAAAATATAAAGCCCGAACAACGCCGGGGATTCAGCTAGTATACGTATTCATATACAATGCACATTTCTAGTGAAAAATACTTCAAAAAAGCCTGCCGGAAAACATCAGAACAATTTATTCAAAACGACAAATGCCTAGTAAAAGCAATTAAAAACAAATTCAATGTAAAAAAATTAACTGCGTTAGCTAGATTCGAAACAAATTACTTTCTTAACAAATGGTTAAATTATCTTCTAAAGTTGTATACACAATTTAAATTTTCATATTAATTACAAACGTAATTAAGATCAGGTATGATTTGAGATTTTCACGGCCAAAAGTATTATGGTGATTTGTTTTTGGGATATTATGCCGTGTTGCGCTACCTCCTTCTTTAGCCAAAGTTTCGGACAGCATTGCAGTGTCCATTATCGGACAGCATTGCCGTGTAAATCATCAGGGCAGATGTGTAATGATGATGTGATGATGATTACACATCTGCCCTGATGATGTACACGGCAATGCTGTCCGAAACAATGGCTAAAAATAAAATCATTGGATATTTTTGTACGCAACTAGCATTTTTGCTATTGACGTATTTCATGTAAAAAAAAGTATAAAATGTGTGGATTTGGGTGTGTCTGGGTGCCTAAAGTAAGCTCAATTTTGCATTACTTCTGATGAAATTATTCAAAACTTTCTAACACCGAAATTCTTTCTTGCGCACTAAATGTCACTGGCCCGTCTGAAGTCTAGCAATTGAAAGGTCTTGTGTTAATTTACGACAACCGTTTTCTTTCGATTCGGCATAGATCACACTTCTAGATATTTTTCGTTCTGTGGCAAGCAAGCAAGTAGCTTGCCCGAAGTAGGGTAGGCCGGCTTAACAACTTGCCCCTAATGAGGTGTGAAAACTATCAAATAGGGACGTGATGTTTTGAACTTTGAATATTGTGAATATTACAAGTTTTCATGTCACAGTATAGAAATTCTCATATGAGGTACATTACATGTTACATGCTCTTTTGCGCTCTAAAAGCCGCCAAAATACAAAAGGTTATTTTAAAGAATGTCTATTTTTCAACTGTTATTAATTACACTGTGGAATTCTATTGTTTTAATGAATTACAATAAAACCAATTTTATTCCCTTTTATTAGGACACAATCAGACTATCTCGTCTGTGCTGTGCCACTTCGGCTAAGTGTTGGTTAAGACACGATTTCAGAATGGGTTTGTTCATACAACCTAAACCTCCCATGTTCTTAGTTTAGCTACGCCATCGTAGATTGGTATTGTTTAGAACTACAATAACAGTAATACATTAAGATGAGGTATTTGAGGTAATGTTGAGTCTCTCATTCAAGTTGCATTACAAATGTCTCATATATTATAAGGACCCATGCTGTACGGCTCGATAATATATCGCATACTTGAAAAGTAGTAATGTAGTGCCAATACACAAGTGCCTCAATTCATTAAAACATTTCGAGTAATAATACAAAGAAAAACTGGTGGGACAAATATATTTTGTGAGGTGGTGGGACATTTTGCTATTTTGTATGGGACTAGTTCAGCAATTGCAGGTCCAGTTTTTCATCGTTCTTCTGAAAGTCGCTCTTCTGGCATTCTGAGTACAACTCCAAGCCACCTCAAGAATATTGTGGAAAGCTGTCGTCTACGGATACATCTGTGGAGAATGAACAACTCGACGTCTCTCCTCTGGAATTGCTATCATATTTATAAAATGTTCTACTTGTGCTATTTCCAGAAAACCTGAGTAAGAAGTTCGGATCCCAGATGAAGGAGTTGTGGGAGAACTTCGGCTCCGACTTCACGTATCCCGGAAACCTGCCCACCTACGCTGACGAGTATTTCGAGGAGGACAGCCTCTTCAAGCAGCAAATGGGCGACCAGCAAAGGAGAGCCAAGTGTCTTCCCTTACCAGGTGACAAGACTTTCAATTTATTGACTTTTGATTTTTTCCCATTTGCCTTTCAGAGATTTTTTGTTGAAGGAATACATATTAGTTGTTGTTATGATCTGTAGTGTATGCCTCATAAAAATCTCACTCTAGCGAACTATGTTTTTTAATCAAAAAATTGTTCGTAGTATTCTTGGAAAAGGGATTATTATTACCACAAACGTATTTTAACGCCTGAATATTTTGATGTAACTACTGAGCTTTTGCAGCAAAATCAAGAATCACAATGATCATGTACTACATATAACGGTGTATGGTAACTAGTAGTACAAGAGTTTTTTTGATCTGAGGATTACGATTGTTTACACTTTTTTTCCTTTTTTGGCAAATTAAGGGTTATAAAACCTTTGCAACCGGTTCTACGCTTCAACGCATTTTAAAAGCTGATGTTAATCCCCTACCGTCCATTTTTTTCAAATTTGACCTACAAATTTCAAACTTCATGTAGGTATTTTTAAATATAAGTTTTGAACGCTTTTGTAGCGCTTTGCGAAAAATTACGTTTTATTCATAATTTATAAATAATATCAAATTTAATTTAATTTTAAAAAATCAGGTGTTAAAGTTTTTAAAACAAATACAAAGTTACAACAATTCCGCTTCGATTTAGGATTTTTGTACAGTTTAATTAATTGATTTTTTTAAGAAATGCTTTAATAAACGCTTCATGTTTGTATTTATTTTCCAAAGGACAGATGGAAGCGTGCCGCATTCATCAATAGCTTATTATATTTTATGAAATAAAAGAAAAGTAACGCAAGATGGAAGTTTTTCATTAAATCTTAAGCCACAAAGTATATCATTCGTACCTAATAATTTGTTCGTTTCAATTCCAGGGCCCTTCCTCCCTTGCGAGGACCTGTTCGACTGGTGGACCCTACGCTGCGGGGTGTGGGTGGTGTTCCTACTGGCCATGCTGGGTAACGGCACCGTGGTCTTTGTGCTCATCTTCAGCAGGAGTAAAATGGACGTGCCGCGCTTTCTGGTCTGTAACCTGGCGGCTGCGGACTTCTTCATGGGCGTTTATCTCGGTAATCAGATACTAAACGTAGCAAGTTACTTAAAACGTAACAAGATTCCTCAATACGTCAGATAAATCATAATTTGAAAATGTATTTTTTCTACTAGTAAATACTGATTTTAAGAATTCATTTCAATTCAAGCATTTTGTTAATTTAAAAATATTAAAAAATACAATTTCAATTCGTTTTTAAAGATACATAAGGAAAGAAGATTTTATACGAGAAACAAAACTTGCCATTTAAACTCGCTGATCCATCGCCATTTCAATGTAGAATTTTTGCAAGTGAACACTAGCAAAAAAATTTTTTAAACAAATTCCGTAACTTATTATTATTCATTATCCTCCTTTTTCCGGTCCTTCAAAATTTTTCATATTTTGGAGCAGGGCTTCCCGGGATGTATTTTATTATTTAGCTATTATTCTTGAGTTAGCTCACTTTATCGTGCGTGCTAATAAATATAGAAATTCGTGCTAATACATATTTAGCCTCAGACATCTATTTGAATTATCACTCTACCATGCTCTGTAGTCCTCCTTATGACCTGGTTCTTTCTATTCTTCAGTTCGATAGTATTATGAAAACTATTTATTTTCAGGATTTCTAGCTGTGGTTGATGCCTCAACCCTCGGAGAATTCCGGATGTACGCCATCCCCTGGCAGATGTCTGCAGGCTGCCAACTAGCTGGCTTCCTCGGGGTCCTCAGCTCTGAGCTGTCAGTATTTACTCTCGCCGTTATCACCCTCGAGAGAAACTACGCCATCACACACGCTATGCATCTCAACAAGAGACTCTCCCTCAAGCACGCTGGTTACATCATGCTTATTGGTTGGACTTTCTCCCTCTCTATGGCTGTCTTACCCTTATTTGGCATCTCAGATTATCGAAAATTCGCAGTATGCCTGCCTTTTGAAACTACCAAAGGACCAGGAAGTCTTGCGTATGTAGTCTTCCTAATGCTTATAAATGGAGTCGCATTCTTGATTTTGATGGGATGTTATTTGAAAATGTATTGCGCCATCAGGGGATCGCAAGCTTGGAATTCAAATGATTCAAGAATTGCTAAAAGAATGGCTCTTCTAGTTTTCACTGATTTTATTTGCTGGTCGCCGATTGCGTTCTTCTCACTGACCGCCGCTTTTGGTTTGCAATTGATTTCGCTTGAACAAGCCAAGGTGTTCACTGTGTTTGTTCTTCCGCTGAATTCTTGCTGTAATCCGTTCCTCTATGCAATTTTGACAAAACAATTCAAGAAGGACTGCGTGCTTATTTGCAAGGCAATTGAAGAGTCTAGAGTAACTCGTGGGATCGGAAGGTGCAGGCATAGTTCTAACTTCAGCAACAGGCAGACTCCAGCTAATACCAACAGCTTGGTGGATAGGTCTTCTAGAGAAAACCAACCTCATCATCCTACAGCATGCAGTTGCAGTGCTAAGCTTCTCAGTGAAAGTGGAGGTGCTGTTCCCGGTGCCAATAACAGAAACGCAAGAAGCACTCCAACCAAAAACTGGTTCATTGGTCAAGCGAGGAATTTCTTCAACTGTCTGCACCGAAATCCAGATAATCGCCATCGTACGCGATCTGATCAGTATGCTTATCAAATTGCAGAGATACAACAAAAGCAACATAAGCGTGCGAGCTCAGTTTCTTCAAGTGAGAATTTTAGTTCTTCTAGGTCAGATTCATGGAGACACAACCATCACTGTGGGATCCCATTGCGACTATTGGATCCGAAACGTCGCACGTCATCTTGGCTGGTCACCAGGAAAACATCGCAAGATTCAAACCTTTCCAGCTCCAGGAATGATTCATCAGGATCTGCCACAACAGCGAGCACAAGTACTTGGCGCATGTCCAGATCCAGTGGATCGAGCGAACCTTCCCGTGCGCGAACAAAGCCCCGCTTAACCAGGCAACACGCGATTAGAGATGAATTGGGAGAACCGCCTGGCTCACCGGGAAGATTGACAGTCAGATTCCTTACAACGATTCCATCAGCAGCAGAAACCTCCATGCAAATGGATGAAGAGCCTCCAAGTCCTTCCCGACCTCAGGGAGAAACGGTTGAACCTCAAACAGATTCTCAACCACCTATTAAACCAGACGAGACCTATGAAATGAAGACCCCAGAACCTTTGTACGCAGTATCGCATGCTAATTCCGGATCACCCCTAACAACCCTTCACCCTGCAAGAGAACTACCCTTAGACGCTGAGAAGACTTTGGGTTTGGATCCTGACCCCACCTGAGATTTAATAAAGAGATAGTGTTCATTTTATAAAATGATGCTTATTCAAATACGTCAAATTGTATTCTATAAGGACATTTACTGATTAATTACTACATAGTAATTTATACGAAAAATTACAAAAATTCACAATATTTTTGTCATTTCAATGAACAATCCAATAAAAAAGTTTTTCTAGACAACTTGCTCAATGTATCGTAACAACAGTAAAGTGAAATTTTTGTTTTTTTACTCGCGCTTTTTTATATACGAGTAAATCATGAAAGTTTAATTATTTTTTTATATTCTAATATTTATGTTAATAATATTTTACGCACATATTTGAATGCTGTCACTGCCGCATTTTTTTTAACAAGTTCTTTAAATAATTTTAAATATTTGTGTACAAGTAATTTTAATAATAATAAATATCCGTACCTATGTATTAATAATTTATAATAAATGTTAAGAACAATATGAAAACAACTAAGTATTTTTATGTACTTTAAAGATTAGGTAGGTACTAAAATTAAAAAATGCAGCTGGTCTGCCAAAAGAAAATTAATAAGTTTATTTTTAAGGCCTGATTTTTTAGCTTAGTTCTGTAAAGTATCGCTAGATGTCATTTGATTCTTCGTTTATTAAGGTGTCTCATTTTCCGTCCATCTATGACAATACATTATAATCAGTTTAATTTTAAGTAGAATTAATTTGCTACCAGAATTTTATTGATTTTATACAATTCATGCTTTATCCATTTTAAACTCTGGAGTTTTATTTAATATACAGTCAATTAACATGCCTATCTCATTTGTTAAAACCTAAAGTTCCTTAAAGCTTTATATTTATTATACAAAGTTGCATAAACTTATCTTCAGTTGATAAAGAAAAATATAACTCTAATTTAATACGAATTATGTTTCTAATCAATTTCAATAAAATTTACAAGCATGTTTGTATTTATGTATGTTTGTTCAGTGTTTTCCAATAAGAGGTGTTATTTTGAATAGTCCGCTATTTCGGTAGATGTTACTTTTGAAGCTGTCACTTTTTGATATTTGACAAGTAAAAACTACGCCATTAATAAAAATGGAACGATACATGCTTCAACAACGCATTGAAATTATTAAAATTCACTTGAATGAATCAAATGCAAATCATCTTGAGTGATGAGGCCCATTTCCACCTCGGTAGTTTCGTCAACAAGCAAAATTGTCGCATCTGGGGCTCGGAAATCCCAAGAATTATTGTTGAAAAGCCTCTCTATCCTCAAAGTGTGACTGTTTGGTGAGGTTTATGGTCCAGCGGAGTCATTGGACCTTACTTTTTTGAAAATGAGGCTGGAGCAACAGTTACGGTGAATGGATTGCGCTATCGAGAGATGATTAATGATTTTTTTATGGCCGGAATTGGATGGTATTAATCTGGACAACGTTTAATTTCAACAAAACGGTGCTACGTGCCACACAGGCAACGAAACTATTGATCTTTTACGATTGAATATTAAAATAACACCTCTTATTGGAAAATCCTGTATTATCATAATATTCCAGTATATTTACCAACTAAATCTTTATGATATGTCAATAATCAATAAAACAACCAAAATTTCACAAAATTATTGCTTCTCCGTGTTCGAAAGGTGCAATGATTGGTGAATTGCAAAAAAATATATTTGGTTCATACATACACTTGTAGTAGGTTAACTAAATAAATTAATTAAAAAAATCTTCTGCACTTTTTAAGACAAAAGTCAAATTTGATCACTAATTTCTTTTTTCATTAAAGATTATTTTTTTTATATAGATGACAGAGTATGTAAGATGGACAGCTAAAAAATTGATAATCTGTTTCGAGCCAAGGAAAATAAATATCTATCTAACTATGGAACAGTGCTAAGTAAACATTTTTTACGAAAAATGCACCGAGGTTATACGACTTCAAAATAGTGACCCGGTTCTGAAATTAATATTTTTTTAAATTAAGTCCCTTTTAAATAGATAGAGAAACGCCATTATATGTAAAGTTCTCACTTAAGACGAGAAAAATACCATAAAATTAGGACAGAATCTTAACGACTAAAGTAAAGCAGCCGTGCACAAAAATATGCGACGCGCAGCCCTGGTGTATTGGACAGACCTACAGTTTAATTTGACACATCAAATCTCTTAAATAAAGTGAGAATCCTCACAACATAAGTGATGCAGTTGCGTAAAAATAAAATTCGGCGCGCGGCCCGACTCAATGGACGGACCTACAGTCAAATATGCCCTGGCAGGCCTAGAAAATCGATCTTTCCGTGGGGTTTATTTTAATTATTTCTGATGAATATATTGCTAAAATCTCAAATGTTTCTAGAAGGATCTCTTGGTAAATTACTAATTCATCGTCTAGAAAAATAAAATATGGTGCTTACCGCTAATTCTATAGTTGAAAAACGTTGTATAAATTTTTCAAACGGTTTTACATAAAATATTTTAATGTTATGGTCTTATTTTTATTAATCTTAAATATAAATATATTACATCCGTGGGGTTTCCTCAAGAAACATTTGAGTTTTTAGTAATACGTTCATCAAGAAATAATTAAAATGTGAGCGTCGAGTAAACCCCCGTTATTCGTCTTATGTCGCCTTAAAACTGTGTATTGTGTTGTTAATATCAACTGTCACATCAGTCCTGTCAGACGAAGTTAGAAGCCTCCTACAGGACAAAAACCTGCTGCAACAAGGTACAATTTGTACAACTGTTAGTTATAATGAATATTAATTTGACATAAAAAAATGTTTTCAGCAATATTTTTTTGCAACTTTGAAAATAAATAAAAAATTAAAACTAATATAATTACGGGTTTCTGACAGGTCAACAACTCGATGTTACCTTTTATTTAAAAAAAAAATAATAATATTCTTTTTCATACCATTTTGTAAATTTCAAATAATATTAAATTGTAGATTTGTAGACAAACATAGTTTTCAACGATAATTTTTTAAAACAAAGCATATATTTTACTTACAGATTTAGTCTTCGAAGATTTTATAAACTTAAAAATGTGTCTTAAGAATAGTTTTATAATTTTCTTACATTTTATAATAAAATAATACAAAGCCAAATTTCATACTGTACCTAGTTTCGTACTAAAATTAATTGTATTCCCACTGTTCTATGATATTTATATAATTATTGTAAATATTTTTTAAATAATATAAATAATTAAATTTGAATAAAGTATTGTATGATAAATTGATTGGGGATGTTTAAAACTATAATATTCAATTTAAATTTAAAACACAATTTTAAAATATATATATACATTTATATTTCAATTAATTTGATCGCCTATCTTATCTTCATGTATTCGTTAATCGATGTCTAATATTCATTAGGCATCGAGAAATTGTCAGAGATTTTCTAGGCCAATGCCTTTTTTTCTAGCTCACAACATTATTTCCATTATGAGCTACAGAGAATTAAATTGTTTAATTCTTCTGTATTTTTTACATTATTAATTAATTAGGGGGCTAATAGCTTCGATAAAGCATCCCTGTTGTGTCTCTGGTCGATTAAAAAAAGTAGCATTTTTTGCTGAACATCAAACCTACAAACATTAATCGAAGGATACGTAAGACTATCGATTAAAATCATAACTCGTAATTTAAAATAAAATGGAGTGATTTGTAAAATAAAAAGGAAGAATGATTTTAGGAATAATCTTAAAAATGGCATGACAATAATTTAACGAAATGTTTGATATTTTCAAAATGAATATCTGTTAATATGGAATTTTAAATTAACTTAATAATTGTTGATAGTACATGTAAAAATGTTGTATAAAACTAATCGTCTTCAACAAACTGTTGTGTCCTCTTCTTATGACGTCCTCTCCTATCGGAAGTTGACTATCATCGGTGCAATCTTTTCTCTGAAGGCTGCATCTCAGAAGTTAGATATTTTTTAATTTGAAAATTTTGAAATTAATTTTAGTGCGACTGACGTTTAGTATGAAAGTGACAACACGAGAGAGCGACAAGAAAGGACTATAAAACAGTATGAACGGTTGTCGAATATCTCTTCTTCATCACCTGTTATTTCAGTCTCTTGACTATTTTTCGCCATCCCAATTGATAATATACTTACAATAACCATCACCATTGTGATTCAGGATGAGATTTTACCTAATTATCCAATAATAATTAATTATTACACGTAATTAACAAATAATAATTACTTACCACGATTCTGATGTTAGCTAAAACATCCAGAACATCGGTTTCATAATAAATTTATGCTGAAAATAAAGATATCTTCTTTAAGAAAAATAACGTTTAGTAAATCTAAACTTTTCATTAAGTAGATGGTTTTAAAAAAATTGAAAAATCTTCATTATTTGGTTATAGGCATATAAAAAAAAATAGAATAATAATGTTATAATAATGTTGCAGTATTTTAAAACCATTTTCAATGTAAAATGAAGTATGTTTGCAACTTTACCTAAAAACTAAATAGTTAATATTTTTTACTGCATTTTTATTTATATATATTGTCTGTAAATATTAAATATAGTTCGTACAATAATAATACTCAAAATAATTAACTGTTTAATATTAGGCTAAGCAATTATGAAGTGTGATAAATAGTATTTAAATTTACCTTTTAACAATGAACTAATTAATTGAATACTTTACTGTACACATTGCAGACGGATTTTTATTTTTTTAATTCGTAACTGCAAGAACATTATTTGCTGTTGATGGATGTAATTCAAATAAATGGAAAATCGTTGTGATGTTGACTTTTTTATTTAAAAACCTAGTAAGCATGGAGACTACATCGAATCCAGTTAAATTAGTCTCTCAGTAGCTGGGTGTACTGTAGACGGGCCGCAGATAATTTAATAGTACTCAACTGTTCACCCTGTACAAATCACAAATGCGCCCAACTGTAGAATTTGGCAGCCACTTCTGGTCTGGAGCCCCAAAATACCTGAAAAAATCTGTTTGGAATCGGGCGGTCCGTTTGATAGCTAACCCTGTCTTAACACGCGGATTGCAATATTTAGAGCACAGACGTCAGGTAGGTGTCACTGTTCTACCGGTATTACAAATCAAAATGCTTCGAAGAGCTAGTATCATTGATCCCTTCGGTACCGGTGCATAATCGGGAAATACGCCAAACGCGTGCCCAACATATTTACACGGTTGTCATTTGTCACGTGAGATCGGGTCGCTTCTACGGCTCGTATAAAGTTCAACAGCTCGGCTGTGGAACGATTTGCTTTTCATCATGTGTTTCATCCCTCCTATAACATAGGTATCTTCAAGAACCATGTTCACTCCTTCCTCACCTCAAAATGCATTCCCAGAGATGGCACCGAGGGAAATTATTTTCCTCAGGACCTCCTGTATGGAATTAATGTTAAAAAAGCTATTTTCTAGCAACGTGAAAGCGGTTAATACAAAATAGGGAAGTAAAACAAATCATTACGTATTTATAAAATATGATTATTTATTTTTCATTACTGTAGGTGTTATATTAAAAGTAACAGAATTCAAAATCATTAGACTACGTAGGTATTTGAGTGAAAGCTTTATGAGTATTTTACATAGGAAATTATATAACATATAAAAAATCTACACTTTTTTACGTGTTTTTAAGTTATCTGTCAAAAGTTACATGGCATCACCAAAACTATTTTTGTATGACCCGCTATGATGAAAAATACAATAAATGCACAAACAATAAAATGCTTAAAATGAATATTTTGCACAGAAACAAAATAAACCAGTTTGTAAGAACATAAAGTTTTTCTAAAAATTTAACTTTTCTAAATACAAAGTGCTTTGGGCATTTCTTACTTATAATTTTTTATTTATTTACTGGCACAAGTTTGTAGTTTTGGTTGTTGACAAAATGCTGTTTTAAACACACTTTGGAAAATTGTCAAGACAAATATAAAATATATACGTGTTTTACCTGTACGTGCTGATACAAGATTTTTTAGAACTGTTAAAGTATTGTATAAAAATATGTATTACAAAGGTTCGAAATCATTTTTCATCATCAGGAGAATGGAGTAAAAGGGTGTAGGTATTCCATGATATATTTCATCATCAGAAGAATGGAGTGAAAGGGTGTAGGTATTTCGTGATATATTTCATCATCAGGAGAATGGAGTTAAAGGGTGTAGGTATTCCATGATATACTTCATCATCAGGAGAATGGAGTGAAAGGGTGTAGGTATTCCATGATATATTTCATCATCAGAAGAATGGAGTGAAAGGGTGTAGGTATTCCATGATATACTTCATCATCAGGAGAATGGAGTGAAAGGGTGTAGGTATTCCATGATATATTTCATCATCAGGGGAAGTGAAAGGTGTAGGTATTCCATGATATACTTCATCGTCACGAGAATGGAGTGAAAGGGTGTAGGAATTTCATGATATATTTAAGTACAAAACATATTTTTTTTAATATTGGAGGAATGAAGCATTTCTACGCTTAAATATCATTTAAATAGAGCGACGGTATTCTCATTTGGAATTCCCAAAATTTCGCAATAAAAATAAAAATGCTTTGCCCCAATGTTTTTTTTTCATAATATTTTATTGTTTGCGTTTGAATTGATCAATTTAACTCATTGATGTAGAAATACTAAAGTGCTAAATGCTGAAAGTAAATTTAATTCGTGTAAAGTTTACTTAAATTTGAGAGTGATTTTACTCGTGGCGCGTGACGATTGAAAAGAAGTATCTGGTTATAAAATGACCGTAATACATACCCACGGTAACGTCACGTGTAAGAGTACTTATTAATAGATATAATACAGGTTGTCCGAGAATAACGTGCATAAATGTCGATAGGTGATTCTACATTACAGTACAAGTAAAAAAGATAAAAAGGACTTATTTTGAAATTTCAAGAACTAGGGTAGTTTTCAGGTACAAAAGTTGAATTGTTTGCATGTAAAAAATAATAATCTTCCTTGAAAAAATATTTGTGTATTGGAAAAAAGACAACAGAATTGAAACAGAATTTCTAAAAAAGTTATTGATATTTTTTACTTCTACCATTATGTAGATTCACCTCCCGAAGTTTGTCCACTTAACCCCCGGACACCCTATATATCCGAATAGTATCTGACAGTAGTAAATCATTTAACATGAATAGTATCCGTAGAAGGTATCCTTACAGGTGACAAAATAAATACGCAGGTTTTCATTCGACGGCGAAATAAATTTTTCGCTAGTAAAGTCATTTCAATTTATTGTAAACACAAATGGCCGTAATGTAATAACCATCTCAATGTATTGTAAACAAAACTGGATGTAATGTAACAGCCATCTCAATTTATTGCAAACACAACTGGATGTAATGTAACAATCGTCTCGAATTATTGTAAACACAACTGGATGTAATGTAACAGTCATCTCAATTTATTGTACGCACAACTGGATGAAACGTAACAGGATTCTAAAAATCTTACAAATCTATTTCTCTAACAGTGACAAATGTCCCATTCTACGGCAATTTGGTTTTAAACTATTTTGTTTTTTTTGGCAAGGATACCTTACAGGTTTAAAGAATTAAAAGTTCGTCCATAAGTTGTCAATTACAGGAATTAAATTAAACTAGTGTTATTTGAGAAGAATATAACATTATCAAATCCAAACAAAACGTGAAACAGACCAAGATACAGAAAGAAAATAATTTTGGAATAACTTAATAAGTAAAACATCAAATTATAATATTTAATTATTGAAGAAAATATTACAGATTGTCAAACGAAAATTTGAAATAGAAAAAAAATACCGTAGCATCTAGGACTAGAACCCAGGACCTTCAGCTTGCCGGGACGCTGATCTATCAACTGAGCTAATGGTACCCTATCTCCTTCGGTCATGTTTAACTGTATCATTCTTCGAATAAGAACTACCAACATCATCTTCATTTTCTCACGGCACATATTTATTGGCTGCTATCTTTATGAATGGTGGCAAGATTCATCTCGAGCAAAATGCATTGTAGATGGTGTCTTAGATAAACATGTCCCATTTTTATTTTAGTGTGCGTCATCTATTGACTTTTCTACAAGTCTAGAGCGTATATTTATATTTGGAATAACATGTTTCTGATTTTTCTGTTTTAAATTATCGTTTAAAAATCGCTTCTATTGTCGTCAATAAAAAATATACACAGCGGTCACAACTGGGGATCGAACTCAGATCCTCTTTCTTATCAGGACAACGCTCTAACCGCTAATCCATTGATGCGTGATTATTTTCTGTCGTTTTTGTCGATCTCATTACAATGTTCTACACTAGTTAGATTTATTAATGTTATTTTATTATTTGAAATTATTAAATTGCATTGATGTGTTGATGGATTAATCTTTTAAAGGTTATTCCAATAAGATGAATAAACTATTTATGTTTTCACATTTTTTGTGATTGCGAAATCATTTCTACATCAATGAGGAATCACATTGTTAGATGCCGCTAATACAATCAACTCAACATTGAAGAATCATCAAAATTATGCTAAATTGATGGTCTCTGAATTAGTTTTGGCGGTGCGACGAGGCTTTTATGACTACTACTATTGGAGACAGCGTCCAGGGGGTGACAGCCGCTAGGGATGGGGTCTAGAGTAGGGGTGGTCTCATCGCTAGGACACTCCCCTTCGGCGGACTTGCTGAACTTCTTGTCCCGCAGCTGCCTGAACTCGTCGAATTTGCGGTTCAGATCGGCGTCAGACTTGTTTCTGCAGGAGTTGATCTTAGTTCCTTCGGGGATGTCATCTAGATTTTCTTCGTCCACCTCCTGTAAAAATGAAATAGAATGAAATATTTAATGGATTCAATCAATTTTGATTGGAACTCAACTTTTGCTTTAGAATTTATTTATAGTAACTTTCCTCGGGGACTATGCTATCTTTTAGGACGCTGGATCTAGAATAACCTCACGCATGAACCCGGGCACCCCTGCTAAGTCGCCAAACGCAGCGAACCACTTGGGGCGACCTACGGCAGAGGTGTCGGTTATCCAATAAAGGGTTTCCCATACCGGCCTCCTAAATTAAACGATTACTCGCGAGTCAAGCATGATATCACAAAAAAATATTTTTAGCTTTACATATTAAAGGATATTTGGGTGTTATTTTCCAACAGAAATGATTAAATCCAAAACAAAACTATTTTAGTCACTGCTGAATAATGCCGATGGTTCTTACTACCAGAGGCAATCAACATTTTGATAGATAATACATTCGATTGATCCGATATATTAATGTTGATTCACTTTCATGTTCCTAGCATTAGATCAAGGTAATAATTACATTATTACATAATTACATTATTGTAATAATTACACTATGGTTTCAGGCTATACTTCTGTATAAATAGATTACACATCATTGTTAACTCTTATGCCATGTTAGCTGATATTTTTTTAATGCTTTTAAAGTATAAAGCTGTACTGATTAAATATGTTAGCAAAGCATATTTTAACGAGTTCGCTGCAAAACAGTTTTTTTTTGTTTGATTTTGTATCTTATTCATTTCCTTTATTAACTTTGTATTAGTGTATATTTTTTATCTTTTGTTTTGTTTACTTTTTAATTTTTTTTTTCTTATTTCTATATTGTACGATGGACGTCAATGTTTATTATTTACGTAAATGTCACTTTTGCCGTTAATTATAAATAAATAAAAAATAACATATTATTATAAGTAATAATTATTTGCCTGAAACAAAAAATATAAATTGAAAAAATATTCCGAAAAAACATAAATGCCGCCGACGGGAATTGAACCCACACTTTCGGGTGCACGGAACCACTGTGTTACATTAACCGCCAAATAATTCAATAAATACTAGTATTTCAATCAACAATTATCGTTTAAGTATCGTTTCAGGCTAATAATAATTTGCTATCCTTTGTGCTTTGCTTAAAACCTAATCTCGTAAAATTTAATTTCCATCTAAATAAATAAGTAATGATAATAACACATATTTAGTTGTCATATTATGCATTTTTCACAACATGATTTTGCATTTTTACTATCTTAACATACACTTTAAATTGCAAGTTTTGATGCAATCTGGGACTTTTGGCAAATGAGATAAATAATCCTAATTGTATACTTTTTATTTTCGGTTGACTTTATTTATTGATATTTTACATTATTAAAATTTGGCGACGATAGAAAAATACTAAAAAGTCGAAAGATTTATTTTTACCATTAATGTTTTTTTTTATTTTAACCTTGAAAAAATCATGTTTTGCAGAGAAAGCGACGGAAAAATCTTATACCAGTATTGTTATTAATAGTGAATATGCAACAAATAATAAATGAAAATATAAATTACACCGTTTTCAAAGATAGATTTTCTTCAAAGATAGGTTGCAATTTCACTCTATGAACAAAATAGTAAACTAAAATTGAAAAGCTCACTGCGAACTTTCTCAATTTTCAACAAAATTATTTTATCAAAGTTCACCACCAAACCTGGATTTCTGCGAAGGTGACGGGCTGCGTGCGATGCCTGGCGGAATTTCCCCGAAGCTTCTTCCTCACGGGCCGTCGGTAAAGCAGAGAAGTTGGCTCAGGATAAACAGTGTCCATCTGTTGAACACCAATATGAAATTATTATTATGTGAGTCTATTTTGGTCACTGAATTGTATTTTTGTAATATTTGGCCTAGTTCTTCAACGTTATATCGAACTGGAAACTCACATCTGCATTTCTCATGTGAGGAGCATTGAATATTTCATAAGTTTTAGCAATTTAACTGAAAATTACATTATCAGCAAGCTTTTCGTGCTGTTTGCTAAATAACAGCTTTCAAATTTGAATTGTTTTACATAGTTATGTTGAAAAAATAATACGATTGAAAAAGTAAAGGGCACAAAAATATTTAGAAAAAGTTTAAAAAATGTGGATAGCAAAATTAAGAGAATTAATTAAAAATTGTTTTCACTCTTCGAGTCATTACAAAAAAAAATTAAAGATAAATAATTAGTATACTGATGGGTTTATTTTCAATTTTATTTTTAATTTAATTTTATTTTTGTAAAAAAAAAATTATGTGAAACCGCAAAAGATTCCCAACTGTTACCAACCATCTGGTGAGACAGAAACAGAGTATGTTGATGACAGAGACAGAGGCTAAGGGTAGTGGGGAGGGAAAGGAGATGGGGATGAAGAATGTGGGGAAGTACCTAGCTTGTCAGATCTGGTCATCAAACGCGGCCAAAGCCATTTCAAGCATCGTTTCAATTATGAATGGTGGTCTTACACCAAGACGATATCTTTCACTCTGGAACGTGCCACAAATATACTACATATTATTTTAAAATTATTAATTTGTGAAATCACACAAAACGTTATAAAATAAAATTTACCTGAGCACGCTGGGATTTGAACCCGCTACTTCCAGCTTGCTAGTCGAGAGCCTTACCCCTCGACAACCGAGGTCGTCAAATCATGTTAACGTATTATATGTACATATTTTTTAGAAACATGCAATTTGTAAACACCTCAGCACAGGTTCTCCTAGTGAGGTGTTCACGAAACATACAATATTACTCACATACAGTTTCACCCTCTCAAACCTACCTTACACACAACATATTATAGTTATAAGTTTGAAATATATCATGTACAAATATAAATAATTATGTGAACACTGTAAATATTATATAGAAATAAATAAATGAAAAATAAAACAATGATACATTCTTAACATTTTCGGTACAGCGGTATATTCTGAATGATTTCATTAAGACCTGCCAAAGAGATCATGAAGATAAAGCAGCATTCAGAGAATTGGCGCTCGGATAGGCTTAAATGAGATATGCTCTCAAAAATTATATTTAATAGCATTAAATAATTATTATTGCGGCGAATGAAAACATTGATTAAAGGTAAATAGTTTCTTAACATGAATCGTTAGTAACTAACTACTAAATAATCACCAAGGGGTGGGGCAGAGAGGACGGAGAGAGCTCGGTCTTGCAGACACTCACTGCCTCATTTACATTCATACATCGTCTAATACATACTCAAGTATTTGGTTTACTTGATCGTGCCATGTCTTCCTCGGGCGTCCCCGACTTCGTCTACCATTGACATTCGCGTCATATATTCTTCTTACAATCCTTTCTTTGTTCATTTGCTCTCCATGCCCAAACAATCTAAGCGTAACATTCTTAATCTTACTCATTACGCTTTCATCAGCTTTGCATTATTTTCGAATCTCCACATTTCTCACACGATCATGCATATTTAGTACATTTAGTAAATTTAGTACATAAAGGCAAAACTTAATGCTAAATCACTATTTTGATTAATATTTATAATGAATTGGTGTACATTATGAATACCAAAAAATATGCTTTAGATAAATTGAAAGTTTTCCTATCGTTTCGCTTGAGTAGAATACAAATAAATAAAAAATTACTCAATAATGTAAACTACTAAAAGAATTTTTTTTAATAGAAATGTTTGAACGCGTAAAGCAAACAACTTTTAAAAAATACAGTATTATAGCTAAGATTATCTGTGACAGTTTCACTTGATTAAATTTTTTGTTTTCTTATAAAATTATTTACGAAATAAATAAAAACCTGTTTTGTGCTTTGAACGTTTCTGGACTCCGTTTGTCAAGCGATTTTAATGCCTATTGCCTACAACATATGGTATAACAAGAATATACACATTTTTGGCTTGTAACTTCCTCTTAAGTACATTTCTAACTTTTAGTTCATTTAGTACGTTTAGTATATTTAGTACATTTCGCATGTTTAGTACGTTTAGTATATTTAGTACATTTCGCATGTTTAGTACATTTAGTATACTTGCTGCATTCAGTACGCTTGGTATATTTAATGCGTTAATCTATAATTAGAGTATAGTAAGAATACCCAAAAATTTTCATTTCTGTCTCCTTCTACTCCCACTTTCATTTCACTACTATAACATATATCAAGATCTGAAGAGGAACATTATCAATCTTCCTTCGAGCATTAAGGACGGGTTGTTTCAGAATTTGAACAATTCATCAAATTTAAAAGTTGATTTTTAAGTTCTGTGAAGGTTCTATTCGAGTTCTATTATGGTCAGTTGTTTCACAAAACTGAAATAATAACAGAACGTGGATAGAAACTTCACAGAATGTTAATATCGACTTCGAAATTGAATTGTTCAAATTCTGTGAAACAACCCGTCCTAAGAATACTTAGTAAAACTAACTAACTAACCATCACGCCGTTTCCCCACAGGGGTAGGCAGAGAGGACGGACCGCCAAACAACTCGGTCTTGGTACACACTCCTTGCCTCATTCACATTCATACATCGTCTTTTATCATTTGTCCAAAGAAGCGAAGTTAGCAGTCCACAATGGAGTTTTGGTACCTGCCCTGATGTATGGAAGTGAGGCATGGAACTGGCAAAGAAAGGATGAAAGTAGATTGAATGCTGTTGAAATGAGATCCCTGAGGCGTATGTGTAGTAAAACCATGTATGATCGTGTGAGGAATGTGGATATCCGCAAAGAGTGCAAGGCTGATTTAAGCGTAATGAGTAAGATCGAGAAAGGGACGCTTAGATGGTTTGGGCATGTAGAGCGAATGAGCGAAGAAAGGAGTGTAAGGAGAATATACGATGCAAATGTGAATGGTTGCAGAAGTCGGGGACGCCCGAAGAAGACATGGCACGACCAAGTGAATCAGATACTTGAGGCGGGCCATGTCAAGAGTCAGAACAATAGAAGAGTATGTATGAGACGATGTATAAAGAATACTTAGTCATGGGCGAATATTTATATATTTTTAATTATGATGTTATTTAATTTTACAAACTTTAATATGTTTATTAAATTTATATAACTTAACCATTTTTTTCTACATCCACCAAAAAGAGTAGTGAATAAAAATCAACTGCATAAAATCATTGACCTCCTAATAACAGGCTTGCCCTAATGTGATTTCAATTCATTTCATATTAAGTAAATACATTCACCACCGAAGAGCGCACATTGAAATAACCAGACCATGCGCAGAAAAGCAAAGTTCGTTAAAGTAAACCAAAGGCTTCCAGCGTTGTTAATTGTTGGACTTTTCTGGGCAGGATCTGATGTTTATTTTTGAACGAATTAAAATTGATTGAGGTGGCTTAATTTTAACACATTTGTAAAAGTGTCTAACTAAATAGTGTAAAAAATATGAAGTATTTAAAACAAGTCCGAACTTTTGTTTAACCGATTTAGGATTATGTAGTTTGCAATTTGCGCGCCATTGTAAAAAGGACTAGAAATTCGTAAGCAGGTTTTATTTAGATTAGAACCAAATAGTCATATTACAATGCGAGTTGCCTGTTTACTGTCAGACACATTTATTAACAAATAGCCGAAAGTGGGACGGTCACCTTGCCTCCATTTCCCCGCTTTGTTTGCTCATCTTTCGCCGATAGGCTCGTCTATTAATTTGGAAGTCTATGACATAAAATTCATTTTAGATAATATCATAAATCACTTTGTATCGATGTTAACTTTCAATTGATTTCACAACATTTTAATTTCACAAATAAGAATCACTAAAAGAAGGTAACATTATAATGAGAATATTAGTACTGTTGTGTTTAATATCAGATCTCACCGTGTTATAAATAGGATTCTACCAGAGTAACATAATTCTTAAGGAGGCCAGTACGTAAATCAATCAATTTAATTGTTTATGTAATTATCGGATACAAAAATATACATGGAAATTGGTTTACATACGCAATTTAATATTGAACACGCTTGGTACATCTTCCAAATCACATAAATAAACCTCCTAATCTGTTCGACAGCTTTATTTATCCATGTCCTTCTAGACAGACGTGAAGCAACGTTTATGACATCCATCAAACTTCAGTTTATGAAAACGTTTGATTATATTATAAACCTTGGTGAAATTACAATGGGATATTTTCACAAACTATGAATACCGTTAAAACTCTGTGGAAGATTTAATGTTTATTCTTGTGATTATGATTATCGTACTAAAAATACATATTCATTCATAATTACTAATTTCAAAAACGATCTAAAACAGCACATTTCGGAACAGTTCCAACTTGATACAACGTCATTATGACGTAGACAGTGCCACTTTTTGGTCAACGTAGACATTTTCATAAATAAAAACGAACGTGTCATTTTGGCGGCAAATCAAATATGGCACATTTCAAATTTTATTAAGAATCTCTTCAAATTATTGGTAATCCGGTTAAAAACGAGACTGCAGATCTTTAACGAATGAATTAACAGGTTTCCAGATAAGCTAGTACATTTCTAATAAATCACGATGTAGGAATAAGTATTCAAATACGTAGATTTGGTAATTGGTTAGGTAGTGGTGTTATTGGTAATCCGTTTAAAAACGGCATTGCAGGCCCTTAACAAATGTATTGACAGGTTTCCTGATAAGTTTTCAGTACATTTCGAATACATTATTATGTAAGTTTATCAGGAAACCTGTTAATACTTTCGTTAATGGCCTGCAATCCCATTTTTAGGAATTACTAATACTTTGAAGAAACTTATTTTTTTCCGTGTAATAGAAATACAAATGGTCTTGATTTACGCCATAAATTTGGGGAAAATTGAATATCGTAGATGTATAAAGATCCATGCCACATTTCAGTTCCAACTAAAGATTAATGATTGGATAAATTGAAGGAAGAATAGTCGACGGAAGAAAGCAGAATTATTGGCAGCGTATTATCTTAGATTTGAAGGACATAACGAGGGCGTATCAATTGTTTTCTTATGGACTAGAAGTGAAACAGATGGTTTTTAACCTACAATGATTGAATAGAATTTTCAAAGAAAGCAAAGAAAATATATCTGACTCTTCGCAAGCGCATGGAATACGTTTGTCTTTCTAATAGGCCTACAGCTTGTCGATTATAAGCAGAGGAATAATCCCCCTTTGGAACAATTCGTTATTTTCCGAATATTCGTATTTAAATGAAGTAATCAAAATAATAATCTGATTATCTTAATGAGTACAGTTTAATGTTATTGTAAATGGAAGAGGTGTTCTCTGTCATTAGTAAAAATAATATTTGAAGTTTTTAAACCCCGATGAGAAAATGTAAATAATGTAAGTCTAGAAAATTTACTAAACTTGGAATTTATCTGTTTCAAGTAATATTACTCAATTTTCACACAAATTTTCCAAACAATTTTTTCCCATCTTCCCGGAAGAAATTATTCGGATTTTTTTTTCGGGATAAATATTTCGGGAAATTGCGCATTTTTTTTTACATTAACCCCACATAGTAGACCCAGAAGAAAATAATTTCCTTCAGGACCTATGTCATCTTTGAAGATGATGAGTGGAGGGTTAAGGAGAGGAAGGAGAGGAAATTCTGGGAAGGAAAAATGAATGAGGGGTGGGTAGGAATCTAGGGATTAGTGTGTACAGGAGTGACGTATAAATATATCCCTCCCGCTGCTGAGCAAAACGATGGGTCGGGAGACCAGTTGGAGAAGTCAAAGGTTTCAAAACCAGCGTCTCCCGATCTGGCATACCACGCAGCTGGTGGACAGGCAAATCCTGAGGTGTTGGTTATCCAATAAATGGTTACAGCATAAGTGTAAAAATTAAATAACATACAGTAATCCTTTAAACTTAATTCACTCTTTCCACAGGACTTTTCCTGCCTAGTTGACAACACAACTTAAATGGGCGGTACCTTTTAAATTGAAACCGTAAATACTCTGATTAGTACCCGCCACCTCCGGATTCGTAGTTGAGAGACTTAGCTCTCGTCCCAATTATAGAATTCCATTTAGTTTCATTATGCCAAAACATTGAAAATAATGTTTCTAGCACCAATTTTCATATGTTTGTTTGATCTTAAACAGAACAAAAGGCTGAATGAATATTCAGGAACAACCGTTTCCTATTTAAGGTTATGTTTGAACCCAAATAACCCAAATAACCCAAATTTCGGGTTAAATTGCTAGCTGTGGCCGTTAAACAAAACCGATGTCATATCTTGACCAAAAAACTGCAAATGACGTGACTTTTTCAGATTCGCTTTTGGCCGCCTCTAAATAGAACTATTAAGTTGAGCTATAAAGAAAACTTGTATTCGAACACCCGTTAATTCAAAATACACATAATGGTAAAAAACAATAGAAGCTCGACCTTCAAATTAATTTTCTTTCCACTCTGGGATTTAAAAAATTCGAACAAGAATAGCGTCTGAAAAAAATAATAAATAATCCCGATCATAAGTGTTGCTTCATCGCTAGAGTGTATTTTAGTGCGAGATTGACGTCATACGTCTTACTGAATGCCGGTGGAAGGTTTTCCATCAAACACCTTGGGATGGCAACATTAGACTTCAAATTATACAAGAATTTATTTTAAATTGGAACTGATGGATGTCTTTATTAAATAATCAAAGTTAAAAGAGAATCATTTCAAAATTATACAAGCGATTATAGGGACCTACCTATAATGCATGTTCAATAAGGGAGGCGGGTATGGGTACCCCAAGTGGTTCGCTATGTCTGGTGACTTAGCAGGTGTGCCTGTGTTCATGGGGTGGGGTTTGTCCGGGTCTTAAATCTGGGTGCACAAACTTCGGGAGGTAATTTTACATGATTGTACAAGTAAAAAAGCAAAATTACTCTTTTCGAAATTTCAACGTTTTAATGTAGTTTTCAGGAACAAATTTTTAAATTGATTGTATTCAGAAAATAATATTATTCCATGAAAAAATATTTTTGTTTTTGAAAAAAATCAACGGAATTTCGAAAAAACTTATTAATCTTTTTTACTTCCACCGTCAGAATCACACCCAGAATTTTGTATACTTTACCCCCGGACACCATGTATTCACATAATAAAAACGGATTTGCTGCCTTAAGAAGAGACAATACTCTAAAATAAAGCCAGAACCTTAACGATGTAAGAGAAGAAGCCGTGCCCAAAAAAAGCACGCGCGATTCTGGTGTATTGAACAGACCCAAGGTTGAATTTGCCTTATCCAATCTTTAAAATAAAGCGGGAATCTTAACGACATAATTGATGAATTCGTGTGAAAAAATATATTAAAAATCTCAAATATTTATAGAGGGATCACTCTGAAAATTAATTCATCGTCTACATAAAAATTTGGTGTTTACCGCTAATTTTATAATTGAAAAAAATTTATAAAATTTTCAAACCGTCTAAACAATAATTATAAATAACTTTAATAATTTTGTCAAAGTTGCCTATAAAACCATGCAAATTGAAATCTTGAATAAACTATATTTCATAATTTAAAACACAAAAAATAAATAATAATAATAATTGGATTATTTATATAGCGCCGTTTTCGTGAGAAAATCACCTCAAGGGCGCTTAACAACTTAATTTATGCATTGATCACTTAGACTTATAACTAATTACTTTTGGTTTATAACTAAGTTTCATAGATAGAAAGAGACTTATAACTAGTGACTTATAACTAAGATTAATGTCGAGTGATTTACAACTAAGATTATTAACTAATGACTTAAGCTATACATATTTTTATGACCAAGTGGGCATTTACACAATACCGCTATAATACGACTTACAACTACGGCTTAAACTAGAGATTTACGACTAACATACATATTTAATTTACATTTACAAATACTGATAGTTTACGCGTAATAAACGGTTATTAAATTAAAGTGAAAATAAAGTCAAGAAAAAAAATCCCCTGAACTGAGCAATGAAATATTACAGATGAATAAAAAATAAAAAAAGGTCATCATTCTGGATACGACAAGTTGAAAAGGTGAGTCTTTAGTTTTGCTCTGAACTCAGATGAGCTGTCGATCTTTCGCAAATATGAAGGGAGTTTGTTCCAAGCTGTTGGGCCTGCTACTGCAAAAGCTTTAATAAAGTAGCACATACCAGCAATACTAGATATTTACTGTACCTTTTGATTACAAAATAAGTATTTAGTTTCTTCAAGTATTTTGGCCTCAAATCCAAATTTAAATTTAGTATGTAAAGTACCGTTTCTCTTAACTCCACCTAACTTACATAAACTTGAAAAAAAATGCGCAATTGTTTATTAATCGCATTATGTGTGATACGAAATTATGTGATAGTTTTGGTAGTGGGTATGTGGCAAGCATAGATGCGCACAATATTTAACTGAGCGAAAGGGAATTAGATTTGTGCCGGCAATATTGCCCTAATATCGGTAGCCGAGCAAACTCGCCGTCAAGACAACGACCAGCAATCCGTCAACGTGAATAGGCAATACACGGCAATCCTGGAACTAGAACATGAAAATACTTCGCCGACAAGAAAATGTTGTAATAAGTTGTAAAAAAACTACGAGACTAAATATTTACCTTACTAGAATTATCAATTTTAAATATTTAAACACAGAGGTCAATCATTTTTGTAAAATACGAATAATTAAATAAATACTTTTTGTTCAAATATAATTACAAAGATACCTTAATTATTCAAATCTGACACGAAAATTTTAATGATTATTTTTTTAATATAATAGTAGGAAAATCATATATCTTACGTGCCGATGACGAAAATTGAAAGTCCATTTAAACCTATTTAAGATTACATATGATTTGAGATTTTCATGGCCATTTCACTAGTAAGTGTGGTCATTAATAATTATTGGGTAATACGGCTCTTCCTCCTTTCGCCAATATTTCAGAAGGCGTTACGGTGTCCATCATCAAGACAGAAAAATTAAAGACGGAAGATTTATTTTAATTATTTATTAATCAATTTAAATTAATTATGAATCTGGGAGTGTTTGTCTTTCTTTTCAAAAAGAATATTACATTTCCCCAGAAAATGATTTTCTGACAAATTTTTGTTTTGCTTGGGTAAACTTCCGTATTACAAAGTAACTTAAAAGTAGAAGAAACCTAAGACTTTTCTAAAATAATTTTTTTAAATTTGGATCATTCTTTGAATGCGTTTTTCTCAATCGAATACCGTATTGACGTAAAACAATGTCATTAAACTACAATACAACGAACGGAATACTACAAAGCGACAAACGGTGCAAAGTTACGTAATTTGTCCAATTAAGAGCATTTGCCCAATTAACAGCACGACGAATGGAATGAAAAAAATAATATAGATTGAGAGGATATTAAATTTTCATCATTAATTTGACTAGATCGGTACCTACTAGAAATAAAGAAGCTTAAAAAGAACACAAAAATGTGTAAATCAATGAAAGGTGTCGTCGACTTGCAAAAACCTCTGTAAATGTCACGAAAAACTGTTTAGAACACTTTGAATATACAATTTATGCTAAATATCAACATAATTAAACATTATTCTTTTAGGGCCTTACATTTACGAGTTTTTTAAATTTTACACAACACAACAACCGTAAATGTATGGTGAATGAAAAATATTAATGATTTGTTTATTTTCAGTTTACTCTAAGCACTTATTGTGAATATATAATAACTAGCAGAAATTTTCAGAGCGGGTTTTGCAAGTCGACGACTTAAAGAAGTAGTTAGGGATGTCTCAGAGACAAAAACGGACGATCAGATTAATCGATTACTTCTCGAGAGCCGGAATAACAAAGGTGTATAAACGAGGCAGTTTATTTTTTATGTGCAATTGGCACGTAGTATCTTTTTAGCATCGATGACTAACTAATTAATTGCCTGTATTACAGCATGTTAAACCCATGGTTAAAATCACTCCACTGATTGTTTCTTAACAGTTTACTAAGCGTTGGAGAAATATCCCTTAAAATAACTATTTATTATAAGCATGTGAACAACGCTACAAGGGAAGCATCCATATTTCCCCTCATCAATAACTCGTCGTTTCGTAATACCAACTTTTGTATTTCCATCACTTACGCGAAAGAATATCGCCTTAAAGCTCGTTGTGATGTAGATATTATGATTGGTAAAAGTTTTATGTTACACGATCAATATTGGTGTTGTGTTATTGTGTTTACGACAATGTTATATCCGTTACCAAACTTAAGATACCACTATTGGAAGATTATTTTCTCCTGAGTTAAAATATTACGAAAAATAATACATTTGTTAAATAATTGTTTCTCAATTTAATATCGTTTTTAAATCACCATTTTGCCGGCAAATCTTTAAAAATGTTTATAATTTGAGTGAAAATGGCTGAATTTAATTTTTTTTAAGACTATCTTTCGTTACATTAAATCAACACTTTCTATCGTTGCTACGCTATTTAATTATTTATAATTAATGACACACGTGTACTTTCGTGCATGATAGTTATTGCCAGTCGTAGTACAATATAGAAGGAAGAAAGAAAGGAAAAATTAAAAGATTATGTAAACAAGACAATAGAAAAATAATGTACATTAGTACAAAGTTAGTGAAAGAAATGTAGAAGAAACAAAACAAAACAAAAAACCGGTTAATCTTTGACCTCGTTAAAATATGCAATGCTAAAATGTTTACTTAGTACAGTCTTGTGTTTCAATAGACGCCCATCAACAACATCAGCTATCATAGCATAAGAGTTACCTATGTTGTGTAATCTATTTATAACAGAATTATAGCCTGAAACCGTAGTATATTTGATCTTATGGTAGAAACGTGAAATTGAATCAATATTAATATATCAGGACTATCTATGTTGGAGGACTTGGCTAGACAGAGAATTGAACACACAATATATGGGTGTGAACTTGACGCTTTGACAGCTTCACCGTCTAATGCTTGTTTTTATACCAGCTAACGTAATATCCTAGTTTTTTATATCTATTTCTAATCGACAAATTGATTTTTTTTATACAATTAAATTAATAGAAATGATGAAGAAAAGTGGCGTTAAACAATAAATTGCAAACAATACAGCATGATAATTTTAGGACGCCAGGGCTCGTCGTTTAATTATTTTGCTCCTTCAGAAAAAGATTTTCTTTTTAAGGGTTAAGACTTCCCCATTTCCTTCCCCTTCCCCCTATCTTCAGCCTCAAACACATCTATCTCAATTATTAGGGTTGGCATAGTCTCACTGACCTTAAAGAATAATTTACCGAGACACTACAAATTTCAAATCACGTTTTTTTCGACCTGAGGTTAACCAAAAGAAATATTAATTTATGATGCAAGATTAATGAAATACGTTTAAGAATCCTCTCGAGCGATTGGTATTATATATATATATATATATATATATATATATATATATATATATGTTGATACATTTACCATATTCTTGAATTAATACCGATCCTTAAAATATTAATATGAAAACATATAAAACTGCTAACTGCGTTTTAAAGCCAATGAATCCATCTAGATTTTACCGTTTATCTTATATTTTTAGGTTATATAAATTTGGCACATTGTGGAGGAAAGCGATAGCCCAAAACGTTTTGCAAACTTGGCATATAAAGAAAAAATCTGTATTTTCTCGCGAAATACTGCGATAAGTCTCGCGTGTCTTTTTATATGCTAATTGAATGTTGTCTCAAGAACCAACAGCGAACCAGTGAAGCAACAAGGGTAATGGATAGTTGATAGTGGCTGCACCACGCCCACTATCCATTAAATACAAGATTTCATTCACGATCAATTCATCCAGGTATGAAGTAAAAACAATTCTCTTCATGCAGACAGCACTTATTGAATAGGCCAGCTCTTTACACTAGCTACAAAACTATTTTTGTAGGGTTACGAATTCTAATTACGCAATCGAAGAACTCAGATATAAATTGCATTAAATCAACAAGGAAAAAAACGGATTTTTTTGGTTTGACTGAAGATTAAACCTTTCTACCTGGGGACTGGCTCTTTAACTGCTGTGATTTAAAAAAAAAAAACTTTGAATATATTTGACCGAGGGTTGAACTTTCCTCCCCTGGCACTGGAGTCAACCGTGCTAACAACTAAGCCAAATTCTAATTGAATAAGACCTACAATTAATGCTTATATTAACAACGGTAATATCATCGAATTTTAGAGAAATTCAAATACGTGCGTGTGTGTGTGTATTTGTGTGATTGCCACCATTGTCACTGACAACGAGCCTATCGGCCGATTTTCAGCTCGATCGGATGTCGGGAAGTGAGTTAATTTCCGCTTCCAAGATTTGAAATCATTCATAAGCGTAAACCAAAGTGAAATTCAAATATTTTGAAAAAATCATGCTATTCTAACGTAAATCATTTTACTTATGATTTCCACTTTTTGATTTCTTATTTCACTACTTTTGCCCCACCTGTGTTAAAACAACAGAACGGAAATTAGTCAAATAAGCAGTAACAATAATTCCGCGTTCTTCCGGTGTGTATTGCTCTATTGCTTGTTGTCTACTAATTATCTATCTGTCTTCAAGATAAATGTCAAAGCACAATGACATTTAACACCATTTGCAAAAATCATGACACATTCACTTTAGCCACACATTTTCAATATATATATATAGCAAAAAAATACGTTAATTTATCCTCTCCCTTAAACCTGCTACCCGGGCTCTTATGAGGGCTTCAAAAGCTGGTACTCTTCCGTCGGTGAGCATGTTGGAAGCGATACAGTATTTGGGACAGCCTATGGCTCATAATAATGTGTAGATATAATATTGTGCATAATTTAGAAGCACTGTTGCCTAAGCAAATATTTTTACCATATTATTATAATCTACTGTAATTCGAGCACAACCAACTATCAGAAACACTCACTAACCAATAGCGCGCATGATCTAGACAAGAAGTTTGGGGATACTATTGATATATTTAATGACACCATTTATAGAACTCTATACCAGCACTTTGTCGAATCCTACAAATTATGAAGGCGATGTTGATGTAGTTTTAGTGATTTGACTTATCTTGCCGTGGTCGAGGAGTAAGGCTCTCCACTAGCAAGCTGGAGGTCGAGGGTTCAAATCCCGACATGCGCAAGTAAATTTTATTTGATTAATTTCTATTATTTCACAATTTAATCAATTAAAAATATATATAGTATACTTGCGGCACGTTCGAGAGTGGAAGATGTGCAATGGAGTGCACACATTGACTCCCAGAGTACTACCTCATACCTTTTTTCCTTACCAGAACTTCATATCCATCTTCATATTTTCCTAAATTAAACCTCCGCACAGCGTCCCCAAAGATGACATAACATTTTTTCCTCGGGGCCTCCTGAGAGTAGCTAAAGTTTTAAAAAAAGTTTTATGGCTAAAGGAATTTTTAGTCCTGAAGGAATTAGATTTTCATCTTTAGTTCAATGGACTGTTTTATTTACGTACCTTCGATAATAACTGATGGCAATGAAGAAAAAAAAATACTTTGCTAATATGTGTATTGACAATTGAAATCCGGTAGTATTTTTTATTTTATTTCGTTTCCCGTGATTTTTGACATGTCTGCGATAGTTAAAACATAAAATCTCGTTTTATAAGCCCTCATCCATCTAATCGTCTTTATTTAACTTATCTAAGAAAAAAGCTAACCTGTTTACTGTTTCTGAAAGGTTCTACGTTATATGTCATGACTTCTTTATCCTTCCACAACCGTATAAATTTTCCGTAAAATGAGCTGAGAAAGCAGAAACCATGGTTTTTATGGGTTACATTATTACTAATGTTATTATCCTTGAAAATACGGTGAACTGAGTTGGAAGGCTTTTTCCTTATATTGAACGTGAAAGAAGCTCTCAAGATTAACTCAATTTGTTAGCAACCTCACCTAAGTTTTGAAACGGTGATTTTTAATAGATTTATTATTATCTGATATATTACAGAGGAAATATTTCCCATGGTAAAATGATTACCAGTAATGCAATATACTTTGTGTGGTTTTATATATAATAAAACACGTTCAAGGACACTTTTAGTATTTTTTGTTGTTGAAGCAGTTATATTAGGTCATATCCGCCCAATATTCTTGGAACACAATCATTTACTATTCTCCATTTATATTTACTGTTGTAATTGAATGTTAAATTGTTGTTGTTGAATTGTGGTCACGCAGATATTGTGTTCGAAAAATTAGGGATGAGGAGCTGTAATCGAAGAACTGTAATCAGGGATTCGTAATCATATATTTGTGGTCAGAATAATAAATTGTTGTCGAAGAATAAGGGCAAAAAATTGTGCTCAAAGAGTTGTGATTGTTGAATTAGGGGTGACGAATTGTGGTTGAAGAATTCGAAATGATGAGTCGACAAATAATTGTGATAAAAAAAGCGTGAGAAAAGAATAATGAGAGTTGTGAGCGATGAATTGAGTGCTAATAATTGTGTTCAAAGAAACGTGAGAAAAGAATTATGAGAATTGTCAGCGATGAATTGAGTTCTAATAATTATGTTCAAAGAAACGTGAGAAAAGAATTATGAGAATTGTCACCTATTAATTGAGTTCTAATAATTTTATTCAAAGAAACGAGAGAAAAGAATTATGAGAATTGTCAGCGATGATTTTTTTTAAATTTTTTTTTTTATTGTGTTTATTTCTTGCTAGAGCAATCCCGATGAGTTACAGAACTCATTTTAGGACAGGAGGAACTTACAATTCATATGATTTGAGTTCTAATAATTGAATTAAAAGAAACGTGAGAATGAGCGATGAATTTAGTGCTAATAATTGATTTTAAAAAAGCGTGAGTAAAGAATTATGAGTGATGAATTGAATGCTAATTATTGGGTTCAAAGAAACGTGAGAAAAGAATTACGAGAATTGTGCGCGATGAATTGTCTTCAAAGAAACGTGAGAAAAGAATTATGAGCGATGAATTGATTGCCAATAATTGTGATCAATTACTTATGGTGAATAATTGTGATCGAAGAAACGAGGATAATGAATTTTGGTCAAAGAATGGTGGTCCATAATTTTGGGTCAATTACTTGTGGTCGCAGATTTAGGGGTCAAAAATTATGGTTAAATAATTACGGTCGAAGAATTAGGGGAGAAGAATAAAGTGTGGGATTAATAATGTATCAAATAAGACTGTTTATCAACTCAGTCGGATTACTGTATGCTTTCTAAGAGAATATATTAATATACCTTTAATATTGGTTTACTAGGAAAATAATGCCTTTTGAATAATCGACAATGAAGGCGAAATTATTACTAAGCGAACCTAAGCCGAAATTATTCGGAATAATTCCAAGAAATTGTAATTCTAAGAGCAATTTTGACGATCTTAATTCTTGACGCTACTTAATTGATTTATCCCTTGTTCATTTTGAATATAAATTTAACCTTTGTTTTCAGGAACCAAATATGTTGACTTAAAGTCAAATTTATACTTGAAAGTTAATGAAAAAAATATTAGATTGCCTACTTCTCTATCTCTACCAGTACACCATCAGATGATAAATGTAGAGGGTTAATTAAGTTGTTTTATATCAGACTGTTCTTTTTGGTATTCCAAAGGAAGTCTAAAACAACAAATTAAATGTTACATCAAAATCAAGCCCATAAAAAAATGAAATTTCGAACCCAAAGTACTGACAGTTGATTATTATTTTTTTTGGTAAACTAACGTTTAAGACAAGATTTTTTATGCAGAGCACAAAGGGTAACAATTATTTTACAAGCAATAATTATTCGCCTGAAACACTCATCCACATTGAAAAATCTCCTGATAAAAGATCTTTTATCAGGAGATTTTTCAATGTGGATGAGTGTTTCAGGCGAATAATTATTGCTTGTAAAATAATTGTTACTGACAGTTGAATTTATCTGGGAAAATACTGCGTACATTTTTACAATCACCAACTCTTACCCAACTCTCACCTATAAATTAACTCCACACAGGAGGCCCTGAGGAAAATAATTTCCCTAAATGAGTGTGTCTTTTTTGGCGATGCTGTGTGGAGGGTCTTTTTTAGGAGAGAAACGAGTGAACATGGGTCTTGAAGCAACCAATGTTGTAGGTGGGAGGAAACACAGAGGCCGAACTCAAGAACGAAGCGACCCGTTCTTATGTGACAAATGTCAATCGCGTATGCACCAGTGCCGAAAGGATCAATGACGCTACTTCTTCGGAGCATCATCCATTATAATACCGGTTGAACAAGGATGGCATACCTACCTGACGCCTGTGTTCTAAGGATTGCAATTGGTTTGTTAAGAGATGTGAATCTATCTGTTAAGGGGTTTTTCAGGTATATTGGGGCTCCCGACCAGAGGTGGCTGCCAAATTTTACAGTAGGCTGCACTTGCGATTTCTACACGGTCAGCAGTTATCTTTTGTTCATCGCATCTGCTTTCGTCATCAAAATATGATATACTAATTCCGATGTTGTGTTTATTGTACATTCAAAGCTCATTTTCTCCTTTAATTTACATACTAAAAACCAAAAAATCATTTTCTAAACAAAAAATAAAAATCGCCTTCGAAATTTGAACGAATAGAAAAGAATACCATTAAAGAGTGAAAGCCGAATTCAATTACAAAAATAAAAACCTCCTACGATATTGTGAAGGTTTCTTTCATTAGCAAATGTTTGCGAGACGAGAAATCAATTATTAGTGATTTTTTTTCTAACTATTAGATGGAAATATAAGTCTTGTAATTTTGTTCTGTAGCCTTTCTTGATTCGTGAAACTAAAATAAGGCAAATTTCATAATACCGTACTGAAGTAGATTGTAAGTTATGACATTTAATCAAAAAAAAATTGCGACGGTAGAACATTTACAATGAGGTTTTTCCGAGAATTTATTACCAAATTATGATTAGGGCTTATTGTTTGTTCTGGGGAATTGTGAAGACCGAGACAACTTTATTTTTGAAAGATGAATCAAGACAACAAACAACATGGAAGAGAAATGAATAGGACGTTGTTCGACAACAGTTTCTTGTCTAAAGCAAGAGCAGGAAACCTTCGGTACGCGAGACCGTTTAGGCGGACCTGTTAGCATATTTCATTATTGCATATCAGTAAGAATAATAAAATAATATATTAGTTATTTCAGAAGATGGAGAGATAGTGTAATTTAATATACACCATTATTATTATTTAAAAAAAATCAAAAACAACAAAATAATGGTAGATCACGATTGAAATATGATGGAATAAATTATTAAAAATATTGTCTAAATGTTCAAAAATTGTTCAGATTGAAAAATCTTGTTCAAATTACAAAATTTTATAATAAATAGTTTACCAAATGAATGACCACTGAAATATATATAGGGGAAATGGTGGTAAATATTTATGAAAAACAATTATGCAAAGCAAAATATTTATAGAGAAATTTGATAGAATATTATCTATTCGTTTCATTTAGTCGTTATAATGTCCTGAAGAAGAAATTACTATGTCGAAACTCGGTACTTATAAAATTTGATGAAGTATTGCGTTTATTTATGATGATTTAAAATTAATAGTACCTAATATTTCATCAGAAAATAACTAATTAAGCCAAACAACTTTATTTTTTAAAACTCCAAATGAAAGCGATATCTTCAAAATTATTCTAGTGAACTATTCTAGGATCTGGAAGGAAATTCCTTCTTTTGCAGGAAAATGAGACCTATCTCTCACACCTTCACTGTCTGGACAATTAAAATACAAATACTAATCAATGAACCAGTGTTGTTCCCGTTGCCATAAACTTTTGAGCAATTTTTCACTTTGACGCCACAAGAAATTTGGCGGATAGCGTTTTTTTTTTATTTGATGAGCATAATGAACGTAGGAGACTATGGAATTGTTCATTCCAGAATGAATGCGACAATACCCATTGCAAATAATTTAGACAAAAGATTCATTTTCCCAACATTTCTATTTTTAACATATTTTTCCTTCACACCTGCAAACAAGGTTCAATTCTTAAGAATAATTTATCTAACAGCCTGTTATTTATTTTATAAACACAATGCCCCCAACGATGTCTCACCAACTATAGGATTAAAAATTATTTCTCATTGTACAATATATGTTTATGTATTGGTTCATTTGAATTGACCAATCCTCTTAACTACTTTCCGAAGCCCTTGGTGATTATTTGTCCATTTTTAAAATCTTTCAAAAATTTATGGCATTCAGCTGTAAAACAAGTGTCCGGCTTTATAGCCCATTGGGGGTGTAATAATTACATGGATGGTTTTGACCAAGGAAACGCTAATATTGACCCGTAATTAAAAAAAAAAAAACAAAAAAAATCAAATGCATTCCTAGGATACAATGTAAATATATTCTTATGTAAAATTACTAAAAAATGTAATTTGAAATCACGAACGCCTCTATGTATCTTTTTTGTGTATCTCTTTTATGTATCTTTTTATGTATCTTCGTTTTAACATACTTATTTTAGCTAGTCAAATCCTGTATTCGTCTAGGATAACTTGAAACTTGTAAATTTGACTGTCCTGAAACGGGAATCCTTCCTAGTTGGACAGTCAAAATCATAAAATGTAATCAATATTATATTGTAAATAAAAATAAATAAAAATGTCATGTCTTTTTAATGTATTTATTTTTATTTTATATTATTGAGTTTTACGCTCCAGGCAAAGCGTGGGAGAAAATGGTCTTCCGAAGGTCAACTATTCATTCCGAAGGTCAACTGTTAATTTTTATATCATTTTTTGTATTTTTTTAGTTTGAAAGTTCAGAAATCCCCAGTATCTAGAGTAGTCTGGGAGAAGTGGTAGATAATGGAATACCTATAGATCAAGGGTAATTGGACCTTTAATCTGAGTGTAGTCTGGAAGAAGTATTAGGTAGTTGAATACCTGTAGATCATGGGAAATTAGACCCCCAATCGGAGTGTAGTCTGGGAGAAGTTGAGAGTAGTTGAATACCCGTAGATCAGGGGAAATTAGACCCTTAATCTGAGTGTAGTCTGAGAGAAGTGGTAGGTAGTTGAATAACTATAGATCAAGGAAAATTTGACTCTTAATCTGAGAGTAGTCTGGGAGAAGTGATAGGTAGTTGAATACCTATAGATCAAGGAAAATTACACCCTTAATATAAGAGTAGTCAGTGAGAAGTGGTAGGTAGTGGAATACCTATAGATTAAGGGAAAATTGAACCTTAATCTGAGTCTGTGATCTTGGAAGAGCACAGAAGAGTATAATAGAAATAAATAGGTATAGAAGTACTTACAGACTAAGTGAAGTTAGATATTTAGTTTGACTCAGTGGTTTTGGAGATCACAGTATATTTCAGCTACGGGATTTATATAAAAATAAATTGATTCCTGCCTACCATTGGGTGTTCTCGTACCAGGAGAGTAGAAACAGGAACAATAGTGAACGTAAGTCTCTGATGAATGTACGACACGAACGTAGGGCATAACAGGCCAGTTCGCGTGTTAGTCACTATCTTCCATTTTTACTGTTACCAGTTGAACTTTAAATATTATATAGGTAGGTACTTATCGTTTCGGAGTCTATAATTCTCTGTACTTTTCATATACAAACGCATTTTAATAATCATTATAAAATTATGAACGGAGAAAGGAAAATATGATAATCTCTTGGAGTTAGATCAGGAGCATGGGCAGATGTGGAAACACTTCCCAACTGAGCTCTTAAATAGCCGCTTTTGTAATGTTAGAAATCCCCTAACGACACAACAAATTGGTTTTATCGAACTGCGACTTTTTTTATGTTTATATCATAAAACAATATATAGTAAGCTTGCGGCATATTCCAGATTAGGTGATACTTTCAGTATCGCCCTGGTATAAGACCACCATTCAGAATTGAAACGATGTTTTAAATAGATTTAGCCGTATTTGGTGACCAGATCTGAATAGCCGGGTACTCCCCACTTTCCTCTTTCCCATCTCCTTCTCCTCTTCACTGCATTCAGCCTCACAATATATAAGGGAGCATATAAGGCAGCAATTAAAAAAATTGTAAAAATCGTACATGAGTCTTAACTATTTACTACTGTTACCACAGAACGAATGCAGGGGATTATGGCGTCCCGAATCGGGGTATGTTTTAAGGCTGAAGGTAGTGGCGATCAAAAGGCGATATAGACGAGAAACGTTGGAAAGTACTTGAATATTCATTTATGATCACCAAGAGCTGCTAAAGCCATTTCAAGCAACATTTCGATACTGAATGGTTGTCGTTCATCAGGGTGATACTGAATATATCTGCCACACGGTAAACATAATCGGTTCAAACTTCACCAAACCCGTGGAAATGTCAGAAATATTCCATTGTATTCACTTGTCAACAAACAAATATTTATAAATTAAAAATAAAGACGTCTAAAAATAAATTAAAAGATGACATTTATTTTGTCCAATTAAATAGTTCTTGGAGCACTTTAAATGTCACGAACTTTTGCAAAAGTAGCGTAAAAAAAAATTACAAGTCAAACGGCAAACTAAATATCGCAAGACTGTCGAATGCAAATTAAAGTACGAGTTTTCATTTCGATATTGCGACCTCAGACTCAGTCATAAAATATCAAGTTTAAGTTCATATTCAACTCTTTCCATATTTTTTAGTATTTTACAGATAAAAGTGCCGCAATGCTGAGAAAGGCGAATATATATGTTTTAGATCTATGGTTAGATTGAATTCTCTTCGTATTGTGAAGAGGTGTTTTCACTAGACACATTATATTTATATTTTACTAACTGACGTATACCCGGCGTTCCTCAGGGACTTATGAATGGTCTTGGTTTAAGTTTCGGGGTGGTGAATTCTAGTGTACCTGAAAACTATGTACATTTTTAAATTAAAAATAATATTATAGCATAGTAATATGTAGAGACACCCGTTTATAGCATTAACGATATTTTCGCGAATTAAAGCGATAAATGGTGTTTTTAGCGATAGTAAAAAAGATTTTTTAGTCGCTATAATCTTGTATTGAAAGATCGTAGAACGAACATGACACACTCTACTGTAGAAACACGTGCCACGTTGAGTTTCAATCGATAATACAATAAACATGTTTCAAGTGATTTTGATAATTTAATTGTTTTTCCCCCCTTGCCGACTCCCATTCCTTGACGTTATCCTATTTAGCTACAAACGCTATGAAAACGCAAGATTAAAGCTATTTTATCAGTAATTAATGCTACATTTCTTAAAAATTACAGCTATGAATGGGTGTCTATAGTAATAAGTATTTGTTTTACTTGATCATGTGTTCCATAAGCGTTATCTACTTCTCCGACCATTCTCTTCCAAGTCATACAGTCTCCTTAGACGTCTTCCTTCGTTCATCACTTGTGTCTCATTTTACCACAAATAATTATGTGATTCACGTTTTCTTCGGGAGTCCTCGACTTTTTATACCTTTCACGTCGTGTAGAATCATGAAATCCAAATTTTTACTGTTAAAAACTGACTTTAAATCGACTCAATACCTCATTCCAGCGTAGAAATAATGCGTTAAGTCTTCCTCGGGAGTCCCTGACTTCTTCTACCATGGTATTAATAAGAAGAAACGCCAAGCCGAGCTTTTAAATGGATTTTAAGAACAAAAAATAGTACACAACTGCTGACCATGTACAAATCGCAAGTGCGCCCTACTGTCGAATTTGGCAGCCATCTCTGGTCCTGAGCCCCTAAATACCTGAAAAAAACCCTTGACTCTGTGCAAAAACGGGCGGTCCGTTTGATAGATTCCCCAATCTTAACAAACGGACTGCAATCTTTAGAGCACAGGCGTCAGGTAGGTATGCTGTCCTTGTTCTATCGGTAATACAATGGAAGATGCTCTGAGGAACTAGCGTCATTGATCCCTTCGGCACCGGTGCATAGTCGGGATACACGCCAAACGCGCGCCCAACATTTGTACACGGTTGACATTTGTCACATGAGAACGGGTCGCTTCTACGATTCGTTCTTAAGTTCAACAGCTCGGCTGTGGAACGAACTGCCGGCCTCTGTGTTTCCTCCCTCCTACAACATGGGACTCTTCAAGACCCATGTTCACTCCTTCCTCTCCACAAAAAGACCCTCCACACAGCATCCCCAAAGATGACATAGGCCCTGAGGGAAATTATTTTCTTCAGGGCCTCCTGTGTGGAGTTAATATAAAAAAAAATAAAAAAAGAATATACCTAGTGAGCTAACAAGATTATACAACAAAATTTTAAATCATGATATAATAGTAAACTGACCAACTCGATATGAAAGAGTACACGTGTAACAGTAACATAAAATAATACAGAAACTAGAAAAATACTACATATAAGACAAATCACTAAAACTACATTATGAACTAAAGAATGACTTGTTGCTGACGGACAATAGTCAATGAGTTAAAATAGAGCATAGGCACAAACAAAAAAGTTAGTTAAACACTTAGCGATTTATCCTTTTTGCTTATCTCTGTTTTATATACTATTATTACACCTTATAAAATTCATGTACAAGTTATTAAGGCGATGCACTACGTAGTAATTTAAAATCATGTGTTTTTGGTTTGAAAATTTTGTCGCCTAGAAAAGTTTCAGATGCTTTGATTAAATACTGCGAGTAGAATACATCCTGTCCTCTGAAAAAATCTAGTATTTTTTAGATAACTCTTTTTACAAGCCCAGAAAAAAATAATTTATAGGCCTATGAAAACTGCTTTAAAGTTCCAAGTCTTCTACTTACGAACCCATTTTCGGTTATGGTTTTATTGTATAATGTGGCAAATTAAGTTATTTATAAAATGATCGAAAAACGTTTAAATACTTGTGCCATTTTGGCAATGTTTTTTTCTTGCATACATCAAAACAGGTGGATGTTGTAAAGCGGGAATTTAAGCCTTATCGCCATCTAATTAAGGTGTGTTATTGATAGCGGCTCGATTCAAAATATTGCACGACGTAGTGCATCGTCTTAAACAAAAAAAGAAATAAATTCTTACAATTTCTAAGTATTAAAATGGATATTTCAACAAATTTGTTGAACCACAACAATCTTTTGAATGACATGAAAATGCTTAAAGTTAGACAGAAGTATTTTCACCAGATTGGTATTTTTATATGAAATTCTAAATGATGCATTTGATGGACGAAAGTTCTTGCATTGATAAGCTTTTGGATTCGTCTACACGTCTTAAGTCGGGATTTAATTCTGTTGAGAAATTCTGGAACTTGCTGCCATGCGTATTCTCGTCTGCCAGGAATACTAATAAGGGGAAATAATTATACCGAGTCAGTGGACATTTTCAATTTATCACTAAATAAATACAAAATGTAATTACCGGGGCAGTTCAGTTATGTATAACAACTTTGTATAATTTTTAACTGTGTATAATAAATATGTTTACCATTTATATATAAAAGTCCCTAAAAAGGGCGATAATAAATAAATACTAAACATAAAAAATAAAAACCCTGAATATTAAATGTACGAATTGAACAGAATATGCATTCTTGATTGCCCCGCCTTCAGTAGAAAAAGTAAAATACAAAACACTAAATAGATTATATACACACACCTCTAAATAGAAATAACCTTCATGTAGATTTGAATGGAAACCAATGTCACCACTCTCCTGCCTTTTGACCATAAAAACGAAACATCCGTTAAAACTGAAATCAAATATTGTGAAATGGCTTTAGCCTTGTTTGATGACCAGATCTGAATAGCTAGGTACTTTACCACTTTTCTCTTCCCCATCTTCTTTCCCTCCCACTACCTTCTGCCTCACAACACACCGTAGCCTCACTGATTCCAGACGGTTGGGATTTTAAATAAATACTTGTTTTCTCTGTCTCTCTTACACTGCCTAACATCATATTCGCCATTGCGTTTCTTGTTTCAAAAGCAAGTTCAAATGTTCAAATCATGATCTCGATTACTATTCTGATTTAGTCTGGTGAATGATCTGTCATTTCGAGTAATTAATTTAGGAATCGATTATTCATTCGAATAAATAGAAAATGGAAAGTTAGTACGGGTTGTTTCAGGGAATTTGAACAATTCTTCAAATTTCAAAGTTAATTTTAAAGTTCTGTGAAAGTTCTCTCCAAGTTCTGTTATTATTTCTGTTCTGTCAAGTAACTGACCAATAATGATATAATAACAGAACTTGAATAAGACATTCAAATAACCCGAAAATGAACGTTAAAAGAGTCGTAATCGATTATATCTAGATTCGAAAATTTTCGTTTAGAACATTTAACCATTTTGAAAAAGATATTCATAATAATTTATGACCATCACTAATTTTATTCAGAGAGTAATCGATCAAAATTAATTGAACCTATCAACGAACAGATAAGTAATAATTGGGTATTGCTTTATCTTATTTATTATTTGCTTTCGTTTGATTTGTATCGTAACTGCAAATGAATTGAATCGCCAATAATTTTTGCAATCACAAATAATGATAAATAATATGTGTAAGTTTTTTTTTTTTGATTATTTATGAAGAATAATTTCGTGAATACCGATTCGTCTAAGATTTACAATATTTTTTTCAGCGAAACAGACATTTGATATCAAAAAAACTATAGAATAAATATTTATTTCGTAATTATCGTGTAATGATCCTAAAACATAATGTGTTCTTGTTATCATTTATTAAAAAATACAGGTTTTCCAATAAGAGGTGTTATTTTTTTAGCCCACTATTACGGTTGATGTTACTTTTGAAGCTATCATTTTTGACATTTTACAAGTAGAAACTACGGCAAAAAATGGAACGAGACACGCTTTAACAACGCATTGAAATTATTAAAATTCACTTGAGTGAATCAAATGCAAATCATCTTGAGTGATGAGGCCCATTTCCACCTCGATGGCTTCGTCAACAAGCAAAATTGTCGAATCTGGGGCTCGGAAAACCCAAGAGTTATTGTTGAAAAGCATCTTTATCCTCAACGTGTGACTGTTTGGTGCGGTTTATGGTCCGGCGGAGTCATTGGACCTTACTTTTTCGAAAATGAGACTGGAGCAACAGATACGGTGAATGGATTGCGCTATCGAGAGATGATTAATGATTTTTTATGGCCAAAATTGGATGGTATTGATCTGGACAACGTTTACTTTCAACAAGACGGCGCTACGTGCCATACAAGCAACGAAACCATTGATCTTTTACGATTGAATATCAAAATAACACCTCTTATTGGAAAACCCTGTATCTTTAAAGATTCTAATTTACTCTTACATTAGAATCCATCTAAGAATATCTACCGAAACCGCTAACAATTTGATGGGGTATTTTCACAAACTATGAAAACCGTTAAAAATGAGTTAAAGATATCGTGTTTATTTTTCTGATTATGATTATCGTATTTTATAATCATTCATAAATATTGAATTCATAAACGATCTAAAACCCTACATTCCGCAATGGTTCCAACTGGCTACAACGTCATTATGACATGGAAAACGACAATGTCTGGTAAGACAGCTGTTACCAGCGTCACCTGGAATGATGTCAACACCGCCGATTTCACAAATAAAAACGAACATGTGGTTTTGGCGGCAAATCTAATATGGCACATTTCTCATGATAGATACCTTGGAATAGTTTGTCTAAATTTTCAGGAATTTATCATTTATTTAATCAAGTTTATTATTTAATGGACATAATTCACCGAAGAATTTTAGAAAAAAATATTATTTGTCATCCACATAAAATACATCTATCTGCCGGAGCCAGTGGGATCTATCATCTCTAAAAATTGAAGAATGGGAGGGGTGAAAAGTACCTGGCTATTCAGATCTAGTCACTTATTATATTCAGCATTATTGAGCTAATTCAGCCTTATTTTGATTCCGAATGGTGATCTCTCACTGACATCAATCAGTATTGGACAGTTGTTAGGGTAGGGGAGGGGGTTTGGGCGGTTACTCGGATGAGTGAGCAGGTGAAAGGATTTGTTTTATGTTTTGAATAAAATAAACATTAAAAAATGTCACCGTAGAATAAAATTTCATTACTAGATAAATTAAGTCTGGTACGTCTCTTAACACCCTACATTTATGAAAAAATCATTTAAATTAAATTATTTTTTATTTGCGCATGCCGGGTTTAGAACTCGTAACCTTTGGTTTGGGACTCAGTGAACTTACCGCTCTGTCAAATAATTAAGTGCTAGCAAGGTTTCTTTTTATGAGAAAAAGATACCCATTTAACGATTGGGAAATTTGTCATAAAATATCGATTTCGAGGAGAGTTAAAGCGTTTAATTAATTGACCGAAACTCCCCTACCCTCAGTTGGTTACATCGTAAAAATAAATATGAATCACCCCCGCCGCGGGAATTTCAACTGAATAATATGTCAAATAAGGGTACAAGCACTGAACGGAATATAAATAGAAGTGTAATTATTTATTTAGAATTCACATCATAGTACAATATAGAAAGAATAAATAAAGGAAAAATTATAAGATTTAATGTATAAAAGTGCACAAGAAAAAAGAATATAAATTGGTATAAAATTAGTAAAAGAAATGAAGACGATACAAATACATAAAACCTGTTAAGCAGTGATCTCGCTAATATATGCCGTGCTAAAATATTTAAATATTAGCTTTATACTTTAATAGAGGCATATTCAAAACATCAGCTAACATAGCATAAGAGTTACCAATGGTGTGTAATCTATTTGTAACAAAATTGTAGCTTGAAGTCGTATTGTTATTGTTACAATAATACAAACTATGGAACCTTGATCTAATGATAGGAACATGAAAGTTCATCAACATTAATATAGCAGGGATATCCAAATATTTACTAATATTTAAAGCAATTAAATCAATATGCAGCCAGTATTTTTTATTGAAAATCGCACGAGAGTACCAACTGCCCCTAACTGTCTGGAGCCAGTGGGACTACGGCATCCCCAAATGGGGTGTTGACGCAACTATTAATCTTTCTTTGACATTTTCCTTGCATTTTTCCCATCATATTTTTACCTACAAGTACTTATCATTATCTGACTATACCCACGTTTGTATGTGTGACATTTTACAACAATAAAAGTCACTGTCTAACCCGTTTTATTGATGGAGCCTGTTTGATGAACATCTATTGTTATCAATGCTGTTCTTAATATCAACTCAGGGCAGAAGGCCTGTGCAGTGAACATATTAGGTTTTCTCGGTGTGTTTCGTATCCAACCTGGATGTTATGGAAGCTTGTGCGTGAAATCATATCTCCTGTGAGTGAAATCATACCATCATCATCTTTGAAGAACATCAAAGGGGTAAGTCGGATTCCTTCCTTACTCCATGTTCACCATCTCCAACCATAGTTGAATCAACTTCAAAGTTCACAATTAACATTTTACAGTCCACTTTTGATTCACCTATTGCGATTTTTTTTTTTTTTTTTTTTTTTATATTTACTCCACACAGGAGGCCCTGAAGAAAATAATTTCCCTCGGGGCCTATGTCATCTTTGGGGATGCTGTGTGGAGGGTCTTTTTGTGGAGAGGAAGGAGTGAACATGGGTCTTGAAGAGTCCCAGGTTGTAGGAGGGAGGAAACACAGAGGCCGGCAGTTCGTTCCACAGCCGAGCTGTTGAACTTAAGAACGAATCGTAGAAGCGACCCGTTCTCATGTGACAAGTGTCAACTGTGTACAAATGTTGGGCGCGCGTTTGGCGTGTATCCCGACTACGCACCGGCGCCGAAGGGATCAATGACGCTAGTTCCTCAGAGCATCTTCCATTGTAATACCGATAGAACAAGGACAGCATACCTACCCGACGTCTGTGCTCTAAAGATTGCAGTCCGTTTGTTAAGATTGGGGAATCTATCAAACGGACCGCCCGTTTCTGCACAGAGTCAAGGGTTTTTTTCAGGTATTTTGGGGCTCCAGACCAGAGATGGCTGCCAAATTCGACAGTAGGGCGCACTTGCGATTTGTACAGGGTGAGCAGTTGTGTACTATTAAAGTATCTGCGGGCCCTGTACAGTACGCCCAGCTTCTGAGAGGCCAACTTTACTCTGGCTTCGATGGAGCCCCCGTACCTGAGCTGGTCACTTATAGTTACACCAAGCATATCAATGGAAGGCCTGTTCGGAAGATTGCTTCCGTTGAAGGAGACTAGATTATCATTTGGATCCCTTTTAGACGTAATCAGACAGGATTGGGTCTTTGAAACATTAGATTCGACGAGATTATTTTTACCCCAGGAGGAAATACTCTCGAGATAACCGTCCATTCTCTGCTTCAAAGCCCTCCGAGCCGTTGGAGTTTGTGTGCCCTTTGGGGGCTTGTCAAACAAAAAGCTATCATGAACTGTACTGTCATCCGCGTAACAATGAATCGGTGCACATGTCAAAAGGTCATTGATGTGCAACAAAAACAAAGTCGGAGACAGAACCGATCCCTGTGGGACGCCAGCATTTATGGAGTGCGAGGAAGAGGTGAAACCGTCAGCAACCGCCTGAATCGACCTATCCCTTAAAAAGTCAGCAATCCACGTACACAGGGATGCGGGAAGTCCGTAAGAATGCAATTTGTTGACAAGTCCTCGGTGCCAGACCCGGTCAAAGGCCTTGGATATGTCTAGTGCGACCGTTTGGGTCTCACCGTGACGTTCCAGGCACCGCCCCCAAACATGCGTCACATACGCGAGAAGATCACCGCACGAGCGGTTCCGCCGGAATCCGTATTGACGGTCGTTGATAATTTTGTTCCTCTCGAGGTATGTGAGCAGTTTGTCGTTGATCACACGTTCCATCACTTTGGACAGAACTGATGTGATCGCTATGGGGCGGTAGTTGGCCGGGTTGGAGCGGTCACCTTTCTTGGGAATAGGGTGAATTACCGCTTTTTTCCAACCAGAGGGCACAGTGCCACACTTCAGGGACATTTTGAAGAGCTTTGTCAAAACTGGAACTATTTCCGCAGCACACCTCTGCAATACCAAGGCAGGTATTCCATCAGGTCCACTAGCTTTGTTAACATCGAGCCCCCGTATGACGTGGAGTACATCCCGATGCCGGATCCTCAGCTTTTTCATATAGAAGCCGCAGTGAGGAACCGACGGCGGAACAGCACCCCCGTCGTCGAGGGTCGAGTTTTCCGCAAACATTTTCCCTAAAAGGTTTGCCTTTTCGGTGGCGGTGTTTGCTAGTGAGCCGTCAGGTCTGGTAAGAGGTGGCAAACTGGGTTTGCAAAAATTTCGACCTATTGAGCCCGCAAGCGACCAGAATGCTCTGCTGCCATGCGGGCAGGCAGCCAGCTTTTTGCTGATCTGCAGGTCGTGTTCGAATTTTGATCTATTGATGATTCTCTTGCATTCCTTTGCCGATTTGTTGTATGCTGATCTGCTTTCGGGCGTTCGAGATGTGTTGTAGGCTCGGTAAGCCGCGTTTTTTCGTCGAACTGCTTCGGAGCATTGTCGACTGAACCACGGCTTTGAGCCCACACCAGTTTCTTTAGTAGTCGATTGTATGAAGCCATCTATCGCCGATTTGATGACTTCACCAATCTCCTGGGCACATCTTGAAGGGTCCGAAGTCCGAAAACAAACAGCTGACCACGGAAAAGCATTGAAATGGGCCCGCATACCGAACCAATCTGCTGACCTATAGTGCCACACTTTTCTCCTCAGCCTCTCATTGGTTGGTCTGAGGCTAACGGGGATTGATGTCGTCACTAGGCAGTGGTCAGATGATCCCAGAGGCGCTGTGACGTCAATCTTATAACCGTGTGGCACAGTAGTTAAGAATAGGTCTAACAGATTGGAGCGGTGAGTCTGGACATCAGGAACCCTTGTAGGCTCCTGAACCAATTGCTCTAATCCGTAGCAAATGGCAAAGGATTCCGCCTGTCGGCCAGCCGAGTCCGTTGGGCCTGAGAACTTCAACCATGGTTCGTTATGAACGTTGAAGTCCCCCAGAACAACAAACTCGGCCGAAGGGTAGCGGGGCAAGAGATCATCAATAGTATCGCTCAAATGTTTGAAGAGCTCGGAAGTGTCTGATTCGCTATGGTTCGGTGAGCGGTATAGACATGCGTAGAATCTTGCCGTACTGGCAAGATTGACGCGCACCCACATTACGTCGAATCTGGAGTTTTCCAGACTCAATAGTCGCACACAGTTGACGTCAGCTCGACTATAGAGGCAGACTCCTCCTTTCAGCCGGAATTTGCTTGCGAGGGTAAAGCCCGGGCAGTCCAGATAGGAGGAGTCTGGCGGCTCGGCTATCTGAGTTTCGGATAGGAAAAGAAGGTTGGGACGTTGGGACAAAAGATGGTGATGAACGGAATTTAAATTTGTGTGCAGGCCGCGAATGTTGGCAAAATTTACCAACAGTTTTGGCCCGCACCGGGGACGCCTGCTACTCGCCGCTGTAATGATGTTAAGATTGTTGTTTTGTATGTTCATGAATTTAATTAATTTTTTTTTTTTTTTGTAGTTGTAGGAGGTGAAAGGAAAGGTCTGGAAAGGAAAGGTATGAGGGGTGGGTAGGAATCTGGGGTTCAGGCTGTCTAGGAGTGATGAGCGTTTGGTTCCAGCCCACCCACTGCGGTGCTAGGCGATAGGCCGGGAGAGTCCGGCTGGAGAGGGCATCCAATGCGCCCCAAACGCTGCTGCTGGGTCCCCTCCGGTCACGAACCGGCACAACAGCAGTGGCGGGGTTTTTTCACTCGCTGATGGGGCAGCCCACCCTTAGTCGTGAGCCTGAGGGTCGGGCCCCTGTACTATCGAGCGGCCCGCACAGCGGTAACCGGTTGTAAAGGGTCTCCCTCAACCAGCATCTCCCAACCGGCCCGCCACGCAGAAGGTGAGCCGACGCACCCGCCACCAAGACCCGGGCAAACCTTAACCCATGAACCCGGGCACCCCTGCTAAGTCACCAAACGTAGCGAACCACTTGGGGTGACCTGTGGCAGAGGTGTTGGTCATCCAATAAATGGTTCCCAGGGCGGCGGTACCCATTCCCGCCTACCAAATTGTATATTACATGGGGTTATGAGAATGAAGTGAGTGGGGGGATAAGAGGAAGATTGGGAAGTGCTTGACTATTCAAATGTGGTCTCCAAACATTGGTGGCTTTTCACCAGGTACCATTTACCACTCAAGCGAGTATACTGATGTTATAGAAAATAGTTTATTTAAAAATGTTCTTGAAACCTTTCGACAGTGTTTTAATTATATTTGGATAATGCCTAATGCCCCGTTTTTTATGAAAAATTACCTCAAAGGCGCTATAAAAATAATCACTATTAATTCTATACTAGTACATACACAATTTACAGGTAAAATATGTGGTGGTTATAATGAACGTGTGCTGGTTATACTGCTGGAATAGGATTCAGACAAGCCAAAGGAAGTGAGTATTTGCTCAACTAAGAATTTTGGTACTTGAAAATGGTTGGAAAATTTAAATCAAAAAAAATAATTATGACCTTACTTCGGGTACTCAAACACGACTAGAACACACATCCATTCAGTGGTTGCAAACTAGTAGCGGAATATTTCAAATAAATTAAATGGTTAAACATAAAACATGGAATCGGTGTTAGCTTTGTAACACGAGAAGTGTGCTATAATAAAAAGTGGATACTGTTTATAGGTGTGCAAATTATGTACAGTGTTCAAAGGAATGTACATACGTAAACAAGCCATGGGAATAGTTGATTCTACACAATATACGAATTTACAAAAAAATTGTGAAAAATGAGCAAAAAGGTGGCAGTAGCGCACAGTAACATGCTTGTTTTGATCTTGTTGATAGATAGACAATAAAAAATTGCAGTTTATATTTTAAAATATTGATATATTCAGTGCCAACCTCAACAGGTATTTTACACATACAGACAAGACCGCTTTGCTTTGCTTGCAAAATACTTGACTGTCTCCCGTCATACCGCTCATCGCTCGTGCATGTCAGCTCATCGCCTCAAGTTTACATGCTATCGCTGGACAACGCTAAAACAAACTAAAGCCTTATAAATATTGCAGCCTGCTTTTTTGTGAGTGCCACGTGTGTCATTTACGTAGTGAGTCACCGAGTCGCTCTTTCGCGAGTCCAATCTAATTTTCCTTGCAATATATATTCTCCTTCAAGCAGTGTTCATTCGTATACAAACTTTCATAAGCAAGGCTTCTTCGATTACACACATATTATACACAATTTTTTCATCAACGCATTTAGAAATGTTTTTGAAACCTAAAAGGGTAAGTACGCATGTGAAGCCGCAAAAACTGTCGAAAATTACTTTTGGCGTTACGAAAAATTCGGATTTTTTAAACATCCATGTAACTGTCAAAAAAATACAAATAGATTATGCAAAATGTGTTCTAATTACATCGACAGGAAGATAATGTTGATTGGCTAATGAACATCTAAGATTTGATGTCCGAATATAATCAAAATCCTTTTCTTTCGCAAAATCATGAAAACTAAAAAAAGTACGGCGCTCCACTGATACAAGATGAAATTGGATATATTACGTAAATCATTTTCCCAGTAAATCTTTTTATAAATAAGGGGTAAGCCTATCCTAAGACGTTATTAGTACCTACTGAAGGTTGGTGTATCAATTAATTTCTTGTTTCAAATGAATTTGAGACTTCATTTCAATGTTTTAAGTATCTTATTCAAATTTGCCTACAAAAGACGCGCTCCTTCACCTGAACATCTGCTTACAAAAAAAGCTCTACTTCACCTAAACATTTGCCTACAAAAGACGCCCTACTTCACCTGAACATTTGCCTACAAAAGACGCCCTACTTCACCTGAACATTTGCCTACAAAAGACGCCCTACTTCACCTGAACATTTGCCTACAAAAGACGCCCTACTTCACCTGAACATTTGCCTACAAAAGACACCCTACTTCACCTGAACATTTGCCTACAAAAGACGCCCTACTTCATCCAAACATTTGTACTTATACCTAAAAATGGTTTGTGATTTTTGTAGCACAGCCACTTTGGTGCTTCATTCATATTCATACATCGTCTCATGGTTTAGTCTTCTAGTTTTCTGACTCTTGACATGGCCCGACTCAAGTGTATATTTATATTTTTATTATTAATAATGTACCCAACAGACAGTGGTTAACACAAAAAAATACAAATAATAAAAACCATCCGTCCAATGTGTACAACAAAATATTGGAATTAAATATTGAGTATTTATGTAAAAAAATAACAAAACAATGTTTGGGTCAAGTATATTCAAGATTATAGAAGTTTAGTAAAGTTCTGTAGCTATCGCTAAAAATGTCCTGAATATTGCCACTGCAGTGAATTTTATATAGTTGACACATTCGCTCACGAGAAAATTCATAGAGAAGGTTAAGCTGGTTCTTTGGAAAGGAATATGGAAAGTTTTAGGATTTCTTGGTCGAGACTGATTTTGTTTGCGTCCACGGGAGCCATGTATTAATATTTTTTGGAATCTCCTACTTACCAACAAAAGATAGAAAAAAATCGTATACATCGAAATATTATTTCTTTGGGGATAAATATATATTATTGTAGAAAGCAATCACTTTGTGGTTTGACATATTTAATAGTATTGAATATACAAAATATTACTAGTAATAATATAATATAATAAGATGCGTGAGTAAAGCGAAACCGGTCGGTTCTAAAAATTATTAAAAACTCGTGGTTTTAAAACAAAAAGTATTTTATTGATAAATATATAGATATCTTCTTATATCAACGAGTCTCCGACTCTGCTATAAAACAGTAAATAAATTTGACTTTTTTTTTCAAATATCGATTAGTTGCTTCTCCTACGCCTAAACCGCCCCCAACCCCCCAATAAATGGGAAGGCCATTAGTACAATTGATTCCATACCCTTTATATTACCATTTTTATTGCTAATTACTTATCAATTATTATAATATTAAATGTCTAATTATCTTTCTTTTGTTTCTGGCCGCCACAGACATTCTTCTTTATATAAATAGATGGACAAATTACTTTTGAATACCGATTGTTAAAAAAATTGTTTTTATCCCTTTTCAAAAAGTATAAAGTTTAACTGATCTTGGGGGGGTTAAACCTCTAGTCTACTGAACTGCTATCTGAATTTTAAAAAACATTGAAGATAAGACGCCTTGTCATCTCACTGATTGATTGATTTCTTACTTACAGCTTTTTATCCTGAAGGAATTGTCTCCAAGGAATCTGCCCTTAAAAAATAACTGAAGAAATACCATTTCATCTTATTAAATATGTAGTCTTTTACCTCAAGTTTATTTTTCGTTCTGTGAAAAATTATTTTGAAACCAACACGTGCTTGTCTGGGGCCTAGGAGTTGTCTTGAGACTCTACCTACCCTTCATAGAAAGTTTTGCAATCGTAATATTCGTTATTGTTAGTTCGGTTGTACTCGTATCTACAAATGTAGCCATTTAATCATTTAGATACTGTTTATAGATTCCACTTCACATATCTACAGTATCAAAATAAGGGCGCCAGTTACCCGACGCTCCTCAGAGACGTCGCGACGCTGCTGTGACGTCACTAACGGCGCCCGACCGAACAGCCTAACCGGACCCGGCAAGAAAAGCTCACGTAATGTGCCCTCGACTGCGACTTTTTGATGCGAAGTTATGTTTCCGAGTGTAAAAACAAATAACAAACAACGGTGTTGTTTGTGAACGCGATCCGACTCGTTTATTGGCCGATTTACTTGGTTTACGGCGTACGGGAAAATACGAATGAAATCAATTTATTGTAGGGTCGCAATGGTAGCATTAAGAATAAAAAAATGTGGATGAAGCATTACGAACTCTTGGTGTACAACTGACGCGACGTTTAACTTTAACTTGGACTAATCACATTGTTTTAACTAATCATATTCTAGGTTGAAACCTCTTTACGTCGTACAATTACATTTAATTTAATTTGGAATATTTTAGATCCCGCATTCCGAATTTCCGCCGATTTACTTCCCTACTATACTTCCCTTGAACACTTAAGATCTTAAAAAATATGTTATTTTTTAAGATAATTTCTGTACATTTGCCGAGTTGAAAAAGTAATCATATGAAATCCCACGATAGAAAAAATTCGCAAATTACTCTCTCAAAAAAAAAACGTACCTAATACCCACAGTGTGCACGCCAAAAATCGCTCCGCAAATAATATTCAAAATTAATAGTTTATACATCGAATTTAATAAAAAAGACATTGATAATCGCATAACTGTGTAACAGTAGTGAACTTCTTTACTTTATTTAAATAATAACGGCATCGTTATATACATTTTTAAGTGATTTTAAAATCTGTGAAGTGAGCTTGTACAGTGTTGTTGCCTGTAATAACCACTCAAAATCAGAATACCTAACATTTCTAAGATTCACAGCACTAATATAACAGTATAATCGCAGGTCCCGCTATATCGGTGGTGGCTAAGCGGTTTAGAGCGGCAAACGTCACTTGCTTCAAGCGCAGTCCCAAGGGAACAGAGTTCGCTCCCTGCCCTAACCTAACGGCTTTTTTTATTTTAAAATAAGTCGATTTTAGTACACCAACCTTCTACATAAATTACAACGCCATCTAGGTGCAATACGCCAAAAACACATTAAGATGAACAGGCAAAAGAAAACCACAAAAAAGGCGCCATCTAGCGATTCGGAAGAAGACTATCACACTAACAAAATGATGAAATTTATGGAAAAAAAATTTGAGGACTTATCAGAACAGTTAATGAAATCTTTTAACGAACAACTAAAAAATGAACTCAGAGAACTTAAAAAGTCTGTGGAATTCTGTTGTAATAAAATTGACGAATACGAAGAAAAAAATAAAATCAAAGATAATTTAATTAAACAATTACAATCAGATAATAAGGAAATCAAAATGCAATTGAACAAAATGGAACAATTTCAAAAACAAAATAATATTGAAATACAAGGTGTTCCTTTCAAAGAGAATGAAAACTTACCTAAAATAGTTCACAATATATTGGAAACAATAAAATGCGAAACTGAATTACCTAAAATAACAAACACATATAGAATTAAAAACAGAAACCCATTAAGTAAAAATCCAGGGATAGTAGTTTCTTTTCAAAACAAAGAAAGTAAGGACAATATTATAACCCAGAAAAGAAAATATGGTACTTTGTACCCAAAAAATATAAATTTTTCTGAAGATTATAAAAACATTGTTTACATTAATGAACAATTGTCACAAAATAATAAACACCTCCTATTTCTGGCGAAATCATCAAGACTAGGCTACAAGTTTATCTGGGCAAAAAATGGTAACATAATGATGAGAAAAGATGAATTAGCCCCAATCATCCACATAAGGCAGCCGGAAGACATTCCCTCCGAATAAACAAACAAGTGACGATAATACATGTATAAATACTTCATCATTGTTCAAAATGTCTGATGAAAATTTTTTGCATGAAAACTTTATATGTAAAAACACAAGTGAATTAAATAATCATTTTAAAAATGTTAATTTTTCAGTTCTAAATATGAACATACGGAGTTTAAGAAAGCACTTTGATGAACTCTGTGTCCTAATCGAAAGTCTAGATTTTTCTCCTAGTATTATTATATTAACAGAGACACAGATGAAAGAGGTAATACCCTATAACCTGCCAGGATATATAACCATTTCATCTAAATGCAAACATACTGGACACGATGGAGTCACGGTATTTATGAATAATTGTCTCATGAAAACTGCTTTCGAGATTTTAGATTTTAAAACAGCAAATGCTATTAAATTAACATTTAACCATAACAATTATAATTATTTGCTAATAGCTATCTATAGATCACCTTCACTAAATGAAACTCTCTTCAATAACGAACTTAATTCGCTTTTAAAAATGACTAACAGAAATAACTTCAACTTCGCAATATTAACCGGTGATATCAATATAAATATAAATGAAAATAACAAAAGAACAAACTGTATAAATGAGTACTTAGATTGTTTGTCGTGTGCTGGATATCAGTCTTACATAAACTCACCAACTAGAGAAAATTTGAATAACTCCACGACTCTAGATCACATATTTGTTAAATCACACAAACACCTTATAACAACATCCTCAACTCTAATAACAAACATTACCGATCATTACCCAACATTTTACGGACACAACATCTTAACTGCAAATTCAAAAGAAAATTCTGAAACAGTTGAAAAAAATAATATTAATTACCTCACATTAAATAATCTACTTCTTTTGGAAAATTGGGATCAAATTCTATCAATTTCAAACCCATATTCAGCATTAGAATCGTTTTATAAAACTCTCCAAGAATATATTTCAAAAAGTACAAATAAAATTGTTATATCTAAGAGAAAATATAAAAAAATTAAACCTTGGATAACTGTAGGAATAATAGTCTCCATTAAACAAAGAGATAAACTATATAGAGAGATGCTAAATTATCAAAGAGCCTGTCAAAAAAACAATGTCAGAACAATGTCCTTCATGAAAACAAAATATTTACTGTATAGAAATTTACTAAATAGGTTAATAAGAAGTTGTAAAAAAAAATACTATGGTGAACAAATTGATAATGCAAATAATGATACCAAAAAAACGTGGAATATTATTAACGAAATAACGAATAAAAAAAGAATAGCATCAACTGAGGTTAAGGAGATTAAAATAAATAACAATATTATAACTGACAAATCTGACATTGCAAATAACTTTAACAACTTCTTCACAAATGTCGTCGACCAAGTACTTGAATCATCCAGTAAGATTGCTAATACAGCGCCCGCTGACTCATCTCTGCTTTTGGTACCAACAAACAATTCAATTAACTCATTAGATTATTTTACACCTATCACAACTAATGAAATTGAAAAACACATTGACAGCCTAAAACCAACAAATTCTTCAGGAATTGATAATTTATCAGGTAATACACTAAAAAAAATAAAACAATATATTTTAACTCCTTTGCAACATATTTATAATATATCCCTAAAAGAAGGGTATTTCCCAGAACAATTTAAAATCTCCACTATAATACCAGTTCACAAATCGGGTGACACGCACATATTAGACAATTACAGACCTATCTCCTTAGTTTCAAACCTTTCAAAAATATTTGAAAAATGTATCAAAAATAGAGTTATGAAATACCTAGAACAAAACAATATTCTGTCCGAAAATCAATATGGCTTCAGAAGTAAATTAAGCACTGAAGATGCAATATTCGATCTGACAAAAAATTTATACACATCTGTTGATCAAAATAAAAAAAGTCTAGCTATATTTTTAGACTTAAGAAAAGCGTTTGATACTGTAAATCACAATCTACTCATAAAGAAAATTAATCAAATAGGTTTCAAAAAAGATGCACTAAAAATTCTCACTCACTATCTCAAAGACAGATTACAAAAAACAAAAATAGGGAACTTTTATAGCACAGAAACAGTGATAAAAAATGGAGTACCACAGGGGACTGTGCTTGGCCCAATTCTGTTTCTAATATATATTAATGATTTATGCAATGTTGTAATCCCTGGTAAAATTGTATCTTACGCTGATGATACAGCAATAATAGTAAATGGAAAATCCTGGCCTGAAACTTTTTTAAATGCAACAAAATGTATTTCATATGTCTTATCATGGCTAACTTGTAATAGACTTTTCTTAAACTATAATAAAACATTTTACCTAACATTTTATAAAAACAGTAAAAACAAACCTCCCAATAACCTTAAAATTAGACTACATAATGCTAACTGTAATAAAGTAACATGCACCTCTTGCTTTGAAATTGGAAAAATTGAAAAGATCAAATATTTGGGTATATATATTGACACAAATTTAAACTGGCAACCACAAATTAATAACACCGTTTCTAAATTAAGATATCTGACGTACATATTTTATAGACTTAAGGAAGTACTCAATGTTGACAAATTGAAAATGATTTATTTTTCTCTAGTGCAATCCTCAATTATGTACGGTATATTAGGATGGGGTGGCGCACTAGATACATTTATAAAACCACTACAAATAGTACAAAATCATATTATCAAGGTTATATATAATAAAAAGAGGACATTTTCGACTGATCAATTGTACAAGGAATCTCAACTATTCAATCTCCGTAAACTATTTTTACTTCAAAGCCTGAAATACGTCATGAAAAACCAAAATAAATTTCAAAAATATGAACCCAAAATCAACTTTAGAAGAAATCATGTATTTTATACCCCACAAACCAATACCAAACTAATGCAAACTCACAGTAGCTTTATTGGACCTCGCACTTTTAATCTACTACCAAAAAAAATTCAAGTAACAACTAAACTAGCGCAATACCAAAAAGTATTAAAGTTGTGGCTGTACAATGCAAATGTTGAAGCATTATTCATTTAATTTTTACTTTTTTCTATTTTGTTTCTGTATAGTTATTATTATTTTATTTTGTGTTCTTTTAATTCATATATATTATCTTACAATCTTTATTTTTACTTTGATTTATTTTTAATATGCTCCTCTTGCACAATCTTTTAGAATAACTTTAATTATAATACTACCGTTTTTCTTTATTATGCTTACTGTTTTTTATTTTATTTTTACTGTTATGTATTTTTAGGTACAAAAATCTAATGTATTAAATTATATTACCCACGCACAGGCTGCGCCTTAGTGGGTTCCCTTTCATATTATTAAAAAACTTGTATTATGAAATATGTAAATTGGGAAAAAATAAAGGAAATAAAAAAAAAAAAAAATAGTATAAAAAACACACTTGGCTCCATTATCTAGATTGTTATGGGTATAAAAAACCTGGCTCCGTTATCGAGAAATAATTAAAAATAATATGAATAAATAAAACAATGTTACTTTGTTTGAACCACATTCATACATATATATATAGTGTATTTTATGATGATAACCACAAAGCTTATAGCTATATTCGAAAGTAAAAAATATATGTTTTTGTTTTATCTATCAGTTAATCTATTTATATTATAAATATCAACTACATGCTTTTATTACCATAAAAATATTGTTTTGGTAGATTTAAGTGATGCCGCATAGTCAATTGCTCGGAGCCAGTAGATCAATGCCAGTCCCAATGCTGAATGCTTTAAACTTCAAATTTTATAAGAGCAGATACACCATTCAATTAAAAAACCGAAAAAATATTACTACTTAACTAAAACAGAGGAAAAAGAGGGAGATTAGACAATTATTTGGAAAACAATTAAATCCACACTGAAAAGCGAAACAAACAGTATGAAGAAATAATATTCCGCCCTGCAACAGATTACTCAAATATAGGTAATAAATTTAACAATTATTTTACGAAAAGCATTGAAGATATTACCAAGATTATTCCTAAAATAGTCTATAATATTTACGAAGAAAAGGAAGAAAGAAGTATAAAATTTGGTATTTCAAAAAATAACAAAGAGAAATTAAAAGTAATTCTAAATCAAATGAAATCAAGACCCTGTCCGGAATTAACAATATTAAAAATTAAATTAAACAAAAATTTTCGAGAGTTACTCAAATTTCCCCAGTCATGGAAAATATCGAGAGTCATCACTATACTTAAAATTGAAAATAATGTGTGACGAATACATATGTATATACTCCAGAAAACAAGCTCCCTAAGTATGAACAGATACTTGAGCAAGTAATAAAAAAAAAGCTTGATGATTTCATAGAAAAGTGGAACGTATTATGTGAAGAACAATGTGGATTGAGAAATAACCATTCACGTTTAATGGCTCTCAATCTAGATCTGCGGGACTGGAAAGGAGATTCCGATAAAAAAATAATATGTGACAGCGGTTTTCCTGAACTTTAAGAAAGCTTTCGAAATGGTTATTAAAAAATTGAACAAAGCATTGAATGGTTAAAATATTTTTTAACTAATCGATACCAAACCCCAAAAGTGGGTGAGATAGTCTCCAAACCAATGAATTTTACTTTGGGAGTACCTCAAGGATCTGTTCTTGGACCTATTCATTTTATAATGCGCATTAATGATATGGTAAAAGAATTGAAATATTCTAAAACAAGTTTATTGGCAAACGATTCGTTGATATACATAACAGGAGAAGATTATTAACTCATAATAAATAAATTAAATTAAGATCGATGTGACTCAAGAAAAATAAACTAAAAAATCTTGGGGCATTTTTCATGAAAACGGTGCTATACAAATCATCCAAATGTTATTATTATAATTGAAATTAATTGTCAAGTTATTGTTTTATAAAATTATATTTTAATTACTACCTGTATCTGTGTTTTCTCCTTAAATAAATAATATTAAAAATAACAAATAAAAAAACAAAATTTATATAACATTGAAAAATGAGTAACGCCAACCAAAAGAGAAGTATTAATGGACGGTGAAGCTCTGAAACAAGTATTTGAAATGACATATTTGGGACTGATACTACAAATGACTTTTTCTAAAACAAAACAAAAAAAACTATTAAAAAGATGCCAAAAAAAATTCTCTGTTGGGACGAGTATGGACTATATCCAGTAAAAATTACTACATCGCAATCACTGTACCATACTGGATTAATGCAGCAAATGAAAATTCACACAAAATAGAGTTATTATAATTATACTGAAGAAAATAGATTTACGAATATCAAGAAAATTTTGAAGGAGTTAAATATCTTGTCATTTCAACAAATCATTTACTTATAAACTTTTTTATAATCCAAAAAATAATTAATTGCCATACATCAATTGAATTTCTAAGAAAAAATGGTAACCCGCAGCACACACGTGAAACGAGGAAAATAAATTAAATAAAACTCCCCTTTTATTTAACTTTAATCTTTTAAATTTGGCGAATTACCAAAAGAAATAAATAGAAGAAAACATAAACTCAAATTACGAAAATATGTGATAGATTAATCCTAAAAATCTTTTAAAATAACACACGTATATGGTTCGAATTAGGATATAGATAACAATGTATCTATTTAAAAAGCTGATAGGTTGAATGAACTAGGGGAAGAGAAGGGAAGAGGTAAATTTATGCAGTACCTGGTCACAGAGAATTCAGATCAGCAGGTCAATTGAAGCATTTTAAGTAATTTCAATTCGTAATGGTGATCTCTTACCTAAGCAATACTGAGAAAATGTAGGAAATATAGAAAAAAAATATTATTAATCATAAATCCATAGTATGGATCAGGCATGCCGCGCTGCTAATAAGGTCGTATGTTTCAATTATATTGCATATTTTTCTTAAAATATAAAACTAAGCGACTTTATATCAACAAGATCAAAAAATAGGCTTTGAACCAATAATTGAATCTCATCACGTTTTTCGTGCAATATACAATCTTCTAGTGACGTTCATGAAACATTAATAATAATCGAACGACGTTTCGATCCATGGCACGAAGATACCAGCTAAAGACTTGCGTTATATCTCCGCATGAACGGATATTCTTTAAATAATTAATTAAAAAATATATATATTTTTTTTTTTTTTTTTTCATAGGAAGCAATTACTTTGTGGTTAGACATTATATTATAAAATAAAACACAAACCCTTTGTATTTAACCACGTATTTATTATTTCATATATCGACCGGTTTCACTTTGACCAAGCTTCTTCAGGATATAATAATAACATATATAGTATATAATAAGTTATTTTTATATCCTGAAGAAGCTTGGTCAAAGTGAAACCGGTCGATATATGAAATAATAAATTCGTGGTTAAATACAAAGTGTTTGTGTTTTATTTTATAAAAAATAAATGTTATATTTTTAACCATAATCAAAACTTAGATGCTATTAACTCCGAGGGCGGGTTGTTTCATAGAATTTGAATAATTAATCAAATTTCAAAGTTTATATTCTAGTTCTGCGAAGTTTTTAGTGTGATTTTTTTTTAAGAAAGACAAACACTCACGGGTGACGATAATATTTGAAAATCTCCATCACAATAAGCGGAAAATGTTGCTTACGTTGTGATGGAAGGCTTAGCGAGCTGAGGAATAATAGAACACAACACGCCTAGGTGCCAAAAGCGATGCCAACTCAGCCAATTCTTCAAAAATTGTTTTCATTCTTCCTCCTGGATATGTTATAGGTTAGATTTTCAACAAGCAAAACATCTTTAGAAATATTACTAAATATTACTAATAGACAAAACGATAAAAAAAAATTATCTTAATAATCGACATTTTTTGATTATTTTTTTAAATATTTTTTAAATATATATCGCACATCACTACAATCCACTAAGTATCTTACAAAGTAATTTGATTTTATAAAGGCATCGTTCGTAAGAAACCATCTCGTCTCGCGAAAGTAATACGGAGTATCCCATGCTTCGTGGAGAAGCGATAGTAGATGCTGGGGGTAATGAGATTAGGGAGGGTAGAAGAAGAGAAGAGGAAATGAGAAAGGTATAATTTGGTCAACCGATGTTTCACGTTGGCGCTTGCAAACATAGGCCAAAGTTTGATTACATTTTTATAAGGAAAATCATTGATGAATATTTCTGATTAACATGGTTGCCTTTTTGGGTTTTTAATTTTATTTTGGCTCTTGATTAGCTCGTAGTTTAAAAACCACCTTTGATCTTGGTACACTAAGTCAAATCTATTGGAGATCCCTGAGGAGTAATTGTGTTAAACCATGTATGATAAATAATGTGTGAGAAATGTGGAGATACAGAAAAATGCAAGGCTGATGTAAGCGTAATAAGTAAGATTAAAAAAGGGACGCACAGAAGTTTTCAGCATGTAGAGCGAATGAACGAAGAAATGAGTGTAAGGTTAATAAATTATTCAAATGTAAATGGTAGAAGAAGGGATGGACATGGCACGATCAAGTGAACCACATAATTGAGTCGGGCCATGTCAAGAGCCCAAATAATAGAAGAGGGTGTGTGAGACTCTATATGAATGTGAATGAGGCAAGGAATGTGTGCCAATACCGAGTTTTTTGGCGGTCCATTCTTTCTGCTTATCCCTGCGGGAAACTGCCTGATTTTGAGTTAGTTTATTGAAGAACTGATTAAGTGTAAGGGAATGTGGAGATTTGGTTTTAAGAAATGAAGGTTTGCTGAAAGCATAAATTTTACTAATCAAACAATACATCATAGCAATAGGATATACTCGTACAGCCCCAAACATTATACTTTTATGCTAATATATTTATATACTCTAATTTATGTTCTTTGATTATTCGTCTTGAATTAATATTTCGTTTTACCCTCTTTGGACAATTGTGAATATCTGTGTAAGGAGATTATTAAAATAAATAAATACGAGAAAAAACTTGAGATGAATATTTTAGTTTTCAGAATAATTGTGCACACGAAACTGGATATTAATATAGCCATAAATTATCTGGAAAAAGCTTCTACGACCTTTGACCTTACCTTTTCTAAATAATATTTAGAAAATTAACATAACTAACCTTACCTTTTCTAAATATTATTTAGAAAAGGTAAGGTGCATTTTTCATTAAAATAAGGAAATGTCAAATAATGTAGTATTTTTAATAACAAACTCACCCACTGAGTTTGTCAAAAGCAAATTGTTTTCATAAATAACAAACGCAATACGTATGTAATTGTGTTATTGAAATGATTAAAGAATAATTATTCGATGGAGAATGAGTTAAATAATAATAATCAATTCAGTAACTAATGAAAGTGGTATTTGAAGCAAAGTTTTCAAGTTAGTTTTAACTAAGGTCAATTTAACGATAGGTATTAAGAATTAAATTGATGAAACGTTTTTATATTCAGAAATTATTTCTTGAATAGATTTCATGGGCCTGAATGGATTTTAGAAGTCAAAAGATCTAGATCAGTGTTACATCTTACTAGCATAGACCTATGAAAAATCACGGAACATAATAGTTAAGGGATTTGTAAAGCTGGAAAGTATTAATACTAAAAAAAATTGTTTGCATCAGGATCAACAAAAAAAAATTCCTTTCGAATTTTAGTAAACTTGAAAAATTACGACATCTGTCAATTGAAATAAACAAAAGAAAACTCATTTCAAATTAGAATTATTAATTAATTAAATAATTTTGCCATATACGCTATCGCTTGTCTTGTATGATTTCCAGTCCCAGTTTTTTTAATTAAAAGTTTATTGAACTTGAATAATTTTATGTGTTACACGGGGATGCAATTATAATCATGTACCGATGCACCGACAGTAAAATTAGTATGTTTAATAATTTTATTTTTTTTGAGCCATCTTTCTCGTGGTATTTTCAGCTGTATTCCAATTGCTTTCATACGTTTACCAATGTTTTGAATTCTCCCACTTTTATAACATTGTGTGTTGAACGTAAAGCATTTCTATTTTAAACAAAGTCAGCCACGTTAAATATTTGAACATGTGGCCGTACTTTGTTATACGCTGCTGGACTAAAATACTAAAAGACATTACATATTTAAACAAACCAATTAAATTTCACTTCTTTGTGTAGTCATTCAATAATTAATCGAAATTTTCAAAACGTAATTTTTGATCTTTCGTCTATTTTAATCAAATCAATAATTTTACAGGTTGATTAGTAGTTGATAAAGTAGTTTATATTGATAGGAATTCTTTGAAATGTTTGAGAATGATTTTTAATTTGATTTTTAAAATAATAAAAAAAATATTATAAAAGTAAGTGCACAATGTGCGTGAAGCTAAAATTCAGAAACGAGTCCCGGTACGATCAAGATAGTTTTATGGTGTGGTAGCCCTCTATCCCCCATCCATGAAGGAGGTTCCCGTTTTTACCAGAAGGGTGTGTTTTTGAAGATATAAGGACTGGAAGTTTCGCCCTCTAGAAATTTCTAGAACAGTCCAGAATATTCGAGAGCATTCCACAACATTCCAGAACATTCTGGACAATTCTATTCTAATTCAATGTTCGGGAATAGTTTGGAACGTTCGGGAATATCCCGGAAAATCTCAGATTATATTGAACTAAAAACGGGATAACAGGCCCTTTCCTGATAAATTTATAGTAATAGTATACAACAATGTCACTATCCGCGTCTGTCTGTTCGTGGGCTTAGTTCTTAGTACTAGCGCAGACCCATGGAAAAACACGGGATTGTCTGAATTCTTGGCACATCAGTTCCAATTTTTAAAATTACATTTAAATTCAAAACAAATCCGAGTTCCAAACACAACTATCTCTTTTAACAGTGTAATTTAAAAATAATAAGAATCGGTAAGCAGTGGCATGGACCGCTTTTTCTAATCAAGAGAAGAAACCGCTAAGTCAAAGTGTTACCCACACATATAAACTCTACATTACCAATCCAAACGTAAATAAGCCCTTTGATTTCACCTTTTCCTTTTTGCTATCACAATATTTGTTTTTAATTTTTCCAACGACCCATCAGGACAAAAAATACATTATATATTATTACTAGTGGGCCCGGGGAGACGTTGCCCTGCCACAGTACGATTTCTATGAAGGGAAGTTAAAATTTCGGGTTGTATGTATTTTTGGATGAGAAATCTGAAAAAAAAATCGTTGAAAATTTAAAAAAAAAAAAAATTTAAGTTTTACTAACCTATATTTGAAGCTGCAACCAACTATACACATTCACAAAAATTGATTGAAAATTGATGTTTATATATTAAGGTTCGTTATCATTAACTCGCAAACAATTGCCAAACTTGATTCGAAAATGGTTAACATTTTTAATTTAATTTCTCTAATGGCCTATATCTTAAAATTTGAAACACAAATAATTAAAAAAGCACATATCCTGACCTAGATATTTACTATACTCTTTGATTTAAAAAAATATTATTTAGTTTGGATAAGTATTTTGGCCAGAAATCCAATTTTGTATACAGGCATTGCGGGTTCAATTCTTTGACTGGCTAAGTCCCTCATCAATGCTCAAGCAACATCTGTTTTCATAATTTAATGGATGTAAAATGAATTAAAATATTTTCACGTTATTCATAATACGGGAATTTTTGTCTTAAAAATGATTTTTTTTGGTTCATTTTTAAGACAAAAATTTTAATAAAGATGTAATATTGTATTACATCTTTATTAAAAATAAAAAATCTTAACCGCTTACTAAATACATTATTTTTTTGGTTGGTACCTAACTGCTTAGAACAGTTTTCTAAAGGTGAAAAATCTTCAGTAGTCCTTCTGAAACATCTGAAATCCTCTCTTCTTCCCCGGGACACTAACGCATCTACCCCCTCGTGGATTTGTGGATTTCACCCCTAAAATAGGCTTTCACGACCTCAAGGGGTAATGAATTGAAAGGCGACCTCTAAGGAACGTCTCAAAGTTACAGAAAGGGCGGATGTACACTGAATTCGAGGGTTTGCGTCCTGGAGGTAAAAATACCATTCTCCACAGTGCCACCACCCTATTTTCTAACCCACCATGCGACATTGCTGAAGTACGACGAGTCTGTGATGTAACCTCTTTTGTTTGAGCCAGTGTTTCCTAAACGTACAACGCAACATGGTCTCAAAATCTGCTTGACTAAGTAGATACGAGTGCAGTTCCGTTGAGTTGTTCCGAACTAGCAGCAGACGACGTGAAAATTTCCCTAATAATAGCCATTTCCCGATAAGAGAGGATACCACAGAAAAGAAGAACAGGAACTACAAAAAGAACAAGAAGAACGACAATATGAAGAAGAACAAGAACAACAACAAGAATAAAAAGAACGACATGATGAAAAAGTCCAAGAACAATAAGAATAACGATTAGATTAAGAAGAACAAGAACAACAACAAGAACAAGAACAAGAACAAAAAAACAAGAAGAACGAAAACATGAAGAAAAACAAGAAAAACAGGAAGAACAATAAGATGAAGAAGAACAAGAACAATAAGAAGAACAATTAGAAAGACAAGTTGAAGAAGAACAAGAAAATCAACTTGTGCCCATTTGAAGACGTTGACTTTACAGGTGCACTCTAATTAAACATAAAAAATTGGAACAAACATTATGTCGTCATGTGTTATTTTTTATAATTAAATTTATATTTCATAGTTCCATAGCTTATGATGGAAATTTGAGAGTAAAAATAGAAAGCATAATAAGGCTGCATTAAAAAGCGTTTAGCAATCACGTAAATTTTATCAGTACAGAACAATCAACTTGTCTAGGTCTTAAACCGGATTAGACCTGGTGCGGATCTATTTGTTTGACGCATACCTACTAAAGCAAATACGTAACAAGAAATAAGTTCAACCACTAACCGAGTGGTCTAAAGCGTCAGGTTTGCACCCAGACCTCGCAGGACAATCCTGTGCGAACTACGTCCTCCATTTAATGCACTTTGTGTACGGAAAATTCATAACTTGTCAGGTTAATTAATTTGTAAACCAGGAACCTTTATTTCTTTTATTAAATAATTAAAAAATTAAAAAATTGAAAACTTTCTTTTGAGAAACAGCGGATTACAACAAACGATAAACCGTACAACTTACAAACAATAGTTGAAATAAGAAAATCCGCTCCTGTGTTTCCTTCATCAAATTTCATCTTGGATCTCTTAATGTCTCAAGTTCATTCCTCCCATCCTTTCAAAAACACTTCACTGAAAGTCAAAATATCAGACAGATATTTTAGATAAACTTTCTTAAGAGAACCCCGCAGGCTACGCGCATTTAATTGTAGGGAAAATCTTCTGTAATTTCAAACGTTAAATGTGGATGAAGTCTGATTATCTAATTTATTTAACCAACTCTTGCCTAATTCCCTTCATAGTTTCCTTTCCAAGACCACTTCAGCAGCACAATGTTATTTTTAGTAAATATATTTTTAAACTGTTGATTGGTTTCAGAGGCACCACTATTTAAGGACTTTTTTTCAAATTTCAATGTTAATTTTCAGGTTCTGTGAAAGGATATTCACAGAACTCGCAAATTAACGTTAAAATTTGATGAATTGTTCAAATTCTATGAAACAAACCATCCTAACAGTTTTGTTTTAATCAGCTTAGTTTAACCTAGGTTCTGGATTTAACCGATTACTTAAATAATTCTCTTTCGTAATCATTCTCAGAAAAAATGCTTTGCCAATACAAAATAAAAAAAAGTTTTCCTTTCTTTCAATAATATAATTATATTGACATGATGTTAGTAATAGGAATACAATTCTTTAATCAATTTACAACCAGCTCTGTACGTACCTTATTATATTACCTACCTAATTAGTAAATTTATTTTTATTTGTATTTCTGTTTTTGGTTAAGTTTAATAACTATTCATTTTATTTTTTTTATTTTTAGTTTGTAATTATCTTTCTTCTAATGTGCATGTTAGTTATTTATTTAAGTTTTTTTAATTCATTTTTTATAATTATCTCTCTTGTTGGCACTAATATGTCATCCACTGAAGTTTATTATATATCTAACCTGTTTTTGTTATCTTTGTTTATCATCTAGGTTTATAAATATTTGTTAATTATTATGTACCTCAATTAATGAAATTTTAAACCTTATAAACCATAATGACGCCACTCCCCAATTTAAACACGAGAAAAGATTTCTTAATTGAGTTGGAAAGTTTCGTTAAAAAAATATATCGTTTTTTCGCAATAAGCTTCGAAATATCTATATTTGTAAATTATTGTAATGCGATTATATATTTAATAGAAAAATACCAGAAAAGATAAGATTCAACACGTGATAATTTTAAGAATTCAAAACACAACCAAAAAAGTGTTCTGACATTAAATTTTAAAAATATGTTATAATTAAACAATAAACCAACCCTTAAAAAAGAACCTTATTTTACTATAATACATCTTTTTTTAAATGTCCTTTAATCGGTATGTCTAAGGATTGAATCCACCCAGGAACTGGAGTTGACAACTCTATCAACCTCGTCAAATTACGACCGTGTAGGACAGACATTTATTTCGTAAATTATCTGCATTATCATCAACAACGAGTATATCTGCCTAGTTTCAACTCGATAGATTGTCGGTAATTGGGTTAATTTTCGCTTCCAAGATTATCATTAATTCATTACCGAAAACAAAATTGAAATTGTATTTGAAAACAAAAAAAGCAACAAAACAAATACAGTCTTACTAATAAAAACCGTGTTGTAAATATTTGACGGTCAGAACAGTGAAAAACTTGAGTACCATGGCGTTTATTTGGTTAAATCGGTCTTAAACCAGGTTGACTTTATCGGTAACCAGATAAATCTTCAAAGTGATAATTCATCACATCTTTTAAAAGTTATATAAAGTCATGTAAAGTGATAAAACAAAAACTTTATTAACTGGGTTAAGTAGGTTAGGTAAGGTTAGGTTTTAAAAAAATTTCTTCGTTTCTAATGACTTTATATCGCTTTTTAAAAGTGTGTTGAATTGTCACTGTGTTGAGTTATCACGGAACCATCAAACCTGTAGTAATGCAAAGGATGGATTGATACATCTCACGAAACAAGAAATTTACTACGCATTATCATAATGAAAATACATGTTAGATGAGTGGATACAATTTTCCGGAACATCTCAAATTTGGAAAGAATTCTCGAAGGTAAAATAAGTTGTATACGTGAGAGGGGGCGTGCGTCTGTGATTTAGTGACTTGAGGAAATAGTAAAGGATTCAATCTCTTAGAATTTCTCGGAGAAGTTGCATTGAAGATTTTATAAAAATAAATAATTAATAAATTAAGATATAAAAATTTATTTCACGGTCATATTGCTATACTTTAGGGGATTCTTCCGCTCTTCCTCGCCTTATTCCTTTTCTCAACTCCCGTCAGACTCACAACATAAATACTGGGAATACCAGAGTCCCACAACTTCAGACATTTGAGAGCAGATAGGACTCGCGCGGATTACAAGAAAAACAACAAATAAATATACGTCTTTACATTTACTATAGGTATAAAACACGTTCTTGCGTCGATACGATGCTTTATTGGCACTCTTCCCATTAAATATAAAAAGTTTGCGAACAACACTTTTATTATATTTCAAAGACACTATTGATCAATAGACATATTTATTCAGCCGAAAACTTGACGCAGTACCTAGCGACTTAATTTGTTTTAAATAGCACTCGCGTAAAATACACATTTCAGGACCAAACATTTTTTTTATCAAACAATACAGTTAAAAAGAATTCAAATTAATAAACTATCGAATTTGGGAGCCAGCTCTGGGCTGGAACCACAAAATACCTAATCAACCTTTTGAACCTTGATCCAATCCATGATTAACAGAGCGATTACCACATCTAATGCACAGACGCAATTCGGATAAGCTGAGTCTACGATACGGGAAATCAATGGAGCCTGCCCGACGGAGCTAGCAGCATTGATCTGGTGCTATTCACTGATGCACGTACGCGAAACGTGCACCAAGTCGTTTCATAAGTCGGCGGTTCGAGAATGGAACGAGCTACCAGCATATCTTTTTCCTCACTCTTGTAATCAGGGCCGCTTTGAGACCCGCGTCAATAAATTCTCACAACGTTGCCTACCGGATGGTGATATAGTTCCTTTTTCTTAACACAGTGCAGACAAGAGCGTTCTTATGAAATTTTAGGGTCATTAAAAATATGCAAATATCAAAAAAATTATTAAAAAATGGTTAAAACTTGGAAATTAAAAGTGGAAAAAGCGGAAAATTTGATTTTGTATGAATCTGATAGTATTTTTACGCTAGCGTCTGGACGATCTAGGCCCTCTGATTGGTCGAATTCGAATCGTATGTTTCGGGTAAATCCCGAATAGGGGGTCTGCAGGCAAAATTCGACCACTCTGCCCCTCTGGCGGTATAAGGACGAACCAAATGACTGGCGCGAATATTTAATTATGCAGCCAACAATAATTACATGACCATTAACAAGCGTTTAATAAGAAGATTTCTTCTGGAAGCTTATCACTTTGTGATGGCATTATTTATTTTATTAAAACATAAATAACTTTGTTTACATCACTTAATTACATACAACCTCTACATGTTTCACGAACGAAGTTCACCTCATCAGGAGTAGGTATACATTGAAGTAAAAAAATAAATATAGATTACAATTGGAAAGAAGAAGTGGAAGGAGGGGGGGGGGGTAAGAGTGGGTGGAGTTTATCAGAATTGGGAATTACAATATTGTTAGACGGGAAAGACCAGTTAAGTGGGAAAATATTTAAAAAAGGGTTTATATGTTTTTCGCTTATTAATTATATCTGATTTTATATTGACATGTTTTCTTATTTCTAAAATTTCAAAATTATTAATTTGCGATGCTTTATATCCTGTGTGAAGTATTTTAAGATCTGAATTTTTATTAAAAGTGTGATCATTATTCAAAAAATGATCAAACTCAGATTCACTATTTCCATTTAGAGCTCCGAGATGTTCTTTAGTTCTGACTTCAAGGTTTCTGTTGGTTCTACCTTTGTAAGAGAAATTACAATCATCCTAATTGAGTTTATAAATTCCCGATTTTTTTATTTGATTATCGCTATTTTTATTATTGAGAATATATTTCCTCATTTTGTTATTAGTGTAAAATGCCGGTTGAATAGTACCAGGAATGTTTTTATTTATAATTTTGGAAGTTTCGTTATCCACAAATAGAATTCTACGCCATTATTTATGTATATCTTTAGAAATAGGGTAAATATACCATTTGAAGAGATTTTATTTAATTTTTTTATTTAGTATTTCAACTATCAATTTATTAGAATAACGTTTATTAAATGCTATTTTTTATTAATATATTGTTGTATGGTTGTATGCTATTTGTTTTTCAGGTCTTAAAATACTTCACACAGGAAATAAAGCAACGCAAATAAATAATTTATATTTTTAGAAATTAGAAAACATGTTAATATAAAAGCAGATGTAATTAACAAGATTTTTTTTAATAAACTCTCTTTTAAAAATTTTCCCACTCAACTGGTCTTTCCCGTCTAACGATATTGTAATTCCTAATTCTGATAAACCCCGCCCACTCTAACCCCTCCCCCCTCCTTCCACTTCTTCTTTCCAATTGTAATCTATATTTCTTACTCCTGATGATGTGAACTTCGTTCATTAAACATGTAGTGGTTGTATATAATAAAGTGATGTAAACAAAGTTATTTCTGTGTTTCTATGTTTCTATGTGTTTATGTTTTCTATTTTTTTATCTTTCTATGTTTTTATGAAATAAAGTTTAATAAGATTACATTATTTTATCTATTTCCGTTGTATATCAATGCATATGTACGCAATAAAATGGAAACATTATATTTATTTATTTATTTGTATAGCGCCACTTTTGTGAGATATCACCTCAGGGGCGCTATATTGTAATAATCTATTTACAATATATACTCACCCTCTCTCTGTGAATGACCTAATATCTACCTATTAAATGTAACTGTTGTGAGTATCACTTAAACTGGGTAAAGTCCAACCAAGTGCCGCCCGCAGGTGCGGAGCGGGTTTTTAACTGCTAGTTTGTATATGATTGCATCAAGCATTTGAAGGTAAAAAAGCATTTGGTAAGCTAAAAATCGCAAATTAAGTAGAATGAAGCGGATACGATAAATGGAGAGGAACGGTTAGGGACATGATTCGGTGGGGAAGAATATTTGTTTAAGTAGCTAAATTTCTTCAGTGGTGCGCCGTGACTATGAAAAATACTTACCCGGTAGCAACTTACAAATTAGAAAAACATTTTAATGAACATATTGTATCAATCATTATCACAATTTTTGGAAACCTTCGAGGTAGGTATTATTACTGACTAATTATATTTTTTTACCAACCTAACTTGTGAGTCAGCAATTTGCTTTTTAAGTACCAGAATTAATATTTTAATTTATCCAAAATATTAATTTGGCAAGCACCAGTAAAACGTTCGTATAAATATGAAGTTTTTTTTGTTTTAACAATCTGTTATTAGTGTATATTAAGGGTGATAAAATAATTTTATAACTCAAATATAAGCATGTAATTACATTCATTACCATCCAAGAACAAGCGAAAATATAGAAATGATTTAAATTATTTTTTAACTATAAAATTAGTGGTAAGCATCAGTTTTTATTTTTCTAGACGATGAATTAGTAACTTCCCGAGGGGTTCAATGAAATTTTAGTAATACGTTTGTCAGAATTAATTACGTTTATCAGAATTAACTAAGTAGACTGAATGCTGTAGCAATGAGATTCCTGAGGCGTATGTGTAGTAAAACCATGTATAATCGTGTGAGTAATGTGGAGATCCGCAAAGAGTGCAAGGTTGATGTAAGCGTAATGAGTAAGATCAAGAAAGGGATGCATAGATGGTTTGGGCATATAGAGCGAATGAGCGGATGAAAGGAGTGTAAGGAGAATATACGATGCAAAATTGAATGGTAGCAAAAGTCGGGGACGCCCGAGGAAGACATGGCACGACCAAGTGAATCAGATACTTGAGTCGGGCCATGTCAAGAGTCAGAATAATAGGAGAGTATGTATGAGACGATGTATGAATGTGAATGAGGCAAGACGTATGTGCCAAGACCGAGTTGTTTAGTGGTCCGTCCTCTCTGCCCACCCTTGTGGGGAAACTGCGTATTGGTTAGTTAGTTAGTGTTAGAATTAATTAAAATATACCCCGCGGAAAATTTAATTTTCTATGCCTGACAGTGCAAATTAGAACGAAGATCCGTCCAATACGCCTAAGTCGTTCGTCGAATATTTTTGTGCACGCCTTCTTGACTTACGTCGTTAAGATTCCGACTTTATTTTAGGGTGTCGTCTTAATTAGTCTCTCTAACTCTGTCTCTCTTATATCGCCATTCCATTTGAATTTTATAATGGTGAAACACAATTCAGACTTTTGAATTACGAACACGCCAACATAGCATTTCTTGTGTCGATCTTTATTTTAAGTTGGTATCCATTACAATCGCCACAATTTGCACCATATTTTGTTCTCTCTGTGGAGTACGTACTGTTTATTCCGTATTTCCATATTACATTTAATCAAAAATCTTTAAAATATTTTATAAATAGGCAGAAATCTCACAAAAAATTAGTGTCTAAGTACTGGGAAGTATGACGTAATAGGAATATTTTAAAACGCCGATGGGTTTACGCAACAAAGGCCTATTTTTGTGAACATAAACCAATTTCAGTCATATGGCCCATTCGTGCGTAGTCCGGACTGATTTAACATTCTCTATACAACTTTATACAGATTTATACAACTTTATATAACGTTATAAAGTAGTTTTGTTATGGATGGTATCTCAATTAGTAATTTTGTAAATGGTAGACTGGTCAATGTAATATACTCGTAGTCACAGGAACAAGTTAAATATGTAGTGCAAAACTAAATAGAGGATTATAGTATGGCAGACATAATAACTAACACCAATTACGACGAATAGTTATCATTTACATGTTTTTATGTAAAATCCGCTCAAGTTTCCCAACTGCTCCGAACCGTCTCCAGACGGCTCCAGCTAGTGAGATTATGATATCCCCAAACGAGATATGTTATAAGGCTTAAAGTAGTGGGGATGGGAAAGAGATGGGAAAGAGGAAAGTGGGGAAGTACTTACCTATTCATACCTGGTCACCAAAAGCCATTTCGAGCGATGTTTCAATTTTGAATATTGGTCTTTTACTAGGGCGATACTGAATCGACTAATCCTGTTAATACTCCTACTGATACTAGACCTCCAGATTTGTACCCAAGGATCCGATTATCATTCAACCACTGATCTTTCTATGGAAGGCAGAAAAGTAAATTTGTTAAAAGATACCTAAAGCATAATTTTAAAATATTAGCTACCTGTAATTTCGTCGAAACGAAGGAGGCTACTAATATAGAATTGTTTACGTGTTGTCCGCTGAAAATACTTCTGACGAGAACAGATTTATATTACAAGGGTTAAGCTAAAAATATCTATTATATACCCAGTATAGTAAATAAAGCCATTTTCGGAAAACAGCGTAATATATTACATAAAACGTATGTACGTAGCACATAAAAGATTTAATTGTAAGTTCACAGCGGCAATGTCCTTGTTGTTTGAATTGCCACCAAGATAACGGAATTGAACTTCTCTCCTTCTACCAACATCAACTAGTGATACAGTCAACATGGGCAATATCGTATCGTAGATGCGTAGCTCGCAAACCGTCTAATATTTTCTTAATCTTGATGGATGTATTACATTTTTTGAAATGCAGACGACGTGACAGCAGCTGGGAATGTTGTGGCTTCTGAGAACTAACTTTTGAACCTTTCGACAACTGTTGCACAGACAGGAATTACATTCAAACGCTTGCCCAGCTTTTGTATTCGGTTGACATTAACCGATAACGCTTCGACTGCTAAACAACTTTTTATTGCGATAAAATTTTGGGTTACTATGCCGTGTTTTATTTCCCCCTTCTTTAGCCAACGTCTCGGACAGCATTACAGTGTCCATCGTAGGGGCAGATGCGTAAGACCAATAAAATTAAATGTGAATCAATAGTAGATATCTGTTAAAAACATTTATTTTAAATAAGGACAATTTCTAATTCTTTAGCCAACGTTTAATACACTTCACTGCGTCACAGTATCCATCATCAGGGCAGAAGCTTAGACTGTGCATCTGTGTGTGTGTGTGTATGCAGAAGTTATACCGTGTCACCAGCGTTAACCCTCTTGAGAAAAGTATTTCAGTATAATAATTAGTTATATTCCTGTGGTTTACAGCGTTTAGTTTTGGTGAAGCCGTCAAGTACTCGCTCCGTCAAGACTCATTGCTTGAAATGGCTTTAGCTGTGTTTGGTGTCCAGATCTGAATAGCTAGATACTCCCCCACCTTGCTCCAGACGATTGGGAACAGTTGGGACTATTGTGCGGTATTCACAATAAAAAGTACGGTATACCACGAAATATACAGCTTAGCCCCGTGATACCTGTTGATATTAATGGGTTGTGTATGGATATCAAGTTCCTCCGTAAGCATGCGTGTTCAATGCGTTTTGGGTATTCCTTTAACATTAGTATTGTATTTCTTCACTCCTAAAACCTACAAAACGTATGTTTTCAACTCCCACGATTACTCATTCCACTCCTTTATAAAATCCATACACCATCCCCTCAATAGTCATTTTAAAAATATTTCTTAGTGGAACAATTATTATTTTCATCGACTATTTAAAAGTTTTTTTGTAATTGTGATCACGGGTATGTAAGCTAGTTAATGTACGTATATAATTTAAATCTGGTGGGCATATCACACTCTCAGTCACGAGTCTGGAAGGTATATTCGCATTACTAAAAGCTACACGAATTCTATAGTCAGGGGTTCTCAAAGTGGTGGGTCGGGAATATAAGTAGTAATTCAAGAAATGAGATGAAAAAATTGAGCTAATATAGTTTTATATTATCATTATTATTTTCCATGCATCACCGTGCATTGCAGTATACAGGGTGAATCAAGACATACCCGAAAAACTTTAACAAATGTTTCCAAATCCTTTTTGGAGTATAAATGCAGATTGTATTCGTTTTCCAATTCAAACAACAACAAAAAAACTTTCACTTGTTGGTTATTTTTTCACATTTTTAGAATTAAAAATTACAAACGCATAATTTTTTTTAAAATATAAGGGGAACCGTTAAAGGCACTGCCTGTGCGTGGGTAATATAAAAAAAAATAAGAATTAAAAAATATATTAAACAAAATAAAATACTAAAACTCAACATCAGGCAAGTTGTGATGTAAATTTCAATGTTACGGTATGGTAATTTAATATTTTTGTGAAAAAAAGAAACATAAAGTTTCATGATTTCATTTTTTTTAATACAATAAGAAGTATGCATATAAATAGTGTTAATTTTGGAGTTATGGTAATGCTAAAGTGAATAGTGAAACGTTAAGTTTTGCTAAGAATTTCTATGAACAGTGTTTCAACATCAAAATCATTCAGCCATAATTTTAATTCTTTCACATAGTATGATGATATTTTACTATCCATTTGTTTTAGTAGAAGATTTCTCAGCCAATTAACCGCCAATACTATTGATGCCTACAGATTTATTATTGTTTAGGTAAAAACAAAAAAAAAATAACGAAAAAAATCAACCGTTAAAAACAGGATTTTTTTAACTATAACACATCAATTATTATTAATTCAATACTTTTTAACACATTTTTTCCTGGGGATTAAACCTTCTTCCCCAGAGACTGAATCTTAAATGATGTGAACTTTTAAAATGTCTTTTAAAACTAAAATTGAACCTTTCTTCCCAAGGACTGGAGTTAACCGCGCTAGCAACCAAATCCCGATTGGGTATGACTGACATTTATTTCGTAAATTAACTGATGTAATGTTATCCATTTTCCGAGATATGCTTTCCACCAAAAGTTAATAGAATGTATTGTCACCTGATAAGTTTCAACTCGAACGGTTGTCGGAAAGTGAGTTAGTTTCCACTTCGAAGATTTGCATTCATTTATTCACGAAAACAAAATCTAAATTCGAATAGATATATTTAAAAAGTTGGAAACATGAAAATGCCATCTACATTTTTTCTCCAAATAAACCCAGAAATCACTGGTTAAAGTTTATCTAGTATTTTGTCCTGATGCAACCTATATAATATGCAATGCTAGGACTTTATTCAGGAAAATAAACCATGGCTTTGGACAGCGTTGCTTTTTAAACATATTATAAATTGTGACTATTTTAAATACATATAATAGTAACAAATTCTATCAATATATACTATTTTTCATACAAAACACCACTGGGAAGAGACAGCTTATTCGTCAAGACATTTTCATGTAAAACACCGTGCTGTAGAGCGACAGCTTATTCGTCAAGACATTTTCATGTAAAACACAATACTGGGAAGCGACAGCTTATTCGTCAAGACAATTTCATGTAAAACACCACGCCGGAGACCAACCGTTATTCGTCAAGACATTTTCATGTAAAACACCATGCTGGGAAGCAACAGCTTATTCGTCAAGACATTTTCATGTAAAACACCATGCTGAGAAGCGACAGCTTATTCGTCAAGACATTTTCATGTAAAACACCATGCTGAGAAGCGACAGCTTATTCGTCAAGACATTTTCATGTAAAACACCATGCTGGGAAGCGACAGCTTATTCGTCAAGAAATTTTCATTCGAAACACTATGTTGAGAAGCGTCGGTTTTATCGGTGAAGACATTTTCATGTAAAACACGTTAAATAATAGTTACACCGCGTTTTTTTAGTAAAGCTGAAAACGTAAAATACATTTTTTTTTCATGTTTGCACAGCATATCATTTATTTATGTTCAGATTTCTCAAGCAGGCAATTTTTACAGACATTTAGTTTTATTTAGATAGCTAGACGGGTCGTAAAAAGTATCTCCATAACTCCAAACGTAAGTCGCAGTTCTGTACAGTTTGACAACCCCTGCTTTGGGTGGAAAATGTTAATTTGTTTGTTTACATTGCGCCGGCACTCCCCGGCACTCTGCCAACTTCATACTGGCTCATCTATACAGAATACCATCGACACAGTATATCAAGGATTGGCGGACCAAGATGATACCGACATAATAAAGTCTGGCGAGCATACACACTAGACTGACTAGACTATAATATCACATTTCGTTTTTTTATCGTTTTAATATGAATACAGTTTTGACAATATCAGGTTGATTTTATCAAATGGGCGCCTAACAGACCGTTATTATGAATTACGAACATATTATTTTAGAACAGGGGTGGGAAAAATGTGGGAATGCGCGAGGCCTTATGGTGCGTTAAAACCAGTCATGTGTTTAGAATGCACAAATAAATTTCTAGTGGCACATTGTCGGTTTTTACCGCGAATTAAAGGCACTCCAGCTCGCCCTTACGGTTACAGTGGTGTGAACATCGCTTACATACTAGAGCCTAGTTACTGTGTCTGCGGCGATTACAGTTACAACTGGCAGATGAGAACTTATCGGTGCAGTTGGAACATCAGTAGTAGTCGTTTCTGCTTTTGACCACCTCGGGTAACTAGCCAGAATTTCAATAACTTAACCAACTGGTTTTGATCATCTAAATAACTGGTTAAAAAACTTGGTTATTTATTTCGTTATAAATATGATACCTTCGCTCGTCGGCTACAGTTGGTATGGTACTAGTTATTTCTCTAGTTATTAGTGATCAGTAGTTATTATGGTTATGCGGTTATCGCAGATTATGGTTTTGTCAGTGGGAGTGGGTGTCGGTAACGGGTATCGGGTTGATTTTGCTACAACATAGGTCTATCTCGCTCCGCCTCAATAATGAAAAAGAAAGATATATACATGCAGCTCGTGGAGCCTTTTTGTCGTGATCCGAACGGTTTCGAAGGCTCGCATGATGTGAGTTGCGAGTAGCAGCGATGAAGTTGTTTAGTTCGATTAGCCAATGAAATACCCATAACCACCAATAACCACCACAACTGTCATAAGATAACTCAATTACCAAATAACCGAGTCGTCACTAGCATAGTTGCGAGTATTTCTAAATAACCATTGTATAGCTGCCAAGACTATATTGGCCACTTGTACGGATAACTATAATGGTTTTGAGAAACCTTTCAAATTGCAAGGAGGGAAATTAGTCCATTGTTTCATTTTACATGTATTTTTCACAACATTGGCTTCAGCAAATACAAAAATTGACATTAGTCTATTTGTCATGTTTGGAAGCCAGACAACCACATGTTTTCGCACAATGGATAGTAATTTCTCAATTCATCTCATATTCTTTCCCTTGTCCTTATCTGTGCTAGTTCAGCGGCCTTCGTGCTTTGCAGGTCCAGCCTCTTCTCACACAGCATCTGGGGTTCTGGGAGATTCTGGGATTCTGGGCTTTCTTCACCCAAATTTACCTGGAGCGGCCCACTGGACGTAATCGCCCGTTTTATAAGATACTTTACAGCGCTCAATCAATTCCATTTGTCGAATTACATCATTTGAATTTGTTTATTGTGGTTACTTCCCAAGGAATTGACTATGGAAGAATTCTGTTACTGCAAAAAAAACACTTCTGTAAAGGCTGAATATTGCAAAAGAAAATATAGTATTCTGCCAGGACAACGCCATTCCCATGCAGGAGACAGGATCGAGTTACATTGAGTTACAGCGTATTGGCCTTACGTACCAGAAGTTATCCGTGAGACGTGTGCGCGTCGCGTGATGTATTAACATTCTGTATCTCCACAAAGCTAATTTTTGATGTACATGACTACATTTCTCTCAAAACTACCTTTTTGGAGATATTAGCTAATATACGGGCGTCTTGCTTCAGGAACTGCAGCCATTATTTAATATTTTCTCAAGATTTGAGAAAATCTCTTATTTGATATTTTGTCAAGTTCACACCGCCTCATCTGCATCCATTCTATGAAGAGAAGAAGTAGGTTCAACAAAATGTTTTTATGGCTTGCTCAACTGTGGAAATTATCAATTTTAATATGGTTGGTGGCTCTGTGTTCGGAATGTATGTCAGCTAACTCCAGTAGCAAGGGAAGTTTGTAAGGAAAGTCTTCGCTAATTTGTTCGTTTTCGCTCCATGGCTATCTTCAAACTGCAACCGGAATTAGGTCATAAGCAGTAGAGTTGGAGAAATTTCATCAACATTCACTCATAATGACTTAATATAAGTTTCACACCCAATACCAGAGAGCTAATCTAGGGTATTCTGCATCAAATGACAAATATAGACACGCTTCTTCAAACGGAGTTATTTAAACATTAACTCCAGCGAACGGAGCGCAATGTTTACACGCTGCAAAACAATGCTTTGTACCAAACAGATTTGGGGAAAGATTTGAGAAATGAACGCTTTTCTCGCTTTCTGTTTACGTTTCAAACACGGTGGTGAGAAATGACGTAAAGTACGATCGAGGAAAATATAATTGGGATTGAATACGAAATATCGCACACTTTCTTTATTTGAAATTTGAAATTAAACCAATAATTTATCAGATAATAATAATAATGTTGGTTAGTGTAATCCCACACGTCCCATATAGATATACATTTTGATTGTATAAGGATGTGAGGAGGTTAGTGTAATCCCACACGTCCCATATAGATATACATTTTGATTGTATAAGGATGTGAAGAGGTTAGTGTAATCCCACACGTCCCATATAGATATACATTTTGATTGTATAAGGATGTGGGGAGTTTAGTGTAATCCCACACGTCCCATATAGGTATACATATTGATTGTATAAGGATGTGGGGAGTTTAGTGTAATCCCACACGTCCCATATAGGTATACAAATTGATTGTATAAGGATGTGGGGAGGTTAGTGTAATCCCACACGTCCCATATAGATATCCATATTGATTGTATAAAGATGTGGGGAGGTTAGTGCAATCCCACACGTCCCATTTAGATATACATATTGATTTATAAGGATGTGGGGAGGTTAGTGTAATCCCACACGTCCCATTTAGATATACATATTGATTTATAAGGATGTGGGGAGGTTAGTGTAATCCCACACGTCCCATATAGATATCCATATTGATTGTATAAAGATGTGGGGAGGTTAGTGCAATCCCACACGTCCCATTTAGATATACATATTGATTGTATAAGGATGTGGGGAGGTAAGAGCAATCCCACACGTCCCATATACGAGAATATATAAATATATGAGAATATATAAATATTATGAGATTTTTATTAAGAAATATAAGTAATTCTGAAAATTCAATAAATTAAACAGCAATAATTATGTGAATAAAGAAAATTTAAAAAAATCAAGAGAATCTAAAAATTAAAAATATTTACTTGATATCTACAAATGTTGTTATGTAATTATTTATATTACATGAAACTCATAATTTTTTCCAATAATAAAGGTTATTAGAAATCACAATATTTTTTTAAAATAAGTCCATCTTTAGACAAACCACTGTTACAATATTTTTCCAGTAGAAATCGTTGTAACAATATACCACTGACGTCTTGTATGAGAGAGACAGCATGAAAGCGAGACAACAATAAGGGTACATAAGATAGTGCAAGGTTGTCCAGTGTCTCTTCATTATCACCTGTCTTCCGAGAAAACACATTAAGTAAAGTATAGTTCATTAACTTTTATTTCGCCATACCAATGTCGCAGAATATTTTTAAATTCAAAACGCCATTAAGGCCCCGTAGTAAACGTTCAAAAATGATCTAAAAGGGAGATGCGTAAATATGTTAGAGGGAGGGCGCTAATATTAAAATAACGATAATAATTAAGCGAAAATGGTGAAAATATTTAATAAAACACGACTCGCTTAAATTACACCAGAATTCTCTCGACAAATTCTTTAGTTGCATTTAATGATACACTGTGAATTTTTTCATGCCTGTAACATATTAAATAACAGAACAAAGCGTGTTTTAAATAATTTTCGGAGCTTATTTTGCGATTTTTTTCCATCGAGGGAATTTCATATAATTAACGTTTCGGCATAACAAATTTAGAGATGTTTTTGTGTCTTCAAATATAACATATATTTTGTTTGGAACTTAACTTAAAGAGTTAACGAGAAAAGTGTTATAAATCGGTAGAATTTGGGTATGCTGGGGCTTAAAAAAAAGGCAAAGACTTATGTTGTCAGGCGTATCGCGTAAAATGTTAATTATACGATTTACGTTATCCAGCAAAAGCCCTCCAAAAAATTTCTCTCAGTCATCACATACAAACTGGGCCAATAGTAATGTCATAATGTGAATGTGCCATAATTTTTTCTAATGGCGTCAAATGTCATTGAAGTTTGAAATTTATGTCGTAGACAGAATAAGTTGACAACAAGCAATGAAGCGATACACGCCTGAAGAAGGCAGAATTATTGTTACTGCTCATTTGACCAATTTCCGGTCTGTCGTTTTAACGCAGGTGGGGCAAAAGTAATGTCATAATGTGAATTGATTGCCATTTTGTTAGAAATTAAAAAAATGGGCTCTGTTTTCGCGGTAAGTTTATTTGCACGAGACACTCAATCAAATACTTAATTTTTCGCGAGCTTGGTGCAGGACGACGAGGAAAACAATGACAAAATTCAAGTTGCGTTAAAATAATAGCCCGGAAATTGGTCAAATAAGCAGTAACAATAATTCCGCATTCTTCGGGTGTGTATCGTTCAAGTGCTTGTTGTCAACTAATTCTCTATCTGTCTAAAACATAAATGTCAAACACAGTGACATTCGACGCCATTTCCAAAAAGTATGGCACATTCACATTATGACAGTACTTTTTCCCCATCTTTCATTATAATTGTGATTCATATTCCCGACTTTAAATTCTGAGAACATTTCGCTCAGTCTAGAGCAGTTTATTATCGCTTACCGTTTCCAACATTAGTTGGCACAGATGGCAAAGGATCCTAGATTCCTAGATTCCAATGAATGACTGGAAGAACCGAATCGCAATGATTCTTAGATAATATTAACGCAACACAGTTTCGTCTAGTTTGCTAGCGGTTGTCATAAACAATTGGTTGATTTAACGATTTTATTGTTCAGAAGCCGTTGAGATTTTCTCACCAAAAAAAACATAGATTCCATATTTCAAACGAATGATTTGTTGAACAGAATCGCAAAATAAAGATTCGTTCATCATAATAAAACAACATAGTTTTATCTTCAAATTAGCAGTTGGCGTAATTGCTTAATCGAGTGATTTAACGAATTAAAAATAACACCATTGTAAAAGTAAGGTTGAATGTTAACGCGAAGGTTACATTGAGTTGTTGAAATTACGCTATGACCAAACCATCGCTGATTCGTGACAAATTAATGCTGAAAGTTCATATTAAAATAACACAGTTTCGCCTTCAAGCTAGGGGTTTGAATAAAAGTGTGGTTAATCGAGTGATTTAGCAAATTAATCGACAAAAACTGTGTAAAAACAATACTAATTTAAAAATATTTAATTTATTGTTAATCATTTCGATGGATAATTACGCTATGAGCATACTATCAGAGCTATAATTCTAAAACTTCATATTAAAACAACACACTTTTGACTTCAAACTAGCGGTTGGCATAAAATTAGGGTAATCGTGTGGTTTAGTGAAATAATCGATCAAAAATTGTGGAGGTTACAATAATTTCTTAAAATTACGCTATGAGCAAACTAACAGAGCTACACGGAGAAAAATGATACTGTTAAAAAGTGACAGCATGCCAACTTCCTGGTAAAATATTAGCTGTCTAGAATATATCGAGAACAAATGTTATTTTCCTAATATATATCATGACGGAATGCCACAATATGAGTATGTCAATATCAATATCTGTATTTGTATGAACACGTGTTCCGCCGTCCTCATAAAACATTCGCTTTTGAATTATATTATGTTAGGAAGCGAATAATATGACCAAATTTTTGATAAATTAACAGTATTTCATATCAATAAGTTTTCTCCGTGTTTATAATGCTAAAATTTCATATTTAAAATACCATTGTTTCGTCTTCAACTAAAGGTTGGCATAAACAATTTGGTTAATCGAATATTTAACAAAGTAATCGTTAAAAACAACGAAAATAACACAACTTTGTATGTAAAGTCAAAAACTGCGATGGTTCCATCAAGTTGTTGAAATTACGCTTTGAGCGAACTACCGTAGACTAATGATTTATGCAAAAAGTTTTTACGGAATTTACAGGTCTCGACTGGTTTTAATAGAAGCTAATTAGTGAATCCCAAAACATAAGATTTTTTAGAAAGCAGTAATTCTTTAAATGAATCTTCATTTTTCTTCTTCTAGTTGACTCTCTTGTTGAAGGTTGAATATCACCAGAGCAATCTGTACCCTGCAGACTACAGCCTGGATAATCTGGAACAGCACTCGTACCTAGCATAGATAATATAGAATAATAAGATAAGGAATGAAAGAGTGTCGAAAAGAATAACACTAGAAGTGCTTTATATAAAAATAGAACGGAAATAAATGTTCCCTCTAGCCCAATAGCCCAGCGCTCCGTCTCACTTACACTCGCAAGACATCGTGGATCTTTTTAGATCATCGAGAAATTCAAGACTCGATTAGGCAAAATTATTATTTATTATATCTTCAGGTCGGCGTGATTTGCAGTATATATGGGTGAACCATGTTGGCGACAGTTTGCATTTTCATACTAATCACAGTTCATAACCCACTTTCCTTGTTTCCATTATCTACGTGTCTAATAATAATATTTGGCTGATTTATATAGCGCCGTTTTCGTGAGAAATCACCTCAAGGGCCCTGGTCTAACATAGCATCGTTATATTTCAAAGACGGCCTCCGTGTTCAAGAGGTAAAGCTCTCGACTATGAATCAGTAGGTCGCGGGTTAATCATTTATATGTGCTATTTAACAATAATTAATCCATTAAGGCGATGCATTACGTCGTGTGATATTTTAAATCGAGCCACTATCAATAACACCCCTTACGTAGATGGCAATAAGGTTTAAATTCCCGTTTAACACCATCCGCCTGTTTTGATTTATGCAAGAAAAAAACATGGCCAAAAGGTGCCTTTTATTTTATTTGTGGATGTTCAGGCATAAATATTTAATTTTTTCCGATCATTTTATAAATAACTTAATTTGCCACATTATACAATAAAATCATAACCGAAAATGGGTTCGTAAGTAGGAGATTTTTAACTTTAAAGCAGTTTTCATGGGCCTTACACGTTATTTTTTTCTGGGCTTATAAAAAGACTTATCTAAAAAATACTCAATTATTTCAAAGGTCAAGATGTATTCTACTCGCAGTATTTAATTAAAATCTGAAACATTTCTAGGCGACCAAATTTTCAAACCAAAAACACATGATTTTGCATTACTAAGTAGTGCATCGCATTAAAAATAATATATATACGTAGTATTGCAGAGGCTTGTTACAGAGTGGAAGATATTCTCGGTATCACCCTGTTACCACCATTCAGAATTGAAGCGGTGCTTGAAATGGCTTTAGCCGTGTTTGGTGACCAAATTTGAATAGCTAGGTAAATCCCCACCTTCCTCTCTCGCATTTCTTTCCCCTACATACAGCCACAAACATATCCCGATTATTGGGGAAGCCACAGGCTCACTGGCTCCAGACGGGAGTAGTTGGGACTTTTGTGCGGTATTCACATTTAAAAAAAGAATTTCGACTCAATGCCAAACACAAACAAACTTATTGGAAAGTAGTTATTGCTTTAAGGCGATGCACTACGTCGTGTAATATTTTAAATGGAACCGCTATCAATAACAGCCCTTACGTAGATGGCGATAAGGTTTAAATTCCCGCTTAACACCATCCGCCTGTTTCGATTTATGCAAAAAAAAAACATGGCCAAAAAGTGCCCTTTATTTTATTTTGTGGATGTTAAGGCATAAATTTTTTTTTTCCGATCATTTTATAAATAACTTATTTTGCCACATTATACAATAAAATCATAACCGAAAATAGGTTCATTTCTAATTAAAGCGTTGTCATGTTTTTATCTGTATTCTTAAGGAACAAATATATATATTGACAGCATTTTTTAAATTAATATTTTTCCCCCTAGACGCCATAAAGCCTAGTCCCGCCTGCAGTGAGACCATAAATAAACCACTCACAGTGAGACGTCTAATAATCGTTCCATCGATGAGTTCCCGTCGACTCTTAACTCCACAGACAATGTAGTGGATACATTTATGGTTTAGTTATGCTCACCACGGAATAGATCAATTTGCTGGTCTATGGTATGTGGCCTGAGGGTGGGGGATCGATCTATCGACGGTCGATGCGGTCGGAGAACGTGCAAACGAATAAACTTACGGTTTTAACCAGAAATTGGACGAGTGGGGTTAAAAATAATACACTTCATATTTATTTATCATTTTGATAAATAATGTTGTCTCAACCCAACCTAACCTAATTAAGCCCGTCGCCCACAAGTCGGTAAGCAATCGACATAAACCGAATGCTGCAAGGCACTGCGCAGAAAATTAAGTTCGCTATAGTAAGGTAACTGTCTGCAGCGCAGTTCACTGCGGAATTTTTCTGATTTCTTGATTGTCTGAAAAATTATTACTATATCTACCAAGCATCTGTTTGATATTTAAACAAAAAAAAACACATTTCAAATAAACAATTATATTGGTAAAATAATTTGCATACTTACTTTGAAAAACGAATAATTTTACGCGTTACGCATGAATGTTTGCATAGGAGTATTTCACATCACGCATGCACCGAAACCGACTCCTGGGCCATAGACACTTTGTGGGTTTGTGTCTTCAGTGAACACGAACAGAGCGTTTGTTGTCTATAAAACAACAATAGTTACCCCAATGGTAAACGAAGAGAAGTATGAAAAACAAGCAAAGGAAGTGATAATCTGGCTGTGGTAAATTAAATTACCACAACACGATATAACTGTTGAGCGGACTGGCCAAAAACCACGCCGCGGGCCAAAACTCTTTGTTAACCCTTCAGGCTAATTTGTTCGGTTTTGCGAACAAACAGTTATTAGACTTATTTATTTATTTATTTATTTATTTATTTATTTATTTATTTAACGCCCAGAGGGCTTTTACATGTGGGTGGTACAAATTAAATGACAGTTTTGAAACATAAGAAAGAAAAGAAAGAAATAATAAAAATAAAATTACATAAGTATATGCGAGAAACAAAATAAAAAATAACAAGAACATAAATTAAAAAATACAGCGATTTGTCTGGTTTACAAAAATATAACTTCCATTTAGGAATAGTATTGAAATAGGTCTTTTACGTAATCCACAAAATTCGCAAAGTTAATATTAAATATATCGACATCACCTAAGTATTGGTTTCCCATAGTGTGAAACCGTTGTATTGGGGAGTTCGCAATGTAATTGCGCTTATGTGTGTTGCAGTAGAATAGTGTATTTTGTCGTGTTGTTATTGTAGGTATTCGTATGTTTATGAGTTGCAGAAGTTCGCAACAGTCGAATTTAGAGTTTAGAATCTTGAATAAAAAAGTTAAGTCGTTTATTTTACGCCTGTCTTCCAATGTGTGTATTTTTAGAGTGTTTAATAAGAAATGATATTGTAAGTCTTCTAGTGGGATATTTAATTTAAAATTAATAAAACGCAGAAATTTTTTTTGTATTCGCTCAATGTTATTAATGTGAATTTTGTAAGAGGGAGACCAAACTACTGAGTTATATTCAATTATGCTTCTAACTAGAGATATGTATAACAGTTTAATGGCTTGTATGGAGTTAAAGTTTTTAGTTGTTCTTAATACGAAGCCTAGTGTTTTCATGCCTTTGTTTACAATTTGGTGGATATGATTGGCGAAACTTAGTTTTTCATCCAAAATTATTCCGAGATCTCTCATTTCCGTGACTCTTTCTAAAGCTGTATTGTTAATGTAATATTCAAATAAAACAGGATTTTTATTTCTGCAGAAAGTCAGGGTTTTGCATTTGTCTACATTTAAAAACAGATTATTTTGTACGCACCAATCTTTAAACTTATTAAAATTTGATTGTAGTATTTGGCAATGATTTACATCAGTTATTTTTTTGTATAGCTTGATGTCATCAGCAAAGAGCAACACCTCGACATCGTCGAAGCAATTTATTATATCGTTAATGAAAATGAGAAACAAAACCGGACCAAGGTGACTACCTTGCGGTAGGCCACTGGTCGCACAGAAAGCTTTCGATAGCAAAGATTTTATTTTAACAAATAGTTTACGATTAGTTAAATAGCTAGTAAACCATTTTAGCATGTTGTCTCTTACTCCTAGGGCAAATAGTTTTCGGGTTAGTAGTTTATGGGATACTTTGTCGAATGCTTTTGAAAAGTCAGTATATATGCAGTCGACTTGTTTATTTTTTGCAAAAGATTCTAATATAAAGTTTTGAAATATTGTTACGTTAGTTGCGGTTGATCTACCTTTGATAAAACCGTGTTGTTTTTGGTCGATTAGTTTTATTAATTTGGGATAGATTTCATCAAGGACCATTGATTCAAAAAGCTTAGAAAGTACTGACTGTATACAAATGGGGCGATAATTGGTTATGTCAGTGTCGTCTCCTTTTTTGAAGATAGGTGTAATGAAGCTCGATTTCCAACGGCTTGGAAAATATCCAAGGAACAAGAGGCGGTTGAATAGTACTGTAAGCGGTTTAGATAATGCATTGGAGCATTTTTTAAGGAATATTGGTGGAATGTTGTCTGGGCCAGCAGATTTGTCAGTGTCTAAGGAAAGTAATTTCTGTTCGCAAGATTTTTGTGTGATATGGCAATTTGTTAAGTGTGTAGTATTACTAAATTTGTATTCGGGTATTTTATCATCGGGGGTTTCGTCATCGTATACGTTTTTGAAGAAATCTGAAAAAAGGTTTACAATGTCTTGTGTATTGTTTGCACTGATTCCATTCATTTGCATTATTGGTGGGTAATCCGTGTTTTCATTGTTTATTTTTTTAAGAAATTTCCAGAGATTTTTGGATTTAAAAACATTATTCTCGATGGTAGTTATGTACATTTTGTAGCAATGTTTAGAAAGATCTTTACATTTTTTCCTAGTTTCCCTTAAGTTTATATAATCAGCTATGGATTTGCTATGTTTGAATTTTTTGTGTTGACTTTTTTTTTGCTGAAGAGAGGCAGTTAGCTCCGATGAGAACCAAACTTGGTAAGTATACTTTTTCGGCGTGTAAAAAGGTACATAGGATTTAATAGTGTTAGAAAATGTAAAATAAAGTATGTCTAAAGATTTATCAATATTTTCATCAGACAAAAAAGACCAGTCTATATTTGAGAGATGGCAGTTAATTGAGTCTGCTCGTTTAAAATTCAGAGTTTTTTGTTCAGGTTTGGCATCGTTATCACAGGGTATGTTTAATTTCGTGTATAGGGGAGGATGGTGATTGTCGGCAGGTAGGAGCGGATCATTAGACAGTTCTACAGATATTTTAGGGATGTTTGATAGTACCAAGTCTAGTAAGCGATCGTTATTATTATAGATGAAATTGTGCTGGTACAGGTTTAAAAAATTTGCTGTGTCCAAGATTTCTCGTGCCCGGTCATTTTCGCTTTCGTTTGTGATGTAGCCGCTGTCGTTGGATTCCCATTTTAGATTTGGAAGGTTGTAGTCTCCAAGAATAACAAGTTTTGAGTTTGGATATTTTGACAGGAGATGTTCAACGTCTTCACAATGGTTTCTGTATGTTTGAATATCGGAGAGTGGTGGTAGGTAGGTGGTTCCAATAATAATTTTTTCCAGTCCAGTAGAGATTTGCACAAATAAATGTTCAATGTTGTTGTTTTTCGTCGGTAACTTCCTAGATGAGTACTTTCGTTTAATTGCTATTAAACGAAACACCTCCACCTCTTGACTTCGAACTTGATCTGGCATTTCTGTCACAACGAAAAATTTTGTAGTTAGTAAGTCCAAGTTCAGATGATTTTATTGCAGAGTCAAGCCAGGTTTCCGTAAGTGCATATACGTCATGATGATGGGACGGAAGAGCTGCGTGTAGATCGTCTAGTTTTGTTCGTAGTCCACGGATGTTTTGGTAGTATATTTTCAGCTTAGTTATACTCGGTTTTTTGGATGGATGTTGACTATTTTAGGTGACGAATTTATATACTTTATAGTTATGTCCGTTTCTCCATTGGCTTTACGTTTTTCAAGTTCCGTCCGTAAGTCCATTAGGTGCTTTTGCTGTGCTGGGGTCGAGTCAGAGTAAATGCGTACATTATTCTTTAAGAGATGTTTTTTTCCTTGTAGTATTCTAGCTGTCTGGGAGTCTTCAAACTGGATTTTAATTGGTCTTGGCTTGTTATTATTATTATTACCAAATCGGTAAACTTTAATAATTTTATTTTTTGCAGGTATATCTATATTGGAAATTATTTCCGTTACTGAAGTTTGGTCATCCAAGATTTTGTCAGTAGCTGTTACCTTTGCACTTTCAGGTACATTGCACAAAATTATATTTTTCGACCTCTCCGTAATTTCGTTAATTTCGTGGATTACCTCACAGATATTAATATTGTTTTGAGATGGAATAATTTTTTGAATATCTTTGTATGCCCGCAGTTCTCCTTCCAAGGCACCAGTTTTGGCAGCTACCGCTGCCGACATGCTGCCAATTGCTGCTAAGATTTCGCATGCTATGGGTGTAATTTTAGCGATTTGGTCCTTGTTAAACTTATTTCCAGGGTCAAGAAGCACTTTGTTTATGGCGTTGACTGCCCTTTCTGCATTTGAGATATATGATTGGACATCCATTGTATATTATTATAATTATTATTTTTTTTTATATAAATAATTGAACTCCGTTTCAGAACCACTGGTTTAAATACACTGACGCAAGGTAGAGTGATATGTATTTTGTATAGGCGTATTTAATTTCCGTTTTTGAACTTTTGGCACTGGGACACTAAAAAAACTGCAGTTTTAACACTTTATTTTAATAAAGTTAGCACTTATTATTAATATTATGTGTTGTTTTAGTGTTCAGATTTACTGTAAGAACGTTATTTTTATTATTTTGACTGGAGAGGAATTGTTGACGTTTGCACTGTCAAATAGTATTGTTGTAATGACTTAGAGTTAATTTGTTGGCTTTTCAGAACAGTTCATATGGTCTCATAGAAATCGTTGTGCCTGCCATAGTGAGAAATATGACCTGAACGTTGTTAGAAAGAGAAAATAATACGGGATAGAGGCCCAAAATTCAATTATAACGCCCATTTCTGTTACAATTGACTGTAAACTTTGACAAAAATCTGCGATCCCAATTGATAAATTACGGATGTGTACCGCCACCCCGGAAACCGTTAATTGGATAACCAACACCTCTGCCATCACTCCATGTGGTTAACTACGTTTGGTGACTTACGTTTGGTGACTTATCTCTCCAGCCGGTCTCTCTAGACCCATCGCTATCGCAGTGGAAGGAATGGATTGGACACATTGACTCTACATACATCTATCCTTCGATGAACCTCCTCTCCTTCATTTCCTTAAATAACCCTCCGCACATCATCCTTAAAGACGAAATAGGCCTTAAGGGAAAATGTTTTTCTCAGGGTCCTAAAAATCTGTACACACCACAACTGACGGAGTGGTTATCCAATAGACGGCATTTTTATATAAATTGTATGTTTAAACAGTGTTATAAGTTTTATCCTACGTACTGGAGAAGAAAGCCTAGATACGTGTTTTGTGGGAAAATATGTTTGCCAGAAGTAAGCTATATTATTCCTCACTTCTGTTAAAATTTATTAAACATTCTTTCTTGCGCAGATCAAACAATTCAATTGTTTATGTGAATACCACAGAATAGTAGCAACTGCTTTAGACTGAACGAAGTTGGAAAGGGAAGGAGGTGGGCACAGGACGTTCCTGGCTATTCAGATCTGGTCTCTAAATACCGAGAGTATCTACCTAACTGTATTACACAAAGATAGTGCTGTCAAAACGAAGTTACAGCATTTAAGGCGTACTTTATTTCATTTTTATTACAAGATTGAAATAACAAAAATACTTTTATCACTTACACAGCTAATATTATTTGTCAGAGTAGCAAACTTCCTCCGGGGACTAGTTCAGAAACGACGTCTTGGTACTTTCAAGATCCCACAGACTTATGAACCTTGCTTATGACAGTCTAGACGGGGCAGGACCGAAGCAGGGTTGGAGCAGGGTGGGGTCGCGAGGGCAGTGCCCCGGGCGCAAACCCAAAGGGGGCAAAAATCGAGGGAAAAACAAAATGCAACGATTTTTCAATACTGAAATATCTGGTCCTTCTTTAATAGGAAGGGAGCTTTATTCTTATAATCTTAGGGATTACTGTCAGACTTTTTAAAAAATATAACACGAAACAAAGGGAATTTATTTCAGCATTGATAGTATTTAGACTCTGGACATGATGGAATTCAACACATGATGGAAATGACTTTACAAACTTCAAATAGTTGAGCTAATGTTTCAAATACAAACAAAAAGATGTACAGTGAGATCAACTTTTATTGATTTTCGTTAAATTATTTTTAAATCGTTATCTACGATTGTCTTTGATTTCTTCTTTTTCGAGTGCCCTCTCATATCGGAGGTTAGCTATCATCGGTACAATTTTTACCATGCCAATGTCCTTCTCCGTCAACGTCAACACGTTTCCCACACTGTCAACATTCTTCACTGTCAACTTCCTTCACTTTCAATGTCCTTCACTAACAAAGTCCTTCACTTTTAACGTCCTTTACTAACAACGTCCTTCACTGTCAACTAACTACGCTGTCAAAATCCTTCTGCTGTCAACATCCTTAACTGTCAACGTATTTCACTTTCGACGTCCTGCTATTAAGATTTTCTTATTAAAGAGAACGCCTGCGCGGCCTTTTTCATTAAAAACTTATTATTTGAATTTTAAATTATGATAGGAAGGCCATTAAATAAATCAATTTTGCTTGATTTTAGAGGCAACATTGGATTTTTTTTAAATTTGATTGTGAGTAATAAAAAAATAATCTTGCTTTATCCACTGTGTCAGCATAATGAAAAATTAACTTACATACGACAAATTTGTGTTCCAATATAAATCGGTCAAATTGCCAAAAGAAAAATTGGTTTCTTTAATGTCCTATGTATTATAATTAAAAAAAATAAAGTAGACCTTATCCGTACTAGATATTTGCTAAATCTTTTGATTTAAAAAATAACTATTCAGTTTGGTTAAGCATTTTGGCCTTAAAGCCAAATTTAATGTTTGTACGAAAAGGGTCGTCGTTCTATTCTATTCTAACATCGTTTGTAAGAAGAGGGCGACGTTACAATTCATTTATCGGCGCCACGAATTTATTCCAATGATTTCATTATTTGTATCCTATTTAGAGAATAGAAATTGTCAGCAATGACTCTTCTGCCAAATTTCGCGAATTTTTACAAGAAAAAAATGATTTGTTTGACATTTTTATGTTTTACAATATTTGGCTGATTTAGGATATAAAAATAACATAAAAAAAATGATGATTTATAAAATGGACCAAATCTGTGGGACAAGCCATCACGCATATCGCAACATGGTGCTATTTAAATATTGGTATTTAAACAATTTTGATTTTTTTTTTTTTTTTTTTTTTTTTTATAGTGAAACCTCACAAGAGTCCCAACTGCTCCCGTCTGGAGCCAGTGAGACTATGGCATCCCCAATTGGGGGATGTTGTGAGGCTGAAGGTAAGTGGGGAAGGGAAAGAGGAAGGTGGGGAAGTACCTGGCTATTCAGATCTAGTCACTAAACACGGCTAAAGCCATTTGGAGCAACGTTTCAATTCTGAATGGTGGTCTTACACCAGGGCGATACTGGTAGTATCTTCCACTCTGGAGCGTGCCGCAAATATACTTTATATTATTTTAATTAATTAATTGTGAAATAACACAAATTAATCAAATAAAATTTATTTGCGCACGCCGGGTTTGAACCCGCGACCTTCGGAATGACAGTCCAATGCGTTACCACTGGACTATGCCGGCCGTCATAGTCGAATTACAAAATTACACGAGGAAAGGGGTCATTTCCTCACCTTTCCCATTTACCATTACCTCTCACTAAAAGGATCTTTTAGATCGTCCATGAAGATCCAATAATTAAATTATTTCTACGTTATTTCGTGTTTTAATCTGTTTTTTATATCAACTTCACTCGAGAAGCCCCCAGATCTTAAAGGAATCCGAAGAATAGGGGAGAGGAAAGTAGTACGTAATTATGCAGCCTACATTTATTACAAAAATAAAAAGACCTTTCTGCGGAATGTCTCTATGAAAACTGAGTCTCCATCACATAGAAAACTCAAAAAACTTATTTTTCTCTTTTTTACGATTTTTTTTTTGATAATTCGACGTAATGACAATTCAACACACATGATAACTCGACGTACTGACAATTCAACACACATGATAACTCGACGTACTGACAATCCAACACACATGATAACTCGACGTACTGACAATTCAACACATATGATAACTCGACGTAATGACAATTCAACACACGTGATAACTCGACGTAATGACAATTCAACACACATGATAACTCGACGTACTGACAATTCAACACACGTGATAACTCGACGTAATGACAATTCAACACACATGATAACTCGACGTAATGATAATTCAACACACATGATAACTCGACGTAATGATAATTCAACACACCTTTAAAAATTGATAGAAAGTCATTAAATTACTTTTTAAATGTGTGTTGAATTGACATTTCAACAAGTCAAAGAATTACGTAAATAAATTATCACTAAAAGTAAATTGTGTTGAAGTGGGATTAAATCGGTTACCAGCCGTGATTATCGAACTCGGTTCGCCCGGCTGCTAGCCGAGTGTCTACCGGGCTATCGAACATGTATCAAATGCTATATCATTTTCATTTTTCAGTCCCGTTGTATTTCGGTCTCTCCACACTGAACACCAAATACGTAGATACTAGTTACAATGAAAGCGAAATTTCGTAGAATTTTCCAGTCGTTCTCGTGGCAATTTTTCTCAATTATGCGTAGGAGCATTAAATTGGAAAACGACTCGCAATCTTCTTACTTGAAATATTGCCTTCATAAATTTCCAACAAATATGAAATTTCTAAAAAAAATGTAGAATCGCCTTAAGTAAGCTTTTCCGAGAAATCTTCGAGACAATAAGGCTCAAGGTTACACCGCCTCTCTTCTAAATCCCTTATATATAAGATATCTTAATCTTGTGTTTGGGAGTGCTGTGCCTGTTCTACCGGTATTTCAATGGAAGGTGCTCCGAAGAACAAGTGATCAATCTAATGATCAATATCCCTTCCGTATCAGTGCACGATTTGGGGGATATCGAAAGCGTGCCCAAAATGTGAACATGAGAACGGGTCGTTTTTACTACTAATTCTCATACTCAACGTCTCGGATCTTCACACCTGTATATAATTTAATAAAAATCCACTACAGACACTACCCAGCATCCCCAAATATGACATAAGCCCTGAGGGAATTTAAGTGAAGAGTTTAAAAAAATCGCAACGCTTTAAAATTATTGCATTACATTAACGAGGTTCTAAGTAATAACTTTTTCTTTTTAAATTATTTTAAAGGTTGTAATAAATCATTGAAGAAAAAGATAATACTAAGAAATCTAAAAGAAAACATGAAACAGAACACGACACAGAAAAATAAAAAAAGATAACGGTTGCAACTATTTTTCTAATTGTGCGTTTTTATTTTTCTGTGTCTTGTTCTATTTCATGTTTCGTTTATATTTATTAGTATTGTTTTTTATTCATTTAAGTTTTAAGTATTTGCAGAATATGATAATACTATAGCCTTCTATGGGAAAACTTTGGTGAAAATTCTTTGAGAAAATTCCGTAAAGAAGTCTTTTACGTGATTATCAATAATATATTATAATAATTGATTAAATGTATTCCTTCGAAACAAGCAAACCTGGTAAATGAGAAATAGCGGAATGAGAAATGAATATAAAGAATACCAGCATGTCACCGAACAGATGATACAAACTAGAAATGCCTTCCGTGTAGATTTGAACGAAAATTAACGTCGCCACTGACTTTCCCTTTTGTTCTAATCCATTTAACACATACTACGTCTTTTTTACACTTACCCGACAACGTAAATCGCAATCTTATTTGATCGAACTGAAATTTTTATAATATTTATTTCAAATTTAAGGCCCGATTGGACAGACTTTTGAATCACAAAACATGCCCACATCGCATTGCTTCTGTATGCAATGCAGAAAGAAGAAAAAAAAGGACCTTGTAAGATTAAACGTGATGCTTCATAGAATACAAATAAGAGAATATACAGCTATAATTCAACCGGAACGTCGTTCCTGTTATTGAAAAATGAATAACAACGCTCCTTTGTGTGAATTAGACCAACGTATAAGTTTGAAAGACCAGACTGACAGTTTCAGATTTAAAAATCTTATGATGCAGGAATTCTGTTTATCTTAACCAACAAATACTTTTGAATGTTGAGCTCTATATAATTTGCGTAGCATTTTCTGTCATTTTTCTCAGGGCCTGTGTTATCTTTTGGGAAGCTGTTTGGGAGGTTTTTTTAGGGAAAAAGAAAAGTGGAAGTTCTGGGAAGGAAAAAAAGTATGTGGGGTGGGTAGGAATATGGGGGACATGTATTCAGAAGTGACAAACGTATGAATCCATCCCTCTCACTGCGGTGCAAGGCGATGGATGGAAAGAGTCTGGCTGGAGAAGTCAAAAGTTTTCCCTCAACCAGTCTCTCCCGATCCGGCCCGCCACAAAGTAGGTTGGTAAACACATCCGCCGCCAAGACATAGACAAACTTCACCCCCATGAACCCGGGCAGCCCTGCTAAGTCACCACACGTAGTAAACCACCTGGGGTGACCTATGGCATGTGTGTTGGTTATCCAATAAATGGTTCCCGGGGCGGAGAGAAGTTCTCTTGCTTTTAAAAAAAGGCAAACATTCTTATAATATTAATAACCTAAAAATATTTTAATTCCTTACTCTGCCATCTTGATGGAGAACTTGGTTAGAAAAGTCTGTAAAAAATAAGATAAGATGCCGTACTGTTAATGTGTTTTTCAAATTCATATCTCGGAATAATAAAATTATATTCGAATTCTTGTAAGAAAGTTTGACAAAAAAACACATTTACGTTCCGGTTGGAAAAATAATTTTATTTGATCACTGAAATATATTTCATGTTTTGTTGTAAACGGGTTAATGCTTTAAAAAACATTAAACACCTACGTTTTTCGTGTAATTACTGCATAGTAATGTGTAAAACCGGTTTAGTGTTGATAAATGAAACGGATTATTTAATTAACTGTGCTGGTTTTCAACATTAAATTAACTTGACGACCCTAAATAAAATAATAATTAACAAACTGTCGTGACATTTCTTCTTAAGGGCAGGCAGAGAGGATGGACAATGAACATATAACGACTCTCGACATTACCCATTACATTACTCCGTGGTCGAGGGGTAAGCCTCTCGATCACAGGGTTCAAATCCCGGTGTGCCCAAGTAAATTTTATTTGATTAATTTGCGTTATTTCATAAATAAAAATGTAAGCATATTCGCGGCACGTACCAGAGTGGAAGATACTCTCCGTATTGCCCTGAAGACAACCATTCAGAATTGAAATGTTGCTTCAAATGGCTTTGGCCGTGTTTTTTTACCAGATCTGAATAGCCAGGTACGTACCCACCTTCATCATCTCATCTCCTTTCCCTCCCCACTACCCTCAGCATCACAGCGTACCCCAATTGGGGACGCCATAGTCTTGCTGGTTCCAAACGGTTGGGAGCAGTTGAGACTCTTGTGCGGTTTCACAAAAAAAAGCTTCCACATCACCCATTCTCCTAGCACCCCTTTCTCCGGCCATCTTATCTTTTTATTAAAACTATCTTAGCATTCCTCCCTAAATCATATTTCTCACACTCGTGATATGTTTTACAATATTTTCGATTCTCCACATTCGTAAAACATCCGTAAATATTAAATTTTACCACACGTTCTACTAACGAATCTTATTTCTGCATTAGCCTCCTTTGAACCTCCTATAAGTGTTCAATATTATATAAATATATATTCAAAAGCGAATCACGTAAGCGTTTTTGCAATTTTGCCGGTAACATAGATTAACAATATACATTCCACGGTCTAATAAATTAACTACACTTTTAATTTCTTCTACTTTCAAACGCTTTATTAAATATTTTCATTTATTATTCTTTCAAGCATGATAAATATTTGTCTTTCACAAATGTTGATCGAAACAATTCGATTTCTTGTCGATTCGATTATGTCTGAAATGCATTATTACCAAAATAGACAGAACAAAACATTCGTTGAAATTGTGAAAGTTAAAACATAGACTCACGGTTTGTTAGAACTTTTCTCTCTGCTTCTCTTTCTAAATTAAATTACTTTGAACTCAACACTAGACTGGGCGAAGGTAAACCTTCAAACATTCACTTTCTACGTTGAAAAACTAAATGGGAACCAATCACAATCCATTCAAGCGTTCCTCGTATAACTGAGTCACCGTTTTAGGTGCACAGCGTCTATTTCGGACAAAAACACAAGAAAAATAAAACTAAATTGAAAATCGCGTGAAAAACAGTTACGGTGCAATTTTCCAGCTGCTCTCGACGCCTCGAAACACGGCAAAAATGTCGTAAAAAACACCAAAATAATATTTAAAAGTTGTACGGTTTTCTGAAGACTAGATTATTTTTATTTAATCACAGATTTATAACTAGTTTTGAGAAGAAAATTTGAGAGCGGCCGCGTGGAAACAACCGTTCTTCGGAACTGACGTTCAAAAACTGATCAGCTGAATAACGTTGGTGATCGCTAAAAACCCAGCGGGGAAATTCGGAACTAGACTTAAAAATATTCTAATGTACTTTCGTTGATGAAAGTTCTGCTTTATTGCATGAGACATTGTGAAACATAGTTATTTCTTGGGATTTTCATCGTACTATTGCAACTTATATATATAGCATCAAAAATCAAGGACAATGAGTTCCGGCGTTTTAAAATCAGCAACTTTTTTTATCTATAGCTATTATGACAATGCATTTTATTTATTTTTAGGGTTCATTTACTAGATCGGTAGTTAATTTAAAGAGTAGGTACTTGAAACAATATAGTTTGTAGAGATTCGGATCCGTATCAGGGTCTCCACGCCGAAGGAGAATGCTTTTAAATATATTTTATAGTTCGTAAGAAGTTAGTTAGTTAGTTCGAGAAGTCGTAATTGAGAAACACCTAATTTTCATCGTAATTGAGAAATACGTTGTTTCATAGAATTTGAACAATTCACAAATTTAAACGTTGATTTAAGTTCTGTGGAGGTTCTATTCAAGTTCTATTATTATATCATTATTGGCCAGTTGCTTGACAAAACTGAAATAATAACAGAACTTGAATAAAACCTCCACAGAACTTTAAAAACAACTTTTAATTTGATGAATTGTTCAAATTCTGCGAAACAACCTGTACTAAGCCTTTATGTTATTGTTTTTTAAAGCAACATTACATGCCAACCTAGGAATTACAGTGCCGACCCTTTAGCTGAGCTGTTGTGTTATTAAACTGTTGTAACTTAAAATTTTGAACAATTCATCAAAATTTCAAAGTAAAAATTCAAGTTTTGTTATTATTTCATCATAATCCGGTTTTTCCACAATACTTGGAAGATAATTATTTTTATATTTACGTTAACAAACTTGTTTAGTTTTTTTAAATAAAATACACTTATCAAACTCCATTGTGCAACTTTCGATATATTATCATTTTAGTTCTTCGTGTGCACGAATTATATCTGTATTAATTTATCTATGAAATGAAATTTGATGACTTGTTCAAATTCTGTAAAACAACCCGACCTTAGTATTTAGGTCAAATAATATGGTAAACTGATCTAAAATTTTCGATTAATGTATTTTTTATCTTTTTCTTTAGGCGAACCCTTGCTTTTGCGATACGATTACTATTAATTACCAGTAATTGATTTACATTCAGAAAGTTTAAAAAAACAGACGATTATCATTTAAAATTATTGAGGAAAACCCTTACTAAAAAAAGAATGTTTTGTAAATTGCTTAGTCCTAAATAAATATCATATATATTCATCAAAAATACTAATTTCGGTTGTTTATGTGTTAGTCCCGGGTGATATCTTGTTCAAAGAACTAAAATTTAATTTAAATTTAAGTGTCTTTTGAAAGTTGGAACTGAATGTGTCAAGAATTCAGACTTAAAAATGAAGTATTTTTCACGAGAAAATTATTATATTTTCTATTCTGCATTTGAAATGTGTATTATTATTATTTAAATTTCTTGTGGTTCATCATGACAAGTTTAGTCTGGTCAGATTTCGTGGCATTTCGAGGGTCTGGCAATATTTGTTTTTGAAAGGCTTGAATGTTGAAGCAAATATTTTATGAATACTTTCAGCTTCACAAATTCCACAATTATTAAAATATCCCGTGATTGTCCACACGTACAGTATTCCACTAGTACAGTATATTTAATGAAAATAAAAAATATATTGCAGGTACTCGGTCTGTGACTGCGAAGGTTTGAAACCAGGGATAGCAAAGTTTTAAACCTCTTTGCTACCTTATTAACTAAAATACCTACCTACCTTATGTACCCATACTATTGGTTTATATATTATTTCATTATAATATTATTATATTATAATTGCATGCCAACAATATTACCTTTCCATTTTTACTGGATATGAAAACATAATTTCTTTATTTTATTGTACTATTGTTGGTACATGCATTGTCGCGCGTCGGACCTGGGGGGGTCCTGACTTACCCTCGGCCAGCTCAGAAGCGGGGCATGAGACGTCTCTCTCATAGTCAGGGTTCGGGGTCAGCGCGTGGCTCGAGAATCCATATCCCACCGTCTATACAAAACACTCCCATACGATTGTTATGCCCAAATGAAAGAGGTTAGGTTTTTATGAATTAGCATTGTATTTGAGCGGCTAAAGGACATTACATGGGTGAATAACAACAGTACACAGGTTATTACATCCTAAACTGGAATTATCAACAAGGGTTCCCTAATCTCTCTCTGGGAAATAATTAACAGCTCACTCTCTCTAGATCGGCAGGCAGCGTGGATGAATTTAGGTTATTAGCGGACACATTCAAGGGTAATAGGAAATGTAAGAGACTCACAGCATGGTGTTGTCGGGTATCCTGTTGATTTGCAGGACTGAGCGCCGTGTCTCAAACAAACGGTGCCAGCCTGTCGATGTTCAAAGCGCCATTTCCGTACGTTATTGCTTTCGACGGAGCGGTGCAAATTGGGAACGCGGGAGCCGAAACGAACACACGTCCAGCCTGGTCAGAGGTCGGCGCGCGAGCGGGGGGAACGGGACGTAGGGTCGCCGGGGGTGGGGGAACTGTAGCGGATGTATTGCGCGTTCTTCACTACGTTTGGTCTAGCAACTAATTTGAATAATTCCCGCTCTCAGGCTGGCAACTGTAGGATCTTTTGCGGCTAAAATCTGTTATATGACACCTCCCCCCGCGCTCGTAAAAAGGCGACGTGGTAATGGAGCATCAGGGTTAAAAGATCCTCTATGTGCCTCCCTTGGGGTTTTTTTGACAAAACAAGAGTTGCCCTTAGTTTGAGAGACTTGGATGGCCAGAGAGATGCCTAGCTAAAACATAATGACTAGCTTATGCCATAGGCTAGGTAACAATATTTGTGGGGAGAAATGAGGAAGGGTACATAGCATGTTTGGAGCAAATAAATTTTGGGGAGAGAGCAGGTGTGGAAACAACAAGTAAAATTATGCAATTTGAAAACAATAGACATGGTTATGCAATTGAAAGACAAAAGACAAAATTATGCAATTGAAAGACAAAAGGGCATGGTTATGCAATTGAAAAACAAAAGGGCATGGTTATGCAATTGAAAAAACAATAGACAACATTATACAATTGAAAAACAAAAGGGCATGGTTATGCAATTGAAAAAACAATAGACAACATTATACAATTGAAAAACAAAACAAAAGACGGAATGTTAAGGTGTGATTCTAGGGTTTCATTGGTCTGGAAGCTAAGTTTGCGTTGCGTTGGTTTTTTGGTTTCGAAGAGTTGCGAAGGAAACGGGATTTCACTGACTCTAAAAGATTACATTATCACTGTAATCTGACCCATTGAGATAACACTCAGGAGTACACTTAGGCCTCGGAAAAAAAAAAAAAAAAAAAAACACTTTGCTTCGTTGTGGGCGTTGATGTTTGCGAAGTGGGGCTGTGGTTTGCGGGGCTGCGGCTATGGTTACAGTGGTCATTGGAGAGAGTAGTCCAGGTTCCGTAGTTATGCCAGTACGAGTCCTATGTGCTATTATGGTGGGCACGGATCGTATGTGTTGGTTATCGGAGCATAATGTAGCTCAGGATAACTTTTTAGAGATGCGCAGTTTGTGTTTACTGGAGGGGCAAAGGGTAATTATGTTTCACCCATGACCTGGTATGTGTCACTGCATGACAGAGCAAGAGACGGTATAACTGGCATTGGCATTGAGGGCAAGAAATTTGAACTCCGGGACTAGCGTGTCCGAAAGGTAGTTCAGAGTGTCATAAAGTATAGTGGGACAACTCGGCTTGCAGTGGTGAGACAAACGTCATACATATGATTAGTATTGTCTGAGCTTTCAGGAACAAGATGGAACAAGTGTGTAGCGAGTAGTAGTCGAGGGACCTTTGTAACCACAGCGCAGGCTGCTAGGAGGTGAGGCTCAGCTTGGCTGCCGGAGATGACATCCGCCTGGGCTTCTTTTTAAATCCGGGGGGAATTATTATTAAAGCAAATTTCTTGAAGTTTACCTGCCTAGGGACCAATGAAGAAAAGTTTGGAGAGAAACAAAATGTGTCCAGAAAAAATAAACAAACGAGGTTTAGCTGCCGGTCCGGAGAGTGACGAAGAGTGTGAGAGAGAGGTAGAGAGAGGTTGTCATGATCTGCCCTTTCTACTTCAAACTTTTCCTTCTCTTCTTTCTACGATAATTTTTCTTTAAAGTCCCATAGGTAACTTTTCCATAAGGCTTTGCATATGTGTTCGCAGGGATGGAAAATTCCTCCCCTGCCGTCTCTACGAGCCTTTGCTCCTCTCCTTTGATTCTAGTTTGTCTACGTGACGTACGACCTTGAACGTACTCATTTCACGTTACGGATCAGTATAAAAAGGCTTCACCGAACGTTGTGTTGGTTTTTTTGTTTCTCGGTTTAGAAACCTAGTTATCTGTGTATGTGTGGTATCCCTTGGTTCTTTTGAGATAGAGTGAGTTGAATCGATTACCGCTGTGTTTTAAAACCATTTCATAAACCTTATCTTCTAAGTCGCCTGCTCCCCCAACTAGCTACGTGATTCTACCTGTCATAGAGTAATGTGAGTATAATAAAGTGTTAGATTTTATATATGTGATATACATACGATAAATTTATGGTGTTAGTTGTCGGCGCCATCCATGTATATATTTTGGGAGGGGAAGGAGAGGAAAGGAAATGAATTTTTTTCAAGTTAAGACTGGCTCCTCCGCTTACCAAACAAAACTGATGGATGATAATTCGAACAAGGCAATCGATATCTGCGTGTCTGGATATCACAACCGGCCGGGTCTCCCCTTGTTCCAAATCGGCAACCTTCACGCCAGAATAAAGAAAACCAGGTCTCTTCACCAATTTCAGAATTGCCCCAATCTCAAACACCTCCAGGATAATCTACTTTACTGAGTGTAGAAGGGGAAAACCATGACATCCCTTGTCACGAATCTAGTCGCGAAAATGTGACACGCAAGGTCCTAAGTTACGTGCCACCTCTAGAAAACGTTGTAACTCCCACGCCGTCGGGGATTTACATCCCTTTCTAGGTCAATACATATATAACACACGACGATCTTGTCGACATTTTGCCCGCTTATTAACGATAGGTTGTGTGCCTACCCATTCAGCCAATTATCATGTGAGATATATGTAAGGTCTACTCGATATGCCAAATTTGGGATGAGGACTGTCTGTATTTTAATATTTGGTTCCAGTATTTATTTTATGAGGTTACTAGCATCCTCGTGTATTAGGTATGGGTAACTTCTACTGAATACCTATCCTCTCAGGTAAGGTATAAACGGATAATTGGTTTGATTTTTTGCATTTAATTTAAAGAGGCTGCCTACCTCTCGAAAGATACCTGTTGAGAAAAGTTGTTCGGTTGGTAGTTTTATTTCGGAGATTACCATCTCCCTCTTTCGACTTTAGATTTGTTTTTGTGCATCCCAATTCGTAACTTAGAAAGTCAAACAATAGATGAAAAGTATTAAATTAGAAAAGTCAAATAACAGAAGAAAAGTTTTCATTTTGTTCCGTCTGGTTGCATCCGAACGCTTTCAATTCGGGACGGCATACGCTAGCAAAACTTCCCCTTTGACTGACTGTACCTGCGTCTTGTCCTATATATGAAAAGGTCGTTGACTCGTCTCTCGCTCACAGCTGATTGACGGTTCGCCTAGCACATCCCTGTTAATGATAACATTATTTGGGCGGCAGGTGTAGTAAACTTAGTTGTATCCGTCTTTAAAAAGGGTCCTCTGAAATTTAATAAATAATATAAAAAAACTCACCCGGTTAGTCACCTCTCATTCTCAGCGTGAAGCTTACCTGGTTACACTATATAGCTAAATCACTTTAATTTTCGACCTCCTCCCTACGCTTATAAAAGGGTAATTAAATATTCCTGTAAATAAAATTGTACCTCCCTAATCTGTTAGGATTCGAACCCACAGTTAATAATCTATTTGATTCTCTGGTTTTCGGTCTCCGTGGATAGAATGCCATCTCGCCAAATCAATAACTTAGCCCGATTAAACACTTCCTGCCTTTAAGTACATTCACTCTATTTTAAAAACACAATCATTATTTTTATTATTTTCATGTTTTTAAGACAAGCAATCTAGTTCGAACTGTATACGAAATCACGTTTAAATCAACACAACTTTATAACACAATCGCGATTGCACAACACCTGGCGCCCCTGAGGTGGGTTTTTACAAAACGGCGCTCTAAAATTTATCCGATTGTTCCTTACTGTCATTATTATTAATTGTTTTCTCACTGAGTCCAACCACTTTCACTTCACACAAAAACCGGTTCAATAATATTTCACTTTAGTTCAAAATTCCACAATACTATTAACACTATCTGAATCCACTAATTCACTGCAATTTCACACAACACTTCTCATTTGTATCGATTTCATGGAGATGTCAACGTACTCAAGTTCCAAACCTGACTGCCCGTCCCTGCGCCCTGTCCCGTGTGAATGTGTTTACTCCAGGCCTGTCTGTCCATAAATCTCCCGTCGTTGTCTAAACAAAAATTTTTTTTGAGCACGTTCGTTTCGTTTATTTTATGTGAGTGTCCAAAACATCACAGCCTCCCTTTAGTTCTAAGCCCAGCGGGTAATCTCGCTTCCTCGTGTTAGTCGATGGGATTAGAAATAACTATAGGTAATTTACGTTTCTCGAATACCTCTGTATTTATTTTTTTATTTTTATTTTAAATTTTATTTTAATTCTTCCAAAATGTTGAGCGCCCCTGTTCTTCGTTTCTAACCTAGCATCTGTTTATTTTTTGGTTCCCGTGATTATCGGCTTGTTCTGCTGGTGAGTTTTTTTCCGCCCTCACCTTTTTCAAGTGTTTTTGTGTCTCTATGGGTAGAAATTCAATATGTCATGTCACACTTATTTATTTTCGAATTTTAAACTCCGAGTTTTGTTTATTACATAATAGTACTTGACTTAACTTTGTGTTTTTTCATCTCAATGCGTTATTTGTATTATATTCGAGTGTTATTTATTTCCATGTTGATTTGTTTTTATTTTGTGTCCTCGGCTGTGATCCGATGGTTTTTTGTCCGTCTGTGTTATTTATGACTTAAACATTCTCTGCCTTTTAGATCTGGAATAAACAATAATTGTTTACAGTTATTCTAATATCAATGGTATAAAATATGCCATATACTTCACGATATCCGATGCAATGTTTATTTTAGATTTGTCCCAGCTATCTTATTCTTGTGTTATAATTAATCCGATTTCGATGTTTGTTTATCCTTTGGCTTCGTTGTTTATGAACATTTTAGATGTTTTTTGTCGTCACAATGAATTCAATGTTTTCCGGGTCTGTCTGTTTATTCTATTTTGCCTTTGAAGTACGATGTCTCTGTTATCATTTTTGACGATAGGTACCATTTCTTTTGCTGTTAATGTGAATTAATAAGGTTTATGAAATCCATTTTTTTTCTCAACAACAGTAATGAACTCAAGCCAGCTTTTATATCTATCTCTCCTGGTTTGCGGCATCAAATGTCATGATCTGCCCTTTCTACTTCAAACTTTTCCTTCTCTTCTTTCTACGATAATTTTTCTTTAAAGTCCCATAGGTAACTTTTCCATAAGGCTTTGCATATGTGTTCGCAGGGATGGAAAATTCCTCCCCTGCCGTCTCTACGAGCCTTTGCTCCTCTCCTTTGATTCTAGTTTGTCTACGTGACGTACGACCTTGAACGTACTCATTTCACGTTACGGATCAGTATAAAAAGGCTTCACCGAACGTTGTGTTGGTTTTTTTGTTTCTCGGTTTAGAAACCTAGTTATCTGTGTATGTGTGGTATCCCTTGGTTCTTTTGAGATAGAGTGAGTTGAATCGATTACCGCTGTGTTTTAAAACCATTTCATAAACCTTATCTTCTAAGTCGCCTGCTCCCCCAACTAGCTACGTGATTCTACCTGTCATAGAGTAATGTGAGTATAATAAAGTGTTAGATTTTATATATGTGATATACATACGATAAATTTATGGTGTTAGTTGTCGGCGCCATCCATGTATATATTTTGGGAGGGGAAGGAGAGGAAAGGAAATGAATTTTTTTCAAGTTAAGACTGGCTCCTCCGCTTACCAAACAAAACTGATGGATGATAATTCGAACAAGGCAATCGATATCTGCGTGTCTGGATATCACAACCGGCCGGGTCTCCCCTTGTTCCAAATCGGCAACCTTCACGCCAGAATAAAGAAAACCAGGTCTCTTCACCAATTTCAGAATTGCCCCAATCTCAAACACCTCCAGGATAATCTACTTTACTGAGTGTAGAAGGGGAAAACCATGACATCCCTTGTCACGAATCTAGTCGCGAAAATGTGACACGCAAGGTCCTAAGTTACGTGCCACCTCTAGAAAACGTTGTAACTCCCACGCCGTCGGGGATTTACATCCCTTTCTAGGTCAATACATATATAACACACGACGATCTTGTCGACATTTTGCCCGCTTATTAACGATAGGTTGTGTGCCTACCCATTCAGCCAATTATCATGTGAGATATATGTAAGGTCTACTCGATATGCCAAATTTGGGATGAGGACTGTCTGTATTTTAATATTTGGTTCCAGTATTTATTTTATGAGGTTACTAGCATCCTCGTGTATTAGGTATGGGTAACTTCTACTGAATACCTATCCTCTCAGGTAAGGTATAAACGGATAATTGGTTTGATTTTTTGCATTTAATTTAAAGAGGCTGCCTACCTCTCGAAAGATACCTGTTGAGAAAAGTTGTTCGGTTGGTAGTTTTATTTCGGAGATTACCATCTCCCTCTTTCGACTTTAGATTTGTTTTTGTGCATCCCAATTCGTAACTTAGAAAGTCAAACAATAGATGAAAAGTATTAAATTAGAAAAGTCAAATAACAGAAGAAAAGTTTTCATTTTGTTCCGTCTGGTTGCATCCGAACGCTTTCAATTCGGGACGGCATACGCTAGCAAAACTTCCCCTTTGACTGACTGTACCTGCGTCTTGTCCTATATATGAAAAGGTCGTTGACTCGTCTCTCGCTCACAGCTGATTGACGGTTCGCCTAGCACATCCCTGTTAATGATAACATTATTTGGGCGGCAGGTGTAGTAAACTTAGTTGTATCCGTCTTTAAAAAGGGTCCTCTGAAATTTAATAAATAATATAAAAAAACTCACCCGGTTAGTCACCTCTCATTCTCAGCGTGAAGCTTACCTGGTTACACTATATAGCTAAATCACTTTAATTTTCGACCTCCTCCCTACGCTTATAAAAGGGTAATTAAATATTCCTGTAAATAAAATTGTACCTCCCTAATCTGTTAGGATTCGAACCCACAGTTAATAATCTATTTGATTCTCTGGTTTTCGGTCTCCGTGGATAGAATGCCATCTCGCCAAATCAATAACTTAGCCCGATTAAACACTTCCTGCCTTTAAGTACATTCACTCTATTTTAAAAACGCAATCATTATTTTTATTATTTTCATGTTTTTAAGACAAGCAATCTAGTTCGAACTGTATACGAAATCACGTTTAAATCAACACAACTTTATAACACAATCGCGATTGCACAACACCTGGCGCCCCTGAGGTGGGTTTTTACAAAACGGCGCTCTAAAAATTATCCGATTGTTCCTTACTGTCATTATTATTAATTGTTTTCTCACTGAGTCCAACCACTTTCACTTCACACAAAAACCGGTTCAATAATATTTCACTTTAGTTCAAAATTCCACAATACTATTAACACTATCTGAATCCACTAATTCACTGCAATTTCACACAACACTTCTCATTTGTATCGATTTCATGGAGATGTCAACGTACTCAAGTTCCAAACCTGACTGCCCGTCCCTGCGCCCTGTCCCGTGTGAATGTGTTTACTCCAGGCCTGTCTGTCCATAAATCTCCCGTCGTTGTCTAAACAAAAATTTTTTTTGAGCACGTTCGTTTCGTTTATTTTATGTGAGTGTCCAAAACATCACAAGGTTCCTAACTAGTTTTGATTACATAAACATTATCCTTTATTAGGATGACTTGGCGTTTGCCGAATGACAAACTGTCTTGGTTGAAAAAACAACTGGCCTTCTTTGGCCTATGTTAACATACAGGTGGTAACATTTTCGTAGGATTTCAAAGAACAAGACAAAAAATTCGTGAACGAGTCACGGCAACAGCAAGGAAACTAATTCATGAATAAAGGTTGTCAGAAAAGACAGACGATACGCCAAGTGCGTATCATACATATTCAAAATTCATGAATGTGTTTCGTTGAGGAGAGAAAAAAAATGACAACATACGTGAAAGGTGAGGTAGGAAGCCTGTTGGTGACCGGAACAATTACCGATTCGAACTCGAAATGAGGGCGAAATATGGTCGACAACAGATTTTCCACTTCATACATATTGCCTGAGGGCATGGGGTGGGGAGGGGGGAAAAAGGACGGGAATTGAGTTACGAAATTGCTAGAGACTGGACTAATTTCCAATTCAACCTCTATGTGAGAGTGAAACATATTCAACCAGCAGATTTCCTGACTCTTTACATTTTAATAAAGTGGATTAATTTTTAAAACGCATTAGAATACACATTGTACTAAAGAGGCTAATCTTTTGCGTGTATTTGGCAAAAGATTAGGGGTCGTTTTAAACTTCTACATGATTGTGAAAAAAGACAGACCCTAGTTCCAATTTCACAAACCTGGGATTCTTCTTATTCGTTTCCCAGACGACGAGTTTAGTGGTTTTGTGCCCATCGATTAACTCCTGCGGCACTATGCCCCATAATTGACAGTGAAGCTGAAAACTAGTCCTTTTGGGATAGTAGATATTCCTGGGCTTCTTTTCTTTTTGGAAAGCAGCAAAAACAGGAAGTCCACGGGCATTGGCGTTGAACAAAGAGGCTTCTGTGAAATACTTACGTAGTTCACATATAAAGGTTTGATATTATTTCGTTCGCACGATTCATGGTGAGTATTGTAACGTCTTCACGTATAGTGTACAAGTATGCAGTATATGCAAGGTACAACTCAATTATAGACAGAAGTCAAGGAGTGTAAAAACAGTTCCTTAAAGGAGATGACGATGTCGATATTATGTCGTTCACACGAATCACGGTAAGTATTATTATTACGTCTCCACGTCTCGTGTACAGGGTTGTACACAATTATACACAAAAGCGGTTCTCATGACATGTTAATGACACACGACCAAATTATACACAAAGGCGGTACTCATGGCAAATTAATGTCACACGACCAAATTATACACACAGGCGGTACTCATGGCAAATTAATGTCACACGACCAAATTATACACAAAGGCGGTACTCATGGCAAATTAATGTCACACGACCAAATTATAACACATGGTTATAAGTATTAAGTAATTGTAACGAACTTCTCGTGTAGTGGTGGATTTTGTAAGGATCTCTCCTATCGCGTGACAATTTTTTACATTTAAATATAATTCAACAAAAGCTAGCAGTATCATTTGATACTGTTTGCAAAGATTTGTTAGATTGACTAACTCCGTAGCCTGGAGGGGCGTACGATGGAACAATAGAGAAGATAAACAATTTTAATGTTACTTCATTGTGTTACAAGGTGCAAGATGATGGTAGAAGGTATTTCTACTTACATCGAGCGATGGGTGGGAACAGGCCCATAATGGCTTTACATACTGTTCGTTGTAGCGTGCAATTGGGTTGCAAACACTTGGTTAAATGGTGAGACAAAGGTTGGGTGTTTATATTATGCAACGATGATCGAACAAAGTCCTGTTGATTTACGTTGTGATATAATTATTTGCGTTTGAAGATCAGGATAACCGTAAGGTTTTACTAACCTGTCCCGTAGGGTTGAAACGTGAGGTACGAGACATACGTGACGTAACAGTAGAGAAAAGAAAATCGAGATCTCGTCATACAATAAAAGACCTTAATGGGTTTTACATACTTTTAGTTGAAGCGAGTCCAGTTATGGTATGTGGTTTTATAGGACCGACATTTGGTTTTCTTTTATAAATACAATTTCCCAAAATGGATGTGTCAAAATCCTATTTTTGGTAAATGTGAGCTTGGGTAGGACGCCATCAATTTTTGAAAGGAAAAAATTGAAAAAAAATGAAAAAAAAAAATTATATACATACAAAGAAGACAATTATGTGATTAATTGCTACTTGGTTCTTGCCTTTGAGACCACTATAGGGTTTTACATACTCAAGGTAACGTTGAATTGGACAAGAAAGAATTAATGGCTGTACTTGACAGGTTTTCTTTTTTTAAAAAAAGGGTCGGTATTTAACACTTTGGAATTTACAAAATCCGAACTCTTTTGGATGGCACTCTTATGAGTGATTACCAATCGTTATTTTACAAGGAACAAAAACAAAAGTGGGGTGGTTCTTTCTAACACGACGAAGGGAACAAAAATGAAACGAAAATGGGGTGACATGACATAAACATTGCATAGTGTAGAAGTTGAGGAGCAAAAGCGGGTTCGCGACTTCCCGGCGATTGTAACTCGAAGACGTGTCTCTATTCTAAAATGATCAGTTTCAGAACAGGTGAGAAAATAAAACGTAAAAAGGGAGAAAACGATTGTCGTGAGGGAAAGAACGTTATTACAGGAATAATATTTCATGGTCATAATATGTTAATATACATTCATTTACAAAGGTGGGTTAAACTCGTTTTTGACGAATAGGTTGACATGTAGTTGACACTTTACACGCCTAATTATGGTAAGACTTCATAGCTTACAATAGTTTGTGATAATACACAGTGGGTTAGTTTAAAGTTGCTGGGGTGGTGGGGGAGTTTCAACTGTCTCCTCACTTCCAGACTTTACAATGTCCTTAATATGGTAATTACCAGTATGTTTGCCAGAGGAGTCGGACAGGTAGTAAACTAAGTCCGATATTTTTCTTACAACCTTGGCCTTGACAAAACGGGGTGCCAGCTTGGCAGAGAAGTACAGGGCTCCTTGAGAGAGGGTGTTATTCCTTCTCCAGACAACATCGCCTACATTAAAAGTGATGTGTTTCCTACGTAGGTTATATCTGTCCGCACTTTTTTGGTGGGCCAGCAATAGGGCATCAGTAACTTCACTATAAATGGCAGTAAGTTCTTCCAAACGATGGGCGTAATCAACGGCAGGATTGCTTGTGGAGGTGGTTGACGTGGGGAAATTCGTGTTCCAGTGCAATGAACCGTGTACCACCTGTTCCATACCGTGTTTTAAAAAGAAGGGGGTGTAACCAGTGGTTAGGTTAACAGTGTTATTCATGGCAGCTTGAATTTTATCTAAATTCTTACACCAATTACGTTGGTCTTTGTCAACCAAAATGGCCAGAGCTGTGTTAATAGTCTGGTTATACCTTTCGACAGTGTTATTTTGGGGAGTGTACAAGGTATTATAATAAATATCTTTAATCCCGTATTTAGCAAGGAAATCTTTAAATTCCTGTGCTATAAACTGTTTTCCGTTGTCAACTATTACGGTTTTGGGTGTTCCGTAGGGTATGAAAATGTGTTTTTCCACAAGTTTGACAATGGCGGCAGCGTTGGCTCTTTTTAAGGGGAAGATCCAACAAAATTTGGTAAAGATATCCACAATGCTGAGTATATGCATGTGTCCAGAATAACTTCTGGGAAAAGGTCCGACGAGGTCCATAGATAACGATTGGAGGGGTCTATCAGCACGTTTGGGTTTTCCCATTAGGCCGGCAGGGGGTGCCGTACTATGTTTGTAAGCTTTACATGTTTCACATTTGGAGATGTAGTTGCGAACTTGCTTGAAAAGACCAGGCCAGTAATACTTCAAGGAAATCTTTTTATACGTCTTGAAGGTTCCTGGGTGTATAGAGTCGGGGGCACTATGATTGTTGATGATTACTTGTTTTCTCTTTTCGAGGGGCACAACGAGTTTCCAAGAGTAATCTTCGAGGATGGACAGTGGGGCCTTACAATTGCGATATAGTTGTCCTTCTTTTATAATAAAATTGGGAAACTTTTGTTGATTGTTTTTGCACCCTTCATAGATTTTGAGATACCATTCATCTTTTGTGGATGGGGTAGAGGCAATTGTATCGATGTTTAATGCGGCAAGTTCAATTCTTGACAGGGCATCTGGGACAATATTGTCCGCACCTTTACGGTGGATGACATCGAAAGTGTATTGGGACAAACGAGAAGCCCAGCGAGCGAGTCTGCCGGAGGGATTACTTAGAGAGATCAACCATTTCAAACTACTATGGTCTGTGACTACAGTAAATTTGCTACCGTCTATGTAACCGCGGAAATGGTGAACAGAATCCAATACTGCCAGTAACTCTTTTTCGGTGATTCCGTAATTTTTCTCGTGTTTATTCAAGGTGCGGGAAAAATAGGCTACAGGGTGTTCGCCATCGGGGAATTCCTGAGTTAGGACTCCACCGATCCCTACGTTAGAAGCATCCGTGTGGAGGGTAAAAGGTAGTTCAAAATTAGGACAATTCAGGACAGGGGCTGTTTGAAGAGCATTTTTTAAAGTCGTAAAAGCTTCTTCGGCTTCAGTAGACCAACGAAAGTTGCTGATACCTTTACGGATACCAGTAATTTTGTTTAATGGGGCCGAAATAGTGGAAAAGTCTTTAATGAATCTCCTATAGTAACCTGTAAGTCCAAGGAAACCTTTGACTTCTTTCGCGTTTTTGGGTCGGGGGAAATTTGCCATTGCTTCCACCTTAGTAGGATCTGTTCTCAGACCTTTTTCGTCGACAATGAATCCCAAATAACGCAGGCGAGACTTACAAAATTCAGACTTCTTTAAATTGATGGTTAAACCAGCAAATTTAAGTTGTTGAAAAACTTTTTCCAGCATTAACAGGTGTTTTTCGAAGGTGTCACTAACGATGATGAGATCATCAAGGTAGCAGAATAGGTTGTTGTCAACTTCAGGGCCGAATAGTTTGTCCATCAGCCTCTGTAGTTCGGCGGGGCTATTTTTTAGACCAAAAGGTAGCCTTTTAAAGTGGAACATTCCCCTACCAGGTACAACAAAAGCAGTTTTTTCGCAGGATTCCGCATCTAAAGGTATTTGCCGGAAAGCTTTGCTTAGATCAATGGAAGAAATGAATTTGGCGTTGCGTAATTTGTCTAAAGTTGCGTGCACGAAAGGCAGTGGGTACGCGTCGGCTTCAGTGCAAGAGTTCAATCGTCTACTGTCGAGGCAAAAGCGTGCAGAGCCGTCTTTTTTGAAACCAAAAGGGTTGGGTTGGTCCAAGCACTTCTGCTGGGAACTACCACTCCCATTTTTAACATTTCATCAAGTTCATTTTCTAAAAGTTTCAATTTTTGGGGGGCTAAATTGTAGTAGCGTTGCTTGATTGGTGGGCCGTTGGTTTTAATGTGGTGTTTTACCAAATTAGTTAAACCCAGTCCGCATTTTTCGAAAGATATTGATTCAAATTTGTTGATCATTTCCTTTAATTGGAGAGCCTGGTCAGTGCTTAGGTTTTCGTGAGGTATTATTGTTCGAATCTCACCAACTTGAGCGACCGGAGGTTTTTGGCCAAGAGTATTAAATACTTGTGGAGCAACGTTAAAAGCCTTCCAGAAGTCAACGCCAAGGATGAAATTCTGGGATATAGAGGGTACTATTAGAAAGTTAATTGTAACTGTGTTATTGTTACATTTAATTGGTAATGACAGAGTACCGATGACTGTCTGGGGAGCATTGTCCGCAGTTGTCACGAGTGTAGGTTTGGAAAAAACTTTAAAACCGTTGTTAACAAAAGGCAGGTGGGCATTGTTGCCAAGGCAACTAACAGATGCACCACTATCTAGTAGTCCAGAGAAGGGGACATTGTTAACGGAGAAAAGGGCATAAGGTCTTCCATCTTTAGCTTGTTTGCAACAAACCGAAGAAACATTTAAGGTCTGGTTAAAATATTTAATGTGTGATAACCAATCAGTCCATTCCTTAGACCTTGGTACAGAATGAATACCTGAGAGGTTATTATTTAGTTTTTTGGTTTTCTCGCATGAAAATTCGGTGGGGGTTTAGAGAAATCCACTTGAGGTTTAACAAAGTGAGGGTCTTGCAACCTTTCCATGTTATTTCTTGTTTTTTTGAAAATTTCACGCAGTTCGTCGCGTGGAGGAGAACGATCCCTGGAGCGATGTCTCTTTAAGGTTCTGGGTTCTTTAGCTTCCAGAAATTTGGCCTGCTTGAAACAAGTGGTAGCTAGGTGACCTACTTTTTTGCAAAAGGAGCAAACTTTTTTGTTGTCAAATTCTGGTTTTAATCCAGAAGGACGGCTTGGTACAGTGATATTGTCCGTGGTGGTTTTGTTGTTTTTCCTGTCTTGGTGGGATTCCAAAATGAGGCAAACTTCGTTTAAATGGGCCAACGACACAATTTTCTGTGAGGTGATAATGTTTTCATATCTTTGTAGGAGGCCATCAGTTATAACTGGTAATAATTCGGCTTCCGAGACAGGGTGGGAAAGTTTGATGTTGATGGATTCGGCCCTCTCTATGAATGTTGCCACAGTTTCGTTTACTACTTGTTTAATGGATAGTAACGATAATTTAATTCTGTGTTGGGCCTCTGATTTGCCGAAGCTAGTGATCAGGGCTGATCTGAGTTTATTCCAGTCCTTGCATTTTGATTTTTGTATTCGGTGCCACGGGATTAATTCTGGAGATATTAGTTCTATAAAGTTTTTCTGCAGCACGTCAAATGGAACATTTTTAATTGAGGCCGTTTCTTCGATTCGGTCAATGAAATCCAGTACATCGGAAACACCGTTATATTTGATCTTCCAAGGAGTGAGATCGTATGTTTTTTCTTGTGCCGTGATGGGTGCATTGTCTTGTTTTACTGTAACATGTGTCCTGGTTTCTTTGTTAGAAACGGGGATTTCCAAAGCTGGGGTATTGGGTGCCTTGACTTCATTTGCAACGGATAGGTTTATTTTCCTGATGAACTTTTTGTTAAATAACAAAGCGTATGCTTTCAATGCTGACTTTGATTTGTTTAGTGGTGATATTCCTCTGTCTTTTAAGACGGCTTGTAGGTGCACTTTGGATAAGTTGTGTACATTGGGAATGACACCCATGTCCGAAGATGTAGCCATTTGATTGGAATTCATTGTTAAAAATGGTTTAAAAAAAGGAAAAAAAACTCCGAAATTCTTCTAAGTCTTTTTGAAGAAAATTTGGCCAGGGGGACACTTTAGGATTTGCATTATTTAATTTTTGTGGGCACTATTCGCACTTATATTCACTGCACTCGAGGAAAGGCACGAAAAAGGCACAAAAAACAGCACTTTAGAAGCGAAAAAACACTTTTGATGGAAAGATTTTATATTTGCTTCATTTACTGGCACTAAATCGTGAGATTGAACACACGTTCTTATTATTGCGTCGAGAAAGCACTTTTTTGCAAAAAAAACACTGCACTTCTGAAGTTAATTTGAAACAATTCACTTAAAATCACTTTTATAACAGTCAATGCTGAAAAAAGAATATGGACAAACACCGTACCTATATAATTAATCGGGATAAAGAATTACTTGTGTTTTACAGGTTGTAGCTGATATACTTTTTAGAAATCAGCTTCGATGGGCCGTTGGGTGTATTGTGCTTTTTTTAAAAAAAATCACTTTCGGTGTAAAAATTGGCTTCACAGTTCTAAATCCTGACTGTTATTATTACGGTGCAATTTATGCCGAAATTAAAACAGTGGGTTTGTTTTGTTAAACAAAGAATACAGAATCTATGTTATTGAAAAAAAACAAAAACATTATGTTCGAACTTTCGTTATCACAGCATTTGGCGGGAATTTCGCGCGTCTCTTTTATTCGTTCGAGAAGATTCTTACCGTTATTTTTCGCGGCAAAATGCGCTTAGCAACAAACAAAGTCACGACAGGATTGCGTGCATTTCTTATTTATTCGAGAAACTTCCACCGTAGTTTTTGCGGCAAAAATGCTCTTGGCACAAAATTGCATAGTACATGTTTTCAAATTGGGGACAATCGTAAAGGTAATTCTGTGCAGTCGGGAAGGATATGTTTAAAAAAAAAATTCTGCCCCTAAGTTGGTCGCCAGTGTCGCGCGTCGGACCTGGGGGGGTCCTGACTTACCCTCGGCCAGCTCAGAAGCGGGGCATGAGACGTCTCTCTCATAGTCAGGGTTCGGGGTCAGCGCGTGGCTCGAGAATCCATATCCCACCGTCTATACAAAACACTCCCATACGATTGTTATGCCCAAATGAAAGAGGTTAGGTTTTTATGAATTAGCATTGTATTTGAGCGGCTAAAGGACATTACATGGGTGAATAACAACAGTACACAGGTTATTACATCCTAAACTGGAATTATCAACAAGGGTTCCCTAATCTCTCTCTGGGAAATAATTAACAGCTCACTCTCTCTAGATCGGCAGGCAGCGTGGATGAATTTAGGTTATTAGCGGACACATTCAAGGGTAATAGGAAATGTAAGAGACTCACAGCATGGTGTTGTCGGGTATCCTGTTGATTTGCAGGACTGAGCGCCGTGTCTCAAACAAACGGTGCCAGCCTGTCGATGTTCAAAGCGCCATTTCCGTACGTTATTGCTTTCGACGGAGCGGTGCAAATTGGGAACGCGGGAGCCGAAACGAACACACGTCCAGCCTGGTCAGAGGTCGGCGCGCGAGCGGGGGGAACGGGACGTAGGGTCGCCGGGGGTGGGGGAACTGTAGCGGATGTATTGCGCGTTCTTCACTACGTTTGGTCTAGCAACTAATTTGAATAATTCCCGCTCTCAGGCTGGCAACTGTAGGATCTTTTGCGGCTAAAATCTGTTATATGACAGCATGAAACCTCTACTAACCTACTTCACAACTTTCCTCTTCCCTATCTCTTAACTTTTCCTACTCCCATTTCACCTATTCAAGATACTTCCAACAGCCCCACTGGCCCTGGACAGTTGGGAGCAGTTTGCACAGTGTTCACATTTTTTAAAGATATTTAAGGAAGAAGTGATTAAAGAAATTATATAATTGAACATTTTAATTACTCGGTCAGTAGCTGAGTTGGCATCGGGTCTGGGTGCCACCCTGGACTTAGGACTGGCTAAGTCCTCCATCACGACACAAGCAACAGTTTCTGGTTACTGTGGTGGTAGTAGAAGATTTTCAAATATTGTCGGGTTAATGTAGAATTTAATGTAGTCCTCACTGCCCAGAATACTAACTTTCTTAATACTAAGATTCTTTAGTAGACATCTTCAATTTATCACTTAAAAATACAACAGATTGTTTCTCAGGCAAATCATTTATGTGCAAAAATATAATTTAAAGTAAATATTTTACAAGAAATATTAATTTTATAAACTATTCCTGCGTAAAAACCACATAAAAACCGTGTCAAAAGTATTTATAATTATATATTTATTCTATCCCAGACACTATCTAGGTTACAAACCAATTTCATAAGAAACTTTGTTTCCATTTAAAAAGGTAGATGCCAAAAATATGAGAAAAGTTAGTTGCAAGATTATATTTATTTATAATTAACGCCTTTCGGCTTTTACATTTGACACTTATAGTATTGTTAATTCTGAATTTAAAATATGATATTGGCAAATATGACGCTTAATAAATAGTTCCTGATGGTCGAGTGGTTTAAGACACCTGTCCCGGTAAGACAAGAGATCCTGGGTTCAATTCCTATTTGTGACCGTTTTCTTTTTATTTTTCCACATCTTATTCAGTTTCATGTTTCGTTTAGATTTATTAGATTTATCTCCTTCTTCAATGATATATATGTAGCTACGGAATGGAACTAATGGATTCTATACCAGAAATGTTAAATGTGATTTTTTTCAATGTTGGCCCAAATGTACGTAAAAACTGTATTTTCCAAAAAAAATATTATGTAAGCTATTTAACCCTTACCACTCCTTTGTCGAGTGTGGCTCGACATTATATTTCTTACACCAACTCCTATGTCGAGTCATACTCGACATTATAGTAACACAATTTCGAAAAATAATTTAAATTATCAAATGTATTTTTTTTTCTTTTAAACACTTTATATCTCATTCTGAATATTCCGAATACGCAAAATACATATATCTCGTCAAGTTTCGCCTTTTAGATAATTTTTAAAATCGTATTATTTTTAACCTTGTAAATGCACTGCGCAGTTATTTGGTTGCGACGCATGTAAGTAGGTAGGTACTTGCCTGTCTACCTGCGTAACAATAGGAAGCGCTGAGGGATTTCTCCCAACACATAACAAAGGATTCTTATACCTATTCACTTGTTATCACATCATATTTTGTTCTGTTTGTGTATTTACATTTGTTTTTACTGTCCTCCATCCAAGAAATACCACACACTGAAAAAGTTTAAGTGAATAAGGGCATATTAAGTTGTTAATTTTATATATTTCTATGTTTTTTGTACTCTATGTAAAGAAAGAGTAATAAAAATTACATATTTTAAAAATTTTTGTTTAACTTTTTATTGAGGCCACTTTTTATCCCTTTTTTGTAAATTAATTAAGGAGTTGGTAGTAGGTAATTAAAAAAAAAATTAGGAGTGCAAAAAGTTAAGACACCACAACATTAATCTTATGCACCTGAAAATCAGTCTTTGTTTCATTGAAAGTAGAGATGGGACATGGTAAAAACACACTACCTTTTAATCTACATAACTAATTAAAAAATATATGCAGGTTCGACCGGAACCGGCCCTGAGCCAAACGGCGCCTGGCGTAAGTAAAATTTAAGTGCCCCTTGTCAAAATCAGTAGACGCCTAGGTAGGTGATAATATTCGGATGATTTGTATTTTTGTGTAGCACCGTTTTTATGGAAAATAATCTCAAGGGTGATATGTTAGGTCTGTTAGGTGTTATAGATGCCTTGGCAATTCAGCACCCGAATCGGACTGCTCCATTTGCCGCCAGCCCTGGGTTCGACCCTGGGTTCAAAATAAAGTAAATTAATATATTTGCATGTTAAAAATACATAAGTTTCCAATATTCTCCAATACATAACTACGAAAAATCCAATCGAAATCGTGGGACATACTTTACAAACAAACTTTGACGAAAATGTCCGTATCACTGATAAAATAAATAAAAAAACAATAATACACAAATTATTTTAATTTATTATAACCGTATCATACAATTGTTGCAGGATTACATCAACTACATATTACATTAAACAGATGACCAAATGATTTTATTTTATGCTTTTAATGTGTGACCTATCAAGGCAATACAGTATTATTTTTAAAATTAGTCACTCTGTGGCAGTACATTATTATTAATTACAAATAATGTACTCTTCGCCGTTCCTTTGATTTCCACTTATAGAGTGCTGCAACGAGTCTAAAGAATGATATACCAGACTATTGATTATTCTCAATTAATAACATCGAAATTCCTCATCACTCGTTGAATATAATAGTCCATACTGATAAAATAATTTTATTTATTATTGTGTACATCATCACCAGTTCTCAAATTTAAGCGGACTAAATCGGCCGCTCAAACATTGATAAGCGGCAGAATAGTTGTACTATTATATTCATCGAGTGATGAGGAATGTAGATGTTATTAATTGATATTCAATCTAAAATAGCCTGGTAATGGATTTTAGAAGTTTCATCATCAGGACAGTTTGTTTTCAGCGGTTAGTTAGTCATAATTTCAAGACTCCAGCAAAACAAGACTATTTAAAATTAGTATCCTCGCATATAGCTCCATGCTGATTGAAGTTGGGAACTTTATCAAAAATCAACTCAACATCAAATAAACTGCTGTTGTTGACATTTTGAAAGCTCGCAATGACAGTAGAAAGCATAGACAGTAGTTTTTTTTCAAAGAAAAAATAAACACATGTTACTATTAAAATCATAGATAATACATATAATATTGGTGATATCTAGGCTTACGACCTACATACGGATCATGATTCAAGCCACACTAAGCTCGACATTACAACCAAGCCAAGTATAAAATCAACTGATATACCGGGCCATAGGTACATCACATTTCATACTTATTAATAAACTGAGTCAATGTTCAATCCAACTTCAATGTTCAATTTAAAACCCAATGTTTATCAAATCACACAAGTAATGTTTGCACTATCATTAATGTGTAAAATTAATATCTGTATTTCGTGGAGTAGTCTTTGGGTGAAACAACAAGACCTCTGCCTTTCCTAGCGCCCCGGTACACTGTCTCAACAATGTCAATCATCTCCTGCTTGTCTTCCAGTGTCCAGTTTATTTTGTTATTGTTGCCAGTTCCCAAATCAATCATGATGTGTTTGTTCCGGAAGAAAAACATTACGGTGCAGGGGTCGTACAATTCGTACCTAAGGAGAAATAAAAAACATTATATGAATGGAAACATTTTTCAACTGATGTCAACAGTGTATTTAGAAAAATGCTTAGAAATGGATTAGAAATAATTACTAGAATGGATTATACAAAGATGGCGGCAAATAGGAAAAAAAGACATTGAGTAATTATTATTACTACTGACACTGCTTTCATAAAAATATTAAGTTGAGTTAAAATATAAATAGATGTTAAATTCACAGTAATATGTGAATAAAATATGCATTCTGAGAATCATTCTCGCCATAGTTGGGTTAGTACCTACTAATTTTTGTTGTTTCATAATATTAAAAATTAACCAGTAAATATATAATAATATTACAGAACATTGAATTTATGCCTACATTTTGTTGAAATCGGGTACTTCTGTGATGTCTACTAAATAAATAACAGCAAAATTCTTCACTTTCTCTGCAATGCTATAAAGTACTTCGTCCATTTTCATACAAGTCGGGTCCCAATCGTGTCCAAATCGTATTACCTGAAATTATTATAATAACGTTCAAAATGCATTTCTTTATTATAAAAATTTTAAAACTTCCAAAAATAATGGTCTTTGGCATTCAAAACCAAATTTTGTAACACTTATCACTGATATCAAAATGTTGTAAATATTTAACCTACAATAATATTCTGTATTATATTTCTTCTTACCACAACTCTGTCTTCTTCCGAAAGGATTGCTTGGTCAACCTGCCAGCCATTGTGTAAGTGCCCAAGCATATACGACATTTTGAATGTTTATTTATATTCACTTTGAGATAACTTTCTAAACGACAACAAACGTTTCGTGACAGACGTCAAAGTTTTTATTGGTTTTTATGCATAGATAAACCATTTACAATTTTTATGTTTTGAGCATAAATATACCGTTTTGAGCAAAACCTCAATCTCGACTACCCAATGTTGCCAAGTTTCCAGATTTCCACTAGCCAGAACTGGGGCGTGTTGTTTTTAATATTTATTTGTAACTAGGGCGGAGTTAAATATTTATTTTCTTAAGATTTTATAACATGGTAATCGGATGAGAAAGTAATGGCGAGACTTTAATTTCCCTCAAGTTCTCCTATGTTAAGATAAAATTATAAAGCTTTTTTACCAGATTTGAATAGTCATCTACTTCTTAAGTTATTTATCTCCTTGGTAAATAACATTCCCAGATGACCCCAATTCTCCAATGCGGGTGGTTTATTTATGACCTCAATTACTGCGATAGACCCACTCGGGCTCCGTGCAGTTGCGACTTGTATGTGATTTTTTCCGACTTTACGTCCGGGTTAAATCTTCCCCACAGGAAAAATTAAGCCCTTCCACAAATGATCATCTAGTCCAGAGGTTCCCAAAGTGGTCTATATGGACCCCCAGGGGTCGATATCGGCTTGCTGGGAGTCTATGTCAGCGAGAAAAAAATTTAGGGGTCCACAAGATTCAAATGGGGGTACATACGAGCCGACCCCCATTTACCTCAAGTCAACATTTAGGAGTTCCGTAAACGACACAATAGACCTAACACAAATAACACAGTTTACGTAATACTAATAATAGACAGAGAAATTACTTATTTGATATTTGTAATTTTATATTTCGTAAAGTTGTTTATTGAGGTATATAAACAGAGATATACGTCGTTCCTATTCTCCTCAGAATTAATATATTGAAGCAAAACATTGCACATCAGAAGCCGCGAATTTTCCTAGATCCCAACTTGTTTTTGAAAACGTCCAGGGTAACGTTTACCAACATTTAAATGTACTTCACACATAGGGTTGCCATCTCTAAAATTTGGCAACCAGGACAAGAGGCGTGAAAACCCCGGATTTTAGAGCCCATAACCCGGACATGTCAACAGGTTTTTTTAAACACAGTCAGTGTAATAAAAACAGTTTAAAATGTCATAAATCACCTTTTTATTTATTTTCAGACCTTAAAATTGAATTTTGTCATCTTTTATCATCATTTTAAATGAACCTATTAAATGTTTAAAAGTAATTACATTTTTAAACAAAAATCTTAAAAATACTAAGACCATTTTAGTACTCAGTCTTACAATTTTTGAGGTAACTCTTTTAACTGAATAATAATTATCTTCTTTAAATTTGTATCAGCAGCCATTTACACAACAAAATACCTCTTAACATAATATAAACTAAATTCAGTCTTCTTAAATCTTAAGCAACAAAACTGACCCTTTTTAAAGTTTAGACTTACTAAACCCGGACTACAAATGAAACCCCGCCCGGACGCTCCCCGGACGCCTTCTAAACTAGGACAAATCCGGGGAAACCCGGACGGATGGCAACCCTATTCACACAGACTTCAAAACAAAGATTGAGGACATTTTGACTATGGAAATGGAACGTCGAAGAATCGGAAATCATGTGGCAAGAAGAAATGACCGGAATAAGCACTGACAAAGAATTTAAGGGGCAGTTCTGTAGGGCTAGCTACAGAAAAAAATTCCCGTTGCTCATCCTGCTTCATTTTTATTTGGTGTAATACTTCACAAGGGCGCCCCTGTCTGCACAATGCAAATACAGAGGAACTATACCGCCACCCAGTTGTTGGACAGGCAAGGGAAAGGAATCTTTTTACGAAAAAATAAACGATTATCACATGGGACGTTAATAGTTTTAGAAAAATTCAATATTCGGCAGGCAGGGGGTCTACGGAAAAAAAAAACTTTTGGCAAGTGGTCTACGGGGCAAAAAAGTTTGGGAGCCTCTGATCTAGTCAATCAGAGGGTTCGGCTCGGTAAAACTCTTAACTGGACCTATAAATCCTGCTTATCCCTCAATATAAATATTAAAAAAATCTTTTGTAATCCTACATGTATTTAAAATGACTGATTTTTCCATATAAATTCTTTTGACAGATCTAATACGCCTAAATTTTGAATGTGAGAGCTAGGTATAATGCCAGTAGCCGAAATAACGAATGGTAATACTCTTGTAGTCTGAGAATGCCAAATTCTTTTAATCTCATTTCCTAAATCTGTGTATTTTCTTATTTTTTCAGAAACAGATTTTTGAATATTAAAGGAATTTGGAATAGCGACATCAATGATGTAAGTTATTTTTTCTAATTTTGTCATGTAAAACTATATCAGGTCTATTATGACTAATCGTTCAGTCTGTTAGTATAGTTTTATCATAATATATTTTATAAAATTCATTTTCTAAAGATGAATTTGGTTCGTATTCATAATATGGCACTACATTACGGCAGTCACTCAAGTTATGTTTAATTACCAAACTTTGGTGAATTATTTTTAAAACTTGATTATGCCTAAATGTATACTCGGACGGCGCTAATATAGAACACCCCGATATAATATGTTTTATAGTTTCCGGAAAAGCCAAACATTTTCTACATAAATCATCAATTTGATTTGTATCTTTGATTATATGCTTCCTATAATTTTTAGTATTAATGACTAATGGAACGACGACGGTATACCGGCTCCCCGTTACAGTTACCACGTTCATTACCATCTCTTACACACTTGAACCTTTTTACTGTGTCTGTGATGTTACAGTTACAACTTGGTAATGAGTACCCGGCTTTAGATTCTGTTTAAGCAACTTTAAAAATGGGTTTCCATTTTTGTGCTTGATTTTGCAGTATATATATAGTATAAGAAATGGCAAAATGGATTGGAAACTATCATAAAATTTCTCAGATAACTTAAAATTCCTTAAAATCCTGATACATAATTCGCAGTTTAATCAATTCTTAGTTTTATTGATCTGAGGTAATCCTGAAAACGAAAAGGGACACAAGGGAAATGAAACAATTAGTTTGTTCGATTCATCATTCTTATTTTTTTCTACAACCAGATATGACTGGATAAATAGTATCCATGTCACTGTAAGAAGTACTTTGACATTCAAATAAATCCTCTCCGACAAATGCCTTTTGGATAAGGATACACATTAAATTAGAAAATCATGTCCATATAAATCGAGCGAAGTCAAATTGTGGTCATGAATATTATAAGTCCACATTTGAAAATCAATATGATTACTTCTTAATGAACACACAACCTTAAAAGTCAAATATAAATTATTACTCTCCAAATATCTCTGTGGAAGTCGCACTCAAACAAATATAAAGAAAATACACAGAGTTAATATTTCAAAAAAATCATAGATGACATTGTGCTGTCACCTGAAAAAAAAAATCTTAAATCCAATTCAGTTTTAATTTTGGTAACGTGATGATATTTTATAAGAGGAAGATCAGTTACAAATAATTACAAATTATGAAACTGATATTTTAAAGGGACAATATATCATATATATTATTCAATATTCCCAATTATCCGATTCAACTAAATAATATAATGTGAATGAGTAAAGAGGTTTGCGAAGGGACACTATAGATATTACAGGTACATATTCCCATTAGCAGAAGCCCTATGAATGTGTACAAATACACTATTTGGGGGGATTGTCCGCAGACCACCATCTTCAACCACGAGAACCGAGTTTTAGATCGAATTATAGATTGGTTTTTAGCCTTTTTAAAAAGCAGATTCGCAAATAAAATAAATTATTAATTCTGCAATGAATTTCAAAGAGTTAGTGAACTAATGGACAATATATTTTAAACAACCGTTTTTTAATTTTAAATACAGTACTCTCTCGCTAATCTTCCACCCCAAAGACCGGGCAAGTGTCTAATTAGTGAAAACGGCAGATTATAGTGCATAAATACAAAATATTCTAAACAAAAACTGTTATCGATCTTTTGTATAGTTAACTTTTCTTTGTTTAAGGTATAGGTGTCATGTTTAAGCTCGCGAGAAGGCACCATTTTGTAAACTTATTCAAACAAAAAACATAGCAAAACGAAAAGAACAGAAATGCATGCGAAAGGTGCTAAAAATCACAGAGGACTATTCGAAATGTCCTAAAATGACAATGATTAAACCTAGTGGTTGGTAAAATGGTCAGCTACAGCAAGCTAGACGGCGGTAAGTGTAGTAATCAACAGCTTTACCAAAAGACGTGGTGTAAATAAATATTATGCGGTGTGTGTAGGGTCAGAACAGTGAAAAATTTGACTTGTTACCGTTGTTTGTTTGGTCAAAACGGTCATAAACCATGCCGTAGGCCGGCTTTAACACACCAATGTAAAACGGGCGTGCAAGAATCTGATTGGTAAGACGGTAAGTGTCTAAGTAAGATAACCCAACCTGTCGGTGCACAAAGCTGGGTGCTCGAGTCAAGACAGGCGACAGACTTTTGAAATTGACAAATGAAATATTGCTTGATTTTGTACTTTCGGCTAGTAAAAATAACGGCGGATTGTAGTAGTTGTCTGATAATCAAGCGGCAGATCACTGAGAGAATACTGTATTTAAAATTTTTAGTTTTTTTGAAAAGTGTTAATAAAAAGAGGATAGGTGTTAATTATTAGTAGGAACTTTTAATTGTTTGTTACTTTAGGATGCAAACTTATGAAATTTTTTAAAATAAAATGGTTTTCACTGTTACAGTAAGATTACTGACTATGTATGTATTTGGAAAATAATAGTTTTGTGAGGCAAATAACTCTTTTGTGTGATGTCAGGCAATCTGAAATATTTAAAACTACTGGTATGAAAAATAAATTAAGCAACTGCCCAATTTCTGGGCCAACTCCTAACACAAACTCAAAAGACGGTTAAAATAATATAAAAAGACACAATACAAAACAAAAAATATTTGAGTGGTCCTTCCCCAGAGTAATAAAAACCTTCAGAATGGTAATTACAAGCGGCCACTTCAGTCGGCTCTCTTGTAATAAATACACAATAAATAAACAAAGTTAAGTTTTATATACAAAAGCTACAGACACTGTTTTTATGTGGTCGTAACTATGTAGGTCCTGTCGTATGTAACCCACAGGTCAACACATCAACATCTAACATAGCTCAAAAACCCTTAATTAGGTTCACGTGTAGTAGCCAAAGGTCATATCCGTGGTTTACGAGATAAAATACTACTTTATTTCATCTCTGACAACTCTCGCAGTTCTCTGATGCATTCAGTGGAATGACAATAGTGCATCAATTAGGTACTTGCCTCAAAATTACAATCCATACGCAAAATCAAATTGTAGAGCTACAGTGAAATTCACTTATAAGGTTTTTCAAAAGGACCGGAAAAAAAACTTTTCAAGCATAAAAACTTCTTATGAGGGAACCTTATAAGAGAGATTCACTGTTTGTGCAATAGGGTAAGTTATTTTTTCTGGTAAGTTTGCATAAAAACAATGATTATTTATAATAATTAGCCTGAAAACAAAGTGTGCATGGACACTTATCTGAGCAGGCGACCAAAAGAGGAGAAAAACGAATTTATTAATTGATAGATTTTTGTATCCACAATATCAACATTAACACAATTCAAATTTACAGATTCGTATGTACATGTGTTTAAATGTTTCTTCGTAATAAGTAGCAATGCTACAAACCAAAACATAAACTGAATTTATTTTTTGGATACAAATTAAATTTAAATAGGAAGGAGATATAACTACCAAATTGCTAAGCGCCTTAAAAACTTCGTTTTGATTACGAATCGTATATTAAAAACCTTGATTTTAACGTGATGTATGTATTAATCATAAAATTCTGTCTCAAGATTAAAAAGTAATATTAATCAATTCACTACAAATGTATTAAAGTCAAAACCTCAAGTGATTTTCAAGTACTACAATTGAATTTAAACACTTTAAATAATTTCATTTAAAAATATTAGGTCTCAATTTATTAATTAAATTCATTTGAAGGGGTGTGTTAGCCCAGTGGATAGAGTACTAGGCTAGCATTTTCGCAGATTGGGTTCAAATCCCACAGCAGGTACCGATTTATTTCCCCCACAGAACAAGATATAACTTGGACAAGGGGAAAGGAAAACATTTTTTTAAAAAGTTAACAATATTCGTTGTCTCAATTAATTAAATAAATAAGTTATAAATTGTGAAATCTGAGATCATTTATAATTGAATAAAAATAAGTTAATAAAAAAAAACATATGTTGAAAAAATGATCTTTAAAAAATGTTATAAAAGAAATAAATAAATAATGATGATTATTTTTTGGTTTTGAGATTCAGGAAGATAAGTTGGAAAGGTAAAGTGATGAAATTTGAGAGAATATTTTAATAAATAAAACCAGAATATATTTTGGCACTTGCTTTGTTTTGTTCATTAACTCGGTGAGTTAAGACTTATTTTCAATTTCGAGGATATGTAGATGTTTTAAACACTACTGAGTTGTTGAGGATACCATACGTAGGATATAGTTTCAAAAGTCACCTATACAACAAAATAAACCATGAAAAAAAAAAGTTAGACAAGCTAAATGGCAAAACAGTTGTAGACCGTATCTTTTTCTGATTTTTTGGTTTCAAATTTTCATTTAGGAATCGCCAATTCGAGTTCAAATCCCACAGCGTGAATTATTATTGGTTACATATTTTATGTACCAGTTTTATTATTAACATTAGTATGTATATCTAAAAAACAAAAAAAGAGGGAAAGCTGTCAAAATCTCTAAGTTCTTTTCTAGTGCCATTCTTATATTTCCATGCTATTTAATCTATTCAAATTGCAATCAATTCTGTTCTCAACACATTATACATTTCTTTATTTTTCACAAGTCAAGCAAAACCACAGCATAATTGTATCTCTAACTTTTTATATCCATCTAGAGTTTCTGTTAATTGTATATTTTCTGATGTCACTGTTTATAATTTACTGTATATGGTATATTTTATACCGTTGATATTCAAATAAATAATTTATTAAGCCCACTGTTCACGGACCACACAAAAGTAGGGTTTCCAGCAGCGGTGCCCCAGTTTATTACGTCACAACAGTTGACTTGTGAACACATGAATGAAAAAGTGCCGCATACAGGGGACACCTGGCATCGAAACGTAACGCGTTTAAAGAGATATTCGCAAAACAGACCTGAAAAATAAAACTATACAAATTCCAACCACTTAGGTCTTTTTTTCATCAGAAAACATTCATCATCTTCATAATATCACTATTGACCCGTTTTGTTATAAAAAATACAAGTCAAAATTTGATCATTTAACCCGCCCTGACTAAATTGAGCTTTTCTAACATAAAACCATTTACACTATTTATATTTCATTCCACACACACTTTTTAACTTAGGCAGTCTACTCACCAATCATTTTGATTCCTTCCATTGAATTTATTACATACCAATAACTTATATTTTATTTTATTGATCGTAACAGGTTTTGGTATTGCTCTTTTCATTAGTTTCAAATTAAAAATATCAAACAACCCTCTGAATTTGAACAAAGTTATTATTACACTTTAACTATTGAACTTTACTGTGAGTAAAAAGTTTAAATGACTGGTTACATTCATGGCTTATTTGGTAGTAAAAGCGAGTTTTGAATCAAAACAGTAAAACCCTTAGAAGAAATTGATGTTATCTGATTGGATATGAAATTACAATTGCTACCTTATCAGCTTTTGTATGAAAACTCATAATTTATAAAGAAATTGTAAAGACACCCAAGATAAAGCATTAATAAGGTACTCCAGTGAAAAATACGACAAAAAAAAAACCATAAGTTTACACTTTATGGCAGTTGCAATGGACGAGGTTAAAATAAAAATTTAATCAGTACAACAATATTCTAAGACATTCACTGCTTAGTCATATCAATTGGTTTAACAGTCACATCAGTTGGCATTCGATTCGGTTGGTTAAGCATTTGAATCGGTTGGTTAAATAGTCAATTCGGTTTGTTTAACTGTCGAATCAGTTGGTTCAATAATTGAATTGGTTGGTTTAACAGTCAATTTGATTGGTTTAACAATGAATCAGTAGTTTTAACAGTTGATAAGATTGATCGATTCGGTCAGTTTAACAATCAATCACTTGGTATAACATTCGATTCGGTTGGTTAAACAGTCAAATTGGTTGGTTTAATGGTATTGCGGCCCTGGATGTCGAATGCCATTCTCGCTTCCGCCCTGAGCAGAATCCTGAGAATTGACACCGCCGATGTTATGGTTACCGGTGATGTTCTGGTTGCTCTGAATGTTCTGATTGCTCTGGATGTTCTGGTTGTTCTGGTTGCTCTGCTGCTGGTTGGTGGCCCAGCGATCTAGAGGCGATCCAGGAGACCAGATTGACGATAGAGAGTGAAAAGGATCGAAAGGACGTGCCACCTGAAATAGTTGATATTAATTAACGCAATATTCAAACTTAACTACATGATAATCTGTTTCCTCTAGGTTCTGTACCAGCAAAAATAACAATTTGATAAACCCGTGGCATACATTGCGGCAAGTTGACCAACCTGAGGTTGCTGGGCCTGCTGGTACTGTGGCTGTTGGTGCAGACGCGGGGGAGGAAGTCCGGGTGGAGGGCGCGACGGGACGCTCCCGATGGCCCCGAGCCCCCGCGCGCTGGAGCCCCCCTCGCCAGGGTAGCCCCACAGCCACTCGGCCTGGCTGCGGTCCGTACCGGCTGGAAACAAGAATTTGTTAAATATTGGTGAAGAGCTGTAATTTTCATCAATAGTTGACGTATATAATCATAATACTCGTTTTAACTTTAGTGAAGAACTTATTGTACCTAAGCATACAAATAAATATGGACAAAGAACGTTAAACTATATGATTCCCAGTTGTTTTAATGTTAATTTTTTTTTTTTTTTGGTAAACTAATGTTTAAGAAAAGATTTTTTTATGCATAGCACAAAGGGTAACAATTATTTTACGAGCAATAATTATTCGCCTGAAACACTCATCCACATTGAAAAATCTCCTGATAAAAGATACATGACGCCAACGGGACTCGAACACGTGTCCCTTCGATTACCGGTCGTCAGCTCTGACCACTGAGCTATGGCGGCTTATCTCTTATCCGCGAAATAATTCAATATATACTAGTGTTTCATTCAACAATTACTGCTTATTACATTTTTGCTTGTTAAAGTTGGTTGTTTTCAGGTGAAAAAATGTAACAGTAAACTCACTATAATAAGATTTATAATGTTAAGAACCTGTTAGACAAACTGCAAAAAAGTAGTTTATCGGGACTTTTTTGCCTTATATTTGTAAAGTGTGTTATATATAATAAAAATAAAAATTTAAAATCTAACGACCTTCCGTATTAGCACTAGTTAACCAAATTCTTGTAAAAGAATAGCGTATTCCACGATTAATATTTTCCTAATTCAGTCAGTAAAGATGTTCATTGTAGGTTCATAAAATATGGAAATTGATACATGTTAGGGTGGCAGAACCGCATTTTCAATTTATGGAGTAGAACTACAATAGCACAAAACTTTTAGAGGATTGACTGGTTGGCAGGTATATCAAACTTAACAACTCATACTTACAGAAGAATCCCGTTAATTCAAACCCTGATAATTCGAAAAAATGGGTAATACAGAGGCCGGTAGCTCGTTCCACAGCCGAGCTGTTGAACTTAAGAACGAATCGTAGAAGCGACCCGTTCTCATGTGACAAATGTCAACCGTGTACAAATGTTGGGCGCGCGTTTGGCGTGTATCCCGACTACGCACCGGTGCCGAAGGGATCAATGACGCTAGTTCCTCAGAGCATCTTCCATTGTAATACCGATAGAACAAGGACAGCATACCTACCTGACGCCTGTGCTCTAAAGATTGCAGTCCGTTTGTTAAGATTGGGGAATCTATCAAACGGACCGCCCGTTTTTGCAGAGTCAAGGGTTTTTTTCAGGTATTTAGGGGCTCCGGACCAGAGATGGCTGCCAAATTCGACAGTAGGGCGCACTTGCGATTTGTACAGGGTCAGCAGTTGTGTACTATTAAAGTATCTGCGGACCCTGTACAGTACGCCCAGCTTCTGAGAGGCCAACTTTACTCTGGCTTCGATGGAGCCCCCGTACCTGAGCTGGTCACTTATAGTTCCACCAAGCATATCAATGGAAGGCCTGTTCGGAAGATTGCTTCCGTTGAAGGAGACTAGATTATCATTTGGATCCCTTTTAGACGTAATCAGACAGGATTGGGTCTTTGAAACATTAAATTCGATGAGATAATATATAAGCCTTCCGGAAGAAATTCTCTAATTGATGGGAAAAACCCTATCAAAATCCGTTCCGTGGTTTAGAAGAACTAAGGGCACAAACAGATAGACACAGATAGCGACTTTATTTTATACTATTTAGAGATATCTGAATTTAAAAGGCAGGCTGCAAATTAAATTGGCTACGAAATCTCGATTTACGCGGAAATATATCGTATTTTTACGAATTTACGCCGAATATCCAAATTTAAAGGGCCAGGCCGCAATGGTAATCGCCTGCTTAATTAGATTTATGCGGAAATGTGTGGTTTACGAATTTACTTTGAACAACAGAACTTGAAGGGCCGACCGGTAATCGGCTGCGAAAATTCGATTTACACGGGAATAATTCGTATTATTACGAATTTACTAGATACCACCTGAATATGAAGGGGCGGCCGAGGAACTCGATTTTAGCGTATTTTTTTTTTCTTTTCATAAATTTAAAATTAAGTGGGAATTCGTTAATTCTAAATTTGATTTTTGATGTCCGGTGGATTTCGAATTAACAAGGTTCTACTGTATCATAACATACTGAGCAACTCACTGAGACTACCACTGCTACTGGCCAGCAGTGGAGAAGTGTTACTTCGCATTAGGACATCGTGCGGGTTCAAGTTATTGGAGGCCTGTAGTCCTGATGACCTTCCTGACTGATCCCATAGGCTCGTACCACTCCAGGCTGAGGCGGAGGCGGAGGCGGAGGCCTTGGGGTCTGACAAAAATGTTCAAAAGTTAGCTTGTTGGCTCTAACTGATATGAAAAGGTTTTGATAAATACAAGTACATCATAGAAATCCAAATTAATAGGCTTGTCCTAACACTAAATCTTGGTATTATTTCAATGAGCTGGAGGCAAACCACGTGACCACATTTTTGGTACCAGGAGGGTTTGAGAATGCTTTGAATAAACTACGACATCAGACCCTGCACAGAAAAGTAAAGTTAGCTAAAGTAAGGCTAATGTTTGCAGGACTGACCATTGTGGGACTTTTCTGCGCAGGATCTGAATCTTCATTTTTAACTGAACGGCTTTGCGTAGCAACACTAAAAATGAGTGAGGTGGGTGGGTAAATTACAACACTTTTGTCAAACAAAATAGTGTAACTAAATGTTCAATTTTGGAAACAAGCCTGAACTTGTAAAGTTTTTTATGCAGCGAGCGATTTGCGCACCATTGTAAAAAGGACTAGTAATTCATAAGCAGATTTTATTTTCACGGACTAAATAAGAGATATTACAATGCGATTTGCCCATATACTGTCAGATTCATTTATTGACAAATTACAGAAAGGGAGACGGTCACGCCCCCTCCACGCTCCGTGAACTTGGTTTGTTCCCCTTTCCTGATAGGCTAGTCTATCAATTTGTATGTCAATGAAGTATATAAATTGTAGCAAATCTATTTTGAAGACATTGTAACCCACACAGGTCACTCTGTGAGAGCGAGTGCGTACTAACTAATATTGTCCAAAGAATTCAGTTTTTTTTGTTTTGATTTAGCAGTTGTTGAATAAGGAATTTATTAGCACAAATTCTACAGAAAATAATAATAATAGAATTAAAAAGTAAAACAAACCTGGATAAAAATCCCGTGCTCCATATGGCATATCAAACATGCTTTCCGTACCATTTCCCATCAATCCGATATTCCCTTCGGCAGGCCCATCCCAAGGCATTGGAGAATCGAACGCTTCCATTCCCGTCAACTCCTCGATCCCCGTAACGGCCGCATTCAAGTCCAGGAGGCCCTGATTCGAAGCCAAGTCCAAAAGATTCCCCGATAAACCGGAAGCACCCAAAGAACTGTAGTTCCCAGCCTCCAAAGAATTAACATTTTGCATTGAATTGAAGCCATCAATGCGTTTGTTCAACAAGGTGTTCTGAAGAATGGGCTTGTTCTGAATTCCGAGTGATGAACCAATGGGATTTAAGCCATTGTTTTTGGTGCTTGCCGCAACGCTGCTATAATTATTAGTATTTATGTCGGGCATTGCAATATGACTGTTATTTGGAACCATATCGGGAAGAGTTCCACTGAAGTAAGAATGAGGCAAGAAGAAACTGTTGTTATTATTTATCAAGGCCATATCATCGGATAACTTCTGCGGTTGTGGTTTTTTAATCGGTTGAGGAATCGGCGCTGTATTATTCAGTGCATATTTTCTGGGAGCTTTATCTACCATGGATTCCATCCAGTTAGTTGGGGATTTCTTAGCGTAGAAGTTAGATCCAATAGGTCCCAAATCTGTGCTTGTTTTAATGTCTGGTTTCTTTTTCTCTGGCGGTGGATACAATATCGCAGAGTGTGTTTGTGTTATGCCACCGTTGGATCCTTGGGCGATACTCTGTAATTTTTGTTCTGGTTTTTTCATTTCTGGTTCCTTGACATGTCCGGTAAATCCGTGGGCAAAGAGAGAGTTGTCCGTTCTGGCCACAACGTCACTGAATGAAGCCTTGTTCTCCCAAACCGTGGGAATAGCTGGCGGGGTGCTGGGAGAACTCCTGGCCATGTTAAATCCGGCCAAAGCGTGAACTCCCGCAGCGCCAGTACTGTGATCATTATTATTCTTTGTGCCGAATATGAAACTCTTATCCAGAGATCTTTTCTTTGAAAGAATCTGTTTTTCCTTCTTATTATTCACCTTGTGGCTTTCTTTTTTATTTTGTTTCGGGGGCAATACAATTTCATGTGTGCTAACGATATTGACACTGTTTTTAGTGATATCGATAAGCTTCTGTTTCTCAGCTATGTCTGTAGTTTTTTCTGTTGCAGCTTTGACTTGTGGCGAAGTATTCACATTTTCTCTATTTTTGGTCCACCGCTGATTGGGTTCAATCTGTGTTGTACTCGGCACGTGTGATTTGTGATCATATTCCTCATCTTCCCCGTCTCCTTCGTAACTATCCTTGTACTGTACAGCGATTTTAGTTTTCTTTGCAACTACAGGAGGAGGAACCTTCTTGCTGTTGCATGCTCCGCTAACTGATTTAATAGAAGAAGATGTAGAATTATCATTCTCCTTATCGGCTTCATCATTGTTTGAACTTTCGGTGGTTGTTGAAGAAGTATCCTCTTCACAACTGTTATGTGACTGATGAACGTGAGTTAAACACTTGGTCTTAGCATGTTTCTTATTGTTGCCAACGTGATGTGTTTGTGCATTATTGGTATGTATTTGATTATCGGTAGTAGAGCCGTTATACATACCGGTCAATTTTTTTGGTACTTCTAGCAGTTTATTTCTTTTGTCATGTGGCACTTCTTGGGTGCTTGGAACGAGCTTTACGGTATCACTTGAATCGCTTGAATTACCCGGAGAAGCTTGTTTGACCGGACTTTTGATTCCGATGATGCTGTTTCGACCAAAGACATTTTTCCACGCCGCGTGGTTATTTGTTTGTTGTTCTTTGATCGAACCGGCCTTTCTGTCTTTGGCTTGTGATAACTCTGTATCTGCAGCCAAATCTAGGCCAGTACCATCGGAAGGATTTGAATTTCGTTTTCCTAATTTTTTCCGACCTTTACTGAAGCCTTGTGTGAACTCTTCATACTTTTGACTCTGGCTTATATTAGCTTTTGAGTCTTCCATGAGGAAGTTGCTCCGTTCTTCGAAGTTCCAACTGGAAACTTTGAAGCTGGGCGGTTCTCTTTGTTTCTTTTCAGAAGTAGGGCTGGGACTACAATCCCAGGCTTCTACCTTTTTATTGACATCCATTGCGATTTCGTTAAGATTAAATGGTGGAAGAACCACAGCTCTCGATTCTCTGGACAAAGCCATTGTAGCGACCTTGAGAATTCTATCAGAGTCATAGAAACCCGCTATGAGAACACAGACTCCGATGCAAGTTAATAGTGAGAGGGCGGCGCTCCTCAGCGAGGGTTCCCACGGGGGTCTTCTCAAGACTGTGGCGCACCTCCCAGCCAGAGTTGCAGGTATTGAAGAGATCAATGAATAGTTTACGGCAGTATTGAGAGAAGTCTCGATAATGAGCATTCTCTCTACCTTAGTCAGAGTGAAATCAGGTGTGAATGCGATATCCACTTTATAAGTTCCGTTGGGGAATAATCTAAAAGGTTCACAATTTAACACTTTGAAACCGTACCCTTCGCACTCAATACTGTTAATAAAGAACTTATTAAAAGTGATGGGTATCTCGCCCGTGTTTCTCGCAACAAATGTCCTTTTGACCGTCAGGTTTGGGGGCGCGGAGGTTTTCTTAACCTTTTCTTTGTCACAATCCTTCAAATGTTTCTCCGTCAGATCAAACAGTAGCGGGGTTGTCGATCCGGGCTTTCTGTTACCGAATTTCAGGCTGGGAACAACGCCCTGTCCTGTCAATCTTAATACTTCCAAAATTGTGAGGTTATTTCTGGAAAGAAGAAAATGCAAATTAAATTTATATTAAAAACATAATTCCAAAGTGGGATATTAAAGAAATTATGAAAATAAAAATTACCTTATATAAAGCAAACTCGACACTCTGGCCGAATAGTTTGCGTAGAATTCAACCGTCACATTCCTCTCTCCGCCGGGCGGCAACAAGAATGCACACGTCTCCGGATGAACTGCTGTGTGAACAGGCAGCCAAGCTCCCCCCCAACTACCGTCCACATGACCATTACCATCATTATCACAGCCCTCCTCGTCGCTGCTAGGGCTGGCATTGGCGTTATTGTTACTGAGGCAGACAGTGTCGCTGGTAGCAGAGCAGTCTGAAGTGAGGCAGTGGCTGCAGATGCGGCACGGGTTCGCATCGTGCGGGAAGTGGAACACGCGGTCTAGCACGCGTGCACAGGGTTTATGCAGAGGACAGTCTTCTGGTAGTAGCCTGGAAAGTGAATTGATAAGTTAGCAATATGTTTACTGGATTAAACAGCAGGTCAAAATGATAAAATATTTCGATAAGACCTTGGAAAAATTAAAACGTGGAAGAAAGGGCAAAGAAGTTGCACGGTTAGCGGAGGGTCCTATAGATTATTTCTCTCCAAGTCGTGACAGTAACATTTGGGTTTTAACGGCATTCCCATTTCAGGAATGATCACGAATAGTAAAATATGGCCAATGTAGTCAAATTTGGTCAAATAAAGTGATGTGAGGAGAGAAAGGAAATGGGAAAGGGAAGGTTAGAAAGTGCAATGATTGTGCGACTGAAGTCTTGTATGAGAGAGACTACATGAAAACGAGACAGCTGTAGGAAGGTATATAGAGAATGTATCTGGTCTCTCTTCATTACCACGTATCTTCACTGTTACAGTCAATTGACTATTATTCCGCCATCCCAATATTGCAGTAAAACCTTAATGTAAAGTGTCACTAGACAAAAGGCAAAGTGCTTACGGAAATCACCTGGCAGGACCCTAAAACCATAGCTTTACCAATTTTAAGCTACGTTTACATCCGAAATGGTGACACCGAGAGAATCGCCGGAAACTGACCTGCTGTCCAGCTGGGTGTCTCCCTGCACCATCCAGTCCACTACCAGCTGGGCGAGCACGGGCCGCAGCGTGGACGGGTTGGTGAGGCGCAGCAGCAGCCGGGTGGCCCTGCCCACCTGCGCCAGAGGGGCCTCCAGGAGGCTGGCGGTGGCGAGGCGCGGCCAGGAATACGACACGCGCATCGACAGCATGTGGTTACGCACCTTAAATCAAAAGAAAGATGTCAAATGTTTGTTACATAAAACGTTTTGTAACATAGTAAAAAAAAAAAATAAAAATAAATAAATAAAAAATAAATAAAAATAGTGTGTGAATCTTTTAGATGTATTTTTATCTATGTCTTCGGTGTGTGGTTCTCCTATTATTAAAAAAATACCATTGTGTAATGACCATATTGCCAAAACTGGATTATTTTGTGCAGTGGTTGTCAAACCTGCGAACTCGCCACTGGGCATAGCAGTCGAAATCTTGGGAAGCTCGCGCCATTCCTCGTACGCAGTGATGACCCTACCAAAATTTCAGTAGATATTCTAGCTAAAATCTACCGATATTCATAGAAAATCTACCGAAATTTCGGAAATCTATATAATTTAAACATTTTTGAAAATCTATGGAATTCAGCGAAAAATCTACCGATCTTCACAGAAAATGAACCGACTAATAGTTCTAAATTGAAGTCATCTGCTTTAAGTCATAATTTCATTTTTAAAATGAACCCAATCAAGCTGACCATATTAGTGTTGCTGGGGTTTTGTTCCTCTGAAGTTCTCTCAAAATATCAGTCCAAATTATGAGTTTGGTAATTTGCAAACAATCCTTTTTTTTACATTGACCCCACACAGGAGGCCCTGAGGAAAATAATTTCCCTCAGGGCCTAAGTCATCTTTTGGGATGCTGTATAGAGGGTCTTTTTTAAGGAAAGGAAGGTGAGGAAGTTCTGGGAAGGTAAAAGGTATGAGGGTTGGGTAGGAATCTAGGGATCAGTGTGTACAGGTGTGACGGACAATATGAATATATCCATCACACTGCGGTGCAATGCGTTGGGTCGGGAGACCAGTTGAAGAGGTCAAAGGGTCTCCCCAAACCGGCCTCTCTCGATCTGGCACGCCACGCATCTGGTGAACACACCTCACCCGCTGAACCTGGGCACCCCTGCTAAATCACCGGCCGTAGCGAACCACTTGGGGTGACCTACGGCAGAGGTGTTGGTTATCCAATAAATGGTTCCCGGGGCGGTGGTACCCAAACCTGCCTTCCAAATTGAAACATACAGCTCCTAAATTCGGATAGTCATTCATGTATGTAACTTAAATAGACGCTTTAATAATTTACGGAAGAGTGGTGCATAATAAAGATCAATGTGCCTTACCTGGGTAGTGTCCAGTCTAATGGACAAATTGGTATAGGGCGTCTTGGACGTGAGATTCAGGTAGAGACTATATCGGGAATTGACTAGATTTGTATCCAGCTCCAGAGTGTCTGATGGCAAGGACATGCGCGATAGCCATTGCTGGCCAACTGCAAACAGACAAATAACATCATTTATGAAAGGAACTTGCTGAGAAATATTTTAAACACGTAAGTGTGAATTAGAACAAGGAGATTTAAGAGGGGGGGTTCATCATTTTAGCCAGGGTTAATCCTGTAGTACAATGACAGACCTGTAGTGTTCAGGTGCAGGCCGGCATAGCAGTCCTGCTGGCAGGCCTTGTGGGGTAGCAGACGGAGCGTGCCCGCGCGGCTCAGGGCGCGCGCCGCCAGCACAGGCGTGCCCCCCTCCGCCCAGTCGTGACGTAGGCTGCGCAGGGCGGGGGCCGCCTCCACGGAGGTAACGGCCATCTCCACGGGAAAGGATGAGCGGATCCTCAGCGGCAGGGAGCACTCAGTGCCCTGGAAAGGTTAAGATAGTCACATATTATATAAATGTGACATATATTATAAAAATAAATAACCGCTAATGAATACCTCACAAGAGTACCAGTTGCTCCCGACAGTATAGAGCCAGCGAGCCTTCCCAATTCCAGCATTCCCAACTGGGGTATGTTATGAGTTGTGTTGTTGTAATACGAAACCATTATAAGATCCCCTGTTTCTCCCATGGTTCACTTTGCCACTGCAATAACATTCACTACTCACGGGGAAGCAGTCCGGCATGTGCGTGGGTTCGGCCTGCTGCAGGCGTCCCCCATTAGCTGCCGTGAGCTCCATGGGCACGGCGATGCGCTCGTGCGCTGTCTGGATCCACAGCTCCCCCTTGAGGAGGACTTCTCGAGCGGGCGCCACCACAGATACGGAGTAGACAGCACGCCAATCAGGCGGGATGCACGTCTGGAAAGAGATTTATAAACTTTAATATTAAAGCCTTCAATAAGAACCAAATTCCAAGCCTTCAATACTGTTCCAACCAATAGACTGTTGGCTAAACTTAAATTTCTAGGTGTAAGAAGATGACTTCTCGAATGGATCAAATCCTTCCTCACTGAGAGAAAATTAAAAGTACAAATTGGCAACCAGCTGACAACTGAAGGAAATGTGACCAATGGTGTCCCTCAAGCATCAATTCTGGATCCAGTTCTTTTATTTTGTACATTACAGATCTGTATTACACAATAAAATCGGATTCCAACTGTTTCACAGATGAAACAAAAATTTTTGCCAATCCGACCACCTGCAAAATGACTAAAATGAAGTATATCAATGGACAAACGCTCAATGTTGAAAGATGCACTGTCCTACACATTGGCAAAACTAACCCTAAGAATGCGTACAAACTTAACAGAACACCTCTACAAATGGGAATCGCATATCACTGGGATTGTCAGAAGAGCAAATTCGATAACATATTTAATCAGGAAAGCCTCCCTTGACCTAACACCGGACTTGATGTTAAAAATAAAACATATGTGCAATCTCTCCTGGAACATGCCTTCCAAAGATGGAGTCAATATTTTGCCAAATCTTCACCACCAAAAAATAAATAAACTTGAAAAAATAAATAAAACACCTTTTTCATCCAATCCTAGAAAACACTTCCTTGCAAATAGAGTAGTGGATGCATGGAAAAAAAAACTTCCACAACATACTAATATGTAATATGAACAAATTAGCTCGATTGGATTCTTATTTGGAGAGAAGAAAGGATTTACTTATCTTCTAACTATCTATCTATATAAATAAAAATGTAGATGTTGGTTCGTTAAAAATCTTAAATCTCCGAAAGTTCAATTGCTTTGAAATTTTGACACAACTTTGCATTTGAATACGTGTGTGTTTTTATATAACTATATTCTATAGATGTCACCTGTGACAGGTAAAAACATGCCTTTTTTTAAAAAACAGCGCCATCTGTAGGACAAATATGTTTTTTTTGAAAACATCAAAAGCCATGTGTTGGGCTTAAAAGCAACACATGCTATTGTTTCTCTATTTTCACAGATAGACTGAGCCACATGCGCTCAGATTCGAGCGTATCAACAGAATGCTGTCTGCTCATTAAATAATAATAATAAATTAGGAATATGGTTGTCGTTGAACTGCAAAGTCTAGAATCATCATTAGAATAGGAAATAAAGGGGACTGTGGGATGCTTTTCTGCAGATAGTCGCTAAATTCTCCCCGTGACTCACTTGTGTACAGTAAATTATTATATGTAGTTCATTTTATTTCGCTTTTTGGTATAGCATATACATTTAGCGAGTTTCACATGCAAAGTTCCATAAATACAGATGTCATCCTCCTCGATTCCAAAGGGGAAATAAAATGTTGATAATCTGATTTTATCTCCAATACTGCACCGGCAACCATGTAAAATTTAGGTGGGGAATTACAAAAATCTAGAATCAAAGATTAAGTATTAAGGATCAATGAATAAATAATGATCAAAGATCAATGATCAAGGATCAATAACAAACATCAAGGATCAAAGGTCAGGGATCAAGGATCATGGAAAAGGATCAACTATTGTGGATCAAGAAAATTAAGAATCAAAGATCAAGGATCAATGACCAAGGTTCAATAACAAACATCAAGTATCAAGGATCAAGGACCGAGTATGAAGGATCAAGGATCAAGGGTCAGGGATCAAGGATCAATTATTGTGGATCAAGTATTGTGGATCGTGGTTTAAGAAATCAAGGTTCAAGGTTCGGGGCTCATGATAAGTGGATTTAAGAGGATAATAAGAATTCGAACTGTGTTTTTGCAACACCAACACATTGTCAGGCGCGAGTATTCTACTCACGCAGGCAGTCAGGTTCTGGTCTGCATGATGGTGCTCGCAGCCCATCAGGCGCACCACAGCGCCCGCCATATCCACGCCGCTCCGCCGCAAGCACACCGCTGCCGGGTTGGGGTTCCGCAGCGACACCGTGGCGCCACTGGTGCTGGATGCGCCTACCAGACCCAGATTCAGTGTGGTGGGGCTGGTAGCGTGGGGTTTTATGGAGAGCTCCTGGAAAGAAAGATGGTTATAAATAGACATCGGATTACACAAATAAAATATGGTGGACCAATTGATTACAGTCCATCAAGAAATTGAATAAAATGGAACTAACATTTTTCATTACTATGGCAACACCTAGAAACATCGCTTCTAGAACAAATTGCAGTAAATTCAAATGTGAGGTTTACAGTACGATATTTGAATGTAAAAATGACGTAACTCAATTTTCGATGATAATTTTTTTTAATACTAAAAGTGTGCGTTTTTTCCTTAAATGCCTTCTTTGATAATATTAACATTTCAATAAAGTCCTCTGAAAGAATGCACTCGTCCCTCAAGGAACATTTTCGTAGCGCTGCAGTATCTCGGTAGGCAGAATAGTTGGCGATAAGCATTACTTTAAGGGACTTTTAGCTTATGCCATTGGGATACAGTGCTACCCACAGTTCTGACGTGTACATTGAAGTTCAGAATGCGTTGAATAGTATCCTTATGACATTTGTACTGCAAAAGTAAATATACTTTGACAGCATACCTCCTTCTAAAGGATATCGCTTTTCTTTGTCTTTCCATATCCTCGATGTCTTTCAGGTCATCTGTGATAATATGTCCCAGGTATTTGACGCTACGACTAACATCCATTTTCCTTCCGTCTAGCCATACTGAAGGTGTTTAAATGATTTCGTTTTTACATTTGAAAACCATAACAATTGATTTGGACGTATTATATGCAAGGTTATGATTTTTGTCAAAATCTTCACATATATTGAGTAATTTCATTAGTGCGCTAAGCGACGATGCTAGATGAACCATATCATCTGCGTAATTAATATTATTTACACATACTCCTTGAACATGGCAACCTACTTTTGTGTTAAGTTTTTGAATTAGTTCATCAGTGTATATATTGAAGAGAGCTGGAGACGAGCTTCCTCCTTGCCTTACGCCACTTTTCAAATAAAATGGGTTGGAAAACTCGCCAGACCATTTCACCACATTTTCTAGTTGCGTGTGCCAAATTGAAAGAATCGCTATTAAATCTTCCGAAACTGCTCTTTTACTAAGTTTTTCCCACAGTTTATTGTGAAAAACACGATCAAACGCTTTGCTTAGATCATGGGTGCCAATCTTTTCAGCAGCCGGGCCATATTTTAGAAATGAGATTTCCTACCGGGCCGTACTACAGGTGAGTCGTACTAGCTCGTCTTGATACTTGGAACAACTGGTACAAATAAATACCCGTTCCCTAGTATTTCGCACTTTTACAAATAATAGTATGGGTATTGCTCACTCGGTGCTGGATTCCCCACAATAATTTTTCCAATACAAGAGAATTTCTGATTTTTTTTTTTTTTTTACAGTAATACCGCACAAGAGTCCCAACTGCTCCCGTCTGGAGCCAGTGAGACTATGGCATCCCCAATTGGGGTATGTTGTGAGGCTGAGGGTATATTGGGGAGGGGAGGGAGATGGGGAAGAGGAAGGTGGGGAAGTACCTGGCTATTCAGATCTGGTCACCAAACACGGCTAAAGCCATTTCAAGCAACGTTTCAATTCTGAATGGTGGTCTTACACCAGGGCGATACTGAGAGTATCTTCCACTCTGGAACGTGCCGCAAATATACTATATATTATTTTAAATTAATTAATTGTGAAAATAACACAAATTAATCAAATAAAATTTATTTGCGCACGCCGGGTTCGAACCCGCGACCTTCGGATCTGTAGTCAAAAGCGTATACCACTAGACCACGCCGGCCGTCAATAAATGTAATTCCCCACAAAAATTTCTGAATGCATTTCCGATGTATGATTCCCCACAATGATTTTTTAAAAATCCATGGGGTGTAGCTAGAAAGTTCCCTGTCGAAAAATTCCCCACATTTTTTTATGTTCTCTGGTGCATTTGCTTTGCGGATAATTCGTATTTCGGTTAGAGGAACGCTCATCTCAGCGTCCAAGACTTGAAAGACTCGCAATACTCGCAAAACGCGGAATACTCGCAAGACGCGCAATACTGATAGTTTTTTTGGTGGTTTTATGTACACTAAAAGAAAAAAATGTGTGCATATATGCGGGCCACCCTTGGCTTAGATTTAGGAAGCAGGTATAGATTGGCGTTTTCCTTAGTTTATAATAGCTGATGGTTTCTTTTAAGGAATATATTGCCATGGATGTTGACAGTACAGATTTAAATCCAAACTGGTTATCCTCTGTCTTTAAATGGTCTATTACGACCGTCGACAATTTTTTTAAAAATAATCTTGCCAGGGCGGTCTAGAGTGAAATTGGTCGGTAGTTATTGATCACGGATAGATCAAGCTTGTTGGTTTAATTATGGGAATAATTACCGTCTTCGTCATTTCATTCGGAATGTACCTAAAGCGCATAATATTTGAAAATAGTTTTGCTAGGATAATATGAATCGCTGGCCCAGCATACTTAATGTGCTCAAGAGCTATTGAGTCATATCCAGTGGCTTTTCCTGTTGCCATTTCTCTTACAACTCTTTCTACCATATGTGGAGTAATGCTGTTAGTGGTAATATTACCTTCGGTTTTGAAACTAAAATTTACATTCAGAGATTTTTCCGCTACTTCTTCACCCGCCATGGAAAGGAAGTTATGAAATTCATTGGCGATACTTTCTCTTCCTCTTACTCCATTCGCACAGAAAGGAGTTTTCATACTAGTTTTCAATTCTGGAGAGGTTTTTTGCCAAAATTTATAGAAATCTTCATTTATTAGTGAGGTGGCAATACCGTCCATTTGCTGTTGAATTTCTCTTTGTTGGCATTTTTTAGTTGGCATCTGTTACTTTGAAAATCGTTCGGTACTTCTTCCTGTCTTCGGCAGCCGGCCTTTAGAGTGGTTTTCCGGCCTCGAGCCATGAAAGAAAGGCGCGTCTCGATTCTGCATATTTGGCTGCAACCAGCTGAATCTATCCTGGAATGTTTCTATTTTTTCATTTTGTGTTAATAAATTTGGTAAGGCAGCACTTCGCATTGCGACTAAAACATTTTTATACAGGGTATATGTATGATTTTCATGTGATTTTGTCGCTGATTTTATATCAAGTTCTGATTGGTCGAAATCTTGAATTATGTTTAGAAGTTTGCTGTTAATAGTTTCAGTATATTTTACTATTACAACATTAGATTTTGGATTCCATCTAGAAGGATCAATCATATTATTAATACACGATTCCACAAAGGCCTGGTGGAAATTGAAGTTTGAGATTTATTATCATTGGCAAGTGTTCAGACCACACTGCATCATATTGGAGATCTACTCTAGCTATGGCTATAGCTAGATCACTGTGTCTATTGACGGTACTAGCCAGCTTGTGGTACTATTCGCATCACTCACATATGTAAAAGTATCACAGTTCATCAACTTGATATTGGCACAAACGTAGCAAAACTCTTTGCAAAAATTTTCTAGTTCTCGGCCACACAGACTTTTGGGATCTGCATTGAAATCGCCTAAAATAATCGCACTCGACGAATTCCTTTCATTGATTGTTGCGTTTACCTTGTTCATGCAGTTTGTAAATTCCTCAAGATTTTCGGGTTTATTTGTCGGCATATAAATTGAAAAACTTAATATTTTGCCACTGTTTACAGTTACTTGTATTGCCGACAGTCTTGGCTCAGAGCATGTCGACAGAAATAGAATCCCGCCACAGGATTGCGACCCCACCGTAAGGTCGTCCAATTAGAGGGCTATCAGCTAGATTTACGGCTGAAGTTCTATATCCTGAAAATTGAGGATGAATTTTTGAAAATATGTTTATTTCTGTTGGTAGAACCCACATGTTTCCTGTAACAGTATTATGTCATTAGTTTCGCATAAATCTTATATAAAATGCTTTGTCAGCCGAATCGACCTACAGTTCTGAGATACAAATCGTAGAAATTTTTTATTTTTATGTGGATCCATTTTTAGAAGTGATATGTTCTCTGTTCAGCGTGGAGATCGGTTTTTTAAAAATAAAGTTTCGGACTGTAATACCTGGTGGCCAAATTTCCTCCTTGATAATTTCTGAGAATTTTAGGCGGTTTATTTCAATTTTAAAAGTGGCAAACTCGCCTGTATTTGCCACAAATTTATCTATTTTACAGTGTATTTTGTGGGATATCAATAACCCATTATTTCATCGGTAGTTGTTTTCGGATCGAATCGGGAGGCAACTATATACCGCTGTTTTGTTTGCGCAATCCTGTACTCGGTCTAATAAATGTAATAATCTCTATCTCCGAGTACTTATTGAAAACTACCTGATCTTCCACACACAACAAGATATTAAACAGATAAAATAACAATATATATATTTAACATCTAGTAATAACACTAATTTCTGAAGAATATTCAAGTGACGAGACGCTAGTGATTTTTTAAAATTACATTTTTTTCCCATTGATCTTGGTGTTGACATTAAAAAAAATTTTAAACTATCACGGCGCCCTCCATTTGTTCCTAAGTTTTCTTGACGGACCATAATCCGAACGGGTTGTATTCAACAACAATGACTTACTATGTCCAGTTTCCCGTTATAGATAAACACCGGTATCTCCAGTGTGGAGATGTTGGTGTTGAGGGTAATCCTCGACTCAAACTTCAAGGATTCCGTCCAACTCTTCAGTCTTATCTTGAACACTTCGGTTGACTCGTCAGGGTTTAAGTTTTGCGCCCAGAAATCTTTAATCTGGAAGACAGAAATAATAATTATTTTTAAAAAGATAAAGAAATTCAAGACAAAACTAATATGTAATATAAAAAGTTTCCAAACCTCAAAATATTTGTCGATACCCTCCCCAATAACAATATCGGTTAGGAACACAGGTACTTTGTATTCATTTTTTACCATGACATTTCTGACTGCAGTAAGGCCCCCCTCACAGGTTAGGTACCTAAAATAAAAATATATTCATTAAACTTATTAAACAAGTATAATTTATTTATATAAAGGATTGTCTGTGTGGGTGGGCGGACATCAGGAGAGCGGTGTGGATTTAATTTTTATACAAATCTACAGTTTTATTCCAAGCCCCGTACCCTGCCACGCGTTGCTGTGGCTCAGACTGTCTGTGCAGATAGAGAAACAATAGCGCGTGTTGCTTTTACGTCTAACAGATGGTTCGGTTTTTACCTGTCACAGGTGACCTAGGTATATAAAAACAAATGCGTATTTGAATGCAACGTTATGTCAAAAATTCAAAAAAATTGGTGAAGAACTTTCGAAGGTTTAACTTCTCATATGCCGGGACCGCACATGTGCGGCCCATACAACTTTCAAAAACAAAAAAAAAAAAAAAAAAAATTTGTGCGATTTTGACCCTTATGTACAAAGAATTTGTATGGAGAACAAGGTCTCAATCGCTTGGGCTATTCTCGTTCTTTAAGCATCATATTCTGGAAAGACTTCTAGCTCCTTCGAGATCTTAATTTTAAATTTTCTGTGAGACGCGACACAAAAAATTTTAACAGTCAAAGTGTCACATCGCGGTTGTATTTTAAAGTGCCAAAACGAAGTAATTCATCAATAAAACGTAAGTAATGTTTTTTTTATACATAGTTTATCGTTCACGGCATGTGTTTCGGCAAATTTAAAATACGAAAACTCAAAATAACCGACAAAATATTACGTCAAAGTATACGCCATGTTTTCGTGATAAAAATTTTCGTTTTATTTCTAGCTATGTCTCGTCATATATTGTGTGATTTGCTTTGTTTCGTATCTCATTTTGCAGATAAATCAATTGAGAACACATACCACAGCCTTCGGTTTGTCCATATTTAGTTAATATTTTACAAAAAATAAGATTTCAATGTCCCCCGCGCTAAAAAACTGTCCGAGAAATAATTTGACGTTTCTCCATCGATATTCACGTAAATATTGTCCAATCTCGTAAGGATTGTACATCATTATGTAAAGAAAACTATTGAGATTGTGTATAAAAGCCCTAGTTTCGTCAATATTTAGTTAATATTTTTTAATTAAATAAATACGAGACATCGGAAACCTGCACAAATACACGTGAACTGTTTATATGTATGTGTGAGAGGCCATCTTGAAATAATATCCGCGCCTGCGTAAAACGCACGTCGATCTGCGCGCGCAGATATCAACGTTTTTTACAAATTCAAATTTTGTATGGGAGATACAGGGTTCTTACAAAATACATTATTTATTAGAAATATTTATTTCTAATAATATTTATTAGAAATATTATTTTTTATTTATAAAAATGGTAATAAATATCACAAAATTAGATCAGTTATATAGGGTGTGCAAAAAAGTACTAACAAACTTTTTTTTTGTTTAGCTATAAAATATTTATACGCGTATTGATGATTATATTATAATACATGATTGTTTCTATTGTTATAGAATGGAGATTCCAAGACCGTCGACGGAGGAAGACACAACAGAAGAAAGATTTTCAGTAATTGCGACGGTATGTTGTGTATTAGTAGTAGTTCTATAGTGGTTGTACGCTTCATCCTTTCCAAAATTGAAAGACATTCGTGTAACAATTAATGTTTACAGTTTCAGATTCCGGGATGGCAGGCTGACCCGAGACCATCAACATCCTCTACGCATCGGGCTCCAAATACTCAGGTAATTATAATAACACTTGGCTAACTTTTACAGCGCCATTTTTGTCTTGTATTACCTCAAGGACGCTTTACATAGCTGTATATATATATTTTTTCTTTTCTTTCTGTCTATAGGAAACCGACCACGTCGTTGCGGAGTTCTACGGATTCACTGATAGCGAGGATGAATCCCTCGCCGGTGATGGTGAACTTCCGTCAATGGTGGATATGGATGTTCCTGAGGATGAGTTGGAGCCTTTGGAGGAGGGGGAGGAGGAGAATCCAGAGGAGCAGACCTTCACCTGGTCCGAGGATTTCTCCACCTTCACATTTATAATTTTTTTTTCAAATCGTTTTTTTCCATTTAGATTCTTTTTTTTATACAAAATTTTAAAAATTGCCATGAAGAGGAAATTCATCATACCTAATAGTGGCAGTCCCATAATTACAGTTCAGGAATTGTGTCGCTATTTCTTGCATTAGTGTTGTTGTTTGTTATAATGTTATTGTTTGTTATAATGTTATTGTTCTTTGAATGTTGGTTGCGGTTGTTATTTGTTACTTATGTTTGGTTATTTGTTGAATGTGTGTTATCATTTGTTACTTGGATTTTGTTATCTGTGATTGTAATTTGGTACTGGTTGTTGTTATTTATGGTTTTAATTATTTATTGAATGGGTGTATTTGTGCATTATTTGAATAAAAATGTTTACTGAAACAAGTGCATTGTGCATCTTTGCATTGTTTGAATTTTCGTTTCCATTCATTGTATCTTCCACTTTTGAGGAGGACAGAAACAGTGTCTAAAAATTTGAATATTATAATAATAAATTTATGTATGTGAAAAAAGATTTTTTTCGCAGTCTCTCGACCAAAGATTAAAAAAACCTGTTCTAAAACTGAAAAAAATATGATGAAATTTTTTTCTTATTTATTTTTGAACCACACAGGAGGGCGATTCTCGTTCTACTTAACGACACTAAAATCGTCCTTACATTCAAATTAACGATTTTTCTCGGTTTATTCGTATGAAGCGATTCCGGTTCTCTCGTTGACAGATGGAATCCTTAGATTTTCGATTGCGCGCCAAAATTTTTAGCCTTACGCGAAGGGTACCCCTAGACCTGTCATTCGGCGGCCGAACGCTAGCGTTCGCGGAGAATTTGCTTCATTTAATTGTGACGTTTTGACAATTAGCAATATTTGCGTAGTTTTAATAAGAGAAAACTTAATATTATCGTAAGTATTGACTGTAAACATGATTAGTGACTTGTTTGTGGCACAATAATGCTATTAAATGAATTGAATCAGGTAATTGCCGGGATGTTTGTAAAGTACGTAACATGTCGAAAGCCAGATAAGTGATTTAATTTACAATAAACTACAGATACCATTGAGGATTTCTACATAAATAATAATAAGTTTCTGGCTGGCGCTCGAAATTGTGGGTTTTGAAGTTAACCACAACGAAATAAGAATCCCTTTCATTCTTAAATCAACTTGGGTGACAGTTAGCGCCATTCGGCAAGGTTAGTTTGACAGCAAACGTCACTTTAGAAGTGGTGAATCTGTAAAAAAGTCATTACTATCCAGCGAGGTAAGTACCTTTTCACAAAACGTAAATCTTCGATAAATGGCTTATTTATGTCATTCATAAATAAAATAAGCAGTTATTAAAATGCATTATAATACAAAGTATTTTTTTTTTTTTTTTTTTTTTTTTTTTTTTTTTTTTTTAAATTTAATTAAAATCAAATTTAATAATATAATTATTAAGTTCTGCAAGTATTTTTTGGTTTTTGTTATTGTTACAGCTGTTTCGGCTTTCAAGGCCGAAAAACTGTCAGTTTGAAAATGGCCTTGAAAGCCGAAACAGCTGTAACAATAACAAAAACCAAAAAATACTTGCAGAACTTAATAATTATATTATTAAATTTGATTTTAATTAAATTTTTTTAAAAATTAAATGGAGTTCTACCAACTAAACACAAAAACAATAAACAAAGTATTTGTTTTTTTAAGTTTTAGTTAGAAACCTTGTGTCACTTAATTATATTTCACCAATTTGTGTTTTCAATAATCTCTTAACAATTTCTTAACCACGCTTCTTTAGGATTTTTTACTAGGTCTCTCCAAAATCGAACTTGTAAGGATATCAAAAGAACGAGAATCGCTTAATAGTTAAGAAAAGATGTTGCAAGCGACGGACAGCTATCTTTCGCAAACGATAGCAGTCGTTGACGAATGCTATCATTTAGCTTAAGGCTAAAAGAACGAGAATCGCCCTCCAGTATCTGAATTTAAAAAAACGTATTTAATAAATAAATAAATATTAATAAAAAAATATTAGCAAATTTTATTTTTATTCCCCGAATCATGATTTTTTTGTCACCCTGTTCTTTCAAACACATCTGTACACGCGGTCGGCGGCCGTGCCAAGGACAACAGTGCAAAAACATCGCGAATTCTTGTAAGGTAATCCTCTTACTTCTTTCATTATTTTTGATATAAATTGATTGTGGAAATAATAGATTTGAGGTATCATCAGAAAGATAGTTTTATCTACATTATTTTGATGTAATTTTTATAATATTTCACCCAAGAAAAGTGATGAAAATTAACTTCGTGAGAAATGTCAAAATTTTTACGTCATAATGAATAATTATATTTTTAGCATTATTTATTTACAGGTTTCTTGTACAAAATAATATTATTAGTAACAACAGTTGTATAAACTACCGAAATCTGGAAGAATTGTTATCATATACTTATAAAATACGACACAAAAAAATTTTAAGTGGACACTTGACGTTTGATTTTTTTTTTGAATAAATGAAAATATTTTACATTTTCAAAGAAGTGTCAATGGCATTACTTCTTCGAAAAAACCTTTGGATTTTTTTTTTTCACGAGGAGTGTCTATTCAGGTTTGTGTAGAAATAAAAAAATCAGTTAATTTTCATATGAATATATTTTTTTTACATTTGTTTGCCGAATGGGAAAATTTTTACACATTTTTTTTGTTAAAGTTAGCTATTCTGGGAAAACTTGTAACAATATTATCATGTAATATATATGAATAATAAGATACATTATCTGATAAACAGAAAACAATCGCAAAATAAACAATTTCTTTGTTTTTAAACGGATGTTTGACCAAAAGGCAGGAGAGTAATTTGCGCGCGGTTTTTTTTCAAAAAAACTTGGAATTTCCAGGCATACGACAGGTTAAGATTATGAACAAAAGAACATTTGAAAATTTTATTTACTTATTTTTATTTTTTTTAAAAAGAAAGACAAACATTCCCGGGTACGAATAACCTGATAATATTTGAAAATCTCCTACTACCACCACAGTAAGCTGAAAATGTTGCTTGTGTTGTGATGGAGGACCTAGCCAGCCGAGGAATTGAACACACTACGCCTGGGTGGGACCCAAACACGATGTCAACTCGGCCACCGACCGAGAATATGTGTTGATGAAATTTTGCACACTTTCAAAATTGGTTACAACTTGAAAGATAGGATGGTTTTGGACCAGATAGGTGGTGCTCTTGTCGAAATTTTTTTCATATTTCTCTTCCAAAAATAAATACAACCACAAATTTAACCCCCCCCCTCAATATTTTTTAATGCGATTATAAGGAATTTTTTGTATAGGAAAAAATGGGTCGCAATTCATTTTTAACCCTTCAGCAACGTAAGCAGATATACACGATAAAATAACGATAGCAGTCAAGTACAATAAGCGTGTTTACACGTCAACGCGTGTGTTTCCACAAAAATCGTCATAACTCCGTTATTCTTCTAGTGACATCCCTAAAACAAAAAGTAGAATATTCGTATTGAATGAAGCTTCACATCTCTATTCAAAGTTATCCATAGAAACCCGTAAAAAGACCTACTCAGTGGAAGCAAATTTTACCCGCCAAATCGTAAAACCCGCCTCCCACATATCCCAGTTTTAATTATTTTTTTAAAAATATATTTTGTATGAAATGGTCAAAAAGTGAAGTGACAGAATTGTTTATTGTACATTTGTACGATGAAATAAGTGTTTTTTTTTACATTATCCGTGATTTTAGTATCGTTTTTACATAAAACATTACAGGTGAGTCATTTTTACAATTTTTTCATGTTTCCATTCTAAATTAAAATATTTACAAATTTTAATATTTATTTATGATACAACAATTTGAAAGCCTATTTTGTAACCTTTCTAAAACAGTTTTTACTATTCGGCTCCGTTCAGTAATGTTTCATTTATAGAGCTTTGATTGTGAGGCGGTAATAACACAACGTTTTCGTGAAATTGACATTTCGGTAAAGACATTTTAGCTTCAAGTTCGCGAAAAGTCGGAGGGGTTAAGAGTGTAAGCTTTCAATAGATGGCGGTGTGAACAAATCTATTATCATCTATATTATGCATATAGAGAAAAAACCACACTTTAACATCGTTTCATTTTCAGTGATGATTACGTTTGCACATTCAGCACTCAAGCTGCCATTAGACATTAATAACAAACCGAACGCAATGTGTAGCATTAAAAAAAAGCGGAATGGCTGCAGTGTTACAAAAGAGTTTGATCATTATCTGGGATGAATGTACTATGGGCTCATAAACATTCACTTGAAGCATTGCATAGAACTTCTCGGTGGTGCTCTCCTATTACTATCCGGTGATTTCTGACAGATATTGCCAGTCATTCCACGGTCTACTTATGCCCATGAGATGACCATCAACATGCGAGTACAATTGCAAAATGATCCGTCAGCACAAATATTTTCTGAACAATTGCTGGATATGGGCAACAGTAAAATAGAACTGCATCCAAACACATAATGCATCAAATTGCCAGACAATCTCTGCACTATCGTTAATTCAAAACATGAATTAATTGAAAGTGTCTTTCCGGCTATACTAAATAAATACTTAAACCATAATTGGCTCAGTGAACATGCTACTATGGCAGCGAAAAATGTTGACGTTGACGAAATTGACTTTCAGATACATACAGGCGAAATAATTTCTTTCAAATCAATCGACACTGTCGTTTATAAAAAAGAAGCAGTAAATTATCCAACTGACCACACAATCTTCGATTGAAGATTGGTTTGCCGATAATTCTGCTTCGTAATTTAAACACACCCCGATTAAGCAAATGGACACGTTTGATCATCAAACGGATCACCGGAAATGTTATTGAAGCAACCATTTTGAACAGAAAGTTTACGGGAGAAATCGTTCTGTTGCCAATGATACCGTCGGAGACTACAATCCTATTTAAATGCATTCAATTTCCGATTCGTTTGGTATTTGCAAAGACAATCAACAAATCACAAGGGCAGACAATGTCCATTTGTGGCCTGGATTTAATAGAAAATCCATGTTTCCCCCATGGCCAGTTAAACGTTGCATGCTCACGTGTGGGTAAACCATAGAATCTATTCATATTGGTAAATAATATATTGACAAAAAATATTGTTCAACAAATCGCACTACATTAAATTTAAATTCACCACTATAATTTAAAACAACAATATTGTTTTGACTTAAGAATCAATCTTCATTTACCTTAATTATAACATTTAATTTTTATCCATTATCAATTTTTTCATTTCATTTATTACACTTTAATGTGAGATGAAAAAAAAAATTAAATAAAAAATGTACAGTGAAGAAAAAAATAATTGTTTTCTATGGATTGTATTGAATTCAAAGGCAATCTGTCACACTGTCAAAGATATATACTTCAAGACAGTTTAAAGAGGATAAAACAGTGCCGGTAGCATTTTTACTGATTTTCTATCATACTGAACAATAATCAATATCAAATGAAACATCAGAACAATATCTATAATGCATGTGACTTGCGCATGTATTCTATGTATGTCAAATGCATAACATATCCTTCAACAGAGCCACCAGATAAAAGGTGGTCTACATAAAATAATGAGGTCTATATAAAATGCGGTCTACGGTCTCGGTTATGGAAATATTATAATATAATAAGAAGATGAAAGACAATCAATTTCACTTGATCGTGCCATACACATATATAAAAATTTGATGGATAATATTGATAACTTGTTATCTTTCCCGATTATGACTGCAGAACTTCCACACAACATACCTAAAGATGACATAGGCCCCCTAAATTTTTTAGACTTAATGTAAAAAAATAAAGAAAGATGGCCGACGAAAAAACAGGTATGATTTGAGATTTTCACGGCCAAAAGTATTATAGTGATTTGTTTTTGGGGTATTATGCCGTGTTGCGATACCTCCTTCTTTAGCCAACGTTTCGGATAGCATTGCAGTGTCCATCATCAGGGCAGACACATCTGCCCTACCACACGTCTACATCCACACATCCACAACTGTCCAAGACGTTGGCTAAAGAAGGAGGTAGCGCAACACGGCATAATATCCCAAAAACAAATCACCACGAACAGTCCACATCGTCTAAAAATAAGCTTAATTTAGTTGAAGTGAATAGTGGTTTGTTTGTTGGCTGCAGTCGTGCTCGGGAACGCTAACAAGTTACAGACATTATCAATCCCTCTGAGTTAGGGGACTTTAAATAAATAAATGTTCAACAATAATTACTCAATGATATCAAGCTGGTAACGAGGATCAGACCTTAGACGAACCAAGAAACTACTCGATATGGACAGAAACTCGCTGAGGGAACTGGTAGGACTACTAACGGGACACTGCCATCTCAGGAGACACATGCAGATATTTGGGGTGGAAAACACCAATAGATGCAGGAAATGTGAAGAGGATGAAGAGACTCCAATTCACCTATGGTGCCAATGTCCTGCCCTGGTGGGAACTAGGCTCAGATACCTGAGGAGACATACAGTAGAACCAGAAGACATAGCCACATACTCAATGACAACCCTGGTGAACTTTATTACAGGGACTGGGTTGTTGTTAAAAGATTGAGGTAAAATGGGAGATAGCACAATGATGGGCCTATGGCCTAAGTGCTCACGGGAACTATGTGTAAACCGTCTCCGCTTTAAAAAAAAAAAAAAAGCTGGTAACGGTTGCTAATTGTCATTAATTATAACAAACAGTTTATTACTTGTTATAAATTATAAAATAAGTTAATAACTTGGTATTAACCAGTTACAATGAACAGTTAATGGCTTGTTATCAATTATATTGAACATTTTATAACTTGTTATCAATAATTATAGTGCTAACTTAATTATTTGTCATGAATTATAATGTTAATAACTTGTTATCAATTATAATGAATAGTTAATTACCTTGTACTATCCTCATTAAAGGTCAATCCCCCGCTCAGCACATGGGAGATATACGGTAGCACTATCTTGTGCTGGCCCTGCTTTGTTCGTATGATGATCTTGCCACAGCACTGGCCCGACTCAAACGCCTCTTGCCCTGAAAATTGATACAAAATAAAACATTAACCGTGTGCCATCAGACAGAGAAACCACATTTTTAAAACCCATAGATAATAGATAAAAGGCAATATTGCCATGTATAAAATAATAATGAGGTTAAGAAACACTGGTTTTCAGATATAAACAGTGGACATTTAAATTATCAAATTAAACAAATGCTAACACTTTTAATTAAAGTCATTATTAATCACTTACCAAAGAGCAGATTAACATGAATATTGATAAATGCAATCGTAAGCGGTGGCGACCCATGACTTTTTAGTGATCTGGAGTAGTAAGATTGAAAAATACAACATTATTGATATTGTTATAGCTGAAAATACTTTTGTTTTTCGAAAGTAAAGGAAATAATTCTGAAAATTTTTTTTTTTTTTTTGATAAATACAAAAATCAATTTCAGCTACAAGCTACAAAGCGTATAAAGTCAAATATTGAATTCTTACTACTTCAGGTCACTCAAAAGTCATGAGCCGCCACTGAGCATAAGTACAGTAGAACCCCGTTAATTCGAACCCAGATAATTCGAAAAACGCGTAACTCGAAATTTTCGCCAAAAAAATATCCACAGAATTTTTTTTTCATATAAATGGTTTTTTAATTCGAAATTCGTTAATTCGTAATTCGAAATTTATTTTTGTCTGCGCACGAAAATTTGTTCGTGTAATTCGAAAAAAATCGATTTTTGCGAAAATAAATCATAAAATTTCGTAAATATGAATCTAAAAAACAGCGGTGACGGTAAAACGCCGAAAAATGTATTTTTACGTGGTTATACATCGTCCTAATTAGTATTATTATTTTTTAAATCTAATTGATTTACACTGGGTTGTCGTATTTTTTTCAATTTATTTCGAATATCTGAATTTGAAGGGCCGAGAAAATACGTTTTACGCGGAAATATGTCGTAGTTTTACGAATTTAAACCAAATATCTGAATTTAAAGTGTAAATATTTGAATTTCAAATCGCCTGCCGCGACGGAAATCAGTCGCGAAATCTATGGTATTTTTACGAATTTATTTAGAAAATCTGAGTTTAAAGAGCCGGCCGCGAATTTTCGATTTACGCGGAAATATATCGTTTTTTTACGAATTTAAATTCAGATATTCGAAATAAAGGGCCGGCCGCGACGGTAATCGGCCGCGAAAATAAAGGAATAATTCGTATTAATACGAATTTACTCCTAAGATACTACCAGGATTTGAAGGGGCGACCGAGAAACTCGATTTTCGGCGTATTTTTTTACTCCTAAAATTTCGAATTACGTGGGAATTTGTTAATTCGAAATTTGATTTTTGATGTCCCGTGGATTTCGAATTAACGAGGTTCTACTGTACATACAATAAGGATTTTCACAGACTTGGTATTTCAATATAAAATTCTAAATGATGCATTTGATAGTCCAGAAGTGCTTGCATTGATAAGCTTTCAGATTTCACTATGTAATACTAGAAGTCAGGATTTATTTCAGTGCAAAATTCTGGGACTAACTACCATAAGTATTCCTCATTACCCAGTATACTGATTGAGGGAAATAATTATACAGAGTCAGTGGATTTATAACATAACAAATACAAAAGATTGTTACTCAAAGCAGTTTAGTTATGTATAATAAATACTGTACAATTTTTATTATTCATATTGAAAAATCCCTGAAGGCGTTAAAAATTCAATTATTATCAAATACAAATATTTCCAATTAGTCAGGGATTTCGTGGGTATTAGGGCCAAGAAAGACACAGTTGAAAGAAACGACAACTCACAGTGCATGGCCAGCGTAGCGACGTGCGTGTGCGGCAGAGAGGACGGCGGCAGCGTGACCGGCCAGGCCCCAGCTGCAGTGGCCCGGACGGCACTCGCTGTGGCCGCCCCGCCGTCCGGCCGCACTGACACCGAAGTGATACGCACCGGCCGTGGCGACGTGTTGCCCATGTAGATGTGCAACTGTAAGTGAAACAACCACAAATTACAAACAAACAAAAACAAAAAATTACGAGTCGAAAGCTGATCGCGCTCCGGAGATTTTTTTTTACATTCAATTGAAATTGCTGATAGGTCACTGCAGACTACTCTAATATCCGTGATCCAGATTTTAACCTCTATGCTTCGAAAACTGTACAGAGGGAAAAATCAGAATCGCTTGCTCTAATAATACTGAAGATCCTATTTTATATTTCATGCCTGTCTGACTGTTTAGAAAACGTTTTATCTGTATGTCGAAAATATTTTTTATTCCCAATTTGAATTTTCAAAGGATTTATCAAGGTCAATATTTCTATGAAAACATCTTTTGACTATTTGTTTTCGTGACAGGTATTTATTCTGGTATATAATACAAAATAAAACCAGTTTGCATAATATCCCAGGTAAGAGATTTTTTTAGTTTAAGATAACAATTCTGGGGAAAGTCTTACGATATAAACATGAAAATAAAAAAATATATATTATGAAGTAAGCAGAAGCAAAAAGTTATTCCGATATTTGATTAAAACTCTTCAAGGTAATTTTCAAGCAAGCTCAAGTGTATTCTGAGGATTTTCTGCTCCGGCTTTCAACAGGTTAAGAACCTAATACAACAATACGAGATTTCAAGGAGTTAGACACACTGCTAATCTGTCCATTCTGAAGAGCTAGGCTTTCGAAATAGGCTATCAACTGTTTCCCTACAGCATTTTCTAAGATACATTCATTATCAGTAATTTTACAAAGGATGCCTTGAAGAAAATAATTTTCCAGGGTCATATATGAGGATATTGTGTGGGGGTATTTTTGAGGAAAGGAAGGAGTGAACCTTTTATAGGAGGGAGGAAAAATAGAGGACAGCAAATCATTCCACAGCTGACCTGTTGAATACAGGAACAAGTCCTAGAAGCGGCCCGTTCTCCTGTGACACTGTGCTGAAGGGATCAATGACGCTGGTTCTTCGGAGCATTTTCCATCAAAATAACGGTATAAGGACAGCATTCCTACATGACGTCTTTGCTCTAAAGATTGCAATTAGTTTGTTAAGATACGGGAATCTACGAAACGTACTTCAATCTATGACCTTTTCTGCACAGCAGTCATTACTTGCTATTTGGGTACTGAACAATCAATTAAATTAAATAAATGTATGGATACGAGTGACAATTTTAATTCTAGGTTTGCCAGAAATAGCACAACAAGCTCAATTATTACACATGTTTACATTCATATAATAAGGATATCATTGTGTAAAAAAACTATTTGCTTCATACAATCATTATCACTTGACAAGTTGAATATTAACATGACATGTCGAGTCAAATGTAACAGAAAAAAATTAAGCCTGACAGGAAAGATCAGTGATTAGTAAAAAAAAATAAAACAAGACAATATTATAATGCCTACTAGAGGTGAGGCATATTTATCGTACCCAGTAAAAGTACCAGGTATTTTCATGCAATACTTTGTACTTGTGACAAATCTCCAAAATACTCAAAATACAAGTATTTTATACCGGTACTAAATATTTTTAATAGGTACTTTTACGAGGTATTTTTGATGGATATTTTTAATAGGTATTTTTGATGGGTATTTTTATCATGGTTTTTTGTGATCATATTTTTTAAATGTGTAGAATTTTTGACAGGGAATTTCGTAGCTACCCCTTCCCCCCCATTTTGGAAAAATGATTGTGGGGAATCACATATGAATTTTTATTTGCGGGGAAATTTTTTCACTGAAGTTCTGTAACAACCCCCCCCCCATGGATTTCGAATAAGTAATGGGCGAATCAATATAGAAAAATTTGTGGGGAATATGTGGGCAGAATTCTGGACTTATTCTAAATCAATCCTCAGGTCGGTATCAAATACTTTTGAGTATTTTGTCCCCGGTATTTTTACCAGGTATTTCTTTGTACCTGTACTCATTGTACCAAGTAACGAAAAGTACTCATAGGTCCCACCTCTAATGTCTACAGTGAGTGTCTTAAATTTTGAGAGGTACGAAAGAGACTGCGTGAGAGAGTGAGAAGAAAGGACTACAAAACAGTGAGAACGGATGTCCAATGTCTCTTCCTCATCACCTGTTAGACCATTCATACACGGAGATACTTACAAGCGACGAGTATATATACGCCGCTCGTGAGTATCCGCCCTACTATTTTGCTAGTGTTCGTACACTATGGAGGAGGGGTTTGAAGTCAGCTGTACGCTGCTAATAGTACTATCTATTATAGTGCTGACACTGTAATGCTGTCCGAAATGTTGGCTATAGAAGAGGGTAGCACAACACGCCATAATACCCCAAAAATAAATCACTATAAAGGTTTTAAAATGTTCAATAAACTCCCCTTAAAGTCCAAATGTTAGTATGTATGTAATAGAATATTAATGTAGTCGTTTTAGGATAGATATACACTAGACATAAAATTTTATAGATAAATAAAATATATCATTTCATTTTACGAGTGAACCCAAAATCTCCTTTTCGATTGTTTTTTGTGATTGTAAATTTAAAGAAGAACAATATTACTGTCTTTGTCGCTGGAGTCAACCTGACATTTATTAATTTCACAGCTCCACTTGAAAAAATGAAGTTCGAAATAATTCGGGTAGCGCCATCGTCACGAAAATAATTCCTTTTGTCGAAAATAATTATTTTCCTGAATTCTACCTGGCCAGTGAAGGAATTAATTCACAAGCTTGAATTTGACTGGCAACATTTTTTGGTGAATTTTGGCACCGTTTCCGCCGGTAACGTCATTTCTGGAATTCTCGCTGTGTGAGGGGAACGAAAAGGATTAGATTATGTCAGATAATCAGAGTGATTGACTTGCTTTTTAACTTTTGGGCAATCCTTGTTGTTAAGGTTGATTGTCCTCGTACCATCGTGATATTTTGGTGTTTTCAAAATGAGTACTTTCTTTTCGTTTTAAATGTAAAGTGTGCTGAGTGACACCGGGAGTTTCTGCTTATCCCTTGTGAATCGAAAGCCATCTGCCGTTGGATTTATGTTATATTTAGCGCTCCACATGTTATACCGTGTACGGAAACCAGCTTTAACTCATTAGCATCCGAATTGTTGAGCTAAAAAATTGGTCATCACCTCTGAATTAATTTTGTACTAAAATTTTGAAATCCGCAGTGGTGTACTAAATCTAATATAACTTTGAAACCCAATGTTTAAAGGTTATGATTTATTTAAATTTACTTCTATACTGGATAACTTATGTAAAAAATATATTGAGTCTAAAAAAAAATTATAATAATTTGAGTAAATGTGGATATAAAACATTATAATAAATTGAGTAAATGTGGATTTAAAAAATTATAATAATTTGAGTAAATGTGGATTTAAAAAATTATAATAATTTGAGTAAATGTGGATATAAAACATTATAATAATTTGAGTAAATGTGGATTTAAAAAATTATAATAATTTGAGTAAATGTGGATTTAAAAAATTATAATAATTTGAGTAAATGTGGATATAAAACATTATAATAATTTGAGTAAATGTGGATTTAAAAAATTATAATAATTTGAGTAAATGTGGATTCAAAACATTATAATAATTTGAGAAAATGTGGATTTAAAAAATTATAATAATTTGAGTAAATGTGGATTTAAAAAAATATAATAAATTGAGTAAATGTCATAGACATATGAATATTAGTAAACCTGCCCTAAGTGATTAAAAGCGTATTATTCCTTACTCCCCATACCGGTTCCATTGGAGCCGGCTGGGCTCGCGTCTGGCCTCCCGTGAATTTAGAAAACGTGACGTCATCATTCTTGTGCGAACTATGGTCGAGGCATCATCGGTTCATTTTACGAAATAACACGGCAAAATGGTGGCTTGTGCTATGAAAACTTGTAAAAAAAGATGTGAAAAAGAGAATAAACCCAATTGTCGTATTACATTCCATATACAAGCATTATTTTACTTTATTTTAAGCATATTCACATCGTATAATATGGATCAGTTGTAGAAACATATACTATCACATCGAGATACGTCTGGACGCGAAACACAAAGCTGGTTGGTTGCTGGGAAGTAAATTATGAACATTTATAAAAGTGTCTTAACTAAATACGTAAACGAAATATTCGACTCTGAAAATAGAAGAAATTTATTTTGCCGAATTTGGACTTCGCAAATTTGTTCATAACGTGGCGAGTAATTTGCGCTCCCTTGTAAAAATGTCTATTCATTCAAAAGCAGATTTTACTTTTAAGAACTAAATGGTGATATTATAATGTGAGATGTCTATTTACTGTCAGATTGATTTATTGACGAATCACAGTCAGCTTTCCTCTCTGCGTCCTGCAACTCTTGTTTTAACCCCTCATCCTTAACTTCTCGTCTATTAATATTCATATGTCTGTGGTAAATGTGGATTTAAAAAATTATAATAATTTGAGTAAATGTGGATACAAAAAATTTTTATTTTTTATTTTTTTACTATGTTAACCCCTCCGACTTTTCGCGAACTTGAAGCTAAAATGTCTTTACCGAAATGTCAATTTCACGAAAACGTTGTGTTATTACCGCCTCACAATCAAAGCTCTATAAATGAAACATTACTGAACGGAGCCGAATAGTAAAAACTGTTTTACAAAGGTTAAAAAATAGGCTTTCAAATTGTTGTATCATAAATAAATATTAACATTTGTAAATATTTAAATTTAGAATGGAAACATGAAAAAATTGTAAAAATGACTCACCTGTAATGTTTTATGTAAAAACGATACTAAAATCACGGATAATGTAAAAAAAAAACACTTATTTCATCGTACAAATGTACAATAAACAATTCTGTCACTTCACTTTTTGACCATTTCATACAAAATATATTTTTAAAAAAATAATTAAAACTGGGAGGCGGGTCGGCACGTCAAACGGCTTTCTTGGCGTCGTTTTACGATTTGGCGGGTAAAATTTGCTTCCACTGAGTAGGTCTTTTTACGGGTTTCTATGGATAACTTTGAATAGAGATGTGAAGCTTCATTCAATACGAATATTCTACTTTTTGTTTTAGGGATGTCACTAGAAGAATAACGGAGTTATGACGATTTTTGTGGAAACACACGCGTTGACGTGTAAACACGCTTATTGTACATGACTGCTATCGTTATTTTATCGTGTATATCTGCTTACGTTGCTGACCGGTTAACAACTAAGTTGGTCGATATTATTGGCATAATTTTTATTTACATATTTAATATACGTATAACGAAAATTTTAATTTGATGTCATAGTCCTCAAAGCATCCACCACACGATTTACTAGCAAGATTAATGATGCCAGAACCACTTGACATTTTGAAAGAATCACTATGAAGCCGATCGCTAACAAAACTTAATTTGTAATTATCAGGGACAAACTAAACCCACGTATTATTGCCAAAACTACGAAATGAATGCTTCATTATCTTTAGAGCGATTAGCATAATTTTGAAACCCAGATGTCACCTGTATGTCCATTTTTTGTTTTTAAGCCGACATACTTCAGACCCGCTACTATTATTCCACCATCCCGTACAGTGAATTTTATAAAGACATACGAATGTGGCAGATGATAATGCTTTTACCTGCTTAGGCGGATCTTTAGTACCCCCGTAACCAAAGTCCATCACGTGGGGTATGGCGTAAGGACCCGTCTCCGATGAAAGCATGACCTCTACTGCTACCACCAGCACTGTTTGTATGCCATCCACTTTTATTCTGGAAATAAAAAGAAAATTAAAATCTATTAATTTTGATTAAATTAAACCGTACACTGCTCAACAAATCAGGTCAAAAATCTAACCTGAGGTGGTCGATTTGGAAATTTTACGGATTAAAGTGGAACCTCTATCTATCGTTTTTCAAGTGTCCTATTGAAATAAACTAAGAATGCGGGAAAACAATTTTTTAATTTGTTTTAATTTAATTCGAAATTCGTTAATTCGTAATTCGAAATTTATTTTTGTCCGCGCACGAAAATTTGTTCGTGTAATTCGAAAAAATTTGATTTTTGCGAAAATAAATCATAATATTTCGTAAATCTGAATCTAAAAGTCAGCCGTGGCGGTAAAACGCCGAAAAATGTATTTTTACGTGGTTATACATAGTCCTAATAAGTATTATTATTTTGTAAATCTGAATCGATTTACACTGGAATGTCGTACTTTTTCAAATTTATTTCGAATATCCGAGTTTGAAGGGCCGAGAAAATACGTTTTACGCGGATATATGTCGTAGTTTTACGAGTTTACACCAAATATCTAAATTTAAAGGGTCGGCCGCGACGAAACTCGGCCGCGAAATTTCGATTTACGCGTAAATATATAGCATTTTTACGAATTTATTGCGAATATCTGAATTTAAAGGACCCGCCGCTACAGTAATCGGCCGCGGAAATAAAGAAATAATTGGTATTAATACGAATTTACAACTAAAATACCACCCGGATTTGAAGAGGCGGCCGAGAAAACCGATTTTCGGCGTATTTTTTTTTTCTTTTTTTTTTTTCATAAAATTTCGAATTATGTGGGAATTTGTAAATTCGAAATTTGATTTTTGATGTCCCGTGGATTTCGAATTAACGAGGTTCTACTGTACTGAACATAATCAATTCGGATATCGATATTTTTAGCATCAATGAAGTTTCCTTTAAAAGGCAAGCTCTATTATTACTAGTATAGTTGATATACCCACTGTTTATATTAATGTAAGAATTTTTGTTAACAAATGTATTTTAAAAACGCATTAAAATTAACAATTTTGTAATGTTTTTTACAAAATTGTTAATTTGTAACGCATTAAAATTAACAACAATAAATGTTATGTTTTTTTGTAACGCATTAAAATTAACAACAATAAATAATCACTGACAGCTGTCGAGTTTTTTCTGTGTCTTACTAGAAACTTATAAATAGAACAAAAAAAAACAGTGTTTTTAAACAAGTTTCAGTATACTGCAACATAATTTAGTGCACTACGTTATTTATTAATAATCATTTCGAAATCATCGTAAATATTCACCATTATTATAAAATTCATAAATCAATTTGTTTAATAATCAATTGTGCACAGTGTTCCCTACGTCTCGCTCTAACAAGTAACAGGATAAGGTATTCTCTCCCTCGCACTTACTGGATAACACTTGTGGACGCTCCCGCTACCTACTTGAGTTAATTACCTGTACATTGCGAGCAGGGTTGTCACTCATATTATTTTCTTATAAAAAAAAAAATTTAAATTTAACTTTCGAAATGAATAATAATGAAGCAATTGCTTTCCTAAACAAAGCTAAGGAGGAGATTAATAGCATCCACAATGCCATTACCGATCCTGTCTTAAAAATAACAAAAGACCAAATGGCAAAAATACTCAGTAAACTTTCTAATCTATCTGGAACTATGCAAGACCTAGGAGTAACTGTTGGAGTTCTTGAAGGAAAAGTTATGACATTCGAAAAAATCATTGAAAAGAAAGTATTACCACAGGAAACAACGCCAATTTGTGAGGTGCTCGCTGAGATAGAGGAACGCAAGACCCGCTCGAAGAACATAATTTTACTCAACGTCCCCGAGTGTAATTCGAACTCAACTACAGTGAGCGTCTTGGAGGATGGAAAAAAGGTATTAGCAGCTATTAGTGAAACTAATAGCGAGTTCAATCTAGAAGATGTGAAAATTTACAGGCTCGGAAGTAAAATTCCAAACAAAACCAGGCCAATTAAATTAGAATTTGATGAAGTCAAACAGGCGAAACTAATACTCTTTAACAAAACTACTCTGTCCAATGGAATTATAATCAAACCTGACAGGACACTACAACAAAGAAATCACTTAACTGACCTCTGGAAGGAATTAGAAGAGAGGAAAGAAAAGGGCGAAGTCGATTTACGAATCAAACATTTCAACGGAATTCCCAAAATCATCAAAACCCAAGCAAAAAACTAAAAAACAAACAGAACAGATTTTCTAGACTTACAGGATATTATCAAAATGTACGGGGAATGCGTACAAAATTGCACCAACTTAAAACTAACTCCCCAATCTTCTCACACGATATTCTGTTTTTAACTGAAACATGGTTAAATGCTGATATCAGCTCGTCAGAATTAGGCCTACATCAATATACCACATATCGTTCTGATCGAAATTCTATTACGAGCAAAAAGTCTAACGGAGGAGGTGTGATGCTGTGCGTATCCAAGAATATATCATCTACTAAATTACCGGTAAAACACAAAAGTGTTGAACAAATTTTTGTATTGCTCAATATACCTAATGGAAAAATTATTATTGGCTGTGTCTATATCCCACCTGCATCGGATTTGCAAACGTATAAAAATCACAATGAGGACATAGAAGTACTCAAATTCAAATATCCTAAAGCAAAATTCATTATTGCTGGTGATTATAACCTTCCTAACTGGACCAGCCAAGATGACAACGGACCTGCTACAAACCAAGCCGATTTACAGTGTGCTAAATGTAGTGAAATTCGTGATATGTCTTTATTTTTGGGACTAACTCAATCAAACAAGATTTTCAACTTTAACAATCGAATGTTGGATTTAGTGTTTTCAAGTGATTCGAAAATAGTGGTTGAGCTATCCGACGAATTATTATTACCATTAGATCAACACCACCCACCGTTGGACATTATCATAACAAATAGGCCTTTAACATCTTCAAAAAAAACAAGTGTCCCATCGTATAACTTTTCCAAAGCTGAATACCATCATATTACGGAGTACCTTGCCCAAACAGATTGGTCCTTTTTAGATGAGGAAAATAATATAAATGATCAATTAGAATACTTTTACTCGATTTTAAATACCTCTATAGAACAATTTGTTCCCAAGGTTAGCTTTACATCATCTAATTATCCGAAATGGTTTACAAGGGAACTAACTAATTTAATTAATAAAAAAAAATGTATCCACAGAAAATATAAACATACCAGAAATTCTAACGATTATATAGCATTTACTAAACTACGAAAACAATGTAAAGAATTATCAATAAAGTGCTATAGTGACTATGTTAACGTAATTGAAAATGAGGTACATCATCACAATGTGAAAAAATTCTGGAATTTTACTAAATCTCAACGAAAAGACAACTGTGGATATCCTAATAGCATGTTCTTTAAAGAAAAATGTGCCGACAGTATTGAGGGTATAGTTAATCTTTTTGCTGACTCATTTAAAAGTGTCTACGACAAAGATATTCCCATCAAAGCAGTCTCCAGTACGTCAGTGGAAGAGTCATTAAACCTAAGTCAATGTTTCATAAAATTAGATTCCATAGAAAGAAGCATAAAAGCACTAGATAGTAATAAATCTGCTGGACCGGATGGTATTCCTCCCATATTTTTAATAACTTGCATTGATAGTTTGATATATCCCTTACATAAACTTTTTAACAAATCCTTAGCGTCTGGCTGTTTTCCGGCTCTGTGGAAAAAGAGTTATTTAACGCCCATTCATAAAAAAGGCGACAAAAGCGATATATCTAACTACAGACCTATTTGTATTATGTCTGCTTTACCCAAACTTTTCGAGTCATTAGTATTAGATACCATTGTAAAACCTATCAACAATATTATTGTTCCTAACCAACATGGCTTTATCAGAGGTCGATCTACCTTAAGTAATTTAACTATCTACAATAATTACATATCTGAATCGCTCAGTCTGAAACAACAAGTGGATTCTATATACACCGATTTCAGTAAAGCATTTGATAAGGTTCGACATCATATTCTTATATCCAAACTCCGACTGTTAGGCATCAAAGGTAGTTTATTGACATGGATTATTAGTTACCTCAGTAATAGAGTTCTTTGTGTCAGGATTAATTTTATAGAATCCTATGTATTCGAGGCCACAAGTGGTGTCCCGCAAGGGTCCCACCTTGGCCCAATATTATTCTTAATATTCATTAATGACATTGTAAACATATTTAAAGATGTACAAGTCCTACTTTTTGCAGATGATCTAAAATTGTTTAAAAGAATACGAAATATATATGATTGCCTAATTTTACAAGCTAATTTAGATAAATTTTTTAAATGGTGCGAACAAAATATGTTATTTTTGAACATTGAGAAATGTCAAGTAATACGATTTTCCAGAACTCATTCTCATATCTTACATGAATATAATTTAAATAATGTTAAATTAACACCAGTATCACAAATTCGTGACTTGGGAGTTATATTCGAATCAAACTTAACATTCACAGCGCATATAGATGATATAACTAATAAGGCTTTAAAGATTCTTGGCTTCCTTTGTAGAACCCTAACTGATTTTAAGTCCTTGGATTGCATGAAAACACTCTACATTTCACTAGTTAGAAGCCAAGTGGAATATAATTCACCTATTTGGTCTCCTTTCTATAAAGTACACTCTAACAAATTAGAACGGGTTCAACACAAATTTCTTAGGTACTTAAATTTCAAGCTTAAAATTCCAATAGAAAACATTAATTATGTAAATTTGATGAATGGACTTAATTTAATTACGCTGTCTGACAGAAGAACCATTTCAGACCTAATTTTATTATACAGAGTCATGAACAACCTTATTGACAGCCCTGCCATCGTTGCTGCTATTAAACTCTATGTACCGACAAGAAATACTAGACAAAATACAACATTCTTTTGCGACACATATAAAACCAACTATCAGTCAAACTCACTTACCAATAGGATGCATGATTTGGGCAACAAGTTTGGTGGTATTATAGATATATTCCATGATTCCCTTTATAATCTTAAATTCAAATTAAACCAACACTTTGTGGAATCATACAAATTATTGTAATAGATTTAACGATTAGATATGTTATTGTAATGTTTTATATTATATTTTGTTCTTTGTTATTGTTAAATATTATGTTGTTTAAAATGTTTCTTTACGCCATATTCTTCAAAAACTACTTGTATATTTTTTTAAAATTCTTCACTTTTATAACTCTTAGTATAAATTCTAACTCGATAACTTATGTAAAACTTATTTATAATCTATGTAAAAGCCCCTATGGGCGTATAACAACAATAACAACAATGTTTTTAAAATGAATTGAATTGAAATAGAGTAAAATAGTACAAAAACTACAGCCTCTAAATGATTAATGTGGTAAAATGAAACATACAGCAATTAATTCAGGACTGAAGAAATAAATGACACATGCAGGAAAACGATTATACGAAGAATGATTGATCGTGATTTCTTGTGTGTTTTTTCACATTTCTGGATGGAGAATTGATTGACCAACGCATTCTGCGAAATTTTGATTTGAATCGTGTGTTGGTCAATCAGACGTACATGACAGCCACTCAGTGGACTTTTCAAATCACTTGCGTGTGCGTGCCAGTCAAGTGAAATAGGAAAATGAATTTAAAAAAGGTACAGGAATGCTGTTGGCTTACATAAGTTAGGTTAGGTTAAGATGTGATGTGATCATTGATCCAGCTCACCTGACATAGGCCATGTGCTGAGAGGGATGCGGCCGGTACCTCACCGCCACAACGGGCCGAGTGGAGTGCGGGGGCAACATCCACAGTGAGCCCGGCGCCTCGCTCCACCCGTCTGGCAGCTCCAGCTCCACCCCGCCACCCGAAGAGTACACCTCTGTAATCTGTAATGCCCCAAACTCAATGTCAACCCATGTTCGATAAAGGACAACAATTTATATTTTCATTTTAAACACTCGAGGGGTAGCTATCTAAATTTGAGCGATATCTACCCAAGTTTGGCTAGTTGTAGGTAAGTGATTTTTATGATTCAAAATTGATTTATTTTGAACTTCTAGCAATCAGCTAACATGTTTCACTAGGTTCAAAAGACGTCACTAATATTCGATTCCGGTTAACATTATGTATGTGTAGGTGCTTTTTAAAATTGTTTCTGTTTTTCGTGTTAAACATGGCATTTTTTAATGTCTGTGACTGCAGATGTTTCCAGTAGACCATTGACAACATACTGAAATAGTAATATACAATATTGCACCAAATAAGCACAAGTTGGAGCAATTTCGGTAACTTAAAATACAGAATTTAACCGTATTAAATAATTTTTTATACAACCTAAAAATATGGGTGAAATAAATGAGGATTCATTGGCTATGGGATAAACGGTGAAATAAAGGAGGATTCATTGGCTATGGGATAAACGGTGAAATAAAGGAGGATTCATTGGCTTTGGGATAGACGGTGAAATAAAGGAGGATTCATTGGCTATGGGATAAACGGTGAAATAAAGGAGGATTCATTGGTTATGGGATAAACGGTGAAATAAAGGAGGATTCATTGGCTATGGGATAAATGGTGAAATAAAGGAGGATTCATTGACTTTAAACTACAAAAAGCAGTTTATATTTCCATATTAATATTCAAAGGTATGATTTTTGGAAAGTTCGCAGTCAAATCCAAAAACAAATACCGGGAAATCTTTATCGCTCAAATGGCATTAAAAGGAGGAAGAGCAACAAAGAATAATAACTGGAAAATTCATCATGATAATACTTTTGGCCGTGAAAATCTCAAATCACATCATCATGGTGCTACAAATGCTATCTACTGGCTGCCGGTCCTTCGCCATTCCTTCCTTCCCGTCCTACTCCAATCCCCTTCCACGCAGTTCATCCATCTCTTTCTTGGATCATCTCTGGGTCGCTTCTGCTGGGACACCCACTTGGTTATAATTACATCAAATAATACTATGGAATTAAAATGACATTGACATAATTATGACGAGAAAAAAAAACTTTTCAGTTCAAAGTTGCCTTTCAAGTCAAAAATGCTATGAGTGTATGCACCCACCCATTATTATATACCCACACTTCTCATATTATTAAACTTTATTAGTGGTAAGAAAGATTGAAAATCATACCTGTAATAGATAATCATGAGGGTTGTGTATGTAAATGAGTGGAGAAAAAGACGCATTCTGCGGTAACCGAATCCCCACAAAGGGCTGTAATCGGTATAGACTAGGCGTACTGGTTCCAGACATCTGAAAACACACAACAAATTAATGCATATTTACAATCTAAACTCTGCAAATTTATCCTGATACTTTTAACTCCTCGGGTATCTTTACGCCTTTTAGTACAGAGTACTTCGATAGCAGTAGTTTTTTGTGCCCTTTACGGCACATACTGAAAGGGACCCATAAAAGTTGTTTTTATTACTTACTCCTTTGCGAGATATATGATTTAAGCAGTGTTAGAAAGAAGCAATATCATGCTTTGTATTTTCATTTAAAAGTTTGCCATAGACACTTTCAAATAACTTTAATATATTTTACAAAAAGTATTAAAAAATATTTTCTATTTTTAAAATCATTATTTTAATATTTTTAATTGTATATGTCCATTTGTATCTGAAAAAGTTTTTCATCTGCTTTCAAAAACAGAATTTCATATTGGGATGCGCTAAACAGCAATTCTATTTGAAAATGAATGTCAACTGGGAATATTCCAAAATAAATCTTGAATCTCACAGGTCATTTAAAGTGACTTCATGACAAAATCTCAAAATATCCTGTTGGTTAATTACAAGAACCAAGGAATAATAAATTGGTTTCGATATTTAATGCCATCAAATGGGCTTTCTTTAAAACCTGATTAAAGCTAACTGCCATTGAAGTTCAGATATACATACACTTTCTTCCTTTTATAACTATTGCCTACTCATACATAAATTTAAACCTTAATTCATTGATTTTAACTTAAATTATTAGTTTTCAGAACAATCTCAGGCGAAATTAGATAATGATATTTTATGGACATACGTAATAGGTACTAAAACTATGTAATAACGAAAAATATCCTTAACTGTATCTTATTGTACTGTGTATGTCTTAATAAATAAATAAATAAATCTCAACCGTTAAAAATAGGGAGGTTACTACATAGGAGTCAATACCCAGCTTTGCCTGAATTTCAATATACTGTTTTTGTAACATACCATATACTTGTGCAAAACAACACTGTGAGACTTGCAAACGCTCGGAGAAGAATACATAGGCATCATACAAGTTGACGATTCTTACGTACTGATCCCTGCGAAGTTAATCCGACTGATTTATGTGCTCCTGGGAGCGTTTGGTCATCAAGTAGTCACGAAAATCTTGAAATCTTGAAAATCTTGCCTGAATTTCAATATACTGTTTTTGTAACATACCATATACTTGTGCACTCCATCCGATGTGTGTATGAAGAGATTGGCTTCAACGTGCCCTCTCTCTCTCCCCAGAAACACCACATTGAAAGATGTGTTGCCATTCGGAGGGATCACCTAAACACGAACAAAAGAACGTTACAACCAATTGTAATACATATTGAATTAAATAGCTTACACAGCACGCACAGCCCAACAATTAAAGTAAATACGAGATTTAAAAGTAAAACTTTTCAGGGCTATGAAAACTGGAAACTAAGGACGGGTTGTTTCGGAGAATTTGAACAATTCATCAAATTTCAACGTTCATTTTCGGGTTCTGTGAAAGTCCTATTCAAGTTCTGTTATTATATCATTATAGGTTAGTTGCTTGACAAAACTGAAATAAAAACAGAACTTGAAAAAATCTTTCACAGAACTTGAAAATGAACGTTGAAATTTGATGAATTGTTCAAATTCTCCGAAACAACCCGTCCTAAGTAAATTAGTTTAAGAATCTCTGGTTTAGTTTAATGAACCAAAAAAAGCTGACAAGGCGAAGCAATACTAAATAATGCAAAACATGTGCTCTTGTTTTGAAAACTTGATCTTAGAAATATTATAGATGCTTCAATTAAATACTGCGAGCAGAATAAATCTTGGCCTCTGAAATAATCATTCATTTTCTTGATAAGACTTTTTTAAGTCCAGAAATTATTTTAAATATCAGGCCTATAAAAACTTGTTTTTAGGTGCAAAATCACCTATTTACGATCCCCTTTTCGAATATAGTTTTAATGTATGATGTGGCAAATTAAGTGTTTTAAGAAAATTACATTTTAATATGTGTGCCTGACGCAAAATAAAATAAAACAAAACATGCTTTTCTGCAAGATATCTTTTAACAGGCGGCTTTGTGGGTTAAGCGGGAATCTATATAAGGACTGTGTTAATTTCCTCCAATTCCGAATGTTCCATACCGCAGTGCATCGCCTAAAATGAAAGAAAAAATTATAACTGGTTCTCAATCATCCCATGGGCTTGGATTACAGGTAATAGATTATAATCTGACCTTGTCCTCGAAGAAGGAGCTGTGGAAATGCATGGTGTTGCCCGAGATGGAAGTGAGACGCAGGGTGCGGTTGGCGCGGTTGGTGACCGTGACGCGCTCGCCGTGCGGTACGCCCAACTGCCGGTGGCCAAACTGCAGGCGCGGCGGGGAAAACGCCAACGCCCCCTCACCCGGCGCCTCTGAACCCAGGTCGGGGGCCGTGGCAAACTCCTGGAAATTAAATTCATTAAAGTTGGGTCAACAAATCGATATTTAAATAATTCATTTTAATTAGGTTCTCACAGCCAGTCTCCGTGCTTTTATTTGCACTAACAAGGGAAGAATGTAAGTTCATAAGAAAATGGTAATAATGTACAGAGTTTAAAATGAGGGAAAACAACTGCAATGTAACTGCACGTTAATGTATTCTCAAAGGTTATCTATCTTAACCACTGATAAGACGATGATCCATATTTCATTTTTTATTCTTCAGTCTGATTCCCCACTCTAGGGAAGAAAAGAGTGGGCTGATAATGAATCACAAAATCGGTGTAAAATAGGAACTTCTAGAAGAATCTTACCAAAGCAGTAGAAAAGGGATAATTTACCTGATAAGTAACTGACACTCCATCCAAAAGTGAATCTTGGATTCCACCTGAAACAATAATTTTTTTTTTTAAATATTAGACATTGGTTTAATGTACCTGGGTGCTCCACACGCCCTTCTTTCCTATTCAAAGAAAATCAATGCAAAACAAACTACATAAAAACAAAATTATTTTTTTTAGAGACCATGTAATAATTACAACAACATAATATCAAATGTGGATATTTTTGATTGCGAGCTCAACAAATATAAAAGTACACTAGAGTATTTCTCTTATACTTCATGAGTATGTTAACTTTACTGTTGTTTATATTTATAATTCTGTTATGAATTAAATTTGTTTTGGAAACATCCTATCTTCTTATGGTTACCAAAAAATGACAATGGTGACTATAGATATGCCACATTGATAAAAGAAAAATGTCTTTCTGAATTATTATCATTATGAGCGAGTTTTTGTTTTAATTTTTTATAATTTTGAATTGAACATAATTCTTATGAATTGCCAATGTGTTCGTACACGCTAATCTCCAAAACCGCCCAACCGATTTCAATGAAATTTTGTGAATGTGTATGGTTGGTTCCAACTTAAAATATAGGATAGTTTTGGACCCTATAGACCCTAAAAAAAAAACAATTTTCAGGTAATTTTTTTTTTTTTTTAATTTCTCATCCAAAAATACATAACACCACAAATTTTGACTTCCCTACATAGAAGGCAGTCTGTGGCAGGACAACGTCTTATATTATAAAATGCATTCCAAATGGTTGAGTCAAATTTTAACTGGTTTCTTCTTGACGCTCGAGGAATACTTAACGCAATATCTTTGCACCCTAATGAGGTACGGAGTGGAATTAAAGTCGATGTAATGTAGTTTTTAACAGTAACATTGTGCTATTCAGTAGTGAATGGTGAAAGAAGTCCGAGACGCCTGAGAAAGACATTAGCAATAGCAAAACATTGCGGAGGATTCACTAGTAAACTAGATTAAAATACTAGCTGTACCCTGCCAAGCATTGCTGTGGCTCAGTCTGTCCCTGCAGATAGAGAAACAATAAAACAATTGCTTTTATGTTCAACACATGGCACTTTAAAAAAAAAAACATGTTTGTCCCAGTTGGGGAACAGATTGTGTTGTTTTTATTAAAAAAAACTTTTTTTACCTGACACAGGTGACATCTATATAATATAGGCATATAAAAACACATGCGTATTTGCATTATGTAACTTTATGCCAAAATTTCAAAGCAATCGGTGAAGAACTTTCGGAGATTTAAGAATTTGTCTCAATATGACACCTTCAATTACATCAGAAATTTAAACTTTCCATTTCTTGAAGATAAATAAATAATTATTGAGAAATTTATTTAAGTCCACACATTCTAAAACAAGGGTTCGCAATCGTCCGGTCAATCGTGAAGCAATGGATTAATCCGAATTACAATTGTTAAATTTGAAAATTATAATGATTTTAAATTTTAATTACGAACAAAAATAATATCCTGGTCATAGGACATACAGTACTCTCCGACAACTAGTATAATCCGCCCTTATGTTTACTACTTAAAGCACAAAATCAATTTCTCCAAGCAATAATTCGCAAGTATTCGTATGCCACATTCAGTTTTTAAATTTTTTATGTCACATTCTTTTTTTTTTCAGTAGTCCGCAGCATGCGTATTTTGTTTGAATAAGTTTACAAAATGGAGTCTTCTCGCAAGCATAAGCATGACACCTCTCCTCAGGCTAATTTGTTCAGTTTTGCGAACAAACAGATATTACCCGTGGAGTCAATTTGTACACTTTTGAGAACAGCTCAAATGGTTTCATAAATCGTTGTGTGTCCCTTACTGCCATAGTGATAAATTTGATCTAAACAGAGAAAACGCTATGCTTTATAGCGGAATCTAGAAATCTTCTTTAAATCTAGAAGTTTTAAAGAAGAATTAAAATGTGCACCTCTATGAAACCGAGGGTTCCAACCTGAAGTTGGTCCAGTTTTTAGTTTTCGGATATGATCAGAAATATTCCAGTTATTTGAATTTTATTGCAAAGCGGAAACACATTCAAATTCTCTAACCTTCTGACTGCGTCTTTAAGAAATATAACCGTCAATGAGGCAGAGGCCGGTAGAGTTAAAATTAAACAAAAAAAATGGATGGAGTTTTATGAAAGATCGAGAGCCGTGTTTGTTTGTTTTTACAAATCCTGTTTAATTTTTAACATATTTGTATATAATAAAATCTGCCGCTTTCTCTAATTGGATACTTGTCCAGTTTTTGAGGTGGTGGATTAGTGTGACAGTAGGTACTGTATTGGGTTTGTTAGATTTGTGTTTATCTGTTAATGAAGCGGTTTGATGATCAAAATAAGGGACACTTTTTATTGGTATCATTTGACAGCGATCATTCAATCATCATTAAAAAAATCAACAAATTAAGAAACTCATTAGAAGTCAATTGCAATAAAAAATGAGATAAATTGGGAACCCTAGTTCTAAAACATGGATACTTTTACAAATAAGTAAACAGTGATAGAATTCACATAATGTAAAGTTGGTAGTTTTATATTATTTATAATGTGTCTAATCTACACAGGAAGCAAGTGATGTGTCCTTCATCCTTATAGTTAAACAGATTTATCATCAGAATTTCACAATGATTGGAGAAATAGAGAGGTTTTGTCACAAATTTCTCTGGCCGACATTCTTAAAAAAGAACTGTATTTCTTCACAAGAGTAGGCCGGGGACAATATAATGCCACACAACTCTTTCTAGCCACACTCCTTCATCCTTATTAATATTATTTAATGATCAAGCAGCATTCTGCTGATGCGCTTTTGTCTGATTTCACAACAAGTTTAACAGTAATTGAGTTTTTAAAATTTAAAATAAGTTAATCCTTTCTTCTCGCCAAATAAAAATCCAATTGAGCTATGTATTAGTAGAATCGATGACATGTTGTGGAAGTTCCATGCATCCACTACACTATTTGCAAGGAAGTGTTTCCTAGGATTGGATGAAAAAGGTGTTATATTATATTTTTTTCGGTGGTGAAATTTCTTTAATGCCAGAAGTATGTCTAGATAAAATTTTAAAAGTCTCGATCAAGTCACCCCTTTCCTTTAATGTTTTTTTTTTTTTTTTTTTTTTTTTTTTTTTTTTTTTTTTTTTTTTAATTTATTAAATTGAATATAATACATTTAATACAATATAAGATATGGGTAGTCCCACAAAGCTGTGACAATCAGCTTGTCTGTAGGTTCTACCATTTAATGTTATAACATAATACACATTAGCTTAAGTTTAAATATTAATACCAAATATAATGTTTAGGATAGATAAACGTTTTGTTCATTTATTAACCACTTTTTTGTCAGTTTAGGGCAGGGTTCCTCATTATTTTTTAAGTTAAAGTTTTCGTTAAATTTGTTATAAATCACAGGTATCATATAGTCAAGTGTTCTGCTACCATACTTATTTGATATTAGTAGAATTTTTAGGCCTTTTTTTTCAGTAAATCTTGTTTTGTGACTATGCACCAATGGCTTTTTGTACGCATTTTCTCCCGCATTATCCATAATTATAATAAACCAGAGAAGCCCTTTAATAGGGAGTAGGCCCTCAGAGCCATACAGTAGTTTTAAGTTGTTTCTTTGTTTGTAAATGCTAGGTTTAACAATTTTTTTAATTATAGCAGTTTGTAGATTTTGAATGTATTTAATATTAATATTACTCGAGTGTCCCCAAGTTCGAATTCCATATCTAAGTTGTACCCGACTAAATGTCGTGTGCATACAGACTGAAAAAATAGGGGTTAGTTACACGACTCAAACGACTTTGTAAATGCCAATCAATTGACTTTCGTCCTGAAAAGGACGTTTCTGGAATATACACGACTTTGTGCAAAATGCAAATCAATTGAACCTCGTCCTGAAAAGGACGTTTCTGGTATATAGACGACTTTGTGCAAATGCAAATAAATGAAAGATTGCCTTTAAAAAGGCAGTTAAGTATGTCAGCTTCTTAAGCCACGTGGTGCCCGCCGGAATCTTGTCGATGCAGGATTCTTCAGTTGAAGGAGAAAGGCCAATAAAATTCTCAGAACTTGGCAGAAAGGGGCAGCGGCAGGTAGCTCGTAGATGCGGAGGTCCGAGGCGAGGGTGATCCAATGGAGAAAGAGACTTTAGAATTTAAAAATGCTGCTTTTTGTCAAAGTTGCGACTCGGCAACGGCACATAAAAAAAGGTCAGCCAAGGTCCAGCGGACCGTTTATGGCTTCTCATTGGTCGGATTTCTATAGCCGTTGGAGCGTACCAGCCAGCCTTGGACCCCACACTTTCTAATTTGCTACCCGCCGGCCAATTGTTTATTGTTTATTTTTTTACAAGTTACATTTTTTACATTTCAAGGAATTTGACAATCTTAAAGCTAGGTACACAATGCAGAGTTCCGTGAATGTGGACAATTTCAAAATAGTTTATTAATGTCACATCCACGGATTAACATTATACGCAAACAATATTTATTTATTTCTTATAGTAGTAAATAGTAGCGAAAGATGTAAACAAAAACAATATAAAGTCATTCTTAAATTATAATGAACAAGCGTCCGATATACTCCCCCCGGTGCAGCCCTCTGCGCCAAGCTATTTGGGAGGACGTGAAGTGTTTCGACGATCTGGACAACCGGTACCCCTGGTTCGCAGTTGGACGGGCCGTGTTGTAGATGGTTCTGGAGTGGTGGATTTTGAGGCTGGCAGCAGTACGGCAATCTTAACGGCTGGCCGCACATATATCCCGGAAGCTGTTTGAATGCGGGCGGTCCTCACTTGACCATCAGCGGCGGGTTTTGCATCGATGACTCGGCCGCGCGGCCAACTGTTCCGGGGTAGCGCAGGATCCATGATCACCACAAGGTCATCCTTTTTGATGGGCTCGGCCGGGTGGTGCCACTTCTGTCGGGCGCCCATAGTGGGGATGTACTCTCGGAGCCAGCGCCTCCAGAACATATCTGCAAGTTGTTGCCCGATACGCCATTGGCGGCGGAGACATACCTCTTCTTCTTTTTTGTCATACAGGGACAAATGGGGGCGCTTTCCGGCTGACCCCAGAAGGAAGTGGTTTGGTGTCAAGGGCTCTTCATCTCGTGGGTCAACAGAGACGTGAGTCAGTGGTCGGTTGTTGACAACAAACTCAGCTTCTGCCAGTGCTGTGCGCAGGGTCTCTTCCCTCGGCGCCCTTTCCTTTAAGGTAGCTTTCAAGGCCCGTTTCACCGACCGTACTAGTCTTTCCCAGGCTCCCCCCATGTGGGGACTGAGTGGCGGTATGAAACGCCACTCAATGCCTTTGGTAGCCATGGCGTCCATAATTCTAGAATCTTGTTTTAGTGAATCCAAGGCTTCCCTGATCTCAGCGTCTGCACCATGGAAATTCGTTCCGTTGTCCGAGTACAGAACTTCGGGCTGACCTCTTCGGGCGGTCATTCTTTGCAAGGCCATAATGGCAGAGTCGGCAGTCAACGTAACAGCAAGTTCCAGGTGAATAGCGCGGGTGGAAAGGCAGGTAAAAATTGCCCCATAGCGCTTCTCCCGGTGTCTGCCAACTGTGACCTCCATTGGCCCGAAGTAGTCCAGCCCACAGTGAGTAAAGGGACGCACATGATGTAACAGGCGGTAAGATGGTAGCGCCCCCATTAATGGTGGAGAGGGCTTGCTTCTTCGTATGCGGCAAGTGGGGCAGTCGTGTGTTATTTTCCGGCTGATAGTGCGGAGCCGTAGAATGAAAAAACTGCAGCGCATCTCCGCCACTGTCTTCTCGGTGCTAGGGTGGTCTCCCTTCTCATGGTAGTGGCGTACCAGCAGCCGAGCGTACGGGTCGTTGCCATCCAATATGATGGGGGTCTTGGCCACGCTCGTGGTCTTTGTCAGGGCTCGTAATCGGGAACTCATCCGCAAGACATCATCTGGGCCGAGGAAGGGGGTCAAGGAATTAAGACGACTGCCAGCAGGTAGCGCCTTTCCATGTCGTATGGTATGCAGATCAGCTGCGAAGGCGTCTTCCTGGGATTTCCTGACCCATCTGATCTCTGCTTCTTTCAGTTCCTCTGCTCGTAATGTGCCCTCGGCGGGTTTGTGAGACCCCAATCGGCACCGCCTGACAAAACGGAGTATCCATGCTGTAGATCGAATTAGCCGGTTCCAAGATGAGAACCGTTCGATTAAGGGGAACGCCTCTCCTGTAGTGGTTATTAGGCCTACATAATGGGGCCTGACCTCCAATACGTCGTTGTCGGGTTTCTTGGTGGGAGATCGCTCCTTTGGCCACTCGCTTTCAGGTGCAGTAAGAAATGCAGGGCCGCAAAACCATCTTCCTTTTGGTGATAGATCAGGCACTTCAGAGTCACGTGTTCCGATGTCGGCGGGGTTCAACTTCGTCGGCACCCACCTCCAGTTAGGTATGCTGGTCATCTCATCTATTTCACCCAATCTGTTTGCCACGAATGCAGAGTAGGCGCGTGGATCAGTACGTAACCAGCACAGAACGGTTGAAGAGTCTGTCCAGAAGATAGTCCGGTTTATTAAAGCCTGGCTTTCTTTTAAGATGGTCTTGGCTAATCTAGCCGCCATGAGTGCGGCTTGCAACTCAAGACGGGGAATGGAGAGGGGTTTGAGTGGAGCCACTTTACACTTGCTGGCTAGGAATGTCGCGTGTAAAACTCCCTGCACGTCTTCTGTGTAGTATGCGACGGTGCAGCAAGCTTGTTCGGACGCATCGCAGAATAGGTGTAAGGTGACGCTGCTCTGCTTGTGCCGGAGGGAGCGCCTCGGCACCGAAACGCTGCTCTCGTGAAGCAAGCTTAGCCAATCTCTCCATCTCTCGGCGTGCTCAAGGGTGATCAAGTCGTCCCATCCAACACTCGACCGCCACACAGCTTGTAGCAAGATCTTTGACCGTATTGTGAGGCACGCGACGAATCCAACCGGGTCGAAGATCTTCATTACGATGGAGAGAAGCTGCCTCTTGGTGGGCCGTACAGATTCTTCGGGGCTGACTGCATTTTGAAAAGAGTAAAGGAAGCAGTCAGTGGATGGGTCCCACACTAGCCCTAGTACTCGCTCCATCTCTTTGTCCCCGCTGCTGATGTGAACTGTGGAGCTCGCCCGGTCTCCGGAAGGAATGTCAACTATGGCTTCCGGACTGTTAGAGGCCCAGTTCGTCAAGTGGAACCCTCCCTTTGCAAGAAGGGCACTCACGCTTTGTACTAGTGCGGCAGCCTCGCTAGCAGTATCTACCGCATCCAAATAGTCGTCCATATAAAATTTGGAACGAACGGCTGCCGCGGCGGCCGGGTACTCGTGTTCGTATTCCCCGGCAACCCTGTCTCGTACGTACTGGGCGCTACTCGGCGAGCATGTGGCCCCGAACATCATTGATGTCAACTGGTATGTGTCAGGTTCGCGACATGTTGGTGACTTCCACAGGTACAGTTGTGACTGCAGATCATCCCTCCTTATCTTGATGCGCAGAAACATCTCCTGAATATCGGCTGCTATGGCAATAGTCCCTTCTCTAAAGCGAAGGATGTTCCCAAGAAGAGAAGACAGCAGGTCAGGACCGGTGAGCAGCTGGTCATTTAGCGAAGTCCCTCGGCATCGACTGGCAGCATCAAAGACTATTCTAATCTTTCCGGGTTTGTTTGGATTGAGCACCGCAAAATGTGGGAGATACCACTTCCGAGGGGCAGGTGTTGATATCTCGCGATCAGACAGTTTCCTGGCGTAACCTTTAGCTACCAGCTGACCCATTTTGTCAGTATAGGCCGCTGCTAGGCTTGCATCTGCTGCCAGCTTTCTCTCGAGGGACTGTAAACGTTTCAGGGCACAGTGGTAATTGTCGGGCAACGTGACTTCCGGGTTTCGCCATAATAGCCCGGTTTCCCACCTGCCGTTTGGTAGAGGACGGGTGGTCTTTTCCATCAGGGCTGTGGCTTTGAGTTCACTCGCATTGACTCTGGCCGCAGATGTTACGCCGAGAGAGTCGACGGCAAAGTTGGATTTCACCAACTCTCTCAGGCGGATGTCTGCGGCTGTCTCCATCTGCAGGGCCAGGGTGGTAGCTGGGCCGTCGCTGCCAGGATCGGTACCACCGTGGGCAATCCACCCTAGTGCGGTCCGCGACACTATTCGCGTGGTGCCGAAATCTTCCCGCACGTCTCTTGATACTATCAAATGAGCATTGTCTTGCCCGATCAGTATCCGAGGGGTGACGCGTCTTCCTGGGACACGCTGCTCCGGTAGACTGAGGTCAGTCACTGTGTGAGCCGTAATATGATACTCATCACTGCTACCTGCACCTCTTATGGTTATTTTCACCCGGCGGGAGTGCAAGTCAGATGTGCACATTCCCTTTGCTCCATGAATTTTTAGCCCCTGGACTGGGCCGCTCGCGCCAATTTGTGCCGCAGTGTCAGCATCAATGAGGGTTACCGTGGAGCCTTCGTCAAGAAGCGCGAACACTGAAGCTTCATTTTCATACGAAGTGCTCAGTACTACTGGCACGATCTTCAGTAGTACACGGCAATCCGTACTCTGGCGTCATAGATTGACGGCACCACTCACGACGGTATTCACTGGCGCGGAAGCGGGCGCGGGGTTGTGTAGCAGCCTGTGGTGGGGGGCGCGGCAGCCTCCTACTCCACACCACACTTTAGAGGTGCACTCGCGGGTATAGTGTTTTTCTAGGCACTTGCGACACAAAGAACTCGCGCGCACTGTTTCCCAGCGGAGATCAACTGATTTCGCAAAGAATGCCGGGCACTCACGAGTTTTATGGTTCCCGCCACACTGCGCACAATTAATGTTTTCACTATTGTTTTTGTTTTTATTGTTCACTCTTGAGTTAGCGGGCACATTTGCATGAACTTGTTCGCGGCGCGGGGCACGTGCAGACCGTGCGGGGTCAACCATTCCGCTTAAGGGGATCGCGTTTGCAAAACTTTTCAAAAATGCCGCGAACTGAGTTATGGTGGCGGGAACTGTTTGTCCGCGCACTTCCGCCAACCAGGCTAGTCGCAACGTGCACGGCATTTTAGATGTGACGTCAGACAGCAAGGCAGGATTAGTGAGGTACCCGTCGGTCCGCAAGATTCGCAACGACGCCACGAGGTTCTGGATTGTTCCAGAAAAATCTGCCAGGTCTTCAAGTGATGCTTCGGCGGTGAGATGCGGCAGTTTTTTCACCTTCTCCAGCATCAAGGCAGCAATTGAACCCGAGCCGCCGTATCGCTGCTCAAGGACGGCAATTATCTCAGGGACTTGCGTTGGATCCATCAGCAGGGGGCCGACGGCCTCTCGGGCTTTGCCCTTCAGTGCACGCTGCAACCGAATGAGATTCTCGCTCGAAGTCATCTTGCAGGTGGCCGTGGATTGTGAATATTGGGCCATCCACGTTGGCCACTCGAGCGGGTCCCCCGAGAAGGAAGGTAGGTCCTTGGCGGTAGATTGCCTGGCTATTAGGGCAGCCATTCTTATGTCATCCTCTACGGAGGGACGGGGGCTATCCTCGGATCGCGAGGCGCGAATTGCATTTGTAATTGCAGAAGCAAGTTGCGCCACGGAGTCCGCGCCTTGGTGTGCCCACTCACTTGTGTGTCGAGAAGTCTCATCGGCAGTAGGTGGTGGTGGAAAGATTGGTGAGAACTCCTGGCTGGAGGAGGTTTGATGCTGGTAACCAGGATGGAGCTGCCGATTGAGGTGCACATTATACCCTGGCTGAGTAGGTATATCCGCATGGGGCAGACTGGCAGGCTGCCCATTGTGCAGGTTGACAGGCCGCGGCTCACTGTACGATGCGGCAAGGTGTGTCTGTAGATCAGGGCCCGGCGCAAATAGTGGAGGCGCATGCTGTGGGTGACCGATGTGAGATACAGGTCGTTCAACTATGGCAGGCTGCAATACCGTGTGGCCGACTTCAGGTGCCGGTTGCATGCCGTCGGTATAGCCGTAAACGGGCGTAATGATTGGGGCCGAGTTGTAGGCTGGCATTGTACCCCCGTGAGACACGGGTCGCTCGACTACGGTAGGCTTCGATACCGTGTGGCCGACACAAGCTACCGGCTGCATTCCGACGAATGCCGGGGTAGGGGCCGGGATGTTCACCGGCGTAGTTATTTCATGAGACGCCGCAGCCGGGACGATCACCGGCGTGGTTACTCCGTAGGACACCGTGGCCGGGACGATCACCGGCGCGGTGGTTGGTTGCACAGGCCTCAGGGCCGCCAGCAGGTCTGCGATCTGCTGGGCGTGCTGTTGTTGCATGGCACGCATTTCTCGACGTAACTTCTGGACGGTGTCATCGGTTGACGTAAGCCCAGGCGAAGCGACATCATCGGAGCAGATAGATGCGTGGCTCGGGGCTAGGGGGGCCGGGATAGCGGGGCCCGTGGCAAGGGGGGCCGGGACAGCGGGGCCCGTGGCAAGGAGGGCCGGGACCGCGGGCGCGGCAACATCGAGACCTCGGTTGGCGACAGCATGCTCAGAAGAGCCCGAGGTAAGTGGGCCCAAGTCTAGAGGTGGCGAAGGCCCATCTGGAGCAGCGGGGACAGCGGGGGCGGGCTGGGATGTCTCTGAGGAGCTCGAAACGCCGCGCCCGCTGCGTAGAGTAGGTGACATCCTTCAAGAAGGCGTGAAGGCGTGATGAACTGAAGGCGTGTAGGCGTGTGGACCTGATGACCTGAAGGCGTGTAGGCGTGTGGACCTGAAGGCCTGAAGGCGTGTAGGCGTGTAGGCGTGTGGACCTGATGACCTGAAGGCGTGTAGGCGTGTGGACCTGATGACCTGAAGGCGTGTAGGCGTGTGGACCTGAAGGCCTGAAGGCGTGTAGGCGTGTGGACCTGATGACCTGAAGGCGTGTAGGCGTGTGGACCTGATGACCTGAAGGCGTGTAGGCGTGTGGACCTGAAGGCCTGAAGGCGTGTAGGCGTGCAGACCTGATGACCTGAAGGCGTGTAGGCGTGTAGACCTGATGACCTGAAGGCGTGTAGGCGTGTTGAATCCGGTTACGTGAAGTCGTGTTGAACCCGGTTACGAAGGACCAATTGTGTACCCGACTAAATGTCGTGTGCATACAGACTGAAAAAATAGGGGTTAGTTACACGACTCAAACGACTTTGTAAATGCCAATCAATTGACTTTCGTCCTGAAAAGGACGTTTCTGGAATATACACGACTTTGTGCAAAATGCAAATCAATTGAACCTCGTCCTGAAAAGGACGTTTCTGGTATATAGACGACTTTGTGCAAATGCAAATAAATGAAAGATTGCCTTTAAAAAGGCAGTTAAGTATGTCAGCTTCTTAAGCCACGTGGTGCCCGCCGGAATCTTGTCGATGCAGGATTCTTCAGTTGAAGGAGAAAGGCCAATAAAATTCTCAGAACTTGGCAGAAAGGGGCAGCGGCAGGTAGCTCGTAGATGCGGAGGTCCGAGGCGAGGGTGATCCAATGGAGAAAGAGACTTTAGAATTTAAAAATGCTGCTTTTTGTCAAAGTTGCGACTCGGCAACGGCACATAAAAAAAGGTCAGCCAAGGTCCAGCGGACCGTTTATGGCTTCTCATTGGTCGGATTTCTATAGCCGTTGGAGCGTACCAGCCAGCCTTGGACCCCACACTTTCTAATTTGCTACCCGCCGGCCAATTGTTTATTGTTTATTTTTTTACAAGTTACATTTTTTACATTTCAAGGAATTTGACAATCTTAAAGCTAGGTACACAATGCAGAGTTCCGTGAATGTGGACAATTTCAAAATAGTTTATTAATGTCACATCCACGGATTAACATTATACGCAAACAATATTTATTTATTTCTTATAGTAGTAAATAGTAGCGAAAGATGTAAACAAAAACAATATAAAGTCATTCTTAAATTATAATGAACAAGCGTCCGATATATAAGTATTGATTCGACCATAGAATGATATATAAGTTTGAGAGTACATCGAGGCAATGCAAATTTTAATTTATAAAAATTACTCGCCAAACATCGGAGCTGGTTACAAATTTTGGTCACACTTTTGTCCCATTTAAAGTTATTGTCTACGATTATGCCAAGGTAAGTATATTCGTTTGCAAAATCAATTTTTTTACAGCAACAAATATTATCCATTTTTTTATGTATACATTCAAAATTATGTGCAGTTATTTTAGGTAAGTTCCACATTTTCAAGCTCGGTGATCTTATATACATGCATTTAGTTTTTTTGACATTAATAATTAGTCCTACATCATGAGACCATTTATGTAGCTCTTAATTACCGTTTAATCTTAGTTCTTCGAGTCCATCTTCCAATCACTTGCGCGCCATATATCCTCCTCACACTCTTTTCTTCATCCATCTGCTCTACATAAAATCCAAACCATCTAAGTACATATCCATTCCAGTCATTGCATTATTTTAGGATCTCAAATTGAGTTTTTAATAATCAAGTGTTCGTTTATTTAGTTTTAATAAATATTATAATACTAATATATCTAAATGAAACAGAACAAGATACAGAAAAATAAAAGTTAAGGGGTCGCAACTGGGAATCGAAACCAGGATCTCTGTCTTACCGGGACAGCGCCTCAACCTTCAAGCTCGAGGTCATCTGCAATTAGAATGAATTTGACATTATCGAAAGACAAACATAAATCATTTATAAATACAATGAAGAGAAGTGGGCCCAAGTGGCGTTCTTTACAATGTCCATTATCACAAATCCTTTTTTTTTTCAATGATTAAGGACTTAGTAAAGAACGCTTCATTATTAAAAACACAATTTGGCTAAAATGTTAGTTAGCAACTAGTCGCTCTTAACTGACGATATACAGTTTTAACCATATACCCTTCAGGTTCTCATTTTGAGGTCAACTTTTGTGCTACCCCTGAAAATTCCAATTAGGGTTGGTATCAAAATTTCAATGTGGTCTACTAGCCTTGCTTCGCCTTCAGTTCTCCATTAACTGAGTATTACACACTCCTATCAAATGAACACTGTTTCTGGCGTGAAAAATGGTTGATAAATTCGTTTGGTAATAATTTCTGTCATGTGATAGAAAAAATCTGAATTGACGACAAAAGGAAATTCAACGAAAGTATATTACATTATGAGTTGATACAATTAATATCTGTTATTTGTAAGATAAACTGAACTCTTGAACAATTAAGTGTCATTAAACAGATATTACCGGTGCAAGGACAATGTTAAACTTGGCAATAATTCATTTGAAATTCTCACAACCAAAAGTATTTTCTTTGTACTGGACGGGAGTCCGCACAAGACTGTAGATTTAGGCGCCGGGTCCAAACCGTGTCTTCAACCGATGAGATGCTCCTTTACGGCCGATGATGATGATAGTAGTAATATTTGATGATGAAATCTGCCTCCCGCACCCAGGCTTGGTGAATGTTGGGCCCTGGGTGTGCTGTTGTCTCTGCTCGCTTCTGGTGTTGGCGGTTTTCCAGAGGAGGGCCGGCTTGTCTTGAAGAGGTAACACCAGAAGATCTTGGAGCAGAGGACTTGGCGGGGTGAGGCAGATGTTGGGCAGGAGTCACTTGTAGATAAATAAAACGCTTGGTTTCGGTGGTAAAGATGAACTAATTTTATTTTATTATTTGGCTGCTTATATTCAATAAGCATGACTCGCACCCGACATTGGGCTTTGAGTCAAAAAGTGGTGGGGGATTGTACCCGCGCCAGATATGTGTTTATAAGCCCCGGCAAAATGTCGCATATTCATTTTGCCGGCAGCTCAGTCGAAGGTAGTCGCTTAAATTTGCGAGTTAGAAAAGATTTTGAACGCTTACATGAATGACAATTACATAGTTTAAATGCATAGTAGTTATAAGAATGTGTATCTTGACAACTAGATTTTTTGTTTGCCAAGATACGACAAAAAATAAGAAAAGTTTGTAAATAAATGTGTAAAAATGATCTCAAAGCGATCAAATTTGTAAAACATGTTAAGTTAGTATTTTTCCGAGGTCCCCCGTAACATAGCGCTCAGAAAGAGATAAGATTCACTATGCTACGAGGTTCCTGGATTTTTGTACACGCAAAAAGGGTAAAAAATATTGTTCAAAAATGGGTTTACATATATGTGAAAAACAGCTTTTTTAATATCTCCTCAGCGGTAGTATATCGAAAATAGTGTTTATTTGACTACCGCCGAGGGGATGAACAAGTAAAATACATACATTTGCAACATTTAAAAATTGATTTTTCCTAGTAATTTTTACATAGGAAAAATGCTGGACATCGATCCACGCGGCAGGTAAGCCGGCGATGCGGTATCGATGCCGTTCGTAGACAAAGTTTTTCAAGCGGCCGGGAACAAAATGGCCAGTGGCGGGGAGTGATGATTTCGCCAGTGGCGTGGGGTAGGCACATTTTATAAATGTAAAACAGATTTTATAAAATTTGAATAATGTGATCAACTACGTCCGTTACAATCTTGATTGACTTTTGAGGTATTATTCAAGTCAGCCTCGCAGTGTCCATTATCAGTGTGCACCTGCCCTGATGATGGACACTGCAGAGCTGTCTGAAACGTTGGATAAACAAGGAGGAAGCACAACACGGCATAACACTGCAAAAACTTGTCAACTAATTTATCTTAAAGTTGTTCCCTTTCTCCTTATGTAACCCCTACCCTTCCTCTACCCCTCTACCATCCTGTCTTTGATGCTCTCTCCCTCTCTTATATGCTTTCTCTTTATATTTTGTTTACCTTATAGTCTTCCTCTGTACTGAAAATTAGTTTATGTGTTTATTGTCCTGATGAAGGTTAAGATCAACCGAAACCGGTCGGCATGTATAAATCAAATAAAGTGGTTTTAAAACAAAGAATTCTGCTTCTACATCTTGATGATCTTAGGAATGAAATAACTATGTACATAAGTAGGCACTTATAAACATGTTAATTTAATTCAGCATTAGGATTATTGATTAGCTAGTCAGAGCATTGCGTCGGAGGTTGATGTTGCAAGGTCATTGCTTCAAAACTCGCAAGAGACTATTAAAAAATTACATTGATTATGTATTGCATTTCTTGGGACATTCTGACATTAGAAATTGAAAAGTTACCAAATTGAAAAAAATTAACAAATTATTTGAGGTTTTCTTTTACACTTTCGTGTTAATTTAGCATAGTGCGTGTACGTGTTCAAGTAAACAATCATTTTGTCAAATAGGTTAACAACTTCTACTAGATTTTTAGTACACTTATCAAATTCGAATGCTTCACTTGGTATAGTGGTAGATACCAGTGGCGGCTCGTGACTTTCGGGTGTGCTGGAGTGCTAATATTTAAAAAAAAGGGCATTTTTTATGTTGTTGTGGCCGAAAACATTTTTGTTATTTTCTTCGAAATATCGGTTTATTAAATTTTCGAAAGAATCATTTTGGACACAACATCAATAATGTCGAATTTTTCATATTTAGCACTCTATCACACTCAAAAGTCATGAGCAGCAACTGGTGCAAGACCACCAATCAGAATCGAAATGTTGCTTGAAATGACTTTACTTCCCCACCTTCCTCTTCCCCACTCCTTTCAGCCGTACAAATTATCTTATTTGTGAGGCTCCAGACAGTTGAGACCTACTAATAGGTAGTATTTTGTGGTATTCACATGAAAATGAGAAGCTTGATAACTGATCTAACCTAACCCGACAGATTAAACACATGTATGTGGGGATCGACCAAAACAGGGCAGTAAAAAAAGAGGTATGCTGTTGGGTTGGGTTAGGTTAAGAGGAGCTTTTTTGACTGAGCGTAGCGAAGTCCTGTTTTAACTAGACCATTTTGCATTTCGTCTGTTTGTTTGTTCCATTTCCGGTTCAAGTTGGTGGCCGTTTTAATAGTTCAGTAAAGATTCTTTTTTCAAATGTGAAATCGTCACGTTTATTTGGACTTCCTTATGCACATATTTTTCATTACTATGGTACCTATGTACCTGAAGAAAGTTTGAAAAAAGAATTGTCATTGAGATTTTGAGCTACTTTTCAAAAAATTTATAATCCTAGATATTCGTCAATTATACATTAATACTATTCTTATATACATATGGAAAAAAAATGTCATCAAAAAAACACAACAAAATATTCATACTCGTTACTCGTCACACCTAAAATGTGTAATTCCTTCAACAAAAACAACATTTGTCCAGCGACAATTTTCCTATATTGCTCCCAAGATATTTAATTCACTCAATATAAATACCAGAAAATCGAAAACTTTTTATTTTATTTTTTTTATGTGACACCTCACAAGAGTGTCCCTGCCTGTGGAGTGCACAGACAGGGGAACTATGTCACCACCCGGTTGGGCGGCGTTGTGAGGCGGAGTAAGGTAGGGAAATCATCTTTATATAAAAAATATTTAGAATTGGCTATTGGTAAAGGGAAGGAACTATTGCAAAGAATGTCTTGTGTCATTAAATTAAATTAACTGCTCTTTTATTCCATTCTATTCATATGTTTTATTTTTTTTCTTTCTCCTATTTCTGTATATCCTAACATCTTAACATTGTAATCTAAAGAAATATGGATACCATAATACGGGCATGTGCCTAGTATGGTGGCTGTAGAAACAAAAACTGTAATCATTTAAATTTTTATGAATAAAGAAACACAAAAAAAAATTGAGATTTCTTTAGACAAATTGTATAATTCTTAATTTGAAATTAAAAAATTGCTACATAAAATAATGATTTACAACATTAAGCAGGTAGGTATTAATCTAATTACAAGTCTTATGAATTCAGAGAAAATTTTGGTTTTGATTAATTTATTAAATAAGAGAAAATAAAAACATGCTTTTTTAGAAGAGAGGTCTACTATTCATAGAATAAATAGTTATTTTAGAATGTATTTTGCATCTATATAAAAGTCTTGTGCCAATTTCACTTTTGTAAAGGGTACGGAAGTATGTATTGTCGCATATTGTTATACCCTCTGTGGAATCTAGGTTACTGATGCGACATCATACATAAAAATGCGTTCTTATCACAACTTAAAGGAATGGATAATGTGCTAATTGTCAATGCAACTTGAACCTGGTTAGTACTCAAATACAAAAGTACATCATTCATTTTGACAACAATATGCAATGCACACTTATTACCTTAAATAGCCTTGAAAGCTATATTAATTTTTATCGAAATTATGCAACACTAAAATTTTTCAAATGATTAGATTCTAAAAAAATCAAATAGATTAGTCAATAAAAAATAAGTACATTCTAAAAATACTCACATTAAATTTCTTCTGCTGAATTAGTAATCAAAAAATGTTCCGCACCTACAGTGGCACATGTGTAAGGATTTATTACCCTTTCTATGTGAATACAAGAGTCCCAACTGCTCCTAACCGTCTGGTGAGACTACGGCACCTCCAATTGGAGTATGTTGTGAGGCTGAAGGTAGCGGGGAGGGGAAGGAGATGGAGAGGAGGAAGAAGGGAAAGTGCCAGTCTATTCCGATCTGGTCACCAAACACGAATAAAACCACTTCAAGCAACCACTCGATTCTGAATAGTGGCCTTATACTGCCACTGTCACTCTGGAACGTGTCGTAAATATATATTTTATGCTATATATATTTTTAATTAATTAATTTTTTTTTTTTATTAATACCCCAAACTAGGCAAATGGGGGTATTATGGTGGTAACATAAATAAGAAAATATAAAAAGAAAACATAATAAAATATAAAAAACATATAAAATATAAAAACAATTATACAATGTTGTACGTATATCGTTATACAAATGGTAAAACAAAAACAAAAATAATAATTATATATATACGATAATATGGATAAAGTCGGAATGAATTCACTTAATGGTCTTTCTTCAGTCAGACAATAATTTCTTTCAGGAAGCTTTCCGATTTCATTCTGCCACATTCTATGAGCCATATGGTAATTTGCTTTTGAAGAGGGCCTGTTTTAACCTTACTGCATTGCTGCTTGAACCCATTATACAACTTAGGAGCCAGGAATACATGGAAACATTGTCCAAACGATGTGTTCATTTTTGGTACTATCATCCTTTGCTCTGTTCTTAGTCTTGTTGTGAAACTGTGACGATAACATAAACAACAACCGGGATTTGAACATGTGACCTCCGGGTACGTAGCCAAGGATGGCAACCACGAAGTATGTCATAATGAATGCTTCACATTCAATAAATACTGGCGTCCCACAGGGATCGGTTCTGTCTGTGACTTTTTTTTTATTGTGTGCACCAATTCATTGTTACGCGGATGACAGTACAGTCCATGGCGGCTTTTTGTTTAACAAGCCCCCAAAGGATACACAACAGCTCCAACTCCAACAGCTCCAAGGGCTTTGAAGCAGAGAATGGACAATTACCTCGAGAAAGTTTCCTCTTGGAGTAAGAATAAGTCGAATTAAATGTTTCAAAGACACAATCTTGTCTGATTATATGACAATCTAGTCTCCTTCAACGGAAGCATTCTTCCCAAGATGCCTTCCATTGATGTGCTTGGTGTTACTCAACTGTGAGGGACCAGTTCAGGCATGGTGGCTTCATCGAAGCCAGAAGCAAGTTAGCCTATATTGTACAACACTATGACTGTACAGTAGTACGACAGAGGCCCTGAGGGAGATTATTTTCCTCGGGGCCTCCTGTGTGGAGTTAATGTAAAAAAAAAATAATATTATTTTTTATTCATTTCAAATAAATTCTCATATTCCCGGAAACATATGTTTCAATTTCAAAAAAGCAGCCAAAAGTAACATTTGGTTTTTCTAGGTCATTCGTTGCTGATGTGAAAGTTTCACTTTGTGCAAAAGAAATAAGTAAGTTGACTCTTTCACTCTTTTTTTAGAAAGTAATTTATATAATTAAGTACCTACCTGCAATATCCTTCTATTGTAAACCAGTAGTTCTGTAAACAGTAGACCTCTGGTCCAAATAACTATGTTTTTTATCTTATTTAATAAATCAAAGTGTAAATTTTTAAGCAGGTACTTACATACCAACCTGCTTAATTATATACCATAGAATATTTTTACGTAACAATTTTTCACCAACGCCATGACAATTCAATTTTTCTTCAGGCAGGTAGGTTATAGTAGGAACCTCGATCATTGCAACTCTGGCAAGATAAAAAGGTAGAATCTAACTTGTCCGCCATCTTGAACCGGAACCGGAATGTAACAAAGAAATTTACAGACAGATGACATACCAAATGGTCGAGTTAAAATAGGACTTCACTACGCTCAGTCAAGTATATAAAATAAATCATTGATTAAATTTGTAATGCATGAAAATGTCTAATGGTTGTTATCAAAGGGAATTTTAACTTAACTCAAATTAAAAACGGCATTGAAAGCTGTAAATTATATATATTGCATTAAACATTTTTTTATATCACCCTAGTGTTCCAGTTTGGTGGAATTATAGGGAACAAAAATACAAATTATAATAATAATTACAGTATTGATCTATAAATGCATGCATATTGATTGAATAATGTATTGCCATCATCAGTAATGGCCATGATTAGGGTTGTACCTAATATCGAATGACCTATCTCCGTTATCTTGTGTTGCAAAATGAAACACACCAAAGAAAGGAAAAGAAAAGAATTGACGTATTTAAAGAACGTGAAGGTATAAGTACATTCAATCCGTCATCCGTCAAGTATCTCGTATTCGAGGGTATGTAAAATATTTTTAAAAATTTAACAAAAATGTACCGTTTCCGTGGTTATGATCCCACAGGAGGTCGAGGGTTCGAATCCCGGCGCGCAAGTAAATTTTATTTGATCAATTTGTGTTATTTTGCAATTTAATTGTGTTATTTCTAAATTTATTAATTGTAAAAAATATATTGTATATTTACGGCACGTTCCAGTGAAAGATAATTTCAGTATTGCTCTGGTGAAAGACCACCATTCAGAAGTGAAACTTCGCTTGAAAGGGCTTTAGTTATGTTTGGTGACCAGATCTGAATGGCCAGGTGCTTCCCACCTTCCTCTTCTAATGTCTCCCCCTGCCCACTACACTGGGAAAGGTAATTCTTTGTAAGATAGAAAGACGAATGAGAGTATTAGCAGCAAGACAGAGGTTGCGGACATTATCATCACAAATCTCCACTCAAGCGTGACTGTGCAGGGCGTTTAGCACAACTAATAAATGACTGTTGGGGTTTAATTATATTCTGATGGCATACTTTATTAGGTTAAAACAGAGGTTGTTTACGGGTGAGATGAGCTGACGACCCAAAGACAACTGCCGGCTTCGAATGGATGATAACCACCAAGAATCTACTGAAAACTGAAAGCATTTAACCAAGGCCTATGTACAAACGCTTATAATGATGGTAGTATGAGTTTTTTCAAATATTGTCAGGTTATTTGTAAACTAGGAATGTTTTTTCTTAAATGAAAAAGCTGAATGCCTCACGAAGAAGATAAAATAATAACATGATTAAATTATACATTATATTATGGTCGTACAGAATGGTATCGCCATAGCAGAAATTGATTAATAAATTCTCTCCATCCTTATATATATATATATATATATATATACAGGGTGTCCGGTGGTAAAGTGCAGTAACTTCGGGAGGTGATTCTACGTGATCGTAGGAGTAAAAAAGATAAATAACTTTTTCTGAAATTCCAACTTTTAGATGTACTTTTAAGCTAATAACGAAAAATTTCTTCGACGTGCCTAGACGGCATTATTTTTTTCGTCGTTGCCAAATCTACATCCCGCGCCCCCTCGGTAACTAATCCCCGCTACCCCCGGCACCCGAATTCAGTCGGTCAGCTGGTAAACTGTCCCCCGCACCCCCTCCTGCACCCCCCGCTATTAGTAAATCGTGCTTTGAATGTAATGTGTCACAAAATTTGACGGGCGGAGTAAACAACTTTGAAAATTTAATTTATCTAAGAATTTTTGAATTCGTTCACTAGATTTATTGTTTGTTCTCTGCGAACTTTTCATTTGGTTTGAATTTTTGACAGATGTGAAGAGAACCCCGTACAATTTAGATGTCGGTACGTGTTTTAGAGGTATAATGGTTATGGTGCTGATTTTATCAAAATCAAATTTTATAATATTCTTATTATTATTATAATTTACAAGTACAAGTATATTACATTGGATTTATTAATATAGACGTTGTACATTATAATGATTTATGATCAATAAGATGGATCAAGGAAAAAAATATTTATGAGATGTAATATTTTTGGTATGCCTCGTTATTCTGCTGTGTCATTCGTGTGGAAAACGTTCTTTTTTTTAAATGATTTTCGGCTATGTAATCATTGTTTTTTCTCACCTATAAAATTATGTCCCGTCTTTCCGGTTTATAAAAAAAGGTCTGATTTTTCGGATTGAAATTTTCAAAAAATCCCCAGGGTTTCAAAAATACGATTAAAAAAATAATAATAATACCAGAATGTCTTAGAATATTTTCCTTAACCGGAAAAAAAAATTAAAAAATATGATGCAAGTGGCCTATTAGTAAAAAGCGATGAAATTAGTTAAGTGTTCAATGAGTTATTAATATTTTTTATAATAAAAAGTGTAACGTGATTTTAGTGCAGTTCTCTTTTTGAATTTGGTAAAATATCAAAACATACGGCGAACTCTGTGTTGTTATTGTTTACAATTCACATGCGGTTTCCATGGATACGCGCCACTCACAAATATGCAACGTTGCCACGTTCACACTTGCGAATTTATCGGGTAAGTTTGCACCTACACTATGGCTTTTTAGCAGGTATGTCTTTTTGTATGAAAAATAAAAAATTGGAATTTCGGAAAAAGTTATTTATCTTTTTTACTCCTACGATCATGTAGAATCCCCCCACGAAGTTACTGCACTTTACCCCCGGACACCCTGTATATATGTGCCTTCCACCCTCAATCGATGATCAAGACAATGAATGAATTTTTTTTATAATACAAACTGATTTAAAACAATGTGTATTTTGAATTGGGAATAGAAGCTCCATAAGTTGAACAATGGAATATTTCGAATCGAGACACTTTTAGAAATCTCAATATACTTCCTGTTTTTTTGTTAATTTTGTTCCTTAACCCATTGGCATCCGAATTGTTTGGCAAAAAAATTGTCCTTCACATCCGAATAAATTTTGTACCAAAATTTTTAAGTGCAGTGGTGTACTAAATCTTGCATAACTTTTAAACTAAACATGCAAACGAAACAATCTTTTTTAATTTACTTGAACATTGAAACAATGTATGTAAAAAACATATGCATTGTAAAAAAAAAAAAATTAATATGATTAAACGAGGATATGAAAATTATTTTTTTTCAAAAACCATTTTTTTTTTTAAATTGGATTTAGAAAAGTTGTACATTAATCATACTTATTTCCATAATATATATTTTTTGCCATTTAGGCTCTTGTTAGCAGCCCACCATGCGATTTACGAACAAGCTTGTCAATTCCCGAACCACACGCCATTTTGAAAAAATTCAATGAAGCTGAAATATAACAAAATTTCAATCGTAAATATCAGGAAAAAATTGTACCAACGGAGTCCTGCCAATTACTACGAAATAAATGCTTAATTATCTACAGAGCGATTGGCATTTAAAATTTTAAACACAGATGTCAATAATGTATCCCTTTTTCGTTTTTAAGCCGACAGACATCAGACCCGCCGGGACAGCGTCGTTAGATTTTAAGACACATCGCCGTACACACGCCAGGAATGCGTCGTTTGAGGCCAATGGGTTAAACAAAATTATTATAACTATCATTAAAGTTTTTCACGGGAAAAATCAAAACCATCCCATCTACAGTGGTGGTTCCAGTCTTCACATAAATTACAACGACATCTGTGCCCCACCCCAGTCATCGATTTACGAAATTATCGAATTAATCGAAATACCCGCCAAGTCATTATTTGAGCTATATTCAAGTAATCTAGTACAAGACTCCCGCTCAAGCGTAAACGAGTCGTGCATATTCCAATGTGCATAAAACTTCATTTTGCCATACTACGGAGAAAGCATCTGGAAGTATCGAGACAGCTCGGTCTGCCGAAGTAGTGACATGGGCGAGACAGATTACGCTGATAACACCAAATCACATGTTAGAGCAGTCCAGAAGTATAACTCGTCCCGTGCATCATCGACGCATGACGCAAAGCGCCTTGGAGGCAAGTGTATTTTGCACTACTTTAGTTTAGGAATACTAACTTACAATGTTAGCGCTACAACTTCTACACACTGGTGTGCGGTGAGTTTAAAAGGTTTTGCAAGAATTTCTGGGATGATTTGCTTATCCATTACTCTTGAGGTGATTTGGCAAACGCTAACGGAGCAGTATTATTTATTCAATTGTTTTACAGAACTTACCGAAGTTAATGAATTGCATTACATAACCCCATTAAATAATTTGTTACAGCTGTACAAAATACTATGTTTTAAAGGTTAAATACACTGCTGGAAAATTTAGCCACGAGCTGTGAAAATTTAGCTGCTTCTGATGGATCACATTTAAAAGGGAGTAAGTCGTAAGGGAGTATATCTAGTTGTACCTACCTAGCCTCCATATGAACTTTAAATTTCACTGACTCCAAATATCGCATTTTAAAGCAATAACCCTACTAATTGAAATATTCAAAGCAATTCATAGTAAGTAAGGGTTAATTGAATTTTTGTAATTTTTTTTTGCTACATACCTCGTTAAATAAACATTGATTTTAGAAGAATCACAATTTGCAGTTACTAAAATTTTTCATTCAGCAAGTATTTTTCTAAGTGGTTTTTATTACATTACGAACAAATAAACAACAAACAATAACATATCATTAATAAAACGAAAACACTGAGGTTTACCACAATTAACCAAATAAACAGAGATAAACAAATCTAGTAGCAGAAAATGAAAAAACTGATATGAAGTTTATCATTATTGAACACCTACTTCAGTTGCTGAGCTCCTGGAATGTTGATAATTCAATCCATGGACATTGGTCTGGGTCATTTATTAAAAAAATAATAATAACCAGCTGTTAAACCTTTTTGTAAGGATCAGTGGCAGCTGGCGAATTTTGAGCGTGATAGAGTGCAAGGTTTAGGTTTAAGATTATCACGAAATTTCAGTTTGGCTGCACCGATTTCCTAAAAATCTTACGGATCTATATTAACATTCATATGTGTCATATAGGAGACATTCTATACGTAGCGCAAGACTGCTGCCAACCGTCTGGAGTCGGTGAGGCAATGGCATCCTCAATCAATGGCAATTTCAATTCTGAATGGTGGTAATCTTATACCAAGGCGATACTGAGAGTATCTTCCACTCTGGAATCTTCCGCAATATATTATTTTAATTGAAATTTTTTTTGAAATAACACAAATTATTCAAATAAAATTGATTTGCGCCTGCGGGGACTTGAACCGGCAACCTCCAGCTTGATAGTCGAGAGCCTTATCCCTCGACCATGGAGGCCGTCAAGCCTTGATTAAATTTTTTTTTTCTTTTTTTAACAGAAAATTGGGCTTTTACATAAAGATCACAAAATAAATTTAAAACCGCAGTATAACACAAATATAAAAGATTTAAAAAATAAAGCATAAAATACAGTAAACTTGTTAATTTATTATCACACTTACTTTAAAAAAAAAACTCTAAAAACTAAATTTATATATGTGTAATAAAAACAAAAAATAAAATTATAAAAGATATTGTGAATAATTAATTAAGCATATTATGCTAATTATGAAAACCTATTCGTTATTTACATGATCTAAAAATTGCTGAACTAATTTGGATTTGTACAGGTCTAGATTTAGAACAAAAATATCAGCAACATCCATAAACTCATAGCCCAGCCTATGTACCCTCTCCATAACAGAATTGAATACAAAGTTATTGTTGTGAAATAAAATATTCCATATAGTATGTTTGGGAGGTTCATGTAGTGACAATAAACTTATAATCCTTATAACCCTTGACTCTGTGCAGAAACGGGCGGTCGGTTTGATAGATTCCCAAATCTTAACAAACGGACTGCAATCTTTAGAGCACAGGCGTCAGGTAGGTATGCTGTCCTTGTTCTATTGGTATTACAATGGAAGATGCTCTGAGGAACTAGCGTCATTGATCCCTTCGGCACCGGTGCGTAGTCGGGATACACGCCAAACGCGCGCCCAACATTTGTACACGGTTGACATTTGTCACATGAGAACGGGTCGCTTCTACGATTCGTTCTTAAGTTCAACAGCTCGGCTGTGGAACAAACTGCCGGCCTCTGTGTTTCCTCCCTCCTACAACATGGGACTCTTCAAGACCCATGTTCACTCCTTCCTCTCCACAAAAAGACCCTCCACACAGCATCCCCAAAGATGACATAGGCCCTGAGGGAAATTATTTTCTTCAGGGCCTCCTGTGTGGAGTTAATATATAAAAAAATAAAAAAAATAATAATGTCAGGGCAGTCAAACATTGAATTAATCATTTTATACAATTAAAGGAGATCAAATATTTTTCGCCTTTCTGATAATTTAGATAAATTTAGTTTACTTCGTAAATTTACATAATTAATTTCATTTATAGGAATATCAATTTTGACATTAATAAAGTATAAAAATTTATTTTTAATTTTTTCGATTTGTGAGCAATGAGAGGTAAAAAGAGGATACCAAATAAATTAATTATATTCTACTTGGCTTCTAACCAGAGATGTGTATAATAATTTTATGGTTTTTAGGTTATTAAAGTCTTTGGCGATTCTGAGAATAAATCCAAGCATTTTTAATCCTTTACTGGTAAAAGTTGTAATACAAACATTTCCGGATTACGAATAACCTGATAATATTCGAAAATCTCTTACTACCATCACAGTAAGTGGGAAATGTTGCTTGTGTCGTGATGAAGGACTTAGCCAGCAGAGGAATTGAACTCACGACACCTGGGTCGGAACCAGATGCGATGCAAACTCAGCCAATGCCAAGTCAATTAAAATATTAAAAGCCATTTTTTTTCTGCACGGTTGTCTCTCATTTTAGATATTGGTCTGTTTTTTTTTGCATTGTATAGCTATCACAGCGGTATTGTCATTATATTTTATTTTATCAATATACACAACAGATAGAGGGTTAACAATAAAAACAATTATGAAGAAATAACAAAGAATGAATTCCAACCTTTCAATAACAGTGTATAACGTTATGTGTACATAAAGCAATAAGTGTGTAAACAACAATTAAAAAAGTAAACAAAACAAGAGACAAAAAGTTCATTCAAGTTATAACAAGAGATTCAACAAATTCTGAGGACTATCGCTAAATATGTCCAGAATTTTGCCACTACAGTGGATGTTACGTAGTCGACAGATTCGCACAAGAGTTTGGGAGAAGATGTGTATATTGGAGATGCGCTGCGGCGCTTGCTAGTGCCACCACCTCTTCAGTCTTAGCCTACATAACATAGTGGTCTACGCATTTACTTATCGTCAGATTAATTAATTAAGTTCAATATGTATCCGTTTTCATATAATCTGCTATTTTTCTTGATGAAAATTATTATTATTTTTTTTTTTTTTTTTTTTTTTTATATTAACTCCACACAGGAGGCCCTTAAGAAAATAATTTTCCTCAGGGCCTATGTCATCTTTGGGGATGCTGTGTGGAGGGTCTTTTTGTGGAGAGGAAGGAGTGAACATGGGTCTTGAAGAGTCCCATGTTGTAGGAGGGAGGAAACACAGAGGCCGGCAGTTCGTTCCACAGCCGAGCTGTTGAACTTAAGAACGAATCGTAGAAGCGACCCGTTCTCATGTGACAAATGTCAACCGTGTACAAATGTTGGGCGCGCGTTTGGCGTGTATCCCGACTACGCACCGGTGCCGAAGGGATCAATGACGCTAGTTCCTCAGAGCATCTTCCATTGTAATACCGATAGAACAAGGACAGCATACCTACTTGACGCCTGTGCTCTAAAGATTGCAGTCCGTCCGTTAAGATTGGGGAATCTATCAAACGGACCGCCGGTTTCTGCACAGAGTCAAGGGTTTTAATCAGGTATTTAGGGGCTCCGGACCAGAGATGGCTGCCAAATTCGACAGTAGGGCGCACTTGCGATTTGTACAGGGTCAGCAGTTGTGTACTATTAAAGTATCTGCGGGCCCTGTACAGTACGCCCAGCTTCTGAGAGGCCAGCTTTACTCTGGCTTCGATGGAGCCCCCATACCTGAGCTGGTCACTTATAGTTACACCAAGCATATCAATGGAAGGCCTGTTCGGAAGATTGCTTCCGTTGAAGGAGACTAGGTTATCATTTAGATCCCTTTTAGACGTAATCAGACAGGATTGGGTCTTTGAAACATTAAATTCGACGAGATTATTTTTACCCCAGGAGGAAATACTCTCGAGATAACCGTCCATTCTCTGCTTCAAAGCCCTCCGAGCCGTTGGAGTTTGTGTGCCCTTTGGGGGCTTGTCAAACAAAAAGCTATCATGAACTGTACTGTCATCCGCGTAACAATGAATCGGTGCACATGTCAAAAGGTCATTGATGTGCAACAAAAACAAAGTCGGAGACAGAACCGATCCCTGTGGGACGCCAGCATTTATAGAGTGTGAGGATGAGGTGAAACCGTCAGCAACTGCCTGAATCGACCTATCCCTTAAAAAGTCAGCAATCCATGTACACAGGGATGCGGGAAGTCCGTAAGAAGGCAATTTGTTGACAAGTCCTCGGTGCCAGACCCGGTCAAAGGCCTTGGATATGTCTAGTGCGACCGTTTGGGTCTCACCGTGACGTTCCAGGCACCGCCCCCAAACATGCGTTACATACGCGAGAAGATCACCGCACGAGCGGTTCCGCCGGAATCCGTATTGACGGTCGTTGATAATTTTGTTCTTCTCGAGGTATGTGAGCAGTTTGTCGTTGATCACACGTTCCATCACTTTGGACAGAACTGATGTGATCGCTATGGGGCGGTAGTTGGCCGGGTTGGAGCGGTCACCTTTCTTGGGAATAGGGTGAATGACCGCTTTTTTCCAACCAGAGGGCACAGTGCCACACTTCAGGGACATTTTGAAGAGCTTTGTCAAAACTGGAACTATTTCCGCAGCACACCTCTGCAATACCAGGGCAGGTATTCCATCAGGTCCACTAGCTTTGTTAACATCGAGCCCCCGTATAACGTGGAGTACATCCCGATGCCGGATCCTCAGCTTTTTCATATAGGAGCCGCAGTGAGGAACCGACGGCGGAACAGCACCTCCGTCATCGAGGGTCGAGTTTTTCGCAAACATTTTCCCTAATAAGTTAGCCTTTTCGGTGGCGGTGTTTGCTAGTGAGCCGTCAGGTCTGGTAAGAGGTGGCAAACTGGGTTTGCAAAAATTCCGACCTATTGAGCCCGCAAGGGACCAGAATGCTCTGCTGCCATGCGGGCAGGCAGCCAGCTTTTTGCTGATCTGCAGGTCGTGTTCGAATTTTGACCTATTAATGATTCTCTTGCATTCCTTTGCCGATTTGTTGTATGCTGATCTGCTTTCGGGCGTTCGAGATGTGTTGTAGGCTCGGTAAGCCGCGTTTTTTCGTCGAACTGCTTCGGAGCATTGTCGACTGAACCACGGCTTTGAGCCCACACCAGTTTCTTTAGTAGTCGATTGTATGAAGCCATCCATCGCCGATTTGATGACTTCACCAATCTCCTGGGCACATCTTGAAGGGTCCGAAGTCCGAAAACAAACAGCTGACCACGGAAAAGCGTTGAAATGGGCCCGCATACCGAACCAATCTGCTGACCTATAGTGCCACACTTTTCTCCTCAGCCTCTCATTGGTTGGTCTGAGGCTAACGGGGATTGATGTTGTCACTAGGCAGTGGTCAGATGATCCCAGAGGCGCTGTGACGTTAATCTTATAACCCTGTGGCACAGTAGTTAAGAATAGGTCTAACAGATTGGAACGGTGAGTCTGGACATCAGGAACCCTTGTAGGCTCCTGAACCTATTTGTCTTGTACAAACCGTATAATGGAGGTTTCGGATATTGGGGTTTGGTTAATCGTGGTTTGGATAATCAATGATTGTGCAGTTTCATCATCTTCCTTTACCTACCCTTTAGCTATCTTTGTTTACAATTCATCCATACATTAAATTATTTGTCTTGTACAAACCGCATAATGGAGGTTTCGGATATTGGGGTTTGGTTAATCGTGGTTTGGATAATCAATGATTGTGCAGTTTCATCATCTTCCTTTACCTACCCTATAGCTATCTTTGTTCACAATTCATCCATACATTAAACATTAAGAACTTCATTATCTATATGCTAATTAGTTTTAAATTCATCCTACAATCATTTATACGGCCTCAAGAACAAACACAATCTAACAAAACAGTTATAAAGTAAATTACTCCTACATTTTGCAATAATATAAACCTTTCTAATTCCGTTATCAGTAATAAAACTCTGTCCAAAGACATATTGCGTGAATCCATATTTATAAATGATTTATTATAGTTTCACGCCCACGGTGCAAATATAAATTAATAATACTTATTACTTGATGTATTCACCGGTGATACAAAGATTATAATTTCAATGCATTGCAACGGCAATTTACGCGAATCTTAGGTCACCTTAAATGTCGACAATCTGTACAATTATCAAAGACCAAATTATATTTTCAGAATGCATACGTAATAAACTCTTTTAATGAGTATTATTTCAACATCATCAATTCTACAACCCTCTAAGAGTCCTAGCAGTCTTGTTAGTCGTGCTGTTTTCCTCCAGTTCCTTGCGCCCAAAGATGTAATGTTCACCTACACACTGTCCAGTCACTTAAATTTAGGCTTCCCGAGTTTGCTTTAACCTGCGGGCGTAATATAGAAAAGTCTATCCTTGCCACTTGATCTGTGAATAATGCACAATAATCCCAATTGGGGTATGTTGAGATGCTGAATGGAGTAAGGAGGAGGAGCAGATGGGGGTAGAGCAAGGTGGGGAAGTACCTGGCTATTCAGATGTGTTAATATTATTTATTTATTTATTCATGCCTTGAAGGCTTTTACTTGTATAAATTGTTATAGGTAAGATGTTCAGGAGTTCAATAACAATAAGTGTATACATAGTACATTACATATTAAACTGAGTACGAACGATATAAGCAGGTAACAATACAAGTTATCATAGCGAGTTCTATGATTATTACTATTTGTATTGTTATGGTTGGGTTGTGTGGTTTTGTAGCCATTTCATCATTGATAATAAAATTTCATATTCCCGAAAAGAACAGGGGAATAATCATTTCCCAGGACAGGGGGAATACCATTTTCCAAAACCAACTGCTACCAATGCTGTATTGGTTTTTCTTTAATAATATAATACTTAGCTATGTGCACTGGTTTAATGGAGACATTGAACCCTTTCAGACCTGAATTAAAACTGGCAGTGGTAGAACATATATGATGCTTGATAACAATTGGTAGAGTTATTTGTGGTATTGTTTTTATTTCAATAGTTTAGGTCTCAGAGAAAGTGTTTCACATAAAATGATAATAAATTTCAATAAAAATCATATACTCTATGCGTAAAATATAAAATTTTATAATTTTTTTGCAATTATGAATGTATTTAGACGAAATTGGAAAATGAAAACTGTTAATTTTTATCGTAAGGAAAACAAATTTAAATCTACGTATTTTCAAATATATGCATGGTTTGAAAGGGTTAAGCAAGTTTCTAGATAGGTAATTAATAATGCCTAAAATGTAAGAAAATCGACATTTGAAAGCATTTTATCAGGAATGATAGTGATGTTTTTAATCCAATACACGTAAAAGAAAGAAATGTTGCATCACTGTCCCTGTTATACATACCAAACAAGGTGTTTATTGTTATAATAATGTAGTATGCATACCATTTTATGTTCTGTTATGTATTACGCAGAACTTTCCATAGTAATGGAAATACATCAATCTTGAATCTAAATAATATACACTTTAGCGACAAGTAGATATACATTGCAATAATATTGTAGTAAAACAAACTGGTATACACAATCTTGCAGGATATAATACGAACATTACTCAAAAGAGAATCGTTTTATAAGCAGACAAGGACGTCATCAAGGGCTCTGATAGTAAGTGCATCTTAGCAACACTGACCGCACAAAGGTCCTGCTGCTACTGCTACTGCTCACAACCGTCTGGAGCCAGTGAGACTATGGCATCCCCGATTGTGGTATGTTGTGAGGCTGAAGGTAGTGGGGAGGGGAAGAACATGGAGAAAAGGAAGGTGGGGTGTACCTGTCTATTCAGTTCTGATCACCAAACCCGACTCATTGGCCATTTCAAGCAACGTTTCAATTCTGAAGATCCTACCTGGGATGTACCTACATAGTGACAAAGATGAGAGATCGTTCCCATGACAATAATTGATAAACAACAAGAATGGGCAGGCCATGCTGCAAGAACACAAAAGGCAGTTGGTGCACCACCCTGATAAACTGGAGACCAGAGGGAAAAATGCCATCGGGAAGACTTGATTATACTTGGAGCTCTATTACCATTGAGATATATATAGATAGAGCCAGGTTTGTCGTTCGAAGTATGGGCCACGCATTTCGGATCATTGTCCGAAGTGAGATATCACGGGCAGCAGTCGGTTACAAGCACTCGCCGGGCACAGGTCTCCGGCAATAACTTTAAAATGCCCATGTGCGCTGAGATATTGTACAAGTCGTACTGGAAAATATAGGGAAAGCAAGAATATAACCTTTCTTCGGTAAGTAGAGTTTTACCATAATCAGTAGTCGTGTAAATTGACTTAATAATGTTAAAAACTCGTGGAGCAATTCGTGGCGGCCGGTCACTTTGAACTTAGCGGTCGTAAGGATTTGAGTGACATTGACAGCCGCCACACTCCCCTACCTACTTCCCGCACGGGAACAATATTTCATACTGATATTGCAAAAAATGTAGGCTCTATTTATATACAACAATGGAATCTACAGCATAAAAAGATTAAATTCAGATGTAAGAAGTTTAGTTAGTTTCTCAAGATAAAGCTGAAGAAAATATAAACAGGAAGCTATGCAAGGAGAGATTGGGGCTGCAATGGACCGAGGCATAAGCAAAAACCGGTAACGCCTGATCGAAGTAATGAGTCATGAACCAACGATCCCGAAGACAGTCAGCAACATGGTTTAGAGTAATAGACTGTAAGTCTAGTAATACAATATCGAATATAAAATTAAAATATTAAGTGGCGACCTTCGTAATCAAAAAAAAAAATCAATGAGAGTATATAGATTTTTTTATTTGTACATCATTTACTTATTGGAATTTGATTCAAGACAACTTTTAGCACATGATAAGATAAGACTTGGCAAAAGATAGAGATAACAGTTAACTCTGAAATAATTATTTATGATATCTCCGTAGATAGCTAGATTATATAACTTTGAAGAATTGTAATATAACTATGAAATTCTGTAGATTACCAAAATTATTACTTCATGGTGAGTGCGAATCAAATTAAAAATTTGTCTGAATAGTTAAATGTAATGTAGTTTCTCCGCAGGGTAAAACAGAGTATGACGCACTTATTTCATTTCATGAATTCTTTTCTTCATTTGCATTCATGCATGCTTGTATATTAAACAGATTTTTTATGTGTTTTTTTCATTATAAATCTGTTCACAGAGAAGAAATTCGTTTAAGTTCTGATGAGTGACCACCATTCAAGATTAAAGTGTTGCATGAAATAAGTGTTTAGTGACTAGATCTGAGAGGCCAGCTTTTAAAAAAAAAATTACATTAGTTCCACACAGGAGGCCCTGAAGAAAATAATTACCCTCGGGGCCCATGTCATCTTTGGGGATGCTGTGTGGAGGGTTGTAAGAAAAGTAAGGAGATGAAATTCTGGAAAGGAAAAAGGTATGAGGGTTGGGTAGGAATCTGGGGGTCAGTGTGCCCAGGAGTGACGGACATAATAATCCATTCCTCCCCCTGTGATGCTAGGTGATGGGTCGAGAGGGTCCTGCTGGAGAGGCCAAATGGTCTCCCTCAATCAGTCTTTCCCGATCCTGACCTCCACGCAGTAAGACCTAGACAAAACTCACCCCATGAACTTGGACAACCCTGCTAAGTCACCAAACATAGATAACAATTTGGGGTGACCTATGGCAGAGGTGTTGATTATCTAATAAATGGTACCCAGGGTGGAGGTATCCATTCCCGCAATCCAAATTATTCCATAAATCTTTTATTCTTTCTTCTTCTCTCTCAAGCATTTTTCATATTATGGGGGTGCCATAGACCAAATGGCTCTAAGCTTTTGTTCAAAACATAAAAGGTGTTTTTTTCAATCTGTATTTATTTTCGGGAAATTAACTAAATCAGTTTGTACAATGCAGAATATACAAGTGAAGAAACGGATTATTATAAATTTATTCACTGTGATTATATACCTACCGCTTATTTATAATCAATCTCATTACATACTTTAACATAATATTATAGTATATTTTTGGAGCATAAAATTACAAGAACCTAGCAAAAATGTCTTAGAATGGTATATATGTAACATTTCCAATAATTCTTTAATCATTGATATATTTAACTAACAAATTCAATAATAATAATAATAAATTAGATATCAGTTAGTAAACACATTGTCTGTCAATATGAAACATTATTTTTATCAGAAAGGATGAACGTAGTTTAATAAATAAACAAGGAATTGTATTTTTGTAACAAACTAACAAATATGGTAAACTACCTACTTATGAGTATTGTGTAGATGTTAACTGGGCATTTAAAAAAATAATGCTAAATGTATAATTTTACCACACTATTAAGCTATTTTATAGAGAATATAAATTATTCAAAATAAATTCCGCAACATCCGGACTAAAATGAAAGCATTAAAGCATTAGTGTTCATTGCGTGTTAAACGGCTTTTAATAATTCGTCAGCGTAGGCCAAAGACTACTTTGTCGTAGGAGATTGCGACTAATATTGAACCTCCAACTTGTTTGGCTCCAAGTGAAGTATGCACTAAACTAACGAGGCGTTATACCGAATTATAGAGTAAGGATCTACGTAAACATAATATCAGAATGCGCTGTTATGGTATCAGATAAAACCAGGTACACCTAATGCCTGTATTTACACCTAATGCCCTTACACTATTCATTTGCCTAAGTAAAAAAAAGGTCATTAGGTGTAGATGACTTCCGTTGACTGATACCGTCATCACAGAGGGTTAACATTGTCTGTATGCAGATCTTAAAACAACTTGAGTTATTTGTATATTTCACTCCAAGCCACGAAACAGGATCACCAAAAACTTATGTGCACTCAATGCCATTACAAACTATAGATAGGCATGTTGTAGAGATCTCAAAAGTGGCAAGCGAAAGGTACGGTAATTGTCTTACTTTCGATCATGTCGATATAGTATTAAAATGTCATACGTCGCGCAAGGTTGTGTGCTATCTCTAATCAAATTAAGTAAATGAGCGCCACAATGCCCTCGTCAATTCGTTTTAGTATAAGCGAGTATGTGCAGGGTCATCTCATTCACACCCGTCATGTAGGATGTATTCTGCCACGCAACCCTTAAACATCAAAACGCCTAAATCTATTTCGTTCACACACACCATATTCTTTGAATGTGTATCTTTGTCGTACATGAACAACGGTTGAATTACGGATAAACTTGTTGAATTCCTATGCACGCTTAACATGCAAAAAATTATAAATAGCAATTGATTTCAACAACCAATTACCATTAGAAATAACTATTTATGTCGTGGGAGATGGTAAAACATGCATTAAAGTTCCATTTTTTCATCAAAGTTAAGTTGGGAATTACGCATAAATTATTGAAATAACCCAAACTAACAACCTAAAATCCTATTTTGTGCGAGTTTACTTAAACCTCCGACTGAAATAGTTGTCTTCATTAGATATTTATGTTGAAATCAATTCTGCATGCAGCGGAATTCGCCAAATTTACCGAATTAAGAATTTACTGGAAATGTCAGTGCATTTGTTACTTGCGACATTTTTTATTTTAATTTTGTGGGGCAGTAACGGGTCTAGATATTTTGTAATATAGACTTGGTTTGTTTTGTCAAGGGAAGCTGAGCAGGAGGGCCATGATACCCAAACCCAGTACAATATTTATAGCAGGGGTGAAACGTACCGTACGTAATGTTCCCATTTTAACATAGGACATACTGACGCACGCGGCATGGGTTACATATTTAATTTTGTCCTACCCTTGTAGGTAGGAATGGTTTCATGACTAAGAATTTGATATGATTGACACAAGCATAAAAATCAATATTGAATTTATACTCAATTATTAAGTCAATATTATGATAACATCAAACTAAAAATAAACAATGGCATACATCTTTAATGGTTATCGATGGTTATTTTACAGGTAGGAATTATATATAGAATATAATCAAATTATTATTTATTGTTTGATTATTGGCAATGAATAGTTCAGGTGGTAACATGTTTTTCTTCATTTTTTAAAACAATCAATTCATACTTAAAAAGCCCTTGAGATTGATTTCAAAGATCATATGGACATTTTATTTGACCTAAAAGTGTTCATTTTATTTTTTTTTTAAATATGCGTAAATGCGAGGGGAACAAATCGTAAAAATAATTTGAATCGTTTATTTATTGATCGATACGTTGGTTAATAACGTTATTATTACATAAAACTGAAAATATTTTCACATTCGACAATCCATATACATGTTCCACACTCTTAATAATATTATTTTTATGAAAGCCAGAAATAAAACAACAGGTGAAATAGGTCTTCCATACGAGTTAAAAACATTTCTACGTAACGCAATACAATTAAAAAAAGAAATATCAAAGATATGCATTTATTTTAGGAGTCGAGAAACCAAAATAAAATCGATTTCTTACCATGACTATTTCCTTGCTCTGTCACTTTGGTTTTTACGACTTCCATCAACGTCAACATAAACAGATAGCACCACACTATTTGCCGATTCATGTTGATTTTGTGACACTTCACTGTTAACATTTCACTAAAATATATCGGCATTTATCTCATTTTTAAACATAACACTTCACAAACCTTCCGTTCACAAATCTTGCTCACATTGCTTTGCGAAAAAAACAAATGACATTAACAATGGCGCAAACCTCACGGAACGAAAATGGGCCGTGCGGTCGGACGCGCTGTGGCGATCGCAAAAAATCGAAATATCGATTCTCTGGGTAACTACTTTTACCGCCATTTTTTGTGGGGTTTTCGGACTATTTTCATGACAATTTTTTTTAAATGTTTAAAATTTCTAAAATCTTGAATGGTTACGTAGTTCAGTAAAAGAAAAATAGCGAATTAAAACCTCAATAAACTAAAAAACCGATTATTTTAAAATAAACAATTTGTAAATTATAATAAATATTTTTTAATTAATTTCCTCCTGGTGATAATATTTTTTATTTATTTTTTTTTTTATTGTTTAACTTGTAACATTGTTACATTGTACATAAAATTAGGTAATAGTGAAAAACATATGTTATTAAATTTCTACTCCAATGAAGAGTGCTAGCTCTTGAGCTTGGCGTAGGAGTTATTTCACAATTATTTCATGTTTATATCAGTAATTAACATAAATACAGTACAATAAATATAAAATTAAAAGAGGATTGTGACGTTTATTTTGATTGTAACATGAATTGAAGTTATAACATTTGAAAGGTGATATTAATTTTTTTTAAATATAAATTTGACCTTTTTTTGAATAAAATAAAATCTGGTATTTTTTTCACTTCTTCGGGAAGACTATTAAAATATCTTATGCCTTTGTAAATGTAATTATTGTGCATTTGTTGTGTTGAAAATAGAGGAATTTGGATGTTAAAATTATGCCTTAAGGATGAGTTAAATTTAAGTTTTTTTATTACAGTTTCTTTATATATTTGTAATATTGCATCTTTTTTATAGAGGTCTTCAATTTTTGGTACTTCGAAAATTTTGAACAATGATGCTGAAGAGAATGTTGGTTGTTTTTTCAAAATTACTTTAATAATTAGTTTTTGTACCACTTTTACAGAGGTTAAATTTTTTTCATATGCACCTCCCCACCCAATGATTCCATACTGAAGTAATGATTGGACTAGTGCGTAATAGACTTTTTTCAGGTTGTTTAGCTTGAGAACATTTCTTAATCTAATGAATATATAGATACATTTTCTAATGCGCTTAACAAGTTCACATATGTGTCTGTTCCATTTCATATGTTGGTCTACAATTACATCGAGGTACTTTATTTCAGTTGTTTGGTTTAGTATGGTACATGATTTATTACAATCATCTTTGTTACATTTTTTGTTGTGTATTATTATATGAATGTTGGGGTAAGTTTTGAATTTATTTATTGTGAATGGTATTTAAACTGTTTTTTTTTGCGTTAATTGTAAGTAGATTTGTATCGAACCAGTTTTTTAGGATTTGGATGTCATTATTTGCATTTTCGTTTACAATTTTCCAGTCATTACCCTTAATTATGATAATTGTATCACCTGCGTAAGATATAACTGTTCCACTGAGGTTTTGTTTAAAAATATCGTTTACGTACATGATAAAAAGTAATGGACCCAAAACAGTACCTTGTGGTATCCCAAAATCACTTGTGAGTGGTAGACTAGATGCGTGATTAATTTTTACAACTTATGTTCTTTGGTGAAGGTAACTTTTTAGCCAACTTAATGCTGTGTCATTAAAACCCACGATCTTTAATTTTTGTATTAGTTTGACATGAGATATGCTGTCGAAGGCTTTTTGGAGATCAACAAAAATACCAACACATTTTAATGATTTGTCTAAAGCGTCTTGTATGGTACTAGATAATTTAGCAATGGCGTCTTTTGTGCTTTTGTTTTCCATGAATCCAAACTGGTTTTCGTGAATTATATTATTAATCTTTATGAACTGAGTTATTCTTTTTTTGGCAATTTTTTCAAATATTTTTGCAATGTTTGATAGTAAAGAAATAGGGCGGTAATTGGTTGGTTCTTCCGGATTTCCGGTTTTAAATATTGGTATAATTACAGATTGTTTGTACATGGATGGAAAAACTCCGCTTTGAAAACTTGTATTGATTATATGAGTTAATGGTTTTGATACTTGTGATTTTATACATTTCAGTGTTTGTATTGTGACCCCATCAAAACCAGGGGCAGAACCTCCTTTCATACCTGTAATAATTTGTTCAATTTCTTCTGGTGTTGTTGGTTGAAATAATTCAAATTTATGCTCATTATTGTAGTATTTGGGGTAAGGCCTTGTTGGATTTTTTTAGTGAGGTTTTTTCCTACATTAGTAAAAAAATTGTTAAATACATTTGCGGCTTCTAGAGGTTTATCTTTACAGCAGATTTTTTAATCATTATGGTTTACATTGTTGATTGTTTTATTTTTTAAATGTTTTTTATCGACAATTTCGTTTACGATGGACCAAATCCTTTTACTGTCATTTCCAGATAATTCAAGTTTTTGTTTGTAGTAGTCATCCTTTGTGCTTTTTATTAGATATGTAAGTTTTTTTTTATAAGCTTTGAAATGTTTTTGTAATGATCTAGCACTAGCACAATATCTTTGTTCTGAAAACGTTTCACAAAATGTGTGTAAAATGCGGATTTTTAAACCCATCTTCATACTAATTTTTATTTGTGATATCTGTGCATACTTGAGAAGGATTATTACTGTGCAGTATTGTACCCCATATTTCTCCAAAATTTTTTTTTTTAATGCTTTTATATAGATTATAATTTTATTGTGAACTATCTAAGTATGTGGGAAAAGTTTTAGTTGCCCCAACGGGGCGGGCAATATGCCGATGTGAAAAAAGTGCAGCAACCAAATCTTGGCGGCAGGTATGCCGATGGGTTAATGTCCACTTTGGTCTAGATTAAAAATTTTTGGAGAATAATTTAGGATTTCCTTTTATTTAGAAATTTGAAGTGAATGCAAAGGCAAAATACTTGAAACTTTGCATTTGTGAATAGTGCAATAATTTACTTTTGATGGTGAGAATTTTGTCTTTACTTTTTTGCGAATAGAAGACTCCTTTGTGCTCGTTTATTTTATAATAATACTAGCGGATGTCACGAAATTTCATGTAGACAGTTACCTCTCTCTTATTTTGAAGATAAGGGATGCAAAATTTCATTTTGTGAATAAAACTGTAGATATAAATATATCTCAAGCAAGCACTGACATTTTACCTTTCACTCCCATTACCTTTCAGGCAATTTTCCTGAAAGGGTAGGCAGAGCGGATGGAATGCCATACCATCGATGTCTTAGTACACGCTCTACAATTGTACAACTCTATGGTGCCGTTACTTGACCTAATCCAACACAAGATTATGATTAACCCTTGGAACTAAGATTTTCAAAACTTCTCCTTTTTCTGTATTTGCGCCACATAATGCAATGCACCCGTAACGGGCTAACGGGACGACCACTGTCTACATTTCTTCAATGGAAGTATTTAAAAGTGGTGTATACAAAGTGTTTCATTTTCATATAACTTTCTATATTTTTTTTATCACCTCATTCTCGGTATTTTTCCACAAAAGCCTCACAGATCTCATTATTCTACTTTCATCCTCCTTAACATCAGGGTTGGTACTAGAATAATAATATGTCCTAAATAATAATTGTCATTTTAAATACATGTAGGATTACAAAAGATTTTTTAAATATTTATATTGAGGGATCAGTAGGATTTATAGGTCCAGTTAGGAGTTCTACCGAGCCGAACCCTCTGATATGAAAATATCTGGAGTCGGTGAATTATTTTCCCATTTGATCTCTGGTGAGTTGACGTGTTGTTCTTGTATTGTTTTGTATTTATTTTGCTTATATAATGCACTTGCATAATGTGAATTGACTAGATGATCATTTGTGGAAAAGTGTGTGGAAGGGTTTAGTTTTTCCTACGGGGAAGATTTAACCAGGACATAAAGTCGGAAAACTATAAATAAAAAAAAAATAATACTGAGACCCGTGCTGAAGTTTTGTTTTTTCGGTCACTCAGTAAACCTTATAAGATAGTTTAAATATATTCAGACTGCCATTATTTATTGTTCTGTTTATAAGTAGAGATAAAAATACTCAAAATGCATCACATAAAAACACTTTATTTGTGTTAATCGTCATACAAAAAACTCAAATTATTTTGTACATAAAAAGGCACAAAAAATGTCATAGTTAGTTAATAACAAAACAAGTTTAGTTGTTAGATTGTTGTCGCTAGAAATAATAGTATAACAAAGATTTACCTAAAGAATAACATTTTTGACAGAAACAACGGTGTTTAGTATCGATATCACCACTCGAGCGATAGCTATCTAAATTTGGATAACACCACTAATGCCCTTGAGTGACAGCTACCCCAATTTTGGGTAGTTGTAGATACAAACTTTTTATGAATTAAAATGAATTTATTTTTAACTTCCCGCAATCAGCTAAAATTTTGTCACTGTCGCTAGCTTGATTAAGCTTCTATCGAATATCAAAAGATGTCACTAAAGTTCCAATCATGGAATATACCAAATAATGTTTTGTACCAATAGGCCACTTGCATGGATTTCATAACGACTTGGAAAAAATTGTGTGGATAGATCTTTTTACTAAGATTACGAAAATGTTAGTAAAATTTTGTAGAAATGTACATTTATTTTTATTTTTAAATAAATAAATCCATTATTTGGGCTCGTGTCGTCACTACATGAAAATGTCCCGTCTACTGAAAATGTTCCTATTAATTTTGTAAAATTCCACACTGATTTAATTTTTTTATATGGCATCACTTTGATTTCAGGCGAATTTTTGAATTCGTTCACTAGATTTATTGTTTGTTCTCTGCGAACTTTTCATTTGGTTTGAATTTTTGACAGATGTGAAGAGAACCCCGTACAATTTAGATGTCGGTACGTGTTTTAGAGGTATAATGGTTATGGTGCTGATTTTATCAAAATCAAATTTTATAATATTCTTATTATTATTATAATTAACAAGTACAAGTATATTACATTGGATTTATTAATATAGACGTTGTACATTATAATGATTTATGATCAATAAGATGGATCAAGGAAAAAAATATTTATGAGATGTAATATTTTTGGTATGCCTCGTTATTCTGCTGTGTCATTCGTGTGGAAAACGTTCTTTTTTTTTTAAAATGATTTTCGGCTATGTAATCATTGTTTTTTCTCACCTATAAAATTATGTCCCGTCTTTCCGGTTTATAAAAAAAGGTCTGATTTTTCGGATTGAAATTTTCAAAAAATCCCCAGGGTTTCAAAAATACGATTAAAAAAATAATAATAATACAGAATGTCTTAGAATATTTTCCTTAACCGGAAAAAAAAATTAAAAAATATGATGCAAGTGGCTTATTAGTCTGGGTGTAGACACAATTTTAAAATGTTTTATAAAAATGGAATCATCTGTTTACATGATAAAAATTTAAAATTTTTTTGACATCTATGACTATAAACAGATGTTTCCAGTAGACCATAGACAACCTACGGAAATAGTAATATTCAATACTGTCCCAAATAAGCACAAGGCAGGGCAATTTCTGGTAACTAACATATAGAATTCAACAGTTTATAAAAACTTTAGGTTCCACTAATATTATTCTGTTTTATGCTCCGGCCTTCAACAGGTTAATTGGCTTACCACAGTAAGCAGATAATACATTTCCGTATTAATATTTGGAATGAGTGCGGCCAAATCACAAACTGAACGCTGCGGAAATGTCAATCGCTCAAGGCGTTTTTTTTTTTACATACACTATTGCTCGAGTGGATAAAAATGAATTACATGATATTAATATTAGTACTGAACTAACACAGAATATTTGTAATGATTTTTAAAAGTATAAATTGCACATCCATGCATCACAGATCAATGATAATAATAATTTGTGTGGTTTATTTATTTCAAACTGGAATTACAAAAGTATGTTCTACAATGTTTTTTTTTTAAAACCAAGTAGAATAGCATAATATATTATGTGTGGTACATGACAGGAATTTTACAAGAAACATTGCTACATATAATATGCATCATACTTTCAGTACATAAATTATATATCTCAAATTTAAAACATGTACAATGGTACTGTGCAAGTAGTCAATAATGAAAATTTGGTCAATTTTTAGACACGAAAATGTCAGTAAATAATACTGATACTTTATGTAGAGTTTGTACTAAAATATGGAATTCATTTTAATAATTTTTTTTTTTTTATATTTACTCCACACAGGAGGCCCTGAAGAAAATAATTTCCCTCAGGGCCTATGTCATCTTTGGGGATGCTGTGTGGAGGGTCTTTTTGTGGAGAGGAAGGAGTGAACATGGGTCTTGAAGAGTCCCATGTTGTAGGAGGGAGGAAACACAGAGGCCGGCAGTTCGTTCCACAGCCGAGCTGTTGAACTTAAGAACGAATCGTAGAAGCGACCCGTTCTCATGTGACAAGTGTCAACTGTGTACAAATGTTGGGCGCGCGTTTGGCGTGTATCCCGACTACGCACCGGCGCCGAAGGGATCAATGACGCTAGTTCCTCAGAGCATCTTCCATTGTAATACCGATAGAACAAGGACAGCATACCTACCCGACGTCTGTGCTCTAAAGATTGCAGTCCGTTTGTTAAGATTGGGGAATCTATCAAACGGACCGCCCGTTTCTGCACAGAGTCAAGGGTTTTTTTCAGGTATTTTGGGGCTCCAGACCAGAGATGGCTGCCAAATTCGACAGTAGGGCGCACTTGCGATTTGTACAGGGTGAGCAGTTGTGTACTATTAAAGTATCTGCGGGCCCTGTACAGTACGCCCAGCTTCTGAGAGGCCAACTTTACTCTGGCTTCGATGGAGCCCCCGTACCTGAGCTGGTCACTTATAGTTACACCAAGCATATCAATGGAAGGCTTGTTCGGAAGATTGCTTCCGTTGAAGGAGACTAGATTATCATTTGGATCCCTTTTAGACGTAATCAGACAGGATTGGGTCTTTGAAACATTAAATTCGACGAGATTATTTATAATAAAATATTAAGAAAAAGATTTGTGAACTGATGAAAAGTTTATAAGAAGTCCATTTTGAAGTTTTTTGCCATTACAGTAGAAACTCCTTACAAGGTTGTACAACCTCATAAGAGGGTTTTACTGTACATGAAGTTTCCTCAACCAAATAAGTAAATAGTTAATACTTATATCCAAGCACTAAGGTTAATAAATAAATAAATCTAAAATAAAGGGAGGTAATGTTAAATTGGTCAATATTAATTTCAAATCAATACAATTTCATTTCATTAGAGCATTGTGATGATGTATTTTATGCCATCAGATTAAGCGATGTATATATTTGCAAATTGATACATATGATGCAATAATGCAGAAAACTTTTCTAAAATAATTAGAGGCAGCACAATGAACAATTTTTTTTAGGCAAAACCCTAAACTATAAGTGACACAAAACTTGTTTTAAGTACACTAAAACCCTCTTATAAGGTTACCACATAAGAAATTGTCATGCTTAAGTTAGTGTTGTTTTTTTAGTTATCGCTAAATTTATATCCCTGAAAAACCTTTTAAGAGGGTTGCACTGTACGGTAAATTCTGTTATTACAGATTTTAAAATAACACCCCGTGTGTCTAGGAATAAACATTAATGTGTTTTATTGATTGCCATCCTGGTGAGATTTTCATACAATGGAACATAATATCTCCCACATCCTATACATTATACCGTAAAATGGGGGTGACTTTATCAAATTTAACTTTGAAACTAAATAACCTTTTCATAAAAGTATTCATGTCTGAAAATTTTATATTATATTTATTGCACATGTTACTATCACAATACATATATTTTTATCACAGTATACATGTTTGGGGAGTAAAAAAAGAAACGTGGTAATCAAAGTCACCTTTTGGTGTGGGGCAACTTTGATATACAGTTTTTAAGCTTATTTCAATTACACGCCAATCCCAAAAAAACTTGTAAAAAAAAATACGAAAATTCTAGTAGCTATATATAGATATCGATAGACATTGATATATTTTACAATGTAAACGACACGAGACTATTATAATTGTTGAGGAATTTATTCTGTCAAAATAACTAGAAACCAACTATTCAAAAAAATAAGTGTGGTAATAAAAATCATGCAGATATCCACAATGGTCAAAGTCACCCCCCGATTCAAAAGTCGCTCCGTATTTCTATAGAGTATTTATTTATCCAGGTTTTTTACACGGTATTGGTATTCGGTGGAACGGATTCCCGGGGTAAAAAAAAAATTGTTTGAGATTTTGCCGTTATTTTAAGCTGCTATCTAACCCATTCATTGTGATGGTGTGTATGTATATAAAAATGGAAGATTAATAATTGTTACACATTATTAATACAAGTCTGTCTATATTAAAAAGAACTGTTCAATAAATTGAGTATATTTTATTTTTATTTCTTGTCGAGTTCGGCAGCGACAATCTCGGCGTAGTACTGGCTGAAGACGGCCTTGTTGTGCATGACTAGTCGTAGAAGGGTGCCTGCGAGGTTCGACAGCTCCTTGCTGAAGGCCGACATTCCGACGGGTATCTGCTTAGAGCCTCCACCGCAGACCAGGATCTCTTTTAGGAACTCAGTCACTCGCTGACCTGAGAAATAAAAAAGAACAAGTTAACAGTTGTATTTATCGTAAACTGTATATGTACAGTGAAACCCACTTGTAAGATTTCATGATTAAATTAATCCCAACGAGGACGTCATCAATGTTCATCCTCTTCTATCTCCCGCGTCTTGTTTTAAAACGAAAAGGACAGAACATACTAGAATGATGGTGTCATATACAATCTCTCGTTGCGACTAGTACAACACTTTGTTGGTCAACCTTTTAAGGCGGTCCTAATTTAATCTTTTAACCACGACTGACGCACACGTATATTACTGTGTTGTGGCTGTCACATGTGTGTGATCATCGACCAGCACTTTTTTCGCAGGTCAATAATCTTAATCCAGGAATTTGAACAACACAATAATAAATTAAAAATACATGATTAGTAAATGATTTGTTGAGCCATGTTCGGGTTGATGACAGAAAGGCACTACTGAAATTTGATTTGAATGTAAGTTTCATTTAAAAAAAAATGGGAATCCCTTGTGTGAAGAATTCTGACAAGCGATAAAGTACCTACTAGCAGTTTATTATTAAAATTGGAAGTGATTTGTAAAGAATCAAGAATTCAGACACCAAGTGACATAATAAAATAGTACGTTTTTACAAAACACGCCTGAATTTCAGGTAATACTTTTATAGTTGGTGTTGGAAATGGAGTAATATAGAAGTATTACTTTCAAAGAAACTGTATTTAAATAAAAATGTATACTCACGGACTAATACTCTAACTTTGTGGTCAGGATCTTTGAGTGCCATGATCTGCCCCGTGATCACTTCCTTGACCTGGTCAGTGAGGGGGTCCTGTTTCAATTCCGACAGCAGCTTTTCCGTATCTGAAATCACTTGGTCGGCCAGCGAAGGCAGGACCTTCTCCAAATCACTGAAAATAAAAACATCAAGATTGTTAGTTCAATCAACAGCAAGCTTTTTTTTTTTATTTTTTTTTTATTAACCAATATACATATAATACATAATATATAATATATAATATTAGTGGTAACAATACCTCCCTAATCGAGAAATTCTCGTGTTTAGGGAGGGAGCACTATCAAATTGACAGTACTATACATACTTATCAGTTGTTACAATTTGGATGCATGAAGGACTACTTTTTTTATACATAATGAAAATATAAGTTGCAATTTTTTTTTTTTTTGTAAATAATGAAAAATTTTTTTTATACATAATGAAAAATATAAGATGGCATTTGTTTTGTACATAATGGAAATATAGGTTGGCACATCGTAACACATACTTAGAAATTATATAATAGTAAAATCTTTTTTGAGTTTTTGTTTAAAAATTTCATAATTCCTCTCGGATTGTATTTCTATAGGGAGTTCGTTAAAGCATTTTATTGCCGAGTATGTGTAATGATGTTGGGCTGTTGTAGTATTAAGTTTAGGGATTATTATTTGTCCTAAGGTTCTCGGTCTGGGGCTGAATGACTTTATTGTTAGTTTGTCTTTATGGATTCGTAGCAATGCGTTTTTTTGATAAATTTTATTTATTGGTAATACTTTGAATTCATCGAATAATTTTTGAGTTGAATAGTCTAATTGTTTCTTTAGAATTATTTTGATAAGTCTTCTATGTACTATTTCAAGTGGGGTTAAGCTGGTTTTATACGCTCCTCCCCATCCTATTATTCCGTATTGCAGAACTGATTGGGCTAATGCATAGTAAACCTTTAGTAGCAAAGATGTATGTAATATATTTCTTAGTTTGAGGAATACGTAATAAAGTTTACGTATTCTATTTACAGTTTGCGCAATTTGTTCTGTCCATTTAATATTTTGGTCTATAATTATGCCTAAATATTTAATATTACTTTTTTTTGAGATTTTTGAGCATTTGGGTGAATTGCAGTTGTCAGTATAATTATTACAAGAGTTATGGATAGTTATATTGGAATTTATTGTTGGGTGCATTTTGTCTGATAATGTGAAAGTCATGAAATAGGTTTTGTCAGAGTTTAAGGAGAGGTAGTTGTCATCCAACCATTGTTTTAAGTTGTTTATTTCTATATTCGCAGTTTGATAGGCTTCTTCCCAAGTTTTTTTTTCTATGATTAAAACCGTGTCGTCGGCAAAAGATATGATTTTTCCATTTTTTGGTACTGTAAGCATTTCATTCACATAAATGATAAACAATATTGGGCCTAGAACTGTCCCTTGAGGAATTCCAAATTCGGAATAGGTGGGTTCACTCAATATATTGTTAATTTTTACGTGTTGGTGTCTTTTATGAAGATAACTTTTAAACCATTCTTTAACTGTTCCTTGAATTCCAATATTTTCTAATTTTTTTATTAGCTTCTTGCGGCTTATACTGTCAAAGGCTTTTCTTAGATCGATTAAACATTTATTTCCCGAGTCAAGAGCATTATATATTATAGAGGTTATTTTTGCGATTGCATCTTGCGTACCTAAATTTTCTCTGAAGCCGAATTGGTTATCATTAATAATTTTATTTGAAGTGATATGTTTAGTTAATTGTGACTTTACGACTTTTTCAAATATTTTTGCTACGTTAGATACAATAGATATGGGACGGTAGTTCGAGAAGTCAGATGTAATTCCTGATTTGAAGATCGGGGTTATTATTGTATTTTTATATATTTTTGGGTAGATTCCTTGCTGTATGCTGTTATTAATGATATGTGCAATTGGTTTTGATATTAATTGTCTCATTTGTTTTAATACATTTACTGTGATATTATCAAAACCAGGGCTCGCGGACACTCGTGGGTTCATTATAATTTTTTCTATTTCTATTTGGGTGCATTTTTCAAATTTTTCGAAAATATTTTGGCAAGTTTGTGTGGATGTATTGGTAGTATTTTTAGGTACGAGTAGTACGAGTCGATTTTTTTGGCTAGTTTCTCTCCGACTTTATCGAAGTAGTTGTTGAAAATATTTGCAATTTTAGTTGGTTCTTTTATTGAGTCTATTGTTTCGTTGTCATAAGTTATTTTATTTATTTGTTTATTTTTATTACCGTTGCCGATAATGTTGTTAATTGTAGCTCAGACTTTTTTGTTATCTTTACCACTATCTTCAATTTTAACCTTGAAGTAATTTTCTTTTGTTTTTTTAATTAAATTTGTAAGATTGTTTCTGTATTTTTTATATAATTCTAATAAAGTTAAGTCATTAGGTTGTTTTCGGGTTTGATAAAATAGTTTTTCTTTATTCCTAATTGAGGTAACTATTCCATGGGTGATCCAGGGCTTAATTTTTCTATGTTTTGATTTAGGTTTAACGTGTTTATGTATAGTTGCATTTATTATGTGTTCGCGAAGTGTTTTTTCGAATATAATTGAAGATTTTCGGCATCTTCGGTGTTTAATGTTTCTTCCCATTTTTCCAATTTCAATTTTTGTTCAAGAAGTTATATGTTTAAGGATTTTATGTTATACTGTTTTAATGCAGTTTTGGAAAAGGACATATTTTTTTTTAAATGAAGAATTAAAAAACACGTGTAGTGATCGGTAATGTTTGTTTTCCAAATGACAGGTGTTAATTGTGTAGTTGTGTCAGCCTTAGTCCAGATATGATCAATACATGATGGGTTTTGTCGGGGCACAACTCTAGTGTAATCGTTTATACATGAAATTAAGTTAAGCTCAGCCATCGTATTAAGTAAATCATTTTTTTCGACGCTGTTTGAATTTAGACCTATATTTATATTGAAGTCACCCGTCACTATAGTATTTTGACATTTTGTTTTGTTAATTACATCTTTGAGGTTCTCTATAAATTGTTGAGTTTTTGATCCGTGGGTTCGGTAAACAGCAATAACTTGATAAATCTGATTATTTACTTTAAATTGTAATGCTACGCAGTTCGTGAGGGTCATGTTTATTTCTTTATAAGATATATCTTGGTGTTTTTGGTTAACGTAAATAACTATGCCACTATTTTTGTTAATGTGTGTTTTCGTCGAAATACAAGTATAGTTCAGTAATTGTGGTATATTATCTATATTTACTGTATTAACCCGGAGGCTGCCATGCGCATCTATGTTTGATTCAAGAATCCGAGCCCTCGCTGCCGCGCGCAATTATACGTGATTTTAATTTCATCTTGCGATATCTCGGGACTTTCTGTATAGATGGCGCAAACCTCGGGCTTAAAAAATAATTTGAACTTTTATCTAGCGACATCTCTACACAGATGTGACAAATGATTTTGTTTATATAATGAAAGACCTCGTCAAACTGGAGACTACATTATTTCCCCTGTCAGTGTTTGAATTCCCCGCGCGCGCGTAGCTGTGTTAGTGTATCACGTGGTTCCTTCTTACCTCGACGGTTCGCGAATACTTAGAATCTGCAACGAATCGTGGTTCTAACGTTATTATTTTAACAAATTGTTTTTATTAACTAGTAATATTTTTAGTGCAAATAAGTTTTGTGTTAATCAACATGTTTTGTTATTTTTAATGAAATAAGTTGTTATATCCGCATTTTGAGTGAAAAAATAATGATATACATTTTATTTTAATTATCTGTGTTTAGAAACTAATTATTGTGTTAATTTGTCGTTTTTCCATTTTTATAATATATATTTACAATATTTTTTGTGTAACCCTCCATCATGGCTCGACGCGACTTGTCTATGACCAAATAAGAGAATATTGTCTCGATTTTATATCTGTTAAATTCTTTTAATCTACACACCACCGTAAAAAATTCAGGTATAAGCTTCCCCGATTATCAGTTATGTGTGATAAGACAATTAATCGCAAAACACCACAAAAAACTCAACTCCTCATTCGTCTCATCATGACACACCATTACGTCTGCTTTTAAAAGAGGTTGTAAACATCAAAACAATCCAAACCATACAGAGCCTGCCATGTTTGTGCGAATACAAAACTTAAACAAAGCCGCAGAAAAATGGCTCGATATGTGTTCCCAGTGTAATGTGGCATTGTGTACTCATTCCTGTTTTAAAGTCTACCATTCGAATAAAAACTATTAACATAAATAATACGATAAGAAACTGTAAATAAAAGTTTAATAAATAATGAAGTTTAAAACAATAATACTATCACAAGTGTATCGTGAGAAATGGTGAGCCGTTGCAGAGGTCCCACTTCGGAGACGTTGGTACTGATATTACTATAGTATGTCTGTATGTGTTGGTGAGATTACTGATTTGATAATGGCGGCGGTTCGAAGTTTGTTGATGTTTCATAGATAGTTTTTATTCGTCAAATAATGCATCAATTCAAAAGATATCTTGTTTAGACTTTTCAAAAGTGTAACGTAAACAAGTTTTTTTTTGTTTTGGTAATAATTTAAAATCTTTAAGTGCTGAGGATAATAAATAATGAGGCAATTTAAAAAATTCTAAAAATCCTTGGCGTGGGAGTATCTATCTTGTGTTTACATTCGGGCAGCAAAAGGGTTAAGGTGTGCCTCTGTCAAAACAATACAGTCGAGTTCAGTTTAAAGACTAAGGGTGCATAATAATTCATTAATGTTTTTGTAAATGCTCCTAATATTTAAGTGCATAATTACTAATGAGTTTGTCATATTTTTGAAAACAAGGTTACATTCATCGACATTATTACATACTTTTTCTGTTATATTATAAGTGCTATCTAGTTCATCCGTAATAATATTATTCATCAGAATTTGAAAACGTGTGTCTTATGTAAGAGTAGTTGCGAATATATAGCATTTTTGCTATTTTCAAACTATCGTTATCTGAAGGAACATTTCCCGACAAGTGGAAAACAGCCTTGATTACCCCAATATATATAAATGGCAGCAAAAATGATGTCTCGAACTATCGACCTATATCCAAATTACCGATACTAAGTAAAGTATTGGAAAAAATTGTTTACGATCAATTATATTCTACTATCTCACCCTCACTCTTAAATAATCAACACGGCTTCATGAAAAATCGCTCTACAACTTCAAATCTTGCATTTTTTACCAATTTTCTTCATGCTCAAATGGATATGCGATGCCAGGTAGATGCCATTTATACGGATTATTCTAAAGCATTTGACCGTGTTAATCATTATATTCTTTTACAAAAGTTATTAGGTCTAGGAATTCACGGTGACCTCTATAGATGGATCGCATCATACGTCAATAATCGGCACCAAATCACGGTTGTCAATGGTTTTGCATCTTGCTTAACGGAAATCGTCTCAGGTGTGCCCCAGGGGTCGCATCTTGGACCACTCTTATTTAATATTTATATAAATGACATTTACGTATGCTTTAAAAATAGTTACTTTGTTTTATACGCGGATGACATGAAAATTTATAAAGCTATACAGTATTTACCTGATTGTATGGAATTGCAAAGCGATCTTGATAATTTGTGCGTATATTGTGAATCAAATTTATTGTCCTTAAACATATCTAAGTGTCACTCGATTACATTTACTAGAAATAAAAACAAAATCATCTATCCATACAACTTGAATAACAAACCTTTACAACCTATGTCTACGTGTAAAGATCTAGGTGTTTACTTAGATAGCAAATTAATTTTTGGCAAGCACATTGAACACATTATTTCAAAATCCTACAGAATGCTAGGTTTCTTATTAAGAATATGCAAAGTTTTCAAAAGTGCTAAGACTCTGAAAATTTTGTTTTGTTCATTGGTCAGAAGTCCACTGGAGTATGCTTCCACAATATGGAATCCTCAATATAAGGTATACATAGATTTAGTAGAAAGTATACAGAATAAATTTTCGAAACATTTACTCAAGAAATACAACAAAACTACAAATAATATGTTAACTTTACAAAAAAGACGCACATTGTCAGACCTGTTGTTTCTACATAATCTGCTAAATAATAAAATAGATAGTCCTGAATTGCTATCCGTCATTGGTTTAAATGTTCCAACGAGGCGTACCAGGCACACTACACTATTTCACATTGAAGCCAACAATACCAATGCAGCAAACAACTCAGTAATTACTCGAGCAATCACAACATACACCCATTACGAAAAATTACTACATTTAGACATCTTTCATGATTCCTTTCTAACATACAAAACTAACTTATTAAATTTCTTAGCATGACATATTTCAAAAATAATTTCACATCATTTTGCAAAACTCCTATGTATTAACAGTCAATTACAATTTGTGAGCTTATTATATTCTTGTTTTCAATTCATTTATTATTATCTATCCATACACTTCCTTTCTTTTATGACAATCTCAGGCGAAATTACGTAATGATATTTTATGGACATACGTAATAGGTACTACAACTATGTAATAACTAAAAATATCTAACTGTATCTACATAATTGTACTGTGTATGTCTTAACAAATAAATAAATAAATAAATAAGCTTATAAATAATATATGACATAAGCATGAAAAGTATGTAGAGTTTAGGTATATAAATAATATAAGACATAATGTTATAAAGAAGATAAAACATAAGCATATAGAGAATGTAAAACGTAAGCTTTAGCATATAAGATATACGAGAGATATAAGTGTTTAGTTGGTGCCAATATTTAACATAAGCATATACAATATATATGGCATAAGAATAGGTATATAAAGTGTAAATATAATTGTTGCAAATTTAAGACCTAAGCATGTAAAGAATATAAAGTATAATCATATTAAGAAAGTAAAACGTGAGCTTATAAAGATTATAAAGCATAAACATATAAAGAATATGAAACGAAAACATAAGCATATACAGTCTTACTCATAATGAAATCCCTAATACGACGATAATACCCCGTATTAGCTATACAGGGGTGGGGGCCTATACTGGTCAGATTAAAAATCTTTACTCATAATCATAAATTTTCCCAATATAGCTCGACGGCTGGATTATGGAATATGATTTTTTTACAGTAGCAACACTTGAAAAATTTGGCATTTCGCGGCGTGTTGCCAACTTCACGTTTATTCATATGTCAAAGTAGTAATCCAAGAGTTGGTTTGTTTATCTTTGGATAACCTAAAAATGGATAATGTTGACATTAATTTGGAGGTAGAATTAAAAAGGCGCAAGCGTAACAAAAATTGGGGTGACGTTGAAAAGGTTTGTTAACTTTTATCTTGGCTCTAATGTTTTGTTTACTTGTTTGAAATTAGTGTAAGTATAATGATTGTTTTCCTTGTAGGCCTTGTTGAAGGACTGTGTGGCTGAACACGTGAGGGCTGTAGAGAATAAAAACTCGGACAGTAACACCCTAATTGCCAAGAGGGAAGCTTGGAAGCTTGTTTTGGTAAATATTTACCTACGACTACCGTTTGAGAAAATATTCCGTACGAGACACTATTTTGACACACCGATTTCTCGCATACTTCGCGTTTGTTATTACGTAGTGTAGGGCACTGCCAACATAACAATTAAAAAACACAATCGGATAGTTTTTAAAATTTATATGGCAAAACGGTTTTTTATATCATAGACAATGAAAAACATTTTTTTAAATGATGTGTTAATTTATTTATACATAAAAAATATTGTAAATAAAAAATTATTTATTAAAATTAACGTATTAAGGAAAGGTTTTTTTTTGGTTTTTTGGTAAACATTAATAATAAAATATTAATAAATAATACTCAACCCAGAATATAAAACTCTCACTTGGATTTTAAAAACAGATTCACAATCAGCTACCATCACGGATTCAAACCAAAACACAACCTGTGTAACTGGTTTTGCCTGCCTATAGGCGCTAGAGAGTGTGCCAGTGTGTTTGCCTACCAACAGGCGCAACCCTCAAAATACATAACCGGTGTAATTGATTTTGCCTGCCTTTAAGCGCTAGAGAGTGCCATTGTTTTTGCCCACCAACAGGAGCAACCCTAAAAAAAAAAAAAAAGGACAACACAACATGTCTAAATCTCGCAGTAAATTCTCCAGCGCAAAGAAAACCACATCTTCACCACAAACTAGCACTATGGACTCACCATCGGCGACACATCAATCTATGATTAATATAGACAGTGAATCAATATTTGAATTCATCAATACGAAATTCGAGGAAATGAAGACAGTAATGCTCAATAAAATTGAAACAGAGCTGCAAGAAATAAAAAACTTCACGAACTTCATCAATGACAAATATGATGACATTTTACAAAAACTTCAACAAATCATGGACATTCCAAACACCGTCAACAAAATCAAGGAGGAACTAGCGGATAAAGAAATCAGATTATCTACGGTAGAAATCCACCTGGCGGATATAGAACAAGCAGCCCTGCTGAACTCCATAGAGATAAACGGCCTAAAATTACAGGACAACATATCCCCAGTCCACGCTGTTACACGGATCGCTGAACTCGCAGGCGTTACGATGTCCCCAGAGGATACATACAAAGTCACAACAAACAAAACAAATGATCAAACAAAAATAACAATTAATTTTAAGGATACCACAAAAGCACAAACCATGTTAGCATCCAAACACAGTGACCCGATAAAAAAATTCAACGGAGAAGGAGCCAAATATGTTTATCTTAATGCGGCATTAACCCAATATTACAAAAATCTGCACTGGAACACCAGAAAAAGAGCCCAAGAAAAAGACTACAAATATGTTTGGGTAAAATCAGGAAAAATTCTCGTCAGAAAATCCAAAGACTCAAAGGTTATGGAAATAAAACACCTAAACGATATATCTAATAAACTGACATAAACACGACTGTACATCTAACACAACCTCACATCACATACTTACACAAATACACACCAACATGGCAGATTACATGGAATATATAGATTCGGACAATCAACACTACTGTGAAAGTACAAATGATATTCACCTCTGGACCAAATTCACAAAAGAAAAACATAGAATCAATATATTACACCAAAACATTAGATCGATCAATAAAAATTTTGATGAATTTTTTATATACCTCCAACAGCTTGAAAATAATTTTGATGTCATTGTGCTGACAGAATGCTGGTTGAATGACAACTACATACCAAAAACAATCAAAAACTATAATACACACCATACAAAAATACACAAAAACCAAAATGATGGTATAGTTATATACGTCAGTGATAAAAATAACACAACCATTCAAGAAATAAACATAATCGACTCCAACTGCATACAAATTACATATGGAAAAGAAACATGTATCCTAGCTATGTACAGATCTCCATCCAAAAACAACATCACAAATTTCTTAACTGATCTTAACAATACATTAAATGATCTCAACAAATACAAAAATATCATCATCATAGGAGATCTTAATATAAACATTCTACAAAACGGACACCCACAAAACATAGAATACCTGGCAATACTAGCACAACACGGACTGGAGCCAGTAATAAATGTCCCAACACGGGTCACACAAAACACTAAAAGCTGCATAGACCATATAATGATCAAGACAAAACTAAAAACCAAAACAGTAGTACTTGAAAGCACAATCACTGATCACTACATGAATATGATAGCAATAGACACCGAAAACACTACTTCGAAACAACATAAAATATTTACAAAAAAAATAATTGACTACTCAAACTTAAAAGAAAAACTCCAAAAAATAAACTGGAATACATTATACCAAATAGATAATGTCGAGGAAGCCTGGGATACATTTACAAATACGCTAACGCAAGAAATAAATAATTACACTACAATAAAACATATAAAACTTACACACAAAGCAAAAAAAATTAAACTATGGATAACACAAGGAATATTAAACTGTATTCGTAAACGAGACAAAATTCACAAACAAATTAAACAAACACCGTATGACATGGAACAACTTAATTACTATAAAAGATATAGAAACATATGCACGAAAATTATTAGAGTAGCTAAGGAGATGTACTACAAAGAAAAACTTAAAAAAGCAAACAATTACCCAAAGGAAATATGGAAAATATTAAAGGAAGTTACATACACACAAAAATACAAACAAAAAAATACTATCGAACATCTAAATATTAACTCGAAAAAAATAGATGCCAAAACAAATATAGAAATGATGGCAAACCACGCAAATAACTTTTTTGCAACTATAGGGAAAGTTTTAGCGAATCGTAAAACACACAGCACAAACACACTAACACAAACAAACACATCAAACATCGATACCCAACCAACACAACACAGATTTATATTAAAAACAAGTTCGGAAATGGAAATTAACAAAATAATAAATACATTAAAAAAACAGATTGCTCCTGGATTAGATGAGATAACAACGGATTGCATTAAAATAATAAAAAATGAAATATTAAAACCTATAACACACCTAATCAACCTTAGCATAACACATGCCTGCTTTCCTAATACTCTTAAAAAAGGACTGGTAATCCCTATGTATAAATCCGGAAATAAAATGGAAATAACTAACTATAGACCAATCACTTTGTTAAACTCTCTATCAAAGATTTTCGAAAGACTATTAAAAAACCAAATAATAAAATACCTGGAAGAAAACAAATTAATCTCGGACAAACAATATGGATTTAGAGAAAAAAGAAGCACAAAAGAAGCTTTAGCAAGTACAATAGATTATATACATAGCAACTTAGATCAAGGGTTTAAATGCATAGCGATATATTTAGATTTGGCTAAAGCCTTTGATTCAATATGCCACAAAACACTTTTTAAAAAATTAGAAAATATGGGTATCAAAGACAAAGAACTACAACTATTAAAAAGTTACATGAGCGACAGAACACAACAAGTCAAAATTAATAACTATACTAGCAAACCACTGCCAATTACACACGGAGTTCCACAAGGAAGCATACTAGGGCCCGTTCTTTTCATAATTTACATAAATGAACTTTGCAGCATGGAAATAGATGGAGAAATAATTAGTTACGCAGACGACACAGTTTTACTATTTAAATCTAAGGATTGGAATAAGGTTTATAACATAGCGAATCTAGGAATCACGCAAGTGAAAAAATGGTTGGACTCAAATACACTCACACTAAACATATCGAAAACAAAATTCACAACGTACAGCATAACTAACACAGGACAGCCAAAAAACAATACAAACACCATAAAAATACACGAATGCATAAACACCAACATCTGCGATTGCCCCCCTCTAGAAAAAAAAGAACAAATAAAGTATCTAGGAATCGTAATTGACCATAATCTTAGATGGACACATCACATCAAACAAATCACAAATAGACTCCTCAGAACAATACACATTTTCCTAAACATAAGAAACATATATAAAATAAAACAATTGAAAACAATATATTATGCACTATGCCAATCAATAATAGAATATGGAATAATTGCTTGGGGAGGAGCAACAAACGCAGCTATCGCTCAAATAGAAATCGCACAGAAAACGATATTAAAGGTAATACTCAAAAAACATAAACTAACCGACACAGACCAAATATTTAAAAGCTGTGACGTACTTGATATACGCCAATTATATGTTAAAACACTACTAAACTACATTTTCGACCAAAAAAACAAACCCCAACAAACACAAAATATCACTAATAGACCGGTCAGACAAGCGTACAAAGAAAACATAAAAACTCCGACGGTAAACACTACCTTTGGACAAAGACACCATAAATACCACGCTATTAAAGCATTTAACAGTCTTCCACTTGAAACAAAAATTGAGGAAAATAAAAATAAATTCAAACACAAAATAAAAAAATGGATTAAAGAACAAAAAGACAATATTACCAAAATTCTATAACATAAAAGAATAAAACATATACCTACACGCAACACAAAAAAATATATAAAACACGCAACACGCACAAACACATATATCATTATAAATGCCGATTTACATTCTCTTTTGATATTTTTCTTTTAGTGTTATAATTATATTTTAATTTTTAATCTTTATTTTTATTTTAAATTTATCTTTATTTTAATGTTGTTTTTCTTTTTTTTTAAATGTATAAATTCTTAAATTATAAAATGGGGGCCTCAGCACGGGTAAACAACCCAGTGAGGCCAACATTACTGAATTGAAATATGAAATATTGTAAAAAAAATGTATCAACAATAAAAAAAAAAAAAAAAAAAAAAAGGTTACGAATTCCGCTTCACGGTAAATATGGAATGATTACTTTGAATTAATACTTGAATTTAGTTATATTATTAAATTATTACTAAAAGTTACTATAAATGTTGGGGAACCTTTAATAACGCCTGCTCGCGTCCCCTTTAGAGTTATATCCCAGTTTTCAAGTAGTTTGTGGGCTACGCTAGGTTTGTATAGACTGGTTTGTGATTTAATTCTAATACCTATTTTCCATGTTATTTTCTGTAACAAAAAATTGACCCTTTAATAACGCCTGCTCGCGTCCCCTTTAGAGTTATATCCCAGTTTTCAAGTAGTTTGTGGGCTACGCTAGGTTTGTATAGACTGGTTTGTGATTTAATTCTAATACCTATTTTCCATGTTATTTTCTGTAACAAAAAATTGACCCTTTAATAACGCCTGCTCGCGTCCCCTTTAGAGTTATATCCCAGTTTTCAAGTAGTTTGTGGGCTACGCTAGGTTTGTATAGACTGGTTTGTGATTTAATTCTACCTAATCGAACCTAAACTATCCTATAATAACCCAACCTAACCTAACCTATCCTAATCTAACATATATATTAATCCAACCTAACCTAACCTAACCTATCCTAATCTAACATATAATAATCCAACCTAACCTAACCTATCCTAATCTAACATACAATAATCCAACCTAACCTAACCTAACCTATCCTATAATAATCCAACCTAACCTAACCTAATCTATCCTATAATAATCCAACCTAACCTATCCTAAACCTAACCTAACCTAACCTATCCTAATCTAACATATATATTAATCCAACCTAACCTAACCTAACCTATCCTAATCTAACATATAATAATCCAACCTAACCTAACCTATCCTAATCTAACATACAATAATCCAACCTAACCTAACCTAACCTATCCTATAATAATCCAACCTAACCTATCCTAATCTAACATTTATAATAATCCAACATAACCTAACAACAACATAATCTTACCTGTAATAACCTATAATAACCCAACCTTACCTAAAATGAAAACGTATTATTTAAAAAAAAATCGTAGTAAACCTTTAAATATTAAGAAACTAAATCATCTGATGTTTGGTATCAAAGTTGATCGCCTAACAATTAACGGGTGCGTGTCTAGCGATCGAAAAATTGTCTATTATGCCGATTATGCCTTTCATGTTTCCTACACTGCCACTACACAAACAAACGCGAAGTATGCGAGAAATCGGTGTGTCAAAATAGTGTCTCGTACGGAATATTTTCTCAAACGGTAGTCGTAGGTAAATAATTACCCTTGTTTTATTAAAGTAAGTATACCTCCATAATATATCCGCATTGTTAACTTTTCTACAGATAAAACTTTAAGTTTGTCGCTTCGTAGCTTTGACATCCATTTCAAATAAAAAAATTATCATAGTATAAAATTAATTAGGTAAAGGTATGCATACCACATAATTAATAGCACACTATTTTTCAGATTTAACACACTAAGTGACCAAAAAAGAGATATGGGTCAGATACAAGCTCAATGGAAGATGCTCAAATTGGCTTGTAAGAGCCAATTGAGCCGGTATAGGAGGGAAGTGATGGCAACAGGTGGAGGTCCCCAACCACCAAGTCCTTCGCAGGATATTCTCTCGATGGTGGATTTGTTACCACATGAATTCGTAACGGACAAAAATGTTGATGATAGCGATTCAACATTTAAAGCAAAGGTAAATATCTTTTTATCGAAGGAAGCAAATACTTTGTGGTGTGACATTATATATTAAATGGAAAAACACACTTTTTATATGAATTAATATTTAACAGCCAACCAGCATTTTTTTTTTCAAAAGATAAGTTGATAGTAATATTATTGAAATATTGATGGTTCTGTCTATATTTAAACTCATGTAAATCTTGCTTTAATTGTGGGAGTTATATTGGTAATTGTGTTTTATTATTACAGATGAATTTTCCTACATCAACCCCTCACTCCACACTGCCACACTCTGTTCCCAATAGGAAGTTGTCTTTTGAGGTAATATACCTAAACCTACTTAAATGATCAGCGCAACAATGAGTGCTAACTATTTGCAATATTTAAAGCAGTAACTTTTCAGTTGGACATAATCTTTTGTTTATATCAACAGGAAACAAGTGAAGCTGATTCACCACCACCGCCACACAGTGGGCTGAAAATCGCCTTTCATAGACATAGAGACTTGAATTTTCAAGGGTATTTTTTTTGGCTAGAAATGGATTCTGCTGATCATTACTATGCTATAAAATGTCGTACGAAGCAATTGCGTGTACAAATGAAGGAGTTATAATTTTTTTAAGAAAAATTTGTATGGCGCTGACATTAAAAATGAGGCTATCTCTGGAATCATAAGGTTGGCCGTTCTATCCTTACACACAGATAATACTATTATTTATTTGTATTTTTTTGACATACTTCATATTGTGGCGCAAGGTGCGATTTTTTTTTTAAAAATCCTAAAGTGAAAAAAAAATCTTTTTTTTGATGATGATTCATTTTAATGCTTAAATGCTTTACATATGAGTATGCTTTGTCTAGTTTACAATATTTTATTTACACTGCAAGCCAAAACACTGTGCACAGTGGGCTGAAAATCGCCTTTCATAGACATAGAGACTTGAATTTTCAAGTGTATTTTTTTTGGCTAGAAATGGATTCTGCTGATCATTAATATGCTATAAAATTTTGTATGAAGCAATTGCGTGTACAAATGAAGGAGTCAAAATTTTTTTAAGAAAAATTTGTATGGAACTGACATTAAAAATGAGGCTATCTCTGGAATCATAAGGTTGACCATTATTTCCTTACACACAAATATACTACTATTTATTTGTATTTTTTTGACATACTTCGTATTGTGGCGAAACTTGTGATTTTTTTTAAAAAAATCCTCAAAGATGAAAAAAAAACTTTTCTATGTTGAAGATTCATTTTAATGCTTAAATGCTTTACATATGAGTATGCTTTGTCTAGTTTACAATATTTTATTTACACTGCAAGCCTAAAAGCGTTTAAGCATTAAAATGAATCATCAACATTAAAAAGGGTTTTTTCAACTTTGAGGATTTTTAAAAAAAACATCGCACCTTGCGCCACAATATGAAGTATGTCAAAAAAATACAAATAAATAGTAGTATTATCTGTGTGTAAGGATAGAACGGCCAACCTTATGATTCCAGAGATAGCCTCATTTTTAATGTCAGCGCCATACAAATTTTTCTTAAAAAAATTATAACTCCTTCATTTGTACACGCAATTGCTTTGTACGACATTTTATAGCATAGTAATGATCAGCAGAATCCATTTCTAGCCAAAAAAAATACCCTTGAAAATTCAAGTCTCTATGTCTATGAAAGGCGATTTTCAGCCCACTGTGCGCCACTATCACCACAAGCATACACCATCCAGCATGTCCCGCTGCACGCTTGCCCTCCACCTCCACCTCGGAGGCGACCACGCCATAAAGTAAGTATTTCTTCACACCACATTTTTGTTTGCTCAACTGACTTTATTGTCGTACCAAAACTGAAAGTTTACTAAGAAAAACAATAACTCGTATATGAATATTATTTTTTTTTATGTATAAAATGCACGATAATTTCAGTTGGACATAATCTTTTGTTTATATCAACAGGAAACACTATCGAGTAACAAAACTGCTGCTTCGGAGAGAGACGGAAGACGTTTAAGCGAGAAGTTTCGGACTGAGGTATGTTTTTACTGCCAAGATGCTCAAATAGTATTGTTATTTTCCTAGGAATTCAATGTTGATACAAATAATATATGTGTTTTTTACAGGTTTCCAGTGAAGCTGATTCACCACCACCGCCACTATCACCACAAGCACACACCATCCAGCATGTCCCGCTGCACGCTTGCCCTCCACCTCTACCTCGGAGGCGACCACGCCATAAAGTAAGTATTTCTTCACACCACATTTTTGTTTGCTCAACTGACTTTATTGTCGTACCAAAACTGAAAGTTTACTAAGAAAAACAATAACTCATATATGAATATTATTTTTTTTATGTATAAAATGCACGATAATTAAGAGATTTGCAGAGAATAGATTAAAACACCGTACTAGGTGACTGCCTGTTTCATGGTGACTAAAGTTGAATATAGTTATTTTGTATGTAGTGTTAACATATGGATTAATAAAAAATAATAATTCTAAAGCGCCGTTTTTGTGAGAAATCACCTCTGCTGTACACTTTGTTATATATAGGCACTATCTAAGTTTATTATTTACAAAGATACATAAACATACTTACCTGGATTGGAAATTGGAAAAATTATAATAGAAAGTTGGAAATAGAATAATTATGTTACCAGTTATGAAAAGTTTGTCATTTAATGTTTTTATTTTCAGGAAGACGACTTAGCCCAAATGAAGGCGAAAGTCTTTGAAGAAACAAAAAAAATAATGCACCTTGAGCACCAAAAAAAAATGGAGTACTTGTTCAGGCTCATGAAAGACGAATCCAGGGCCAAAATTCGTCTACAGGAAGTAGAGTCACAGACCAAGGTTAGCTTGATGAAGAAGGAAAGTGACCTTAAAAATTGTCTACAGGATGAAGAGTCGCAGACCAGGATTAGGTTCATGGAGGAGGAACACAAAATTAAAATGTCGATGCTGAAAGATGGATGGATAGCCAAATAATAATTTTATTTTATCTATATTTCATATTTTCGTTTACATTTATTAATGTTCTTCACTGTGCTATATAAAAATGTACAGACGTACATCAAATTGAATTCCTTGTAATATAAATAGACCAGCTCAACGCCCATGTAAACATAATGAGGAAATCTATAAATGGTTTCTCAGTTAGGTGAATTACACACTATAAATTAAGCACGTTGTAAACTGATTTCCCTAAAATAAAAATATATAAACAATATTGATCATACCTTAGTCTTATTATTATATCTTCATTATTGTGTAATATGCATTTGTGTCGCAGGTACATTATACTATTGAGTATGTACATTTTTTCAGTGTAATATAATTATATATGTAGATACAATCATATTGAGTACATACTAATACATTTAAAAATGTTGATCAATGAACACCTGTCTAGTAGCATTTCCAATATGATTGATTGGGGCTACTTGTTCATTTGGGGCTACTTCCATGAAACCACCACCACCTGCTTCTGCTCCTGCACCCTCATCATGTTCTTCATCATCATCTATTCCAAATTACAAATCATAGCATTAGTACATACAAAACTCTAATGAAAGGAATATCTAAAAACAGACATATTATATTATGTTTCATTTTAACACATCTTTTATTTTGAGTTGTTTTCTTACCTAACTGAGGATCATTCATATCGATGGCAAGACAATGGAGAACAGCAAGAGCTACGATAGTTGTCTTGATGGTATCGAGAGATCCTGACATACCCCGCAGCAGGCAACGAAATCTCTGTTTCCATACCCCAAAACATCTCTCCACCGTGTTGCGAGTAGATATTTGAGCCCTGTTATACGCCACTTCTCTGGGGTTTCTTGGGTTCCTAACTGGGGTGAACAGATATGGTGTACAGGCATAACCTCCGTCTCCCAACAGTCGTCCGTTGAAGTGACCTTCTTCAAACCTCTGCTTGATGGAACTTTCCCGGAAAATACGAGCATCGTGAGTACTGCCTCTCCAATGAGCAACAATATCCATAATTTTTAGATCTGCATTGCACACCACCTGGAATGAATTTATTCATGCAATCAATGTTGGTTAATGTTTATATTTCAGACACGTATTGAGGTTATCACTTTACAAACCTGGACATTTAAGGAATATATCCCCTTCCTATTGATGTAATATTGGCCGGCATCACCCCCAACTTTCCTTATTTTAATGTGTGTGCAGTCAATGGCACCCATTACTCCAGGAAAACGTTTTATTCCTTGGAACTTTGCAACTGTTGATTGTTGCTCTTCAATAAATTGTGGCATTTTAATGTACTGTGGAGCAAGGCGGGCAAATGCAGTTGCGACCCTTTTGGCAATACGGGACATTGTCTGTTGACTAAATCCATGTAAATCTGCACAATCATCTTGTATCTGCGAAAAAAATGTTATAATAATTTAAAAACTGTTTAGTTATCGATTTTGCTGATTTGTTTCACAGGAATGCAACTATAAACACTATCCTTACCTCGTTTCTGCCCCAGTATCGTATGGCACAAAGAACTTGGAGATCGGTAGATATTTTTCCACCCCGTTTGTTATTGACATGCAAATATGGCCGTACCAAATCGATCAAACGTCTCATATTTGCTTTGGTGAATCTATATTTGGACCTAAAATCTCCTTCCGTTAGCGCCGTAAATGAGTCATACCGCTTTTTGTATGTTTTCCGTGCCCGTGGTGGATGAATACGGTCAAGATTTGCCAAAGCTCCAGTCAAAACGTCAAAATTGTCAAAGTCAGCCATTTCCGAATTTATACGCTCATATACTGCCTAATCCTGGTCTTCGGGTGGGTTAAATTCTGACGTCTGCTAATACGGTCAGATTAGGCAATGCGCATGCGCGCGAGTTGGCGCTATTATGAGTAAAAATTTCACTTAACCTGTCCGTATTATCGTAGTGTTGCGATTATGAGTAAGGCTGATAAAGTATACAAGAGATATAAGTTAGTATAATCATATTAAGAAAGTAAAACATGAGCTTATAACGATTATAAAACATAAGTATACAGTAGAACCTCGTTAATTCGAAATCCACGGGACATCAAAAATCAAATTTCGAATTAACGAATTCCCACGTAATTCGAAATTTTATGAAAAAAAAAAAAAAAATACGCCGAAAATCGATTTTCTCGGCCGCCTCTTCAAATCCGGGTGGTATTTTAGTTGTAAATTCGTATTAATACCAATTATTTCTTTATTTTCGCGGCCGATTACCGTAGCCCTTTAAATTCAGATATTCGCAATAAATTCGTAAAAATGCTATATATTTACGCGTAAATCGAGATTTCGCTGCCGATTTCGGTCGCGGCCTACCCTTTAAATTGAGATATTCGTAAAAATACGATATATTTCCGCGTAAATCGAGATTTCGCGGTAATTTTCCGTCGCGGCCGGCCCTTTATTTCAAATATCTGAATTTAAATTCGTAAAAATACGCCAATTCGCGGCCGTATTCCGTCGCGGCCGGCTCTTTATATGCAGATATTCGAAATAAATTCGCAAAAATACGATATATTTCCGAGTAAATTGAGAATGCGCGGCCGATTTCCGTCGCGGCCGACCCTTTAAATTAAGATATTTGATGTAAAGTCTAAGAATATGGAATATTTCCGCGTAAATCGAATTTTATCGGCAGTTTTTCGTCGCGGCCGGCCTTTTAAGTTCAGATATTTGAAGTAAATTCGTAAAAATATGTCATATTTCGGCGTGAATCGAAATTTTTCGGCCGATTTCCGTCGCGCCGTATTTTTGAACTCGGATATTCGAAGTAAAGTTAGTAAAAATACGCTATATTTCCGCGTAAATAGAAATTTTGCGTCCGATTTCCGTCGCGGCGGGCCCTTTAAAATTCCGATATTCGAAATAAATTCGTAAAAATACGATATATTTACGCGTAAATTGAGTTTTCGCGGCCGATTTCCGTCGCAGCGGGCCATTTAAATTCAAATATTCGAAATAAATTCGTAAATATACGATACATTTACGCGTAAATCGAAATTTCGCGGCCGACCCTTTAAATACAGATATTTGGTGTAAACTCGTAAAACTACGACATATATCCGCGTAAAACGTATTTTCTCGGCCCTTCAAACTCGGATTTTCGAAATAATTTGAAAAAATACAACATTCCAGTGTAAATCGATTCAGATTTACAAAATAATAATACTAATTAGGACGATGTATAACCACGTAAAAATACATTTTTCGGCGTTTTACCGTCACGGCTGACTTTTAGATTCAGATTTACGAAATATTATGATTTATTTTCGCAAAAATCAATTTTTTTCGAATTACACGAACAAATTTTCGTGCGCGGACTAAAATAAATTTCGAATTACGAATTAACGAATTTCGAATTAAAAAAAATTTTGTATGAAAAAATTTTTCTGCGGAAATTTTTTTGGCGAAAATTCCGAATTACGAGTTTTTTCGAATTATCGGGGTTCGAATTAACGGGGTTCTACTGTATAAAGAATAAGAAACGAAAACATAAGCATGTAAAGTACATAAGAGATATAAGTTAGTATAACCATATTAAGTAGGTAAAACATGAGCTTACAAAGATTATAAAACATAAGCATATAAAGAATATGAAACGAAAATATAAGCATGTAAAGTATACAACAGATATAAGGATTTGGTTGTTGTGAATGTTTTACATAACGATATAAAGTATATATAATAAAATCATAAGTATAGCGAGTATATATATAGTTGCTGCGAATATATAACATAAGCATATAAAGGATATAGAGCATGAGTATGTTAAAACACAACATATACTTCTTGATTCTGTGTTTTACATAGAGATTTATGTGAAAAAGTATAAACATATGAGAGTAAGTTATATGAGTATATCTAAACAAGCTTTGTTTATTGGTTATTGATTGAGGGAGACAAAATGTTTTTGTTTGTTTCGTTAATAATAATAGCAGGTGTTCTATTATTACTTTTTTCAATAATAATAATAATAATAGCACTTAATAATAATAGCAGGTGTTCTATTATTACTTTTTTCAATAATAATAATAATAATAGCACTTAATAATAATAGCAGGTGTTCTATTATTACCTTACTTCAACATTTTCATGCAAATGAAGCGAAATTCCCGATTATCGAGTAAGTAAAGAAAATTTATTCTGGTATGTGAAAAGAAAGCAATATTAAACGTTTCACACATTATCTATGGTTTTGATAAGCTTGAATACCAGTAAAACGAAACGTAGCTAACTTCACGTCCAAAACACCGCGATCTGTCACTCTTTTCAATTTAAAAAAATATATACACACTAGTGATACCGCCGGGTCTCATTTTCGAGAACCGGGTACCCGTTTGAGGAACCGGGCGGGTACCCGGGTTTTCAAACATTCGAAAACCCCGCCGATTTCTGCAGCGTGTATTTGAATTTTGCCGCCATGTATTGGAGGATGGACGTTTACAGCCCCTAGCTCCTTGGCGGTGTCATTTTTCATTTCCGCACCCTTCTTTTCTATCTGGGTTTTAATGGTGTCGGAATACACTGGTTTGTAGCTAGGCTCCATATAGGCTACTAGCTCCCTAAAACCAGGCCACTCTACCATTTCTAATGGCAAGTGGTGCCGCGCAATCATCGAAGCAGTCAATTTAGTGATGTTTTCTTGTCTTTTGGCATCACAAGTCCTGCCACTTGTTACTCCAAAGGAAGTAAGTGTTGGCTGCTTCTTGCAGCCAACTTCGTTATTCTTCTCTTTTTGATGGATATTTTTCAGGTGTTTGCCCATAGCACTTGTCGATCCACTGTAAAGCATTTTCGAATTGCAAAGACTGCACAGCACTTTTTGTTCTTCTGGTAGCTCTTTAAAAAAATCCCAAACAAATGACACCTTTCTTTTTACTGCACTCGTCATTGTAGCTGCTGTTTTAATAATCACTCGACAATTATAAAAAACACACTGATTAATTAGCACACGTTGGGCGAGCGTGTGGTAGACGAGTTATGGTTTGTGCGCATGACTGGGTAGGGTGGGGGTAGTGGGAGACATGCAGCCCGTCGGTTCACGCGGCTAGCTCGCAGTCGACAGCAGTCAGCAGTCTAGTCACAACAAATGACATTGACTCACAGCGCCGAATGCATAGTGTGGGATAACGTATCGTGTTATTATACCGAGACACGACTGTTTCGACGAAATAAATACAAGACAGCTCGTTAACCCATTGTTTTATTGTGTCTACAGTTAAAATAAATATCAAGAGGTCGTAAATAAATAGAAGAGCATTCATCACGTAAACAATTAAAAAAAATTACACGTCTTGAAATTAGAGCCGGTTCTTGTTGTCAGAACCGGATCGGAACCGGGTACCCGGCGGCATCACTAATACACACCACTTTTTTACATCACATTTGTTGTACAATATCAACTACTTTTGCAAATAATGCAAATTTCACAAATAAAAAAGCGAATTTGAGTAAAAAAGAATGCAAAAATTTTCTGGCTCTACGTGATACATGAAATTCCACTAAAACAGATACATACATTGTGTCAAAATGTGCCACGTGTTGGGAGAGATTGCGTTGAAAGGGCGAGCATTGTAAAATTAAAAAATTTAAAACCATAGAATAACACAAGAAATACCTTGTGGGCGTGTTTCCTGATCACAACCGTGGCTTAAATTTCTATTATACAAAACTGTGTTTACAAAATTCAAATGGGATGGAGATCTACAATGTCAGGCGGGTGTGAGTTAGACAGAGCGCTGGGATATTGGGTTAAATGAAACATTTGTTTCCATTCAAATTTGTTTGGAAAGCACATCTAGTTTTCATCTTTATTCTATGGTTAAAACAGTGAAAGATAGTTTTATGGCAAACCTTTTTACATTTAACTTACACATCATTTTTAACGTCCTTCAGCAGTATCACAATCTTATTCTTCAAGTCCACCTTGAACTGAAGTGCCGCCGCATCATTGGCGGCACTGCATGAAGGACTCAGCAACAGTATGCAGGCAGATGCTATGAGGCGGTACATGGAATGTCCTAGATCAGCAAAGCGGGACACATCCATCATTATAGTCTGAAAGATACAATACAAGTTGTTAAGTATTTTTATGGAATTGATGTGAATACGATGAAACTCTCTTATAAGGATTTCCAAAGGCCAAGAAAAAAAAACTTTCCATGTAGGATGAATTGGGCAATTTTTAAATTTCCATCTTCAGGGGAAAAAACAGAACTCCTTAACAGTTTGTTTCCAAGCATACACTTACGGTTATGAAAACTTTATTCCTGTTGAAAGCTGACAAATCCTTGGATCATTCAAAACATCATTTCTTTTTATCAATTTTTGCATCATAAAAAAAGTTAATACGTTCTTTAAATTTTTTATGTTAATACTGCACAAGAGTTCCAACTGCTCCCAACCGTCTGGAGCCAGTAAGACTATGGCATCCCCAATTGGGGTATGTTGTGAGGCTGAAGGTAGTGGGGAGGGGAAGATTAAGGTGGGGGTGTATCTGGCTATTCAGTTCTGGTCACCAAACACGGCTCAAGCCGTTTCAATTCTCAATGGTGGTCTTACAGCAGGGCGATACTAGCAGTATCTACAACTCTGGAACGTGCTGCAAGTTTACTATATATGATTCAAATTAATAAATTGAGAAATAACACAAATTCATCCAATAAAATTTACTTGCACATGCCAGGATTTGAAACAGCGATCTTCGGATTGCTGGTCGAGAGCCTTACCACTCGGCCACGAAGGCCGTCAAAACAAATCTTATTAGATGGCAACAAAATAAAAATAATAAAAAATACCACTGAGTCATTCTTAAAAGTGCCCACCCAACAAGTAGTTTCGTGGAGATTGTTGTGTTTTCTTTATTTTTTATTATGAAAAACACTTATTTAGCTTTATGAAAAATATTAAAAAACTTTATAATTAATATTTTCATATTTCTTTACTTAATATTTTTAACAAGCGAATCAAAAAAAAAAATCTCTGATTGTAAGTAGCTATTTTGGGGAAACTGCCCATGGTAGATTATATACTATTTTTATAAATGTATAAACACATTATCTGGTAAGACAGTACAATATACAAAAACATCACTATGCAAGTAAGTTATTGGAAAAATAGTACCATCTGGCGCTCAGCGTTTGGGTTGGCGCACCACAGACGTATTAAACTGAGGAAGCTCGGCGTTCCAGAGGCTAAGCGTGAAAATCATTCAATACAATTTACATTTCCTGTAAATAATCCGGTAGTGAAACGATTGCCAGTTTATGGCCATGTTAATCTTATGTTTAAAGTTATTGAACAAGTGGTTGATCAACAGTATTATTGAGAGTCAGTGAAATCGCCCCTTAGTACATTACATAAAAAGTCTCACCTCTGGATAAGTCCTGTTGAGGTCCCACTCTAAGAGTTCCATGTAAGCTTTGGCCAAGCACTGCGATGTTGTATTCCTCAGGAAGAGGCCATCAGACTCCTCAGGTTTGGGCAAGGATTTGTCGATGTGCCCAACTAACCAAGTGCGCGTATGTTCTAAACCATCTGTACAAAAAAAACATTATTTGTAAATATTATACGGAATAGCGGGATTTTGGATAGCTCTGCACTAGTGCATATTGAATTATTTGGCGTGTTGGGAATAAGCCGACTTATCTCAGTGGTCCAGAGCACCTGACCGGACATCAGAAGGTGCGGGTTCAATTCTCGTCGGCGGCATTAATTTTTAATCAGGAGATATTATCAATTTGTATGGATATTTCAGGCGAGTTTGTTGAAACCTTTGTTCCTCGGTACGACTGACCCACTCTCAGATTAGTTTCAGTTTATCTGTGCTAAACACTATTCATAGTTGCTCCGGTAATTTTTAACAAAATTCACGGAAATAACTCGTTTTTTTATCAAATTTTTACTTTAAATAGCAAATAATAGGTGAGGAATCATCATCGAGCGTGTGATGGTTTGAATACTCACGTAAAATAAACAAACGAAACGAACATGCTCCAAAAAATATTTTGTTTGGGATAAGAACATAAGATTTATTGACAGGCGGGCCTTGAAGAAACACATTCCCACAGGATTCAAAATACAGGCAGTCGGGTTTTGAACTTGTGTACGTTGACAGCTCCGTGAAATCGATACAAATCAGAAGTGTTGTGTATTACAGTTAATTAGAGAATTCAGATGGTGTTAGAAAGCTTTCCTGAATATTGAATTAAAGTGAAAAAGTGATTGGACTCAGTGAGAATAATAATAATAATAATAATAATTGGATAATTTGTAGAGCGCCGTTTTGTGAAAAATCACCCCAGGGGCGCTAAGGGTTGTGCGATCGCGATTATAATATTAAATGTGTTAAATTAAACGTGTATACGGTTCCAACTAAATTACTCGTCTTAAAAACATGGAAATAATAACGATAATGATTGCGTTTAAAACAGAGTGAACGTATTTAAAGGCAGGAAGTGTTTGATTCAGGTGGTGTTCTAACACGTTGACCACATTGAGACCGTAAACCAGGGAATCCAAACAAATCATAAAAACTCGGGTTCGAATCCTGACAGAGATTAGGTTAAATTAGGGAGGTACAATTTTATTTACAGAGTTATTTAATTACCCTTTTAAAGGTGTAGGGAGGGGAACAAAATTGAACAGATTGCAAGGGTTTCGCTAAAATGATGAAAGAAGCCGATAGGGAGGAGATCGAAAATTAAACTGATTTAGCTATATAGTGTAACCAGGTAAGTTTCACACTAGGATTTGGAGGTGACTAACAGGGTGAGTTTTTATATTATTTATTAAATTCCAGAGGACCCTTTTTAAAGGACGGGTACAACCAAAGTACAGGAACCGAGTTTACAACGCCTGCAACCCAAATAATGTTCTCATTAAAATGAATGTGCTAGGCGAGTTGTAAATCAGCTGTGAGTGGGAGACGGGCCAATGACCTTTTCATATATAGGACAAGACGCAGGTACAGTCAGTCAAAGGGGAAGTTTTGCTAGCGTATGACCGCCCGAATAGAAAGCGATCGGATGCAACCAGACGGAACAAAATGAAAAACTTTTCTTCTGTTATTTGACTTTCTAATTTAATACTTCTCATCTATTGTTTGACTTTCTAAGTTACGAATTGGGATGCACAAAAACAAATCTAGAGTCAAAAGAGGGAGATGGTAATCTCCGAAATAAAACTACCAACCGAACAACTTTTCCCAACAGGTACCTTTCGAGAGGTAGGCAGCCTCTTTAAATTAAATGCAAAAATCAAACCGATTATCCGTTTATACCTACCTGAGAGGATAGGTATTCAGTAGAAGTTACCAATACCTAATACACGAGGGTGCTAGTAACCTCATAAAATAAATACTGGAACCAAATATTAAAATACAGACAGTCCTCATCCTAAATTTGGCATTTCGAGTAGACCTTACATATATCTCATATGATAATTGGCTGAATGGGTAGGCACACAACCTATCGCTAAAAAGCAGGCTAAATGTCGACAAGATCGTCGTGTGTTATCTATGTTATTGACCTAGAAAGGGATGTAAATCCCCGACGACGAGGGAGTTACAACGTTTTCTAGAGGTGGCACGTAACTTAGGACCTTGCGTGTCACATTTTCGCGACTAGATTCGTGACAAGGGATGTCATGGTTTTCCCCTTCTACACTCAGTAAAGTAGGTTATCCTGGAGGTGTATGAGGTTGGGGCAATTCTGAAATTGGTGAGGAGACCTGGTTTTCTTTATTCTGGCGTGAAGGTTGCCGATTTGGAACAAGGGGAGACCCGGCCGGTTGTGATATCCAGACACGCAGATATCGATCGCCTTGCTCAAATTACCATCCATCGGTTTTGTTTGGTAAAGAGGAGGAGCCAATCTTAGCTTGAACAAATTCATTTTCTTTCCTCTCCTTCCCCTCCTAAAATATATACATGGATGGCGCCGACAACTAACACCATAAATTTATCGTATGTTTATCACACACATAAAATCTAACACTTTATTATACTCATATAACCATATGACAGGTAGAATCACGTAGTTAGTTGGGGAGCAGGCGACTTAGAAGATAAGGTTTATGAAATGATTTTAAAACACAGCGGTAATGGATTCAACTCACTCTATCTCAAAAGAACCGAGGGATACCACACATACATAGATAACTAGGTTTCTAAACCGAGAAACAAAAAACCAACACAACGTTCGGTGAAGCCTTTTTATACTGAACCGTCACGTGAAATGAGTACGTTCAAGGTCGTACGTCACGTGGACAAACTAGGATGTACACACTTGAAGGGGTGTGTAATAAAGAGAGGAGCAAAGGCTTGTAGAGACGGCAGGGGAGGAATTTTCCATCCCTGCGAACACATATGCAAAGCCTTATGGAAAAGCTACCTATGGGACTTAAAGAAAATTTATCGTAGAAAGAACAGAAGGAAAAAGTTTGAAGTAGAAAGGGCAGATCATTACAAGCGTTATCTCGGTAAGTTCTACACCCAATACAGGGCTTTAGCCCTTTTAAAATCTTAATTTTTTCTATCTTCAGACCCTATATTATTGTTACTTGACTACCCACTGACAGACGCGACCACAGAAAAACTTTTTGGATCTGACCATAGAAAAGGCTTTTTCTACTTACAGAGCTCCTAAACCCCAAAAAAGATGGGTTCCAGGTTGTTCGTACTAGGAAAATAAAGGGTGGTGGCGTGGCTCTCCAAACAAGCAGTCCAGGAGGTATAAGTAATATCAAAAAAGCTGAATCAAAGTTAACTGAGCAAGGCATTAAAATCATCAGCCCCCAGGGACGCTTACCAAAGATAGTGATTTATGATGTACCAAAGGGAGATGCCTCCGGAGATGCCGCCCTATTTGAGGAAATTTTTGCTAATAATATTACAGGTAATTGTAACCTAAATAAGGACGACTATTTGCGCACTATGCGCAGAGTCGCACTCTTTGGAAAAAGAGACACACCCACGATGAATATGATCATAACATGTCATCCAGAGGCTAGGAAAGTCCTTATTGATGGTGGCTTGTGCTTCCTGGGCTGGAACGCGTGCAGAGTACGAGATTATTTAGGAGCAACAAGGTGCTTTAAGTGCCATCAATATGGACATATAAGTAAAGTATGTACTCAGGTTCACATCACATGCCGTCACTGTTCTGTTACCGGACATGATTTCGAAGACTGTCCAAAAAAGGCTGAAGCTGCAGTATGTGCAACCTGCACTAAGTTTAATAAGCGCGCGGATCACGTGACCGGTGACAGAGCATGCCCGGCATACAAAGCCGCCATCGAAGCACAAGTTCGAATGACGGATTATGGACAGTAATTCTCCCCTTATAATAGGTCAGATTAACCTGCAGAGGTCCCGGGTGGCCACGATCGAGACACTGCGGGTCATGACTGACCTGCACATCGACATAATGCTTATCCAGGAGCAGTACACATGGCAAGGTAAAACGCCAGTAAGTCATCCGGGTGCGGTTCTCGAAATCGGCAGCTCACCTGGGGCGGGTGTTCTGATTAATTCTTCGATGGTCAGCCCCCTCCTTTTGGTTGGGCTGTCAAACGAGTTCCAAACCTGTGTCTCATTTAACTTCGGTAAAACTGAAATCATTCTGATATCGGTATACTTTAAATACGGAAACCCGGTCGGACCACATATCTTGTGCTTGACGCGCGCCCTAAATGCACTTAAAGGTCGTAACATAGTTATAGGAGGAGACTTTAATGCTCGCTCGCCATTGTGGTTTGATAACTGTGACTACCGGACGGAACGATCAGACGCCGTCGAAGACCTTATTGCGGCGCAAGGTCTAACTTTAATTAATGAGCCAGGAAAACTTTTTTCCTTTTCTAACCACTCTGGTGAAAGCAACATTGATCTAACTCTCTGCTCTGGATCAGTTGCGAACAAGATATCAATGTGGACCGTGCACGATTGCGCAATTGCCTCTGATCATAGACTAATTACTTTTAAAGTGGGTGTCAAGAAGACCGAAGCTCCAAGATCCTCCTGGAACTTCAAAACCACTCAGGCGAATTGGGATAACTTTGGGGAGGCGCTACGAGATACTTTACGGGGATTCCGCGAAGTAGCGTCTAGAGATCCGGATAATTTGGGGAATTTTTTTAACGCGGCCGTAGTATCAGCCGCAGAATCATCCTTAGGAAGATCAAACCCGAGGAGGATTTTAAGGACGCCGTGGTGGTCGAGTGAGCTGACTTCGCTGAAGGGTGCCTACAAAAGAGCCTACAGGGCCCTGGGAAACTCGAGACGGGTCGGATGTACGCCGGAGGAGACGTCCACCCTCATGGTTCATCTCAGGTGTGCTCGTAGTGCCTTTAAATCGGCCGTCTTTAAGGCGAAACGAGCGGCATGGCATAATTGGGTTAAAGAAGTGGGAAACGCCAACCCGTGGGATATCCACAGCGCACTTGAAAAAACGGGAAAAGATTCTGACCGGTATTTAACCAGTATTACATCCAATATTAACGGCAGGGATGTTGAGAGTGTAGACGTGGCTTCTACGCTCAGGACACTTCTGGGCAAGTTAGTCCCTTTAGACTCTGTAATAGGGGAAAGCGACCATCACAAACAGATTAGAAATCTGTCACGGCTTCCACCCAGGAACCTCGCCCAGGAGGATAATTTGTTACATATAACTGTTGCTGAGGTTGACGCTATTATTAAGGGTTTGGATCCAAAGAAGGCACCAGGCTTCGACAGACTTAATGACATAATAGTGAAGAATGTATGGATCTACGCCAAGGAGGAGCTCTTCCAGGTGTTGGACACGTGCATGAGAAGGGGAGTTTTCCCCACAGTATGGAAGAAAGGCGTGCTCCGTGTCATTCCAAAAGGGAATGATAAGCCCCGGACAGATGTCAAGGCGTACCGGCCCATCACCTTGCTGCCTGTATTTGGGAAAATACTCGAAAAACTGATTAGATGCCAACTGCGGAAAACTTTGTCACCACCCAGCGATCGACAATTTGGCTTCGTCCCCGGTATGTCTACGGAGCACGCAATTTCGTATGCGCTTGAATGGGTGAAGGCTTGCCCTAAAAGGTATGTGATTGGGGTCTTCTTAGACATCACTGGTGCTTTCGATCATGCGTGGTGGCCGATGATACTCTCTAAACTAAAATCGCGTAATTGTTCTTCAAGGTTATTCAAGATAACCGCAGATTATTTCAACAACCGTTCTATAATTCTGTCGTACGGGGATGTCACTATTGAACGGGAGGTAAATATGGGTTGTCCCCAGGGTTCGGCTCTTGCTTCAGATTACTGGAACATTTTGTTTGACGACTCCTCCAGGTTGCCCTTGCCTGAGGGATGTATCTCGGTCGATTACGCTGATGACAAATTGTTTTTGGTCTCGGGGAACAGCAGAAAAGAAGTAGAGTGCAAAGCTGAAGAAGGTTTAAGTGCAATTTTAGAGTGGGGTAAGAGAAATCGTTTGACCTTCGCTCCCCAAAAGACCATGGGTCTCCTGATGAAGGGCTCCCTCAATAGAGGGAGAAATCCCTGCATCAAAATGGGAGATTCAAACATCAAATTTGCGGAAACCACTAGGTATTTAGGCGTTCTCTTGGATCGATCGTCCTCTTTCTTGGCACATGTCAAGAGTGTATCAAGCAGGGCCCAAGCCCTCTTCTTGAAACTGAGAAGGATCTCAACTGCCGAGTGGGGATTGCGTTCTCCAGCGCTTCGCCTTCTATACAGAGGGGTGCGCGTGTATGTGTCGCAAGTCACCTATGCAGCCTCTGTGTGGGAGCACCGCCTGAATAATGTATTGATCCAGTCGGCACTCAAGAGGGGCCAGCGAATCCCCCTGTTGGCACTCTCTGGTGCCTATAGAACAGTTGCCTCGGACGCTTTGCCAGTTTTGGCCGGCATATTGCCAATTGATTTAGAAATTAGGGAGGTGCTAACAAAGAAGAAGCTTATCAGAGGAAGACCTGCTACTCACCTAGGTGTTAACTTAATACCAGGCGGATCTGTGTCTCTCCCTGCTCTTCTTAGAGAGATGCAAGAAATAACGCTGAGTGAATGGCAAGCGCGATGGGACAGGTCAAATTCGGGAAGATGGACTTACTCATTCTTCCCGTCTGTTAAACTCAGAATGGAAGGGGCATATTTAAACCTGGATCACCATGTGACCCAACTTCTCTCCGGGCATGGGGAATTCAGGGGGAGACTTCACAGTCTCGCCCTGTCCCCCCATCCAAACTGCGCATGTGGCAATACTAACCAGACTGCCGAGCATATTCTGTGGCATTGTGAGATTTTGACGGATGCAAGAGAGGAAATGTTGGAAGGTCTGAACGTCATCACAAGACCGGTATGGAATGCCGATCTCGTTTCGAATAAGGTGAACTTTGAGTGCCTGAGGAAGTTTACAAAGGTTTGGGTAGAGAGATGGCCTGATCTTAGAGTCGCTGATTAGATTAAAATCATTCTGAGTTTCAGGTGCCATGTGTGACTGCTTCTGGTTTCCTCGGTTAATTCTTTTCCTGCTCTCATATTACCTTCGTTATGATATCTGTTTTATATTTCTTTTTTATTTTCATTTTATATTAAGGTTTGCAATCACCTTTGCATTATATATTTGATTTGTTTTTTGTTTTTGCTGTTTTCTTTTTAATTTTATCTGTTAATGCTTTTCTTCTTTCCATAGTATCTGCTATTATTTTAATTATTTCTTTTGTTATGATTGTTTCTATTTCAGCAGGATTCCATGCGAGACTGACCCCTTGAGCGATGGTAGTGATGACATCATCGCTCAATCCGTCATAATGAATTTAATTAATTTAATTTGAGTTTTTAATTAACTTGTCCTTTATCATTTTTTTTCTTCTTTCTTTTGCTTTACATATCATTAGGAGTGTGTGCAGTAAGCCGGAACTGAACTTTAATCGTCCTGTACCGTCTTCAACCCGTTTTGGGTGTGAAATAGACCTCGTCCCTGCCTAATCAGACGCCTCCCACACCGGACAAGTGTTCACACAGAGTCGACTGCGCCTCCCCCATCGCGATGGCGGGCTTGAGGAATGGCCGAACAAGCTCGACAACCTTCCGCCCACCCTCCGAATGCCTGACGCTCACTTAGTCCCTAGGGTCTTCGGACACGCCCCCAACCTTCCCACATACTTTTTCTTCAGGGCATAATCAGGTAATCCGGCGGAGGGGCGCGGTAGTCGTTCTTTGTGTACGGACAGACCGATCGCCATGCACATTCTCGATGGGACTGCCAGTGGACGGGTGTAATACTCTCCGGTAATATTTATATATGTTTAAATGTAGATTACTACAATATAAAAATGAATGTATATGTGTTTCCTTTCTTTTTTTTCTTCTCTTTCTTTACAGATGACCTAGGCTTTAAGCAGTTATTTCGTCCTGTATTATTTTTAGGCCTATTTTATTTTACTATACCTGTAAATATTTTAATATTGTTATTTGTGTTTTTGTGTAATATTGTAGGCATCCTGCAGCCTAACCACTATGCAGGGACATTGGAGGTCTAGATTCATTTTAAAATAAATGTAGAGTCGTTAAACAAAAAAAAAATTAGAGTCCTTGTGAGAGCCCTGAAGGAGTAACCATCTGTTACTTATACCAGGGCGGGTAAGCGGTGGATAACCTCCAGTGACCCACTCTCAAGCCTGCTCCTAACCAATGCGTTGTACAGTATTACGAGAGTCCGGGATCTCTAAAGTAAGTGCTCTCTGTCAACCAGCCATGTAAATGTACGAAATAACATACCATCCAGAACCCCCAGGAACTCCTTGAACTTGTCCTGCTCATACTGTACGCTCTGCGCCTGGACGTGCGGCCGATACATGGTGATCAGCGTGTTGGCCAAGTCCAGCTTCAGCACCTCCAGGGCCTCCAGGATGGATCGGAAGATGTCCACCTGCCACATAAACCTTACAATTATCTTCTGTTATTTGCATTTTTTTTCACATCATTTTTGCAATTGTCAAGCCTAGAGTCTCTATATTTAACAGTATTTTTCTATCTATCTATAACTATCAAAATGCAGTGTGCGTAGGAAATATTTCCGCATTACAAAAATATCGGAATAATTAGTGAATTCTCGATCGATCGTTCCCTGAATAATTGTTTTTTCGCATTTGTCGTTTATTTCTTCCAGTCCAGAAATTAATTTAATACAAAACTCGCAAAAATAGATTGCATCGATTGTTCTTCTATTATTCAATGAACGGTGCTCATAAACAAGGAGTGGAACGATCAAAATTTTTTACATTATAGTTATTGTTATGTCGTTGCGGCGTCAAATACGACAGTGCGCATGCAATCTTTTTACTGTGTGGAAAATCTTTGAAAACTAGAAAGTCAAATTGGTGTTAAAGGGTGAGTCTAAAAAAAAACTATCCTAACTCATCTGTACAGAAATACATATATATAGTGTTATGAAATGAACTTTCTTAAAATTAAAACATTCAACCCCGTAATATTTTCTTAAAATCAAGTACTTTGTATTTTTAAATTCTTTCATATGGCCACCCCGTGGTTGCGTTTAAAGTGGGTGTGACTATTATCGAAGGAGGCGGGGCAAAGGGGTCCTCAGCTCCGAACGAAGGGAGACCGGCTCTTTTTGGATTCAGCGCTGGTTGCGAGAGGTTGTTACGTGCTCCGCTTTGAATTCGAGACTTGCTTTGCTAAAACAGTGTTTGTCAATTAATTACTAGTACATTTCGATTCATTCTTTCTACAGTGTTTGTCAATTCATTACTAGTATATTTCGATTCATTTTTTCTACTGCCTGCCCCCTGGACGTCTACAAAACTACATGCGGTATCGTTCCCTGCTTTATTCTATTAATTTCTGTATCTCCTTTCTTCCCAGTAATTTAACTTCATTTCTTCATTCTTTTAACCGTCCACAAAGAGATTTAAGCTTTTCCTACGCGTAGATTCAAAATGCTGTAATATAGGTCTTCATGAAGACATTTACCAGCACCACAATAATAGTGTTTTATTTCAAAGAAGCCCTTTTGTTCTACCCACTTCTAGAAGGCGTATGTTCTCTCTTAAAACCAACGAACTGAAAACACGGAACCCTGCTGGAGCTAGCCAGGTATCCTTAATATTACATTTCTATACGCGGTTCGATTCCGTGGAAAGGCATTATCTAACACTGGACCCAGAAACGTGGGGCTTTATTTGAGAGAATCGCTTTCCTGTTGTAACTTTTTATTGTTGTCGTGATGTGCATATATGTGTGTAAATAATTGTTTTTCCTACATCTAGGTACCCCTGTGTTTAAAGTCAACGCGTGTTTTGCATTCTTTGCCATTTTTTTTACTCATAGCGTCAGTGTGTTTAAAGGCCACGTGTGTTCTGTAATCACCGCCATTTAATAAACGTTCGCGAACTGGTGTTTAAATTCAACGCGTGTTTTGCATTCTTCGCCATTTTTTTTACTCATAGCATCAGTGTGTTTAAAGCCCACATGTGGTTGGCAGTCACCATTTTCTAAACGCTCGCGAACTGGTGTTTAAATTCAACGCGTGTGTGTTGCATTCTTCGCCATTTTTTTTTACTCATAGCATCAGTGTGTTTAAAGCCCACATGTGGTTGGCAGTCACCATTTTGTAAACGCTCGCGCCGTTTCGTTTAGCCCACACGTGTTTGGCACGCATCGCCATAGAATCAGTGTCCTTTTAAAAAAAAAATAAGAAGAGTTTCGATAAATATTTAAATCTTGCGACGGTTTGCGTTCAAAAAATAAAATAAATTTCGCGTGTTTTCCTAACAATTTATAATTTCCTTCCTACACTTCTGTGTTTATTTTCGGAGCGTAGTTTCGGATTCATTCAAGTAATATAAAGTTAGGTTATAGAATAAACTCAAAGCGTAATAATACAGGTACCTACTTGTGCGGTTATATTCGTGTAAAATTTAAAGACAAAAGATTTTAAAGGTTTCTTTCTCATTTTAATATTGCTAAATTGGGTTTTGGAAAAATAATTACTTCCCAGAAATACGTCCAAGGTGGGCCGGTAGCCTTTTATGATACCTGGAAAAAACCTAAAATACGTTAGTAACAGATTTTATAGGTCGTGTTCATTTTAATATTGCCAAATTGGGTTTTGGTAAAAATAATTACTTCCCCGAACTGGAAAAACCGCGGACAATAATAAAGGGAAAGCGCGTACCTGGAATCTATTCACTACTAAGTTTTGTCTCAATAGTACACAAGTAATTCTAAGAAATCAAGTCGGCTAATTTAAATAAAATTAATAAAATGGACGCCTTAATTCGCTTTAAGGAAGGCATTATCGTCCACGTTGATTCTTCAAGCGTTCCGCAACTAAAAAGGGCATTGAGAAAACGTGGTATTGTCGGGAGTAAAGATTTGCCAGCTTTGCAAAAACAAGCCCGCCAGTTTAACAAGGCTTTCGTTCGGCGTATAAAAACCGCAAACGACAAGGTTGATCCTATGCCGTGCGCTGATATGGAAGTCCTGGAACGGCCAGTAGAGATTAAGTATATTTTGAAGGAAACAAAGGTGACGAATTTCGCTTCATGGAACCTTAAATTTATCGGAACGACTGATGTTAGAGAATTTGTAAGCCGGGTGGAGTTATTAACCATATCCCGGGGTGTTAATTCTTTGGAAGTTGCTAAATGTTTCAACGAACTTTTAACGGGAATGGCGCTGCTATGGTTTCTCTCCTTACCGAGAGAGAGTTTATCCTGGTCCGATCTTAAAAAGCTGCTTCTAAGCAAGTTCGAACCGCCCAATTCTAAATGGGAACGTAAACTCGAAGTTTACGTATCCAAACAAGCGCACGGGAAGACGGCTAGAGATTTTTTTATTGAAACGCGTCATAAAAACCACATGTTAGAATCGCCCATGTCGGAAGAGGAGCTGGTGGAAACTCTCAAAAGTGGCCTCCTCCCCCAATACGCTAGTATGTTGACCATGCATAGCAGTAGCTCTATCGAAGATTTAGAAACCGCGTGCACAATATTCGAGAGCTACCAGAAACAAGCATCGCGCCCGCCCCGTGAGGCGAGATCGGGAGGAAATAGTTACCTCAATAGCGTGGCTTCATCAAGCCCTGTAGCTCTACCGGCAGACCCCGGGAAAAATAGCTCAGACAGCGGTTTTCGCAATACTCGCGAACAATATAAACATATGAGGGCGGGCGGTGGCCGCCGTTACGAAAATACGCGTAATAACATATCCTCCCATCCGTCGCCTCAGTCAAGTTTTCTCCCCGCGGGAATAGATTTAACCCGACCACCGCCCAGAATACCGAATTCAAAAAACTAATTTCCAGCCACTCAAATAACCCCCTTCCACGACAAGGTGACGCTGGCCGTGGACGTATTGAGTGGCTAGATGACCAAAAATTCTTAGAAGAAACGGCACATCTTATTTACTATAAATAATGTGCCCCTTACGGGATTATTAGACTCGGGGGCAAATGTTAGTTGCCTAGGAGGAAATTCATACGCGTCATTCATTAGTATGGGAGTACCAATGAAACCGTATAGGTCTCCGGTGATCACGGCTGATGCAAGTCACCAAACCGTGTTAGGTGCGTTATCTCTGCCCGTCACCTGCAGTGGATACACCGCTACTATAGATTTTTTAGTCATACCGTCATTATCACCTAAATTTATCCTTGGTACCGATTTTTGGAGATCCTTCAACGTGGCCCCGAAGATCATCACTCCGACGGCGAAAAGAGTTCCTTTATCACCTCCGAAAATAGACGAGATCAGAACCCTTATCCCAGTTGAAAATCTTACTGCCTCGCAGGCCGATAGCTTACAAAATATCACGAATAAATTTCAAGATATCTCCTTTGAAAAATGCGGCCTCGGGCTGACTCACCTTGTCGAACATAGCATTGAAACCACGGGACCGCCAATCAAACAAAGGTACTATCCTCTTTCACCGATCAGGCAGCAGCAATTGGAGCGAGAATTAGACGAAATGTTAGCACTAGGCGTCGTGCGTCCGAGTCGTAGCCCCTGGACGAACCCTACTCTGATTGTGACCAAAAAGAACGGCTCGGCCCGCTTTTGCCTCGACAGCCGCAAGCTCAACTCGGTGACCAAGGCTGACGCTTATCCTCTGCCATTCATTCACCGCATTTTAGACCGATTGAGAAATGCGCGGTACATCTCCTCAGTAGATTTAAGTAAGGCTTTTTGGCAGATACCGTTGGCTAAAGCCTCGTGCGAAAAGACAGCGTTCGTGATACCAAACCGCGGAATGTTTGAATTTACCCGCCTACCCTTCGGGTTGCGTAACGCGCCGGCCGAGCTTCAGAGATTAGCCGACAAACTTTTTGGACCCGAGTTAGACGAGCAACTTTTTTGCTACTTGGACGACCTTATAATAGTGAGCGATACCTTTGAAAAGCATATAGCCACTCTCCACTTGGTGCAGGAACGATTAAAGTCGGCCGGGTTAACGATAAATTACGAAAAATCTGAATTTTGTAAGTCTCGCCTCTGCTACTTAGGGTTTGTCATAGACAACACAGGGCTCCGCACCGACCCAGCCAAAGTAGAAGCAATAGAGAATTTTCCCCGTCCTGTAAATTCCAAGCAAATCAAATCATTCATTGGGTTGGCTGGATATTATCGGCGCTTCATAAAAGGTTTCTCTGACATAGCCGAACCACTGACTAAACTCACCGGTTGTAGAAAAGGCATAAGCAACTTTAAGTGGTCCGATGAAGCCGAGCGGGCCTTTGTAACTCTCAAAGCCGCCTTAGTATCAGCACCGGTGCTAAACTGTCCGGATTTCAATCTCAATTTCTGTGTACACACAGACGCTTCAAATGTGGGCATTGGGGGAGTACTTACGCAAAATTTTTCCGATGGCGAACACCCCGTTGCATATTTTTCCCGTTGCTTAAATAAAAATGAACGAAACTATGGTGTCACGGAAAAAGAACTTTTGGCGGTACTGGAGTCGGTACGTTATTTCCGCGGATACATAGAAGGCGGAAAATTTACTATAATAACGGACCACTCGAGCTTAAAATGGTTACACTCTCTAGATAACCCTTCTGGGAGACTGGCCCGCTGGGCCACACGTCTTTCGCAATACTCTTTCGATATTGTTCACCGACGAGGAGCACTTAACGTGGTACCGGACGTCCTTTCCCGCGTTGAACCCGGAAAAATATCAGCTGTCAGCACGCCACCGGCTACCACCGATACTTGGTACCTAAGCACTTATAACAACTGCCTAGAATCCCCGCAGAAATACGCGAACTACACTATCCGCGAAGGGCAGCTATTTCGACACTGCCCTGCCGCGCTCTCTGTACGGGAGGATTATTCGTGGAAACTCGTTGTACCATCCGAACAGCGGCAAGCTCTAATAGTAGAAAATCACAATTCTGATAAAGCTATTCACCCCGGAATATATCGCACTTATAAAAGGCTTAGCCTAAGACACTTTTGGCCGGGACTGTATCGCCAGGTGAGCGAATACATATCGAAGTGCGGGATATGCAAAGCATACAAGCATAGCACGTCCGCCCCTCTGGGACATATGAGCACCCAGAAACGTGTGGACAGACCTCTACAGGTGTTATCCATGGATCTGATAAGCCCTTTTCCGAAAAGTTTCGCCGGGAATATGCATATTCTTAGTGTCGTAGATACGTTCACCAAATTTTGTTGGATATTTCCGTTAAAAGTCGCCAAGGCCACAGCTATAATCAAACTTTTAGAAACACGTATTTTTTTACTGCATGGTGTGCCTCGTACCGTGATATTAGATAACGGGAAAGTATTTATTTCACGAATATTTAAGAACTTTTTGAGTAGTTACGGAGTGCCAGACATATTTTACAACAGCTATTATACCCCGATGAATAACGTTGTGGAACGGTATAACCAAACGATTGGCACGGCCCTGGCCATAGTGGTAGAGAAAAATCAACGGACATGGTGTAAACATCTGGATAAAATTCAGGCGGCTTTAAATAATTCCGTAAATTTGAGTAGTTACGGAGTGCCAGACATATTTTACAACAGCTATTATACCCCGATGAATAACGTTGTGGAACGGTATAACCAAACGATTGGCACGGCCCTGGCCATAGTGGTAGAGAAAAATCAACGGACATGGTGTAAACATCTGGATAAAATTCAGGCGGCTTTAAATAATTCCGTAAATCTAACCACTGGATATACGCCGTTTTTCTTGGATCACGGCTATGAGCAGGTACCCCTCGGTGGCCTTCATAAAACTCCATTCCCCAGAACCACGCTAACAACGAACGAATACGCCGACCGGCTAGAAGAACTATCTGCCGTTTACGGCGATGTCGGTGACGCTTTGTTCCTGGCGTATCAAAAGAGCTCCGAAAGATACAATCTTAGAAAAAAACGCGTGACGTATTCCGTCGGTGATACGGTTTGGAGGAAAAATTTCGCTCAGTCGAATTCCGCTGCTTACTTTTCTACCAAACTCGCCCCGCGCTTTGTGAAGACTAAGGTGATTAAAAAGGTTTCCGACGTCATATATGTGTTGGCAGATGAGTCAGGAAAAATCTTGGGTAGATACCATGTAAAAGATATGGTTAAATTAGGTAGCTCCGCGGAGAACCAGACCGATTCTCCTATACCCTAACTGTGACCCCTTAGGAATTTAAAAACAACAATTGGCAACCTACCCCAATTGGATTCTTGGAAAAATCTGTTTGAAATCTGGTTAATGAGATGAATATTGGAAAGCCAGTTTTGTTGACTGCCCGGATGGGAAAATATTCTATTTTAAAGGAAAAATATTCTATTTTAAAATTCGCAAGGAAAGATAAATAAGGTACAAGTACTCATTGAACATGCACATCCACACAATACACGGCACTGTCTTCGAAGGGGCCCCTTCGAAGGCAGTGTATACAGACTCCAACATCACAGTCACTCCGGAGTAATTAACCGGAGGCGGCTAAATACACGACACTATCTTTAAATATTCCTACACACAGTACGACATTCACATTGTGTCTGATTCGTACCCAGTTCCTACTTGCTATTAATTTGGTACAAACTTCACCAACTTTATTTAAAATCTGAAAAAATTATAAAATAATAATTTGTGACTTCGATCCTACGGTTGCTTGTTAGCCATAAACAAGATGGCGCCCATATCGGTATATATATTATTATTTAATAAATTCTAACCCATTATAATCCATTGTATACGAAAACTTCAAAGTGCAATGACTTGCGACAAAATATTTTTAATTTGTTTTCTTGTTCTTGTGTTGTTCATTTTGGGAGGTTTTTTGTATGGATGCAATGATTTTCCACACAAATAAATAAGGTCCACAGCACTAAGTATTTGAAAGATACGTCTCGTATTATACCTATGTCAGCAATTCTTACAAGATTTCTGGCGATATGTAGGTCACTAAAGGAGGACGATTTTGATTTTACTCGTATATTCAGCTACTCTTCAAACAGCTATCTGGACCATTAAAAGGTAGATATGCTGATTAAAAAAAAAAAACTAAAACGTTGAAGCCGATTGCACCGAAACAAATCCGTACCATTAAAAGGTGGATATTGATTTTCGTGTGTGTTTTTCGACTTATATTGTTTGTTTTGTGTTATTTCTTTTCAGCTAATCTTCAAACAGCTATCTGGACCATTAAAAGGTAGATATGCTGATAAAAAAAAAAAATAAAAAAAATAAAAAAATAAAAAAATAAATAAATAAAATATAAAAAAATAAAAAACCCACTAAAAGGTAGACGCCGATTGCACCGAAACAAATCCGTACCATTAAAAGGTGGATATTGATTCTCGTGTGTGTTTTTCAGCATATATTGATTATTTAGTGCTAATTAATGATTTTAGTATGTTTTTCGCCTTATGTATAAAATATAAACATATGTGTGTGCGTCACGATATACAATGGGAAGTTCTGCCTATATACTGCTCCCCTGTGCAACTATATTTACTATTCAATATTAGTTTCTCACTCCTTATGTGAACGCGATTTTTTATTTTTGATTTTTTTTTTGGTTCATTGCCCACTGCTTATTTGCATTTTTTTAATATTTTCTTATGTTTCGCTTTCATGTTAACGCTTCTCCTTGAATCGTTCCCGCCCGGGATTGAGACATCTACGCCATGACGAACGAGTTTACGCTACTGCTTGCGGCCCTTTGCAGAGAGAGCCGATGCCATCACTTGAGAGCCGATGCCATCACTTGCTGCTGTTGCTCTTACGATTATGTGCACCGTATTACCAAAAAAAAATGTATATATATAAATAATAATTTGAAATAATAATATGTAACTTTTGGGCGTAGGTTTTTAATGCTGAATCTCTATGTGGATGACTTCTTTTGTAGCTTTTGTCAAAGGGGTCTTGAGCGATTTAGAGTCAAAAAACTTTCATTCCCACGGCAGTTTTTTCGTTGTGTTTTCGGGGAAGTGTTATGAAATGAACTTTCTTAAAATTAAAACATTCAACCCCGTAATATTTTCTTAAAATCAAGTACTTTGTATTTTTAAATTCTTTCATATGGCCACCCCGTGGTTGCGTTTAAAGTGGGTGTGACTATTATCGAAGGAGGCGGGGCAAAGGGGTCCTCAGCTCCGAACGAAGGGAGACCGGCTCTTTTTGGATTCAGCGCTGGTTGCGAGAGGTTGTTACGTGCTCCGCTTTGAATTCGAGACTTGCTTTGCTAAAACAGTGTTTGTCAATTAATTACTAGTACATTTCGATTCATTCTTTCTACAGTGTTTGTCAATTCATTACTAGTATATTTCGATTCATTTTTTCTACTGCCTGCCCCCTGGACGTCTACAAAACTACATGCGGTATCGTTCCCTGCTTTATTCTATTAATTTCTGTATCTCCTTTCTTCCCAGTAATTTAACTTCATTTCTTCATTCTTTTAACCGTCCACAAAGAGATTTAAGCTTTTCCTACGCGTAGATTCAAAATGCTGTAATATAGGTCTTCATGAAGACATTTACCAGCACCACAATAATAGTGTTTTATTTCAAAGAAGCCCTTTTGTTCTACCCACTTCTAGAAGGCGTATGTTCTCTCTTAAAACCAACGAACTGAAAACACGGAACCCTGCTGGAGCTAGCCAGGTATCCTTAATATTACATTTCTATACGCGGTTCGATTCCGTGGAAAGGCATTATCTAACAATAATTACTACGAAAAAAGTTCAAATACACGATGTACTCGAAGCAACAACAAAAACTTACTACAAATACCGATAACGCATACTACTTTTGGTCAACGAAACTTTAAATACTTTGCGACAAGACTCTACAACATTCTTCCAGACAATATAAAACAATTTGATCCACAAAAAAATTTCAAAGACAATGTAAAGACTTGGATCAAAAATAAAAATAGAGCCTTTACCGGCGCATTCACCCAAATTCATAGTTATTGAAATAACCACAGTATTGAGCGAATACATCTTAATATGTACAAGTATAGATATGTTTAAAGGTAATAGGAAGTAACTTGAAAAATTCTGCCTCAACACAGGCTAGCCTAGTGAGGCGGTATTTGAGAAACCTCAACTAACTGTACTTTTATTTTCTTTTTACCTTCATCATATTATTTTTATATTTTTCTGTTAATTTTATAACCTAAATAAAAAAATGTTATTAAATTAAATTATTAAATTATTTTTTTAAAAGAAAGACAAATATTCCCGGGTTACGAATAACCTGACAATATTTGAAAATCTCCTACTACCACCAGTAAGTTGAAAATGTTTGTAATGTGCAAACTTTCTTAAATAAAGATATATATTATGATTATATTATCATAGTTAAATAAGTGAAAATGTAATTTTCTTTTATCTGAAATAAAAACTTAAAAAAAAAAAACACTTTAAATCATACATCGCAAGGTAATACAAAATGAGATAGCATGACTTTTATGAGACTGTGTCATGATGGGAGAAATATCTCTCAAAAAGACTCTACGTTTGACGTCTGGGAGAAATATTTCCCAAACAACTACAGGTGTTTGACATCTGGAAGAAATATCTCCCAAAAAGACTCTATAGGCGTTTGACATCTGGGAGAAATATCTTCCAAAATATCCCTAGGGGTTAATGTACTTCTGATAGGGATAGCTAGATCGCAAGCAAAGGAAGGTGCACGGACGCCAGTATCTTGCGTGGAAAGGGCTTGCCACGCCGCATCTACCTCCAGCACCGTGCTTCATTTTGGACGAAGCTAAGGAACGGTCTTTTGATCGAACTACACTAAGGATGTATATGATTGACGCCCTGGATGCCCCAGGCAGATTTGAGAGAAACAACTCCAGAGACTACTTTAGGAGATGCTTTTTTTTTATTTTTTTTATAGTGAATACCTCACAAGAGTCCCAACTGCTCCCGTCTGGAGCCAGTGAGACTATGGCATCCCCAATTGGGGGATGTTGTGAGGCTGAAGGTAAGTGGGGAAGGGAAAGAGGAAGGTGGGGAAGTACCTGGCTATTCAGATCTAGTCACTAAACACGGCTAAAGCCATTTGGAGCAACGTTTCAATTCTGAATGGTGGTCTTACACCAGGGCGATACTGGTAGTATCTTCCACTCTGGAACGTGCCGCAAATATACTATATATTATTTTAATTAATTGATTGTGAAATAACACAAATTAATCAAATAAAATTTATTTGCGCACGCCGGGTTCGAACCCGCGACCTTCGGAATGGCAGTCCAACGCGTTACCACTGGACTATGCCGGCCGTCAATGAGGAATTGAACTCACTAAGCCTGGGTGGGACCCAGACGCGATGCCAACTCAGCCACTGACAGGAAATAAATGTGAAATACTCCCATGGAGGAGGTTTAAAAGGGAGTTAAGCTTAATCTCAGCAGTCAGATGACTTGATGTAGCTTAAAAAAAACTGCTGAAACATAAGAAATTAAAATGAATGTATTTGCTTACAGTATCTTCCAACTTGGTGATATCCTGAATCATCTCATCCCTGATGGGTGCGGCCAATTTGGCCATCATGTCAATGACAAAAGCGGCATACTTCTTGAAGTCGATGGAGCCGCTCTCAGCCTGCTGACGGATGAAGGACTGGTCCAGCACCTCTTCGATCATCTCACGGATCTTGACGTGGCGTGGCATCAAGATGGAGAATAGACCCTGCAATATAAAAAAAAAATTTATATATATTGAAAACTCGAAGAACCGGGTGACTTGTAACCACACTTGGCCAGAGTCAAGATTACCCAATAACCTGTAGCATCACCGGCGACCAGGGACGGTCGGTGGCTATTTGTAGAAGGGATGCTGGACAATAAGTAAGTATATTATACCAAATTATAAATATACAAATCGATACACTAGCCCATGAATAAGATGCAATTACTGACAAAAATATTATGTATTTCAAATTAACTCTGTAAATTCTTTACACTCTGCAATAGCATGGAGCGACATTGCAAAAATCAAATCTCGGTATTGTAATAGCTGCCAAAAGATGCTTCATGTCATTCATATTCTCGTAAAAATACTTAAAAAAATCTAAACTTATGTCTTCATTCAACAACCTAGCGATTTCGTAACGTAAAAAACGTAAATTTAGCCTTTTTTTCCCAAAATCTGAGTACAGTCTCAAAAATATAAAATAATATCCATTACTTTCAATTGCATTTACCTTATTGAACATTACATGTTTTATAAAAAAAAAACACTGCATAAATTGCTGTTAAACTAGTGAGTTTGTGAGCACTGTGGAGGTGGGGGGGATAATTTCGCTCCTATTGTTTCGTCGCAGAAACTAGATGCGACTTGCATCTAGTTTCATTTCGGCTACCGCTGACCGTAGACGTGTTAGAATCCTTGTCCGATTAAATTTTAACACATATAATTGTTGTGAAAATGAATGCAAATTACACGAGAAGCAAAATTTTATGTCCAATATTCAGGGCACCAACTGAAATGAACTCTCAAGTGTTACCTACTGTCTCAGAAGTGATTAAACATTATTTGTTCTTACGATATGAGCGTAATCTTAACTCTACAAAAAAACCGTCAGTATTCGAAATAAAAAGTGTTATATCTGCAATTGTTGAAGGAATTTGGAAGCGCGCTTCTATTCCCATTGTTTCACACAATCGAGTGATGAAACTGATCCAAGATCATTATAACGAATACTTAAAACTTAAAAATTGGCCAAAAAAAGTGTGCATTATTATGTTAAGTTAAATTCTTATAAAATCAAAATGAATTAACTTTTCGATATTGCTTCATGCAAATGTAACAATCTGAATATGTGTTCCTGCGAAAAGACGCGCAAGGTACCCACCAAAGAACAAGCATTCCTTCAAGACCAAAGATCCTCGACAAAAATGATGCTGGGAGTAATAGACACCGACACAACAAAAAAATTACATCGGAAAATGAGGATGCAAGCTCGTTTATCTGAACTTGCTTCGAAGGTCAGCTCATCTACAGCATCAGCGACAAAACCACGTCAACCCTTTTTTGGTGAAAACCAATCATTTTCTTCACATTCTTCGCAACCTCCAGAAAATTCCCGTATGATGTTAAAACTCCCCACTTTGGCCAGAATCTGCGATCAGTATGGTTTGTCAGACAGGTCGGCATCAGCTGTTGCAAGTGCTACATTACAAGATTTTGGCATAGTAACCGAAGACGACTCTAAAATGGTGATTGATAGGAGCAAACTCAGACGAGCTAGACAAACGTGTCGCACTTCTTTAATAAAAACATGGCAGATGTCGTCGGAGTCAACAAAAATTCGAGGTCTATATTTCGATGGAAGGAAGGATAAAACACTGTCTCAGGAAAAAATAGGGGATAGATATCATCGGAGAACGATTTCAGAAGAACATTATTCCATTTTATCTGAGCCGGGGTCTCAATATGTTGGACATGTTACACCATCATCAGGAACTGGCAAAAACATCGCAAAGAGCATGTTACACCATTTAAAAATGAACGGTTTTAATTTGAATGATTTATCAGCGATTGGATGTGATGGGACTGCTGTCAATACAGGCAAAAAAAATGGAACTATTAGATTCAAGGAATTGGAATTAGGTCATCCGTTACAATGGTTTATCTGTCAGCTGCATGCAAACGAACTTCCCCTTCGCCACTTGTTTCAACACTTAGATGGTGCTACAACAGGACCTTCAGGGTTAGCTTACAGGGTTTTCAGGACCTATTGGAAAACTTCTTTCAAGCAGCTCTAAAAACACCGCTATAAATTTTTTGTTGTTTGTTTTTGGGGTGTTATGCCGTGTTGCGCTAACTCCTTCTTTAGCCGAAAGAAGGAGTTAGCGCAACACGGCATAACACCCCAAAAACAAACAACAAAAATGCTTTTGGCCGTGAGAATCTAAAAACTTACCGTTATAAATTATTCACCAATACACTTTGAGATGCACAAACTCAACGCAGAGGAATTGAAAAATTTGAGCACGGACCAAAAATACTTGTACGAAATATGGTTTGTAGTTACAACAGGTCACTGCCCACCAAATTTAGCAAACCGTCATCCAGGTAGTATTTGTCACTCACGCTGGTTGACGACAGCAAACTCAATACTTCGATTATATATAGGAACAACTAACCCTTCAGTGAACCTAAAAATTCTTGCTGAATATGTTGTTAAAGCATATGCTCCGACATGGTTTGAGATAAAGAGGCACCCGTCGTGTAAAGATGGGGCATTACATGTTTTTACTATAATAAAACTCACCCGATATTTGAGCACCGATCTACGAGATATAATTAATCCAGTAATTCAAAGAAACGCCTATTTTTGCCACCCGGAAAATCTGCTACTATCCATGATAATGGATGACAACCTTATTGTAAGAGAATTGGGTTTGAGACGAATATTAAAGGCGCGAGATAGATGTCCGAGTCCATCTGTTGTTAGAGACTTTATTATTCCAACAATAAACTTTTCAGCAAGTAAATATTACGATATTATCAACTGGTAGGAATGCGAAGTTACACCGCCACCGATACTATCCGAAATCAGTAATGACGACCTAGTCAAAATGATAAATAATTTCGGTGAAGAAAAGGACAGTATTGAATTTCCCAGATTTCCCTGCCACACTCAAGCAGTCAAGAGGTGCATCAAATTAGTTACCCAGGCATCGTTGTCTACAGTTGGGCCTGAAGCAAGAGATGGATTCATTCGGGCGACAATAAAATCTAGGCATATAATGCCCGAATTTCACACCAAATCTCATTTCAAAACATGATAAATATTATAAAACTTCGATAATGTTTAAAAAAATTCTCTTTGTTAAAGTATTTTATTTAATAAAAAAACATGTTTCTCAAAAACACGAAAAAAAACAATAAAATATCAATAATCCTCTTCAAAAAACCAAAAATAGACCCCGCCTTGAAACTATGGTAATTTTATTTTTATTTTCCGTGTGTTATGCACCTTATTATCTATAAAACCCCTAATAAAATTGTATTTTTGCTATGAATATCGCTTGTTTATAATGCTTGGCAGAGTTTTCAGCGACTTTTTTCATACAATTTTTTTCTAAATATAAATGTGCTGGTTGTTGAATAAAGGAATGTTTCGATCGAGTTGATTTTTTTAGACGAAAGAGGTGTTATATAAAGGCAACTTCTTTTTGCTATTACAGTACTGGCATCTTTAAAAAAAAAGTCCCATACAACGTCACTCCACCCTACTCTGCAATATCAATATTACGGATCCAAAATGAAATCAATTAAAGAGCTAATCAAAGGATATTCATTGTTCCAATAATTCAGACAAACTGACACAAACACATATTAAAAACAATCCACTGAGACGTAATAAGGTCTGCTTTTATGAGCCTGACTTTTTATTCTCGTATCGATTTGGAGTGCAACTCTGCCATGCTTTGTAATCTGCAACGCAAAATCTTTTTCTAATACGGCAGTAAAATGTTTTACTTAACTCTGGTTCGCAGCATTCTCAAGAGTGGCTCGGTAATATGGGGACCTGAAGATATCCTGTACTCAAATGATGTAGAAAAGGTGCAAAAAAAGTGAATGTGTTACCTTTATATACGAAAGTTTGGGTACAACCCTCTGTTGTATTCCTCGGACTTTCTCGCTGGAATGCTAGGACTAAATCTGGAGAAAAATCGCTATGGTGTTTAGTAGCACATAAGCTGCTCAATGGGCACATTTGCAATCCTGATGTTCCGGAACGTGTTATGCTTTATGTCCCTGATAACATCTATTTTTCCAAGAGGCAGGACCAACCTACCAATGATCATGCCATTGGGAAGAATGACTACGCTCTTAAGCTGCCTTTCTTCCTGAGATAGACATTTTTCAGTTAAACTTCAGTGACTTCAAGATTGCAATAAATACTTTTTTTAACACAAGGCCGCGTCTCAACTGATGTTATTAATATTCGTAAACTAGTGGACGCCGCAATGCTTCGCTATTTCTTATGTCTTTCTTGGGCGTCTCCGACTTCTTCCACCATTCACTAATGTATACCACACAGTGTTACTATTAAAAAAACATTACATTACTTTAATTCGACTCCGTATCTCATTCCAGTGCATAGATATTGCAGTGTAAGTATTCCTCGGGCGTTTATTATTCTACCATTCAAACCACTCTCCAAACACTCCCGGCACTAATAAGAATAAACTTTGAAATTTTCAGCGATAAAGGTAGACTACTTGTATCAAGCAAGCGCAAACATACGTAAGCTGAATTTTTATATATTAAGATTAAAGATTAATTAATGTACGTGCGTGATTATGTAATGAGAATTTTGAGAAATGTAATTGGATTCACTGATTTTCACAGTAAATATAGAAATATTTTTTTTTTACTCAGATTGAAAAAATATGTTTTTTAGGGTTCTATATGTGTTGTAACTTCACCAGCTTCTCTCTTGTATTACGAGTTTCCAGACACCGTGTACATATCCCTAAATAGTATAAAACAAAGTCACTATTCGCGTCTGTCTATTTGTGCGCTTAGTTCTTCTGAACTATGCAACGGAGTTTGATAGGGTTTTCACTATCATTTAGAGAATTTCTTCCGGAAGGTTTATATTCACAATACATGGATATTATATTTATTGAGAGCAGAGAAAAGTCAAGCACAATGCCGGGTAAACGTCAGCTAGTTTAAACATACCTCTTTGACGTCTTCTAGCAGAACTAGTGCCTGTCTGTAGACGGGAGGATCCGAGTTCAGTTCAGCCCGGAGCATGTCGAAGAAAGCTCTCGTCATTGTGTCTTTCACTAGCTTTTGGTAGCTGAAAACATAAACAAATGGTATTGTACAGGATTTTCCAATAAGAGGTGTTATTTTGATATTCAATCGTAAAAGATCAATGGTTTCGTTGCTTGTGTGGCACGTAGCGCCGTCTTGTTGAAAGTAAACGTTGTCCAGATCAATACCATCCAATTCCGGCCATAAAAAATCATTAGTCAATCCATTCACCGTAACTGTCGCTCCAGCCTCATTTTCGAAAAAGTAAGGTCCAATGACTCCGCCGGACCATAAACCGCACCAAACAGTCACACGATGAGGATAGAGAGGCTTTTCAACAATAACTCTTGGGTTTTCCGAGCCCCAAATGCGACAATTTTGCTTACCGAGGTGGAAATGGACCTCATCAATCAAGATGATTTGCATTTGATTCACTCAAGTGAATTTTAATAATTTCAATGCGTTGTTGAAGCGTGTATCGTTCCATTTTTATTAATGGCTTAGTTTCTACTTGTCAAATGTCAAAAAATGACAGCTTCAAAAGTAACATCTACCGAAATAGCGGGCTATTCAAAATAACACCTATTATTGGAAAACCCAGTATTAAGTTAAACGGTTCTGGCGTTGGACTGTTAACAATATGAAAGCGACTTATCAAGAGTTCAGTGGGAGAATATCTTAAACTTGCCTTATTATCCTGATATTGCTCCCTCAGATAGTAATATTTTTATTGTTAAACTTTTACCGGTGATCGTATCAACATTTGGTACAGCAAGAACTCAGCATAGATAATACTACGCGTTGGGGTATTAAAAAACTAAGCAAGTTAATGCGTCTAAAAGGTTTACTAAATGCTTGTGTAAAACTGCACAAGAGTCCCAACTGCTCCTTTCCAGCAGTCTGGAGCCAGTGAGACTATGGCATCCCCGATTGGGGTATATTGTGAGGCTGAAGGTCGTGGGGAAGGGAAGGAGATGGGGAAGAGGAAGGTGGGAAAGAATCTGGCTATTCGGTCTATTAGCTATTGGTCACCAAACACGGCCAAAGCCATTTCAAGCAACAATTCAATTCTGAATGGTGGTCTTACATCAGGGCGATACTGGGAGTATCTTGGACTCTGGAACGTGCTGCAAATATGCTATATATATTGACCTTAACACAATCCTGTCTTCATTTCAAAACAAATTTCTTACGCCATTTACATTCCTGAATCGTCTCACACATACACATACTTTCATACGGGAGGCGTGTATTTTATAAATACTACCAATCATTGGACAACCGCCATAGGTCACCCCAAGTGGCAACTAAGTTTTGTCCCGTGGGTAGCCGGGTTTATGGCGTAAGGTTTGTCCAGGTCTTGACGGCGGGTGCGTCTGCCCACCAATTCGGTGCCCACCAGAACGTATCGGGAGAGGCCTGTCGAAGGACACCTTTTGATCTCTCCAGCTGGACTCTCTCGATCCATCGCCAAGCAGTATATCTCTCAATTATACAATTCACTTGGTCATGTCAATCTTTCGCGGCCGTCCCTGACTTCTACTATTCATATTAACTTTTTCCTTGTCTAGTGATACCCGATTATAAAGTTCCCGCATAAGAAGTTTGCATTTGGTTCCTTGGAAAACCTTATAAGATAGTTTCAATGTATATTACCTGTTATCTGGTGGCTCAAAAGGCTGAAGCCTGAACTCCTGATCGATGGCGATCTCGTGAGCCAGCGCCATGTCCTGGACTCCGTGCGCCGCCTTCATGATCTCTGCCAGCGAGATAAACTTGGGCGGGGAGGCGGCCGTTATGTCCGAACCCCGCACTCGGAACTGGATGTTCTCGGGCCGGCCCCTGGAAATAATAAAAACAGAATTGTCAATGTTATTATACAGGGTTATTCCATAGACTTAATTACATAACTCTATATTTCAAACTGCAAAGTAGTGATACGTATGAAGTAAATTACACTTGATAATACCATAGAGTAAGGATTAGACAGAGCTGCCCATAAGGGCGAGGGGGAAAAACCAAGCGGCGTGGAGCAGGAGTGGTGTGGGCGTGCGTCAGTGATTTTTAATAAAGGAATCTAACAGTATACAGGCACCTCGCATTGTAATATCACCATTTAGTGTGCGAAAATTAAATCTGCTTAGTTATTTTTACAATGGTGCACACATTGCTAGCTACGTAAAAAACCTTACTGCACTATCCCAAATCGGGAAAGCAAAAGTTCGGGCTTGTTTCCAAAGTTTAATATTTTGTTACAACATTTAGATGGACACTTTTAAAAAGGTTATATTTTACACGCCGTCTCAATTTTAGTCACTACGCCAGACGATTCATTTAAGAACAAACATTCAGATCCCGCGTAGAAAAGTCCCACAATGGACTGTGCTACAAACCGTAGCATTACTTTAGCAAACTTTACCTTTCTGCGCAGGGTCTTGTTATTTAAATGTGTGCTCTTCGGCGATCAATGTACGACTCATGTTGTAGATTATTCAAAGCATTTTCAAACCATTACGGTGTCAAAAATATGGTAAATTGGTTTGTCTTCGCTCGTCGAAATGATACCCGGAGTTCATGTTAGGGCAAGTCTACCTCTTCTGACGCCAGTGGATAATTAATTGTGGATGTATGCAACTGCACGGAATATAGTTACCAGAAGGATATAATAGCATATCTCAGTAATAATTACAATTAAGGTTACCATAATACTTTTCTTCTGCATAGGTTCTATATTATTTAACTTTTGATTACTCTTCCACTGAGTTATTATGTGTATGTTTGTAAAGGCCTATTTGGGCATATAATATATATAAATAAATATTAACAATAAAGTTTGCAAAAGATGTATAATTCCAATTTAAATAGTTCAAATTAATACATCTATGCGATATTTCCTTTGCTTCGACGCCATGTTCAATCTTGTTAGTATGATGAATGTGACCTTTGCCGAAAGATTCCCCTTCAACGTAAATAAACAGAAATTATTTAAATAACCGAAACTAAGATCTTAATAACCTATTTTGCGCATATTAAATAGTGGTTTCTTGTAATAATAAGTTGAACATAAGTATGATTTCAATAATTTGGGTAAATTTAGAAGCAAGCAGAGTACAGAAATTTTACCAAAGAAAACCCTCTGCCCGTGCATGTACCCTGCTATCTTCCTGGGGGAAAAGGTATCTACCTATGTAGAAAACACAAAATTGGCAAAACAGTGTTAACAATTCAAAGTTTCAACAATTTTTTGATATTTTTTTATCACATGAGTAAAAATAGCCTGGAAATGCCTACTCATTTGGTATACATAATTAATATCAATTGGCCATAATTTGTTAAGCCAATATTATGAAAATAATAAACTTCATAATCTCTCGCATGACGCAGATTCGCAAATAACAAAGGCTTGCACAATCCTACACACTTTTAATCATGTATAAATTAGAAGGTATCCATAATATAATAGCCTCATATTACGTGATAAACAAAGAAAATATTTACCTGCTGGTAATTGGCAAAGGTATTGAAGCCGTCATGAATGATCCTGCTGAACTAGAACCGGAAGATTGTGGAGTATTTTGATCAGTTTCCATGTTCTCAACGGGTTTTCCATTCTCTTCGTTCGAACTATTTTGGCTTTGTTCACTCATTTTGAACGATAGAAAACCAGACAACAAAGTAGTATCGACTTGTATATGACCCCGACCATTAGCTAACCCTTATTTGGTAATATTTGAAGGTTATTCAAAGTGAATCCTTTGTTTAGGGTCGTCCGCTTTGAAATACACAATAAACATAACACATAACCTAACCACCATAAAACACAGCACGTAAATGTAAAAAAAGCCTTCTAACGTGAACTTTATTTTAATATTATATGAATTATAACGCGAGTAACAGTTTTGTTGGAGTATTCTGAAAATGCGGTTTCTTCTAAACTAGAATTTAACGTATAACAAATGCAAGGCAGGACAAATGTCAGATTCTAAAATCAGCTGTTCATTACTATGCCCAAATAAATAGAGGGGATGAGAAGCTATGCTCAATAATAAACATTTCAATTCAATAGCTATATTTTGCGGTTTGGTTGAAAACTACGTTATTATAAGTATATTTAATTCATTTTTGCAGTAAATGTTCTTATATAATCATTCAATACAATAGATGGCGTTAGTCATAGTATTCACAGATTTAAGTTTATGGGAAATTTGATAGCTTCATTTTTCATCTCCTCTTTTGTGGCAATGATTTTAGTTCACATCTCTGACGCTAGATTCCGCTCGAATGGAATCATCTGGAATCCACAACCTACCAGAACCACTAATAATAAGTAATATATGTATTATCATGACATGATCATGACCAGAGCCTTCGTTCGACGGTGACCGACGGTGACCGACGGTGACCAACAATGACACGATGACATGATGACTAACTTCAAATTAGTAGGTGGGCATTTTCGCCAAAGTGGATACAGTTATTTTATTATTTCCATTCCGTTGCTTTTACGTTTTATTTTTAAGTTTCCACCAATACCAGATTACTAAAATTCTGAATTTTATTCAGACTGACTACTTGTAAAAATAATTATATATTTTATTTTATTTTTTATTTATTTATCTTTTTTTCCCCAGAATACTAATGGAGGGCAATCAATTCGTCACATAAGATTGTAGCTGGGGCAGTTCAGTTATGTACAAAAAATATTTTAATAAAACTGTACAATAGTAATATTATTGTTCACAATATTATAAATTATTCTCATGTTAAAACGTCCCTAAAAGGGGCGATAAAAAAACATTTTTCTGGTAACGCAATGGAACTAACCGATTCTATGGTGATTATTTCAATGTTGGTCCAAATCAGTCCAACACTGCGTATTTTTCAAAAGAAAGCTATTCAAAATTAATCTTGCACACTTAAAACAAATAACGAAATCAGACTCAGTTTGAAAATAGAAATGGGATAAAGTAAGAACGTACACTCCCTTTTGAAAGTGTAAACAGAGAAACCCATAGTGTAGGACAGAGGAAACACAGAGTCCTGCAAATCGTTCTATAGCCGAGCTGTTGAACTAAAGAACGAGTCTCAAAAACCTACCGGGCCTATACTCGCTAAGTAAGTGAATCCTCACTAAAATTTAAGCGGGCTAGTTCGGCCGTTTAAGAGGAAGCTACAATCCAAAAATGTCTTTATTCTTGGTATGTCTTATATCGTCACGAAAATAGGCAATATGAATTAAAATCACTTGACAAACGGAGTCTAGAAACGCTTTTATTTGTATTCTACTCAAGGGAAACGATAGGAAAATCTTCAATTTATCTAAAGCATATTTTTTGATATTTATAATGTAAACCAATGCGTTGTAAGATTAATCGAAAATAGTGATTTGAAAGCGATCGCTTCTTTCGGATGTGCAGCATCGTCACCCTGATCAACGCTTACGGATGAAGCCACCAGTCTTTTGAAACCTTTGGAAAACCCGTCGAACGGCCAAACGACTTGCAGTCTAGTTGCCGAGTAACATCACACTGTCGCATCCCTGATTGCAGTAGTGCCACCACTTGAGTGTCTTCGTCGGAAGTGGTGTCCATTTTGAGGGGTTGTTTTCACGTGTGTCCTCTTCAAGGTTCGGTTGGTGAATGATCTACATTTGACTTAACTGCTCCTTTCATAGCCCACAAGTTGTGACACCTGTAAAAAGTATATGCCCAACATTTTTTTAACGCCCCGTACTCGGAAATTTTGTATGGTTTATGAAATATTGTCTGAATAGAGGTCGTTAAATGTACTTTCAATTGATATCAATATTGTTTGGGTTAAGTGTATGTGTTGGCTCATCTTTATGATTGGCTCGGGGAAACTCAGGCTTGAAACTTATTTTCGAAGATGTGCGATTTTCGTGACGACGAGTGTAGTTCCCTTTTATGGTACGTATACATTTTCGAACCGAAACGCGAACCGAGCCACGAATTACGGGAAAAGAACGAAGCAACTGCTGTTGCTTCGTTCCTTTCCCATAGTTAATGTTCAGTTCGGAAGTTCGTTTCGCGTATGTATACGTAGCATTAGACGCTGCGGCGCTAGTACCGATACTACAGGGTTTTCCAATAAGAGGTGTTATTTTGATATTCAATCGTAAAAGATCAATGGTTTCGTTGCTTGTGTGGCATGTAGCGCCGTCTTGTTGAAAGTAAACGTAGTCCAGATCAATACCATCCAATTCCGGCCATAAAAAATCATTAATCATCTCTCGATAGCGCAATCCATTCACCGTAATGCGTTGTTGAAGCGTGTACCGTTCCATTTTTATGAATGGCGTAGTTTCTACTTGTCAAATGTTAAAAAAAGACAGCTTCAAAAGTAACATCTACCGAAATAGCGGGCTATTCAAAATAACACCTCTTATTGGAAAACCCTGTATGTCACATTTTAAGTTAAATAATTGCAATGCCTCGCCGAAATTTACGATTGCCTACTTTTGTCAGTATGAACTTTGATGGTTCATAGAGCGATGAAGAATTTCGATGAGATTAATTGATAACACAGTCTGGTTCCAACGTGAAAACAGTTTGTTTTCAACTATTAGGTAGTTCGTCATAATTTTAATGATTAGTGCACTGACTCCTGTAAAAAAAATACTATTACAATAATTAAGTTTGTCACATGTGACGCATTTACGAGCCTTTCCCGGCAAAAGATCGTAAATAATGGCAATTTGCCGATATTTATTTTTTCATGGATATTTCCGCACCAACTGGCAAAAGATCTCATGAAATGCAGCAACCGAAGTCGTAATAAATGCATTTTTTCTTTATTTTTTTGGCCAAGCAAAGCATCGGTAGCGAGGATGTTAAAAAATAAATAGAAATAAAAACGGTAAGAAGTAAGAACTACCTTCTAACGGAATTCAGAAATATTAAAAACTAGCTGACTTGTACCCGGCGTTTCTGGGGGTTATTCTTAGGAGATAGACATATACCATTCTGGACTTTTCTGTAGGCCTTTTACCTCATGTACCTTATAAGGCTTAGCCAGCCTTATCAATGTAGTGCCCGAAAACATATTTTTAGATCTTGATTATGAAAAATTGTCTTTTCTCTACTTTCTATAAATATAATATACATTTATTATATATGTAAACCTTCCAGAAGAAATTTCTAAATTATAATGAACTATCCAATCAAAATCCGTTGCGTAGTTTAGAAGAACTAAGCGCACAAACAGACAGACGAGGATAGCGATTTTATTTTATACTGTTTAGAGATATACACGGTGTTTGGATACTCGTAATACAAGCGTATACACCGTTGAATATTTTAATTTATTTGAAGTTTAGTTTTTGAGAAAATTGAGTCCGAAGTTGGAATTTCTTTATGTTAAATTTGAAAGGTCGCTGGGGGTTAATATCAACTTTTTAAGGTCCTTTAAAATGCTTCAAGGGTACATTGAAATAAAGTTTTTTTTATTTTCTATGTGATGTAGATTTACGAGTTTCAGGACAAAAAAAAATTGCCTGAAGAGGAAGAGACTGAGAATATCTCTAGTCTACGTGTTTTTCGTAAACAAAAATACAAAAATTACAAGTGTTTCTTTTGTGAAAAGACAAAAAAAATTACACAATATAGAATTTCAAAGCGAAGTTTATAAACCCTTTTTAGCTGACAAGGTTGAATGTAGAAAATCCCTTTTAGCTCTTTTAGGAAGAAAACTCGGACTCTTGTGCTAGTTTCGATTTACGCAAGGTCCTTAACACACCTCACGAAGAGAGTGTGAATTCGTATTTTACAAAAAAAATATGTTTCCTATAGTGAGAGCGTTTGTGACAGTGGGTGCAAAACCGCATATAGTTTTATTTGGGAAAAGCAGATGCAAAAAGAGGTGCCACGAAATTTGCACAATTGCAAATAGGTATCTGAAAATAAATACGTGATAGTTGTGCAGGACACAATAGGAATAGTGCCATAATTTCCTATTTGCATTATTCTAATATCTTCAATCCTGAAATAACTATCAACTATCTTTTGCCATGACACACAATATTGTTGGTGGACTCGGTGACTGCTACGATCGAGTAAATTAATTAGACAAAGGATAATTTGGGCACCATCTGAATGACCTGCCATAATATCAAATGCCAGAACCGACCCCAATAAACACGACGCGCTATGTCTCATGAAGATTAGCTCGCCGTACAATCGCATACAGACCTGCAACACCTAAAAAGATGATGTGTTATAAATGTTGGCGTTACGACGATATGTGCTTGTGATCTGCTAGCCAGACGATATTTGAAAAATCAATTACATTACGCAGCTGTCATCTGTCAATGTGACAGATCCCATACAAATAAATGATATTCCGCGGCAGTCCCCCAATTGATCTGACTGTCTCTCCCGAGGAAGATCATAGCGTAGTGTGTCACCCCAACATACATATAATATGTATATGCCACGCCCAAATTTTAATATAGCGTAACGTGTCTAAGGCTTGAAACTTATAAAAAACTATTGATGACTATATTCACATTCAAATAAATTTAAATAACTTACAAGATTTGTGCGACGTGATAAGACATTTCATAATAAATCAACATTTTAACAATCAATATAAAATTGTTATTTTTTTAATGATAAACTAATGTTCGTAAGACATGGTTTTTTATGCATAGCACAAAGGATAACAAATTATTATAAGCAATAATTAGTCGCCTGAAATATTCATACAAATTGAAAATATCTCCCGAGTAAAAATAAATGCCGCCGACGGGAATTGAACCCGCACCTTCTGATGTCCGGTCAGGTGCTCTGGACCACTGAGCACGCCAAATAATTCAATATGTACTAGTACTTTAATCAACAATTTTATTTGTTTACAGGTGAAAATCTAAAATCAGGAATCCACATTATTGCAAGTATGAAAACATTATAGAATCTGTTCAAAAAAATGTTTAGACTATTATATTTCAAATGCGGACTACATGACCATCTTAGATCATACGACGCACGTCGTGAATACTTTAAGATTAATACACTTAAAATAAGAAGACGATTGACTGACCTAATATGTTTGAATAAAATTATCCACGGCCTCATTATGTCTTAGCTATATCTAGCTCCTCTATATCTTGATACCTCATTATGTCTTAGCAATATTGAAATAAATGTCCCCAATTCCAATTGTTTAAGACACCATAGCATTTTTCACCTGAATATACTTTAGCCCTCTGGCCCAAATGTGTCGACTGTATAATAAGATTAAGTGTGCTGAAGTAGATATTTTCGTCGATAATCTGTACAGATTATATAAATCTGCTAAATAATATGTTCATATAATTATATTATGTATCACTGTAACTCTCATGTCTCTTGTGTCTCTTAGTATTATTTGTCATTTTACTGAGCCTATGTAAAATTTTATATTATTATTTCTTTGGTTTTTTAACTGTACCGTAACCTGTATTTAATTGCATTTTTACCTGTATGTATGTAATTTGTAGATTTTTGTCTGTAACTTAACTGAGTTTTTGTAACTGGATAGTTCTCACGTAAGTGAGAACATCTGTAAAAATCCAGTATAAATAAATAAATTTGTATGGGTATTTCAGGCGACTACAATAATATGTAAATATAATATTGATAATGTTTCCCTCACATCCGTCAATGAAATTAATGATCTTGGCATTATTTTTGATTAGAAATTTAATTTTCTTTCACACATATATATTAAGGCGATGCCATACGTAGTAATGCAAAATCATGTGTTTTTGGTTTGAAAATTTGGTCTCCTAGAAATGTTTCAGATGCTTTAATTAAATACTGCGAGTAGAATACATCTTGGCTTTTGAAAAAATCGAGTATTTTTTGGATAAGTCTTTTTATAAGCCCAGAAAAAAATAATGTATAAGGCCTATGAAAACTGCTTTAAAGTTCAAAATCTCCTACTTACGAACCCATTTTCGGTTATGATTTTATTGTATAATGTTGCAAATTAAGTTATTTATAAAATGATCGAACAAAAATTTAAATATTTATGCATGAACATCCACAAAATAAAATAAAAGGCACTTTTTGGCCATGTTTTTTTCTTGCATAAATCAAAACAGGCGGATGGTTTTAAGCGGGAATTTAAACCTTACCGCCATCTACATAAGGGTTGTTATCAAAGATATTAGAAGAACGAGATATGCTATGTTGGCCGCCGGATCGTAGGCGGAGTACTAACTAATTAGGGTACTTTGAACGGTATCGGGACGTGTACGCACAGAAATCTGTTCTATGTATTAGTGCGGATACCTTAGCGATGCCTTAGCGTAAGCGAAGGTATGCAGTAGTATTGGTGAACAAAACCGGCGACACTCGGCAAAGCCATTCCACACAGTATGAACTGCTCATAGCACATCTCGTTCTTCTAATATCTTTGGTTGTTATTGATAGCGGCTCAATTTAAAATATCACACGACGTAATGCATCGCCAAAATAAAGGTTTAAAAAAGCTTGGCTTCAATAGCAATGGCAGAGGCACAAAAAATATTACAATAAACATTTTTTATTCTTCTTTAGTTCGAAGTCAAGTCGAATATAATTCATTTTATATTAAATGTCACCCTACTTTTTTTTTGTACTGAAATGTATTATATTTTATTTATTTATTACACGAAATTATTTGTTGTACTGAAATGTATTATATTTTATTTATTTATTACACGCCCTGGTGGGCTTTTCTTTAAAAAAAAATACAAGCATTTTGTATCAGAGTAAGCACTTAAAAATTAATACAATAAAGAAGAATGCAAACATTACATGTGACCTCATTTTAAAATGCGCTTTACAGTTGATGCAGGTATTATAAAAAAATAAATATTACAAAAATAAAGTGAAGTTAAGTTAAGTAAAATGAAGTACAGAATCAGGTGACACGAAGATAGAAGATAGAGACTCTGCAGCAAGAATCCTAGGTAGACCAGCTGCTGCAGCGAGAGAGTCCGCCGCGTCCACTAACAGTGCCAGCACGAGGTTCGTCATCCGTCCAGGTATGTGTCTGCTGCTAATAAAGCGCTGACACAATATCCTCACACAGATACCAGACCTTGGAATCATTGCGCGCTGTGACGTTCGACGAATATAGAAGATGGAGACTCTTGGCTATATAGTTGGCTATATTTTCTCAGAAATAATATATATCAACTGCACGGAATTTAGTTTTAAGGCTATTAATTTTGTATTTTTTTAAAATCTAACAGGGCCTATGTCGTCTTTGGGGATGCTGTTTGGAGGGTCTTTTTATGAAAATGAAGTTGTGGGAAGGAAAAGGTATAAGTCCTACTTAATTATTATATAAACATATATTTTTTTATAGCGCACAAGAGTCCCAACTGCTCCTAACCGCCTGGCATCCCCAATTAGGGTACGTTGTGAGGCTGAAGGTTGTGGGAAGGGTAAAGAGATGGCTATTCAAATCTAGTCACCGAACACGGCTAAAGCCATTTCAAGCAACGTTTAAATTCTGAATGGTGTTTTTACACCAGGGCGATACTGAGAATATCTTCCACTCTGTAAGGTGCCGCAAGTATACTATGCATATGTATATGTTATTTTAAAATCCTGTACGGGCGTAGAATATATATAAATAAACTTGTTTTAAATGTAACAGATAAAAGAACCATTTACGATACATTAACTCTTTTAATTTAATTATTGAAGACAATATTAGTGATTTCTAAAAGAAAATCTGAAACAGAAAAATCAGAAAAGGATACGGTCACATCTAGGACTCGAACCCAGGACCCTTGACTTGCCGGGGCACCGCTCTACCACTGAGCTAATGGGACCCTATCCCCCTCGGTCACTTTTAACTGTTCTCATACTTCGAATAACAACTACCAACATTGTCTTCATTTTTTCACCGCACATTTTTATTGGCAACTATCTTTATGTATGATCGCAAGATTCAACCCGAACTAAATGCAATCTAGACAGCGTCTTTTTAGATAAACCTATCTTATTTTTTTATTCTATTAATTTAGCTATGTTCTGTAAAACACCCATCAAGCGTAATAAAGGTTTGCTAAATACAAACACGCTTTACAAAAAAACGGTTTATTTTTGTAAATATCAACAAAGCTACTACAGATTACTCTGTAACTACTTTCATAGTACATATTTTGTTCTCTTGTTAGCCAATACAATTATTGAACTTCTTTGTACAACAGAACTCTCTACGATAACTTGAGGTGTACCTGCTTATATCGTTCAGACTCAGTATATTATATTATGTATTATACACTTATTATTGTACTCTTGAACAACTTACATATAACAAACCATACATGTAAAAGCCTTCAATGAGTGAATAAACAAATAATCAATTTCTATCTATCAGTTGTATAAAATTTAAAATGCTTTTCCACATAATCATCCGATTCCCCCAATGTACAATACCCATTGAAGCTTCAGGTAAAAATAGATCTCAACGATAAGAAAATTTCATAAGTCCATATCTTCAGGTAACTGATTTATGGTCCAATGTAGATCTATCTCTCTTTCGAAAATTTTCTTATATATTTATCTGCCCGAAGCGATAATAGGTAGGTACCTACCCAATTATGCTCGTGTAACACCGAACAGATAAACTGAAGAAAAAAAAAACGCATTGTGGGCGTGTCTGTGTGCCGGAAATAATGTTATTTTTTTACTTCCTCATTGACAACCCTGGTTGAGTGGTTACGATCCTTGGCTACGAACTCGGAGGTCGCAGGTTCAAATCCAGGCGTGCACAAGTAGGTAAATTGAATTTTTATGAATTTGTGTTATTTATTAATTTTAAATAAAAAAATAATCATATTTGTGGCACGTCACAGAGTGGTAGATACTTTAAGTTTTGCCCTGGTGAAAGACAGCTATTCAGAATCGAAACGTCAATCGAAATGTTCTTAGACGTACTGCATTGCTGTCCCACAATGAGTTGGGTTTTTCAATGCATATTGCTATGTATTGTATACTTTAAAATTAATAACAAAATACTATTTGGTCACCAGCTCTGATTATAACGAAAATATATCTGACACATACCTCAATTGGTGATGCCATAGTCTCACTGGCTCCAGACGTTTGGGAGCAGTTGGGACTTTTCTGCAGTACAGACAAAGAAAAAAATTCATTATTTTTTTTATTATTATAACTACATGGTTTTCCAATAAGAGGTGTTATTTTGAATAGCCCGCTATTTCAGTAGATGTTACTTTCGAAGCTGTCATTTTTTGACATTTGACAAGTAGAAACTAAGCCATTAATAAAAATGAAACGATACACGCTTCAAAAACGCATTGAAATGATTAAAATTCACTTGAGTGAATCAAATGCAAATCATCTTGAGTGATGAGGCCCATTTCCACCTCGGAGGCTTCGTCAACAAGCAAAATTGTCGCATTTGAGGCTCGGAAAACCCAAGAGTTATTGTTGAAAAGCCTCTCTATCTTCAACGTGTGACTGTTTGGTGCGGTTTATGGTCCGGCGGAGTCATTGGACCTTACTTTTTTGAAAATGAAGCTGGAGCAACAGTTACGGTGAATGGATTGCGCTATCGAGAGATGATTAATGATTTTTTATGGCCGAAATTGGAAGGTATTGATTTAGACAACGTTTACTTTCAACAAGACGGCGCTACATGCCACACAAGCAACGAAACCATTGATCTTTTACGATTGAATATCAAAATAACACCTCTTATTGGAAAACCTTGTATTTAAACATGGTACATACAAAATATGATATTATATATATATGTATATTTCATAGTCCTCCTCACTAAGGTGACCTGTGCTGAGGCTTACTAAAGTTATTAATTTCTGTTTTTTTGGTTTTATATATCGTTTTTAATGTTTTTTTCATTAATCTCTTCCAGCCAGATTTTTATTCTTCATTTGTAATCATTCAAATTACATTATATGAAAATGTTTCAAAGCCAATGGCTTCTTCGTCAGGATAATTAAAATTGAATTAATTTAATTAAATTAATAATCTACATGTTTCAAATAGTGGCTTTGAAATGTGTAGATTATTATTAATTAAAAGTGTTATATACAAAGAATTTCATTGTCATATAAATAAATTACTCTAGTACTACTAGAAATTATTTATTGAACGGATACTAAATTGCATTGGCCTGTCAGGTATATAAGAGTCAAAAGGCTTTATGTAAATTGGCAACATCAGTTTTCTTTAAAATCGGTATAAATCACACTTCTGTGTATTTTCTGTTCAGTGACTTTAGGGATCTGACGTCGCCTACACAGAGAATTGTTGTTTGTATTTCGTTAAAAAATATATGAATTAAAAAAGACGCTAAAGGAACTGGATCTCTGAAATATAAATATAGTGTAATGGTGTCCATTTTAAGGGATTGTATTCTAATTGCCATATTTTTCCGATTGCCAATTATTCACGTGTGTCCTCTTCAAAGTTCGGATAGTGAAGGACGTAAGTGGTTTATTTATTGTGAAGGACAGACATTTGACTGGAACTGCTCCTTTTATAGCCCAGGAAGATGACACGAGTTGTGGCACTTGTAAAGAGTAAATACGCGTTTTTTTACGTCCCGTACCCGGAAAATTAGTATTGTTGTTACCACAGTATTATTTTGTCAACTATTAAAATATTCACTACTGTTCTGAAAACGGATTGCGTTTTTTACAACAGAAATAATGTTATGATTAGAAAAATAACTATAGAAATAACTTATTTTAAGAACCATACACCTAGTTACGAATCCTTTATGTAACATCGTTTATGAAATGAAACTATAGTTTGGTAAGAGGTGGTTAAATGTACTAAATGAAATCAACATTGCTTGGGTTAGATCAGAGGTTCCCAAAGTGGTCTGTATGGACCCCCAGGGGTCGATATCGGCTTGCTGGGGGTCTCTATGTCAGCGAGAAAATAATTTGGGGATTCACGAGATTCAAATGGGGGTTCATACGAGCGGACTCCCATTTACCTCAACTAAATATTTAGGAGTTCCGTAAATGACACAATACACCTAACACAAATAACACAGTTTACGTAATACTAATAATCGACTGAGAAATTACTTATTAGATATTTGTATGTTTATATATGGTAAAGTGGTTTATTGAGGTATATAAACAGAGTCTATGTTCCTTTTCTTGTCAGAATTAATATATTGAACCAAAATATTGCAGCACATTGGAAGCCGCGAATTTTCCTAGTTCCCCAACTTGATTTTGAAAAACTTCCAGGGTAATAATGACGTTCAACATTTAGATGTACTTCACACAGACTTCAAAACTAAGTTTGAGGACATTTTGACTGTGGAAATGGAATGTTGAAGAATCGGATATCATATGACAAGAAGGACTGATCGGAATAAGAGCTAACAAAGAACTTAAGGGGCAGTTATGTAGGGCCAGCTACAGATAGAAATTCCCGTTGCTTATCCTGGTCCAATTTCATTTGGTGACAAGGGCGCTCCTGTCTGCACAATGCAAAAACAGTGGAACTATATCGCCACCCGGTTGTAGGGCAGGCAAGGGAAGGGAATCTTTTTATGAAAACAATAAATGATTATCACATGGGACGTTAGTTGTTTTAGGAAAATTCAATATTCGGCAGGCACGGAAAAAAAATATTTGGCAAGTGGTCTACGGGGCAAAAAAGTTTGGGAACCTCTGGATTAGATGTACCTCTTGTTTCGGGGTTCGGGGAAACTTATTTACCGGTTAGTAGTGGAGTCGATAAATGCGTCTAATTCCCACAACACTGAGGCGTCGCGTGTTGGGTTATATTTATCTGATAGATAAGTCCTGCATACAAGCAATATTTTACGCTTATTATTACGGTAGGCATTCGTAACCCGGTAAGGGCAAATAATATTCCATGTTTGTATCACAGTGGTCGTCAACGGTTGAAAGGGATCAATAAAATAATAAATAGTACCTACCTTCCGATAATATTAACAGATAACGAAATTCAAAACGTTTCTATTCAACGGGAATAATTAACACCTCTAGATGGACCTTTTGTTGGCAGGTTTTAGATAATGTTGGCCGTGTTTTGTTACAAATTATAACAAAAGCTAACTTCACTGATTGCATCACCATTTAGCCACAATGGCTGCATAATACGGGATATTCCCGGAATAGACGAATGCACTGGCCAGTGGACAGCTCGCCATTAATAAATACACACATTATAGTTGGATAGAGGGCGCTTGGGTATCGAATAAAAATATGGAAACAAAGAAGAAAAAAATGGGGGAAATATTTACACAGTCGAATGTTACATTACATTTGTTCAATCTCAACACACGCGGTACCTACATAATTTCTCATAAATCAATTTTCATGTCAATATTAAAACTAATCTCTTAAAATAAACAAGCGATTTAGTACAGGTAGATAATTTTAAAGAAGACACTTTTGAATGTATTACATTTGTGCACACCGATGTGTTAGTGTTAGTGTGATAACTAATTTGGACAACACTTGCCCTAACTTCGTAGTTTATCAATTCTTTTTTTGTTTTTATGTTATTTTTTTCATTCTTCAGCTTCTTAAAAAATTTTTTTAAATATTTTTTTGATCCATCCAGTACACAACTACACAACCAAGGTCTCTAAAAAATATTTCTTCTGATCAAAAACATGACAAAACCATAAAACAAGAAATATATACAATGCGTACATATGCCTTTCTTATTTTAAAATATGTACCTATCAGAAAATCGCGTGAAAAATACGAAAATCCGCATTATTCTAAAGAATATGGCGAATTTCGTACTGTTCTGATGAAAATTACAAATTTCGCAAAAAAATCTCGTTAAGGCAAATACAAATTTTTAAGGTGTCTAGTTGGTAATGTATTTATTTTGCAAATACTAATTAGACATTGGAACACGGAATTCGATAGAATTATGTATTTGTGTTAGTTTAAAAAATGGTATTTTCTATATTTTTACAATTAATAACGTAAAAATTTACTATTGAATCGCATATTGCTTATAATAATAATAATTTTTATTCCAGGATGTGGGGAGGTTAAAATGGATTTGGTCGCTAGCATGGAAGGCTTTTATAACATTTACCGTTGATATTGAAGAGAGGATTTCCGAAAATCACAAACCCCCGTTGTATGATAGCAGTCAACATACTCTAGGACAGAGATAGTTTAAACAAAATGATTCCTTGTCTTTAGTTATAGGTCCAGACAGAACGATCTGCTTTCCTCAGTTGTAGCGTCTACACTGTTTCCGAAATACTTTGATTTCGATTTGTTCTTACTTAAAAATTACTGCACTCTTTTTTTAATAATAATAATAATTGTTTTATTATCTTTTTTGTTGTTGTAACAAATAGATACAGTGATATCCTCAGTGGGATCTCCCGTATTGTGGATTTCATTTACATATGATTAAAATTTAGTAGTATGGATAGTAGCAAATATATTGAATAGTGTTTTTTTCTGAAATAAATATAATAAATAGTATGATGGTTTCAGTTTCAGTCTTTATTTGGTGTCAGTATATTATCTATTTCTAATCTCGCTATGTTTTGTATCCAGCTTTTTATTTGAGATTTAAATGTTAAGATATTGTTGTGAGTTTTGAATGAGAGCGGGATTTTGCTGTAGAGTTTTGTACCATAGTATAGGAAGCTTTTTGTTGTTCCCTTTGTCCCTTTGTAACCCTCACCCTTCCCCTCTACCTAACCTTCTACCTGCCTGTCTGTGATCCTCTCTCCCTCTCACAAATACTTTCTTTTTTTCCTTCTTTTTACATTGTAATTGTCCTCTGTATTTAATTTAGTTTATATTTTATTTGTTCTGAAGAAAGTCGAGTGCAACCGAAACCGGTCGACATATATAACTCAAATATTTTTTCTTCATTTGATTGATTTTGAGTTGATGGACACTTGTTCTTTTAATGAATGTTAAGGATTAAAGTGTAATGATCAGTTATGGTGGATTGATGTATGATTGTAGAATATTTTTGGTTTGTTTTTGCCATTATGTGGTCAATGTACGTTTTGGTGGAAGTCTATTAATTCATTTTATGTTGTTCACTTATTTCGGCACATATTTTCCCACTCACCAAGCGGTAGGTTAATGTTTTAAAATTTTCGCATTGTTTGTAAAATATAAAATGACAACAATTTATGCCATCGTTTACCAGAGTCACTTTATTGAATACGCAGCGTCATTGTAACCGATTACTGGTCCATTGTCCCCGTGGTTTTTGTTTTCCGAGGCGGACGGCGGCGCTGCCAATCGCTGAATGCGTTTTCCCGCGCTGTCATTTTCACAATTAAACATGGCCGACTGACAGTAATAATTATTGGTGACAATTGCCAGCAAATTACTTTGAATGGCGATTGCAGCAAATTAATAACTAATGACGGATGAACGTAATGAATTAATTATTCTTCGTGTCGAACGGAGACACGAAACATCCACTACGCTCGGGAGTTAACGCCGTTTCGAGCACGACATTAAATAATGATACAAATTATCTCAAAACTACTTGTTACTTACGTGTGAAAAATCATGCGATGTAACTTGATTTGTCGAGATGAAAAAACGATTTAAAATTGCCATTCGTTCCACCTCATCTATCCACTATCTATTTCATAGAATATATATGGAATATATCGAATGAATCAGTGAAAACAGTCTTTTCATAACTACATGAAATTTTATTGAAATAGAAACCCAATTTAGTGTTCTCGTGTTAAGAACTTGTTAGAATATCCACGCTTACCTTTCTCGGAGATATTCTAGTTTCTCTAAATGAACAGTCGCGGAATTTAGCTTGAGAATTATAACACTGATTGATTGTTAGAGTTATATTTTATTAAAGTTGTGATAATACAAAGATTCAGTTCGCGACAATTATTTGCGTAATTTACAATTAATAGCTTGCTGGTGGGAGAAGCGCTCGAGGCAGAATGGCGACAAAATTCGTTCCACGCGCGAGGTCGGTTCGACCGTCCGCGCATCTTGCTGCGCAGGCAAGTGTTGCCATAGGCAAGGTGGCACTCAAAAAAACAATAATAATTGCGGTGCCTACATACCTCCTCCCCAGCATTTCATGCGACAAACGCACATATGTAGAAAACTTAAAATTAAACAAAAATTACATATATAGTGTTCGATGCCCATTGGTTATTTTAAATTAACACAGTCGGATAAATTGGAATACTGGATCAACCAGTTTTAACTTTACCTATGTTTCCAAAAAATAATCAAGTGGGCTTGACAAACAATGCTGATTATAGCAACTCAGTTTGAGTGCAATAGGAACTTACTGTTTTAAAAAAAAAATAAGTGTTAATTAAATTATTAATTAATTAAATTATTGATTAATTAATAAATTTTATAAGTCTCATAAGCTACGGAAAGGGGAAACCACATCGTGCTAATATAAAAAATGTGACCTGTTGGTTAAGTTAAATTACTTTAAATCTATTATAGATGAGTGACAAGTTTCAACATTATAAACATGTAACCAGAAATAAAAAATAAATATGTGAAAACTTCACACAACTTATAAATAAGTCAAGAAAGTAAATAGGTACATAATGGGTATCACACTTCGTAGAGATAAGGAAAGGGGGCAGCCACATCATATCTATACGAGGTACGATATTCATTGCACAAGTAGAATGGTATCATATACTTAGTACCTAAAATTAATAAAGTTCATTTTATATGTGTAGAACATCAGAAACGTATATAAAAATAAGGTGAACTATATTCAGAAATGTGTTTAGACATATGTCCCGTAGAGTCGTGGGATGTCATAATGATAAGTTGTATCCTATATGATCAAAATTTATGTGTAAATAAAATTAAATACATACATCATACATTAACTAGTATGGAATACTACACGCAATAGTTGATATTATAATCAGGTTATGCATTTATGTGCATCTAAAATTACATCATGCATTTATTAGCATGGAAAAACGAATACAATAGCTTGTATTATTTTTAGATCATATTTCTATACATCATATATTATATACATCATGCCTTTATCAGCATGGAATAAAGGATAAATCTCAAGAAAAATCTTGGAAAGTTACTTCATGTTATAACATGGTATATCATCTTATGAAAATATTTGAAAAGATTTTTCATGATTACATTTTGAACAAAAACATAATAAGCAGTTGAAAAGTTTTTTCATGTTTTGACATTTTGAAAAAATAGATGAAAAAATTTTAATGCTTTAACAGGTGTACATGGGTGGTCTACGTCATACATTATAAGTACGGAAAGAGCAGTACAAAATTTATCTATAAATAGATGATAACAATATGCTTCACGTTTTGACAGGTGTGGGAAAGGTAAGCAGCAATCATCACACATCTATCAAAACATGGTAATATAATAAGAAAATGGAGAAGGCAGTGCATCGTACCTTCTACACATATTTGTATTTTCATACTAAAAACGTATGTCAAAAACTACTTCATGTTTTCCCAGGTATTGTGGAATGATACATCACATACCTACAAAAACATGGAAAACACACATCACACTTTTGTAAGTGTATGGAAAAATACATCATACACTTAAAAAAACGTGGGAAAAACGAAATGACACATATTACATGGTATTTTGTTATGTATAAATATACATGTTTACATATATCAATTATGATGATGGTTAAACAAACCTAGAGTTCAATTTCTATCAAAAATTGTAGTCTCTAATTATTTTCATTATATAGTGAAATCATGTTCTATGAACATGGAGATTTAAAAATAACCCTTCCTTAAGACAAGGTTATCAAATATGTAAAAGAATAACATAGTTAAATAAACTTAGAGTTCCAACTTCCATCAAAAGTTGATGTCTCTAGTTATTTGTAGTTACAGTAATCTTTAAAAAATACTACCCAAATTTATGTCAATAATGTGGATTTACTAATGAGATATATATATCTGTGAATCGAATTTGGGAGTGTATAGTGATTTTATATCGGAAAAAAATTTTATATGGAAAAACTATGTCTCCGTCAGCCTTTTTTCTAAAGGGCCTGGTACCTGTCTGGAAAATGCACTCTTCTACCGAACCTTGTAGTAGTAATTTTGTCCGGCGTCTGTTCTGCGACAGGTTCTTCGATAGTCAACTTCTCTTCGGAAGGAACGAAGGCTGGTTTCAAGCGATCAATAGAGACGCGCTTTGGTTTTCCGTTGATGATTATGACGTATGTCTTTTCGTTACGATCTTCGACTTTGTAAGGTCCATCATAAGGGAGTTGAAGCGATTTTCGTGCGGAATCAGTTCTCAGAAAAACGTGAGTAGAAGAAGGTAAATCCTTATGTATGAAAAACTTTCCTGAACCGTGATTACTGGCAGGAGTAGATTTTATATTTTCAAATCTTCTTTGTAGTCGACCGACGTAAGTGTCTGGCTCTTCGCGAGGCGTAGGGGTGAAGAAATCACATGGTAACCTCAGCGTTCTACCATAGGTAAGTTCAGCGGGCGAGCATTTTAAATCGTCACGAACTGTTGACCTCAATCCAAGTAATATAATAGGGAGAGTCTCCAACCAGTTCGGGTCGCCGTTAGCCATAAGTGCCGACTTGAGGGTTCTATGCCACCTTTCTATCATGCCATTAGCTTGAGGGTGGTAGGCGGTTGTCCGCGTATGCTTGATTCCGAATTTCTCCGTGAGTTTCTTGAAAAGACATGACTCAAACTGACGTCCCTGATCTGTAGTAATAGTTTCGGGGACACCATGCCTCGAAATCCAATGTGTTGTCAGTGCAGTGGCTACTGTGTCTGCTGACATATTCTTTAAGGGGACTGCTTCAGGCCAGCGAGTGAATCTGTCAATCATGGTGAGCAGATATTGATAATCACTACAAGCGGGCAGGGGTCCAACCAAGTCGATGTGGACGTTCCGGAAACGGTCTTCAGGCAGAACATACGTGGCTCTTGGCGCGACTGTATGTCTGGAGATTTTGGCTTTTTGACAATTTATGCAATGTTTGACAAAGAACTTTATATCCTTCGCCATGTTGGGCCAAACAAATCTCAATTTAATACTGCTGACAGTCCCATTAATGCCTGGATGACAAACATTATGCACATTTTCTATGACCTCTTTTCTCATATTAGATGGTACGAAGGGTCTTACATGACCGGTAGAGATATCACACCACAGTGAAGAATTAGTTCCAGGAATCACCATTTGACGTAGGGAGAGGGAGGAGTCCTCAAGTGCCTTAGTAATTTCGTCGTCGTGACCCTGCTCTTGTCCCATTCTCTCATAGTCAATTGCAGAAGGGCTATTTATCTCTTCAATGCGAGAAAGAGTATCTGCAACTGTATTCTGGTGTCCGGAAATATGTTTGATGTTGGTGGTAAATTGAGATATATAATCTAGTTGTCTCTCTTGACGCGGAGAACTTGAGGCACGTTTCTTGTCGAAAGCGAAAGTAATGGGCTTGTGGTCCGTGTAAATAGTGAAATTTCGACCTTCTAAGTTGCCCCTAAAATACTTTACTGCCTCGTAAACACTGGTTAATTCACGGTCAAACGTACTGTATTTACGTTGTGCCGGGGTAAATTTTCTTGAAAAAAATCCTAAAGGTTGCCAAGCTGTACCTTTATTTTGTTGTAATGAAGCTCCCATAGCCAGGTCGGATGCGTCCACCATAACTGCTAATTCAGCGTTTGGGTCTGGGTGCGCTAACAATGCGGCAGAAGCGAGATGTCGCTTGCATTGGTTAAAATCCTCCGTTAATTCCGGGGTCCAAGTAAGGATACGTTTGTCATTCTTTTTATATCCAGAAATGCAATCAAAAAGTGTTGTTTGGGCGCTGATGGTGTTGGGTAAAAATCTCCTATAATAATTGAGCATTCCCAAAAAACGTCTCAATCCTTTGGCTGTTTTGGGGAGAGGAAAATCAATAATAGTTTTCACTTTCTCTTTAATTGGAGTCATCCCTTCCGGTGAAATGGTATGACCTAGAAAATTAATAGTAGGGAGTCCGCATTGACATTTTTTAATGTTAATTACTAATCCATTATCTGCTAATCTTTTAAATAGAATATCTAAATGCTTTTTATGCTCCTCTTCATTGCTGGAGGCTATAAGGATATCATCAAGATAAGCAAAGCAAAAATCCAGATCTCTGGTTATGGCATGCATGAAACGTTGGAAGCTTTGGGCAGCGTTGCATAATCCAAATTGCATAGTCGTAAATTCAAAAAGGCCAAATGGTGTTATAATAGCAGTTTTGGGTATATCTTCTGGTTCCACAGGGATCTGGTGGTATGCCCTCAGCATATCTATTGTTGTGAAGATTGTTGCTTTTGTTAGTTTATGGGAGAAGTCCTGGAGCTGTGGAATGCTATATTTGTCGGGAGTCGTTTTGGCGTTGAGACGACGATAATCTCCGCACGGTCGCCATTCCCCATTAGGCTTCTTCACCATGTGCAAAGGGCTCGCCCAGTTACTCTTGGACGGCCTGCAAATGCCTTGCTCCATAAGGTAATTAAATTCTTTTTTGGCTGCTTCTAACAGTTTTGGTGCGAGTCTGCGAGCTCGTTCGGTTACAGGTGGACCCTTGGTCTCTATGCAGTGCGTCACTGTATGTTTTTTGCTATTTAGAGCTTGCATATTCGGTCGCGTCAGGCTTGGATATTTACTTAAAATCTCTCTGTATTTTTGTGATGAGGAAATACTGGAGATACCGGATGAGGGTCCATTGGATGTTGCGCCTCGAATCCGTAAGCCTGTAGACTGGTCTGTAAGTGTACCCTTTTTTAGGTTGACTGACAAGTTAAAATGATGGAGAAAATCAGCACCAAGTATGGCTCTATTCACGTCAGCCACTATGAAACGCCATTTCATTGTTCTCCGTAGGCCGAACTTAAGTTCAATCGTCCTTGTGCCGTAGGTTCGGATGGAATTCCCATTAGCTCCGTATAAAGTTGTGGGGCATTTGTCTGAAGTTATATAATTCTTCGCTATTTTTGAAGTCTTCGGGATCACAGAAATATCTGCACCTGTGTCGACTAAAAACTTCTGGCTTGTTTCTTGGTCATAAAGGAAGAGACGACGAGTCTGAGTAGGAATTTCGCATGTCTCTACTGTGGAATTCCTCCGTCGTTTCCCGACCTCTTCGAGCGGAAGGTGCACGGTTGATGGCATCGGTAGGCATTTTCACCAAACTTGGCATGTAATCTGCAGTACCCATTCGGTGCTCTGTTGGGTGATCTACCGCGGGACCTGGAACGTGGTCTTCTAGCGGGATTCTGATGATTACTCTGTCGACGTGGGCTCTGGCTTCTGTGCTCGCTATAGGTAGATGGGCGGTCACGATTATGGACCTGCGACATCTTCAAAAGCTTTATCTCTCGGGTAAGGGCTGCGACCTGCTCTTTAATGTCTTGCAATGATGTATCATTATGTTCGGATCTTGAAGTTCCGGGTTTGGTGTCGTGGTCAACTGCGCCACATTCGGTTGTCTGATACACATCAACTATCTTATCGGCAGCTAGTGCTAGTTGGTTTAGGTTATTGTCCGGAAGTGCTGAAAGTATAGCTTGTACTTGCTGCGGAAGACGTTGGAGCCATAATGTTTTTACGATAGCGCTCTCCGCTAGTGTTGGTCCAGCTAACTCGAGCATGTGTCGTAGAAGTCCTGTTGGTTTGCGGTCTTCTAATTGTAATCCCGTTAATAATCGTGTTAAACGCTTCTCTTCGGAGTCTTGAAGTCTGTTTATAAGCGATGTCTTGAGTAGGCAATATTTGTCCTTCACTGGCGGGTTTATCACTATGTCGCTAACGCATTGTAATGATTCAGCGTCCAAGGCGGCGACTATGATGTTGTATTTAGTGAAATCTTCCTTGATGCGGGAGTTAGTAAACTGGGCCTCCGCTTGAGCGAACCATAACGCAATATTATTTCTCCAACAGGGTGGTAACCTCACAGAAACGTGATGGATGGATGTTTCCGAAGAGCAGCTCTCGTTGTTTGATTCCATGTTTGGTGTTGGATTTCCCTTGCGCGATATTTCTTCTGACTTCTTATTAACGTCGCTTGGTTCAATGGAGGGTGTCTCTCCGGTAGATGTCATTTATAAATGCAGACAATTCAGGCGAGACACCCTCCATTGAACCAAGCGACGTTAATAAGAAGTCAGAAGAAATATCGCGCAAGGGAAATCCAACACCAAACATGGAATCAAACAACGAGAGCTGCTCTTCGGAAACGACTGTAGGTGATCATCACCAGGGAACGAGGCATCCCGAGTTCATCACCAGGGAACGTGAATCCTGAACCCGTCATCAGGGTACATCAGGGAGACCAGCATCCAGAATTCATCTGAGAATCGTCGCCGGATAAAATTGGTTCGAGATATTTTTAACGACAATGATGCTATATATTTTTTTCTTGAGGTCAGAACAATACAATAATGTTACAAATCGCACATGTTCTGAAATATTTTAACAATTTTTAAAAGTTTCCTTCTTATTATCTAAAACTATTTAATAACATCTAAAACGAGTTTATCTATACAACAAAATTTTAACAATAATTGTTATTAATTATTAATTATTGTAACAATAATAATTGCGGTGCCTACACCAATATTGAATAAACTTTAATATCTGTCCTATTCTATATAGAATCGACCATATAATAGAACCGTATGAACGGCAGTTGCAAATGCTGCTTTCAGACCTGATCTATTCTGTAAGAATATAATATGATCAATTTATAAAATGAAAGTCCATTCAACTTTGGGTTTGTATTCTACGGAAAAGAATAATATCACTGATTATTCTATGAAATATATCATACAATGTGTGATTCCGGCTTAAGCGAAGGCAGCACAGTACAGTAATATATGTGGTTATTCAAATAAAAAGGCAGTATCCAAGCTCATTGACATATAATAGAAATATAGCAGGTTCATTCTATGAAATAGATGATCATAGAATACATCATCTGAGAGCCCAGCTTAAGCCATATAGACGCACATACAGACCATTTGTAAAAGCCGATTATAAAGTTATAATTTTTAGGCTGTACATAAGAAAACAGCATAGTTGAAATACACAATGTAATACATTCTCAATGCTCGAATGTCGAATTCATAACGTAAACACACAGACACCAGCAACAGTGTGGAGTGAAATCTCTGTTTAGGTCCGTATCAGTCCCGCCTGCTTAGTTCTGCCTAGGCCGAGTACGTATTCATCAAGAGCATCCAAAGGACAAAAACGACTTAATGTTTATAGGTATAATATATTTATTTATTCAGAACTAGCTGTACCCCACCAGGCATTGCTGTGGCTCAGTCTGTGCAGATTTAGAAACAATAGGGTACTTAATTACCTAATTAGGGTACTTTGAACGGTATCGGGACGTGTACGCATAGAAATCTGTTCTATGTATTAGTGCGGATACCTTAGCGTAAGCGAAGGTGTGCAGTAGTATTGGTGAACAAAACCGGCGACACTGGGCAAAACAATTCCACACAGTATGAACTGCTCATAGCACATCTCGTTCTTCTAATATCTTTGGTGGGTACCTACTTCAGCATCCCTTTATAAAAAGTTACAGACCGTCACAGGTAGGTATCTAAATCTAAGAATTGCTTGTTTGTTCGTTTTTTCCTTCTTTTTCCAAATTCAAAGTCGGGTGTATCAAGCTATAAATAGTTCAGAAACGTCATAGATAAGTCATAGATAGACGAATCTAAAAAAAGAGATTCAAGAAAAAAGAGATAAAGGGGTTCAAGCACAGAAAGCAGATGAGTAGATACCTAAATAATGTGTTTGAATAAAGAGCTGGCCCGTTGCGGTTGGCTGTGTCAGCCACATAATGGAAAATAAAAACAATAAAATCAAAAACAGATGCACCGCATTGTTTTCAGTTTGGTATTTTTACCTTCCGCCATTGAAATCCCGCGGCCGCTTAATAAATATTATTCTTTTGTGCGAGTCCATAGAAATTTCCTGTTGAATTTCCGCCATGAATATTTTTTGATGCGCTCTTCCTCAAATATTTCACTGAATTCATAACGAATCGAATGGCGTAAGAAAATAATATATCGCTCGGTGGTGTGAATGAATTCATAGCTCCTATATAACGAAGCCTTTTACTATCGGGATGTCGAATTGGCCTCTTCTAAGAATGTTTTTTAATCTTTCTTTGATTTCCTTTACACTTTTACACCTGTATTATTGATGGTGATTTTTTAAAAAAATTAAGTTAGCGGGGGATTGAAACCGTGACGCCTAAATGGGAACCTGACACATTTTTTCACTCTGAACCACCGACTAAAAAGTACAGTAGTCAATCTGTACACTAACAAAAAGAGGAATTAATGAACGCTATTAACTATTGATTATTAAAACTGGTAAATATATATTTTTAATACAAAGACAGATAACTTAGATTATGCCAATCGTTGGCGCCAACACGGCACGTGTGAACGCCGTCGCCAACGTTGGCCGGTTAAAAACAGTCATGTCGTTTAGGCGGCAAAACGAAAATGGCACATTTTAAATCGTTTGAAAATTAGTTCGTCAACATAAAAAATTAACCTTCATTAATGGAGATTTTTTAATACCACTGGCTATTTGATCTTCTTTTTTAAATCTAAATACCGTACAAGTATTATATAGTCCAAACTGTCTGGAGCCAGTGAGACTACGGCATCCCCTGTGAGGCTGAAGGTAGCGGAGAAGGGAAGGAGACGAGAAAGAGGAAGGTGGGGGAGGGGAGGGGTGCCTGGCCATTCAGATCTGGTAACCAAACTTGGCTAAAGCCATTTCAAGCAACGTTTCAATTCTGATTAGTGTTCTTATATCAAGGCGATACTGAGAGCATTTTTCACTCTGGAACGTGCCGCAAGTATTTTGTATATTATTTTTTAATAAATAAATTATGAAGTAAAACAAATTCATCAAATAAAATTTACTTGCGCACGCCGAGATTTGAACCCGCGACCTTCAGATTGCTAGTCGAGAGCTTTACCCCTCGACCACGGATCAAATCTAGATGGATGTGGAAATTATCGCAGCCGCGACTATTTATTCGTACAGCACGTTTATTTATTAATCATTTTTTTTTTAATTTTTATTTTTATTGAATAAATAGTTAATACATATCAACAAACAAGTCCTGCTAAGCCAATTGAATTGGCTTGTCAACAGGTGCTTAAAGTTTAGTTACATATACATTTTTATAAGTTATAATTTACATCTTATATCTACAGAATCAACAATTTTTTCAAACAATTTTTCATACATATTAAAGTAAATATTTTTTTTCCGATAGCCAATTTTTCACCATATATTTAACCTTATTCATAGACTTACATTACTTTATGGTGTCAGGTAATAAATTAAATATCTTCGGTATGTTAACGGTATTAACTGTTGTTTCGGTATTAACTGATTCAATATCACAAAGATCTAACATGGCAAACAAAAAAATGTGCCAAAGAAAAAAACTATTCTTATGTCTGGTATAGAGAAGGTAAAATTATGACAAGGCGAACCACAAACGAAAAAATTATCTATATTAGACATGTAGATGATTTAATAAAAATTACCTAAAAGTTTAAAATCAGGGCTCCCAAGCAAAATTGTTCTTTCTAGTTAAAATGATTACTGCACTTAATATTGATACGGAAACACTAAACAACACAGAGCACATTTTTGATAAAGCGACTGAATGCAAATTTCTCTTCTCAGAAAAACACAATTTAAACATAATATCCCAAAATATTAGAAGAATTCAAAAGAACTTTGATACTCAGATGTTGTTGATATATTTAGTACATCAATTTCAATATATAAGCATACCCTATTGAAGTTTTTTTTTTCATCGAGTAGTGGAATATTTTAATAAAGGTATTTAATTTGATTTGACTAACATTTAATAATTTTGTCAACTGAAACAGAAAAAATATTTTGGATTTTTTATATGTTGTGCCTGCATTCTGTGTAGATCAAGTTGAGTGATATTTTGACTTTATAGTTATTTTTCTGCAATTGTATTAATAGTCGTTTCCTGCACTATTTTCATGTATAATTTCGTAAATATTTTTTATATATATGTATGTAAAAGCCTTAATAGGCGTGAAATAAATAAATAAATAAATAAATTTCTCTGTCCTATTAAACGAAATAGACATAAGTTTCGATATTATTATCTTGAACGAATGCTGGTTAGATGATTCCTACACAAACTTAAACTTAAAAAACTATACAACATTCCATACCACAAGACATCTTAATCAAAATGACGGTATAGTGATCTTTGCCAAAGATTCACTAAACTCCTCCATAACAGAAATCTACATAACAGAAGCAAACTATATCCAAATCTCCATTGGACCAGACCTCTCCATTTTTGCCATTTACAGACCTTCATGTTATTACAATCTCTCCCCTTTCTTTACCTCCTTAAATAAACTTCTTGAATAAAATAAGAAAAACACAACAACTAATTATTGCAGGTGATATGAATATAAACACACTAAACCCACAACCAAAAACCACGGAATACTTAAGTCTATTTACTCACTACGGACTTAAATCGACAATTAACTCACCAACAAGAATTACGTCACACACTGAATCCTGCATAGATCATATATTTGTTAAAACAAAAAAAAAACATCTTCATCCATTATTCGCTCAACAGTCACAGATCATTTCACAACTACACTAAGCATACATCACAACAAGAAACAAAAAGAAGAAAAAAACAACACCGTGCAAGACAAAACAAATTTTAAGTCCCTAATAGCGGACATACAAAATGAATCTTGGTCAAATGTTATAAATGAACTACACCCAAACAATGCCCTGAACACATTTATGAATACTCTTGAAACCTACATAACTATACACACAACAAAAAATCCCCCCAAAATCTACACACACAAAGAGATTAAGATAACCCCATGGATCACGAAAGGATTAGTCAACAGTATTCATAAAAGAGACACGATGAACATGCAAGTGCGCAAATACCCAAATGATAACAAACTAAAAAATGACTACCTATTATATAGAAACCTATGTAATACTTTAATTAAACAAGCCAAATACAAATATTACAAAAAATAAATAAAATCCGCCAAAAAAAATCCCAAAAAAATCTGGAAAATCGTAAAAGATATTACTTACTCCAATCCGAAAAAAGACTCAAACATCAAAGAACTGTCAATAAATGGAAAAAAAACCCTAGCAAAGAATGAACCTAGTGAAATAGCAAATTTCATTAACTCACAATTTGCAAAAGTTGACTCTACCCTGGCTGAAAAAATTATTCTAAAAAACGGCACATCAGAAGACTCTCTAGCCAAAACGCCTAGTTTGGCTAGAGAGGTAAATATATATTTCATTTCATGTTTCATGTTAATATATATAACTGGTAAATATATATTTCATGTTTACAATATAAGTTAGGTAAGCATCTTCATTTTTCTCATTTTTTCTATTAATGTGTAATTATATATGTGCAAGAATTATTATTTTAACTGATTTTAGACGTGTCTCTAGTACATATTTTTTATTTTACTTCTTTATTGGTTTAAAGATGTACAGTAAAAATTTATACATATTACAAATTTTTTTTAAATATCTGAAACAGTACCGTAAAACACTTTTTTCCTGAGCAAACGCTCGTGTTAAAAAAGTGGAGAAACGTAATTAATTATTATTTTAACAAATTATTATTTTAAGCAAAGAAAAATAAAATAAAATTAACAAACAATTGTTGTGAAAAATTAATAGAAAAAAGGAGGAGAGAAAAAAAGAAAAAAACAGAAAAAAAGTAAATCTAATATTATTTAAGAGAATTATGATATTACTTTAAAGGTGTAATAAATAAAAAAAATTCTACTGAATTATATTTTTTATAGTGTTTTTGAATTTAGCGTAATTTTTTGTAATCTTACATCTAGAGGTAATTGGTTAAACCATTTTACTCCACAATATTTATAAAATTGTTGGGCTGTGGTGGTGTTGCAGCACGGGATGGTTATAGAACCATGCTCATTTGGTCTGTTACTGTTCGAAAAAAGTGTTTGGTTTTCGTTGTTGAAAGAATCTTTGTGAATTTAAAATATTATAAAATATAATATATATAAATAAAATATTATTTGAGTTTATCAATTGTGGTGGGAATTTAACGTCTAGAAGCCAAAAATATAAAATGATTATATAAACTTACTAAACCTTTGTTATTTATCCGTAAGTTAGCATATGTTCGCTCTCAACTCTCCCTGTATGTAAACAATCTACATAAACTCAATTGTAATGATTGTATTTACTTTTATAAAGGTGGAAATACTAGAAAGATTATTTATAATTATAAAAATTCCTAATTGTAACAAACGTTCCCCACTTTTACCCCTCCCCCTCCCTCATATAAATACATTTTATTTTTATTATTTTTTTAACACTAACCCCACCAGGAGGTCCCGAGGAAAATTATATCCCTCAGCGTCTATGTCATCTTTTTTATTTTTCTATATTATTTAAGGAAAAATTTATCCTTCCCAATGCGGCACAATGGATCGAAATACCAGCTGGAGCTACCAAACCAGCCTCTCCCGATCTGGCACGCCACGCAGCTGGCGGGCAGGCGCATCCTGAACACACCTCACCTGGCACCCCTGCTTAGTCACCAAAGTTAGCGAACCACTTGGGTTGACCTATGGCAAAGGTGTTGGATATCCAATAAATGGTTCCCTGGGCGACGGTATCAATGGATTAATTGTCGGTTAAAACAATGCGTATTTTGCTACGTATGAAATTAATAATTAGTATCTAGTTTGTAGATAGTTAACTCCAGGTTTCATCAAGCCTGGTAATGATTTTTACTGAAATGTGAGCTAAATAGAAGAGAGAAGATGGTTTTCCTAGAAACCAGCCACTTGCCCATGTTTTTCCTTAACAATGGCTTTTAATGGGCCGTGTTTCCCTGCTACGCCCCTGGCGAACAAGGAGAATTTTGAAACTCTTGAATACAGAGGATTAAATAATGATTACCTAGTACGAGGAATATAATTTTTTATTGCTATTTCGAAAACATTTTCACAATATCCATCGCCTAAGGGCCCTAAAAATCAATGGAAGTCTGATCTACACCGATTTGAAAGAAAACTGATGTCACCAACTTTCGTTTGTACACAGAGTTAACTTACTTATATTGAATATTGCTAATTTATTAAGAATCCCTTCAAATTATTCGTAATCCGATTCGTCTGGAATTAATTGATTGGGTTCCTAATAAACTTTTTGTAAAATGCGTATTATCGAGATGTCGAAACAAGTGTCATAAAAATCATAATGTTTCTGCATTTCGTTATTGTATATTATTAAGGCAAATGAAGATGCATAAACACGTGTTTTCGATACGTTAAGAATTTACTTAAGGTTTATCAGGAATCGGCCTGAAATCCCGATTTTCAGATTCTGAATAAATTAGCAATACTCATTTTCTCAGCGTACTTATTCAGTGTTTTTGTTTAGTAGTTTAACCGTTTGCAAGTAATTTTTGTATTGGCCCTAATACAAAAGAAATCCTCGACTAATTGGTAATATTTGTTTGTTAATAAATTAAATATGAATAGTAAAAATTATACAGTATTTATTATACATAACTAAACTGCTTCAGTAACAATCTTTTGTATTTGTTAAGTGATAGCGACAATCCTCCCGACCGACAATTTAATTCATCACTTAGAATATTATATAGAAACGCTAAGTCGGTGCCAAGCCTCCCGACCGACAATTTAATGCACTTAGAATATTATATAGAAACACCAAGTCAGTGCCAATCTTTCCGACCGACAATTTAATACATCACTTAGAATATTATATAGAAACACCAAGTCAGTGCCAATCCTTCCGTCAAACAATTTAAGCGTATTAGATGAAATAGTATTTAAAAACTTCGATAAAAATTTAGTTTAGTAGTTTAAAACTTCTAAAACTCCCAATATAAAACAATGAAAGCGAAAGAATTTATTGTCTGATGGCGGAACACGTGCATTTGGTTTGATATTATATCATGAAATGCGAAAATATTTGGACTTTCACGAACACGTATTCCGACATTGTGCTAAAATATTCGCAATTTACTAAAGGTTTACCAGGAAATCTGTTAATCCATTCATAAGGCAATAAACTGAAGAGATTCTTAATTAATTATCAATTCTCATTTTCTCGGTGTAACGTGGTGTTTTATTATTTTCTTGCGCATCCGTTCTATATATATATATGCCCAAACCATCTACGTGTCCCTTTCTTAATCTAATCCATTGCGCTTACATTAACCTTGCATTCTTATCGAATCTCACTTACCAGTACAACGTAAATAAATTTAAAAAATATATTTTTTCGACTTACTTTAAAACTTACATAAGATAATTTCACAGAACTCGGCCTCTTTTCCTTTAGGGGGTAATTAGTATTGTAGGAATGTCTTAGCAAAATGACAACCCTTATTAATTCGGCCATTAAGGGTGCGAAAATCTTAATAAATTGCCTGCAATTAAAAATTATTTATTGCCAACGTTTCAAACCGTTAATTAGCCTAAAGTCGCCACGATTTAATAATATTCTATTGTGAAATAATGCAGGTGAATTTTAAAGGCAATTTTGAACCCTAAAATTTTATGTTTATTTTATTTTTACGGCATAAGGTTGCCATCAACAATAGTAAGAATAGTGAAAGTACAAAAACTCAAACAAAAGTATTAAGTAACAAGCATAAAATGAAAAAGTACAACAACTCAAAGAAAAGTATAAAATGTAAAAGTACAACAACTGAAAGGAAAGAATAAAATGTAAATATACAACAACTCAAAGAAAAGTATAAAATGTAAAAGTGCAACAACTCAAAGAAAAGTATAAAATGTAAAAGTACAACAACTGAAAGAAAAGTATAAAATGTAAAAGTACAACAACTGAAAGAAAAGTATAAAATGTAAATGTACAACAACTCAAAGAAAAGTATAAAATGTAAAAGTACAACAACTCAATGAAAAGTATAAAGTAACAAGTATAAAATGCTAAAATAATAAAATGTACAAAACATATAATTTATTTAAAAAGGTTTTAAAAAGTAAGTACTGCTAAGTATGAGCAATGAAGAAGAAAATAATTAACAGGAGAAGAAAATCTTCGATAAATCTAACTATTCATTGAAAAAGTTCAATATCAAGTTTCCAGTTGTGAAATGTTCATTTTCTATCACTCTTTTTGTGCCATTAAAGGCGTGTTGATTGTCCCGTATATTAGGCCATTTAAGTTCTAGATTAGACAAGAAACGGGTAAGCACTTGACTTGTTAATGGGGTGCGCAGGTACCTGGCTATGTGATTATTATAGTAAAGCCGTGGCTTACTGGCAATACTGATTTTATCAGAATACGTTTGACACGGAGCTGTCAGATGAAGAAAAATATGACAATGGAAAATAGCTTTCAGTGAAAATCATAGACATACTCTCAGTATCGTCCAGGTAAAAGGCTGCAATTCAGAATTGGGTAATTATTTACCTACGACTACCGTTTGAGAAAATTTTCCGTACGACACACCATTTTGACACACCGAGTTCTCGCATACTTCGCGTTTGCTTGTGTAGTGGCAGTGTAGGAAACATGAAAGGCATAATCGGCATAATAGACAATTTTTCGAGATCGCTAGACACGCACCCGTTAATTGTTAGGCGATCAACTTTGATACCAATCATCAGATGAATTTAGTTTCTTAATATTTAAAGGTTTTCTACGATTTTTTAAAAATAAAACGTTTTCATTTTAGGTAAGGTTGGGTTATTATAGGTTATTACAGATTAGATTAGGTTATGTTGGATTATTATGTTAGATTGGGATAGGTTAGGTTGGATTATTATAATATTTGGCTAATTTATATAGCGCCGTTTTCGTGAGAAATCACCTCAAGGGCACTGATTATATGTTAGATTAGGATAGATTAGGTTAGGTTAGGTTGGATTATTATAGGTTAGATTAGGATAGGTTAGGTTAGGTTAGGTTGGATTATTATATGTTAGATTAGGATAGGTTAGGTTAGGTTGGATTAGGTAGAATCAAATCACAACCCAGTCTATACAAACCTAGCGTAGCCCACAAACTACTTGAAAACTGGGATATAACTCTAAAGGGGACGTGAGCAGGCGTTTTTAAAGGGGCAATTTTTTGTTACAGAAAATAACATGGAAAATAGGTATAGGAATTAAATCACAAACCAGTCAACATTGCCAACATTCGCGGCCTGCACACAAATTTAAACTCTGTTCATCACCATCTTTTGTCCCAACGTCCCAACCTTCTTTTCCTATCCGAAACTCACATAGCCGAGCCGCCAGACTCCTCCTATCTGGACTGCCCGGGCTTTACCCTTGCAAGCAAGTTCCGACTGAAAGGAGGAGTCTGCCTCTATAGTCAACTGTGTACGACTATTGAGTCTGGAAAACTCCAGATTCGATAGTTTAGGTTAGGTTGGATTATAATATGTTAGATTAGGATAGGTTAGGTTGGATTAATATATATGTAAGATTAGGATAGATTAGGTTAGGTTAGGTTGGGTTATTATAGGATAGATATATTATATTTTATTATTTCGGTTGGATTATTATAGGATAGTTTAGGTTAGGTTAGGTTGGATTAGGTAGAATTAAATCACAAACCAGTCTATACAAACCTAGCGTAGCCCACAAACTACTTGAAAACTGGAATATAACTCTAAAGGGGACGCGAGCAGGCGTTATTAAAGGGGCAATTTTTTGTTACAGAAAATAACATGGAAAATAGGTACTAGAATTAAATCACAAACCAGTCTATACAAACCTAGCGTAGCCCACAAACTACTTGAAAACTGGGATATAACTCTAAAGGGGACGCGAGCAGGCGTTATTAAAGGGGCAATTTTTTGTTACAGAAAATAACATGGAAAATAGATATAGGAATTAAATCACAAACCAGTCAACATTGCCAACATTCGCGGCCTGCACACAAATTGAAACTCTGTTCATAAACATCTTTTGTCCCAACGTCCCAACCTTCTTTTCCTATCCGAAACTCAGATAGCCGAGCCGCCAGACTCCTCCTATCTGGACTGCACGGGCTTTACCCTTGCAAGCAAGTTCCGACTCAAAGGAGGAGTCTGCCTCTATAGTCAACTGTGTACGACTATTGAGTCTGGAAAACTCCAGATTCGACGTAATGTGGGTGCGCGTCAATCTTGCCAGTACGGCAAGATTCTACGCATGTCTATATTGCTCACCGAACCATAGCGAATCAGACACTTCCGAACTCTTCAAACATTTGAGCGATACTATTGATGATCTCTTGCCCCGCTACCCTTCGGCCGAGTTTTTGTTCTGGGGGACTTCAATGTTCATAACGAACCATGGTTGAAGTTCTCAGGCCCAACGGACTCGGCTGGCCGACAGGCGGATCCTTTGCCATTTGCTACGGATTAGAGCAACTGGTTCAGGAGCCTACAAGGGTTCCTGATGTCCAGACTCACCCCTTCAATCTGTTAGACCTATTCTTAACTACTGTGCCACACGGTTATAAAATTGACGTCACAGCGCCTCTGGGATCATCCAACCACTGCCTAGTGACGACATCAATCCCCGTTAACCTCAGACCAACCAATGAGAGGCTGAGGAGAAAAGCGTGGCACTATAGGTCAGCAGATTGGTTCGGTATGCGGGCCCATTTCAACGCTTTTCCGTGGTCAGCTGTTTGTTTTCGGACTTCGGACCCTTCAAGATGTGCCCAGGAGATTGGTGAAGTCATCAAATCGGCGATGGATGGCTTCATACAATCGACTACTAAAGAAACTGGTGTGGATTCAAAGCCGTGGTTCAGTCGACAATGCTCCGAAGCAGTTCGACGAAAAAACGCGGCTTACCGAGCCTTCAACACATCTCGAACGCCCGAAAACAGATCAGCATACAAAAAATCGGCAAAGGAATACAAGAGAATCATTAATAGGTCAAAATTCGAACACGACCTGCAGATCAGCAAAAAGCTGGCTGCCTGCCCGCATGGCAGCAGAGCATTCTGGTCACTTGCGGGCTCAATAGATCGGAATTTTCGAAACCCAGTTTGCCACCTCTTACCAGACCTGACGGCTCACTAGCAAACACCGCCACCGAAAAAGCTAACCTATTAGGGAAAATGTTTGCGGAAAACTCGACCCTCGACGACGGAGGTGCTGTTCCGCCGTCGGTTCCTCACTGCGGCTTCTATATGAAAAAGCTGAGAATCCGGCATCGGGATATACTCCACGTCATACGGGGGCTCGATGTTAACAAAGCTAGTGGACCTGATGGAATACCTGCCCTGGTATTGCAGAGGTGTGCTGCGGAAATAGTTCCAGTTTTGACAAAGCTCTTCAAAATGTCCCTGAAGTGTGGCACTGTGCCCTCTGGTTGGAAAAAAGCGGTCATTCACCCTATTCCCAAGAAAGGTGACCGCTCCAACCTGGCCAACTACCGCCCCATAGCGATCACATCAGTTCTGTCCAAAGTGATGGAACGTGTGATCAACGACAAACTGCTCACATACCTCGAGAAGAACAAAATTATCAACGACCGTCAATACGGATTCCGGTGGAACCGCTCGTACGGTGATCTTCTCGCGTATGTGACGCATGTTTGGGGGCGGTGCCTGGAACGTCACGGTGAGACCCAAACGGTCACACTAGACATATCCAAGGCCTTCGACCGGGTCTGGCACAGAGGACTTGTCAACAAATTGCCTTCTTACGGACTTCCCGCATCCCTGTGTACGTGGATTGCTGACTTTTTAAGGGATAGGTCGATTCAGGCGGTTGCTGACGGTTTCACCTCTTCCTCACACTCCATAAATGCTGGCGTCCCACAGGGATCGGTTCTGTCTCCGACTTTGTTTTTGTTGCACATCAATGACCTTTTGACATGTGCACCGATTCATTGTTACGCGGATGACAGTACAGTTCATGATAGCTTTTTGTTTGACAAGCCCCCAAAGGGCACACAAACTCCAACGGCTCGGAGGGCTTTGAAGCAGAGAATGGACGGTTATCTCGAGAGTATTTCCTCCTGGGGTAAAAATAATCTCGTCGAATTTAATGTTTCAAAGACCCAATCCTGTCTGATTGCGTCTAAAAGGGATCCAAATGATAATCTAGTCTCCTTCAACGGAAGCAATCTTCCGAACAAGCCTTCCATTGATATGCTTGGTGTAACTATAAGTGACCAGCTCAGGTACGGGGGCTCCATCGAGCCAGAGTAAAGTTGGCCTCTCAGAAGCTGGGCGTACTGTACAGGGCCCGCAGATACTTTAATAGTACACAACTGCTGACCCTGTACAAATCGCAAGTGCGCCCTACTGTCGAATTTGGCAGCCATCTCTGGTCCGTAGCCCCTAAATACCTGAAAAAAACCCTTGACTCTGTGCAAAAACGGGCGGTCCGTTTGATAGATTCCCCAATCTTAACAAACGGACTGCAATCTTTAGAGCACAGGCGTCAGGTAGGTATGCTGTCCTTGTTCTATCGGTATTACAATGGAAGATGCTCTGAGGAACTAGCGTCATTGATCCCTTCGGCACCGGTGCGTAGTCGGGATACACGCCAAACGCGCGCCCAACATTTGTACACGGTTGAAATTTGTCACATGAGAACGGGTCGCTTCTACGATTCGTTCTTAAGTTCAACAGCTCGGCTGTGGAACGAGCTACCGGCCTCTGTGTTTCCTCCCTCCTACAACATGGGACTCTTCAAGACCCATGTTCACTCTTTCCTCTCCACAAAAAGACCCTCCACACAGCATCCCCAAAGATGACATAGGCCCTGAGGGAAATTATTTTCTTCAGGGCCTCCTGTGTGGAGTGAATATAAAAAAAAGTCTATACAAACCTAGCGTAGCCCACAAACTACTTGAAAACTGGGATATAATTCTAAAGGGGACGCGAGCAGGCGTTATTAAGGGTTCCCCAACATTTATAGTAACTTTTAGTAATAATTTAATAATATAACTAAATTCAAGTATTAATTCAAAGTAAACATTCCATATTTACCGTGAAGCGGAATTCGTAACCTTTACCAAAAGACCTTCCCTTAATACGTTAATTTTAATAAATAACGGGTTTTTAATTTGCAATATTTTTTATGTATAAATAAATTAACACATCATTTAAAAAAAATGTTTTTCATTGTCTATGATATAAAAAACCGTTTTGCCATATAAATTTTAAAAACCATCCGATTGTGTTTTTTAATTGTTATGTTGGCAGTGCCCTACACTACGTAATAACAAACGCGAAGTATGCGAGAACTCGGTGTGTCAAAATGGTGTGTCGTACGGAAAATTTTCTCGTAAATTATTATTTACGTAAATAATATTAAATATCAATATTTTCCAAAATCATATATGCAAAAAGTTGTTGTTAATTGTCATTAAGATGAATCAAATGATTGTTTATTTTTAAATGCGTGTAAAAAACGGTAGTCGTAGGTAAATATTTACCCAGAATTGAAACGTTGTTGCTTGAAATGGCTTTAGCCGTGTTTGGTGAACAGATATATACATATTTTTTTATGAAATGGGTTGGTGATTTATTAAAATCTTGTTAAAAATGTGATGACAATCCAATTCCTGATAATATTGGTCAATTCAGAATATATAGGAACACGTGTTCGTGCAGGTGTGCTTTTGCAGAAATAAGACAATATTAGTATTTTTATGAAAACTTGTTCCACCGTACTCATAAAACATTCGCTTAATACTGATTCTTTGGGGTATTCAAATTGGGATATATTGTGAGGCTGAAGGTAGTGTGGAGGGTAGAGGAAGGTGGGAAGTGCCTGGCTATTCAAATCTGGTCACCAAACATAGCTAAAATCATTCTTTCATCCATCTGAATTGTGGTCTTTCACCAGGGCGATACTGAGAGTATTTTCCACTCTAGAAAGAAATAACAGCCGGTTAGTTTCTCACCTTCCTTTATCCCATCTCATTCCCCTCCCCACTAACTTCAGCCTTACAACATTCTCCAATCGGTGATGCCATAGTCCCACTGACTCCACACGGAGAAAAATGAGTATTTCGGTTAAAAACGGGATTGAAGGCCGTTTCCTGATAATTTTTTTGAGAAGTTAGGTCTATTCTTATCTTACTTCAGGGAAAATAAATTAATTCACCGAGCGTAGCGAAGTCCTGTTATAACTCGACCGATTTGCAATTTGTCTGTGAGTTAATATGTTTGTTTTTATTTTTGCTTATAGAAAAAAATATACATAACATATTAAATATTTAACACATTCTTGCGTAATAGTAATAATAATAAATTAATTTAGTCATTTTAAATACATGTAGGATAATGAAAGATTTTTTAAATATTTATGTTGAGGGATCAGTAGGATTTATAGGCCTTGTTAGGAGTTCTACAGAGCCGAACCCTCTGATATGGAAATATCTGGAGTCGGTGAATTATTATCCCATTGATCTCTGGTGATTTGACGTATTGTTCTCGTATTGTTTTGTATTTATTTTGCTTATATAATGCACTTGCATAATGTTGATTGACTAGATGATCATTTGTGGAAAAGTGTGTGGAAGGGTTTAGTTTTTCCTATGGGGAAGATTTAACCCGGGCATAAAATCGGAAAATAAAAAAAAATACACATAAAAATCATACAATAAAACATGCGGAAACTTTGACTAGCCAACTTTCATTCAGACCTTAGAGACTATTGATTGGAATGAAATAAATCAAATGGAATATAACAAAAAAGCTGACCAGATGATATTAAACATTAAAAAATCCATTGATGAAGTAGTTCCAGAACAGAAGATACGTAAAGGAAACAATAATAAATGGTTCACAAAAGAACTACGCACAATGCAGCACGATAGAGATAAATTTTACAAGAGAGCACGACTTACTAATAGTACTATGGATTGGAATAACTACAAAAAATTGAGAAATAAATACTCCAAAGACATAAAAAGGACGCATAATGAATACATAAAAAATAAAATAAACTCGGAAGAAGGGGATCCCAAAAAAATTTGGAAAAGCATTAAAGAATTAGTACATGGAGATAACAAAAACGATATAAAAATAGTAAACTTCCCAAAAGATATAAACGAAGAAAACATGGCTAACAGCTTTAATAAATATTTCATAGAAAGCATCACTCAAATTAACAAATTAATACCTAAAATTGTTTTCAACCCCAAAAATGATAATTACAACTCAAACAAAGAATTATTGGTCTTCAGAAAAATAACTGCAGAATATTTATTTAACATTTTAAACAGAATTAAATCAAAAAATAGTTCAGATGGATTAACTGAGTTTAATAAAATATGCTTTTCCAGTAATTGGATCTACTCTATTGAATATTATTAATCAGACATTTGAAGAGAGAAAATTTCCACAGTCTTGGAAACTATCTACCATTATACCGGTCCCAAAGGTTAAAAATACCAGAAAATGTGTAGAATTTCGACCAATAAACACCTTACCGAAATATGAACAGATACTTGAAGTGATAATAAAAGAACAAATATTGCAATACTTAGATGAACACAATATTTTATACCAAGAACAATAATTGTGAAACAGCGTTAAATGTAATTGTTGAAGAGTGGAAAGAAGGAATGAATAGTAATAAATTTATCTTAGCAATATTCTTGGATTATCAAAGGGCATTCGAAACTATAGATCGAGAAATATTGATAAGAAAGCTTAAAGAAATTGGTTTCTCAACTGTAGCCACTAAATTAATAAAAGAGTATTTGAAAGACCGAATACAGGTAACAAAAATTAATAATCAATTTTCAAAACCAATGGAAAATAAATTAGGAGTACCACAGGGATCAGTCCTTGGACCTCTACTATTCATACTCTATATTAATAACATGGTGAAAATATTGTCAAAATGCAAAGTACGACTATTTGCCGATGATACACTAATATATATAATTGTAGAAAACTATGAAGAACTAATAAATATTTTAAATAATGAACTAGATAATGTATCAAGATGGCTAAAAATAAATAAGCTTAAATTAAATACAAAAAAAACAAAATGTATGGTAATTGGTTATAAGAAGACATCCAGTGAAAGCAAAATCAAAATTGATGGTGAAATTATTGAAAATGTTACCGATATAAAATACTTAGGAGTTATAATAGATTCCAAACTCAACTTTAACAAACATGCTGAATATACCCAAAAGAAAATTGGAAAAAAGATATCCTTTTTGGGAAGAATTCGCCAAAAACTGTCCGAAAAAACTGCAATCACCATTTATAACTCTATTATTGCTCCACATTTTAATTACTGCTCAACTATCCTTTTTCTGTGTAACGACCGAGAACAAAATAAATTTCAAATTCTCCAAAATAGGGCAATGAGAACAATACTCAGACGAAATAGATATTCAAAAGTAAATAAAATGTTAAACGAACTAAATTGGCTAACGGTGAAACAGATGTTGACCTTGAGCACGATGATATTTGTGCACAAAATAGTAAACAACCTGCTACCCAAATATTTTTCAAATAAAATTGTATACAACAAGGACATACACATACATAAAACTAGGACGTGCAATGAAATCAGGCTACCAAAAAAGGACAAGGCGAATACAGAACAGTATATTCTATAATGGGATGAAATACTATAACGCGCTGCCGGAAAACCTAAAGACTGCCCCAATTGAAAAATTCAAGATGTTGTGTAGAAACCACATAAAACAAGAAAAAACATAAAATATTAATATGTAAAAATTAATTAGTCATTTGTAAACTTTAATGTACAAATCACTAAAATAAAATTATTAAAACAAAACTAGGAATGGATCCTGTTTTAGGCTAGTCAAATTGACAAGATCAAATCATAATTTAGCACTTAATATAAAACAAAACCGGTAAAGTAAATATCAACCAGATAGTAGTAATAAAAAGACAGATCACCGCAGGAGTTGTAAGGTAGAAAAAAAAATGGGAAGGGTAGTTTATAAGTTATAATATAGTTGGGTGATTAGAAAATAATCGATAACATTGATAAATAAAGTATAGATTAATACAGAATAGATAATTGTGTTCAGAGGTGATAAATATGTGTTTTTGCATTGTATGGACTTTAAAAAAATATGTATGAGTGTTTTGACAATAAAGTACATTCATATTTAAAAAAAAAATTATAATGAGATTATCCATTGATCAACAGCAGAGACTTTCGTAATATTTCTACATTACAAATCTTATTTTCTTCTTTAGTTTGTAGTCAAGTCGAATATAATTCTTCTATCTGGTCCCCTCACTTCAAAATCCACTCTGACGCCATTGAAAAAATTCAGCATAAATTCCTAAGATTCATTAACTATAAACTCGGTCTACCAATTGAAACAATAAACTACAATCTCTTGATGAAAGAACTAAACTTATTAAAACTCTCAGATAGAAGACTTGTTTCCGACTTGATTTTTATTTATAAAATTGTTAATGGTATAATAGACAGCCCTGATTTATTGAGTCTAACCTTACCTTACCTTTCATATACCTACAAGAGCTAGTCGATCTAAAATTATTTTTAATCGCAACAAAATTATTAGGACTGAGTCATTTAGATATTCGCTTGTACCTAGATTACATGCAGTTGGCAATGTTTTCTCAGAAGTAGTTGATGTGTTCAATTGCACGGAATGTAGTTACAAGAAGGCTAAAATAACATACATCATGAATAAATATTAATGTTAGCTTTTGTTATATTAGTGCTAAATTATTATAATTATATCACATGTTTGTAAAAGCCACTATGGGCGTGTAATATAAATAAAAAAAATAAAAATCGATTCGATTTCGTTCGACTTCGATCGACTGCATATCCGAATTTAACACTTTGAAACTAAATAACTTTTTTTTAAAAATTCATTACTTTTGAAGATTTTATTGCACATGTCTAAACCATCGAGATATAGATGTACACAATTTGTTGGGGGATCAAAAAAAATAGTGGTCAAAGTCCCCTTTCGGAGAGTGGTGACTTTTACATACCATTTATAAACTTATTACAATGACACGCCAATCAAAAAAACATTCTAAAAAATGGATATATGAAATACATGATAATACACAACTGTAATATGTAGTGTACAACTGCTGACCCTGTATCAATCGGAAGTTACTTGAATTATTAGTCATCTATGATTTGAGGCCCCAAAATATTTGAAAATCCTGACTCAATTCAATTCAAATGTTGGTTTTGATTAATTAAATAAGATATTATTAGAAACATACGTTTTTTGGACACGAGATCCGCTGACTGTTCACCGAACTACTTAGTTAAACATCTTAAGCTATCGAAATTCTTTTCTGCATATGTAAATCTATTACATTGACCTCTGAAATTTTCATACTCAATTCAAAAATTAAATTACACAACGTAAAATATTGTCGATTCTTCTCTGAAAACATTCTGAAAGCATTCTGAATTTAAAATTTGAAAACTACAACGGAACACAAGAATGAATCTTTCACGAAAACAATAAAGAACTTTTTGATTTAAAATCTATTAATATTAAAATAACACTACTTAATACAAGTTTGAATTCCCAGAAGAACCTACTTAAATAGTTTCCAAGTTAAGACGTACATTTGCATTGCAACTATAAAGTAGATGAGCAGATCTGTCGAGAGATCCAGGAGAGAAAGTGGGACAAACAGAATGATGGTTAGTTGGTTTCGCATGAGCATATCCCGCCGAGGTGCTCACAACTTCTGCGGAACTTTTAATTAAGTTCTCGAAGTAGACAAACAAAGGTGGGCTACGTAAAGTGGGGTGGAAGGATGGGGCGAAGGAAATAATGCACTAAGTAGCTACTTGGGCATAATGCATGACGCGATCAATTCGGTAGCAGATCAGATTGAAAATAATTAATGATTTACCCGCTTACTACCAATTTTATTTATCAGGAATATAACATACTACCTGAATCAAAATGCGATGTCCTATTTTGTTATGCATAAGTCTAACTAAATTTTGTAGTTTGCTAGTGTACACGGAAAATAATGTATTTGTAATATAAGAATTCTCTTCAAATTATTGGTAATTCCGGTTAAAAAACGGGATTAACCGCATTAAATTATCAGTCCTTGCAAGACGCAGAATCAGACCTCCGTAGTCGAGTGGTAAGGCTCTCGACTAGCAAGCTGGAGGTGGCGGGTTCAAATGCCTGCGTGGGCAAAATAATATATAAAACATTTGCGGCACGTTCCAGAGTGGAAGATACTATCAGTATCGCCCTGGTGTAAGACTAACATTAAGAATTGAAACGTTGCTTGAAATGGCTCTGGCCGTGTTTGGTGACCAGATCTGAATAGCCAGATACTTCCCCACCTTGCTATTCCCCATCTCCTTCCCCTCTCCGATACCTTCAGCTTCGGTTGGGAGAAGTTGGGACTCTTGTGTGATATTCACATAATCAAAAAAGTAATCAAATTTTGTGGGTACATAATGTTGTCATGTCATGTTTTTTCTTTCTAAAGTCTATAAAAAAACATTCTTAAAATAATATTTTATTATTAAGGTCTGTTAATTTATCACACGATGATGAACGACATTATCGATAAAAAACTTACAGCAGTTTTCAGAGTGGTATCTCATTATATATACTAATTATTATCGTCCTGGTAAAAAGACCACCATTCAGAATCGAAACGTTTTATGATCAGATCTGAATAGCTAAGACCTTTCTAACCTCCCCCTTCCCATCTCCTTCCCCTCCCCGCTACCTTCAGCCACACAACATGCCCCCAATTGGGGTTAGGACTCTTGTACGGTATTCACATTAAACGCGTCTACACAGATTATTTTTAATATTTAATATTAAATCAAAAAGTACTCACTATAACTCACTTACAAGATATTCAAAAGTTTTTTTTTCAATGCCTTAATGATAGAATTAATTCATTGTGCAATCAAACAAAGTATAAATTATTGTAAAGAAAATGACATAAAAATGCAAATCACAATTGCACGCAAAAATTACAAATAGGAGGGGAAATATTTTTTCCTTTGGGGATTGGCTCCACGCAGCCTGAATAATAATTCATAAACTTTAATTACTTCCGTCGGAAAGTCAACCAGTCGTATAATTGCATTAAAAGCACCTGCAAACCTGCGCCTTGCATGGAATGCATCAAAGCCTCCTGGCACTTTCAGAACAGCCTTCGGAACTCCTACCCAGACTCTCGTACTGTTTAAATCAGGGATGCTGATGCAGTACCCTGTGATGGGCAGATACTTTGTGATGTGAATAATTTAATTTCAATTATGTATTGGTTTAATTGCACGTTTTAATGGTGACCCGACCACAGTTGGCCCCCCGAAAGTTGACTCCCGACAGTTGTTCCCCTGGACAGTATACCCGCCGGACAGTTGATCCCCCGGACAGTTGATCCCTCGCACACTTGAGTAATCATCTTTGGTAAAGTAAGTATAACAGAGAGATTATAAATTTCCATTTAAAGAACGGATTGGCCGGATATATCCTATTTGCATACTTATTTTACCAATGATGACGTACACCATAATTAATCAACCGGCAGAGGGACCAAATGTCTGAGAAACCAACTGAGGAACAACTGCCAGGGGGCCAACTGTCAGGGGTAGCAACTTTCAGGGGATCAAGCTTCATGGAATCGTTTTAATAGTGAATAGCGGTGTCTGCTTCGTTATTGTATCGAAAGTATATTAACTTAGAATGGCAGGCGTTTATTCACTTTGTTTTATTTACATACATTTGTTATGGCTGCTGCATACACACAGAATTATAATTCTGAAGATAAAACATATTATAATTATATCTTTGTCCCAAGGCTTTTATTGTGTTTTTTAGTGATCTCACGTTGACCTTTTATCATATATGTGGTTTGGCAAAGTAGTTTTCCTTGTATTAAATGTAACACAACCTTAACATATATTTCAGCATTTCGATTACCCTATTCTTGAAACCACCCTTACGCTTTCTACGGGCGTCATTTAAACTTTTCAAATTTTACTCTTGGGGACATTCATTAACTACTCCTACCTGCCTTATCATGGGTGCCAACATATTCTATCCTAGAGATAATTTTGATTGCAAATAGTTACCTAATTAATTTATCGTTCCTCACTATAGATGTGAAATCGTTTTTTATGGGTTTTAACAAAGTCAAAAATCTGATTTGAAATATCTATGCAATACCCGATGAACTCCGTGTCATAATTCAAGACAAATAATGCAGATTTGTTGCAGCTTGTCAAAGAGTGGCAGATGTTTTAAGTTCCTTGTTGAGAATCATAAAACTGATGACATTTAGACCTCGGTCCAAAGCTGGATGAACAAAAGGCTTTTGAAGACAACACTACGCACATGGAGTTCATTTTGAAATATGGAATATATTCATGGATGTGTGTGTGTCGTATGTATAGCTTTAAGTCCAATTCAGACCATACCGGGGTCCAAAATCCGAACTTTCGAAATTTGGAGGGTAAAAACTTGCACAAGCGTCATTCGCTTGCAATTTGTGTTCACGTTAGGGTGCTTAAATTGTCTTCTGTATTTTGTTCTACTGAGTGAAAAAACGTATTCTGTGATTTTGTGTTCTAACAGAAGCAATGAAAAACCTCATATGTATATTTTCGTGTTTATGTTGGATGGTTATAAACTATCCCTGTAATAAAATAATGTTCCCTGTTAAAATGTACCCAGTTAAAATGTTCCCTGCAAAAATGTCACCGGTCAAAACGTTCTCTGCCAAAATGTTAGTTATAGTCGATTACCAGTTTATAGTCACACAGTGGAAATAACTCAAATAGTTAACAAAATAAAAATAAATAAATTGGCTATTTAGGATTCGTCACTAAAGGTGGCTTAGGTGGTTATAAATTGATATCAGAAGAGCGCTGAAACTACGATACTTAGGTTTTGCCCGGGCGGCGTATTTCCTTTTCCGTATTCAATAAGAGGCAGTACTAGAGTTTAGAAAGAGAATTAGCGTAACAAACCCGTGCGTGTTTCAAGGCGGTACTGCCTCCCATTGAACATATATAAGGAAGCTGGGTCTGCAGACAGCGGGTGTGCTGACTTGGTGATACTATCACTTGAAATATAATGCAACAATTAGGAACTGTCACAGTACCCTCAAGATAAAGCCGGAATCTACAGGAAATGCCTCTGGGATGTGTGTCCAGTTAATAGAAAGATAGAAAATAAATTAAACACGTTATTATTTAGTTATTCCAGCATATTGAGACATAAGGATCTTCTCGCGGTGGTTGGCAGTATTATAGGTTAACTTTGCCAACAGGAATACGATAAATCTTATCGGTTTCGCACCCCGCCGGCAGATGGCGCCAGTTGTCCCTGTATAAGAGTCCGATATAATTTATTATCAGGTCTGGAACTTTGAAAAACCACAAAGGCAAAGGAAATGAAACCTGGCTTAATCACTGATTAAAATCTAGGCACGGAGCAACAACTTTCTGGGAACGAAACTTCATATTACGTGTTAAAACCCTCGCGGTGGGGTTTGGGTGGATCTCACCCTCGAATTTGTGCAGGAAATATTAAGTACAACTGAGAAATGCACTTTTAAATAAACGTGCAATTTACAGCTGTTTGAAATAGTATGGTGCTAGTGCTAATGTTAAGAAACGATAGATAAACCACATTGAGGTGACTGGGTAAGCTAACTTATAGAAAATTGAATTTTAAGTACGTTGTTTTAGCTGGCAATGGATGTAATCTAAAATAGCGACACATTTTGATTTAAATTTATTTTTATCTATTGAATAATGTCATAATTAAATTTACAAAAAGTTTCTTGTATAAGTTCTGTTGTGTAATTATGACACTCGTGACAGCTGTTTTTTGGTTTGACTGAGAATTGTAGCTTCCTTCCCAGGGACTAGAGTCAACCGCGCTAACAACCTCGCCAAATGCCGATAGGGTAGGACTGAAATTTACAATAAAAAAAACGTATGTGTCCACGTGTGTATGCGTGAATGCCACCAAAAGTTGAATGAAAAAACGTAAAGTTATCAACGAGTCTGTTTGCCGAGTTTCAGCTCAATCAGATGTCGGAAAGTGGGCTAATATTCTAAAACAAAAGTAAAAATCAAATTTTAATTAAAAATACAAACAAAATCGAATTCTACAAATTAAACTTGAAAACAATAATCACATGAATAAAATGCAAATTTGCTACTACGGGAAGACAGAATCATAGAATAGTTGTAATTGACATTACTCGACTTCAGTGGCGGCTCTTCTGTGGGGGTCATTTGGTCAATGATCTCCCAAAAATATGCTGCAATATTATGTTTAAAATAAAAATGGATTTATCGAATTATTGATTTAGCTTAAAATATTCGTGCATATTCATACGGTGATAGCGGGTTCCAGTGCTATCTAGCTTCTAAATGGGAAGAATTTTGTCCCACAAGTATCTGATTTTATCTCCTATTTAAATTTCGGCGTTCACAAAAATAAAATGTAGGAAACTTGCCAGTTCCTTGCCTACTTTTTTTATGATATCGACATTTTTAACATAATAAATTCGATGTTTAAAATTTTTTTATTTCAGTTAATTATAAAATAAAATAAATTCGTGCGTATACTCAACTTCTCATCTTGATACAGGACTGCCCTAGTGAAATGATTGATTTAACTTTTTTAAATTCTTATTCACTCGATAGGGTTAACGTAATAAAAGTCTCCATATAAAATACCTTACACCTTATCCAATCAGAGTTGTATTTCTGTAGCCGCCTGTAATTCGGCAGTATTTTCATTAGGGCGAAATGAAAACTTTTAAATATCTCAAGTTGTGTAATTATTACCTTTTCAGAGGGCGCCTTGAAACTCCAGTTAAATACTTTATTCCGAGAAACTTTCAGTTTTCAGCGTCTTTTTATACACCTTTCAGTGGGAGTTATGAAGCGTCTTAAATTTACGGGCCAACCTATGCGTTTATTTTAAAATAATAAAGCCTATATTATATTAAAGTTATATAATTGATATTTTGGCAATATTATATTGGTAATATTATATTTAAGTAATATTATATTATGGTCATATTATATTTTCGAAATATTATATTTAGGAAATATTATATTTTGGTAATATTATATTTTAGTAATATTATATTGGTAATATTATATTTAAGAAATAATATATTTTGGTAATATTATATTGGTAATATTGTATTTTGGTAATATTATATTTTGGTATTATTATGTAGAGAAATAAAAAATCTCAAAAATACCAACATCTCGTTACAAATTTTATTCGAGAAAAATATTGTAAATTTTTTGGCATAATTAGACTTTTTCTGTTATGTTGAAGTTGCATCCTTCGAATTATTTAAATAATTAATGAAAGTACACGGAGAAAACTTACTGATAAAAAATATTGCTAATTTATTAAGAATCTCTTCAAATTGTGTGAAAAACGGGATTGCAGCCCGTTAACGAATGAATTAATAGGTTTCCTGATAAACTTACCAATAAAGTAAACTACCAATGTATTGTCACGATGTTGGTACACGTGTTCATAAAAAACCGTACATTTTCGAATCAGGACAAACGCAGGTGCATGAACACATATTCTGATATCATTACGAAATAACTGAAAATTTATCAAGAAACCCGATTACAATAATTATGATTAGTCAGCAATACTCATTTTTCTCCGTGTAATAATGTACATAATGTACTCAGACATTTATGATTAAATTACATATTTAAACCCCTTACAGGGAGCTCTGAGGAAAATAATTTCTCTTAAGGTTTATGTTATCTTTGGGGATGCTGTGGGGAGGGTCCTTCTTAAGGCAAGGAACTAGAGGAACTTTTGTGAAAGTAAAAGGTATGAGGGTTGGGTCCCACCCAATTGAATCTTGGGATCAGTTTGTCCAGGATTGACGGATGTCTGAATATATGCCTCTCACTGCGATGCAAGGTCTCCCCAAACTAGCCTCTCTCGATCTTCACGCCACACAGCTGGTGGGCAGGCGCATCCTGAGCACACCTCACCGATGAACCCGGGCACCCCTGCTAAATCACTAAACGTGGTGAACCACTTGGGGTGACCTATGGCAGAGGTGTTGGATATCCAATAAATGGTTCTCGGAGTGGCGGTACGTAAACCCGCCTCCCAAATCTTAAAATAAATATTTATTGCAATTTATTAAAAAATATATGCATTTGCAATGTGGCTCAAATTGATACCACTATTCCCCGAACCGAGGAACATAACCAAACCTAGCATGACCATAGGTGTTACTGTTAAATAATTTAATGACAAATAATTATGTAAGTTTTACCGTTCTTAATATTACAGGATATTTTATCTGAACAATATTTGAGACCAAATTTTTATAATCACGGTGTTGTAATATATGTACATCAATATGTTTCTAGTTATTATTATCTCTCATATAATCAAAACCAAAATATCCTTTGAAATCAAAAGATTTTTAAGAAGGTACTTATATACTCACCTACAATTATAAACCACATATTTTATGTAACCAAGGGACTTGCCATAATATTGAAAAAATGCGAATAATAAAGTCAAAATAAAAGCGACGATTTAATACATAAAAAAAATAATCTTTACTATACTATTAAAATTGTCACCATTTTAAAACGGAAATTTACAGTTAAACAATATGCAAAATAGTCGAGTTAAAACAGGACAGTCAAAAATATTAATAAAACAATTGGATTAGATTTACTGCCCTATGTAACATTGGTTTTCGAGGACCCATTCGAAATGGCGAATCTGCGAGTGAAACTTCTCGGTAAATTCTTTTAAATGTGTTCAAAATTTCATGAATTATGGAACATTACGATGACATCAGGTGAATGATAGTGAAAAAATCCTCTTTACATTTTTATAACATAATTCATGGTGGTTCTTGGAATCTTACAAGTTAGGTGACCAGCAATCTGAACTTATTCCTATCCTATTTTCCCTGATAGTCTGCTCTGGATTACTTTAGGTAGCCAGTTATATACACTTAAAACAAGTGATGTTCATACAATATACTTATTATTATATACAGCGTTTGGAGATCTGATGAGAAGACACGCAATGAAAGAGGTTGAGAAGGTCACAGTGTTTTTATTGAGTCAGGTTGTCGTATATGATTTGACTTCAGGACCGATGATGAAGACTCCGGATGCAGACGGTGAGGTGTTGGTCAATGTGCAGGGCTTTGAGTCGACGCCGCTTGCTGGTAACCGGACTCGTGGAGGTGTCAGGTACTGGTGAAGACCATGGGTCTTCCGGATGCTCCAATGCTGATTAGGGTAGCAGAAGTTGCGGTGGACCTGGTCGGCGGTTGTGCGGGAGATGCATGGACCGGCGAGAATGCCGCGGGGTCTAGGTGCGTGAATGTAGCGCTGGTCAGATGTGCTGAAACCAGGGCACTGTGATGATCCCGTTGGAGTCCATGGATGAACCGTGCAAAGCCGGGTGGATCGTCCTGTGCGCAGCGGAGGTGCGCAGGTTGTCACTCGCGAGATTTGCAAATTGTTGAACGACGGATAACTGCCTGACTGCTCGCTGCGTCGGGCCTATTTATATAGGCTGGAATTATGCCTAGGTGATTGTCTAGACCCTTCTAGCGAATGCGCGAAATATACCTGGTCAAACTCAACGTGTTGACGTAGGTAGTTCTTTCAGCGGCAAGTACTCGTAGGCCGTAGGTAGGAACGTTTCGCATTGCGTCTGGAGTGTTCTAGATAAACCTCGTAGCATCGCTACCATCGCTGCCATCCCAAAAGACAGCGTTATCCTCTGGAGGGCTGATTGGCCAACTCATGACCAGGGGTGGATCTAAGACTCAAAAGGCAGTCAGCAAACGTAAAAGATGTGCCCTTAGAGGGGAATAAAACTTAATTTAGGATTTGAGGACAAAATACTTACGAGCACACTAAATTTAGGGGCACATTTTGAAAGCCCTAAAATGTCTATTTAATTTTATTGAAGGTATTTAAAAGTTCAAATTTCAATTTAGTGTTATTATTATTTGGAGTTGTGGTATAAAATTATATTTAACATTTGGAAAGGTCAAGAAAAATTCAAAAATGTTGTTTTTTTTAATTGCGAATACCGTACATTAGTTTCATTCCTAAATAATCTAGGAACATGTGCAACTAAAGCATTCCCTACTAGAGTAGGGAAGTGACGAGAGCAAAAGGAGTTGAAAATTTGTTATAACTTTCACAAAGACACGTAAAAGCGCCGTAGACGAAATTTTTTACATATTACCCTCAATTCAGGTACCGATGAGTGGGATACCGTGTTGTGGGAGAAGGGAGTGAAATATAAATTATAACATTCGTAAAGATGCAGAAAAAGCGCAACAGGCATTTTTTTTCTAGGTCGGAGGGCAAACTGATAAATGCTTTCGATTTTTGTTTTTCGGAAAGTCAGTAATAATAGTCCCAAAAAAAATTAGACGAAAATCTTTCAATATTTTATTAAATATAAAAACTTTAGTATTGTTTAAGAGGAAAGCTTTTAAAACATATCAGCTGAACCAGCTAGTAACTGAGTGGATAAATGCACCGAATTCCCACACAGACGTAATGAGTTCAATAGTTTGAGTTTGGGGTCCAATGGAAAATTAGATACATTAATTTTCGAGTTCTCTGTCCTCAATTTGTACAAGTTTCATAGCATTCCCAAAAATTACATATTATGCCTTATATATTAGTAATAATATCAGTAACTTATTTCCTATCTAACCCTCCGAGATTTGGGCCGTAGGACGGGGCCTCTCGGGCTTAGGCTGAAGTCCTGCCCTGACAGAAACGATGCGTTACATCTGTATTTGGCACTAAACTCGTAATATTTATATATTATTTTATAAATATTTTTGTTCAATTCAAAAGTAATTTTTTTTACTAGCTATATTCGACTACACAAACTGTAAAAAATATACCATGCTAACCTTGCAATTTTTTATTTATTTATTTTTATTTGTTTATTGTTTTTGTGTATAATTCGTAGAACTCTATTTAATTATTAAGTTCTGCTAGTATTTTTTGATTTTTGTTATTGTTACAGCTGTTTCGGCTTTCAATGCCATTTTCACAGTTTGACTGTTTGAAAATGGCCTTGAAAGCCGAAACAGCTGTAACAATAACAAAAACCAAAAAATACTTGCAGAACTTAATAATTATATAATTAAATTTGATTTTACTTAAATTTTTAAAAAAACTAGCCGTGCAAGTTATTTAAATATCATTTAGTGAAGTTTTTAAAATGGAATAACATTTGCTTTAAGTGGAGGTATAGCGTTTTCCAATAAAAGATTATATTTAACGCTAAAAATACATCGACGTACAACCTTATCGAATTCGAAAAAAAAGAACCAAAGAACCAAACTAAATAAAACCCCATATTTCTGCACTTAAAAATTCAGTTTTAAAATAGCTAGTTAATGACACGGACGACACGGACGTGTCGAAACCGGTCGCTAATTAATACAATTTATACGTAACAAATGTACATTGGAATAATAAAACTCATTAAAAACAAAAATGTCGAAAAAAATATATTAGATACCTTTCTAATTTGGTTTCAAAGAGGGGGGATTGGTAGAACTCTCAGAAGAAGTAATAAAATATATCTGTCGCCTTTGGTTTTATTGCAGTTTCATCACCTGACCCTCTTTCATTTGCTGCCTTTCCGATAACCATAGATCTACAATGCATCTACCACGGCCACCGGTCTCAACTGCATTAATTTAACTGACTAAAATTATGAGCTCTTATTGGTTTAAGCACTTTTTATTTGAAATCTTTCTTTTACTGAGCAATAAAATGAGATCAAATGATTTTGTCTAATGTTTTCACAGTTATAATAGATCAACAAAATCTCCTCAGCTCATAAAATAAACGATGTAGCGAGCTCAAAGTAGTTGTACAAGCCTCATTAGTACTACTACAATATTCTCCTTTGTATTACATAAAGCAGGGCGAACTGCATTTTGCAAGATCTCACCGTTAGAGGTTTTGCTACTACAAAACACAACAATAATATATTTTTATTATCTTCCTTATTTTGTAACCAATAGAGATACTGATATCCCCACTGAGATCTCCCGTGCTAGGTTTTCATATACATATTATTAAAATGTTGTACTATGAAAGATATGAAATAATGATTATAAACATATTACATATGGTGTTTTTTTAGTGCGGTTGGGTGGTTTAGGTTTCAGTCTGTATTTGGTGTCAGTATATTTTCTATTTCTGATCTCCCTGTGTTTTGTATCCAGCTTTTTCTATGAGATTTATGTGTTATAGTACTATTGTGATTTTTGAATGAGAGTGAGATTGAGTTTAGTACCATGGTATAAATAATGTTGTATTCATGGTTACTCGTTGGACATGTTTTGATCCAGAGGTCTATTGTTTCTAATATACATGTGAATTATTATTTCTTGTCTGTTGTACTTTTGAATAATAAGGCCTAATGTTTTAGAATAGAGTTTTTTAATTGACATGGTGTTAAGCTTGTTAATGATTTCGTCAGTGCTAGTTCTTATAGATATAATTGTTTTAAAATAGAGTTGTTTAATTGACTAGGTGTTTGTCTTATGATAGATTTCCTCAGTGCTAGTTCTTACAGGTATCATTATTTTAGATGATTTGTTAAATTGACATGGTGTTAAGCGTGCTAGATATTTCCTCAGTGCTATTTCTTACGGGTACAATTTTTTTAGAAGGTTCCAAACAACAAATGTTAATGTATCAATCACGATTGCGTAGGTACCATATTAATTTCGTATCATCGAGGTTTTCAATCCTCTTCTAGGTTTTTTACCGTTCTGTGCTCCGTTGCTTTACCATTTCAAGAAGGTCGGGTGAAAGAAGGCGGGAAACTTTAAAATTAATGACTTTTCATAATATTATTTCGCTTGCAGTAAGCTGCAAGCGGAACATTCTAGGACCTAACGTTTCTTCGAGGACATTTTACCGTTGAGCAGCATTTCAGTAAGGAGATGCAGATTGCAGATATCACGGAGCACCTGTTCATTATTTGAGAGTGGAATATATAATGGAAACCCTTCCGCTTAGAGCTTCATTGTAACCTCTATTTCAGCTGTAAACACTACAATTGTCCTGTATCTACATGTGACAGTGCATTCTCATTTTTTTTGTATTCTTTACAAAATTATTTTTTGTTGTGGTAGAAGTCAACTCTAGTTTGGACCTTATAAATGCAGTTGAACATAGAAGCGAAAGGCGCTAGAATGATTGGAGAGTATTTTCCGCCTCCAGGAAACATATCCACTCTTCATGTCCTCATGCCTAAGGCTGCAGTAATGTGTCTATACCATACAACCACCTAAGCTTGCCCATCCAACACTACTTCTACTTTGCAGGCTTATTAAATAGGAACCTCTTCGGTGATCGGTTTTCTTGGAACATCAGTTTTATTAACTAGAGAGAAAATATTGATGCACTCACGGAGGATAGCGACAATATGAGGCGAACCGCAATGGAAGGATCGGAAAGACATCGTGTAATTCAATTTCCTGCCTTTTTACATTAATGAAAGATAAAAGCACTTGAAATTTAATTACATCGGCGCATTCTCTAAATAAACGACATGACCAGTGCCAAAAATACGAAATTTTATATACTCGAATCTTGGTCTAACGAAGAGCGATATAAGACTACCCAACTGATACTTTACGGGAAGACATAAAAAAAGGAAAATGCTGGCTTTGATAGTTTCGTCACCTACTTTGTACCCATGTAGCTCTGCTGAGTTTCAATTCAATTCAATTTATTTTAAAAACATACAAAATCCTACATTTCTAAAAACAGTGGGTATATCAAAACTAATCCAGTAATAATAGAGCTTGCCTTTTAAAAGCAGCTTCATTGATGCTAAAAATATAGATATCCGAATTGATTCTGTTCAGTAGCAAGATTGCTCTCCCCAACAGGCATGACCATTGGCAAGTTAGTTCTGCAGGCTGGGCCTGCAGAATGGTCTATGTTATCGGTGGCGGAGATAACCATCGGGAACATAGAAATGAATGCTCTCCATGATGACCGAGTTTTCAAACCATCCACGAATCAGTCTGAAGAAATGTGTATCAATGCGCACTTCCTTCCTTAGTTGTAACTGGGATAGTTGTCCCGATGAAAGTCAATCTTAGACAGGAAAATACACCCGGAGTGAGCCATCTCTTTCATGCTCATTATCATGTCATCACTATATTCTGTGTATTAATACACAAACTTTAGTAAAATCTAGTTACAACTGTAAATACAAAAACTCATCGCGAAATGGAAATAATTTTCCGTCTTCATAGATTTTCTTGGCGGGACCTGGTTTTTTTCCGAATACCTTGGCTTAACTAAAAGTATACCTTAAGACTGGAATCAGGTGTCGATAACATTTTTGTAAAATATTTTGTATTTTAAAATCCAATGACTAAACAATGTATACACCAACTTATGCCTAACCTAAAAGTAACCACTAATTAATTAAATATATACCTTCCAGCTAACCAATACTTTACCTTACTTACGAATATAGCGTGTTACTTATACACAGTAAGCTCCAATTATAACAATCAATTAATATTAAATTTAAAACAATTATCACTTACTTTTAATCATTTTTATTATTTAAATGCAACTGAAATTTTTACTTTTATTTCCTTAAAATTAAAATTAAAAATATAGAATAAAATATATAGTAGGAGAATGGGGGAGAAAAGGCGGGGGAGGCTACAATGGGAACAAATTTAGCAGAAGTTTTCTGCTCGAAAAACGACTTTTTTCAATTTTTTATTAATATTTTTGTATTTACATAGTATATTGAGAGAATGTTTTTTAAATAATTATTATTAACTAGCAAAAAAATGCTTCTAAACTCAAGAAATATTAAATTCTTAATGGCCTATTATTTATAATTTAAAACAAAAAAAAACGTATATCCTTACTAGATATTTGCTTTACCATTTGATTAAAAAAATATTATTCAGTTTTGTCACAAGTATTTTGGCCGCAAATCAAAATTTAAGTTTTGTATAAAGAAAAGCGCGGAACCGTTCATTAATATGAAGAAATTGATAGGTTTCCTAATATTTTTTTAATAAAATACGAACGTTTAATCACAATGTCGGAACACGTATTCATAAAAATCATAATATTTCCAAATTTCGTCATTGTATATTATCAAGAAAATGCAGGTGAACACTTGTTTCAAAATGTTAAGAATTAGCTAAAAAATGACGAGGAAACAACCTGCAATTCCGTTTTTAACCAGATTACCAATAATTTGAAGAGATTCTTAATAAATAACCAGTACTCATTTTTTCTTAATAAATAACCAGTACTCATATTTTCTCCTTATTCTTGTTTAAAAAGATAGACTGTAATGCCGGTTCATTCTGGAAAAGATTTGAATGTCCTAAACCACTCTTGATTACTCCTGACAGACTGCTAAGGGGTGGCTTATGAGGGAGGGTGGGTGCACCCCTGACTTTCAGTTAGTTCTCTTAATAACTTCTCCCCTTTAAACTTGACAAAAATAAAGAACGGCAAATAAACATAATAACCGGCTTCAAAGATGGCAACATGTTTTTCTGAATTCGCTTCTCAGAATAAAGTTGTGAAATAATAAAAATAATGCGGAACCTGAAAATGGTCGCGGATCTTAAACTTTTAACTAAGAATAATTATTATTTTTAGGCACCTACTCGTGAATAATAATGTCCAATTTATAGAAAATTTTACCACCATTGACCACAATCTTTTCTGAACTTTCTAATCGTATGAAGTAATAAAGAAATATCATATGCTAATTTATTAAGAATATCTTCGAATTATTCATAATCTGGTTAAAAACGGGATTGCAAGACCATAACTAATGAATTGATAGGTTTTATAATAAACTGTTGATAAAATTCGAATGTTAATACAGTCATAAAATTATAATATGTCGTCATTGTATATTTTTGAATTCAAATGCAAGTGCATGAACACATGTTCCGATATTTTAGGAATTTACTAAAAGTTTATCAGCCAACTGCCTGCAATCCTGTTTTTAACCAGATTACCGATGATTTGAAGATATTCTTAATAAATTAGCAAAACTCATTTTTCTCCGTGGCCACATAGAAGGAAGAAAACGCTTTTTTACGCGAGGTAATACTTATTAAATTTCGTTGGATTTTTTTAGTCTACTCTCCTTTTGTTCGTTAAAATCACCTCGCCACACAGAATCCCAAAGATTACACAGAATCGAGTTTTGTAAAAAACATATTAAAAAAATATAGTAATTATATGGACTTGAAAATCCGAGACGAAAAAGTTCATTACAAAAATAATGATTTAGAAACAGCGTTAAAATCTTTATCAACATGTCTCCACTCTTGTAGGTCTCTCGTCTCTCGTATCTCGTCTCTCGTCTCTCGTCTCACGTCTCTCGTCTCTTGTCTCTTGTCTCTTGTCTCTTGTCTCTTGTCTCTTGTCTCTTGTCTCTTGTCTCTTGTCTCTTGTCTCTTGTCTCTTGTCTCTTGTCTCTTGTCTCTTGTCTCTTGTCTCTTGTCGCTTGTCTCTTGTCTCTCGTCTCTCGTCTCTTTTCTCTTGTCACCTGTGTTCTTTTAATTTCCCGTGCTTCCTTAGGCATCTTTATGCGTCGATCTTTCGATCAAAAGAGAAATATATTTTTTTTTTTTTTAGTTATTTATTAAGTTAAAAGAAATACATATTTCGCTTTGTTAACTTAAGTGTACATTGATTAAAACAAAAATAATATATATATTAATAATTATGGTTTACTACCTAAGTAACATATTTTTCTTAAGTAAGAGCATTTTGGTTTTGCTCATTGATCTTGAGGGCAAACAGTTTTTTCTTAAATATATTTATTCTATTTACGGTTGTCATGCTATCAGGAAGGAGATTATATATGTGTACACCCTCATGGCCTGTTTCTTTTACCACACTCTGTCTTTGCTGAATTTGTGTATAATTTATTATGTTGTCTTGTGTGGTGGTCATGTACTTGTGATGTTTTCATAAATGAAGTATTTGTGTATATGAGGCCATTTTGGATTTTGTGAATTAATAGGCATATGTTGTATTCGTACAGTTTTCTAATTTTAAGTAAGTTAGTTTCTTGGTATACTCTTTTGGTGGGGGTATCTGGTCTATAGTTAAAAAGTTTTTTTATAACTTTATTTTGTATTATATGAATTTCGTTTAGATATGTGATGTTTGTGTTTCCCCATATTTCTATGACATAATTTAGATGGGATTGAATTAAACTAAAGTATAATCCCCTTTTTACTTGTATTGGTAGAAGATGGGCTATTCTACCAAATACACCAATTAGTGGGATAATTTTTTCTTTTACTTTTTGTATGTGGTGTTCAAAAGATAAGTGTTTATCGATATGAAGTCCCAGGTATTTTTCACTATCTGAAATTTGTAGGTTTTTTCCTTCTATTTGCAAAGGTTTATGAGACGGCGTTTTTCTTTTTTGTGAACTTAAGATCATGTAATTTGTTTTTTTAGTGTTAATAGTTAATATATTTTAATTAGCCAGTTATGTAATTTATTAAGATCCAGTTGGGCTTTTTCAAGTAAGTTTTCTAAGTTTTTACCAAAGTAAAATATAGCAGTATCATCCGCGTTTAAAAAAATTTCCCCATTTAAGTTTAACTGACAGATATCGTCAATATATATTTGAAACAAGAGAGGCCCTAATATGGATCCTTGAGGAACACCATAATTTATATTATTGTGTTGACTGTTTTTGTTATCTAAGCTGACATATTGCATTCTGTTATTTAAATACGATTTAATGAGTTGGAGAGCAGGGCCGGTTACACCTATTTTTTTTAGTAGTATCACATGCTGGTTCTTAGTTTGTTTATTAGATTATTAGTTGCCGAAAGAGTATTTGTTTTTTTTCTGAAACCGTATTGTTTATTACATAGCAGTGATTTGTTTAGTAGAAATTTGTTTAATCTTTCATAAATTACATGTTCGAAAATTTTTGATAGAATTGGTAAAATTGAGATTGGCCGATAATTTGACGTATCCGTTTTTGATCCAGATTTGTATATTGGTATTACCTTCACAATTTTAAAGCAATCTGGAAAAGTCCCCTCTGTAATGCATTGGTTAATTAGTTTTGAAATAGGGGGAGCCAATAGTTCGGACAGATTGAGTATTGTTTTACATTTTATTGTGTCATAGCCAGCACTTGCATTTGGTTTAAGTGATTTAATAATTCTGTTTATTTCAACCTCCGTGGTAGGTTGAAGATATAGTGATTGATTACTATTATGCTCTAACGTTATTTCGTTAGCTGTATTGTGTGCGGGCTTATTTTTAATATTATCAGCTAATGAGGATTATTCCCAACCCATTCCCGTTATGGCCATATTGCTATATGTCCTATATATATGCTATACCCATAAAGCGTTTTTATTTCGAAGGACTTTAAATTTGAAACGTTTGCTTAAATCCTTTCATTCCGGATAAAAGAAAGGAGTCAAAATAATTGTCACACAAATGTCAGGGAGTGAACATTCACACCATTTAGTTAATTCAACCCACCTAGCTAAGTCCTCCATTATTGAACGAGCTACATCTTCCGTTTATAATGATTGAATAGGAGGAATAAAACTATTGTCAGTCTTTTCGCAATGCGGGAATGTTCGACTTTCTTTTAAAAAAGAGTATTTTGTTGGACTTATATGTGAAAATCATCTGAAATGAGTTAATATGTGTACTTATATTGATGTTCCATTATAAATTATATCACTTAATTCAATGTCAAGATATGAAAATTTATTGCTCATTTTGACAGAAATAATCCATTATACGCAGTGGTTTATGCGTGTAATCAATCAGCGTAATGCAATGTTATTAAATCAGGTAAATAATCTATCCGATAAATAAATGTCATCAAACCTTCAATTAACTTGAATAATTCATTAATCCGCCTTTTAGGTAAGGTAAAGTTGGTTGAAACAGGCAAGATTCTGTTGAAAGCCTTTTCCAGTTCTGACGAGCTTCTTTTTCTTTTTTTAGTGTTATTATATATCGAAGGTTGCTTATTTATCAGAGCTTTATTTATTTTTCTTAAAGCTTCGTAGTAAGCGTCCAGAGATGGTTTGGAAGGGAGATATGTAAATACGAATGTTTGCTAATTTAAAAAAACGATAATAATTAAGCGAAAATGAAAAAAATATTTAATAAAAAACGACTCGTTTGATATACAGCAAAAATCTATCTGTAAAATGCTTAAGTTGCATTTGAAGATCCACAGTGTTTTATTAAATACCTATATCATATTGAATAACAGATCAAAACGTGTTTTTAATAATTTTTTTAGCATACGATACTTTTTTGCATATTTTTTTTTCTATCGAGGGAATTTCGTATATTTACCGTATAGGCATAAATTTATAAATGTACAAATATTTTTTTAGGAACTTAAAAACTTCCAAGTGTTAGAGAGAGATATGTTGTAAATCGGAAGAAATTGGTAATGCGGGGGCTTAAACAACATTCCCTATAAAACTGTTGTTAAAGTTTATTTCAATCATTTTCTACTCCGCTATGGTACTGAGAGACGAAGATTGGGTTGTTTCAAACCCTCACCACATTTGATGACTATCAAGTAGACGATTTGTGTTACATTTTTAGTCAGTTAAAGCTTTTAAACTAATTGTAATCAGCTTTCAACACTGCCAAGCATAACAGTCATGTAAATATACTTGTCAGCTGTTAACAATTCGTTTAAAAGCTGAAACGGACTAAGAATCGGCGTTTAATTGTCAAGAATTTTCTAAATTTCAAGTCGCACAGGTACAACTTTGCAATTTGGGTGGCGGGTTTGAATGGGAAACCTTTTTTTTAATAACCAACACCTTTGACATAGGTCACTCAAAGTGGTTCTCTACGTTTGGGGATTTAGCAGGGGTGCCCATGTATATTGGGTGAGGTGTGTTCAGGATACGGTAGAGGCTGGTTTGGGAAGACCCTTTAACTTCTCCAACTGGTCTCTCTTGACGTCTTGACCCATCGCCGCAGCGGAAGGGATATATCATTCTTTTTGCAAGTTTTTATTTAAAATATTAAGACGAATAATTTGTTTACGCCTGTACATACGCAATATAAAAACTCAATTCTTTCAAGAAAGGCATATGGATACAATATTGGATTGAATCACAGATACAATTTCGTATTCGTACGCGTTTCTTGAAATAATAATATTCAAATCGGGTATGTATGCAAACAAATAATCGGCTTATTATTTTAAAGGATGACTTGAAAAAAGTGTATTTTATTCATAAAACAATTAAATCAACGCCATCTATGAATGCATAGATTAAAACGTACATTACGATTAACCTTAAAGAAATATTCAATGAAATTTTTTAGTTAGCACCTATATTATTTATTAAAGTATATTAAAAAGGCTGTTTGAGAAACACTGCTTGAAAATGCACCGAGTAAGAAAAATAAACCCTTGAAATAATATACATATTTACTGAACAAAGACAGAGCTCTTGTAACAGGGACCGGTGATAATTTTTTCCTTTTTATTTTCAAGGAAGAAATAATTTTCTTGGAACCTTTTTAAACACGCTTTTGTTCTACCGACTGCAATTCTTACTGTGAAATATTCGCCCCCTTTTGCCAGCAGATTTCAGTGTTCATTCAAAAATTATTCTCTTCTTCTTAATGTAGTTGGTGAAGGAAAAGAGAAATAGTTAGTTAGGCATTTTAAAATTATAATTTTTCGCGAAATATATTATATGGGTATTGCATCACTAATTATAGGGTATGTTGTAAGGTTAAAATTAGTGGGGAGAGGAGTTCCCGGCTCTTCGGATCTGGTCACCAAAGCAGTCAACGTTTCGATTCCACTACTACTCTGGAACATTTCATAAGTATACCTCCTATTTTATGTTATTTTATATTATTTATACATTTGAATTAGTAACCTTTCGCTGCGCACGCCTGTCTTCGATTCGGGATATTGGGTTTCGTAATCGAGGTCGAGAATTGCTCGACTATAATTTAGTTTGTTAGCACAAGTCGAGAAAACGTGTTAAGGCGACATAAGACTCTAATAACGGGGGTTTGCTCGACGCTCACATTTGAATTATTTCTGATAAACATATTACTAAAATCTCAATTTTTTCTAGAGGGATCTCTGCGGATATAAGTTATTTATATTTAAAATTAATAAAAACAGGACCTTACCATTGAAATATTTTATGTAAAACGGTTTGAAAATTTCATAAAACGGTTTTCAGCTATAAAATTAGCAATAAAAATCAAATTTAACGATGAATTAGTAACTTTCCGAGGGATCCCTCTAAAAACATTTTTAGAATTTATCAATACGTTAAAATAAACCCAACGGAAAGATCGATTTTCTAGGCCTGCCGGGGAAAAGTCGACCGTTAGTCTGTACATTACGCTGGGCCGCGCGCCGAATATTGTTTTTACTCGACTTCATCACTTATGTCGTTATTATTCAACATTATTTTAGAGATTTGATAGGGCTAATTCAACCGCAGGTCTGTCCAGTACACTAGGGCCGCGCGTCGCATATTTTTGTGCACGGCTGCTTCACTTACGTGGTTTAGATTCGGGCTTTATTTAAGGGTATTGTCTCGTCTTAAATGTCAACTGTACAGATTTTAGGAACCCGTTTAGCATGTTTACGGGTTGTGCAGTACCTACCTGGCGATGCAATACGAAGTAGTCGAAAATCATAAAAATCATTGTTTTTGGTTTCGAAAATTTGGTCGTTAAGATGCTTTAAATAAATACTTTGAGTAGAACACATCTTGGCCTTTGCCATGGTCCAACACTTTTGGTAAGTATTTTTATAAGCCTAGAAAAATATAGGTTTAGGCTTATTAAAGTGCAAAATCTCATACTTTTTATTTTTCGATTTTTTTTTTTGATATTTATGCCTGAACTTCAGTGAATTAAATAAGAAAAATGATGCGATGTTTTTTTGAATTAATCAAAACAGGCGGCCGATGTGATGCAGGAATTTGAACTTTATCGCCATCTGTGAATTCTGCATGATTTCACCCAATTCTGAATGCGACACGTCGAGGTGAATCGGCTTAAGGCATTGTAAAATAGATTTCATAATGATTTTAATTTTTTTTTTCATTATTGTGGGTACAGGGTTTTCCAATAAGAGGTGTTATTTTGAATAGCCCGCTATTTCGGTAGATGTTACTTTTGAAGCTGTCATTTTTTGACATTTGACAAGTAAAAACTACGCCATTAATAAAAATGGAACGATACACGCTTTAAAAACGCATTTATTTATTTATTTATATATATATATATATATATATATGCCAAAAAAGGATTTTACATAGAAGTGATACATGATGCAGTACAATAAGAGAATATGTATTATACAGGAGATATTGACAGTAAATAGATGTAATCCATTTTAAAGAAGGAAAAAAAAACATAAAGTAAAAAAGAAATTACAACAACATTACATATAAAACAAATCATTAAAACTAATTTACCAAAGCTACTCTAATTTGTAGGATTCAACAAAGTGTTGATGTAGATTATGCTTAATTCTATATATGGAGTCAATAAATAAATCAATAACACCCCCATACTTGTTGCCCAGATCATGCATCCTATTGGTCAGTGAGTGTGTCTGATAGTTGGTCGAGTATGTATTACAGAAGAATGTTATATTTTGCCTTGTATTCCTAGTCGGCACATGTAGTTTAATAGTGGCAAGGATGGCAGGACTATCAATTAAGTTGTTAATGACTCTGTGCAACACAACCAGGTCTGAAATAATTCTCTTGTCAGACAGTGTTATTAGATGCAATTGATTCATCAAACTGACATAATTAATGTAATCGATAGGAATTCCGAGCTTAAAACTTACGTACTTAAGAAATTTGTGCTGAACTCTTTCTATATTATTGGAGTGAACTTTATATAAAGGGGACCAAATAGGTGAATTATACTCCAATTGACTTTTGACTAATGAAGTATAGAGGGTTCTCATACAATCTATGGACTTAAAATCGGTTAAAGTTCTGCAAAGGAAGCCAAGCATCTTTAAAGCCTTATTAGTTTTATAGTTGATGTGTTCAATGAATGACAAGTTTTCAACGAATATTACACCCAAGTCACGAATATGTGATACTGGTATTAATTTAATATTATTTAATGTATATTCATGTAATATATTATAACGAGTTTTGGAAAATCGTATTACTTGACATTTCTGAATGTTCAAAAATAAAGCATTTTGTTCACACCATTGATGAAGTTGTTCTAAATTACTCTGTAAAATTTGACAATCGGATACATTTCGTATTCTTTTATATATTTTTAAGTCGTCAGCAAATATCAGAAATTCTACATCATTAAATTGGTCAACAATGTCATTGATGAATAATAAGAAAAATATTGGGCCGAGGTGGGACCCTTGAGGAACCCCACTTGTGGCCTCGAATATATAAGATTGTACAGAATTAATCTTAACACTAAGCACCCTATGGCTAAGATAACTAACAATCCAACTCAATAATTTACCTTTGATGCCCAACGATCGAAGTTTATAAATAAGTATGTGATGTCGAACCTTATCAAAAGCTTTACTAAAGTAAGTGTATATACTGTCCACTTGTTGTTTGAGACCCAGAGATTCATATATGTAATTTTCATAAATCATTAAATTACTTAAGGTAGAGCGACCTGTGATGAAGCCATGTTGGTTAGGAACAATAATGTTGTTGATAGGTTTTACAATGATATCTAGGACTAATTTCTCAAAAACTTTCGGTAAAGCAGACATTATACAAATTGGTCTATAGTTTGATATATCGCTTTTATCTCCTTTTTTATGAATAGGGGTTAAATTACTCTTTTTCCACTGAGCTGGAAAAGAACCAGAACTGAAAGAATTGTTAAAGAGTTTATAAAGAGGATATATCAGACTACTAACACAGGTTTTGAAAAATATTGGAGGAATACCATCCGGTCCAGCAGATTTATTGCTATCTAATTCTTTTATGACTTTTTCTATAGATTCTTTTTTGATGAAACATTGGCTTAGATTTAATACCTCTTCCACTGAAATATCGGGAATCGTATTGACACGAATATCTGTGTCGTAAACACTTTTAAATGAATCAGCAAATAGATTAACTATACCTTCGATACTGTCGGCACATTTTTCCTCCGTTAGACTTTTTGCTCGAATTAGGACTTCGATCAAGGCGATAGATAGTATATCGATTTAGGCCTAATTCTGACGAGCCGATATTTGCATTTAACCATGTTTCAGTTAATAATAAAATGTCATATGAGAAGGTGGGTGAATTCCTTTTAAGTTGTTGCAATTTCGTACGGATTTCTCGAACATTTTGATAATATCCATTGATTCTTAAGAGTGTGTTATGTTTGTTTATCAGTTTTTTGCGTGGATTTTGATAATTTTAGGAATTCCATTAAAATGTTTGATTCGCAAATCAATTTCACCCTTTTCTTTTCTCTCCTCCATTTCCTTCCAGAGGTTAGTCAAATGTTCTCTTTGTTGGAGGGTCCTATCCGGTTTCATTTTTATTCCATTAGGCAAAGTATTTTTACTAAAGAGAATAAGTTTTGCCAGCTTAGGGTCTTCAAATTCGACTTTAATGGGCCTGATTTTGTTTGAAATTTTACTACCAAGCCTGTAAATTTTTACTTCTTCCGGTTTGAACTCGCTATTTATTTCACTAACGATAGTTAAAACTTTTTTTTATCTTCCAAGATATTCTACATGCTTGAGTTGGAACTAGACTCGGGAACGTTAAGTAAAATCACGTTCTTGGTGCGGATCTTGCGTTCCTCTATCTCTGCGAGCAAGTCACAAATTGGTGTTGTTTCTTGGGGTAATACTTTCTTTTCTATGATTTTTTCAAATGTCATAACTTTCCCCTCCAGGACTCCTACATTTACTCCTAGGTCCTGCATGGTACCAGAGAGGTTAGATAGTTTGGTGAGTATTTTTGCCATTTGATCTTTAGTGATTTTTAAAGAGGGATCGGTAATGGCACTATGGATGCCAGTAATCTCTTCCTTGGCTTTATTTAGAAGAGAAAGTGCTTCATTCATATTCATTTTGAAAGCGATATTCGGCGGAATTTGGCAATATAATTATTAAGAAGAAACAGATTCACTGCACACAGAAGTTTAAATAATAGTTTTAATTGTTGGCTTGTTTGCAAACACTATTTATTTGTTAGTATATATTTTTATTTATTTGGTTTTATAGATTTTGATATATTTTAGCTAAATACTTGTTAAAAAAACATTAATTATTGAGAGCAAAACAAAAACTCGACAACTGTCATTAACATGTTATTGTTACAATGAAATTGCATTGAAATTATTAAAATTCACTTGAGTGAATAGTGAAGAGTTATTGTTGAAAAGCCTTTTTATCTTCAACGTGTGACTGTTTGGTGCGGTTTATGGTCCGGCGGAGTCATTGGACCTTACTTTTTAGAAAACGAGGCTGGAGCAACAGTTACGGTGAATGGATTGCGCTATCGCGAGATGATTAATGATTTTTTATGGCCGGAATTGGATGGTATTGATCTGGACAACGTTTACTTTCAACAAAACGGCGCTACGTGGCACACAAGCAACGAAACCATTGATCTTTTACGATTGAATATCAAAATAATACCTCTTATTGGAAAACCCTGTATAACACTAAAAGTAATTACGCCAAACATTTTATTATATTGCATTGAGTAATTACGTGGTAAAAACAATTCAATTTGGGAGGCGGTTTTGTGTACCGCCGCTCCGGAAACCTTTTATTGGATAATCAACAATTCTGCCATAGGTCACCTCAAGTAGTTGAGTGAGTCACGGGTGCTCGGGTTCATCGTGTGAGGTGTGTTTAGGATGTACCTGCCCACCAGCTGTGTGGAGTGCCAGATCGGGAGAGGCTAGTTTGGGGAGACCCTTTGACTTCTCCAACTGGTCCCTCGCCTCGCGCTGCAGTGGGAGGGATGGATTCATAAGTCCGTCACTCCTGGACACACTGATCCCTAGATTCCTACCCACCCCTCATACATTTTATACTCCCAGAACTTTCTCTTCTTTCTTTCCCTAAAAAGACCCTTCACACAGCATGCCCAATGATGACATAGGCCCTGTGGGAAATAATTTTCCTCGTGGCCCCCTGTATAATGCAAAATAACACATTTTGGTCTTTAAACTAATCCGGCATTTTTATATTATTATGATGAAGTGTTTTTACAAGCCCCGAAAAGATAAAGAATCAGGATCATAAAAACTACTTTAAAATTCAAAATCTCCTACTTATGTGGAAAATTAAGTTATTTAGAAAATGATTGTAAAACATTTAAATATTTGTGCCGAAAATTCGAAAATTAAAATAAAACACATAGTTTTTGGCGATGTTTTTTCTTACACAAATCAAAGCAGGCGGCTGGGGTGTTAAGCGGTAATGTAAACCCTATCGCCAATACATTAAGGAGTGTTATTGTTAGCGGCCCGATTCCAAATATTGTGCACGACGTGGTGCATAGGTTATTTTACAACTATTAATTACTTAAGCATTCTGATACTAAAGCCCGTTACCGAACACGTTATCAAACTGTGCTTACATGTAAATTTGTGTAGCGAAGTCAACCTACAAAAGAAAAACGAAGAGTAGATTTACCATCAAACGGATTGCATCAGCAAGTCAATGAGTGTTTGGCGAAGTCAAAGGATGCACAAATGCATCACACTGAGTTGCATTATTTTTAAAGTTGAGAGATGCTTGGGATAAATTCTAAACGATTCGAAAATAGTTGTTTTAGTAGGGAGGATTGAAACAACCTAACATTGTACCTGTTACTACATTTCTAAATGACACACTATGACATTCACCAGAAATAAACACTTAATTAACTACTCCTATTCACTCAACAATGAACCTGTCATCTCTAGAACGGAATGTAAAGACCTCGGCGTTTACCTTGAGAGCAAACTTATATTTAATAAGCACATTGACTCAATCGTTAATAGGTCGTATAAAATGCTTGGTTTCGTGCTACGTGTAAGTAAAATATTCAGTAATCCGCGTACAATTGTAATGTTATATTTCGCATTAGTCAGAAGTACATTGGAATATGCATCTCCTATTTGGAATCCACAATATAAACTTTACATAGATAGTATAACTTTGAGTGTACATTTGAAACTTTGCAGCGAAGACGAGCAGTAGCTGACTCAATATTTTTACACAGAATTTTAAACAATAACATTGACTGTACTGAACTTCTGTCACGTATTAACTTTAACATACCTTTGAGACGTACACGACATACAGTGATATTCCACAAAATATAAATAATATTTGTATTAACTCTAACATTGACATTTTTTCTTATTCACTGCCAAAATTCAAACGTAGCATCATGTCAATAATTTAAACTATTCAATGCGCATACACACAGACACACACACACACACACTCATACATAAAAACACCTAAAAACTACACAAGTCACCTGGTAATTATGGAATAAACATAACACTTAGCAGACATTACAAGGAAACATACAATAGGTACACAACATGAAGTATCTTATTTCTGTATATTGTTTCATCTCTGTAAATCATGTACTGTTTGTTTCTATAATATAAAATAAAATTGTAACAAATTATTCACTTTCCGATCTAAAATATTAAAATAAGTGTGTTTTAATCGGTTCCTTGACAAAACAGTACAATGCAAAAAGTTTAGAGTAGTAAAAAAAACCATCACTTCTACCTAGTTTATAAATTATTTCTACAAAATTTTCGTTCATTTTTATATTTTTAAATGCATCTAATTGATTTTTTTTTCTTTTCAGCAATGAATTAAAGTAAATCTTGGAAGCGGAAATTAACTCACCTCGCGACATCCGATCAAGTTGAAACTCGGCAGATAGACTCGTTGACGGTGACAATGTATTCTATCAACTTTTAGTGGAACTCACATACACACAAGCATTTCTCTGAAATCGGATGACATTACAGCAGTTGACATACGAAATAAATGTTGGTTCTACCCAGGTTGGTAGAAATTTTTTTTTGGAAAGGAAGGTTCGTTCCCCAGTCAAACGTTTTTATTTTAAAAGATATTTTTTTTTATTGGTGCCCTTTTTTACTCATTTAAAGTACGCTCTAGCGTATTTAAATCGCACTTTATGGAACGCGCGTTTTTTAAAGTTACCATGGCAACATCAACAAATCAACAAAATGTGAAGTCTAAATGTCAACTTTTAACTATAAATCTGACTGGAATATTTTAAACGTCAAATAAAACATTACAAATGTTTCAAAAATTTTATTCAAAGTTTACATTCTTTTTTACATCGTTTACATTCTAATTATTTAAATGGATTTGAAAAGAGCAGTTCGTATTATTTGAAATATTAATACCTCCGTTTTTTAAATCGGAGGAAATGCTATTCAAATTAATAGTATTCTCGGAAGTCAATGAGGCTGCACTTCCATTAATGGCAGTTCCAATAGTGTTTGAAACATTCTTCTTATTGCTAATGCTCTCTTCCACGTAACCAGTCGCCACAGCTGCCGATTTCCATCCTACTTGTCGTTGGATTTGATCAATTGTCATGCCACTATTTGCCATAATGGTAGCGGATGTACGTCGAAACGCATGTCCTGTATATTTCTCAGGATCGTTTAATTTAAGATAGCGTGCGATTTGTAAGGGGCATGATCCAATTGTGTTAATACCAACCACTTGATTGGTGCACTTACCCTTATCATACCGTAAAAAAACCCTGTCTGTACTTACATTTTGGGGTCGCAATGATAAATATTGCTTCATCAAACGCACATAATTAATTGCACCACTGTCGGCAACAGTAAAACGTCGAGCCTTCACTGTTTTAGATGGTCGGGTGGTAATAAGCAATACACTTCCTTCTTCTTTGATATCATATAAGCGTAAATCGCACAATTCACATCTTCTGCAAGAGCCAAAGATTCCGCAAATGGCTACCACCTTCAAAAATAAGTACGTAATGTCCGGTGCTTCCATGAAAAACTTCCGCAAATCATCTTCTTTGAATACATACGCCTTCTTAGCAACGTCATCCTTGCTAATTGCCTTCATGAATGCATGCACTTTCATAAATGATTTTAAATCAACCCCTTTATTTATCTTCAACAGACATTGCAATTTCGAATGTATGGCCCACATAGTCGATGCTTTGTACTGTTCCGACATTTTCTGAAGGTAAGCAAGCACAACTCGTTCATCTACATCTACTACGTTTTGCTCCTCCATCCATGTTATGAACCTTTCATATTCTTTTTTATAAACGTCTTTGGATTTTTCAGGTATTAACCGTGATTCTGCTTTGGTATTTAAATTATGAATGTTAGAACTCATTTTACAACACACAATAACTAGTAAAAACTGTGATGTCAACTATTAATCTTATGTGACAGATTGAAAATTAATGTTTGTGTTTTACATTTCCATGACAACAAGATATTGTGATGTCACATCACGAATTATGATTATTAATTTATGTTTTCAAAGTGTACCAATAAAAAAAAGCGTAAAGTATTCGTGGATAACTGGTCTTTAAAACACTTGCTTTATTTCGAGCACTCGGCTACGCCGTCGTGCTCGAAAAATCGCGCGTGTTTCAAAGACCTGTTTATCCACTTATACTTTAATATACTATAAAAATAGATGTATTACTAAAAAACTTTTTATACACGGCTTGATTTTTATTAATTTTAAAGTTGATTTGGTGGATATTTGCAGATTACCTATTTTACTCTTGTATGTTATTTATGTTTTCTGTTTCTCGTATTTAGTTAAGACCAGTAAATTGTATTTAATGCCATTTTATAATACAGCTACTAGTTTTGTTTTCTGTTAGGAAAGTATTGACTCAATCCTGTGGAAAATCTATATGAGGTTTATTTTTTGCTTAATGTTTAAACATAGATAGAAAATACGATTTTGCAGGATTTTTTCTAAGCTTTAATGACGTCATGGGAGGCAGAAACATGTTTTGAAAGTTCCGCACGCCATTAGACTCTATCGATGGATCTCGCAAGATGGCCGCTCCCGCCAAAATGGCTTTTGGCGCCAAAAACGTCGCCGGAAGTTCTGCCAACCGACGGCGCGCGCCGGTATCGGTAGCGCACGATTTCCGGTACGTAAATGAAAAAGTTTGAAGGCATTTTTGCGGGAAAATCGTAATAAAGGTTTCAACAAAAGAAAATACCTTCTTTCCACCACCTACGTACTTCATTTTTGTTGGTAAATAGATTTGATTTAATATTTATAAAAAACTGATGGTTTCTTTCCTACTCAAGTAGAACTCCTTTGTTGAAAAACCAACACAAATATACAAGGTATTTTACACGTTAAAGTCCTGTTGACAAAACTAAAAGGTTGTTTTTAGGTGGTTTGAACGATTAAAATGTACAGTTAATTTGTTTTAATTGTTGATACATTGAATGGAGGGAAAAATAAGGTTTATCGAAGATCGAGAGAGCCTGGATATTCCGACTAGTCACTAAACTAAAGAAAAATCATAAATGTTTTTATAACAGCCCTACGTTGGGCGCCAATTCGTAACAAGATTTTTTGTAAGATACAGTTAATTTTTAAATAAATTTTGGAAACAAACCCTTTTATTTAGTAGGAAAAGTAACAAAATAATGGTAAACAACAGTAACAGTTATATAAATAAAGAAAACTACGCTCGACCGACAAATCATCGAGATACTCATTACCCACACGAAAAACTATATCAAGAAATGAACTTATTGAAAATTAAAAAAATTTGCAAAAATATCATTTGCCTCTTAGTCTACAAAATGAAAAATGGACAAATGGTCACACGAAAACAATATTTATAAAAAAATACACGTGCACCAAACAAGATATCATAATAAATTATACACTAATACAGTAAAGAATGAAAGTGGTAAAAAAAGTATAGACCATAAGGGTGTACATATTTGCAACCTGCTTCTCGATGCCTCGAAACGGAGAACCAAATTTAAAGAGACACTGTTCAATCTTGAGATAAGTTAAAAAAATTATAATGTACCGAAATTTGGAATATTTTGGAATATTATTAGTACCTAATATAACTGAGAGAAGAATAATTTTATTCAGAGTATCCGAGGGTCATTAATTTCAGAGGGGTGATTCTAAATGATAGTAGAAGTAAAAAATACTTTTTTCGAAATCCCAAAGTTGTAAAGTATTTTGAGGGAAAAAGTTTAATTATTTGAATGGGAAAATAAATGTTCATTTATGAAAAAATATTATTTGTATGGAAAATATTTATAATTATTTGGAATTTTAAAAAACTTTTTTTTTTTAGTTCTACCATCATGAAGAATCACCTCCCGGAAGTTAGCGCACTTTACCTATGGACACCCTTTTTTAATTTATGATAATATAATTGAATTATTGTGATGTATGGTAATAAGGTTGAGTATTTAAGCGATAGATGGCGCTAGTCATAAAGCTTACTCCAGAGTCCGTCAGATGTCGCTAGAGTGTAACAAGTACTTGTGAGATGATATTGACAGGGAACAAGCTTCTCGAACGAGAGAATTACCAACCCTCGGGTAATGAATAGTGTAGCTAAATCCAGTCCTATTAACTGTAACGTAAATAAACACAATTATAAGAAGAACCTTTTACTTTTAAAAAGTGTTCCCAACATTGAAATCTGCATAGTAACGCAGATATAACAATTATGTAGGTAGAAAGCGAAATAAAGCCTTAATTATAAGAAGTAATAAATTGTGATAATATTATCTAGGTTACTCGTTTATCAAATTATAAAGTTAAGTTTAAAAAAACTCTAACATTTCCTACGTACTTTACGTAATAAAAATAAACTGGAACTCTCAGTATTGAAGAATTTAGGATAAAAAATATACATCATTGGAAAGAGATCGAAAAATAATAAATAAAAGTTGGAGCCAACTGATTATTGAGAAGTGTAAAAAAGTTTATTGCATTCCTTCAAGTGTTCCTGAAATGTTTCTTATGAAGGCTGAAAATCATTTCTTCAAATATATTATAATATTGAAGGTAGGTACTTCAAAAATAATCTACACTTGCGAACGCGTAGATATTAAATATAATATTTTCAAATATGGGATATTTTCTGATCAGGCTGAAGCGATTTTGAAGTTTACCTTCCACTGAACCGTTTGACGTTCATGTGAATTCCCTCCTTTATGACAGTGCTCATCCCTTCATAATAACGTAAACAGAATGTGCCTTTGCCACAGAACACTGAAAAATCTAGATGTTTTAGATAACTAAACTTTTTGAAAATATAACCTACGCATCAAATCAAATATATAGTGGAAATAGCATTCGGGATCGATTCAATATTTGATAATCGATTTTGCAACGGGACCTGAATAACTAGTAGTACTAACCGGTCGATGGCTGAGTTGGCATCGCGTTTGGGTCCCACCCAGGCGTAGTGTGTCCTTCATCACAACACAAGCAATATTTTCCGCTTACTGTGGTGGTAGTAGAAGATTTTCAAATATTGTCAGGTTATCCGTAGCCCGGGAATGTTTGTCTTTCGTTTAGGAAAAAAAAAATTATTTAAAATTATTTCTTCGCACTAATTGTAAATAAATATATGTATATTTATTTATACAAATATGTGTAATTTATATAAATAAATGTAAAAATATTTTTGGCATTTCATGACAAAATATAGTAAACTTTCTAGCATGAACAATTATACAGTGTGTGTGTGTGTTCAGGAAATAAAAAAAAATATAATATGTAAAATATACAAAAACAAATTCGATTTTAAATAAATAAATAATGTGTTTAGATGTGTCGATGGCTTAATTTACAATCCCCTGCTGTTTACTGCTTGTGCATTTGAATAGCTTGAACTTTTATATAAGTCTATACGATCAAATCGAAGATATTACCGAGAAATACAGCTGATACTAAAACACTCTTAAAGGAAGGAATGAATCTATGAATAAAATGGTTCCATGATAACTCAACACAGTGACAATTCAACACACTTTTAAAAAGTGATATAAAGTCATTAGTAACGATGAAAATTTTTTTTTAAACTAACCTTACCTAACCTAACCTAAACTACTTAACCCAGTTAATAAAGTTTTTATTTCATCACTTTCCATGACTTTATATAACTTTTTGAAGATGTGATGAATTATCATTGTGATGATTTATCCGGATGATTTATCCGGTCTAATATCACCACGAATATGGATAGAAAGCATAAAAGTCACTCGGGCAGCGATATTTAATGTAAGCGCAAAAGTGGTTTTTATTTATTTTTTGTACAATTATATAATAATTAAAAAAATATAAGCCATGGAACTGTAATTAATTATCTTAGCCATCAAATAATTTTTAGTTTAAGCTGTTTTTTATATATGTTCATAATTTTATAATTAAAACAAAAAAAGTATTTGCTTATATTTTCTGAACAATGTTATTATATTTTATTTAATTGAAATAGTAGGATTTTCATCAGTAAAACACGAATGAATGAGGATGACAGAAAACGTGTTCATAAAAAATCTAATATTTTTGCATTTAGTCATTATATTTATGAAGAATAGTGCAGCTGCATGAACACGTATTCCGATATATTCTGAATGTCCTAATATTTTACTAGGAAACGGCTTGCCATCAAGTTTTTAATCATACTCATATGAAGTGGTGATTTCTATGAATTCCACCATTCTATGACTCTCTTTCCTCTATGCTATCTATCTGAAGACTCTCGAGAAATGTAAATAAAATAAAATAAAATATTCAGAGCGTTTTGCCAATGCCGGCGAGTCGTAGAGCATAAGCGATTCGGTCATATTTGCTCCTTCATTGCTACGTTCCATTTACCCCTTTGAGAAGCTGGTGGATTAAAATGTTCGCATTTTGGAGGAGATGTGCCACTGTGTGCGTCTGCTGAGGCGATAGTCGGGCGGCGTTAAAGGCAATCAAACAAGTGCACGGTGGAGGATATTAAATAAAATATGGTCATTATTTAAAAAAACTACCTCTCACTTGAAAAAATGGTCTCTATTTAAAGTAACAGAGAAGAAGCATGTACGTTAATGTTCAAATATGAAAATATTGGTGAATGATTGTAATGGATTTTCCTAAAAAAATATTATTTTTATTATGACTCTTTGCAAAAACAAACTACGTATTTAAAAAAGAAATCTCAACGTTTGATCAAATAATGGGCGAGAAATTGAACTGATGATCCAAATGACCAATGGTCGAAAACAATGTATGTAAAAAAAAGACGTCACTCTGCCGGTGGCTTCTAAGCAAACTTGCCTGGTGCGTGTGCAGTTCCGCTTAGTTTAAGACTGTCCTAATGAAAATAAACCTCCAATCACATCAGAAGAAGAAGAAAAATATTTTCTTCGTTTAAATACCATTTTAAACTATTTATTTCAACCATTTAAATTTGGAGTAAAAAAACAGAATTAGCTTAAAACTTATAATTAACTTTTAATTACTCAATCAAGTGTGTACCTAGTATATAGAAAACTTTAATTGCGTGCGTTAAAAAAGGTGAAACGTTTTTTTTAAATTTGGGATTTGGCTTCAAATAGTGCTCATCATCGTGATAAAAATTCCAATAACATGTCAAAAAAGTCTTACTACCCTCTCTTCAGCGCTTCTCCCACCCTTCTGCGTTCTTTAAAGGCGCTTTCTTCATCTACATCCACCCCTTCTTGTTTACATAGAAGGCAGGGTCGTATCGGCAATCAACATTTTGCCAAGCCCAATCTTATTTTCAGTGAAAATAAAAAAGTTGGCTGGTAAAAACATAATTTTAAAGATCGCGAGAATCATTATTTTCTCCGGGATTTTCCACTATCTCTCATTATCAATAAATCTCCGCTTTCAACAAAACACGATGGCTTTTATTGTGATTGACAATTTAATTTTTTTTAAAAGAAAGACAAACATTCCCGCGTTACGAATAACCTGACAACATTTGAAAATGTCCTACTACCACCACAGTAAGCTGAAAATGTTGCTTTAACATTATTTATTAATACTACGCCCTGCCTAAACGGAGGTACAAAAAGGGTTGCAGATTGTGAAGATCAATGAAGTATGGACTATCATTCAATACATGGAATACTTTGCCTTGCCTCAACGCAGGTGTTAAAAACATCAATGAAGTATGGACTATCATTCAATACATGGAATACTTCGCCTTGCCTCAACGCAGGTGTTAAAAACATCAATGAAGTATGGACTATCATTCAATACATGGAATACTTCGCCTTGCCTCAACGCAGGTGTTAAAAACATCAATGAAGTATGGACTATCATTCAATACATGGAATACTTCGCCTTGCCTCAACGCAGGTGTTAAAAACATCAATGAAGTATGGACTATCATTCAATACATGGAATACTTCGCCTTGCCTCAACGCAGGTGTTAACCCTTGATTTACCCGGTAGGTCCCTGGGACTCCATTTAAAACGTTCAGCGCTCATAAAACCGTTCGTTTTTGGAATTACAAATTGTGCATTCCAGCACCTTCACTCAGTGACGCGAGGGAGAGCGGACGTCCATGTGCGTGGCTCGGATAGGTGAGTAATCACGCTAGTGGAGTCCGTGGGACTCCACCGGGGTATTAATGTTACAGTTGATGTTACCTGTAGAAAGCAATAATGAGCAGAAACTACCCCGGAATGAGAGAAAGTATTGTCCCCTGTGTCCACCGCGTCTAAAAAGGAAAACTGTATATATTTGCCATAGTTGTACTAAGCCTGTGCGCCTTGGCTGTACAAAAAAAATATGCAATGACCGTGTCATCAAACGTGACTAGAAGGTCTTGCACGTTTTTTTTTTGTTCGAACCATGTTTTTTTTGCCTTTTATAAGAATTGGTTATGTTATTGTTATATTTCTTTAAAAATTAGTTTGAAAAATTGTTTTGTTTTTGAAATGTTGAGACTAGAAGTTAGGTCTTGTAATTTTGTAACAAAAAGTGCCATATTTTAGAAGTTCCTTAATAAAAGGCTCTATCATTTTAAGTAAAAACCAAATATATAATAAACAAATGCAACTAGCATTTCATTCAAAAAAGTGTTTTATTTCATGAAAAATTAGCGATTTTATTTCCGGGAGTCCTGGGGACTCCACCAAGTAAATAGTGTATGTATGAAGTCACCGGGTAAATCATCAATGAAGTATGGACAATCATTCAATACATAACTTTTTTTTAAACACACGGATATGGGACGGGTGTACTCGTTTACAGCGGGCCGATACTCAAATGGGATTGAGTTTCCAAAATCCGCCGCAATAGCTTCTGGAGTCGTTTTGGTGTTGCCAACAAATTGACTTTGTCAGACTAAACATTATTTACGCACAGTTCCTAAATTATGAATCCCGACCTCAAGTGGGTTTTCATTCACCTTATGTATTATTCTCGTCAGCTAACGCCATCTATGGGTAGCGTAATAGACTAACCTAGTGCTATCACTAGATGTCATATTTTCCAGGCTGAGAAGTGAAAATAGGGTTAATGTTTCCGAATTAGGGATGTACAAAGGTATAATACACATTGCGACAGCTAGATGCTTTTTGGACCATCGCTCAGTTGGATTGAGACTACTTCGTCAAAAAGTCGATTGCATTAATAATTTACTTTCTTCCTGTGAAAAACTCAGATATGGCATTGGGCCTATTTTGTTACCAGTTCACCTCTTGCCTAAACTTACCCTTTTTCGTTCACACGGTCTCCCTTATTGGAGATTTTCACGCCCAGAGTAATGATGTTTATTTACACCCAATATGAATACCAATGCCAACAGAGAAAGGCGCGAGACGCTTTCGTTTGAATGCGATTTTTTTGGCATTTTACATGGAAATATGTTTTGTGAAAAATGTATGGAGGGAGAAATGTAACGCTAAGTGCTGCCGGGTAAGCTCGCGTCTGTCAACTGACATGAAGTGTTCTATGTTTACCAGTTGGTAACTAGATGCCTGCCTACTTTTATTCGAATTAAATGTTTTTATTTAACAATAATTTACGCTCATACCGTGATATCTTGAGGGGTGTTTACGATAATCTAAGAAAAAGCAATATGTATGTATTTTTAATTTTTTTAAGATAATTTTTTTTTGGAATATAATCTTTTTTGTTCTTTAGACGGGTCAGTGGCTGAGTGGGCATCGCGTTTGGGTCCCATCCAGGCATCGTGTGTTCAAATCCTCGGCTGACTAAGTCCTTCATCACAACAAAAGCAACATTTTCCGTTTACTGTGGTGGTAGTAGGAGATTTTCAAATATTGTCAGGTTATTCGAAACCTGGGAATGTTTGTCTTTCTTTAAAAAATCTTGTTATTACATTAACAAAATAATAACTTAAATTATGGGACTGCCGTTGTATTCGACGATGATTGCATCGTCGAATATTGAATATCAAATGTACTGTTATTGTCCTTCATTGGATTGACAATATTCATTGAAAGGACAATAATAGTACATTTTGATCAAATATAACTTCTCATGAATTTTTGAATCTCCAGTTAAAAAGACCACGAACAGCCACTGCTCCGGGCCTATGTCAACTTTGGAGATACTGTTTGTAGATTGTTATAAGGAAAGGAGTAGAGCAAGGAGAGGAAGATCTTGAAAGGAAAAATGTACGAGCGGTGTGAAGGAATCAGAAGGTCTGTGTGTGGTATGTATATCTCGAGAGTCCGCCCGAAGAGGTGAAAGGGTCTCCCTCAACCACCTTCTCCCAATCCAACCGACCACGCAGCTGTTGTGCAGAAGCATCCACACCAAGACCTGGACAACACTCACCCTACGAACCCGGCCACCCAAACAGGTTAAGCCATCAAACATCAAACACACAAGATTATTTTCATTGTATTATTTTTTAATTTTAAATGTATTATTATGTATTTTTATTTTTAATTTTAAATTTATTATTTTCTTTTCAAATTTACTATCTTCTCTTTAAATGTAATATGTAGATTAGATTTTCATATTATAAAATGAAGGCCTCAGCACGGGCAAGCCACCCAGTGAGGCCTACATTACTGGAAAACATAAATTGTAACAAAATAATGTACCAAATAAAAAAAAATAAATAAAAAAAAACTTAGGGTGACCTACTGCAGATATATTGGTTGTCTAATGAATGGATCCCAGAGCGCAGTGCCCTTACCTGCCATGCAACCCACACAATAATAAAAGGATTATTAAGATGATGCGTATAAACTGTATAAGCTCATGTTCATCAAGAAGGTAAAGGGTTGATCACAATAGCTTTTAGTCAACTAAAATGTTTGTTATAAATAATTATAAATATAACCATATCTTTTGGAAACAAAAAAATGTATGCATTATCCAGTTTACCTAAGTATTGTTTTTAAATCCAGTTACATTTTAATGGTAAACGTCGCGCTTTTACAACTCATTTAGCTTTGAATTTCTAGGTGAATACAATTAGTTTAGTACGCGGCGTCAATTCAATCAAGCTAAGAAGGATTGAATAAGTTAAAAAATACAGCAAGATGCCTTATTGTTCCACATTTCGAAATATTTAATGAAAACAAGTTTTGGAAATCCACTGACAGTAAAAACAATTTCTGTGTATTAAAAATATTTGTGTGACTCCCTGAGAGCTCCAAATGTTTCCGATGAAATATTGAAAAACTGTCGTATCTTTAATCCACGTGAAAAAACTATGTAGTTTGGACGTTTTCAAATGTTTTCGATATTTAATGCAAAGGGATTATCGACGTACCGAATTTTTTTACGAATTGATACGAATTTCATTAGATAATGAAATTCCTCCCTCTTTGAACAATCGATGAAATTTTTTTTTTACAAAAGAATCCATCTCAATTTTTTCTTGGTTACTGTTGTGTTTGTACAAACAGGTCTCCAACTCGTCTTGGAAGCAGTTTATAATTAAATGGTTATTTTAGATTAATCAGGTATTTATTAATACTCCGCGTATTATAAAGGTGACTAGATAGTCGACCTAACTAGTAGCTGGCTAATTGGAATCTGAAACAGTAAGTTTCTCTGAGAGCCTTCCCACTGGCCCTGGCGACTACTGGCCACTGGCTCCATCTTGCGGCCTTCCACGCAAGCTCTATGCACTGCCATCTGTGCGTGCATCTATGAAGCTCTTCCTTCCCAACATAACAAATAAAATAATGATATCTATTAATAATTACTTATTTAACAGATATACAGTATTTTCTTTCAGAACGATGTGAGAAAATTTTAGTAGGGTGTTGAATACAAAGCAGTACAGCTTTGCCTTACAGATACTCCGAGTATTTTCCTGGTGAAGAATCGAAAAGCTTCCTGAAATGTTTTTTTTCTTGATGCTATTTTTTATTATTTTTTATTAATGTGAAACCGCATATGGAGCTAGTGAAACTATGGCATCCCCAATTGGGGTATGTTGTGAGGCTGTGGGGAGGGGAATGAGATATGAGATAGAGGAAGAGGTGGGGAAGTACCTGGCTATTCAGATGTGGTCACCAAATACGGCCAAAGCCATTTCGAGCATCGTTTCAATTCTGAATGGTGGTCTTACACATAGACGATACGGAGAGTATCTTCCACACTGGAACGTACCGAAATGTTAATTAGTAATTTATGAAATGCCACGAGCCTAAGACCAAGGAGGTCATCTTTAGCCCTGTTCGGTGAGCATTTCTGAAGAGCCAGGTTCCAAAGCAAAGTTCTTTATCATATATTCTATTCTTCTTCACTCCTATTTCAACTTAAAAAAATACCGGGATGACTTAGTCCCAATGGGTGTTGAATTCTTTTAGTTCGGACTCTTGTGTAGTACGTATTCACATAAAATATATCACTTCAACCAAACACTTATACAGCAAGTTCAAAGTATGTATCAAAAATTTTGAAGAGACCAATCTAGTAAAAGAACCATTCAAAATATGAAAGTTGTTCGCTGAGCGAGTTGGAGCTTCGAACCCTCGCCCATATTATTTGTAGTCGTTGCAAGTTGTAATCCCCGACTTATACCACTCCGCTTCACTCCCGTGTATGTTTTTCAATATTCCAAAAGAGTACAGTTGGCGAATAGCGTACAGTCAGCAAACCTCGATTCGATCGTTCGCAAGAGGAATAATAACGGGAAATTTCGACGTAAATTTATTTATAACCTGATTTCTATACTGTTTTATAGATCGAGCTTTAAATAATAAATGAATATAAGTAGGTTGTTGAGATTAAGAAATAATAAAATATTTATTAATGAAAAAAATTAATTGCTTACGGCCGATCAGAAACATGTTCACAGTAAGGGTTGGAAGGTTTTTGAATCCTTCTAAAAAATTAAAAAATGTGTGCTTTGAAAATTGCATCCGGAATAACTCCAGGAGGGGGAGGGGTTTCTTTTATTATGCAGATTATTTATGTAATTTAGTGCGATTTTTCACGCACAACTGGGATTTTAAACTTTTATTAACATTTTAATGAGGACGACAACAGGAAAAATAATCACTACCCAAATTCCGTATCCAGCGTACGGGATTATACAATTGTGATTCCGTGTTGGAGTTGTCGCAATAATACAGTTGGTTTTACCTCGATGTTGGTTTGATATGGGAAGAATAAAATTATCCAAAAACACATAATCCGAAGTTTAATAATATTTATATTATCTCATGTAAAGCTTTCATTAACGATTTATTTTCCGTACATTTTACCTCTGACATCCGCAATATTTTAAACAAAAAAAATAAATATTTGAGGAGAAAACTCGGATACATGATTCAATTAATAAGACAATACAAAACATGAACTGATTTTCCTGCTCATCTATTTCACACACATTAATTAATTTTGCTAACAATTCCCCCTCCATACAGGTTTGTCTAGTGAGTTGGGTTATGTCCAATATAAATACAGTACTTTATTACTGTGCGCGTATACCTACTAGATTATTCTTTCTCTTTATTATTTTATCTCTTTATTACTGCACGTATATGCTACTTTATTTTATCTCTTTATAACTGTGTGTATATACAACATTACTCATTTTAATGTGTCTTTATCCTTTATTATTCCATGTCTATATTCCTAAGCGTATAAACTATATTATTCTCTCTTTTTATTACTGCGTGTATGTACTTGTGCATTATTCATAATTATTTATTTTTCATAATACTGTGCGTATACACTACATTTTTTACATTTCTTTATTAATAAATTGTAAAATTGCATTATATAGCTTTAAAGAAAACCTAAACATAAAAAAATGTTGATTTGAATCGTAAGTATGTTTATATTTCTTTTGTGTTTTTAAAAATAAAAAAAAACTTATAAAGTTAGTATTAATTTATCACTGAAGTAGACAAAATTACTGATACATCGAAATGAAACACGAAATAAGACAAGACACAGAAAATAAAAAGGTAACGGTTACAACTAGGAAATGGGGACTTACAGGGACAGCGGCTTAAACCACTCGATCATTGGGACATAATTATTAATGACGTTTAATAATTTGTCGATCTCATATTTAAAATTCCTAGTTGCGACCGTTATATTTATGTATATTTTTTGTGTCTGTTCTATTTCATGCTGTTACAAATAAGATTTGTAACAAGGTGTATGCATAACTTTACTTAAATCTCATCTATGGTCTTGGTGTGTGGGACCTTTAAGTACCTACACATTGTCATTCGGCTATTGGTCAAATTTACAGCCCTGGAATTCCGACTCGGAGAGTTGCCAAACCTGAGGGAGCAAGAATCTGTGATTTGCATTGGAAGCAGTGGCCATTCTCTGATCACCAGCCCAGAGCAGAGGGCATTCCTCTTGGCTGAGGTTCGACGAACACATTCGCCAATTTTGTGAGCATCAGCTTTTGTATATGAAGCATTGACCATTGGATTGATTGAATCGGATGACATCTGCCGATCCTGATTGGTTAAGAGGGACCTTTTTAGAGACCAGCAGCGTGAGGCTGTTTTGAATTGTACAGCAGCATTATTTTTTGGATAAATTATAAACTGGGACATTAACTGTGAAGAACCGGAATTTACTACTTCGCATCAAGAATGAACTGGTATCACACCTTCATTGTACCTATGTAAACCTCCTTGCCAGACAGATTTAATATAAGGATGCTAATAATTTTTTTTAATGTCTTTTTTGTGGTTATACATTTTAGTATCCTTAAAAATATTTTTTATTTCTAAATAATAAACCCATCCTAACTTTTATTTGTTGCCATTTAATCCCACGGTAACAATGCTTCGTTTAGATTTATTAATATTATCTTCTTCTTCAATGACGTATTACATTGATGAAAATAGTCTTCAAAAGTAAAAAAAATTGTTACATTGTCACAAATATTTTTGGACATAAATTAAAAGGGAAAAAATACATAATAAAATTATTTAATACAAATAAATGAAAAAGGCATATTGTCTATATTCATATAGGTACATTTACGAATAATTGACAGAAATTTTTTTTAAATTAAAAAAGGTATTATACAGACAATTAAGAAAAATGACGCAATTAATAAACGAATAATGTAAATTTTTTTATACAGGAAAATATCTTTTCATTTTTCAATAAAGTACTGCTTTGTATCAAAGAATATGTCGGAATCCTTCATGTTTTAATTTTGAACAAATTACACATTCTTCTGATCGGATTCCTGACACGGAGAAAACTTACTGATAAGAAATATTGATAATTTAATTAAAAATCTGGTCAAATGATTCGTTCTTGTTAAAAATGGGACTAGAGGCATATAACTAATGATTTGACGAATTTCATAACAAACTATCACGAAGCACGAATATGTTATGAGGAAGTCGGAACACGTGTTCTTCAAAATAATAAAATTTTAGAATTTCGCCATTGTATTTATTCGGACAAGGCCACCTGCGTTGAACACGTGTTCAAATATATTCTGAATGACTAAATTTGATTAAGAAATGGTCATGCAGTCACATTTTTAACATTATCTTGATAAAAGGCCGTACTCACTTTTCTCCGTGCATCAGCATTTGTTCCATAAAATTATAAGATTTTACTTTTATATGTAGTTAACTATTGTAAATTATAACTCGGGGCTACATGAGATTCAGATATTGAACAACTGATTGTAAGCTTAGTCATATTTAAATAGTAAGTAAGCTCTAATATAATTAAAATTTGTTTATTCAGGTCGCATAACGAACGTGGGAACGTGGGAAGGAATATTTTTTAGGGTAACCGGACAACTCAAAACAGTGACAAATCAACACGCTTTTGAAAAGCGATAAAAAATCATGAAAAGTGATGAAACAAAAACAAGGTTGGCTATATAGTTTAGGTTTATAAATAAGTTTTTATATCCTTGTTAAATCCTTGTCACTTTTTAAAGGTGTGTTGAATTGTCATTATGTTGAGTTATTAAGGAACCATTTTGTAGACTTTAACAAAATAAACACTAATATTATTTTAAGTAATTTCTGATGGGGAAGACAATTTGGTATATCCTCACTTCTATCAAGCCTTATCAAAAATTGACTCCAATCTTCCATATAATTTTGAAATGTTGGCCTAGAAAACCCTTGAAGGATAAAATCCAAATAATTGTTAAAAAAAAGTGAGCGCTGGGCCCAAGCTCACTCAAGACCACGCCACACAATAAAAAATAAGCAGTAATTGTTGATTGAAGTACTAGTACAAATTTAATTATTTGGCATGTTGGAAATAAGCCGACGTGGCTCAGTGGTCTTAGAACATCTGACCGGACATCTATTTTTATCCTCGAGATATTTTCAATTTGTATGGATATTTCAAGCGACTAATTATTGCTTAAATAATTTGTTAACAAAATTGATCTTATGATTTACAAATCAATCTTCTCAAATCAAACAGTTTTCACCGTTCCCCGAGTCAACATCCCACAGAAGCTATTATGACGTCACAGCGACGGTGTCGCCACCTACCTCTTGTTTGCCAAAGCTAATTTTCTATTTTCCCATTACTATACCGCCGCCTTGTATTAAATACCCCATGTAAGCCGCCCTCCGTAAACAGGCACTAGATTCTACCCTTGTACCTTGTATTTATATCATACCGAGGGCGGTAATGGCTTTTTAATGCACTGTTGAAATAATATACAGGGTGAAATACCTACATACTTAAAAAAACCCATTTTCACTAATAAGTGATTATGTTTTGACGTGTTTTAAAAAAATCTTAACACCTCAGACTAATTTGTTCGCTTATCGGAACAACTCATATCTGCCTTACTGTCTTGGTGAAAAATATCAAATAAGAAAAAGAAAACAACGCGCTTTATGTTAATATCAATAATTTAACTACAGAAGAATTAAAATATACACACATCTACGAAACCAAAGGATTCGACCGCAAATTGAGAAAAATAAAGGAAACTTTTTGAATATTGTATTAATTATTTTTATATGTGTTGGGAAGTAAGAGCTTTATAGATGCACGCACAGATGGCAGTGCATAGAGCTTGCGTGGAAGTCCGCAAGATGGAGCCAGTGGCCAGTAGTCGCCAGGGCCAGTGGTAAGGCTCTCAGAGAAACTTACTGTTTCAGATTCCAATTAGCCAGCTACTAGTTAGGTCGACTACCGAGTCACCATTATAATACGCGGAGTATTAATTAAATCCCTGATTAATCTAAAAGAATCTTTTAATTATAAACTCCTCTCACGACAAGTTGGAGACCTGTTTGTACGAACACAACAATATGTAACCATAAAGAAGTGAGAGTTCAATAATGTTTATAAAATATATGTCTAGTAAAAAATGTATTTTTTTCGTTGTTAGTATTTTTAGTTCAGTGTTCAGACGAGAAAATGTAAAGTGAGCCATTTTTCAAACTTTAATATTTGATTTAAAAATTTTATTATTTCAAAACTGATAAGTTTCTTTAAAATAATAAAATTTTAAAGCGTATTTTATCACCTTTTTAAAAAAGTTTTCAGATACGTTTACTTGGATTTTATTACGAAGCGGAAATACACACAAATTTTCTGACTTTCTGACAGCATCTTTAGGAAATATAACGGTCAATATGCCAGAGGCCTGAGAGTTTAAAGAAAAGCGCTCTGGAAATGACAGTGGTGTGCATTTGATAAAGGCTGAAAAACCTAAGAAAACCAAACCCTCCCAGAAAATAAAATATATGTTTTCATGAGTTCGTATAAATATAGTTTTATTTTACAATCGTTCTACATTAATAACTGATTTCCATATGAAAAATTTACCCTTTTTACTAGATGTAAATATTGTAATTGCTATTTTCAATAATTCAATCCAAAGTAATTCATACCCGAACTTGAAAACTACACCCAGTCTAATTCTAGTGTAGGTCGTAGATCAATGAACACCTCTGGAAGACGGTTATTATAAATTGATAATGAGGCGACCCAAGAAGTGCCTTATGGACATGTTTTGTGATCCAAAAATTTGCCGTATCGAGGGTTATCAAATCAAATTGAAATGGGATGGAGATCCACGATGTCAGGCCTGCAGATGTGAGACAGAGCGCTAGTCTAACTGGCTAAATGGAATTTGTTTCCATTTATTTTTTTATGAAAGGCACATCTTGTTTTCGTCTTTATTCAATAGTTATACATATAACAGTTATATTAAAAAATACATATGAAGAGAGTAATCCCCTTATATTATAGGCAAAGAGGGAGACATAGTATAAAGAAGGTAAAGAAACAGTGACGGAGATAAATTCTTGGAAAAAAAAAATTAAAGAGTGAGACAATACACAAAATTAATGAGACAAAACATCAAAGGAACTAAAATGACTTGACTTGTTTCTTTTCTCTGCTTTTCCATCCCCTGTATTTGTAATTGTGCAAATCTATTTTTACCTAACTAGTATTAGTGGATAAGTACCTTTTTGTAAATTCCTACCTGGCTTTGTGTTTATGTGTATATCCCTGCTTGTTTTCTTTTTGTTTTTTCTTGTTTGTTCTAGTTAACCTCCTTTTTCTACTTTTCTACTGTTTTTTAAGCGAAACTAATAATTTTGTTGTCAAAATACCAATGTAAAATTGTGCCTATTAACTCCCACCCATGATGTATTGTAAGTTCCACCTGTCTACAATGAATTTTATAACTCATCGGTATTGCTCTAGCAAGAAATAAAAACAATAAAATATATATTTTTAAATATTATCAATACTAAATTATTTCGAAATGTTAGTAAATGAATAGTAAATTATTTTTGTCCAATTAGATATATTTCTTATAAAATCCACACTTTTAATTTAATTTAATTTTAAATTTAAAAAAGAAAGACAAACATTCCCGGGTTACGAATAACCTGACAATATTTGAAAATCTCTTACTACCACCACAATAAGCTGAAAATGTTGCTTGTGTTGTGATGGAGGACTTAGCCAGCCGAGGAATTGAACACACTACGCCTGAGTGGGACCCAAACGCGATGTCAACTCGGCCACCGACCGGTCACACACTAATGAGGGTTCATGGCCCATCTCTTTTGTTTCTATTATCCATGGTTGTCTGACATATCAAGCTACAACAGGCTGCTTGAAAATGGAATCAGATGATTTAAAAATAAAATTGACTAGGCAAACACCCTGTACATGGTAGATGGGTTTTCGCAAAGCTATTTTTAATTTTCAACTTTATGTACGATTTGACATTATTTATGAAAGCCGAAAAAGTTTTTTTAATGATTAAACAAATTATAAGTACGAGGATGTTTTTTGGCCCACTAGATTTTATTTGAAGTTTTTATTATTATTATTATTTCAGGCTTCGACTCTGCAGCTTTTGTAAAAATCAGGTTATTACTTACGTTCTGTACATTCTTTAATTCGTTTTGGGCCTACTTTAAGAAGAGAAGCATGGATAGACTTCGCGTGCGGTATAACAACTCTAACCGCATAATGTTCGGCCTTCCCAGATACTGCAGCGCTTCCATCATGCTGACGGAGAGACGAGGTTCCTGGTTTTACAGCTTTCATAAAAAACCCGGGCGGCAGCTTTAAGGGATAGGATATACGGTCGGAAATGTTCTCATTGTAGAATCCCGCCAGAGTCCAGATTCCAACATCAAAGAACACTGGAGAAAGTTATCCACCCCATCAAACTTAAGTGCTACAGACAATTAACGTCTTTATTTTATTCCATTTTATGGTTCCATGATAAATCAACACATTGAAAATTCAACGAACCTTTAAAAAGTGATGTAAAGTCATTAGAAACGATGAAAAAAAATATTTATACCTAACCAAACCTAACCTAACCTACTTAACCCAGTTAAGATGTGATGAATTATCATTTTGATGATTTATCCGGTCACCATATTAATAGTTTTTTTTTAGTTTTGTACAAGACTCTCAACTCTTCAAAGCGTTTGAAACCAATGAGACTATGGCATCCACAATCGTCTCATATCTAGTCACCTAACACGGCTAGAACCACTTTAAGCAATGTTTCCATTCTCAAACAGAGTGAAATTGAATGTATCTACCACCTGGAACGTGCCGCAAATATAGTATATTGTAATATACTGGTATAGTGTATAACTATCTTCTTTGTATGGAATACACATGTGATTGGGTGTACTCAATAAATGCTTTGGTCCATCAAAGATTACGCATATAAATAATAACAGTGAAAGTCTTTCAGGACATACGTCCGTTCTGTCAGAGACTATGCGTTTTTCCAACCAGGAAAGTAACTGGAAGTGAGCCCCTTACCTAGGGATCGGCTAGCATCGGCTGTACTCGTAACCATTCGGGTACGACCGACACGGCATCTCTGTCGAATGGTGTAAGTTCCGCTATCAACAGAAAAACCTTTTAAATTTTGAGCTACACACCCTACCGACATCTGATGGGCGGTATCGAAACTACAACCAAATAACAACACTACAGTATATATTATTATTTATTAATTAAAGCCATTTTACATAACTGAATTGCTTCATTAACAAAATTTTATATTTGTTTAATGATAAATTGAAGATGTCCACTGACTTGGTAAAATTGTTTCCTCCAACAGTATTCTGGGCAAGAGGAATACATATGGTAGTTAATCCCATTATTTCGGCACTGAAATAAATCCTGACTTCTAGTATTACGTTTTGGAATCCGGAAGCTTATCAAATCTAGCAATACCAGACTGTCAACTAAATCATTTAGAATTTTATATAGAAATACCAAGTCAGTGTAAATTCTTGTGTCTGACAATTTGGGAATATTCAATTGTGTTGGAGTTCAACATAATTGCTAGAATACCCATTTTAAAATTTAAATAGTTATAATATGACAATTTAATACACTTTACGAGTATATTGATTACATTTCTGGTTAGCCTAATTATAAATGCCAACATTTTTAAGCCCTTATTAGAGATTTCTGTTATAATTTTTAAATAATGAATTGTTAAGTAACACAAATTAATCAAATATGATTTACTTGTGCACGCCGGGATTTAAGCCCACGACCTTCAGATTCGTAGCTAAGCATCGTGACCACTCAACCACTGAGGCCACCAGAAAATAATACAAAAAGCGTACAGTAATTTATTTTTCCCGTTTCAAATTTTTACAGTTTGTTACACAGCACGTTAAACAGATTTATATGAAAAATACAGCGCAAATTATCTTGACACACCCTGTTGCTAAGTACAGGGGGGTAAGAACATTTGCGTAGTAATTTGGTAGCTTAGCGGCAAATAAATCGAGAAAACAAATCTTTGTCGAAAGAATTTATAATATGCATTATTTACGTGGTAATTTCCTCACAAATGCAAGGAAATAAATAAGAAATCTTTGCTAACGAGTTAACATTTTTTTAAATGTGGGGTTAAAGTTATCGTTTTATTAAAATATTTCAAAATTAAAAGTGTGCAAGTAAATTTTATTTAAAGAATTTGTGTTATTATGCTAATCGAAAAATGTTGATTGTACAATGATGAAAGACCTAGTAGAGGAATTTATTGAAGTCCATTGTAACGACCTTTGTGACTAGGAAGTCGAAGGTTCCGGGTCGAAATCCCGGCGTGCGCAAGTTAATTTTATTTGACTAAATTGTGTTATTTCTAAATTTATTCATTTATAATAATATCTATTAAGGGAAGATAATATAATATGGCCCTGATGTAAGACCACGAGGTAAGATAAGTTCAGATCCCTGAACAAAAACTATGATGAACTTGACATACTTTTAAGCAACTTTAAAACAGATTTCAAAATTATAATCCTAACAGAATGTTGGATTTCAACAACTTTTACAAAAAATACAAAGATAATTATACTTCATTTCGCACATTAAATAATAAAAATCAAAATGATGGCATTGTTGTATACATAAATGATAGTATTAACGCTTCTGTTTCAGAAATTGAATTAGTGTAACGTATCGATGTTGTACAGGATAGAATACTGGGCCCTTAATCTCCAGTATTCTAACAAGGATAGGGATCTGGTAATATATATAAATAGTCGTAGGTTCTTATATACGGAGGTTGTTTAATTCGGAATATAATAAACTGACAATACAAGTAACAAGTTGCCTAAAGGCCGTCTAGCGAAAGAATGAGCTCCTCTCGACCCGACAATGTAATCCGAGGCCGTTGGTAGCGTTCGGTTATGTTCGGTAGAACCCGAAGCTGCCCGAACCGCAACACCAAACACTACAATTAGTAAATTCAAACTGTCTACAAATAATCACCGACTGTAATACGTGTATTCTCGCCCTATACAGATCACCATCCATACCCAATATTACACCATTTATAATGGCTCTGGATTCTCACCTAAAAAAATTAACTTCATTCAAAAACATCATCATAGCTGGTGATCTAAACATAAACATACTTCCTAATGGTCACCCTCAAAACATTGAATACCAACTGATGCTTCTGGAACATGGCATTATAAGCACCATTAATACTCCTACCAGGGTAACCAAAGACTCAGAATCATGTATAGACCACATTATGGTTAAATCAAAAAGACCAATAAGTAGTGCAGTATACGAATCTACAATCACAGATCACTACACAACAATGATAGGCCTGACTTCCCCAACTATGAACTCAACTTTCCAAAATAACACCGCAAAAAAAAAATTAATTACGTAAACCTAAAAAAATGTTTAGAAAAACAGACATGGGAACATCTTACAAAAATTAACTCAACAGAAGAAGCCTGGAATTATTTTTAACATATCTACAAACTCTCATTATACAAAATACCATAAAAACATCCACATCTATTCCACACCGCAAAGTTAGACTTAAAAAATGGATTACTCAAAGCATCATAAATAGCATTAAAGAAAGGGACAAATTACACAAACAAGTTAAACTGAACCCTTATGATACCTCACTTTATTTCTACTATAAAAGGTACAGAAATATTTGTTCCCTTACGATACGTAAAGCCAAAGAATTATACTACCGAAACAAACTGATAACAGCAAATTATGATCCTAAAACCGTATGGTCAATTTTGAGGGAAAGTACGCATTCACAGAAGAACAAAGATGATACCATAAAAAAATTACTAATTGATGATGAAGAACTCCACTTCCACGAGAATTCTACACGTATCCTCAATTTTATAAACAAACACTACACTAATATTGGTGTTAGCCTAGCTGAAAATATAAAAACTACGTTGCCTCTTAGAGATATCCAGGAACCTCAAAACAATACAACAAACATCAGTAATGATAATTACAACAGACATTTCAAATTACATAATGTTACGCTAGAAGATACTAATAAAATAATTCAATCATTAAAGAATAACACAACTACAGGACCGGATGGTATAGACTCTAAAACTATCTTAACACTAAGCCAACAACTACTAAAACCACTCACATACCTCATTAATCTTAGTCTAAAAGAAGGAATCTTCCCAGCTTACTAAAAAAAGGTCTTATTATTCCAATTTACAAATCAGGACAAAAAAATAATGTAAGCAAGTACAGACCTATAACGCTACTAAATACCATTTCGAAAATTCTTGAAAAATCTATTAAAATACAGCTTCAACACTATCTAGAATCAAATCACATACTCTCGATCAACCAACATGGCTTCAGGAAAAACATGAGCACAGAACATGCAATAGCTACTGTAACGGACTTCATTACAAAAAATCTTGACGCTAAGAAAAAAGTTGTTTCTATTTACTTAGATCTATGTAAAGCCTTCGACACAATTTCACACGAAAAACTATTCATAAAGCTAAAAAACATGGGCATTAATGGAATAGAATTCGATCTAATTAAAAGCTTCATGTCTGACAGAACGCAAAAAGTAAAAATTGACAGCAAGACAAGTCATCCACTCTTGATCACGTACGGAGTCCCACAAGGGAGTGTACTCGACCCTCTATTGTTCCTCATCTACATAAACGAACTATGTGACATTGGAATTGAAGGTAAAATCGTGACCTTCGCTGACAACACAGTACTTCTCTGTCAAGCAGCCACATGGAAAGATGTATTTATAATTGCCGAAAAAAGTCTATCAGTTGTCAAAAAATAGCTAAACTGGAATACTCTTACCGTTAATACAATAAAAACAAAATACATCACACATAGTATTACACAAAGAGGTCAACCTCCACCTAAAATAGACCCGTTTCTACATGACTGTGAACAAACTTCACCCAATTGCCAATGCGAGCGTATAGAAAGGGTAAACCAGACAAAATACCTAGGGGTCATTATTGATTCACACTTACGCTGGACTGACCACATAGCTTCCATTACTAATAAACTAAAAAGAGTCATGCACCTAATAAAGTCAATCAAAAATATTTTCCCACATTCAATACTTGTATCTTTATATTTCGCACTCTGTCAATCGATTGTTACATATGGCATACTGGCTTGGGGAAGCGCTACAAACACTGCAATCGACCCGATACATAAAATTCAAAAGGCAATAATTAAAATCATCTTGCAAGTACCATTCCACACAAATTCAAGCGAAATTTTCAAAACATTAGACGTCATGTCAATAAGACAACTTTATGCAAAATCTGCACTACTAAATTTCCTACAACAGAAACTACACATTCCAATACCACCTCAAACAACAATAAAAACAAGGTCGACAACAAACAATACCCTGAACATACCGATAACATACACCATACACGGACAAAGACACTTCCAGTATTACGCTACAAAACTTTTTAATTGTATGCCCACCACTCTGAAACTACTATTAATGGGAAATACATACAGAAACATTCACAAAAAACTGATCACAGCCTGGATCAAAAAACAAGATATCCATTTTATACAAAACATCATAACACCAAACCAATCATAATCATGGATGAATGTGTATGTATGTATGTATACATGTGTTTACTTATATGTGTGTATGGATGCATATATGTGTGTATGCATGCATATATGTGTATTTATGTATGTATGTATATACATGGGTGTATGTATATATGTGCACATAAATAAATATTTTTTCCTTTTTCTTTAAATAACAATGTACAATAACCATTAAAAAAAAAAAAATTAAAATCCCAACTTACACTTTTATATAAGAAAATTTAACCAAGACATGTACCATTTAATCATAACCACGTAAACACCTCAGCACAGGTTCTCCCAGTGAGGTGTTCATGAAACAAATAACATTACCCACCACAGTGTCACCTACTCAAACCTACCCAGCATAAAAAATAAAAAAAATAAAATATAAATAAAAAAACCATATTAACAACAGTTCTAAATTTATGTATTATATACAAATGTAAATATTTGGTAGACACTATAATGTATGTATAGAAATAAATAAAAAAATAAAAAATAAATGAATAAAAAAATGATGTAAGACATAAAAAGCGTTCTGGCCAAAGTCATGGCACTTGTGTATATGTACATTACCCTTTTGCAAAACCAGATTAGCCCAAAAGCATATTAATTGTATTGATGCTAAAATGTACAATTTACTATATTACTACATATATAATAAAACATTAACTCTTTGGATAGGTTGTTTCGTAGAATTTGAACAATTCATCAAATTTCAACGTTAATTTGCGAGTTCTGTGAATTTCCTTTTCAAGTTCTGTTATTATATCACTAAAAGCCAGTTACTTGAAAGAACTGAAATAAAAACAGAACTTAAAAAGTACTTTCACAAAACTTGAAATTAACTTTGAACTTTGAAGAATTATCAAATTCTCTGAAACAACTCATCGTAATAACAAATATCTAATCATAGCTAAAATTCTATGAAAAAGATGTATTTTTAACAAATTATTGAAAGCAATTATTATTCGTCTGAAATATCCGTACAAATTGAAAATATCTCCAGAGTAAAAATAAATGCCTCCGACTTTTCAAATCAATCCATTGACTTGTCAAATATTATTATTTTTTTAATGATAAACTCATGTTTATAAGACAAGGGTTTAACTTGTTGCCGACTTAGCTCAGTAGTCCAGAGCACCTGACCGGACATCAGAAGGTGTCAAATTATTATATTGCTTATAACAATTTGTTTGTATTAAAAAACCTTGCCTTATAAACATTACCATATCATTAAAAAATAAGATATATTTTTATTTAACTCTTAACAGTCATCATCATCTGTAATATCGTATTTACTCCAAAACAGAATTTAACCTTTTTCAATTGTAACAATGTGGTATACAGTAGTGAATAGAAGAGACAGTCGGGGACCCCCCAGGAAGGCATGGCACGATCAAATGAAACAAACACTTGCGTGATAAAATGAGGAGAACGTGATTAAGAAATAAAGAAGTGTAAGGAGAATGAATTAAGTGACTCTCGAGGAAGATGTGACACGATCAAGGGAAACAAATAATTATGTGTGTTAAAATGTGGCATACGTGATGAACGAAGAAAGGGTTATAAGAAGAATTTAAGATGTGGAAGAGAAAGGTACAAGAAGTTGGGGGCGCCCGAAGAAGACGTTACACGATCAAATGAATCAAATACTTATTTGTTTGGTTAAATATGGCGTACGTGAAGAATGAAGAAAGGGTTTGTAAAAAGAATGTATGAGGTAAAAGTAAATGGAAGAAGAAGTCGAGGATACAAATATTACAACAACATTAAATTTTTCAATTCTTTACAACAATATAATTTCCACCTTAAAAATGCACTCAGTTTTCAGGTACATAAGAAATGACAAGTATAATAGAAACTTTATTCCAAGCCGTTCATGACCCCGAGTTACGCCGAGTGCACATCAGAAAGTATAATAGAAACTTTATTCCAAACTGTTCATGACCCCGAGTTACGCCGAGTGCACATCAGCAAGTATAATAGAAACTTTATTCCAAGCCGTTCATGACCCCGAGTTACGCCGAGTGCACATCAACAAGTATAATAGAAACTTTGTTCCAAGCCGTTCATGACCCCGAGACACTATCTAGGTTACAAACCAATATCATTAGAAACTTTGTTTCCATTTAAAAAGGTAGATGCCAAAAATATGGGAAAAATTAATGTTGAGATGATATTGTTCATTCTGAATTTGAAATATGATATAGACAAATATAACGCTTAATAAATAGGTCGAGTGGTTTAAGACGCCTGTCCCGATAAGACAAGAGATCCTAGGTTGTGATGAAAGGCTTAAATCACAGTGAAAAACAGATAAACCATAGCTGCTAAAAATATGCAAATTATTTATGAAAACCGTCATTCTAGCGACATCTGTTGATTTAAAATTGATTCAGTTTGTTTGCAGTAGACACCTGTAATAGTTGGAATTATGTCGAGATTCTATAGCATAAACACAGAGGTCATTAAAATCGTCTAGGAACGAGAAAGGATTCCCCTGTCTAGGCCTAAAAATAAACATTGAATTTTGTCAACCAATAGATCTGAACAAAAAGCTATAAAATTTTGAGTAACCAATCAGTGAACGGAAAGGCGTGTGTCTACGAAAGACAAATGAATGAACTTTGGACCCGGCGATAAAATAGATAATTAATTACAATTCCGTTCCCACAAAAATTAGAGGTGAACGCACTATGGTATAAACACCGACGTTCAAGGCGACAAACTCTAGGAAATGTTTACAATAACTGAGACATTTAGGAGATAGCGAACCATTGAAATCGAGGGCTTTGGGACCTTACAAGTTGAAAAACACACACGCGAAAATGCAATGGAAAAATTATAAACGAAATAGTATAAAAGAGAGGGCGGAAAAACTTAGGGAAATTAGTGGCAGAATTTTCAACTGTAGTGCAATTATTTATGATAGAAGGAGGGTGTCGAGTTCGATGTAAGTCGTAATAAAGGAAAACGAAAGTGTTAGGGACATTAGAAACTAATCGTTATCAATTTAAGATGAAGCGGACATATTGGAAAATCAATTTGGGAATGAAAATCTCGCATTAAAATAGACATTTTAGAAACAGTGCAGAGACTGAACGGAAGGATAATACAGAGATTTTGAGCTGCTACAAAGGTCCTAGGGACATGAAAATAGGGTACCATAGGAAGGCAATAAAGCTAAACATATAGCGATAGATTAAATTCAGGAAACGTAGGCATTTTACATGATTATCAGGGTAGATAAATATTAGAGTTACACAAGACTGCAGAAGAAGTGACATGAGATAAAAGGTTGACAGTCTCATGTGTATTTTAGAGGATACACAATCGAAATTCGAACATGATTTTTGTTTACGTTAAGGTAATAACCCATTAGAAAAGCTATTAAGTTTAACGTTGGGCTTATGAGATATTTATTTAAAGCAAAAGATATTAAAATTAATAGGTTTGAAATTAAATTAAATTTACGGGTCTAGTACCAAAATTTTAAACGTAAACAGATGTCAATGCGGATGTTTTATGTGATATTTTGTATGTAAGAGATAGAAGATGGGGCGGAGGTCGAGTAAGGCAATAAAAGTGACGGATATCCCAGGGTCAAATTAGGTATATCTCCCATGGAAGTGTGGAAAACTATATATTAATTAATGATAAATGAAGTATGAAATTTTCCTGGAGACCACACACATCGGGAAAAGTGAGGAAAAGAGGAAGGAAAGGGTAGGGAACGGGGATAAGGAATGATCCAAGTGGAGAAAAGCGATACAATTCTAAGTTATCCGTGAAATAAATAAATACGGCTTGGAATATAATTAGTTATAGAGTTATGAGAAATAACATAAGGATAAAGAAGAAAATTGTGCAGGAAAACGTGGCGAATAAAAGAAAATCCAAAAAAATAAGGAAAAACTCAAATCTGCGACATAAAGAGAGAAGGTACGGATGAAAATGGAAAAGCTCATATAGGTGACAATAAAATTAAGTAGATTTTAGACAAATCGAAATTCAAAAATACATAGTAAAGATTTCGCCATGGATTTAATCATTTTTCACGCGAGATGCATAAAATTGAGATCTATATATATGTTACTGAGGACGGACCTATCGCGAATTGAGAAAAAAAGGAACGCAAAATCATGATATTTTAACTACATTTTGTATGAACCATGGGACAAAGGAAGCCTGGGCAATGAACGCAGACTTACCCGATTCGGACCCTATCGGGTTAGCGACGTGAGAGAAAAACTAATCGCCGCCCAGAGCCGGAAAACAGAAGATCGTATGGAAGCACAATCGATATTAATGGCAGGGATGTTCAAGTTTACGAGTTGATAGGAGATAAAATTAAGCATCAAGAGAAATTCAGATACGTCTTTTGGAACCTGAGAGGGGTATAAAAGATGGTGCACATCAGTCAGGAGACAGTCAGTCGAGGTTTTTGAAAAGGAGGATACGCCGCAGTACTACGTTTCTTGGAAAAAAAATTAATAGTGAAAAAATCTTTAAGTGTTAAATTTTAAATAAGTCCCTGGACTTAGAGAATTTGTGAATAGTACAAGTACTAAAATCAGTGAAATTTTAATAAGTCAATTTAATTTAATCAAACAGTGTTAATAAAAAATAAATAGGGTTTAACTCAGCGCTTAAAAGTGTTACGTGAATAGTGCAAAAGTGTTTAGTGAATTGTTAAAATTTAAAAATAATTATTTCATACAAAGTGACAACATTCAAATTTAATTGAGAGTTTTATCATTAATCTAGAATGAACGCGTTCGCGAATTGATATTTAAAAATAGATTATAATTTAGCATCAATCAAACACAAAAACAAAAAAAAAGGATTCAATAATAATAAACGCTCAAACCTTTGTTCAAAAAAGAAACAGTTCGAAAAGAAAATTAATTGTGGATAGGTTAAAATATTGATGAAACCAGTGCAATTTAGAAGAAAGTTTTAACAGATATTTAATTTATTCAGAATCGAAATAATTAAAAGTTTGCGCAATTCGGAATGAATTTTCTTATAAATTTATATAAAAAAAAATTAAAAAGGAGTGAAAATAACAAAAATAGTTCGATCTAAATAATTTATAATTTTCCGGCACATCTATATCACAAATATTAAATATCAGCTAATTTATATGAATCAAGCAAGAATAAAATATTAAATAGGAATAAATAGTCGAAAAGATTTAGTTTGAAATTTGTTGAAAAAATACAATTAATTAGGTAGGATTTTCTTCGACAAGATTTTGTTGTGTGGCACCCAACTGGAAAAATCTTGGTGGGGGTAAGTTTTCCTTTTATAAATAATTTTCAGGTCCCAGTAGGCACAGAAGGACTGTGAGGTGGAGGTATATCAATTGATTATTAAAATAAAACACCAAAAAGGAATTACACATTAAAATATGTATATTATGTATTTATCTATATAAAAGTAAAGTAATATACTGTATATAAAGAATATATATATATGAGTAATGTATGTACCTACGTGTATATGTATTTTATTTATTAATCGAAACATCGAAATGGTAGCGATTTTAAATACCTACCCATGGACATATCTATATTATTGAAAAGGAAAATATGTATTTATTAATATTCAAGTCTATGTATAATCATATATCTTATATTTATTTATTAATATATGTACTCTTATTTAACATATTTTGGCAATCGAGATATGTGTACTTAAATATATATATATATATATTTATTCTTCATTTAAACTCTAGTAAATTTACTAAATTCGGGTAATGAAATAAATAGTTTAACTTCAAAAAGGAATTAAAAATATTTTAATTAACTATGCACAAAAAAAGGTAACATAACTGGATTATAGGAAGAGGTAGAAATATTTCTTAAATAAACAAATCTCACATTTAGGTTAGTGTGTCAGGAGATGTTTACATTAATTGTTTACAAATAAAGTCACTGGAGAACTGTGTCAACCGCAAGTTTGAAAACGATCTTGGCCGCAACTAGACAATCATCAGGATGTCGTTGTGCAATGTGCAGCGATATGGGTCATTCACAAATACCTATCATTCACAAACAACAATTGAAAAATCATGGGTTAGCAAGATTTATATCGAATAATTTCATGAAACATTTAAATATCATTGATTAGATAGTCGCATAGGTTTCATTAGTTACTTAAAATAGCTGGAAGCTGCGTGCTCACAAATACATATCATTCACAAACAACAATTGAAAAATCACGGGTTAGTAAGATTTATATCGAAATATTATACGAAACATTTGAGTATCATTGATGGAGTGTTCGCATAGATCCCATCAGTTGCCTGAGATAGTTGAGAGGAGTGTACCCTCTTATGTGGCAATCAATTACATGAAACAGTTGAAAAATCACGGGATAGGATGAACTAAATCTAATGTTGAATCCTGGGGAAAGAAAAATACAGTTCATCAAATAGGAGGCAGTGGTCGCTCCTATAACAAGACCATTAACCAAACAGAATAGAGATGACGATTCTCTTAAATAAAAACGTCAAAACCAAACAAAAAGCCTGGAGTTCGATAGCTCTCCAAAACAAACTATCAATAAGATCTTATTTTACTAGTATTTATTAGTATCACCTTATTATTACGTATTTATTCGGTTACCTAGAGCTTCGCAGAGTTCTTGGCGCGAGATCCGAGCTTGGAATGCGAGGTAGATAGCCTTGTATTGCAAGTTATAAACCTTTCCCAAAACGTATGTATACATATATTTATTCGTATGTACTGTTTACTGGAGAATGCGGACCTGCATACAGCTTGCATTTAGGTCTGTGGACCATTCTCGCATTTTCTCTTAAGCGTGGAATGAGGATTCACGACCCGTAAGTCCACACCAACCGTGAGTATATGATTGTATATAGGACGAAACCGGTTCGCCCTAAGTAAATTGTAGTCCAAGGAGGAGTAGGAATTTGGGAGTTTCGGGACCCGAGGGAAGACTTGAAGGCAGTGCATGATGACGTGGAAGGTTCATTGGGACGCGGTGACTTAGGCACCAATCAATGAACCGTGTCAAAAGATTGTGCGGATTTCTCGTTGACTCACGATCATCTCGTTTAGTTGCAGGAGGATAGGAGCCAAATTTTGCAAGCAAAGGGCTATTCCGAGTTCGTCAAATATACATTTAACTAATTACATTAACCTACTAAATCAATCTTTACATGTACCTTATAGCAGCAGAATCATAAAGGAGTGGCGCCAACCAGACACAAGAGTTTACCAAAATCAAATTTACTAACAATTAACCATTTGAGTCATATTTGATTACCTGTCCAAATAAACATGTATAGCATCCTTTACCAGCGATTATTTTAGACTTCGTTAGGGTGCAGGGAATCAGAATAGTTACATAGGGAAAGTTAGCTCAATTAGTGAAATCATTTAAATTTAGACTTGCAATGGAAAGACCAATTCAATTTTGAAATTCAACGCCTTGATCAGAATCAAAAGGGTTACCACAAAAATGAAAGTAATTAAAATCCTATATCATAAATCAAAAAATTACACAACGTTTGATGGAATTTAATTACAATATAAATACGAAAATATTTGCGTTCAATATCGTAAATAACGTATTAATTAGTTAAGTACATATGTCTATAAAGATATACAGTACAAGAGAGCTTTAAGTAGCTTTCTGTAGTTATCAAAGAAATTAAGGGTCCAATTTTCATGGAGGCTTATGTGTTGTAGGGGAGGAATTTTCCATCCCTGCGAACACATATGCAAAGCCTTAGAAAAAAAAGAAGTATCGGTCATAGCCAAGAGAGAAGAAAATTTTATATTGTAATTTTATTTTATTTTTTTATTTTTTGTTTATTGCAGAAACAAACAGTACATAATTACATAGATGACAATAGTTATTTATAAAAGTTAGTACAATAATTGGTACCAATGACATGTCGCTGACATATATACATATGAGGTATATTATACATTTTACGGTTAAGTTACATTTTTAAGTTAAGTTAATTAGTGTGCTGGGGAAGGAGAGAGGTGTGTGTGAGTGTTTGTGTGTGTGTACGTGTGCATGTGTGTCTGTGTGTGGTTGTATGTGTTATGTGGGCGAATTAAGTGTGCTAAAAAAGTTTTTCTTAAATAGAGGGAGAGAATCAAAAAATATGTCGGTATTTGTGCTTGTTTGAATTGAGTTGAATGTTTGAAGGATGCGAGAAATAGGGGAATTGGCTGCAGCGTTTGTATTATTACTAGTTGTGTAAAAAAGGTTGGTGTGTCGAGTTCTTTTAGATGGGGTGTTAAAATTTATTTGGGATAGAAGTTCTGAGCAGTCTATTTCGTTGTGTATTATTTTATAGAGAAATGTCATATCAGCTACCGTTCGCCTGGATTTCAGGGATTGGAGATTGCAGATATAATTATTGTTGTATTTATAACCTAGGTACTTAATAAATTTATTTTGTATGCGCTCTATATTATTGACATAGTAAGTGTATTTCGGATTCCAGACAGGCGATGCATATTCCAGTGTACTTCTGACTAGTGAGGAATAAAGCATTACTAGCGTACGTGGATTTTTAAATAGTTTACTCAGACGCAGTATGAAACCTAACATTCTGTAAGATCTAGAAGCGATTGAAGAAATGTGCGTATTAAATATAAGTTTACTATCTACGTAGACTCCAAGATCCTTACATTCGCTTTTTGAGATCACGGGTTCATCGCGGAGTGAATAGGGAAAGTTAATTATATGCTTATTTCTGGTGAAGGACATGGTGTGGCATTTTGAAACATTGAGGTCCAAATAATTAGCTGTGCAATAGTTGCAGAGCCTATCTAAGTCACTTTGTAGCTCTCTACAGTCCGATAGAGAGATGACCGTTTTATAAATTTTCATATCATCTGCAAACATTAAAAATTTTGAGTTTTGGAAACATGAGCCTATGTCGTTTAAGTATATATTAAAGAAGAGCGGACCAAGGTGAGAACCCTGAGGAACGCCTGAGGTTGCGTTGATTATTTTGGATAAGACACCATTTATTGAGATAACTTGACTACGATTACTAATGTATGACTTAATCCATCTAAATAAGTCACCGTGTATTCCAAGACGAGTAAGTTTATTTAAAAGAATTGAGTGAATAACGCGGTCGAAGGCCTTTGAAAAATCGGTGTACATAGCATCGACCTGTACCCTTTCGTCCATATTGCTGTGTAAATAGTTGACAAATAGGACCAGGTTAGATGTAGTAGACCGGTTTTTCATGAATCCGTGTTGGTTGTGTGTGATTGCTGTAGCGATAGTCGGGTAAAGTTGGTCGTAAACGATTTTTTCAAGAATTTTACTTAAGATAGGAAGTTGAGAGATGGGTCTATAGTTTGTAACGTCGTGTTTATCGCCTTTTTTATAAATGGGAGTTATTACGGCAGATTTCCACTTATGAAGAAACGTTCCTTCATTTAATGATTTTTTGAAAATTGCGCTGACCGGAATAGTGATATATTTACTACAGTTACGTATGAAGATACCAGGCAAACTATCTAAACCAGGTCCTTTGTTAATGTCAATGGATGAAAGATATTTGTAGGTGATGTTTTCATTGATTTTAATTGAGTTTATGGCTATATTATTTAGCGGATCAGGTTCATTAACATCAGATGCTAAATTTGGGGTATGTTCAGTGAAGACGGTAGAGAAATAGTCAGCAAACAGGTCAGTGATCTCCTTACTGTTGTGTGCGATTTTCGAGCCGTATGTTAGGTGTTCCGGCATATAGGGAGATTTTTTTTGCGTTTTGACAAAGCTCAATATTTTTTTTGTATTATTTTGTATAGAATGTTCTAAGTGTGAAATATAATTGTGGTATGTGAGAGTAGCAATTTTCTTTTGTCTTTTTCGGAGCAGTGAAAAGGTTTGGTAATCTAGTGGGTTCTTGTGGCGTTTCCAGGCTCGAAAGAACTTCAGCTTTTCTTTGGTAATGTTAATAAGAGCCGATGAGTACCACGTTGGGAAATTGGTTGGTTTCACAACTTTCTTTGGAACAAAGTCATCTATTAAGGCGTCGATGATTAGGTAAAAGCTGTTAACCGCCGTGTTAACGTCCTGTGCGTTTAAAACAGAAGACCAGTCAGTTTTTGCCAGAGCGTCATTGACTAGGTCATAGTTGACTTTATTGAATAACTTGATCGTCTGGGGTGAGGAAGTGGTTGTGGTGGCGTAAATATTGAGTTCGACTATTAGGGATGTGTGATGTGCGTCCTCCGGAACCAGAGGAAAGTCAGCAGGAGAGACGCAGACTGTAGTGTTACAGAGCACTAGGTCAAGTGTTCTACCGTACCTGTTTGGAATGTGGTTGTATTGTTTTAAATCCGAATAAGATAGGCAGTTAAGGAGGGTGGTGGAGCAGATGTCAGTACTACGGGGATGATATGCGGTGTTCCAGCTGATGTTAGGCATGTTGTAATCGCCAATTAGTAGGAAGATATCGTTTGGATAGTTTGTTGTTAAATCTGAAATTCTGGATGTATGACTGTTGAGAAGGGATAAACGCTGAGTATTTGATAGCTTTGGACCGACTCCGGGTAAGTACGAACAACAGATGTGAATATTGGATTTACGGCGTTTTGGGTCTTTCAATGCTAGTGAAATCCAAATGTCTTCAGCTTCCGAGCTCCACGACTCGCGTGAGTGAACAGTAAGTTCTTTTTTTATAGCAATTGCGACACCACCTCCTTTGGTTTTACCCGTTAGGGGCACGTCTCTATCTTTTCTGTAAATACCTGGGGTCGAAGAGCTCGTTGTCAGATATGCTGTCTACTAACCATGTTTCAGTAATTAAAATTATATCGAATTCATTTGACAAAACATTATGATAAAATTCTTTCGTTTTAGTGCAAAGGCCACGCGCGTTTTGATAAAAAATTAATAATTTTTCGGACATAAGAGAGCGAAGTAAATTACCGATTTATTGTTATCTGTCAAAAGTCCACTGGGATATGCATTAGGCGAGTGTAACGCTTGATAATATATTGAATGTGCAAGTGTGTAGGTATGGTTGTTAAACATTTTAGCGGCTGTTATGGATAAAGTGAGTGTGTTGTAGTGATGTGTTGTGAGCGTGTGAGTAAAGGATGGATAATTATGATTTAATGATTTATAAAAGAAGTGACAAGTAGACAAGGTAGAGGGTTTTGTAGTTATAGCAAGTTTGATAATTGAGCCAGGCCAGATATTAGGATTGCGGGAGATGTATCGTTCTTCCTTAAGTATATCTTGGAGTTTCGCACCCATAAAAAATTGAAATTGTTAGCGATTTTAAACTCTTTCGCGGAACGTAATATATATTTGTTTTTTCTTGTGAGTTGGTCGTTAATGAATATTTTCCCTCCGGCTAAACCTATGCTACTGCAGTCGAGTCCTTTCTTCTTCTTGATGGCGGCAATCAGTTCGTCCTTCAGTTTCTTGGTAACAAGTTTGGCCACAATGTTTCGGGGGCGCGTATCCCGAGGGGTAGCAAGTCCGGACCCATCGGGTAGAGGATGTAGGCGTATTTTTACCCTGCTGGCGTAAACAATGTCTTCTCTGTTTATCTTTTGTCCCACTTTGGTTGCAATTTTAATAATCGTGTCGGCAATGTCTTCGTTGGTGTTTTCTGAGATGCCGAAGATTTCGATCTTGTTTTCGAGCAGCTGTTGGTCGTGGTTATTGTTCCTTTTGTCGAGGTGGTTAACTATTTTCGTAAGCTCCGCAATCTCGCCTTCGAGCCTAATTGATTTAGTTTTTTCTTCTTTAAGGTCCAGGTCCATTGTTTTTAGTTTTCCTTCATAATCATCGATTTTTTTTGACATGTAGTCTATTGTTTTTATGAGGTCCCTTATTTCGGATTTAAAAGACATTTGAAAGCTGTCAAATTTTAAGTCGATATGCTTCAGTATTTCGGAGTCCTCAGATTGCAGCTTCTTAGGAGGCATTGCAAGTTATTCAAATCTTTTGGAATTTGTTTACCTCAGTCACGGCCAATAGGAGTGAGCAGCAACAGCAGTAAGCCAATGACAAGGCAACAGAAGAAATGGCGGCGATTACACCCAATCACAGCTGTCAAAACAAGAGTGACAGTTGGTTTTACACGGATCACTGATATTAGGTTATAAATGCCGAGTTTCAATTTGAATTAAAAGCAATATTTTCTGCACAGAGTCCGTGGATAACAGTCACACTTATGGATTGCACTTAGATCTATTCGTTTTACTGGAACTAGGTTCCGATGGTGTAGAAATGAACAATTATAACGGTTAACACAACAGGTGTAACTTGAGCCGGTAAATGTATCTATGGTTTTTTGTAATAATAATAATATAATAAAAATATATATAAATATGTAATAATATAATAAAAAGTATATGGCCAATAGGGTGAAAATATTACAAGGTTCAATCCTAGTTTTATTTTTTCGTGTCTTGTTCTGTTTTAAGTTTCGTTTAGATTTGCCAGTATTATATTCTTCTTCAAGAATATATAAATATTCATCAATTTCTAATATTTTCTTTCTGAAATAAACAAGTTACAAAGATTTTAGTGAGTTTTTTGTTAGTTGGTCAATCTTATATGTACATACATGTTTGTACATGGTAATTTGCTAGCAATGAGCTTTTAAAACAAATCCGGGAATCTGGGTTTGAATTCCATTAATTAGTGTAATCAGATTAGTATCAGAATACAAACACTTTACACGACTAGACCGGGATGTACGAGTACAAAGAGCAATTATTTACTGGTGCTTCTCAACATCGGGTGTACCGGATTTAACCTAATTTAATTGTGATACTGCATTGGAATTAACATAATATGATGCTGCAATAGATAGCTAGATAACTTATTATAAATAATGTGATACAGCAATGGTTTTCAAATATTAAATTATACATAAACTGAATCTAACTTATTTTATTAATAATTAACTAACCAATTTTGATAATAATTTTATTTATTTCAGGATGTGGGAGATTAGTGCAAACTCATATAGATAATATACACATTGATTATACAATAGATTTGTAAATAATTATGTGAATAAAGCAATTGTTTAAAGACTCTCAAGTGATTCAAAAATAAACAACAGTGATGATGCAGTGAATTTCTTATTATGATGTGATACTTTATTGGATTTAACTTGTGATTTATTTATGCGATATTGCATTGGATTTTGAATTGGATTTAACTAATTCGTATATTTGAGATACTGCATTGGATTTATAGGCCCTCCATCAGACTTGTGGAATCCAATTTTTTGGGATTATGAAAGTCAGGTAGTGTGCCGGCAAAACTGTTATTTTTCACTTTTGTCATTCATATTAATTCAATTAATAATAATTCGGTTAGCGGTTCAGCATGTTAGGTTCTGCCAGTCGGATCGTGTGTAGGGTCTGTAGTTATGTTCGGTATTCTTTTTGTTAATAAATAACTACAAAATTTGGCTGAAGCGGTTTTTAATAATACATCCAAAAACAATAAATAAACGTAGAAAATACAACAAAATGATTTAAGAAAGGAAGGTTCGAGAATGTTCTGAAGCGCGTCACGTAGGCAAAATGTAAAGGCAGTTGGAATAACCTAGACCCCGAGCTTGAGGTTGCCATCTTACTATTCTACTATTACTATTAATACTATTATACTACTGTTATACTACTACTACTATTGTTTATTTATTTATTTACAGAACGGAGACGGTTTTCACGTAGTTCCCGTGAGCACTCAGACCATAGGCCCATTGTTCTATCTCATTTTACCTCATTCCCAACAGTCACCCGGTTCTTTTTATAAAGTTCACCAGGGTTGTCATTGGACATGTGGCTATGTTTTCTGGTTCCACAACGTGTCTTCCCAAGTCTCATCTCTCCTCTCTAATCCCCTTTGGTTCCCCGAAGGCCTCACAAGGAAAGAGAGCCTCACCTCTCCTTTCCTTTGCCCTTTAGTTCCATAAAGGCCCCACAAGGGAAGAGTTCACGGAGATGGCTTCATCTCTCCATTCTACTGTTACTATTCTCGGCAGCTTACGTCATTTATGAGTAGCACAAAAGACTGCTATGAGTGCCATCTATGGGTGAGTTCTTATATTAATATCAAGAATATGACTGTAAGTTTGTTTGAAAAAAATCATCACAGGCAAAATAGGGTAGGTACCAAATAAAACTAGTTTCTTTTTAAATCCTATGTAAGAACGACCCCAAATTTTGGGAACAGTTGTAGGTTTAATCCTTTCTCTGTCCATTAACTGCTCTCTGTCGATCCTAGTCCTTCCCATTTTCTGTCCCCCTACCCACTGATACTCCCCCTACTCCAATCTACCCCAATCTACCCCAGCACCTTCTATAATACTGCCCTCCAGTGTTGCGCCCGATGAATAAATCATGTCCAATTCACCTAATGCGTCCGTCTACTTGGCCATAGAAACCCACAACTATTTTCCTATGCTCTTTATTATAATTGAAATGTCTCGAATGCTAAGATATTGTAGCCAAGGGAGTACAATCATACAATGGCTATTTTGATACCATGAAAGTTTCAGACATTTTTTTCTTGTAGCACAAATTGTCGAAAGAATTCTCAATTTTCTATAGAATTTTTTTTAATAGAGAACATGACGGCGATATGCTGTAGTGATAAGAAAATAATTCACTGTTGTCAAATTGTTGCACAAATTACAAACTGAAAATATTAATTAAAAACTTTCTATTTTGTCTTAGTCTAATAACAAAGTACGTCGGGGATCATGTCTGAGTCCAATGTAGAGCCACTAATTAATGTTGCTCACAAATTGATTCTTAAAGTTATGTACTTTAAGAATTAATCCCACCTACTTTATACGGAATGTAATTTTATGAGTATAAAACAGTTATCATCGTTTTCCATCACTCAAATACCTTATAGTTCTTTTAAACAGTGTAGGGTAAATTATAGGGAGTTTGCGTCTCCCGAAAATAACTACAATATTATTTTTATCCACATTCTTGTGAGGCTGGCATCATTGTAAACCTGCGCGCGATACCTCGCGCGGCAAATAATATTATTCTGTCTCCAGCAGTCTAGCCGTCGGGTTGACCCTAAACCTCCTCTAGCGTACTTGATTTATTTGTTCGTAAAATTATTATAAGTGAGTTTTTTTAAAATAAAAAAACTAAATTAGAATTTTCCAAATTCTCGTTATTTCACACTGGAAGTAATCACGCAACCTCGGATTCTGCGGATTGGAGAGCCGCAGAATCATTTAGCCAAACAACCCATTTAAAGTGGCGATGATAACCAATCCTCCAAAACAGCATCAAATTTGCAGAAAGAACACAAAAAATCCGTGCCGCTGGAATTGGCCCCGCATTGAACTTCGTGGCGGTACATACTAAAACATATTATGGTCAAAGAAACTATTTATTTCGTTAAATATTCCAGATTCTTGCTTAAATATGGCCACTCATGTAACATTTTTTCTTCTTGTAATATATTGTGTTTATGTATGTAGTAATTACTTTATGATCGCTTCACTCAAATGTGTAAATAGTTAACCTCAATACAGTCCTAATGAGGTTGATTTTTATGTAAAATTATAATTAGTAAAAAAATAAATATTACGGTAATAATTTGATAAAATTATAATTTTATGGAAAACTAGCTACACCCCGCCGAGCGTAGCTGTGGCTCAGTCTGTCTGTAGAGAAACAATAACGAGTGTTGCTTTTACGTCAAACAGATATCGCTGTGAAAAAAACATATTTTTACCTGTCACAGGTGACATTTGTATACATGCGAATTCGAATGTAACGTTTTGTCGAAATTTCAATTGATGAAAAACTTTCTGAGATTTAGGATTTTGAACAAACGAATATAGATAATTAGAATCGACTAAATTTTTTTTAATTTTGGGTATATCAGATGCTTGGACAATGTTTTAGTCCTAACGGCCTCAGAAATAGAACTCGTGTGGAGTGTTCATGTTAATAATAATAAAAAAAGTCATTCATCAGACAACAATTTAAAACACGATAAAATAACAGAATTCGTGAAGTGATCGAAATTTTTATTCAACTGGATTATCAACTGCATTTCTGAGAAAATTTGAAAACCTTAAACACAAGCGTACACATGCGACGTGGAAAACCTAAAGCACAATTTTTTTTTTAAATTTTAACAATACTATTGCTTAGTTTTTACCTAAAATCCAAAAGCGCAACTATCCTTCTATAGGCTCCACCACTTTGACAGTGCGAGAAGTTTGGTGTAGCTCGGCGACAGACGACATGCTTCCATGATACGTATTCCTTTGTTTCTATTATCTATAGTTCTATTTATTAATTCTATTGTAATTGGTTTTTCCATCTGTGCACGGAGAACACTAAGGACGGGTTGTTTCGGAGAATCTGAACAATTCATCAAATTTCAACGTTCATTTTCAAGTTCTGTGAAAGATTTTTTCAAGTTCTGTTTTTATTTCAGTTTTGTCAAGCAACTAGCCTACAATGATATAAAAACAGAACTTGAATAAGTCTTTCACAGAACCCGAAAATTAACGTTGAAATTTGATGAATTGTTCAAATTCTCCGAAACAACCCGTCCTAACTGATATAAATCATTGGTAATTTATGAAGAATCTATTAAAATTATTCGTAATTATGTTAAAAATGGGACTGAAAGCCCTTAAAGAATGAATTGATACGCTTCATGTTAAACTTTATGTAAAAAATTAATGTTTTATCGCGATGCGAGAACACGTGTTCCTATATTTTTGGAGTATACTAAAATATTATTAGGAAACGGCCTGCTGCCCGTTATTAACAGAATTTTAATAAATCAGAAATACTTATTTTTCACATGTGACAAATGTCAGCCGTGTACATATGTATTTCCCAACTATGCACCGGTGCTGAAGGGATCAATGACGCTAGTTCCTCGGAGCGTCTTCCATTGTAATACCGGTAGAACAAGTACATACTAAACTGCGCCTGTGCTTTGAAGATTGCAATCCGTTTATCAAGATAGGGTCATTAGTTAAACATATCTGTGCAAGAATTGTATTAAGACATAATAAAAAAAAAAATAATAACATAAATTACTCTACCAATTGTAATATTAATTGTACATTATTTTTATTTTTGAAATGAACCCCATAACCCACAACATAACCGAGATCAACTAGCAAAAAGTAAATAAAATTTCTTGTGAATGAAACTGCGGCAAGTTTGACCACATTTTCAGATTTTCCGTCGCAGCATTCACGTAGATTTTTCCCACATTCACCGCGTATTGATGTAATCTTTTCAAACTCTGCTCGCCTCCGGAGCAGTTAGCGAACGCTTGCAGAAGAAAATAGGCGAAACGAAAACGTAAGACCGCACAAGTACAGAATATTTTTCACGTGAAAATTTACAAGCAAACTTTTAAATTTTTAACGTACTCGAAAAAGAACAAAATATGTGGCAACTTTTTTTTTTTACTAGGGATTTGCATGTCATAAAACGTTGGTGCTCACAACATAAAATTACACGTTATTTGAAGAAATATATTATTTAAAATCTAAAAAATTCTACTCTAACTATAGCTTGAATTAAATTAAAATAAAACACTATGAGAAAAAAATATCGATGTAAAATTGAATGAATAGCTATATATAAACAGATTCTAACCATACCTAAATCTCAAGTACGCCCAACAATTGAATTTGGGATCCATCTTCGGGAGACACAGAATCAAGTATGATAAACCTACTTGATGAACCATAGAATCATCATTATTATATAGTATGATAAACCTACTTGATCTTGTGTAAAGCAGGACAGTTCGTTTGATTGACGATCCATTGTTAACAGATCGACCGCCATCTCTAATGCACATAAGCAATGCAGGCGCGTTCTTTTCTTAAAAGCGGATAGTCTTGAATTAAAAACATCTGGACACCCCATGCAAAATAAAGCGCCGCTTTAAAAAAACGTAAATTTTTTCAGACTAGTAAATGGTATAGATTAGGTGGGACTTTGGGAGACCCGGAAAATGAAAACTTTGAAAATTATTTTAACTATTAAAACTAATTTTAACAAACTACATAATGGAATACGGCATTATTGTCTGGGGCTATGCCAGTAAGAATACATAGACACTGTATAAAGCTCAGAAAACCTTAGTAAAAGTAATAATAATAATAATAATAATAATTGGATAATTTGTAGAGCGCCGTTTTTGTGAAAAATCCCCTCAAGGGCGCTGTACAATTTATTTCCTAGGATCTACATTTGTTATTTAGACCAACTGTGCCCAAACGAGGTTCGTCATCCGTTCAGGTATGTGTCTGCCGCCAATATAGCGCTGACATGTGTCTGCTGCCAATAAAGAGCGCTGACACAATATCCTCACATAGATAACAGACCTTGGCAGCACCGCTGTGACGCTCGATGAAGATAGAAGATGGAGACTCTGCTGTAAGAATCCTAGGTGGCGTAGGATCTGTACCAGCTGCTGCAGCGAGAGAGACCACCGCGTCCACCAACAGTGCCAGCACGAGGTTCGTTCAGATATGTGTCTGCTGCTAATATAGCGCTGACATGTGTCTGCAGCTAATAAAGAGCGCTGACACAATATCCTCACATAGATAACAGACCTTGGCAGAGCCGCTGTGCAAAATCACCTCATCCTAGTCTATTTTAGTCTCTCTAGTCACTTCCTAGCCATTCATGCCACTTAGTGTATCCTCTCGACCCTTTTAGACTCTTTCCTGGCTCCAATACCTAAATAAAATCGAGCAAAAAAAATTACAATTCTTTCTATTGTCGTGATCCGACGATTTCACACCTCTGTTTCAGACCTTTAGGGCTCGCTTATCGTAGGCTATCATAAGCAAAATCTTGAACCAAAGTCAAAGTGAAGTGTATGTGTGTCATCTGTAACAAAATACATAAACAAAAACAGAAAATAAAAACAAAAACAAAAACTTTAAATAAAATATGGCTTATCTGTTTACTAGGTAGATATCCTCGGTTGAAGAGGTCCCGTAAATCCCGACACCACTTGTCACTTGAGGGGTCAGGTATAAAATCTTCGACTGCATTGAGAATCTTTGTTCTAGCTTCACTTTCAAAATTTAATCGGTTTAAAATGCTATAATAATTGCAAATTCCGGCTAAACGGTAGAAGTTACGCACATTTTGTGAAATAAGAAGGTAAGCACTATATAAAACACGGATGCTGAACATTTTTCAGCGATCTCTTAACAAGGGAAACCTTCTGAAAGGATTAAACAAACCGGAGCGGTTAAAACACGTCCGCTCTTCAGGGTTAAGTGTTTTATACTCAAAGTACCTATGTTAACACCCACTTCAACCATATTCAAAAAATTCCCAGTGATGAAGATTCCAAAATTATATTAAAAAAAATATACTTACTTTCCTTTACAAGAACCTAAACATATTTAAAACTTCACAAATTTCTCGCAATACCAGAACAAGACATGCACACCAACTACTACATAATACCAAAAACTAACACATCCTTTGGACAAAAACAATACAGATTCCAGGCTATAAAACTATACAATTCACTTCCAATACAATATAAAACATCTAATCTTACAGAATAAAAAAAACTCATATGAAACTGGCTACAATCATTTTAAATATTTAATTTTGTTATATTTCGCATTTGTTTTTGTTAAAACTATGTAAAAGTCGATATAATATTTTAATTTTTATTGTTTCTCTGTGTAACTAATCTCCACTGTATTGTTTACTATTATATAACTTTACAATTGAAAAAGTTCTCCACAATAGAAGTGAACTCCTAGCGTGGAGGACAATGTACTATACCTTTGTAATACTAATTTATTTAAGAATAAATAATAAAAAAATATAAAATATTAACAATAAAAAATGGATTGCAACAATAACATTTGGCTGTCATCAGTTGTTTTGTTTTGCTCCATCTAAAATTAATTTTTTACCATTCTTTTTTGTTTTCTGGCAAAAAAAAAGTGTAGTGTGTTGTGCCTTGAGGTTTCTTCTCCCTCCTGATCTTCCAGGAGTCACTTTTCGCTGCTGATTTCCAGATATTTATAAACTTTTTTTACTTCTGTCATTTTCCATACTATTGTTGTAGTTGTTTACTGTTGTGAATAATGGAGGAAGATTTCCCTCCTGGACTCCCTACAAAGCCCCCAGATCCCTCTCCAGACCCCCCAGATGGGGAAAATGTAGAAATTTCTGACAGTGATTCTGTCATTTTGACTTCTACCAAAAAAAGGAAATTTACTCCTTCTTCCCCAATAAAACTTGATTCGCCTTCGACTTCACAGTCCCCACCAGCACTTTCTCAACTTCCTCCAACAAACTTTTATTCTCTTCATTCCCGTGGCCCATTCATTGTATACGCCCAAAAAACTGAGCAAGGAAAAACCATCCACCCTCTTGAATTTGGCAAATTCCTATCAAATAGCAAGAATCTTTCAATCAAGCCTGGAGGTGTAAAAGCCGAGGGTCGCTTCCGAATCTCCGTTGAATTCCTCTCAGGGTCAGCTGCTAACAGTTTCATCAAAAATATCTTCATTTCATCAAATTCAAAGTTCAAGGCATATATCCCTACTTTCAATGTCACTCGCATGGGCCTGGTCAGAGGTATCTCGACCGATCTGTCCATCGAAGAAATTCTGTCTTCACTTTCAACCCCCCAACACATTGGCAATCCCATAAAAGCCAGGAGGCTAAATTACAAGGACTCCTCTGAGGGTATAATTTCCTGGAAGCCCTCCCAATCTGTCGTTATCACCTTTGAAGGTCAATCTCTTCCCTCCCATATATATTTATTCTTCAACTCATTACCAGTTGAAATGTATACTTATCCCACCACTCAATGTTTCAATTGCTGCCGTTTTGGCCATACCAAAGCTGCATGCAGATCTCAACCCAGATGTTTTAAATGTGGAGAAAACCACGCAGCTGACCAATGTCCTTCTTCCTCCTCACCCAAATGTTTTAACTGCTCAGGCTCACATACAGCTATCAACACTTCTTGCCCAGAACAATCTCGCCAAAAAAATATTAAAATTTCTATGGCCTCTCAGAACTTGTCTTTTCTGCAGGCTTCTAAACTATTCCCGCCTGTGAAAAAATCATTTGCTGAGGCTTTATCCAGCAACTCCTCATCCAACCCTCTTCCCTCCTCTACAACAACTTCTTCTCGTTCAACTAAATTCTCATACAAAAACGCTATCTCTAAACCGGCTCCTGGATACGATCAGCAACAACACAACTCACTGCTCTTAAATCCTAATGGTTCATCTCTTTCAAATGCCACAAATGGGTGTGCAAATAATTATAATCCGTCCTCAATGAACTCTCTAAAACTTTCTGAAAAACTCTCCCAAGACAATTCTTCATTTATCCAAACTCTTATTATGCTTCTAATTGAACTTATTTCTTCTCAAACTAATCTACCGTCCAACGCTGCTACTATTATTTCCACATTAAAATCATTTATTCAAAATGACTCTTCAAGATGTCAGAATACTTCAGTGGAATAGCCGAAGTGCTATTTCTAACAAATCTGATCTCCTTAACCTATTAAATTCCAACTTTATTTCTTTGGCTGCTATCTCAGAGACTTGGTTTACTCCATCCACCCACTTTAATGTGGGAGGGTATTCCTGTCTCCGCGACGACCGCCCGGAAGGTTCGGGCGGTGGTGCTGCCCTTTTTATTAAAAAATCCATATCATTTTCCCCAATAAATAATATCAAACCCCCCAATGCTGACTTCCAAATGGTTGCAGCTAAAATAAAGGACACATCCTTTATTTCAGTCTATCTTCCCCCAACAGCCCACTTCAACAAACAAACTTGGTTGCAAATTGTAAGTCAACTAAGCCCTCCTTTCTTTATATTAGGCGATTTTAATGCCCATTCCCCCGTCTGGGGTTCTGCTTTCTCCGACCGAGATGGTCGAAGTGTGATGGATTTCCTAGATCAATCCAACCTTTTCCTTTTGAATGACGGATCTCCTACTAGGATCTCACGCCCCAGCACAAACCCCAGTGCAGTGGATCTCTCGATATGTTCCACTAGTCTGGCTTCTCTCTCCTCGTGGGTGGTGTCCCCCGACCCTTGCTTCAGTGATCATTTCCCGATCACCATTACTTATCAAACTTCTTTCCAATCGGACAAGTCTCATATTTCGACAAAGATTAAAACGAAACACACCAAATGGGATGAATTTAACTCTCATATGGACAAGTTCCTACTAAATTTACCCGCCACCGATATATTTTCCGTCAAAGATGACTATAATAACTTCAAATCAATGCTCATAACTGCAATAAATAAATCAAATCCTCCCCCTAAAACTAAATCTCTCAAAAAACTCCCTCCAACTCCCTGGTGGGATGAGGAATGTTCCAAAGTAGTAAGAATTCGGAAAGCTAAATCTCTTTCCTATCGTTACAATATGACTATGGAGAACTATCTTAAATACAAAAATGCTGAATCCAATGCCAAAAGGGTATTGAGGTCAAAAAAAAGATCCGGGTGGTACAACTTCTGCAGTTCAGTATCTCCGAACACTCCAATTTCGGAAGTTTGGTCTATGATCCGAAGATTTCGATCCTCCTTCAGTTCACCATCTCCTCGAGCGTCTCATTCTAAATGGATAGATGAATTCTTGGACAAAATTGCCCCCCCTTCTGTTCCTAACTTAGATGAAATAACGCCCATCTATAATACTCCCATGTCTAATCATTGGCTAGACTCTCCATTCACCTTAATTGAGCTAAAAAATTGTTTATCGACAGTCAAGGACTCATCTCCAGGCAGAGATGGTATACCTTACAGCATAATCAAAAATAGTAATGATAATGTTCTAAACCACTTCTTAAGCATCTTAAATAAAATCTTCCAGACTGGTATAATGCCTGATGACTGGAGTTCTCAAATAATCATCCCTATTTTAAAATCAAACAAATCTCCAAATTTTGGATCCAACTACAGGCCAATCGCTCTTTCATCCACCCTCAGTAAACTTTATGAAAAATTAATTAAAAACCGATTAGAATTTTTTGTCGAGAGTAAACAGCTTCTCTCTCCATCTCAATTTGGATTTAGGAAAAAAAAATCCACTCAGGATAACCTTGCCATCATCAGCACTGATATTAATTTATCAATTTCTAAACAGGAAGTTTGTCTTGCCGTCTTTATAGATATAGAAGGCGCCTTTGACAATGTTTCCATCCCAATCCTGAAAAAAAAACTTCTAGGCCTTGGCCTTCCCCCCATGTTTGTCCAATCTATTATTAATCTATTTCTAGATAGAAAAATTTTCATTGAACTTCCAGATATTTCTCCTCAAAGTAGGTCTATTTGGAAGGGTTTACCACAAGGCGATGTATTGTCCCCCTTACTGTATAATATATACACATATGATATGCATGTCACTATTCCCCCACAAATAAAAATTATCGAGTTCGCAGATGACATAGCTTTCTTCTTATCATCCAAAATCATCCCTCTTGCCGTCAAATATCTTAACAAAGCCATGAATGCCCTTTGCACATGGCTCACGTTAAATGGTCTTGAACTTTCAATCCAAAAGACTCAGTGTGTCACCTTCTCAAACCGCCATAAAAACCCCCCCGTTCAAATTTTATTTAAAAATTCTCCAATCTCCAACGCTTCTGAAGTAAAATTTTTGGGAGTAACATTTGATAGGAAACTTAAATGGTCTTCCCATATTAATAATTTAGTTACTAAATGCGAAAAAAATTTAAATATCATCAGATCATTATCTGGCGTTTGGTGGGGAGCTCACCCTACTTGCATTAAGTTGCTTTACAATGCACTTATTCGAAGCCATCTCGACTATGCCTGCCCACTTTTTAGTACTGCCTCAAAAAATGTACTTAATAAATTAGACAAAATTCAATCTAAATCTTTGCGAATAATAACTGGAGCGATGCAATCGTCACCCATCAATTCCCTTCAAGTAGAATGTTCTGATCCTCCTCTTTATTTAAGGCGTCAACTATTTGCTGACAAATTTGTTCTTAAATGTTTAAATTCTAAATGTCATCAGGTTATCCCCAGCGTCTCGTTGTTCATTGACTCAACCCATTCATCTACAATCAGAGCTTCAACTAAACCTATTCCTGACATCTGTAAAAATTTTAAGTCTCTCTCAGAGCTCCACATCATCCAAAATGATCTACTTCCCTTATACAAACTAAAATATAGTCACGTCACCTTATCCCCGACAATATTAGAAGGGATCGGAATCTTTAAAAGTCATTCCAATCTCCCGGCCCGAACTGTCAATAATATGTTCAATGACATTATTTTATCTAAATGGCCCAACTTTTCTCTTTTATTTACTGATGGATCCAAATCTCCCGACTCTCCTAACTGTGGTATAGGTATTAACGTTTACCACAATAATTCTAATGATAGAATATTTCATTCAATTTCAAATCAATTTTCAATATTTTCAGCTGAGTGCATTGCAATAATAGAATCTCTCAAATATATAATCAAAAATAATTTTGAACATTCCCTCGTTCTCTCTGACTCTCTCAGTTCCCTCCAGAAACTTAAATCCAGTCCTCTTCTTCATCCTGATGATCACTTTGTATGCCTTATTCGAGTGATGATAGCCTCCATTCAAAGCTCTGGTAAAACTGTAACTCTGATTTGGATTCCTGGACATGTTGGTATCATGGGTAATGATATTGCGGATGCCTTGGCAAAACAAGGAGCGTCCAACCCTGTTGTTACCCTCGTAAACCACATTCCCTTATCTGACATTTTTTCCATCATCAAAGAAAGATCCCGCAATGTTTGGGCAGAGTATTGGCACATTGCTAGTCAATCCAAGGGAGCCTGCTATGCCTCAATACAAAGGACTATTCCATCAAAACCGTGGTTTCAGCAATTCCCTCATTTTTCCAAAAAAGAAATTTCTTCACTCATTCGAATGAGGATCGGACATTGTTCCGTTCCTTCCCACCTTTTTAAAATTCACGTCCTTGACTCCCCAGATTGTACATTCTGTGGTCTAGAAGTGGGAACTTTAGATCACATATTTTTTGGTTGTCCCTCTCTAAACAAATATCCTCTCTTCTATCAAGCCTTAACTAAAATTGCCTCCCCTCCATTCAACATTTCATCTCTTTTAAGTCTGAACTCGACTCCAATTTTCATTATAATTTTGAAATTTGTCTATTTAAATAAAATTAATATTTAAATTCACCTTTCATTTCTCAATAATTTTAAATGATGGCCAAGAACACCCTTGAAGGGTGAAAGCCAGAAATAATGGAAAAAAAAAAAAAACAATAAAAAATAGTTAGTTGGTAATTTTTACTGATAAAAAGGGGACTGGAGTTGACTGAAAATGGAATGGACCTTATTTGCAACTTAACGCATTCATAACAGTGAAAAAACTCATGCATAAAAGAAGGACAAAGGGAGTTGGCAAGAAGTCGGAAAATGAAAGCAGCCTCTGTAAGGTTTGCATTCAACTCAACACTCGGTATAAATTAAATTCACAAATGATTTGTAGTAATATTCGCACGATTTGAAAAGGTTTTAACAAACAATAGTTTTATGAGTTGTTATTTCTTGAAGTAAAGCTGCCTACATAAAACATAGTCCAATCGTCCTGCAGGAAACATATTACACTTTGTGCACACTATTTGTGTTATTTGTACTCGAAATGCTATCCAACGCTTGCAACAAACACCGTTGCACTGTTTTCTCAGGCCTTCAATAACAAAGCATTATATTCCTAGCCTCGCAGTGAAAACACAAAGGTAGCCAGCCTACAAAGCAGGGGCAAAATGGTTTTTAATTGTATCGTGATTTTTTTTATACTGCGTGGTTTTTTAAAAAGAAACCTTGTTCATACACAACATACCCCAATTGGGGAAGCCATAGTCTTACTGGCTCCAGACCGTTGGGACTCTTGTGCGGTTTCACGTATAATGTCTTACGGTACTGACAATATCCGTCATCTACGGTCAGATGCGATATAGAATGTGATTCCAACAGTCGGTAGACAAAAGTCGTTACTTTTAGCGCGGCCTCCAAAGAGTTGGGTAAGCTGTCAATACGCACAACTTTTTGGATAACGTCGTTCGTTTTGCAAAATAACTGACTTATTAATCAGTGGAGGTGAACTAACTAAGCTCTTAGAACCGAAAGAAATCGTATACATGATCCATAGACTTAATTAATTCATCTAAGACGCGATATACAGCTTCGAGAAACAATAGTTGTTTGTTATGACTAATGGCCTCATGAACTAATTAACTCCCCTTTTAGTGTAAAGATTATAAACCGACTGCAAATGATACCTTACAGTAAAAAATTTAATTCGACATTTCCAATTTATTAGTATTTTTAACTTTTACCTAGCCGTCTAACATTATTTTAGTATTTAAAACGGGCGCAGGCCCTACAAAAGTACTACCCGTCAGCCTAAACGGCACAAAAATAACTGAAAGACCGGAGGTCAAATACTTAGGACACATCGTAACAGCGGAGCTCAATGATGATATGGATATTGAGCGACAGAGAAGATCACTGTGCATCAGAGCAAATATGATTTCTCGACGATTTAACAAGTGTGGCCCGAAAGCAAAAAGGCAACTTTTTAACACATACTGCACGAGCCTATATACCTCGGAGCTGTGGACCAACTTCAACAAAGCATCTCTAAAAAGAATGGAAGTACAGTACAACAATGCTGTCCTGGTACTGCAGTGCCACTGAGATGTTTGTAGAAGGGCGTGCTCCCGGATTCCGAGCACTAATGAAAAAACGGATCACCAGCTTTCGAACACGACTAGCCGCGAGCGAAAACGGTCTTGTGATGGCAGCACTGCACTTCTGGCAGGGACCTATTTACAAGCGATGGAGCCAAATCCTGATGTCATAGATAAGAATATATATATATATATATTTTTTTTTTAAAAGATTTTTTCTTTAAAAAAAAAAAAAAAACTTTAATCTCATTATGTTTTTTTTTTGCATTATTATTATGGTCTTTTGTTTTCGTTTATTGTGTATGTATTATCGTACAATATTTCTTTATATTTACTTTATATATATTCTATGCATAATATGGAGCTCGTGGGATTGCACCACCCTCCCCGAGATCTGGAATAAAAATTTAAAAAAAAAAAATTAAGGAATGACAATTCAAAGAGAGGTGCGCCAGTGTTGACAGCGTATGTCGAAATCTGATTTATTGCGTTATCAACATCGGTCTAGGTATCAACAGCGCGACAGTAAATCTGACTTTTAATAAACTGGGCGTCTTGGATAGGACTTCAACAGATTCTTCAATAGTAAGCAGCTGCTAACCCTATACAAATCTCAAGTACACCAAACAATTGAATTTGGGAGCCACTTCTGGGCTGGAGCCCCACAATACTTGATAAACCTACTTGATTCTGTGCAAAGCTATCATTCCACTATTAGCGAACCGATTGCCATATCTAATGTACAGGACGTAATGTGGGCATCCTGAGTCTGTTCTACAGGTATTTTAATGGAGTATGCTCTGAGTCTGTAAGGAGCTAGCAGCATTGATTCCCGGTGCACTGGTGCACGTATGTGAAACTCGACGTATACGAGTGGAACACCCGTTCACAGTTGATATTGACCTCATGATAACGGGCCGCTTCTTCGACTAGTTTTTTTGTGAGACAGCTCGTATGCGGAATGAGTTATCGGTATCTGTTTTTTATCCTTCATATAAGCCGGGCCACTTTGAGACCTGTATTAATAAATCCTTCCTACAGCTCCTTCCTTCACCCGCCTCACAACGCTGACCAACCGGGTGGCGACATAGCTCCCCTGCCTTTACACTGTGCAGACAGGGGCGCTCTTGTGGTGTGTCACATAACTAATAAAAATAAAAGTACTCCGGAAATCGGTACAAAATCATCGGCAGTTACGCCTATCGGTCCGATATTGTAACTTTATCGATTTCACTGAAAACTTTGAATTTATACTTATATTATAGTTAATACTTACATCATGTACAAACTTTGCAATAGAAACTAATTCGAAAATAATAATAATGAAGAATTATTACATTAGACACTAAAAACCTTTGACTCTTGTAGGTCGACTTATTGAAAAATTCGGTATCCCATCGACCAGTCCGACCCTGACACGCAAAAGTCAGGTAGCCAAGTAGCTAGGTAACCAGGTAGCTAGGAGTCCATGACCTAGATTCTCGACGAAGTCGTTCCACTCGAACAAGTGGTTCAACCCACTCATTGTTCGAGTGAAATGACTTTTGACGTTTGGCGTATGTAAGTGTTCGACGAGACCCAAGAATAAGAATGTCGACCAATATATGTACTTTCGATGGCGATTGCGAGCGGTCTGGATTGGAGAATGGATAACAAGGAAAGCAAAAGGCAAGCAAGGCAGCAAGAGACGACGAAAGAAAACATAATAATAATTATCTACGATAAGTCTGCACTTCTGTATAACGAAAGTGAAAAAAACTTACGGAAAACAGTCCGATTAATAAAAATTCGGAAGTGATCGGAAAACTTTAATATTTTGATCTTTTGGCTATGAATTAATGTCATATATACTGTTCGCTCATACCGCAAAACTTTAGGTGGTGATTATTCCATGATGATCAAAGAAAACAATTTTGTTTAGTACTTTTATAAACATAAGACAAGCTACCGTACTCGAGGGGTATGGCTCTCGATTAGCAAGCTAAAGTTCGGAGGTTCGAGTCCCGGCATGCGAAATTAAATTTTAGTTTATTAATTAAAAATAATCTATAGTATATTTGCCGTACGTTCCAGAGTGGAAGATACTCTCAGTATAGTATCGGCCATCTACTTCCCTTTGCTACCTTCAGCTTCACAATATACCCCAATTGGGGATGCCATATTCTCACTGTCTCCAGACGGTTTGGACTCTTGTGCGGTTTTACATAAAAATATTTTTTTTATACGCACAACACAATATTTCGTCATTGTGAACACAGTTATGACAACAAACGCAAACAGTTATAACTGTAGAAAGCTTAACACAATATATTGCTAGCGACTTAATAGTACGGCATTTTCCGAAACTTACTTAAAAGTAACTGAGGAATAAAGCTTATTATCTAGAGAAGAATTGAATTTTAAATACGACAAACATAGATACATTAAAATCTGTTCATTTTACTAGTAGATTTACAGATGCCATTAAGCAAATGCTGGAGAAATGCAGAAACAAGAAAATTTACTTCAACTAAATTAGTGAGTTAAATATCCGTAACATAATATTGTGCAAAAACCGAGGTCGATTCGCGGCGCACAAGGCTAGTCTTAATTTGCCTCAGGTTTGCGATAACACCGGCGCGTCAGGGCTGTGATTGTGTTGTTTTGATTTTTTTTATAAGTATTTTGCGCTGATTCAATAACGCACCACAAAATAAGAACATTGGGTTGCACTTCAACCCGCAGAATATGGCGCGCTGTTTATAACGTGCTGATAGTATTGTTATAAAATTTTGTCTTAAATAATAAAATTTTCTCCTCTTTTTCCACTGAGTGAAATTATTATCCATAGGGCCTCCTGTGTGGAGCTAATGTAAAAAAGTACTTAAATACCTTCCTTCTTTAAATTTTTTTAAGTACCGAATTATACTTGTTATTATACTTATATTAATTATCTTGCCAGTACGGCAAGATTCTACGCATGTTTATACCGCTCACCGAACCATAGCGAATCAGACACTTCCGAACTCTTCAAACATTTGAGCGATACTATTGATGATCTCTTGCCCTGCTACCCTTCGGCCGAGTTTTTGTTCTGGGGGACTTCAATGTTCATAACGAACCATGGTTGAAGTTCTCAGGCCCAACGGACTCAGCTGGCCGACAGGCGGAATCCTTTGCCATTTGCTACGGATTAGAGCAACTGGTTCAGGAGCCTACAAGGGTTCCTGATGTCCAGACTCACCGCTTCAATCTGTTAGACCTATTCTTAACTACTGTGCCACACGGTTATAAGATTGACGTCACAGCGCCTCTGGGATCATCCAACCACTGCCTAGTGACTACATCAATCCACGTTAACCTCAGACCAACCAATGAGAGGCTGAGGAGAAAAGTGTGGCACTATAGGTCAGCAGATTGGTTCGGAATGCGGGCCCATTTCAACGCTTTTCCGTGGTCAGCTGTTTGTTTTCGGACTTCGGATCCTTCAAGATGTGCCCAGGAGATTGGTGAAGTCATCAAATCGGCGATGGATAGCTTCATACAATCGACTACTAAAGAAACTGGTGTGGGCTCAAAGCCGTGGTTCAGTCGACAATGTTCCGAAGCAGTTCGACGAAAAAACGCGGCTTACCGAGCCTACAACACATCTCGAACGCCCGAAAGCAGATCAGCATACAACAAATCGGCAAAGGAATGCAAGAGAATCATTAATACGTCAAAATTCGAACACGACCTGCAGATCAGCAAAAAGCTGGCTACCTGCCCGCATGGCAGCAGAGCATTCTGGTCGCTTGCGGGCTCAATAGGTCGAAATTTTTGCAAACCCAGTTTGCCACCTCTTACCAGACCTGACGGCTCACTAGCAAACACCGCCACCGAAAAGGCTAACCTATTAGGGAAAATGTTTGCGGAAAACTCGACCCTCGACGACGGAGGTGCTGTTCCGCCGTCGGTTCCTCACTGCGGCTTCTATATGAAAAAGCTGAGGATCCGGCATCGGGATGTAATCCGCGTCATACGGGGGCTCGATGTTAACAAAGCTAGTGGACATGATGGAATACCTGCCCTGGTATTGCAGAGGTGTGCTGCGGAAATAGTTCCAGTTTTGACAAAGCTCTTCAAAATGTCCCTGAAGTGTGGCACTGTGCCCTCTGGTTGAAAAAAAGCGGTCATTCACCCTATTCCCAAGAAAGGTGACCGCTCCAACCCGGCCAACTACCGCCACATAGCGATCACATCACTTCTGTCCAAAGTGATGGAACGTGTGATCAACGACAAACTGCTCACATACCTCGAGAAGAACAAAATTATCAACGACCGTCAATACGGATTCCAGCGGAACCGCTCGTGCGGTGATCTTCTCGCGTATGTGACGCATGTTTGGGGGCGGTGCCTGGAACGTCACGGTGAGACCCAAACGGTCGCACTAGACATATCCAAGGCCTTTGACCGGGTCTGGCACTGAGGACTTGTCAACAAATTGCCTTCTTACGGACTTCCCGCATCCCTGTGTATGTGGATTGCTGACTTTTTAAGGGATAGGTCGATTCAGGCGGTTGCTGATGGTTTCACATCTTCCTCGCACTCCATAAATGCTGGCGTCCCACAGGGATCGGTTCTGTCTCCGACTTTGTTTTTGTTGCACATCAATGACCTTTTGACATGTGCACCGATTCATTGTTACGCGGATGACAGTACAGTTCATGATAGTTTTTTGTTTGACAAGCCCCCAAAGGGCACACAAACTCCAACGGCTCGGATACACGCCAAACATTTGTACACAGTTGACATTTGTCACATGAGAACGGGTCGCTTCTACGATTCGTTCTTAAGTTCAACAGCTCGGCTGTGGAACGAACTGCCGGCCTCTGTGTTTCCTCCCTCCTACAACATGGGACTCTTCAAGACCCATGTTCACTCCTTCCTCTCCACAAAAAGACCCTCCACACAGCATCCCCAAAGATGACATAGGCCCTGAGGGAAATTATTTTCTTCAGGGCCTCCTGTGTGGAGTTAATATAAAAATAAAAAAAAATACAATTTGTCTAAACGTCACTATCTCAATTCTTTTTTCAAAGTTTCTTCAGGTAAGTAGGTACCATAATATTTTTAAAAATCCAATAAGAAAGTTCAAGAAACATGACGATTTTTCATTTGAAAAATAATCTTAACTGAGCCATTAAAATGATCACTATGTTGAACTGGAAACGGAATGTACAAACAAATTTACAGACAGACGTGCTACGTTCAGTCATTTAAATTTCCTTTTAGATGTATTTTAAGTATTGTTAAAACATTCCACTCGTGTAATTTAATTTCAGAACGTTCCAACACTTCAACAAAATTACATGAAATCGAACACTTCTTTGAGATTCTTCTTTTGAAAATAGTCCACACTTCACAAAGCTATTCAATAATGATTATATTTATTCTCTCTGAAACACCTCGGCACTTTATCGTTCACAATTTCGGAGCACTAAAGCCCTACTCACAACGTCTCAAAACTGTATTACCGGCGTCCACCTGGTTACGACCACTTTACGATACGGCGATAATATTCTCTGATACGATCGCTGCCTACTTCAATAATTTAAACCAATACTATAATACATCTTAATCTATCCATTTTCTAATAACCTCATATCGTACGTATTAATTACTGCAAGGGTATGCAGACTAATACAGCATCATGAAACTATTTTGAAAAGTTCGACTGACTGGTGTCCGAATGACCCAAATAACTTGTGATTCAGATGTGGGTACTTGATACAGTAAAAGCGATAAATACAAATAGTGGTAACTTAAAATGTTCAAAAGTATACACTCAAATTTGAGAGGGAATCCAAGGTTTTGGAACGATACAAGAATTTATTTGAAAAAGTATTTAAAAAATCTAAATAAATTAATATTTTTAAGTCTTAAAACTATTTTTAGTTAAACAAATAATTATAAGCAATAATTAGTCGCCCGAAATATCAATATAATTTGAAAATATCTCCCGAGTAAAAATAAATGCCGCCAACGGGAATTGAACCCGTACCTTCTGATGACCGGTCAGGTGCTCTGAACCACTGAGCTATGTCGGCTTATTTCCAACCCGCAAAATAATTCAATATGTACTAGTACCTCAAACAACAAATACTGCTTATAATTTTTTTTTCCTGTAAACAACCAACTTTATTTTTGTAGGAAAGGCTTTGTTAGTGCTAAATTTCCCAATAGATGGCGTCGAGACATATTAAATTTGTTGGTGATTTATTTTGATATTTCAGGCGACTAATTATTTGTTATCCTATATGCTATGCATAAAACCTTATCTTATAAACAATAGTTTATCATTATAAAAAATAACAATTTTTAGTTTTTACTATGTGTGATAGCTGTTTCGATTTTCAAAGGCGTTGTCAAACCGACTGTCGGACATGATTGTCAGTCACTTGTTTCGAAGAATTTGAACAATTCGTCCAATTTAAACTAAAATTCAAGTTTTGTGAAAGTTCTATTCAAGTTTTATTATTTTCAAAGTATTGGGAAGCAACCGACCCATGATGAAAAAATAACAGATCTTTAATTTTGATGAATTATTCAAATTCTGTGAAACAACATGCCTTTATTGTCAGACAAACACTACGTAATAAATATTGACAACTCACCTACTGACCTGTGGCAGGTTAGGTATCAGGTTATTCGTAGTCTTGCAATGTTTCCTTTTTTTAATATAATAAACTCTTTAAATCAATTAAGTATGGGGTGGGTAATTACTGTTTAATTTGAGAACCTAGTTAATATATTTTGTGTTGTAATGTATTTATGATAATTATTATTGCAAAGAGAAATACATATTCTTTCGGCGTAGTCAGTTACGGCTCCAGCTACAGCGCAGACAGGCACTGTGCCCTGTAGTGTGCAACTGTGCCGTCTAACGGCCGATACAATCCGTTAGAACGGCTACGGAATTCTGTAACGAGGCCAATTTCTCGACTATTACGGAGATCTGAAAGTCTACGCCAAGCCGTAGAGCATGGCGTAGTCAAGCTTTTAAATAATTAAATAATAAATTAACTAACGCGTATTCAATAACATACAGTGGATAGGGACTCCTAATTATTTTGTGGAATTTTTTGTAAATTTTTTGATTCCTGCCGTTGAATTTTAGTTAGGTATTCATAAACAACAGCCTTTCAGATATAATCATACAAACCCCAAGCGTTGCGAAACCAGTGGGATTAGCTCCCTCAAAATAGAAAAAAAATGTAATATTAAAAAAAATTATAAGAAAGTATAGATATTTTTGCGTCTTTTCTAAAACGTGGAATTAAAACTGACTGATTGCTAAAATAATTCACTGCAGCGAATGAAAACGTTAGTTAAATTTAAAAGGATTTTGAACTTTAAAGCAGTTTTCATAGGCCTTATACATTATTTTTTTTCTGGGCTAATAAAAAGATTTACCTAAAAAATTCTCAATTATTTCAAAGGCCTATATGTATTCTACTCGCAGTATTTAATTAAAGCATCTGAAAAATTTCTAGGCGACCAAATTTTCAAACCAAAAACCCATGATTTTGCATTACTACGGTAATCATCAATCGGTTTTGCATCGCCGGTAACTTATTGTACGGCAAACTAAAGTCTAACTTGGATGATGGCTGGTATAATAGAAAGAGGCTGATCGAGATACTGTATATGAACTCTAACCTATTGTCGTATCAGTCTAACTTGGATGATGGCTGGTATAATAGAAAGAGGCTGATCGAGATACTGTATATGAACTCTAACCTATTGTCGTATCAGTCTAACTTGGATGATGGCTGGTATAATAGAAAGAAGCTGATCGAGATACTGTATATTAACTTTCATATATTGTCGTCTCACTCCAACGCTATGTAAATCAACTTCTTACTTTAGATTCACGTTGTGTTCAGAAAATTACTGCGAGAGAAGTGGTGACTTTTGTAACGGACATTTTTTATCCGTTTGAGAAAACCTTTTCACATTGAACTCTCCGAATTTAATTGGTAAAAGCGGATGTAGAGTAAGTACGTGTAAAGTTATTACAATCGAAGCGAAGCAAGCAGTTCACAATGGAGTGCTGGTGGCTACCCTGATGTATGGCAGTAAGGCATGGAACTGGCAGAGGAAGTATGTAATTAGACTAAATTCTGTCTGGCTATTCAGATCTGATCACCAAACTCGACTAAAGCCATTTCAAGCAACATTTCAATTCTGAATTGTTGCAACCTAGCAACCTTCGGATTGCTAGTCGAAAGTCTTACCCCTCGACGACGGAGGCGAATGCGATTGGTTGAAGGACGCCCGAGGAAGACAGATACTTGAGTTGGGTCGTATCAAGAGTCAGAATACATGGTTATACAGAAACACATGGTTATCAATGACACTATGTATGAATGGTAAGGAGTGTGTGTCAAGACCGAGTTGTTTGATGGTGCGTCCTCGTATCTGCTAGATAAAGCATTCTCAATTATTTTATTTTATAAATAAGGCAATTATCGGTCCGCGTTTCAGTGATTGACAACACCGGCGAGAATTGCTGAAACGAAGATGTTTGTAAAACACTGGCTTTGGTGGCGCACTGAGCGGACTGAGCGCACTGAGCGCCGCTGAACCTGAAGCGCGGTGCGGTCCATTTACGATCAACAGAAATAAAGAACTCTTTCATCTCTTTCTCTTTCTACGTCTTCTCGATATTTGATGATGAAATAAATGCCCCGAGGATAAGTTACAAGTTACACCGTTTCACCAACATTGAAAATATTATTTATAATAGTTTAATTTCTAACATAAAATTCGTAATAGAAAAACGGAATAGGTTGAAAGAATGGTTCGGACGCAAGTTAATAGATTCAGGTATATCTATCGAACATTAACTGTGAAAAAAAAATACCACAAAGTTTTTGCATAAAAATCATATCCTAGCCGGCCGCCCCCCACAGACCTCTTCTTTGTACAAATAGATTGGTTACCAAAAAACTCAACATAATGACAATTCAATACACCTTTAAAAGGTGATTTATATCGTTATAGTTATGAAAAGCGTTTAAACAAAAACATAGTTAATTAGGTTACGTACACAAAAACATAGTTAATTAGGTTACGTGCACAAAAACATAGTTAATTAGGTTACGTACACAAAAACATAGTTAATTAGGTTACGTACACAAAAAATAGTTAATTAGGATGCGTACACAACAAATGTTAATTAGGTTAAGTACACAAAAACATAGTTAATGAGGTACAAATACAAAAAAATAGTAAGACCCCCACAGACCTCTTCTTTGTACAAATAGATTGGTTACCAAAAAACTCAACATAATGACAATTCAATACACCTTTAAAAGGTGTTTTTTATCGTTATAGTTATGAAAAGCGATTAAACAAAAACATAGTTAATTAGGTTACGTACACAAAAACATAGTTAATTAGGTTACGTGCACAAAAACATAGTTAATTAGGTTACGTACACAAAAAAATAGTTAATTAGGTTACGTACACAAAAAATAGTTAATTAGGTTACGAACACAACAAATGTTAATTAGGTTACGTACACAAAAACATAGTTAATGTATACAAACACAAAAAAATAGTAAGACCCCCACAGACCTCTTCTTTGTACAAATACATTGGTTACCAAAAAACTCAACAAAATGACAATTCAATACACCTTTAAAAGGTGATTTATATCTTTATAGTTATGAAAAGCGATGAAACAAAAACATAGTTAATTAGGTTACGTACACAAAAACATAGTTAATTAGGTTACGTACACAAAAACATAGTTGATTAGGTTACGTGCACAAAAACATAGTTAATTAGGTTACATGCACAAAAACGTAGTTAATTAGGCTACGTGCACAAAAACATAGTTAATTAGGTTACGTGCACAAACATATAGTTAATTAGGTCACGTGCACAAAAACATAGTTAATTAGGTTATGTGCACAAAAATATAGTTAATTAGGTTACGTGCACAAAAAACATAGTTAATTAGGTTACGTGCACAAAAACATAGTTAATTAGGTTACGTGCACAAAAACATAGTTAATTAGGTTACGTGCACAAAAACATAGTTAATTAGGTTACGTACACAAAAACAAGTCACTAGTTATAACTCACTAGCTGTCAAACTTAGTTATAAATCTAAGAGATAGGATTAGATTAAATGCATACATTAAGTTGTTAAACGCCCTTAAGGGCCCGCTTTCCGCGTAAAGAATTTAGATTTGGGCAACACCCACAAAATTTAGTGTTAAAAGAATCCGACAGAGGTGTCTGAATTCGTATTAGGAATAATTTTGGGGATTATGAAATTAAATTACCGACATCTATTGCAATTTTAGAAAAACAGAACCATTTTTAGTTAGCACCGACCTTAGAGTAATAATGCACCGACCAAATGAGAACGAAGTCGATATGAAGATGGTTCTCAAAATATGGGTTTTATTACGGATTTAATTAATTTTTTTTTTTTTTAATTTTACAAAAAACATTTACGAAAGTTATTTGTATAGGTATAAAAATTACTTTACTTTACTAAAATACTATTCTCACTTTTATAAAAGTAATTTATAACTTTTATAAAATCAATAAATATATTTTTACATCAATAAGGTTTTAAACTTTTTTACTCGAAAACTATCTTAAAACGTTGGAATTCCAAAAAAAGTTTTTTTTTCTTTTTTACTTGTACTATCAATTAGAATCACCTCCCGAAGTTTGTGCACTTTACCCCCGACATCTTGTATAATATGCGCAATATAATATTTATACACGTGTAATATCTACTTTTGTACATTTATATAAATTATATACACGTTTACATTTTTATGCTCATCAAATTTATTATATTATAAAGATAGATAGAAAGATCCTTAGTGCTTCCTGAGGACTTACAAATCAGAAGACTTTTTTGTAATTATTTATTTATTCATTTAAACAATTCAATAATTATAAAGAGTAATAAAACATGTAAGCAACATAAAATTACATTCTAAAATGTGAAAGGGGCTCTATTTATTTACATTTTTATGAAATTACTACTTTTAATAGTTTAAGCTTTCAGTGAACTTTCAATTTTATTTTTAAATTCTCTAAATATTATTTGTTTAAATTGTCAAATATAATTTAATCACAAACACAAGATTCACTCAAAATGAAAGATTGGTGGTTCTGAAATGTTCCCATAAATACGGTGAAAGAACCCTAAACTATAAACTTATTACCCTAAACATGCTTCGAGCGAAATGCGGATCTGGAAACCTTATCGTCAATCTGAGCAAAACATACCATGAACGTCAATATAGCAACAGCCTTTGTTCTGCTGCAGTTTCATTAAATGCCGAGAGATCCGTTTACAGTCTCCAAAAAGCAATACTGGGGCACAACCCTAGAAGCAAAGAAACATTAAAAAACTATAACAGTTATACTGGCACTCAAATCAATGTTATTGTTTTCATAGATCGATATCCATTTTAAGGCAGCTTTTGATTTTCTAGGTTGGATACAAATGACACGGTCGGAATAAGGAGAATAAAGATGCACCATCGACACCTTCTTTTTTTATCAACCAACTGCAATCCATATCGGACCATTCTCCATTTAGACGCGGATTTGGAAAAGTTATTGTCAAATCTGAGCCCAGATTTGACCTTAAGTCCAAAATAAAATTTGAATGTAAAATGTGGCGACAAATTTATAGTCAACACATGCGACCAAAAGCCTAAAAATACCATGGACATCAATGTAGCAGCAGCATCGGGGATGACTGAAGGAATTGGACTTGCTCAACTGTCTGAGTTTTTGACGGCTGTCGACTTATCCCTGGTGTACCAAAAACATTATAATAAAGCAAATATATGTCAAGAGAGTGAAAGAAATGTGCATTACTCGCAGTGGAAGTCACAGTGGAGCGAGAGCGTCAATCTGCTATTGAAGAAGGTTTTCTGCAGGATGGAGTGGCGGTGATCGCGAAGTGATCATACATATAGATTAAATTATACAGCCCTCTTATGTGCAGCAGCAATTATTGACAGAAAATTTGGAGAATTTTTAAACCTACAAGTAAATATTGTTGCATTTGTGCAACTGAGAACCAATGTGCTTTGCCTAAAGACCACGGATGGTACAAAAATTAATGAACTTGATCAAAACTTCCGTTGAATCGTATGATTTGATACATGCAACTTATATTGGTTGGCGACAGTAGTACTTATAAGTTAATCCAAAAGAAACCACATCCGAAGTAAATCATCGAAAAAGTGTCGCAATTATTTACTTCAAAAGAATGTGCACCAAATTATCCGCTCCAAAAGATTATTCGCTGATGTGAACGACCAAGTATCCTTTACATCAGCGAAAGATGATAACCACACAAAGGATACTGCTCATCATAAAGTTGATTTGTCACCTATTCGATCGCATAAACAAGATACTGAGAACATGTCAAACAGAGTCAATACACTGTATGTAGATTTACACTTCAGCAACAGTTACAATGAAGTGTTCAATCAACAATTCAAAAGCTATTATTGTCAGAGTTATAAAGTACTGCACTTCAAGTGACCTTTTAAATAACAGTAATGGGCTCAAATGATTTTATTATTACCTCCGTGCTTTAACATCTTTACAAGACTCGGGCAAAACATTCTGTAGCGGAGTATAGATTTCACATCTGAAAAATAATTAAAGAGTTTATTGAAAATAGAACACCTAGGTACGGTTAGTCAAAAAACGTACAATAAAGTCAATTCTGGGTAGAAATTGTACAGTTGACATTCAGGACAGGTTCACTCCCTCCTCCTCAGAAAATACCCTCTATACAGCATTCTCAAAGATGACACAGGCTCTGTGAGAAATTATTTTCTTCAGGGCCTCCTTCCGACATAAAAAAATAACATCACTGAACTAAATTAAATTCTTCAGAACTTTCAATAGCTTCTTTCGCTCGCATGTTTATTATTTTTCTGGATTCCACGTTCGAGTATTGTTATTTGAAACAGATGGCCCATATATTATTATTATTATTACATATTATATTATATTTCGGACATCGTTGCAGTGTGAATCATTAGAGCAGATGTAAAGTGACGTGTGTATTTGTGTACGTAGAAAGTTAATTCACAAATAGGTAAATCACGATCGTATAGGTATTCCTCAACAAGAAAACTAAATTAATAAAAATTTACCCCGTAATTTCTAATGCATTGGAATTAGTTTTATTTCCCAAGGTACCTATTCTGAAAAAAAAATAATAACTTTTTACTACACAATACATAAATAAAAATATGAATTATTAATTTTTATAGTAAATTATCGTTTATAATAAATATAAGCTTATAAATCAAAAATTGTATTTTTTTCTTCTCACCTATTAGATAGGATATAATTTTATGAGATATCATTTTTTCTTTGAAATACGGGATATCTTTCGTGTAGTTCCCATCTTTGAAAAAACAATATTTATTAACTCATAAACTTTACACGCGTAAAAATTATCTTTATAGATTCAAATATTTGCACGTAATCGCACGTCTGTAGATCAGAGAACGTTGAACAACACGTCTGCCCCCAAAGCCCTCGAGTTGGCGAATGAACTTTTCAAAGAAAGATAGATTAATCTTCAAGTCGGAGCGAGCGCGCTATAATAAATATGATTTAAAAGCAATAGGCGTAAGCGACAGTTGTGAAAATGTTTAATAAATCACGGCGTATTTCAAAAATAGCAAAAATTACTTATGGGGTCTATTGAGTAGCATTAAAAGAAGCATTGTGATTTTTTTCATACATATAACTTGTAAAATAACAGAAATAAAAGTGTTAATAATATTTTTCGGAGCATACTTTGCGATTTATTTCTATCGAGGGAATTTCAAATAATTACCGTTTCGGCTTTTGGAACAAATAGATACTATCTTAAAGAATAACATATATTTTTTTAAGAGCTTAAAAACTTCAAACTTTTAAGGAAAATATCTCGGAAATTGGATGAAATTCGAATAGTGGGCCCTTAAGGTGATTTTTTCACGAAAACGGCGCTATACAAATATTGAACTTAAAATATTGAAATATGTCCTTCCTCGAGCAGATCAATTTCGTTGGTCTCTGGGGCCTAGGAGTCAAAATCTCTTACGTCAAATCAGTCTCATTTGAAATCGAAATAATCCACACGTATAGAGATTTTTTACGTGATGAGTTAATTAAATAATGTAGGGTCTGATACTGCTAATGGTAGTTTTTTTATCAGTGCGATTATATATTACGTTTTATTGTATATTGTAAAATGCAGTGACTTCGAACAATTTTAAACTTTGACATAAATTACATTTTTTATAAAAACATTTGTATCAAAATGTTATGTAAAATTTACTGTACATGTTTAAGTCTCTCTCGATCCGGCCCGCTTACGGCCAGATGCGTCTGTCGCCAAGACCCGGGCAAACCTCACCATATGAACCCGGGCGCTCGACCACTTGGGGTGACTTACAGCTTCATGGTTCCAGGGGCGGCGGTACCCATACCCTCCTCCCGAAAATATCATATTGTTATAATAAATATTATCATTGATATAATATAAAACCGGCCACGGTAAAGCACTTCAGTGAGTCAATAATTAGCAGTTACAAGTGAGTACCCGCCGCGAGCGCCTGCCATCAACTGAATAGGGCGACCGTCACGTGCCCGGCTCCTACCTCACCTTGCCGCCATTGGCTACGGACCTACTACGCCCGGCGTTGCACGAGCTTTAAAGGAGAGGCTATGGATAATCATTGACTCCGCGAGATTACATTAGCTCCTTGGCCTTGTGATATCATCCCTGGCATGCGCTCCCCACGCGCCTAGGCCCTGTGACATCCTTGCTGGGTTGCGCCTTGGCCCTGCGATATCTTCGCCGGCCCATATCTCCCGCGCATCTGCCGACCAAGAAAATTATACATTCGCCTATCTCACTTCACACTGAAGCACCGGGAAGACTCAACGTAATCCTCAGTGCCGAACACATCGTCAAGTCTGTTCTCCAGAAACCGCCTCGACCACTCTCACTACCGCCAACATCTCCGCTTACATCTGGTGTTGATCATCGAAATGGAGGATCGCCGATGACAACATTCACCGAAGCGGTGTCGGTCTTCGGCCCGGGGAATTCACTGTCGACAACATCCACCAACTGCGTCAGCATCGGTCCGGAGCCATCAAAGATATTAGAAGAACTTTGGGAGTCATCATCTCTCGCTACTTCACTTTCACAATCTCTTTCGTCCCCTTGTCAAATCCCCAAATTGTTTTAAAGAATAAACTCCTCGGTGAATACAACCTTAACTAACAACATACTTAAATATCGCACGCCAAACATGTCAGAGTGGTTAAATAAAATTTAAAAATGTTTGACGGGAATTGTTTCCTCTCTCATCTGTGAAATGATATTCCTATAGTCGTAAACTTTTATAGTCGTTAGCTGAACACTTACGCGGCATCTCGAATGTTTATTTAATAAACTTAATATTGTTTTAAAGCTAATATTTTATAATTAGCCGACTGACAGTTAAAAAATGGACTATCAACAATGGCGTCACACGTAATCCTGGACAAATGATAGAAATATTAGAATGTTGTTTAAACAATATAACATAGGCGTTAAAACTATTCTGGTCTGTCTAACAAGCAATGGGCGATGTCAAGATAAACGTGCAATTATACGATGCTAATAAGTATTTTTTTTGTTTTCTCTCTCTGTGTTATAAGGGCACTTATTATTCTATAGAAATGAGATCCCTGAGGCGTATGCGTGGTAAAAACATATATGATCGAGTGAGAAATGCGGAGATCCGCAAATAGTGCAAGGCTGATGTAAGCGTAATTAGTGATATGATAGTTTAGAGAATGAGTGAAGAAAGAAGTGTAGGAGGATATATGATGGAAATGCGAATGGTAGCACAAGTCGGGGATGCCCGAGGAAGACATGGCAAAATCAAGTGAATCAGATACTCGAGTCAGGCCATGTCAAGAGTCAGAATAATAGAAGAGTATGTATGAGACGATGTATGAATGTGAATGAGGCAAGGAGTGTGTGCCAAGTCCGAGTTGTTTGGCGGTCCGTCCTCTCTGCCTACCCCTGCGGGGAAACGGCGTGATGGTTAGTTAGTTAGTTAGTTTATTATTCTCTCTTCGATGATATTTCATGACTGCAAGACATTAAAGAATTCAATACAAGGAATGTAACAATTTCATCAATTTTAGCATTTCTCGACATTTACAATATAATCTAACACTCTTGCAACGCAGAGAATAGCTTCAATGCAACGTCTCGATACGAAATGGAAACCTTTGTCTGGATCATTATAAATTATGCCTATGTTAGTATAAAATTATCGGATATAACTGTTACTATGAATGCAGGTTATTTGGATTGATACCATACAATGCAGTGGAATTGTAAATAATTGAGACATTTGTACTTACATTAGCGATGGGTATTATTGAGTAATCCTAATTTACTTATTTTTTTATAAACGCCCTGTTAAAAGGAATTTTACATTTAATTAGTTACAGTGTGAAAGTATAACACATATAAAAGGATTAATTTAGATATATTTCACATGGCGTAGCATCACTTAATTAAATATAATATATTTTACAAGCAATAATTATTCGCCTGAAACACTCATCCACATTGAAAAATCTCCTGATAAAAGATACATGACGCCAACGGGACTCGAACCCGTGTCCCTTCGATTTCCGGTCAACAGCTCTGACCACTGAGCTATGGCGGCTTATCTCTTATCCGCGAAATAATTCAATATATACTAGTGTTTCATTCAACAATTACTGCTTGTTACATTTTTTTCCCTTTCCTTTTTTGTGCTATGCATAAAAAATCTTGTCTTAAACATTAGTTTACCAAAAAATAATAATTAAATATAATATAACTAATACAAATTAGAAATTGATTTTAATTAATAAAACAGAGTATAACTTTCAAAAAGAAAGTGTGTTTATACGTATATGCAAATGATAATAATATAAAAAAACTTAGAACATACGTTCTCGTAAGGTATGTAATATTATGAGGGCCAAATTTTTTTGATTGAGAAGAAAAATATTGAAGTTAATGGCAGGATATTTTGAGTAGTTCACAAATCGACACCAGTTGGCGCTAATGTAAATGTAGACCTAAATACGAAAAGAGAACTGTCGAAACTTTGTTTCGTCAATTTTTGTCTGTTTTCTGTAGGTTCGAAGCGATTATTTTTGTGAATTCTGACATTCATAACAATGCCTTCACTATGTGTTGTACCGCAATGCTCTTCAAGAACATCTGGGCATCGTTTTCCTAGCGATAAAAATAACATACCGATCTGGTGCCTTTGCCAGCGATGCATTCACAGCTTCCTTCTATAATATTTCCTACTGGTGTAATAGCTAGCTTAACAAAATATGTCAAACTCTTTGTCATTTCACTATTAACTTGTGCTCGAAAGAAACTATTTTCTTCATTAATAGACACAACTAATGCTACCAACAAATATTCCTTCATCATATTGTATCCTTTCCTGTGAACTGCGGCATACATTGTCATTCCTTCTTGCCCTTTGTAAACTAGAAGAAAGTATTGGTTTATATGAACTATATCTATTTGTGGCAATACAGTCGAATCCTGTATGCTGTGAAATGATTCATCTGGGGGCCAACATATACCCACTATCTCACTTTCACACTCAAAATCATTTATTTCCATAAAGTTACTATTCCGGTCATAGGCAGCCAATCTGGAATTAATAATTATGATTATTGGGTACATTATAAACAAGCAACGTTAGCTAAAGTACCTATAATTATTACAAATACGACAAAATTAATGTGTTTCATAGAAGTTCAAGAATGAGGTTATGTTCCAGCCACTTAGCTCACCTCTCGATTAGAACTGTAAACTGTAAAATTAGAACTGTCTCGATTGAATCTGTAAACCAAATTATCTGTAAACCAAATTACACGTAAACAATAACAACAATTCAAATACAAAATAGAATATAAGAATCAATAATTTTATAAAAACACCTTTGTAACTACGTCCTCCAACTAAATGCATTTATATTACACATATATTTACAATATTGTCGTGCCTGTACCTACTCTTTCTATTATCTATCTATTGAATCCATAGTTTAAAATGTATACAGCTTTGTAATTTGATTTTGATTTAATCATGCATGTAAATATTCTTTAAGTATCTGAATACGTCTGTCTCTACACAGGTGTACCCTAGTGAGACAGATGTCGATAAATACAAGTAAAAAACTTTATATTGATAGATAAATAAAAAAAAACTTCTTTCTTGCCAACACATTTTGCCTTTCTATTCTTTAATTCATTTTTTAACTCCTTCACAGTCCAGCTACCATATTTATCCACCATTTTTTAATATTACTTCCAAAATGCACACGCAAGCCAGATACAAAGCAATATCAATTATGTCAATAATTAACAATGACAGGTCTACAACTACACCAGCGCCGCCAAGCGGGAGATGTTAGCACAGCATTCTGCCATTATTATTAGTAATAAAATTAATTGCCTTTCGAAAATTAGCAAATTAAATATGTAACACAAGTCACATCCTATGTATTTTTTTTAAAGTAAGACAAACGGGTTACGAATTACCTGAAAATATTTGAAAATCTTCCACTACCACCATAGAAAGCAGAAAACATTGCTTGCGTCGTGATGAAGGACTTAGCCAGCCGCGGAATTGAACGCTCCACGCCTTGGTGGGACCGAAGCGTGATGCCAACTAAGCCAGTGACCGGTCTCAATTACCCATCGTAAATGCCCTATCAAACAGTAAATCAGCAGAAACACTCGAACGGTTAGTTCTGAAATTTTAAGTAGTTTTTTATGTCGAGAGTTCATGATTTTATTATTTTTATTTCGCAACGTCGTAGCGTGGTAGATACTCTCAGTATCGCTCTGGTGAAATACCGCATTTAGAATCAACATATTGCTCGATATGGCTTTAGCCGTGTTTGGTGACCAGATTTTAATAGCCAGGTAGGTACTTCCCCAATTTTCTCTTCCTTATCTTTTATCTGAACACCGCACAAGAGTCCCGACTGTTTGGAGCCAGTGAAACTTCTGCATCCTAAAGGTTGCCTAAAGGTTGTGGGGGAGTAAGGAGATGGGGGAGGGGAAGGTGAGTCTGGCCATTTCAAGTAACGTTTCAATTCTGAATGGTGGTATTGACACCAGCACATTTATTGTTTTTTATTTACGTAATATAATATTGTGCTTTTGGTGTTCTTTATTTGTTAAATACGAAAAAATATGTACCTTGGTATAGAAAAAAGGATAAAAATGATTTATGATTTAAGATTTTCACGGCCAAAAGTATTTTTGTTATTTGTTGGGTGTTATGCCGTGTTGCGCTAACTCCTTCTTTAGCCAACGTTTCCAAAACGAAGATAAAATCCTGCCTTTTCTAGATGTGGAGGTGATGCGAAAACACGATGGTAGCCTAGGACATACTGTAAATAGGAAACCAACCCATACGAATCGGTACTTACACGCTGATTCGCACCACCACCCAGCGCAGAAGAGAGGACTTATCCATACATTGGTGACCCGAGCGACCAGAATATGTGAAGAACATAAAATCGGAGCGGAACTTACGAAGCTGACCGATGCACTGGAGCGTAACGGTTACCCAGCAAGTCAGACAAGGCAAATCATAAGAGCCAAATCTGCACCAAACGAAGACAGAATTGAACAAGAGTCGAAAGGCTGTGCCTTCCTGCCTTATGTGCACAATGTAACAGACAGAATTGCCAGGCTATTGAGAAAGGAAAGTATCAAACTGTCTTCGGAACAACAACAAAGATACAGGACTTACTGAGGTCTGCAAAGACTAAGTTTCCTCTGGAAACAGATGGAGTGTATAAACTCAGCTGTTCCGGATGTGACAAGGTCTATGTAGGCCAGACAGAGCGGACTATCTCCAAAAGGATTTCAGAACACTTCAGAGCTTGTAAACTCGGCCACCCTGACAAATCGGCAATTGCCGAGCATTTGATTGACACCGGGCATTACTTTGGATTTGTTCCTGAAATCCTGGGGAGACCCAAAACTTATAGAGCACGGCTGATTACGGAAGCCATTGAAATTCATAAAAATCCCGTAAACATTAAAAGAGACGATGGAGCTAAGCTCAATAGTTCTTGGTATCCGGTAATTGACGGATACACCAGAGCTAAACGAAGAAAACCACTTTAAATTTAAAAAAAAAAAAAAAAAAAAATTATACGTTAATGTTAGCTCAGAGGGTTGGAGCTGGCAACACGGTATCACAACCTCATACATAAGCTCACATTTTTACACAACCTCAAATAACACATCTGCCCTGATGATGGACACTGCAATGTTGTCCGAAACGTTGGCTAAAGAAGGAGTTAGCGCAACACGGCATAACACCCCAAAAACAAAGATAAAAATGATTGTTTGCAATACATTCCTATGTATGCATTGGGAATATTACATAAAGAGGTTGTATCTCTCATATAAGACAAGCTAAGCAGCTTTTATCGAATGATTTCTTCAAATTTGAACTAAATAATTCCAACTTGGGACCCAATTTACTAGAAATCGAATGCTCAAATCAAATTTGAGCTAAATAATTCCAACTTGGGACCCAATTTTTTAGAAATCGAATGCTCAAATCAAATTTGAACTAAATAATTCCAACTTGGGACCCAATTTACTAGAAATCGAATGCTCAAATCAAATTTGAGCTAAATAATTCCAACTTGGGACCCAATTTTTTAGAAATCGAATGCTCAAATCAAATTTGAACTAAATAATTCCAACTTGGGACCCAATTTACTAGAAATCGAATGCTCAAATCAAATTTGAACTAAATAATTCCAACTTGGGACCCAATTTCCTAGAAATCGAATGCTCAAATCAACAAAGTTATTCTTCCAAATCAACTCCAAATCGTCACCTCAGTTGGACAAGGGTCTAACTAAATTATTTTTCTACAATGACCTTTGAATGCAAAACTATTTCTTTTCTCATTTCTATAACCAAAATAACTTTTAGAGCCATCAGTATTGTATTTCTATAAATACATGTAGGACGTAGTTCCAACATCAAGTTTGATAAAACTTCCATGTATTTTACAAGGTGCTAACATCCCTTTGAAATTTTTGCAATTGCCATTTTGTTTGTGTCTGATTTGTTTTTTTACGAAATGCAGTGTAGTTCGTCACTTTAGTTGGATAGGGTTGAGGAGTGAAAATTTTGCAAAGACGATTGTTCATAATCTATTTAACATTTTCTGATTTCGAGGTTCAATCTTGTGTAAAGTATTTTATTTTAACATATTTTGCAGGAAAATGGTTTATTTTAAAGAGACCCTGTCTCAGAATGGCAGTAAGGAAATGTATTTAGAACCTTATGCAATTAATTATAATGTCCTAGCAGGTTGCATATAGTTATATTATTAGCTATATTCTAAAGTGGTAAGTATACGTCATATTCAAATATTCTTCTTTAAAATATGCCAAACTAAAATACTGTACGTAAGAATCATCCTAAAAATCAAAAATCAGTAAATAGATAGCGAGAAACCGTCTTTTCATACTTTGACACCACATATCTCAGAACAATGTCAAGTGAAGTCAGAACCCTGTAGAACCAAAGTGACGAAATGTAATATTGATTCAATGTAGATCAATTAATGTGGATAATTCAAAAATCACGAAACATTCATGCAATAAACCAAGCTGAAGACAGAGTAAAAAGGAAGCTGGTATCGAATAAGAAGAGACTTGCTACACTATCGATAACCTCGGAAAGTATTTTTCTCGCACATGAATAAACGACCGTAAATTCCATTACGATCTCTACTTTCCAGCTTGAAAAGACCGCGAATGGCACCCGATAGCTGCCTGAGGACTGCGCACTCCCCTGTCCCGGCAGCGGGGGGGTTCGCGTTGACCCAGTGGTTGTAACCCGCCTCCGAGAGAGATTTGCCTGCACAACAACAATATAGGTATGTAAATGTAAGTACAAGTTTATTCCTACTATTTATGTCATGTTATCTTGTATCATTTATTTATTTTACAAAAACAGAGTAAAAGCCAATACATTTCAAAAACTTTAAATTAAAAAGCATAACAAATATATAAGGTTACATGTAGAACAAAAAAGCTTAGACGTAGGTAAATTAGAATTATAGTTCGTGCTTAAATATTGAAGTAAATGTGGAAAATATCCTCATTTTCTGCGAGGCAGTTAATTAACCTGGTAAGTCTTCCCAGGGTATTAGTTAGTCAGTTTTCCACCTGGGAAGAATCTTGTGTCGGCGGCCTAGCGTGAAATTATTTATTTATTTAGTATCAACGGTATAAGTATATCATACACCATAATAATAAGTCTCAGAATAACAATTAACTGTGGCATTCGATCATAAAATGACGAGAGAAATTAATATTATAAATAAAATTAATACTAGAAGGTTTACAAGTACATACAAAATATTATCAACAAGTATGAGTAGACTTACGTTATATTAGTAATGATTTAAAATATATTATAGTATAGCCTTTTGTAGCTTATGTGCAGATAAACAGATCCGCTACATCTGCGTACCTATTACTAACTTCATGTAATCTAGGTATAAGCGAGTGTTTGAAATGCTCAGTCTTAGAATTGTTACAATTAAACAGGGTTTTAGAACGGGTAGCTTATTATCCGGGCATGGAATCCTATTTCAGCCAGAATGTCTGATATTGATAAAAAACTGTTCATTATAAGACTATAATATCGTTAGACCATTTCCCCACAAGGGTAGGCAGACAGGATGGACCGTCAAACAACTTTGTCTTAGCACGCACAGCTTGGTTCGTTCACATTTGTACATCGTCTCATATATTGTATGATATGAACAAGACCGAGTTGTTTAGCGGTCGAACCTCTCTGTAGTCATCCTGGAAGGAAACGGGCTGATGGTATTAAAGTATGAGACGATGTATGGATGTGATTGAAGCAAGAAGAATGTGCCAAGATCGAGTTGTATAGCGGCCAAACGTCTCTGTAATCATCTTGCGAGGAAACGGGCTGATGGTATTAAAGTATGAGACGATGTAAGGATGTGATTGAAGCAAGAAGAATGTGCCAAGATCGAGTTGTATAGCGGCCAAACGACTCTGTTATAATCCTGCGAGGAAACGGCCTGATGGTATTAAAGTATGAGACGATGTATGGATGTGATTGAAGCAAGAAGAATGTGCCAAGATCGAGTTGTATAGCGGCCAAACGTCTCTGTAATCATCTTGCGAGGAAACGGGCTGATGGTATTAAAGTATGAGACGGTGTATGGATGTGATTGAAGCAAGAAGAATGTGCCAAGATCGAGTTGTATAGCGGCCAAACGTCTCTGTAATTATCTTGCGAGGAAACGGGCTGATGGTATTAAAGTATGAGACGGTGTATGGATGTGATTGAAGCAAGAAGAATGTGCCAAGATCGAGTTGTATAGCGGCCAAACGACTCTGTTATAATCCTGCGAGGAAACGGCCTGATGGTATTAAAGTATGAGACGGTGTATGGATGTGATTGAAGCAAGAAGAATGTGCCAAGATCGAGTTGTATAGCGGCCAAACGTCTCTGTAATCATCTTGCGAGGAAACGGGCTGATGGTATTAAAGTATGAGACGGTGTATGGATGTGATTGAAGCAAGAAGAATGTGCCAAGATCGAGTTGTATAGCGGCCAAACGTCTCTGTAATCATCTTGCGAGGAAACGGGCTGATGGTATTAAAGTATGAGACGGTGTATGGATGTGATTGAAGCAAGAAGAATGTGCCAAGATCGAGTTGTATAGCGGCCAAACGTCTCTGTAATCATCTTGCGAGGAAACGGGCTGATGGTATTAAAGTATGAGACGGTGTATGGATGTGATTGAAGCAAGAAGAATGTGCCAAGATCGAGTTGTATAGCGGCCAAACGTCTCTGTAATCATCTTGCGAGGAAACGGGCTGATGGTATTAAAGTATGAGACGGTGTATGGATGTGATTGAAGCAAGAAGAATGTGCCAAGATCGAGTTGTATAGCGGCCAAACGTCTCTGTAATCATCTTGCGAGGAAACGGGCTGATGGTATTAAAGTATGAGACGGTGTATGGATGTGATTGAAGCAAGAAGAATGTGCCAAGATCGAGTTGTATAGCGGCCAAACATCTCTGTAATCATCTTGCGAGGAAACGGGCTGATGGTATTAAAGTATGAGACGATGTATGGATGTGATTGAAGCAAGAAGAATGTGCCAAGATCGAGTTGTATAGCGGCCAAACGTCTCTGTAATCATCCTGCGAGGAAACGGCCTGATGGTATTAAAGTATGAGACGATGTATGGATGTGATTGAAGCAAGAAGAATGTGCCAAGATCGAGTTGTATAGCGGCCAAACGTCTCTGTAATCATCTTGCGAGGAAACGGGCTGATGGTATTAAAGTATGAGACGGTGTATGGATGTGATTGAAGCAAGAAGAATGTGCCAAGATCGAGTTGTATAGCGGCCAATCGTCTCTGTAATCATCTTGCGAGGAAACGGGCTGATGGTATTAAAGTATGAGACGGTGTATGGATGTGATTGAAGCAAGAAGAATGTGCCAAGATCGAGTTGTATAGCGGCCAAACGTCTCTGTAATCATCTTGCGAGGAAACGGGCTGATGGTATTAAAGTATGAGACGGTGTATGGATGTGATTGAAGCAAGAAGAATGTGCCAAGATCGAGTTGTATAGCGGCCAAACGTCTCTGTAATCATCTTGCGAGGAAACGGGCTGATGGTATTAAAGTATGAGACGGTGTATGGATGTGATTGAAGCAAGAAGAATGTGCCAAGATCGAGTTGTATAGCGGCCAAACGTCTCTGTAATCATCTTGCGAGGAAACGGGCTGATGGTATTAAAGTATGAGACGGTGTATGAATGTGATTGAAGCAAGAAGAATGTGCCAAGATCGAGTTGTATAGCGGCCAAACGTCTCTGTAATCATCTTGCGAGGAAACGGGCTGATGGTATTAAAGTATGAGAAGATGTATGGATGTGATTGAAGCAAGAAGAATGTGCCAAGATCGAGTTGTATAGCGGCCAAACGTCTCTGTAATCATCCTGCGAGGAAACGGGCTGATGGTATTAAAGTATGAGACGATGTATGGATGTGATTGAAGCAAGAAGAATGTGCCAAGATCGAGTTGTATAGCGGCCAAACGTCTCTGTAATCATCTTGCGAGGAAACGGGCTGATGGTATTAAAGTATGAGACGGTGTATGGATGTGATTGAAGCAAGAAGAATGTGCCAAGATCGAGTTGTATAACGGCCAAACGTTTCTGTAATCATCCTGCGAGGAAACGGGCTGATGGTATTAAAGTATGAGATGATGTTTGGATGTGAGTGAAGCAAAAAGAATGTGCCAAAACCGAGTTGTTTGGCAGTCCATCACTTATGTAAAACGTATAGGCTTTGTCAATGAGATTGCACAAACTCATTGATACTACTGTAGTATTACTACTTACTTACTCAAATACTACTGTAGTATTACTACTTACTACTACTGTCGTCACCGTCACTAAAACAGTATAAGTTTGTAGATGATTTTGCGTAACAAAACCTAGCGTAAAGGGTTTGTAGATGATTTTATTCAACAAATCCTAGTATGAAGGCTTTGTAGAACAAAACCTACTATAGATGCTTTGTAGATGATTTCGCCGAACAAAAGGCTTTGTAGATGATTTTTAACAACAAAAATTACTCGCGGTGGTGAATGACACGGTATACGTTTTGTAAATACGCCACTCGAATGTGCGACGTTGACCACCACTCGTGAGAGAGGAAAAAATAACATTTACCGACGTATTGTATGAAAGTAATTAACTACTTGCCGTGATAATCACTACTTCAGTTGAAACATTTTATTGTATAAAATAAATTATTTATGAAAGCTCTATTAGAAATAAACCTAAGGATTATTTTGCACATTCCCCTGGTTACCAAAAGCATGATCATTCCTTCATTGACTGGATTAATGCATAATAAAATGTACACTTCCACATTCCCCCGGTTACCAAAAGCATGATCAATCCTTCATTGACTGGATTAATGCATAATAAAATGTACACTTCCACATTCCCCCGGTTACCAAAAGCATGATCAATCCTTCATTGACTGGATTAATCCATGATAAAATGTATACTTCCACATTCCCCCGGTTACCAAAAGCATGATCAATCCTTCATTGACTGGATTAATGCATAATAAAATGTACACTTCCACATTCCCCCGATTACCAAAAGCATGATCAATCCTTCATTGACTGGATTAATGCATAATAAAATGTACACTTCCACATTCCCCCGGTTACCAAAAGCATGATCAATCCTTCATTGACTGGATTAATGCATGATAAAATGTACACTTCCACATTCCCCCGGTTACCAAAAGCATGATCAATCCTTCATTGACTGGATTAATGCATAATAAAATGTACACTTCCACATTCCCCCGGATAACATAAGCAGGCTCAATCATTAACTGGGTTAATGCATAGTAAAATGTACACTTCCACAGTAAGTTAATATTACGATTACAATCCTAAAGCTTTGTTTTTACCATCAATTGTCCTGAATTGTCCATCAATCTCAATAACGCCCACCATGACCATATCCTTATCAAATTTTCCAGACGGATTACTATTAGCATAATCAATGAATATGTCCGCGCAGAGTTGTGCTTCCTCAGCGCTGTTCAAGATAATAAGGTGCCCTTGTTCGGCTGCACACACTTTGAAGGCGTCGTTCCAGGAGCTGTCGTTGTTGGTGTGAAGTTTATAACTGCTTTCTGGCATCGAAGGATAATGTTTGTATCCTGTAACAGATAATCTTCGTATGTGACCATTGTAAAAAAATATTTTTTTAGATTTGTCGAAAAGAATGTGACCTTACTGGGGTGCCTCGTTTGTGTGAATTATAAATTGTAAACCGGTCAAGTTTTTTTAATACGTTAATTAGTAATTTTCGTAAACGTTTAAAATATAAAGAAAACCATAACATTATACAAGAAAAATGTATAGTGTTTTTCCACTATACAGCAAAGCAAATATTCCTTAGAAGAAAAAAAAAAATTTTCAACAAAATAGGGAAGGTCAAGAGAAATTTTCCTACTTCAAACGTCCAAGATTGAATATGCCATTTTTAATTTGTGTTCGGGAATATTCGTTGTAACTTCGGATTTAACGATGTTTCATACTAAGATCATATTCATTTCAAGTTAATATTTTGTTGGAATTGTCTTAAAATGCGATCAGGGCGCCACAAGCGACAACATTTTTAGCAATTTTAGCCAATCTGGATAATATCGCTGCCCTTTTTACACTCTTAAAAAGCTATTATAATAATATTAAAGAGTCTTTGATTCGTACCTATGCCTGTAGATGCTTTAAGAGCGCTGGAGTCCTCCTTCGGATTTAAAATGTTCTGCTCGCACATGAAGAAGAGTTTCGATGAGGCACAAGGTACATCGTTTAGTCGGAAGGATCCGCCCAGGGTGGTCGCGTGTTGCGATAGCGCACCGCATCGACCCGTTCCAATGGAGGGGCTCCCGGGACCCCAGTCTCGGTAGCCTGCATCGAAGAGGGTCATTCCTAAAAACACGAGATTTTAGCACCAATATTAATATATTTTTTATAAATATTAATTATATTTAATGCAAATAAATTGAGTTTGTATTTTCCCAATGATAATATGTTTATGATGTAAATATAGCTGTAAGTATTAGGAGGAATGGCGAAACTTAAATTTGGATTTGAGCCCAAAATACTTAACTAGACTGAAAATATTTTTACAATCAAAGTGTACGATAAATATCTAATAAGGATATGTGCTATTTTTTATTTGAATATAAAATTATAGAATACAAGCCATTAAAGTAGATGATATTTTATGATTTTGGAGCGATTTGAGTAAATAGTTTTATTTTTATTTTCCGACTTTATGTCCGGGTTAAATCTTCCCCAAAGAAAAAACAAAACCCTTCCACACACTTTTCCACATTTTTTTAAATTTTATTTTTTATTATTGATTTTTTTTTATACATACATGGATAGTTACATAAAATATTGAAAAATGTAAAAAAAATATTGTAATAAATGTACATAATTTAAAAAAAATCCCACGAAGTCGAAGCCTTAGTGTGGGTATAATAAGTATTTTTATCTTATTTCCATGGTTTAAGTGGAGATACAATATCAAATATAAATTTAAGTTATTTAAAAATAGTTACTGTAGAGATGCAATACAAGAAACTAAATCATGAAATATGTAAAAGTTTTAAAATAACACAAAAAATAAGGTAAATACTAGTTTTTAAAGAAGACATCTTAAAAAGTGAATAAGCAGACAAAGCATTACAAACAAAAAAATATATCCGCCGTTTTGTATATATGTGAAATAATAAAAAATAATCTCTCTATGGATATAAATGTTACAGATGAGTTTGCTAAAACTTATAAGAAAAAAATATCTAGTTCAGTGTTTTTTAGCCAAGATTTGATGTACTTTTTAAAAGACTGAAGGTTTACACACGTGTCCCTTTTAAAGGTTGTACATAAATAATTATACATTTTTGGAGCAATAAAACTAATATACCTTTGGGCCAACCTGGTTTTGCAGTGAGGCACAGCATATTCACAAGCGCCATGTCGTTGGCTGGCACGATTTGAATTTTTAATAAAGTTGTTTGGTCGCGTATAAATAAATTTAACACATTGAGCACTATAGGTCTGCTTAAGGTCCAACATTTCAGTTTCTTGGAACAATTGTTTAGAGGGATAGGATTTAGTTTTTTGGTACATTATCTTAATAATTGATTTTTGGGAAATTTCTAGTGGATTTACATGATTGTTGAAAGTTCCGCCCCAGCCAATTATTCCATAGGAAAGAGATGAATGAAGTAGTGAGTCATAAACTAGTTTCATGGTTTTTTATATTTACTACATTACTCATTCTTTTAAAAATATATTTTAGGTATCTCAATTTGTTAACAGTTTTTTTCAATATGGCTGGTCCATTTAAGTTGACAATCTATAGTTACACCTAAATACTTAATAAGTTTTCCAGATTTCATCTCCAGAATTTTACAATTTACGTTATGAAACATCAAATTAAGATTGGTTTTAGGAGCCGACTTCTGTGTGTTATAGAAAGGAATACAAATAGTTTTATCATAATTTAGGGTAAGTAGGTTTCTATCTAGCCACTCTTTGACAACAATGATCATCTAGTCAATCCACATTATGCAAGTGCATTATATAAGCATAATAAATACAAAATAATACAAAAAAAACACGTCAAATCACCAGAGACCAAATGGGAAAATAATTCAACGACTCCAGATATTTTCATATCAGAGGGTTCGGCTCGGTAGAACTTCGAATTGGACCTATAAATCCTACTGATCCCTCAATATAAATATTTAAAAAAATCTTTCGTAATCCTATATGAATTTAAAATAACTTTTGCATTTTTATGTATAAATTCTTTGACTGAGAGAATGAGAGAGCTAGGTATAATGCCATTAGCTGAAATAACAACAATATTTTTAATACAGTTTATAATTTGTTTAAAAATTATATTTTGGACTTACCACTGTGTAAATATAATGTTATATATAATTTGAAACCTATAATTTTTCCTAACCACTGTGTACATATAATCTAATACATAATTTAAAAATTATAATTAGGCCTTATCACTGTGTAAACACAATGTAATACATAAGTAAAAAAATATAATTCGCCCTTACCACTGTGTTAATATTATTTAAAAATTATAATTTGGACTTAACACTGTGTAAATATAATGTAATGTATAATTTAAAAAATATAATTTGGCCGTACCACTGTGTAAATATAATGTAATAGATAATTTAAATATTATAATTTGGCCTTACCACTGTGTAAATATAATGTAATATATAAGTAAAAAAATATAATTTGCCCTTACCACTGTGAATATTATTTAAAAATTACAATTTGGCCTTACCACTGTGTAAATATAATGTAATGTATAGTTTTAAAAATATAATTTGACCTTACCACTGTGTAAATATAATGTAATACATATTTAAAAAAATACATTTATGTAATGTAATACATAATGTAAAAAATAAATTTTGATTAAAATTTTTACAAATGATTAATTTATGTAGAAACATACCTACATTTGTAGAAAATAAATTTATATTTTGACCCTCATAACCCTATTTTTAAGATTTTTTTAATTCAAATCAGTTGAGCAAGTTTTTAAAAAAATAATTACTAGGTACTTACACATATTAAAAAAACAAGAAAATAAAATTATTCTCACCATCGATTGTCCTGTATTCATTTGAAAAAATCAAATTATTAAAGCCCACCATCAGGCTATCCTTATAAACGTCACACAGCTGTGGATTAGCACGGGTATATTTCAGAAATAAGTCCGTGCTGAATTTAGCTTCTTCAGGGCTGTTCAGGATGATAAGATGCGCTTTTTCGGACTCACACACTTTTTGTGCTTCGAACCAGGATTTAGCCAATGTGTAAAGTTTGTAACAGCTTCTTGGCATCGATAGATACCTTTTGTATCCTGTAATGAAAATTTTTAAAGATAAAAATATATTTCTTCATATGAAGCGGTTACTTCGTGATGTGACATTATAATTTAAAATTAAACAATAACTTTGTAAAGTTATTGCTTATTGTTGTCTTTGTAAAGTTATTTGTAAAATTAAACAATAAATTTGTAAAGTTATTGTTTATTGTTGTCTTTGTAAAGTTATTGTTTATTGTTTGTTATCTATAAGTGATGTTTACAAAGTTATTGTTAAATTTAAAAAAAATATATATATATATATATCATTGAATTGAATTAAATCCCCCAAAATCGGTCGGTTAGCAACACAAGTAGGACCGATGTAAACAAATTTTAATTTAACTTTTTTATAACATTTAGTTCAATATTACACAAGAAAGACCAACTTTAAAAAAATGCTTGAAACCTGTTTGAAATTGGAAGCGATCAGTTTTAAACTTAACCATAATATTTAATTCAGTGTTAAATCCTGGAAATGCTTTGAAAAAAAAGCTTCAAGGCATTATTTTTTCGGATTTTTTTCTCCACGAAAAAAAACCACATTTTAATGAAACTGCTAGAGTTTTTTTAAATTTTCCTCGGAATGATATTCTACTAACTTGATAAAAGGTATGCATACCTGAAGTACAAAGATCTGAAACTGCTTGAGGTTTTTGTGATATCTTTCTCTCGCACATGAACAAGAGCTGTGACTCACAGGGATTGTAGTTCAGCTTTCTACCCAGGCCTACCATCAGAGTTCCACAGTGTTTATCGTTATTGATGTTGTCGGGATGCCCGGCCTGCCAAACGCTGTAGCCAGCTTTTTCTAGCTTCTGTCCTATTATATCAACAAGAAACTTGAAACACAAAAGTTTAAATAACTATTACGTTCAATTCAATTAGTTTAAATTTCATCCAATTCAATTCATAACTGTTCCTTTCTTGAATTCAATAGCCTGTTCCAATTGGCCACTTGCATAACATTTTTTGAAATTCTTTTTCGGTTAAAGCAATTTTTTTTAATCGTATTTTTGAAACCATGGCGATTTTCGGATTGAAATCGAATCATTTTTTTATACCGGTATTACAATGGAAGATGCTCTGAGGAACTAGCGTCATTGATCCCTTCGGCAGCGGTGCATAGTCGGGATACACGCCAAACGCGCGCCCAACATTTGTACACGGTTGACATTTGTCACATGAGAACGGGTCGCTTCTACGATTCGTTCTTAAATTCAACGCTCGGTTGTGGAACGAACTGCCGGCTTTCCTCCCTCCTACAACATGGGACTCTTCAAGACCCATGTTCACTCCTTCCTCTCCACAAAAAGACCCTCCACACAGCATCCCCAAAGATGACATAGGCCCGGAGGGAAATTATTTTCTTCAGGGCCTCCTGTGTGGAGTTAATATTAAAAAAAAAAAAAAAATACACCTGAAAGAGGGGACATAGTTTATGACAAGTTTATAACATTAAAAACAGCCGGTACGGAACAAGGTGCCAATTCGTGTGAATATCCCCAGATTACGGGGATTTTTTGAGAATTTAAATGATTGTGGTATGAGGAAAATGTCAAGGATGTAATATGAGTAATATGATGCAATATGAGAACTGACCTAACTAATACCGATTTCGAGAGCATTTCCTGGTTATCAAACCATATTGAAAAATAATTTTGACAATTACAATAAAAATAAACTATAATTTCGTTTCCTTTCGCAGCAAATTTTTGAACAAATTTAAATTTTTTAACTTACATAGATTTTTGTTTAATTTTAGACGTAAAGGAAATTGTGGGGAATTGGTATTGTTGGTATTTTAGAATAGATGCATTGGCAACCTGTGTTATAATATCTGTGAAATTTATATGATTTTCTACGGCTTATAATATAATGTCTTTAAATAATAAAGAAGGTTAGGAAATACGCACAAATTATTAAAATACCCCAAACTAAAACCATAAAAACCTAGTTTATGTGTGTTTACTTAAACCCCCGACTTAAATAGTTGTCTCCATTCGATAATTAAGTTGAAATCAAGTTTTGTTTTTTTTTTTAAAGGATTTGCATTCGTGAAGTTTATCAAATATTTAATCGGGTGAAATACATTGGATACCTCAACGGCGAAATAGAGGATTGCTATTTTATCAACATGTCCACCTACAAATACATTGAAAAAAAACTTATGGGCGTTCATAAATTACTATCTTTTTTATGAAATTTAAGTTAAATGCAATGACATTCGCAAGATTGTCTGTGACTGTCGCGACAGCTCGTAACACAATTTTGGGCGGTAAATACAGCGTCATCTCTGAACAGTCAAAACATCACGATGTCGTGAGTGTCATGGAATGTCAAATATATTTTTGAGATGTCAAAAAAACGGAATTCAACGTTGCTATCTTCAATAATAAAATCAGTGTGGAATTTTATACAAAATATATTGAAGACGGATTAATTTTAAATGGTGACGTCACAAGGTAACAACGGATTTATATATTTTATTATTAAAAAACTACAACTTTTTAGTAATCTTAGAAGGAACGTCATTATAAAATACGTGCAAGTGGCCTATTGCTTGGTGTTCTGAATAAACTCTGAGTGTCTCCCGGCTTATATCCTCCCTCCTTCAACCCGAGTCGTGTCAAGTCCCTTTGAGAGTCCCTCCATTCAAAATTCTCACAAATGACAGGGCAGCGCCGATTAAAATATTAGCGTAATTAAGATAAAGGATATCATGACTTAGGTATTAAAAAAATGGTAATAATCTTTGTGTAGGTTCTTTCCGATGCGGATGCAAGCTTACTAAAGAATCAATTGGAAGGGCTGTCTTTAGTAAACATAGCCATATTACAAATTACAAAGGGCGACTTTGGTTGGGAGAGACATGCACAGATTGCTCACATACGAGACCGGCTAATGTGCAAGCAAATAGTGATTTAATGGGAATGGTGAATCGGCAACACTGTATATAAAATATTGAGGTCTATTTCCACATCCAAAAGGTTCAGGAAATAATAAGGAATAATCATGGTCAATAATAAAAGTAATACAATTTGAATGGACTTTGAAATATTTATATTGATTTGTTTTTGGGGTTTTATGCCATGTTGCGCTACCTCCTTTTTTAGCCAACGTTTTGGACAGCATTGCAGTGTCCATCATGAGGGCAAATGTGTAATAGATGATAACACATCTGCCCCACAGACATAGGAATTAATAGACGAGAAGATATGGGCGAGGGGTAAAATCAACTGTTGAAGAACGAGGGAACGAGGGAACGAGTGAAGCTGACTGTGATTCGTCAATAAATCAATCTGACAGTAAATAGGCATCTCGCATTATAATATCACCATTTACTTCTTAAAAGTAAAATCTGCTTTGAATGAATAGACATTTTTACATGGGAGCGCAAATTACTCGCCACGTTATGAACAAATTTGCGAAGTCCAAATTCGGCAAAGTAAGGCAGCTTTTATTTTCAGAGTCGTAGTTAGTTTCAGAGTATTTAGTTAAGACACTTTTATAAATGTTCATAATTTACTTCCCAGCAACCAACCAGCTTTGTGTTTCGCGTCCAGACGTTTCTCTATGTGATAGTAACAACTGATTCATATTATACGATGTGAATATGCTTAAAATAAAGTAAAATAATGCTTATATATGGAATGTAATACGACAATTGGGTTTATTCTCTTTTTTCACATCTATTTTTACCAGTTTTCATAGTACAAGTCAAAATTTTGCCGTGTTATTTAGTAAAATGAACCGATGATGCCTCGACCATAGTTCGCACAAGAATGATGACGTCACGTTTTCAAATTTCATTTGAGGCCAAACGCGAGCCCAGCCGGCTCAATGGAACCGGTATAGGGAGTGGGGATAATACGCTTTTAATCACTTAGGGCAGGTCTACTAATATTCATATGTCTATGATCTGCCCTGATGCACAACTGTAATGCTGTCCGAAACGTTGTCTAAAGAAGGAGGTAGCGCAACACGCTAAATACCCCAAAAACAAATCACTGTAATATTTTTGGACGTGAAAATCTCAAATCATACCTTGAAATAGTTGCCAAACTGTTACCCCAATACAAGCGTCCTGTAGTCCTAAGACGTAGCCTCAAACATAACATAAATTTAATGAGGTTTAATAAGTAAACATGCAAACATACCGTCGATTGTCTTATATTTTCCCGGAAGAACCATATCATGAAAACCTAGCCACATATTATTCCTGTCAAAGTTGGTGTTCAGTGAGCTGCCAGCATATCCATTAAACGTGTCCAAGCAATGTTGAGCCTCTTCGGGGCTGTTGAGGATCACGAGATGACCTTGTTCGGCCGAACAGACTTCATACGCATCAAACCAGGACTTAGGTGTTCCATGAATTTTGTAACAACTATCTGGAAACTGTGAAAATTTTTGGTATTCTGAAAAAAAAAAACGATTCTTAGCATAGCATTAGAAGGGTAAAGCAGTAGAATCTAAAAAGTTGTTAGTAATTAAAGCAAGTATTAAAAAGAAAAATGATCAAGTTGTCAACTTATTTTATTGTTTCAACATAATTTTGAACATTGAAATTTTTTTGAGCTTCAACAATTATAATTATGTTTGATTCGATACCGTTATGGAGTGATTTTTTTAAGAATTTCAAAATCCCTACATGATTTTATGAATGACTCTATACTACCTGAGAAAAATCACAAAGTTGACTAACGAATATAAATCGATTTTCACCCACAATTGGTACTTTATAACATGACAATAAGTTGGTAACATTCTGTATTTAAACATTTGTAGTCCACCAAACACGTTTTTGTTTTGGGCATTTTCATGCGCTTCGCGTCTAATACAATTTAAGTTTGTTTTAAATAAAGTCAGTAGAAAAAGTTCCCAAAGCGTAAAATAAACATGACACCATAATTAAGTTTTTAATTAAGTTTAATCGAGTTTTTTTAATTTGAAATTTTTCTCATATAGTATAGGGTTATTCATTTGACATATGGGGATTTTGAAAATCACAAACTTAAAAAGTCACTCCGTCCTAACCGTTATGCTATTTGTCTAAAATTTTTGCAAGATATTTAATATATTTTTTTGTTTTTAAAAGAAAGACAAACATTCCCGGGCTACGAATAACCTGACAATATTTGAAAATCTCCTACTACCACCACAGTAAGTGATGGAGGACTTGGCCGGCCGAGGAATTGAACACACTACGCCTGGGTGAGACCCAAGCGCGATGTCAACTCGGCCACCGACCGGTCAAATATCTTTGTAATACTAGGAAACACATTGTTAAGATGAGACATTACCCTAAAATAATGCCAGAATTTTAACGGCGTAAGTGAAGCAGCCGCGCTCAAAAATATGAGAAGCGTCGACCTAGTGTATTGGACAGACCCGCGATTGAATTTGCCCTATTAAATCAAATAAAATGGGAATCAAAACGACATAAGTGACGAAGTCATGTAATAACAATATTCGGCGCAAGGCTCGGCGTAATGGATGGATCTACGATCGACTTTGCCCTAGCAGGCCTGGAAAATCTTTCCGTGGGATTTGTTTTAATTATGATTGTAAATGAATGTAAAATTGAGGTGGAAATGAGCAGGCAATTCTGAAAATTGATAATACAACTATATAAAGAGTTAGCAGTATGAAAAAACTTAGATCTCAAGACAATGCGCCTTGTCGGTATACAATTCTTTTGTTACTCCCGATTAAAATTATTGTTCCAGTGTTTAAATTTTATGAAACGAAAGCCTAATTAAACAAAATAGGGGGATGAAGTCGGTTTTGAAATGCGATATACAACAAAAATTATGTTACAAAATTTAAATAAAATGTCAACTAAACAACATACAATATATAATAGGTTAACATTGAAGTACAAACTTAAAAATAACATGCTTCCAATAATCTGCAAAATAATATTATGCTCAATGGAAAATGGTCACGATTACAAAAAGTATAAAAAATATTAAATAACCAATATAAATTTGTGTGATCTATATGCAAGACAAAGTTTTTGTCAAGGTTTATTTATTATGTAACTTATTTTGTAAGTCACTATAAATAAAATTCTTTAACTGTATCTTATTTTAATTGTATTTTATATGTTTTCCTACAAGATGGGTGAAAATTTGAATACATATAAATTGATGTTAAAAAAGAACAAACATTTTTTTTTATTTCCGATGTACGTATAGATATAATCTCAAATGTTTCTAGAGGGAACCCTCGAGAAGTTACTAATTCATCGTCTAGAAAAAAAATCTTTGTGCTTACCGCTAATTTCATAGTTTAAAAACGTTTAATATTTTTTAAACCATTTTACATAAAATATTTTAATGGTAAGGTCCTGCTTTTATTAATCTTAAATATAAATTAATTTTCCCTGTAGAAAAATTTGAGATTTGAGTAATACGTCCATCAGAAATAATTAAAATATGAGCGTCGAGCAAACCCCGGTCTTATGTCGCCTTTAGAGTGAGCTATAAGCCAAAAATGTGTATATTCTTGGTATACCTTATATTATAGGTAATAGGCATTAAAATCGCTTGACAAACGGAGTCTAGAAACGTTTGATTTCAAGCACAAAACTGGTTTTTATTTATTTTGTAAATAATTTTATAAGCAAGCAAAAAAGTTGATTAAGTGAAACTGTCACAGATAATCTTAGCCATAATACTATATTTTTAAAAAGTTGTTTCCTTTACGCGTTCATACATTTCTATAGAAAAAACATTTTTTTTAGTAGTTAACATTTATATTTTTTATTGAGTAATTTATTTTTTATTTGTATTCTACTCAAGTGAAACGATAGGAAAACCTTCAATTTATCTAAAGAAATTTTTTTGGTATTCATAATGCACACCAATTCGTTATAAAGATTAATCAAAATAGTGATTTAGCATTAAGCTTCGCCTTAATATGTTTCTTTTGTTTGATCACCTCAAGGTGCGCTCATGATTATATCAAACATTACATTTCACTATCATTGTGCTTTTTTTTTTATGTATTGTCAATTTTTTTGATACATAATAATAATAATAATAATAATAAATTTATTTCACATAAAAATCATACAATAAAACATGCGGAAACTTTGACTAGCCAACTAGGAATGGATCCTGTTTTAGGCCAGTCAAATTGACAAGTTTAGTTCATATTACAATTTGGTACAATTTATAAAACAAAACCGGTAAAGTAAATATCAGCCAGATAGTAGTAATAAAAAGACAGATCACCACAGGAGTTGTAAGGTAGAAAAAATGGGAAGGGTAGTTTATAAGTTTATAATATAGTTGGATGATTAGAAAATAATCGATAGCATTGATAAATAAAGTACAGATTAATACAGCATTGACAATTGTGTTCAGAGGTGATAAATATGTGTTTTTGTATTGTATGTACTTTAAAAAATTATATATCAGTGTTTTGACAATAATGAACATATATATTTTTTATAATTTTTTTATAATGAGATTATCTATTGATCAACATATCTTCACTTTTTACCCTCCCTAAATCAAGGAGCCAGTCGTTGACCAATTTGCGCAAAACATTTGTACTTTTCGTTTTCCAAGCATTAGGAATGATATTAAATAATTTAGGTCCTAAGTACGAGAATTGCCGTTGCCCAAGGGACGTCGTGGTTTTTATTGGGACTATTGGATTATTCCTTGAAAGTCGGGTGTCGTGAAGGTGGTCGATGGAAGGGAAGTGCTGACGTTGTTTTTGTGCAAGTAATATAATCTTTCTAATATACAGTTGTCTAACATCGAGAACTTTTATTTCCGTGAATAATGCATCACTGGGGTACCTGAATGGTTTTTTGAGTATGACTCTTAGTAGTGATTTCTGTGCTTTAACCAGGGAGTCTAATATTGTTTTGGCACAGCCACCCCAACCTAGGGATGCATATTCGAGTAAAGAATTACACATGGCATAGTATATTGATTTCATATCTTTTACAGAGAGAATATTTCTGATGGTCATAAAGAGGTGGGTAAGTTTTCTGACTTTTGAGGCAGTTGAGTTAATGTGTTCTTCCCATCTCAGATATTTGTCAATGGTGATTCCTAAATATTTTAAACTATCTACGGATTCTAGGTTTTTGAAAGTACAAGTATTCGGTTCATTACAAATGTGAATAGTAATATTCAGTATTTCCTTGGGTTGTCCCGCTTGAGTTGCACTAAAACGTATAAATTTTGCCTTTTCCGTGTTGAGAGTAAGGAGATTATTGTCTAGCCAGTGTTTAATATTGTTTATCCCAATTTCGGCTTTTCTGTGCGTTTCGAACCAGTTTTTCGCCTCAAATATTAAGACCATACAGTTACATATACAATTATACAAAATACAAGAAGTAACAAAAAAATCCCACAAAGGCGAAGCCTGTGCGTGGGCATTATAAGGTGAAAATCAAAACAGTGGTGGTTATATTATCTATGGTTTAAATGAAAAAGGAGATAAGAATAAAGAAAAAAAAAAATCATATAGTACATTTTAATAAAAAAACAGTTTAAAAGAAGTTAAACTTTTTTTTTTTTTTAAATTTAGATGGTAACGTATTATCATATATAGGTATCATATTCGTATAACTTATAGAAAAAATTCTCTCACTTTCAGATACTTTTTTACCCAGCTTTTGGCATTTATTTTATACGAGTTTAGGTTTTGGCACATCTTGATGGAACTCGGCAAGGAATTAAACAATTTTGGGCCAATATAGTTAATGTGTCTTTGGGCTAGCCTAGTTTTGCAGTGAGGCACTGTGTACATGCATATGTTGTGTCTTTGGCTAGAACGATTTGGATTTTTACAGAAATTATAAGGACGAGTGTATATAAATTTAAGACATTGGACACAATAGATCTGCCTTAGTTCCATAATGTCAGTTTCCTTAAACAATTTATCGGTGGGATATGTCTTGGTCTTCTGGTGCATTATCTTAATGATAGACTTCTGAATAATTTCTAGAGGTTTCACATGGTTATTGAATGTTCCTCCCCAGGCGATTATTCCGTAGGAAATGGATGAAAGTACCAATGCATCATAAACGAGCCTCATAGTTCTTATGTTAACGATACTGCTCATGCGTTTGAATATGTAAATTAGGTGCCTCAGTTTATTGACAGTTTTTTCTATGTGATAAGTCCATTTGAGTTGACAGTCAATAGTTACACCTAAGTATTTGATATAATTTCCTAATTTTACATCTTCGCAGTTTGAGCATGTCTCAGGGTAACAATTAACATTATGGCTTGAATCTTAATGTTATCTATTCACGGAAGAGTTTGTAGTGTTTGTGTCCCAATATATGCCTAGAATTTGTGTGAACAGTTAAAGTTAGATGCATTTTTCCATACCTGTATCGTAAGTTCCACAATCCGCATTGACTGTCAAAGTGCTGAGATGTTTCTTGCAGATAAACCGGCTTGTGGCTTCGCAGGGCCCGTCAGAGTACTGCCCATTACGCAGCATCCGCACGCAATCTTTTTCCTCGCTCGGATTGGGGTCTGGGTGGTTCAGGTATAACTCTGAAGTTGGAATGTCTGCAAAGAATCGCAAAAAAATGATAAGGTAATTTTTTTAACGGAATCGACAAATCCAATTAACATCAATTTTTTTTAAATTTACAAGTTTTACGGAATATGTTTTTTCAGATAATGAATATTATTTCATAAATCCGCTTTGTGTTAAATACGTAAATTGAAAACATTTCTCACGTTCAGATTAATCAATTTTTAGAAATCTGCCTGGATGTTTTTTAAAAAAATTATAAAAAGGCAATAAATAATAAAGTTAATGAAACTATACTTGACAATATCCATATCCTCATTGGGGAACACAACCGTAAAAAAATATTTTTAATATGTTTATTTTTTTTTTTAGAATTACAAATAAATTTTTTGACATAAATTGTTTATTAAAAATAAATAATGATGATTTACCATTGATTGCCACGTAGTTCTGATGTTTGAAAAAATCATGAATTCCAATCCACATGTTGTTGGTGGTGCTGACCACGAATGTTAGCAGGGCCTTCATCTCCTCCTCAGAAGTTGGCACCACAAGCTCCGCGCTTTCCAAGGAACACATGGACACTGCTTCTCTCCAGCCTAGCGGTATCTTGTGTTCTTTATAAAACGCCTTAAAAGTAGCTGAATAAAAGTAGTCATTTCTGAAAAATGGTTCCGGCTCCTCCGCTGATACAACTAGAATCAAACAATGTTAAAATCATTTGCTGGAAACAATTTTAAAAGGTTTCAATAGGTACTTGGAAATAATACCAGATGGCAAAGAAACTCATGAGAAAGTGGGTGCCACGGTGGATTCAAAACCATCTAGGTCACAAGGCAGTGGCACTAAATCAAATCGACCCCTGAACTTGTGTAAGAAAACAAACAATAATGTTTAGTAAAAAAATGAAAAATGTCATCTTAATATATAAAAATCAGCCTGCGTACGTTTGTGCTCGCAAAGCTCTAAAAGTCGTCCACCGATAGCGCTGAAAATTTCAATGGTTGTTCTTTTTTTTTTTTTTGTATTAGGCAATTCACCCTAAAGAGAGTGCTTTGTGCCGATTGGGTTAAGATATATGGTTAAACTGATGTGAATTATCTATAAGGGGACTGGACATATCATATATTAAAGTCATTCAAATCTATAAACTTATAAAGAATAGAATATACGCGAGAGTTATTGAGAGACAGCAAATATGGAATACTAAGGGGAGACTGGTGGGTGATTTTAATAAGCAATCGATACATGCCTTTGAAAGAAGAATGGTTTTTACAATTGAAGAAAACATGGTCAAGAGTCTCATCCTCCACACCACACTGGCATAATGAACTTTCGAGCACCCGAATTTTAAACAAATGAGTTGCAATAGAGCAGTGGCCAATTCTCATTCTCGAGATACAGGAAATAAATCTTTTGGACTTTTTTTTGCCGTGGAACCAGGGTTTACTTGGAATATGATTTTGTATTCCAGCATAGAAAGATCCAGTTTGAGTTTTCGTGACTGTCCAATTTTCTTCCCAGGAACGAGACATGTTGGATTTAAGAATAGAGAAGACGTCAGAGACAGGAATTTTAAAATCTAAAGGAATAGAACCAGATACAGTTCCAAGTTTAGCGAGAGAATCAGCTTTCTCGTTACCCTCAATTCCTAGATGGCCAGGCACCCAAACCAGTATTGTCTCAAACATAGATTCGTTTAAAGAATCGAGGATTTTTTTAATATTACAAATAACATAGTCTTCTGGACATCGAACGATATTAGAGGAAATTTTTAATACTGCACTTAGAGAGTCAGTACACAGTAAGGCTCGACGAATATTAAGGAGTTGGATTTGAATTAAAGCTTGTTCAATTGCGAAGCATTCTGCAGTAAATATGGAAATTTCTTTAGGCAATTTATAAGACAGATTAACATTGAATTCAGGAATATATACCGATGCGCCACATTCTTTGTGGTCGGATTTGGAACCATCTGTGTATATGAGGGAAAATCCAGGAAACTTTGAAAATATAAAGTTTTTAAAATGTTCTTCAACATTTTGAAAGTTATTAGCTGATGATAAAATGTTCATCCGGAAGTCAGAAATTATTACGTTTGGGATAAAATTAATAGCATTAAACGGGGTACTGTAAATAGGAAGGATTGGATCATCTTGTAGATTTTGAAGGTAAGAAGACAGAGATCTAAATGATAGAAAACTTTTTAATAAGAGAGGGAATCGATCTCTATCTATTACCCTCCTTCTGTTATTCAAAATACTGAACAAACGATCGAGACTCTGTTCCAATGAGTGACGCGATAAAGATAACGCTTTGAAGATATATCTATCCGCGAGGTATTGTCTTCTCAAAAATAAGGGAGGATCTACACATTCTATCTGAAGAGCATTAATTGGAGAAGATTTCATTGCCCCAATAATCATTCTGAGCCCTTTTGATTGGATTCTTTCAAGTTTTTTATCCAGATATTTAGGAAGTGGGTCGAAAAGAAATGTGCCATAATCCAAGTGACTTCGAACGAGGGAATTATACATTAGTTTAAGAGTAGTAGGATGGGATCCCCACCATACTCTGGAAACAGCTCGCATCATATTAAGCCCCTTTTCACACTTAGCAGAAACGTTCTGAATATGAGGGAGCCAGGAAAGCTTATGGTCCAAAAGCAGGCCAAGAAATTTTATTTGCTTAACGATTTGAAGGGGGAAATTATCAAAAGAGACTGTAAAGTTAGGCAGTTTTCTTTTGCGAGTAAAAGCCACTACCTTGGTTTTAGAGGTAGCTAAATTCATTCCATTTGTCAACATCCAAACTTTAATATTATGTAAGGCCAAATTTAATTCCTTCGCAGCATGCAATAAATTTTTGTGAGATAAATATATGAGAAAATCGTCCGCAAAATAAAGTCGCTTAATAGACGAAGGGATTACAATGTCTAAATCACTCATATAAATATTAAATAATAATGGACTGATAACAGACCCCTGGGGTAGCCCTTTCCAAAGTTTGCGCTTCAATATGTTTGAGGAAGAGTGGATAATAATGGATCTGTCTGTTAGCAAGTTGATAATAAATTGAACTAATTTTATGGGGATTTTTATTTTAATTAATTTTTCCTTCAAAACATCAATTAATACATCGTCGTAAGCTGAAGAAAGATCTAGAAATGTGGCCAATGTACAAGAGTTAAGGGATTGAGAAATACGGATATCTGTTGTTAACAAACTTAAATTATCCATAGTAGATTTCTTTTTCCGAAAGCCGTATTGATTAGGAGGGATAATACTGTGATTTTCAACAAACCATTCTAATCTGTTCTTTATAAAATGTTCCACTACTTTAATTAAACACGACGAAAGAGCAATAGGACGATAAGATGAGACTTCGGACGGATTTTTCCCTGGTTTTAAAACCGGGAGGATTTTTTGAACCTTCCAGACATCCGGAATAAATCCTGTTTCAAACATGTTATTAATTAAGGATAAGAAATATTCAACCGACATGTCGGAGAATGCTTTAAAGAAGCTATATAATATTCCATCAGGACCCGGAGAAGAGTCAGAAAGAGATTTGATTACTCGTTTTAGTTCACTAACTAAGAAAGGAGAGTCTAGCCAGTTAGAGTGAGATGGATATGAAATAAAAGAGGGCATTTCTTCACATGTGGCAACTGAAGGAGGGGCAATTTTATCAGCAAAACCTATAATAATTTCCTCCGGAATATGTTTGGTACGCTCCGGAGCATATGACGAACCGAATTTTTTCAAATTAGTCCAAAGAGATGACTGGGGAGTTTCAGGAGACAAGTTTTCACAAAATTTTCGCCATCCAGACCGCTTTTTATTTTTCAAAATACGTTTAGTTTCTGATTGGACGCGTTTCACTGATAAGAAATTTTCAAAAGACATGCATTTGCGGTAAATGGAAACTGCTTCTTTTCTAGAGTTAACAGCACGAGTGCATTCTTCGTCCCACCACGGAGTCGAATGTTTAGTTTTAATTTTAACTTTACGCTTTGGAATGGATTTTTCTGCTGCTTTTATAACTATACTAGGAAATAATTCACATTGTGTTCTGATGTTCCCAAGAGAAGATTTTACAGAGTGAACAAGAGAGTCTAATACAGAAGAAAAAACTCTCCAGTTCGCATCTTTCGTTTTAAATTTAAAATTATTGTTAATTGTAAAGGAATGCGAGGTGGTTAGATGGTGAAAGAGGATTATAATAGGGAAATGATCACTGGAAAGGGGGTCTTTAAGTATGTTCCAAGAACATTTACGTATGACCGAAGATGAACAGAGAGATAAATCAACAACACTTTTCCTTTGTTGAGGGGGGGTGAATCGGGTTGGAGATCCGTCGTTTAAAATACATAAATTATGGGAATCAATAAAATCTAAAAGATTACGGCCAGAAAGATTCGTTAATTCACTACCCCAAGAGGTAGAATGAGCGTTAAAGTCGCCCAGTAACATATACGGGGGACGGATCTGAGACATAAATGATGACCATTCGTTTTCATCAAAAATAGTGGAGGGAGGGACATATATTGATAGTATTGTAATATCACATACAACAGCTGCTACTATCTGAAAATTGTTAGAGAGAGTATGAAACATGATTGGTTTGAAAGGGATAGAGTCATGGATGATTAAGGCAGCGCCACCTTTACCATCCAGTCTATCATGTCTAAGACAATTATATCCAGAAATCTTAAATAGATACGAGGGTTTAAACCACGTTTCAGAAATAGCGGCAACTGAAATTTCATGTTCATCGAGTAATTTTACAAGTTCAAATTTATTACAGATTAGACTTCTGATATTCCACTGAAGAATTCTGTTCAGTTTCGGAGACATTAGGAAGACAGGATAATAAAGATTTAATGCAATCGGCAGCGTTGGACAGTATATTATTGTTGTTTGAAAGAATAGAAATTAAGAGGGTAATTAAAGTCTGAATGAAAGCAGAATTTTCATTCACCACTTTCCCTAAATTAGGGGAAGATTAGGAACTATTTAAAGCACTCCCATTGAGTGTCTGAGATTTATAATTCCCATTTGGGTTAAACAAAATATCATTATGTTGATTTTTATCAATAGAAGCAATAAATTTTGGTTTTGGTTTGAGTGGTATAAAAATTGTTTCCCTGTGAGAAGACGATGGAGGAGATTTAGAGTAAGATAGATTGCAAGGAATTGAGGTAGATGTTACCTCTGCAAACGATTTTATTGCAGGTGGGAATAATTTTGATGCCTGGAAATAGGAAATGTTGTCTGAAGCCATTGATTGTTTAATATTCCTTTGTCTGGTCAATTCTGGACAGGCCACACTAACCGCTGTATGATTTCCCTTGCAGTTAATGCAACGTGGATCATTCGATGATTTTTGGCAAAAATCAAAGGGGTGGTCTTCTCCGCAATGAAAACAACGTGGAGGGGAACGACATATTGGTTTTGAGTGTCCGAAACGGCAGCAGTTAAAACACTGGATCGTCGGGAATTTATATACTTCCACAGGGAGTGCGTTGTAATAAATAAATACCCGAGATGGCAAAGTTTGGCCTTCAAAAGTAATAACAACCGATTGTGAGGGTTTCCATGTAGTGGTTCCATTAGATGTATCCTTGTAATTTAATCTACGTGCTTTTAAAACCTTAGGGGTCACTTGAGAATCATTAAGTGCATCAACAATTTCAGATTCTGAGAGATCGGTTGGTATACCTCTCACTCGGCCCATTCTAGTAAGGTTGTAAGTTGGAATATAAGATTTAAATTTGTGGTGTGAAAGCGTATCTATTTTTTGGACGAATTCATTTGCAAAGTTTGCGGATTTAAATTCTAGGGATAACTTATAGCGGCCTTCCGGCTTAATAGATCCGTTAACTATGCCAAGGTTACTGTTTTTTGAACTAAAAATGAATTTCCCGAAATCCAGAGGATGAATGATTTTTCCTTGTTCAGTACTTTGGACATTGACAATGAATGGAGCCGAGGAGGATGGGGAATAACTTAGTTCAGTATTTTTAGATTCTGATAATATGGTATCCTTACGACTTTCCTTAGGGTTTGAGGTTTCATCGGATTGCGAAGGTTTAATTTTGGGTGGTACATTAAGACAGAGCGATGGTCTTCGTTTTCTGGAAGGGACTATTATAGAAACATCCGATTCATACTCATCTCCAATATTAAATATGGACTCGGGGTCAGGAGGTCGATTTTCATCTTCCTCCATATTTATAAATTAATTAACAAAAAAAATAATAATACAGTCTATTTGATTGACTGTACACACGAATTTATCAAAACCTAAATATAACAAACAAATAATAGAAAACAAAAATGTAACAATAATTTCTTATCTGTACGAAGTCCGCGACAGCAGGTAGGCAATTTGTCAAACACAGAGCACGACTATCCACTACCGTAGTTCGATGACTAATTCATGGTTGTTCTTATTATTGTGTTTAAACAGTAATTAACGCAACACCTCTGCATTGGAGTGAGGTAAGGAGTCGAACTAAGAGTAAGAGGCTAGAAGCAAATTGGAGAAGAGTTAGGCACATAGACTGTTAGGCAGGATGAGATGTCTAGAGAATTGAAAAATATTAGTTAGGGACTTTAAGTCATAATTAAGAATATAGACGGATGAAACTCGATATTGAAATGTAGCACTAAGATGACACAAAAACAATTGCTTTATTTAGCGTATCGTATGACAAGAATGTAAAAATCTTTAGCAGTTACCTACCATCTACACAAGATATTGCCAAGCACAGAAATCCTAAAACGAACAATGCACTGCGAAACATTATAAATAAACTTATGGGGTAATGTTGTGAACATGTCAGCAACACGGTGAAAGTGAGAATGTCTTATTCCTAGAAAGACCACCGATTATTTATACGGTGTTTTTTTTTAAATTTTGTGATAAGCTTTAACCTGGCGCGAGTAATGTGGGGTACCGTACAAGGCTAGAGAAAAAAAACAATTATTCGCCTAAATAATTAACTGAGAATCGCGAAGCATTATTTTAAATCGACCGCTTGCATTTCGTCTGTCTGCAAAATTGTTTGCAGATTCCGTTTCCGTTCCAAAACGATGATCGTTTTAATAGTTTACTAAATATTTTTTTAAAGTGAAATCGTTACCTTCTTATCCGCACTTTTTCAATATTAAGGTACCTGCCCGAAGAAACCGTGAACAAATAATTCTCATTGAGATAGTGAAGTTTCTTTGGACAATTCGTATATTCTTAATTTGAAACAAAATATATATATGATGTACAATTAATTGAGTAGGTATTTATGTACCTCTTATAATTTTGTGATTTCTGAGGAAATCTTGGTTTTGATTTATTAAATATGAGAAATTTAGAATTTTGGCAGCGAGGTCTACTGTTCAACTCAGGTTGGTAGACTAACGCATGGCGTTTACTTGATAAAAATATATTTCTCAAAAATAATCACAAAAGTCATTCGACATGGAATATTCTAAAATTGCATGGTATAGTGTTAAACAAACTTAAAAAAATATTATTAAGTCCTGTTACTAGTATAGTAGAATATAATGAACTTTTTATTATTATTTATTTTTGCTTTTTTTTGTTATTTATGTGCAGTTGTTTTACAGAGCTGTAAAAGCTGATTCTGTTTGTTTCGAGCATAGAGTCTACTTAAAGAGTAGGTGCCTACTTTATTTTTTGCCTGTGCCTACAATTTTATTACCAATTAATAAGGAAGGTGGTATTTTTACAGTTTACAAGTAAATTTTTTATGATATTTCATTAGCATTTCCGTTTGTTATATTAAAACAATAAAGAGTTTTTATCTGTTTAAAAAAATGTATTTTATTTTGGGATAGTTAACAACAGCAAATCTATCTGAAATTGAATGTGAAACGGAAAATATCTAAATGAACTTAATCATAAATCTGACAGGTCAATTTATAAATTTCAAAATCTCCGAATGGTTAAGTTGTAATCTTTGTTTGTTATTAATACCATTATCTAAATTAAGGAAAATAACAGCGTAACCACAGTGATAATAATGGTCATTCAACCGACCTAGAAATTCACAGTAAACAAATTCAAGTAAAAATAAAATTATTATGTATATTATCTTTCAATGACAGCAATATATTATTATTAAGTTCAAATTATAACTTTATCCGGCTAAAAATAATAGGCCACTTGCATGAATTTTATAAAAATCGCCTGGACATATGTTTCTACTAGGAATACGAAAAAATACTGAAAAAAACATAAATTTATAGTTTTTTTAATAATAAAATAAACAAATCCAATTTTTGCTCGTGACGCCGATATACAAAAATGTCTGGCCGATCTCCGATTTTCTTTAATTTTTAATTTGCTTTTATAAAATTCCACACAGATTATTTTTAAATATAGCAACACTGAGGCAGGGGAGTATAACTAGTACCGAAAATTGGAACTGTGAATATTGTGACGTCATATTATTGCCTAACTTTTTATTATTTTTTTTTATTTAGTAAAAGATTATACATTTATATACATTATTTAAGAAATATTTTGACTGCCCAACTAGGACTAGTATTAACAATTTGATAACTATAGTAATAAAATAATAATGAAATAATAGGTATATGTGCTTTTAACTGGTGCCTAAGCCTTCTAACACGTTTGTATAAATATGAATAAAAAGAGAAGAAATAGAATAAAATAAAATATCCAATTAAACATAAGATTAACAACAATACTAAGTGTCCCAGTGATCACGTAAATTTTTTTGCTCCACAAAAATTAACAATTGTTTATCGATTTAAGAACATTTATTGGTGATTTACACTTGCGAGTGCTTGACCATAGTCTAATTTAACACAGTGTTTCAATAGTTGCAGCTGCCAAACTGGTAATTCGTTATTATTTAACTTTATATTTCAACTGTCACCAGAGTGCAATAGACACTCACATACAACGCCGTACAGAAGGAATAAAGAGTACATACAAACGCCCATCTACTTTCTCGTTAGTGACAACGCAGGAGCAGGGTTGTCACCGCATCTTATAAAAAAATAATAAATTACTAAAACTAACTTGCAAGATGAGTGCCACCGATGCACTATCATATATTAACAAGGCCAAGGAAGAAATCAGTGCATTATATAGTAATATTACTGATCCAGCACTAAAACTAACAAAAGCTCAGATGGCAAAACTTCTCAACAAACTTTCCAACCTCTCTGGCACCATGCTGGATGTTGGTGTCAAAGTTGGAATCCTCGAGGGACAGGTTAAGTCGTATCAACACATGGTCTCCTCAAAATTGATAAAATCAACCTCACAACATGAATCATCATATTTACCAAATTTAACAATGTGCGAAGCTGCTGACGAGCTCGAGGAGAGGAAAAAACGTTCAAAAAACATTATCATTTTCAACTTTCCTGAAAGCTTGGCCTGCTCTCAAATTGACAAAATTACCGATGACACCACAAGAATATCAAATACACTAACGGCCATAAACTCAACCACAACTAAAGCCAACATCACAACCTTTCGTCTGGGGATAAAAAAAACGGACAAACCCAGACCTCTAAAAGTGATGCTTGACAATCCCACCCAAGCCATAGATATTTTGAGAAAAAAAAATAGCATAACAGAGTACCCTGGCATTAAAATTTATTCCGACCAAACTCCAGCCCAAAGAAACTATCTCGCCAATTTACGATTAACCCTAGACCAAAGAACCCAAGACGGTGAAATAGGTCTCACAATCAAATATAAGAACAATAAACCTGTTATTGTAAATACAAAAAACTCCCCACGAAACTAACATTTTACTACCAAAATGTTAGAGGTTTGCGCACCAAGCTCAACACCCTAAGGTGTAATATTCCAACGATAAATAACGATGTGTACTGCCTAACAGAAACCTGGCTTCATGAAAAAATATCTTCCCCTGAATTAGGCTTCACCAACTACGATGTTTACCGGCTGGATCGTGAAAATATTATTGGCGGCGGGGTTTTAATATCGATCAGAAAGATGTTCCATTCAAAACTATTAAAACTAAAAAATAAAAACATTGAACAAATAGCTATATTAGTGAAACTCAAAGCAACAAAAATAATTATTGTGTGTGTGTATATCCCCCCCCAAGTTAGTGCTGATGTGTATTGTAAACATTGTGATGAAATTGAATCTTTGAAATTGAAATATCCTGATGCAAAATTAATAATTTTTGGGGATTTTAATCTCCCAAATGTAAACTGGGTACAACCCACTGAGTCTTCAAATCCCATTTCTGCTAAAGCCCAATTAATCATTGATATCATCAACTTTCTCAACCTTAAACAATTAAATCATGTTAAAAATATAAATGAAAGAATTCTTGACCTTGTCATATCAAACATAAAAAATAGTAATGTCAGCGAATCGCGTGAACCAATAGTATCCATTGACTCTTATGATCCCCCTTTACAAGCGATCATCTATTTGGCACCCATTGAACTCCTCACTCCCCAACCTCCCGTTCACGAACTAAACTACAAGAAAGCCGATTATAATCAAGTGCGCTTATATCTTTCTTCGCTCAATTGGTCCCGCATTTTTATGTCTGCAAACGTAGAAGAAGCAACAAATGTGTTCAACTCAAACCTTTATGATACTATTGAAAATTGCATACCAACTTCTATTGTAAAACGTAACGACTGTTACCCAAAATGGGTTAGTACTGAACTAAAAAAACTCATTCAATGTAAAAAAATTGCCCACATTAACTTTAAATCCAATAACTCCACTGAGTGCTATAAATTTTTTTCTGTTTTACGAAATAAATGTAAAAGTCTATCTAAAAAATGCTATTCAGATTATATTACAGATGTAGAGCAGACTATCAAGTCAAATCCAAAACATTTTTGGAATTATGTGAATTCTCTTAAATACAACAACGGCTGTCCTAGATCAATGTATTCAGGGCGAAAACATGCTGACAGTGATCAAAAAATAGTTGACCTCTTTGCTGATCATTTCTCAAGTGTTTATGAACAGAAAAATGATAATGTAACTATACCTGAATTTAAATACACCAATGTAACTGACATATCAACATGCCACATTTCTCTGGATGATGTTAATACAAAGATCAGATCTCTAGATTATAATAAGGGGTCAGGTTCTGACAAAATTCCACCGGTATTCATAAAGGAATGCGCTCAGTTTATAGCAGCTCCACTTCAACCCATATTCAATCTGTCACTTCAAACTGGAATATATCCTGATCCTTGGAAACTTAATCATTTGACACCTGTATTTAAATCAGGTGATAAAAATTATGTTTTAAATTATAGACCATTTGCATACTGTCTACCATCCCGAAAATGTTTGAAAGTATTGTCTTAGATAAAATTGTTGTTAAGTTTAGGCATATTATTACTCCAGAACAGCATGGTTTTGTGACCGGTCGGTCTACTACAACCAATCTTCTATTGTATGAACACTATATCTGTGAAGCTTTCACGTCTCGTGCACAAGTAGATTCAATATATACTGACTTTTCAAAAGCCTTTGATAAAGTAAATATTAATATCCTTCTCGCGAAACTGCAAGCCCTTGGTATACATGGATCATTCCTAAAATGGTTGAATAGTTACCTCTGTAACCGCGAACTGATGGTAAAATTAAAAAATAAAGTCTCATATAAATTTAAAGTAACATCGGGAGTTCCTCAAGGGTCTCATCTGGGCCCACTTCTCTTCGTATTGTTTATAAATGATCTATCTTTATGCTTCGAAAATGTCAAATTCATTCTATTTGCAGATGACCTAAAGCTTTTTAAGATTATAAAATGTTTAAATGATGCACTTATCCTTCAGCATAATATAGATAGACTTGCTAGCTGGTGTGAAATAAACAAATTATTCCTAAACGTAAAAAAGTGTTTCCACATGTGTTTTTACCGTTCACGGACTCCAATAACCATATCGTATTCAATTAACAATAATGAAATTGCATTAGTACCATTTATCAAAGACCTTGGTGTTATTTTTGACAGAAAACTTACCTTTGATCGTCACTGTGAAACAATTTCCAATAAGGCCATGCAAATTCTAGGTTTTGTAATGGGTAACACAAGGAGTTTTCAAAACATTGAGTCAATTAAATTACTCTACTGCTCTCTTGTGAGATCGCACCTAGAATATGCATCTCCCGTATGGTCTCCGATTTATACCTGTAACTTACACCGCTTGGAGAAAGTACAAAGAAAATTTCTTCGATACGTTCAATTCAAATTGAGACAGCCTGTAATTGATATCTGCTACAATACTTTAATGTCTGGTCTAAATCTACCACTTCTTTCTACCCGGCGAACTATTAATGACATTCTTATACTTTTTAAATTACTGAACAATCTCATAGACTGCCCTCAAATGTTAAGTGTTATAAATTTTCGTGTCCCTGTTAAATCAACTCGACTCCACCACCTTTTCCACAGTGACAATCATAGCACTAACTATTTGTATCATTCACCGTTGGCGCGTTTTCACCGCACTGCCAACACGTATACAGACCTTTTTGATATTTTCAAAACCTCACCGTCTTGCATCAAGGCAAAAATACTTGGTTGTGAATGTAACTGATATGTTTGTGAAATGTTAAATGTCTGTTTGTACTGCATCATACTGACATGTTCTTCTTTATGTGTAACATATATATGGTGTTCTTATACATATACATTCCACATATATACATATATGTGAAATGTATATGTATAGTCATATATACATTCCACATATATACATATATGTGAAATGTATATGTATAGCATCGTATAGAATATAGGGTGTGTATATGACTATACATGTATATGTATAGTCATATATACATTCCACATATATACATATATGTGAAATGTATATGTATAGCATCTATATAAACTGCTTGCTTCAGATGTCTTATAGTGTTGGCTAACGGATGTATTATTTTAATAAAAAATGTTACTCTTAATTGTCAAGTCTCTGTCAGCCCTGAATTGTTGAAGCTACTTTGCCATAGTGCCATAGCCAAGTGAAGATAAATTTGATTGTAACAATAAACTCACTACTATTTGCGCTGTTATAATATTTAGCTAGATTATATCTGTTGGCAAGTCACCTTTTCTGTATATTTTATCCTGTTTAAATGAAGTACTTTCTATTATTGTAGCATTCTATGCCTTAAGAAAATTTCAGCTGTATCACATTCAATGTCGTTTTGTATACATATTGTTGTGTTCTTAAATGTAATACTAATATTCGCTTATGTACCACTGTGTACTTATAATCTATGTATCACATTATTGTAAAAGCCTTTTATGGCGTTTAATAAATAAATAAATAAATAAATAAAGATTAACTGCTGCTTGGGTAGCATTCTAATTTAAAATTACTAGGTAGGTACATATATTCACATAATCATAAAGATTATAACATAAAGGTAGCTTTTACATGTTTTTTTTTTTTTTTTAATATCCACCAATGAAAAACTCTGAAAGTCTATGGAATAAGCTTTCAGAGTTTTTCATTGGTGGATAGTATAATAAGTAGGCTCCGAATGAGAATTTTACTGTCTATATATTGGCATATCTATTGTTTTTTAGGACTAATTTGTTTAATACAAAAAGCCCAAAGATGTCGATCTAGTGAGTGGTTTATTTATGGACTGAGGCTTCCGTCAACTTTTTGATGTTGACATTTAACGTAAATTCAGTTAAGTTTACAGCCTGCAAACGTCGTCTAAAACAATTATACAATATTTACAATTATCCTCATTTTAAAAAAAATAAAAAAGGATACGCGCCTTCTGAAATTTGCATTTTAACCGATGTAATGAAGTAAAGTTCGTACATATTCGCACAAGCAGCTGAAGGAGCATAACTGTGAGGGCACCGACTTTATTTGTATTTTGACCGATGTTATTAAGTAAATATTAATTTTTCGGAATAATTTTATTGAGTAAAACCTCAAAATGTAATATTTAATTATTGAAGACAATATTAGCTATTTCTAAACGAAAACCTGAAACAGAAAAATCAGAAAAGGATACGGTCACATCTAGGACTCGAACCCAGGACCCTTGCCTTGCCGGTACACTGCTCTAATATCATGGGACCCTATCCCATTGTTTCACATTGTTGATAAACCTCCCTTTTTTATTTCTTTTAATATTAAAATAAGCTAATCAATAAGATGGATCAAGGAAAAACATAAAATAATGTAACCACGTGAACACCTCAGCACAGGTTCTCCCAGTGAGGTGTTGACGAAACATATAACATTACCCACCACAGTGTCACCTACTCAAACCTACCTCACACCCATCATAAAACACACACCATATTAACAACAGTTCTAAATTTATGTATTATATACAAATGTAAATATTTGGTAGACACTGTATGTATGTATAGAAATAAATAAATGAGAGATATTTTTTTTGGTATTTCATTGGTGTAAAATTGATCGTTAATTTTGTATTTTAATTCTTTTTTTGCACCCATAAGTTGTGTCCAATTTTGCGGATTGATATTTTTAAAAAATCACCATGGTTTGAAAAAATCAATAAAAAAAATACAGAATGTTTTAGAATTTTTGATAAGACCGAAACAAAATGATGTGATGCAAGTGGCGTATTGCGGTAAAATTAGGTACACTGCAGATAATAAAATAAAAAAATTATATTCGGTTTCAACAACAACAAAATGAAGTATCTTGAAAATTATCTACCTCAATAATATTATTTATTTATTAACGGACATCGTCCAAATTACAAAATACAGTAAAATGAAAAATACAGGATTAGACAAAGGTACATGAAAGCAAAGACAACGCAGATATAATATAAGAAAATAAAGTGACAAGTCGAATCAAGTCAGACTCGTCAGACTACTATTATTATTGACGAATATTATTTTTTCCACGGTAGAAAAGTGTTATATTGTAAAAATATTTCTTAGGAATACATAATTTTTATAATAGCGACTTTATGTCGTTTTAAAAAAATAAAAGCTTTTTTTGTGTATTCTGCATGAGAAACCCAACTGCCCGTAGCCAACTATTTTTGTGGAAGATTTTTAATTTGGAAAGTAATTTTCATCTAAGGTCCTTTTAAAAATTTAATGAACTTGTACGTACATATATGTAGGTATTATAGATTTAAAAATGGAAACAATTCTTGAAGTTTCTAACAAAACTACAACTCTATGGATAAATCAATTCCAGGTGTTTAAATTAAGAAGTAGTGCTATTATAGTTTTTTCAAGGTTAATGTAGACCCACTGGAGCGATTTTTGGCGTATTATGCGAATTTTGCAAAAACGTTTTGAGCGATCGCTTGTAATAATTACCCAAACCCAAAATATAGGATAAACGGCGAAATCTTTGGCTTTAAGCCGCAGTAAGCAGTTTCATATTGTTAATTCGGAATTTAAAATATGAGTCTACAACAATGACGTTTCATAAATAGGTCCCAGTGGTGGAGTGGTTTAAGACGCCTGTCCCGGTAAGACAAGAGATCCTGGGTTCGATTCCTTGTGGTGACCGTTATCTTTTTATTTTCTGATGTCATGTTGATTTATTAGTATTATCATCTTCTTCAATGATATTTTACACTGATGAGAATAACCTTCAAAGTAAGTTAAAGAGAAAGTTTTTCCTGGGTTACAGTTTGCGGAATGTATTAATTAAATGATATGATGTATATATATATATGAAACAAATCACTCGAGTGGGTATGCAATATGCATTCGTAAAATCGCAAGTAATAAGGCCCAACATGGTAAGAGTCGAGTCTAAAATACATTTATGATCTCAAAATATTATTGACATTATGAATTACATAAGAAATTGGGAAATCAGACGGGAAAATGTTTGTGGGGTTGGGGAAAAAATCTTTAGTAGGTAGGTAGATTTTTTGGTCTTTCTTAGGCATTAACTATGTAAAAATTTGTACACATTGTTGTTTTAATGAGTTTTATTTTAAAATGTACATTTGTTACTTAAATTTTGTTAACTTTTCTACTGGTTTCGACACAATCGTGTTATTAATTAGCAATCTTGAAAACCTCTCAAAAATCTTAAAGTTTTTAAGATTGCTAGTTAATGACACGGTTATGTCGGAACCGGTAGCAAAGTAAACAAAATATAAGAAACAAAAGTACATTGGAAAATAAAACTCAATAAAACAAAAAGGTAGATTCATGAAATATTTTCAGAGATCATTCGTTTTAGCCAATTAGCGAACCAAAACAACTGTCAGTAAGAATTGGAAAACACTAATTTAGTAATCACGTAACTGTTTTTAACAAAGCTTGAAGGCTGGTTACATAGGCGCGAATGAGGATTGAACCCTCCTACCCTGTGATGTATCTAAAAAAATATTGATAAGGTCTTCAAGAGAATCCCTCATTCGTTGTTCAACTTTTTTTTTCTAGTAAATGTCTCTCCCTTACTGAGATATTAAAAAATTGCAATATTTCACTGAAGCTTCTGGAAAAATCTTTCCCCTTTTTACGGTTTTCAAAGCGTTAGTATTAAATGTACCCCTGGTAATAACGACTGTGCTGAAATCATCTCTGACCAAACCATAACCAAATTCAGCGAAGGGTGGTCCAAAGTACACGAAAAAGGGCTATTATTGAAGTTACACCAAAATATCACCGTGCCAAGAGAAAACTCGAAAAAAATTATTTTAAAGTAACATTAATTCTATTTTTAGAATATTATTTCTAGGAAAATTATATCCATTACACCATCTATGTTTGGAATTTAAAAAATTTAGAATGCGTTAAATTAAATTAATACAATACCCTATAATAAATCCAGAATCTTAACGACGTAAGTGAAGCAACTGTGCACAAAAATGTGCGATGCGCGGTTCTGGTGTATTGGATAGAGAATTTGCCCTATCAAATCTATAAAGGTTCTCAAACTTATTTCAACCACCGTCAACTTTGAGATTTAAAGAAAATTCAACGCCCTCCATATTTTTTAAGTTACCTTTTTACATTATCATCTGTTGTGTATCTTAAAAACAGTCATTGTAAATGAAATTTTTTAACATACATTATTGTATGGATAGGATAAATAGGGTGTGGACCCATATCCTGTGACCTGAGATCAAATAATGTTTCAATGAGAGGAAAGAATGCTTACCAGTTAATCATATTTATATTAACATTAAAATAAGGCTTTGAATTTAAAACTGTGAAGGATTTAACTTAACTAATGTTAATATCAGGATCGATTTTACTTACACATTCATTTAAATATTCACTCAGTAACTTGCAGCTGATTTATTTTTTTAGTTAGTAACGTTGCTTCAAGACTAAATCCACTTCACATAAATACGACGAAAGGAATACTATCAGAAATCGTTGAACAAATGACCTAAGAAAATGATCTAAGCCAGGGTACAGTTGGGAGGTTCGCTTCTGCTACCAAAATTCTTGGTAGCCATTCTTGAATCAATTTTTAATTCTTCGTCTGTTGTCAGTTCTATAAGGTGATCTTCTAACTGGGATGAGCCTGTTGTGTTGACATTTGAAAAGGATAAATCACTCAGTCTAGTATGTCCATGTTTAAAATGTCCTGGAATCATTCCTTAAAATCATCTTGGAGGTTATCTGATACTATATCGCTTTCTACTGTCCCCTTGAAAGCCTCCAGCGCCCACATGGGGGCGTTGTTGCCAAGATAAAGGGAATCTTAACGAAATAAGTGATGAAGTCATATGAAAACAATATTCAGCGTAATTGACGGACCTACGGTTGACTTTGCCCTAGCAGGTCTAGAAAATTGATCTTTCTGAGGGGTTCATTTTAATTATTTCTGATGAACGTAAGAGTAAATTGTCAAATGTTCCTGGAAGGATCCCCTAGAAAGTTACTAATTCAACGTCTAGAAAAATATAATCTGATGCCTACTGCTAATTTCATGGCCGAGAAACGTTTTATAAAGTTTTCAAACGGTTTTAATTTTTTTAAATTAAAATGTGAACGTCGATCAAACCCTAGGTATTAGAATATTATGTAACCTTAAAAGCACACTCTTTGAAGGGAACAATAATAATTTGTTGTTTGGAGTCCTGTTTCGATTATTTTTTTGAATTTGAAATCTTTGTATTTATTTAGACTTTCTTAATCGCATTTTATCATTATTATGGTACCTACCTGCTTGAAAAAAAATAGGATTGTCATTGAGATGTGATGTTTCTTCTAAAATTTGTATAATTCCATATTTGAAAATAGATGTTACATAATATATGTAGCTTATATTTTCGTAGGTACCTACGTATCTTATGATTTCCAAGGAAATTTTGGTTTTGATTTATTAAAAAAAGAGATAGTTAGAAACATGCATTTTTGGATGCAAGGTCTGCTAACTGTTCACAGAACTTTTCGTATAATTTGAGGGAAAAACTATAGTTTTAAGCAGGAATCACTTATTGAGTTAAACCTCAAATTGTAATTTTAAATAATTGAAGATAGTCAAATATGATTGACAAATTGGCAATCGCCCAGCATTTGATTGAAACCGGCCATTACTTTGGATTTGTTCCTGAAGTCCTGGGAAGACCCAAAACTCACAGAGCTCTCCTACTTAGAGAAGCAATCGAAATTCACAAAAATCCATTAATATCAATAAAGACGACGGAGCTAAGCTCAATAGTTCTTAGTATACGGTAATTGACGGCTACACCAAAGCTAAACGCAGAAAACCATTTTAAATTTTACTGTAAAACCAGCTCGTAGAGTAGTGAGCTGGCAACACGGTATCGCACAGACGTACTTAAACACACTTTTCACCACTATCAATTACAAAATACAAGGCCTCTAAGTCTATAAAAGCCAGGTAATATTTGAATAAACCCATATGAGGTAAAAATTGTGAGGCGCATATGACGCCGTTCTATTTGTATAAAGAACATTAACTTTAAATTCAGTAAATTTAAATGATTCACCACTTCATGGAATATAAGAATCCAGAAAATGAAAAAAAAAATCAATTACACATCTGCCCTGATGATGGACACTGTTACGTTGTCCGAAACGTTGGCTAAAGAAGGAGTTAGCGCACCACGGCATAACACCCCAAAAACAAATAACAAAAATTGAAGATAGTATTCACAAGCCGCAATCGTGTATAAAGATAGCACCCAAAAATGTGTGTTAATAAAATGAAGATGATGTTGGTAGATCTTAGTCAAAAATCAGCATTGAATTAGTTCAGTGGTAAAGCAACGCCCCGTCAAGGCTGATATCGTAGGGTCAATTCCAAGATCAGACTGAAACTTTTTCTGTTTCACATTTTTCCTTTGAGAGTTGTGAATATTATCTTAAATGATTAAAAGATACAGGTTTCGTATACAACACAGCATTTTGACACCTTTGGTTTGTCTTGATTGATTGTCGGACTCATTTTATAATAATTATTTCTGTTATTTTAAAGATTAAAACAAAAAAATCAGAATGTATCAGAATTCCCGTTTAAATTTTTTAAAGTAAAACTGGCAATGTTTTCCATTTGTGGGATTAAAAAAATGGCTCACAGTTAACCGCCCCCACGGAAAGGGTTGTTTACTTTCAGAAATAACTTTGTTATACATGTAACGAAATCAACGGCGAAATAACGAACCGTTACACCGCTAAGGGGTGGGACATAGATACGTAGGGGTGGATTCGTTACCCTCTGATTTTTATATTTTATTTTTGTTTATTTTCACTATGCTATCACTTTTTTAAAAACAGCTGAAGAATTCCAATTGCTCCCTGCAGTCGGGAGCCGAGACAGTAGGATGATTGCAAAGCTAAAGAGAGTGGGGAAGGTAAGAAGATGTATACGAGATATTTATATTTGTAAGTATTTGGCTATTCCCATATGGCCACTGTTAGGAAGTAAGAGATTCACAGATGCACTCATAGAGGGCAGTGCTTAGAGCTTGCGTGGAAGACCGCGAGATGGCAGCCAGTGGCCAGTAGTCGCCAGGGCCCGTAAGAATTCTCCAAGACAAACTCACTGTTTCAGATCTCAATTAGACAGCTTTTAGTTAGGTCGACTATCGAGTCACCATTGTAATACGCGAAGAATTAATAAATCCCTGAGCTATCACAAAGAATTAATTATTTATAATTCCACGACGAGTTGGAAAACTGTTTGTGGGAACACAACAGTCACCAAATGCGACTAAAGCCTTTTCGAGTGACGTTTTTCATAGATGGAACTAGATTAGTTTATTAGGTTTCCTATAGATGGCGTTAGTTGTCGAGAACAATAGAATAATATATGAGGTGAGAACCTCAAGGTTGAGGTCCATATTATTCCGACCGCCTGCTAATCCAGATATTAACAATCCAGATATAACTTGCCAATGGTCATGCCTGTGGGAAGAGCAATCTTGTTGTTGAACAGAATCGTGCACCAGTGCAGTTGAAATACCCACTATTTATATTAATGTAAGAATTTTTATTACCAAATGTGTTACAAAACGCATTAAAATTAAAAAAATTGTAATATTATTAAAATGAATAAACTGAATTGAATCAGGGCCATTTTATATCCATCACATTAAGAGTCGAAGTATTTTGTTCAAGCCGGATTTTTATTTAATTAGAGAGTTCGTGAGAAACCCCAGAGACACAAAACTTTTGATTCTGAATGAAAAAATCTATGTATCGAAAAAAATTGTGGTGTTTTTCCAGGTTGGTACGTAGTAACCGGAGTATCTACACCACTTTGATGTTTTCCTCGTTGAATCAGTATGGTATAAAATAAGACTAAAGGTTTAACATAAAGCTCATAGACTTCTTAGTCCGGCCTGGTGTTTACCTCCGTCTATATCCACACAATAATACCTACCTAAAATGCAATTTACAATAAACCTAATTAATTTTTAATTTCCACTCGAGTCCGAATCTGATTTAACTGTAATATCAAAATCTCCCATACAAAATATACAATGTACAGTACCTACTGGGCAGCAGCGGGCCACACAGTTACAAGCCCTAATGAATTTGTTGAGCTGGGTGACTCTGGGAGTTATTTTACCCATTAACATCGGCAGGGATCGATGTTCTATTATTTAATAACTCGCCCGGTACAGTTGAGTAGAGGTCGGCAACATTTAAATTTATTTGATGAATTATTTTAAGTTTTCAAAACTCATGATGTAAATGATATTGCAAGCTGAAAATACGTCAGTTTACTTAGAAATTCTAGACAGAAATAAGTGTGTTAATTTAGTGAAGCCAGAACTCATCTTTCGATTGTTTTATTGTTACAGAAGGAATCAAATAAGAATGTATATATATTGTAATATCTGCGATAACTAGTGAGTGCATTCCTCGTTATAAAATATACTATTTATGGGAGTCTAAATTCTATAATATAGTTAGAATCGTTCAAGATTCGAGAAGCTTATTATCGCTTATTAATGCTTTTCCGTGGTCAGCTGTTTGTTTTCGGACTTCGGACCCTTCAAGATGTGCCCAGGAGATTGGTGAAGTCATCAAATCGGCGATGGATGGCTTCATACAATCGACTACTAAAGAAACTGGTGTGGGCTCAAAGCCGTGGTTCAGTCGACAATGCTCCGAAGCAGTTCGACGAAAAAACGCGGCTTACCGAGCCTACAACACATCTCGAACGCCCGAAAGCAGATCAGCATACAACAAATCGGCAAAGGAATGCAAGAGAATCATCAATAGATCAAAATTCGAACACGACCTGCAGATCAGCAAAAAGCTGGCTGCCTGCCCGCATGGCAGCAGAGCATTCTGGTCGCTTGCGGGCTCAATAGGTCGAAATTTTTGCAAACCCAGTTTGCCACCTCTTACCAGACCTGACGGCTCACTAGCAAACACCGCCACCGAAAAGGCAAACCTTTTAGGGAAAATGTTTGCGGAAAACTCGACCCTCGACGACGGGGGTGCTGTTCCGCCGTCGGTTCCTCACTGCGGCTTCTATATGAAAAAGCTGAGGATCCGGCATCGGGATGTACTCCACGTCATACGGGGGCTCGATGTTAACAAAGCTAGTGGACCTGATGGAATACCTGCCTTGGTATTGCAGAGGTGTGCTGCGGAAATAGTTCCAGTTTTGACAAAGCTCTTCAAAATGTCCCTGAAGTGTGGCACTGTGCCCTCTGGTTGGAAAAAAGCGGTAATTCACCCTATTCCCAAGAAAGGTGACCGCTCCAACCCGGCCAACTACCGCCCCATAGCGATCACATCAGTTCTGTCCAAAGTGATGGAACGTGTGATCAACGACAAACTGCTCACATACCTCGAGAAGAACAAAATTATCAACGACCGTCAATACGGATTCCGGCGGAACCACTCGTGCGGTGATCTTCTCGCGTATGTGACGCATGTTTGGGGGCGGTGCCTGGAACGTCACGGTGAGACCCAAACGGTCGCACTAGACATATCCAAGGCCTTTGACCGGGTCTGGCACCGAGGACTTGTCAACAAATTGCATTCTGACGGACTTCCCGCATCCCTGTGTACGTGGATTGCTGACTTTTTAAGGGATAGATCGATTCAGGCGGTTGCTGACGGTTTCACCTCTTCCTCGCACTCCATAAATGCTGGCGTCCCACAGGGATCGGTTCTGTCTCCGACTTTGTTTTTGTTGCACATCAATGACCTTTTGACATGTGCACCGATTCATTGTTACGCGGATGACAGTACAGTTCATGATAGCTTTTTGTTTGACAAGCCCCCAAAGGGCACACAAACTCCAACGGCTCGGAGGGCTTTGAAGCAGAGAATGGACGGTTATCTCGAGAGTATTTCCTCCTGGGGTAAAAATAATCTCGTCGAATTTAATGTTTCAAAGACCCAATCCTGTCTGATTACGTCTAAAAGGGATCCAAATGATAATCTAGTCTCCTTCAACGGAAGCAATCTTCCGAACAGGCCTTCCATTGATATGCTTGGTGTAACTATAAGTGACCAGCTCAGGTACGGGGGCTCCATCGAAGCCAGAGTAAAGTTGGCCTCTCAGAAGCTGGGGGTACTGTACAGGGCCCGCAGATACTTTAATAGTACACAACTGCTCACCCTGTACAAATCGCAAGTGCGCCCTACTGTCGAATTTGGCAGCCATCTCTGGTCTGGAGCCCCAAAATACCTGAAAAAAACCCTTGACTCTGTGCAGAAACGGGCGGTCCGTTTGATAGATTCCCCAATCTTAACAAACGGACTGCAATCTTTAGAGCACAGACGTCGGGTAGGTATGCTGTCCTTGTTCTATCGGTATTACAATGGAAGATGCTCTGAGGAACTAGCGTCATTGATCCCTTCGGCGCCGGTGCGTAGTCGGGATACACGCCAAACGCGCGCCCAACATTTGTACACAGTTGACACTTGTCACATGAGAATGGGTCGCTTCTACGATTCGTTCTTAAGTTCAACAGCTCGGCTGTGGAACGAACTGCCGGCCTCTGTGTTTCCTCCCTCCTACAACATGGGACTCTTCAAGACCCATGTTCACTCCTTCCTCTCCACAAAAAGACCCTCCACACAGCATCCCCAAAGATGACATAGGCCCTGAGGGAAATTATTTTCTTCAGGGCCTCCTGTGTGGAGTAAATATAAAATCGTAAATAATTAAAATACAAGTCTTATCACAAGTCCGTTCTGCTTTAGTCTTGTGATTCTGCCGGAGCGTAAAAACACAACTGAGTTCCCGATCTATGATCGGCTAGCCTCGGGTGCAATCGGAACCATTCGGGTGGAAGCGCCGAACAACAGTGCAAGTACCGCCACCTATGACTAGCGATCAAAACCATCTTAACTAAATATAATAAACCTCCATTGTATTAATAAAAGGATTCATATGTCGCATATCACGATGAACATGTTAAAAATACAGAGGTTTTGTTTCAAATTTATGTAGGTAGGTACTGCAGCAATCTCAGAATTAACTTTTATAATTAATTTTAATGAACTTACTGCTGGAGCAATGATGTGAAATTACAGACATTTAAAAAAAAAAGGTTTGTACAATTTAGTTATCACAAAATGTTGGTATGATTATTACAGTTTTATATACTTAGACCATTGATTGCGTACTCCTGCAACAAGGTATCGGAAATGCCCTGTTACGTGGAAATAGGGGCGAGATTGAACTGAATATACAAGGCTTTAATTATTTTTTTTTGTTATGGGATGATTCTTAATAAACGCCGTACCTTTTTTAAGAATAATGTTTTTTCAGAATTGTTCAACGTGTTTTTAGTCAATTTAATTTTTTGTATATTATGTTTAATGTAATGAATTTAAAGCTAACGAATTATATTTATTTATTTATTACACGCCCTAGTGGGCAATCTTTAAAAAAAATACAAGCATTTTGTATCAGAGTAAACACTTAAAAATTAATACAATAAAGAAGAATGTAAACATAATGGTAAAAATGAATCCTCACGCATATAATTGAGTTTAAAAGATTCAACAAAACAAAATAGTAGAAGCGGAGAAGTTATATGGGTACATAGGTCTATTTGTGTCTAGAAGAATAAAAGTGGTAGAATATACAACATTTATACTGATTAGTTTTCAAATAAAATATATCACCCAGATCAGAATATTTGTTTCCGAGATTGTGAAGTCTATATTACATATATATCGAGAGAAAATACGAACATATTCGGATTTTCATGAAAAAGTTTATCGGGAAACGTCTTAATTCATTCGCTCAGGCCTGCAATCCCGTTTTTAACCGGATTACTAATAAATGTAGATATCATTTTGTCGCGCGTAGGACCTGGGGTGCCCTGACTTTCCCTCGGCCAGCTCAGAGCGGGGCATGAGACGTCTCTCTCATAGTCAGGGTTCGGGGTCAGCGCGAGGCTCAAGAATCCATATCCCACCGTCTACACAAAACACTCCCATACGACTGCTATCCCCAAATGAAAGAGGTTAGGTTTTTATGAATCAACATTGTATTTGAGCGGCAAAATGGACATTACATGGGTGAATAACAATAGAATACAGGTTGTTACATCCTAACTGGAATTATCATCAAAGGGTTCCCTAATCTCTCTCTGGGAAGTAATTAACAGCTCTCTCTCTAGACCGACAGGCAGCGTGGACGAATTTAGGTTATTAGCGGACACATTCAAGGGGTAATAGAAAGCGTAAGAAACTCACAGCGTGGCATGGTCGGGACATGGGGGGTCCTCGGGGCATCCTGTTGATTGTAGGGCTGAGCGCCGTGTTTCAAACAAGCGGTGCCAGCCTGTCGATGTTCAAAGCGCGCCATTCTCGTACATTATGCTTTTCGACCGTGCGGTGCGGAATTGGGAACGCGGACACCGGAACGCGCACACGTCCAGCTAGGTCAGAGGTCGGGCGTAAGTGGGGACGAGGCGCTGGGTCGCCGGGGGGTGGGGGAACTCTAGCGGATCTTTTGTGCGTTTTCAACTCCGTTTGGCCCAGCAACCAACCTGATAGTTCCCGCTACTCAGGCTAGCAACTGTAGGATCTTCGCGCCTAAAATCTGTTATATGACACCTCCCCCCGCGCTCGTAAAAAAGGCGACGTGGCAATGGAGCATCAGGGTTAAAAGATCCTCTATATGCCTCCCTTGGGGTTTTTTGACAAAACAAAAGTTGCCCTTAGTTTGAGAGACTTGGATGGCCAGAGAGATGCCTAGCTAAAACATAATGACTAGCTTATGCCATAGGCTAGGTAACAATATTTGTGGGGAGAAATGAGGAAGGGTACATAGCATGTTTGGAGCAAATAATTTTGGGGAGAGAGCAGGTGTGGAAACAACAAGTAAAATTATGCAATTAGAAAACAATAGACATGGTTATGCAATTGAAAGACAAAAGACAAAATTATGCAATTGAAAGACAAAAGGGCATGGTTATGCAATTGAAAAAACAATAGACAACATTATACAATTGAAAAACAAAAGACGGAATGTTAAGGTGTGATTCTAGGGTTTCATTGGTCTGGAAGCTAAGTTTGCGTTGCGTTGGTTTTTTGGTTTCGAAGAGTTGCGAAGGAAACGAGATTTTACTGACTCTAAAAGATTACATTATCACTGTAATCTGACCCATTGAGATAACACTCAGGAGTACACTTAGGCCTTGGAAAAACACTTTGCTTCGTTGTGGGCGTTGATGTTTGCGAAGTGGGGCTGTGGTTTGCGGGGCTGCGGCTATGGTTACAGTGGTCATTGGAGAGAGTAGTCCAGGTTCCGTAGTTATGCCAGTACGAGTCCTATGTGCTATTATGGTGGGCACGGATCGTATGTGTTGGTTATCGGAGCATAATGTAGCTCAGGATAACTTTTTAGAGATGCGCAGTTTGTGTTTACTGGAGGGGCAAAGGGTAATTAAGTTTCACCCATGACCTGGTATGTGTCACTGCATGACAGAGCAAGAGACGGTATAACTGGCATTGGCATTGAGGGCAAGAATTTGAACTCCGGGACTAGCGTGTCCGAAAGGTAGTTCAGAGTGTCATAAAGTATAGTGGGACAACTCGGCTTGCAGTGGTGCGACAAACGTCATACATATGAGTGGTATGGTCTGTGCTTTCAGGAACAAGATGGAACAAGTGTGTAGCGAGTAGTAGTCGAGGGACCTTTGTAACCACAGCGCAGGCTGCCAGGAGGTGAGGCTCAGCTTGGCTGCCGGAGATGACATCCGCCTGGGCTTCTTTTTAAATCCGGGGGGAATTATTATTAAAGCAAATTTCTTGAAGTTTACCTGCCTAGGGACCAATGAAGAAAAGTTTGGAGAGAAACAAAATGTGTCCAGAAAAATAAACAAACGAGGTTTAGCTGCCGGTCCAGAGAGTGACGAAGAGTGTGAGAGAGAGGTAGAGAGAGGTTCCTAACTACATAAACATTATCTTTTATTAGGATGACTTGGCGTTTGCCGAATGACAAACTGTCTTGGTTGAAAAAACAGCCGGCCTTCCTTGGCCTATGTTAACATACAGGTGGTAACATTTTCGTAGGATTTCAAAGAACAAGACAAAAAATTCGTGAACGAGTCACGGCAACAGCAGGGAAACTAATTCATGAATAAAGGTTGTCAGAAGAGACAGACGATACGCCAAGTGCGTATCATACATATTCAAAATTCATGAATGTGTTTCGTTGAGGAGAGAAAAAAATGACAACATACGTGAAAGGTGAGGTAGGAAGCCTGTTGGTGACTGGAACAATTACCGATTCGAACTCGAAGTGAGGGCGAAATATGGTCGACAACAGATTTTCCACTTCATACATATGCCTGAGAGCATGGGGGTAGGGAGGGGGAGAAAAAAGGACGGGAATTGAGTTACGAAATTTGCTAGAGACTGGACTAATTTCCAATTCAACCTCTATGTGAGAGTGAAACATATTCAACCAGCAGATTTCCTGACTCTTTACATTTTAATAAAGTGGATTAATTTTAAACAGTATTTGAATACACATTGTACTAAAGAGGCTAATCTTTTGCGTGTATTTGGCAAAAGATTAGGGGTTGTTTTAAACTTCTACATGATTGTGAGAAAGGACAGACCCTAGTTCCAATTTCACAAACCTGGGATTCTTCTTATTCGTTTCCCAGACGACGAGTTTAGTGGTTTTGTGCCCATCGATTAACTCCTGCGGCACTATGCCCCATAATTGACAGTGAAGCTGAAAACTAGTCCTTTTGGGATAGTAGATATTCCTGGGCTTCTTTTCTTTTTTGGAAAGCAGCAAAAACAGGAAGTCCACGGGCATTGGCGTTGAACAAAAGGGTTTCTGTGAAATACTTACGTAGTTCACATATAAAGGTTTGATATTATTTCGTTCGCACGATTCATGGTGAGTATTGTAACGTCTTCACGTATAGTGTACAAGTATGCAGTATATGCAAGGTATAACTCAATTATAGACAGAAGTCAAAGAGTGTAAAAACAGTTCCTTAAAGGAGATGACGATGTCGATATTATGTCGTTCACACGAATCACGGTAAGTATTATTATTACGTCTCCACGTCTCGTGTACAGGGTTGTACACAATTATACACAAAAGCGGTTCTCATGACATGTTAATGACACACGACCAAATTATACACAAGGGCGGTACTCATGGCAAATTAATGTCACACGACCAAATTATAACACATGGTTATAAGTATTAAGTAATTGTAACGAACTTCTCGTGTAGTGGTGGATTTTTTAAGGATCTCTCCTATCGCGTGACAATTTTTACATTTAAATATAATTCAACAAAAGCTAGCAGTATCATTTGATACTGTTTGCAAAGATTTGTTAGATTGACTAACTCCGTAGCCTGGAGAGGCGTACGATGGAACAATAGAGAAGATAAACAATTTTAATGTTACTTCATGTGTTACAAGGTGCAAGATGATGGTAGAAGGTATTTCTACTTACATCGTGCGATGGGTGGGAACAGGCCCATAATGGCTTTACATACTGTTCATTGTAGCGTGCAATTGGGTTGCAAACACTTGGTTAAATGGTGAGACAAAGGTTGGATGTTTATATTATGCAACGATGATCGAACAAAGTCCTGTTGATTTACGTTGTGATATAATTATTTGCGTTCGAAGATCAGGATAACCGTAAGGTTTTACTAACCTGTCCCGTAGGGTTGAAACGTGAGGTACGAGACATACGTGACGTAACAGTAGAGAAAAGAAATCGAGATCTCGTCATACAATAAAAGACCTTAATGGGTTTTACATACTTTTAGTTGAAGCGAGTCCAGTTATTTGTATGTGGTTTTATAGGACCGACATTTGGTTTTCTTTTATAAATACAATTTCCCAAAATGGATGTGTCAAAATCCAATTTTTGGTAAATGTGAGCTTGGGTAGGACGCCATCAATTTTTGAAAGGAAAAAATTGAAAAAATTATATACATACAAAGAGGGTAATTATGTGATTAATTGCTACTTGGTTCTTGCCTTTGAGACCACTATTGGGTTTTACATACTCAAGGTAACGTTGAATTGGACAAGAAAGAATTAATGGCTGTACTTGACAGGTTTTCTTTTTTTTAAAAAAAAGAGGGGTCGGTATTTAACACTTTGGAATTTTACAAAATCCGAACTCTTTTGGATGGCACTCTTATGAGTGATTACCAATCGTTACTTTACAAGGACAAAAACAAAAGTGGGGTGGTTCTTTCTAACACGACGAAGGGAACAAAATGAAACGAAAATGGGGTGACATGACATAAACATTGCATAGTGTAGAAGTTGAGAAGCAAAAGCGGGTTCGCGACTTCCCGGCGATTGTAACTCGAAAACGTGTCTCTATTCTAAAATGATCAGTTTCAGAACAGGTGAGAAAATAAAAGGTAAAAAGGGAGAAAACGATTGTCGTGAGGGAAAGAACGTTATTACAGGAATAATACTTCATGGTCATAATATGTTAATATACATTTATTTACAAAGGGAGGTTAAACTCGTTTTTGACGAATAGGTTGACATGTAGTTGACACTTTACACGCTTAATTATGGTAAGACTTCATAAGCTTACAATAGTTTGTGATAATACACAATGGGTTAGTTTAAAGTTGCTGGGGTGGTGGGGCAGTTTCAACTGTCTCCTCACTTCCAGACTTTACAATGTCCTTAATATGGTAATTACCAGTATGTTTGCCAGAGGAGTCGGACAGATAGTAAACTAAGTCCGATATTTTTCTTACAACCTTGGCTTTGACAAAACGGGGTGCCAGCTTGGCAGAGAAGTACAGGGCTCCTTGAGAGAGGGTGTTATTCCTTCTCCAGACAACATCGCCTACATTAAAAGTGATGTGTTTCCTACGTAGGTTATATCTGTCCGCGCTTTTTTGGTGGGCCAGCAATAGGGCATCAGTAACTTCACTATAAATGGCAGTAAGTTCTTCCAAACGATGAGCGTAATCAACGGCAGGATTGCTTGTGGAGGTGATTGACGTGGGGAAATTCGTGTTCCAGTGCAATGAACCATGTACCACCTGTTCCATACCGTGTTTTAAAAAGAAGGGGGTGTAACCAGTGGTTAGGTTAACAGTGTTATTCATGGCAGCTTGAATTTTATCTAAATTCTTACACCAATTACGTTGGTCAACCAAAATGGCTAGAGCTGTGTTAATAGTCTGGTTATACCTTTCGACAGTGTTATTTTGGGGAGTGTACAAGGTATTATAATAAATATTTTTAATCCCGTATTTAGCAAGGAAATCTTTAAATTCTTGTGCTATAAACTGTATTTCCTTTAATTGGAGAGCCTGGTCAGTGCTTAGGTTTTCGTGAGGTATTATTGTACGAATCTCGCCAACTTGAGCGACCGGGGGTTTTTGGCCAAGAGTATTAAATACTTGTGGAGCAACGTTAAAAGCCTTCCAGAAGTCAACGCCAAGGATGAAATTCTGGGATATAGAGGGTACTATTAGAAAGTTAATTGTAACTGTGTTATTGTTACATTTAATTGGTAATGACAGAGTACCGATGACTGTCTGGGGAGCATTGTCCGCAGTTGTCACGAGTGTAGGTTTGGAAAAAACTTTAAAACCGTTGTTAACAAAAGGCAGGTGGGCATTGTTGCCAAGGCAACTAACAGATGCACCACTATCCAGTAGTCCAGAGAAGGGGACATTGTTAACGGAGAAAAGGGCATAAGGTCTTCCATCTTTAGCTTGTTTGCAACAAACCGAAGAAACATTTAAGGTCTGGTTAAAATATTTAATGTGTGATAACCAATCAGTCCATTCCTTAGACCTTGGTACAGAATGAATACCTGAGAGGTTATTATTTAGTTTTTTGGTTTTCTCGCATCAAAATTCGGTGGGGGTTTAGAGAAATCCACTTGAGGTTTAACAAAGTGAGGGTCTTGCAACCTTTCCATGTTATTTCTTGATTTTTTGAAAATTTCACGCAGTTCGTCGCGTGGAGGAGAACGATCCCTGGAGCGATGTCTCTTTAAGGTTCTGGGTTCTTTAGCTTCCAGAAATTTGGCCTGCTTGAAACAAGTGGTAGCTAGGTGACCTACTTTTTTGCAAAAGGAGCAAACTTTTTTGTTGTCAAATTCTGGTTTTAATCCAGAAGGACGGCTTGGTACAGTGATATTGTCCGTGGTGGTTTTGTTGTTTTTCCTGTCTTGGTGGGATTCCAAAATGAGGCAAACTTCGTTTAAATGGGCCAATGACACAATTTTCTGTGAGGTGATAATGTTTTCATATCTTTGTAGGAGGCCATCAGTTATAACTGGTAATAATTCGGCTTCCGAGACAGGGTGGGAAAGTTTGATGTTGATGGACTCGGCCCTCTCTATGAATGTTGCCACAGTTTCGTTTATTAATTGTTTAATGGATAGTAACGATAATTTAATTCTGTGTTGGGCCTCTGATTTGCCGAAGCTAGTGATCAGGGCTGATCTGAGTTTATTCCAGTCCTTGCATTTTGATTTTTGTATTCGGTGCCACGGGATTAATTCTGGAGATATTAGTTCTATAAAGTTTTTCTGCAGCACGTCAAATGGAACATTTTTAATTGAGGCCGTTTCTTCGATTCGGTCAATGAAATCCAGTACATCAGAAACACCGTTATATTTGATCCTCCAAGGAGTGAGATCGTATGTTTTTTCTTGTGCCGTGATGGGTGCGTTGTCTTGTTTTACTGTAACATGTGTCCTGGTTTCTTTGTTAGAAACGGGGATTTCCAAAACTGGGGTATTGGGTGCCTTGTCTTCACTTGCAACGGATAGGTTTATTTTCCTGATGAACTTCTTGTTGAATAACAAAGCGTATGCTTTCAATGCTGACTTTGATTTGTTTAGTGGTGATATTCCTCTGTCTTTTAAGACGGCTTGTAGGTGCACTTTGGATAAGTTGTGTACATTGGGAATGACACCCATGTCCAAAGATGTAGCCATTTGATTGGAATTCATTGTTAAAAATGGTTTAAAAAGGGAAAAAGAGAAAAAAAAAAAACTCCGAAATTCTTCTATGTCTTTTTGAAGAAAATTTGGCCAGGGGGACACTTTAGGATTTGCATTATTTAATTTTTGTGGGCACTATTCGCACTTATATTCACTTCACTTGAGGAAAGGCACGAAAAAAGGCACAAAAAACAGCACTTCAGAAGCGAAAAAACACTTTTGATGGAAAGATTTTATATTTGCTTCATTTACTGGCACTGAATCGTGAGATTGAACACACGTTCTTATTATTGCGTCGAGAAAGCACTTCTTTGCAAAAAAACACTGCACTTCTGAAGTTAATTAGAAATAATTCACTTTTATAACAGTCAATGCTGAAAAAAAACAAGAATATGGACAAACACCGTACCTATATAATTAATCGGGATAAATAATTATTTGTGTTTTACAGGTTGTAGCTGATATACTTTTTAGAAATCAGCTTCGATGGGCCGTTGGGTGTATTGTGCTTTTTTTTTAAAAAAGTCACTTCCGGTGTAAAAATTGGCTTCGTAGTTCTAAATCCTACGGTGCAATTTATGCCGCAATTAAAACAGTGGGTTTGTTTTGTTAAACAAAGAACACAGAATCTAGGTTATTGAAACAAAACATTATGTTCGAACTATCGTTATCACAGCATTTAGCGGGAATTTCGCGCGTCTCTTTTATTCGTTCGAGAGAATTCCTACCGTTATTTTTTCGCGGCAAAATGCGCTTGGCAACAAGGTCACGACGGGATTGCGTGCGTTTCTTATTTATTCGAGAAACTTCCACCGTAGTTTTCGCGGCAAAAATGCTCTTGGCACAAAATTGCGTGCTTTGTGTGGACAAAATTGCATAGTACATGTTTTCAAATTGGGGACAATCGTAAAGGTAATTCTGTGCAGTCGGGAAGGATATGTTTAAAAAAAAAATTCTGCCCCATGTTGGTCGACAGTGTCGCGCGTAGGACCTGGGGTGCCCTGACTTTCCCTCGGCCAGCTCAGAGCGGGGCATGAGACGTCTCTCTCATAGTCAGGGTTCGGGGTCAGCGCGAGGCTCAAGAATCCATATCCCACCGTCTACACAAAACACTCCCATACGACTGCTATCCCCAAATGAAAGAGGTTAGGTTTTTATGAATCAACATTGTATTTGAGCGGCAAAATGGACATTACATGGGTGAATAACAATAGAATACAGGTTGTTACATCCTAACTGGAATTATCATCAAAGGGTTCCCTAATCTCTCTCTGGGAAGTAATTAACAGCTCTCTCTCTAGACCGACAGGCAGCGTGGACGAATTTAGGTTATTAGCGGACACATTCAAGGGGTAATAGAAAGCGTAAGAAACTCACAGCGTGGCATGGTCGGGACATGGGGGGTCCTCGGGGCATCCTGTTGATTGTAGGGCTGAGCGCCGTGTTTCAAACAAGCGGTGCCAGCCTGTCGATGTTCAAAGCGCGCCATTCTCGTACATTATGCTTTTCGACCGTGCGGTGCGGGATTGGGAACGCGGACACCGAAACGCGCACACGTCCAGCTAGGTCAGAGGTCGGGCGTAAGTGGGGACGAGGCGCTGGGTCGCCGGGGGGTGGGGGAACTCTAGCGGATCTTTTGTGCGTTTTCAACTCCGTTTGGCCCAGCAACCAACCTGATAGTTCCCGCTACTCAGGCTAGCAACTGTAGGATCTTCGCGCCTAAAATCTGTTATATGACAATTTATAAATAAGTATTACATATAATAATATTAAATTTTCTTCGTGCATACACGAAACAAGCATTACTATAAAGATCTCTACGGAAATCTGAATGAGTATTGCAGAGTACGGTCGTGAAGTGCAAATAGTCCGGCAGGTGGCGTTGCATAATAAGTGAATCAAGCGTCAAGCTTAATAAATAATAAGTGAATCAAGCGTAATGAATAATAAGTGAATCAAGCGTCAGCTGACGCACCAGCAGTAGGTGTTAGGAGTGAGAAGGTTGTTAAAGTGGTAAAAAATGTAATATTACGCCGGAATAAATTAAGCTAGGTGATTGTTTACATAATTAAAATGACGAAAACAACAATCAGCTGCGTGTGTAGCGGTAGAAAGACCGTCAGCTGATGCAAAAAGGGTCAAGATTATTCGAGCAATGCACGGAATCTTTCAGGGTCCATCTTCTCTTCTCTTTAACATATTTGGGCTTGCATCTGTTCGTTTGAAGAGTACAATCAATAAATAAACCACATACTAGATCGATATCTTCGGTATTTTTGTACGAAACAAATTATTTCTAAAAAACGCAGATATGCCAATATATATCCAAATAAACCTAGATATAATACATATTAGTGCAGATGAAATAAAATATTGTCTGAGTAAAATAGACTCGAATCAAGGTCTTGGACCTGATAAAATTCCTCCATTCTTGGTAAGTTACTGTGCAGATTCTTTCATTATCATGTTCATTATTTTTAATGCATCTTTAATTACGGGAACTTTTTTCTGACTTGTGGAAAGAAGTACATGTGGTACCAGTTTTCAAATCAGGTGACCAATCTTTGATAAAAAACAACAGACCAATTAGTATACTGTCATGTTTTGCCAAGGTTTTTGAATTGTTGATATACAAAAATAATTTTTCACATTTTAAGCCTATTTTCTGCACTAGGCAACATGGGTTTGTTCCTCATAGATCTATCAACTCAATCTCTTGGAATTTTGTAATTATGTGTGTAATTTTTTTAATGAAAGATTACAAAGTAGATGCAATTAACTGTTCCATCTTACTAAAGAAACTAGAACAAATAGGAATACATGGAGACTTATTGCGCTGGATGAAATCATATTTATATAATAGAACATAACTAGTGCTTATTAACGGATACAAATCATCCCTTATAATTGTAACCTCTGGAGTACCACAGGGGTCAAATTTTGGCCCCCTTCTTTTTCTTATAATGACCTTGGCTCGAAATTAAACTGTGATTATGCTTTTTTCACCGATGATCTTAAAATTTTTCGTAAAATTAAGTCTGTTACCGATCATCTATTGCTTCAAAAGGATCTCGATACACTAAATAACTGGTGTACTGTCAATGATATGCACTTAAGTGTTGAAAAATGTTACAATTTTAACTTCATTCGAAATAAGGTTATTTGGGGATCTGGCGAGAGGCACGAAATGAAAGACGTGTCGTGAAGGTCACAGTGTTTATTGGTGAGTCAGGTAGTCGTGATGAGAGTTGATGTAGGACAGATGTTGTATTCTCCGGATGCTGGCTGTGATGGCTGGTCAAGCGCGGGTCAGTGAGTCGACGCCGGGCGCTGGTGACCGGACTCGTTGACTGTCAGGCACTGGCGATCTTGGGGATCAGTACTCCAGTGCTGACGGGAATGCCGAAGGTGCGGTGGACCTTGTAGGCAGTTGAGCGGGAGCTGCGTAGACTAGTGAGGATGCTGCGTGTCCTTGTGGTGGTCATGATACGTGGATGAAGCGCTGGTCAGAGGCGCTGGAACCAGGGCGCTGTAATCCGTTGTAGCGCTGGCCAGGGACGGTGGCCAAGGCGCTAGGATGATGCCCCGATGGAGTCCATAGTTGAAACCGGGCTTATCACTCACGAGACTTGTAAATTGTTGACGGCAGATTGATGACTGACTGACTGCTCGCTGCGTCGGGCTTATTTATACTGTAAAGCCGACGGCAACAGTAGGTAAGTGAATTTGCAAATAATTCGGAGCCACTCGCTCAATCTGGGCCTTTCGGGAACTTTCGGCGGCGCTCTAATTACGCATAGGCGACAGGATAAAACCTTCTAGCGAGTTGGCGTGATGTGCCAGACTTGCTCGCAACGTATTGTCATAGGTAGGTCGCGTTGTTTACGATTTAGCTGTCAGTAGTAACTCGCAAGTAGATACTCGTAGAAAGGTAGGTTGTGTTGTTTACGTTTTAGTTCTCGGTATCAATTTGCAACTACCTAAGTAGGTCGAGCTGTTTATTATTAATGAGACAATTCTGGATTGTTCTCTCGTCGCCACAGTTATAAAGAATTGTTCCTATGTCATTAATAGGATTATTCTTAAAAAAGTGTCTTCTATAAGAGATCTAGGAATTACTCTTGATTCTAAATTCATATTTGATTACAAATTAATGAAATTAAATACAGATCACTTAAAATGATAGGATTTATTCACAGAATTACTAAACCTTTCAAAGATCCTCAATCAATTTTAACCTTTTACTATGCTTTAATTTGAAGTAAACTTTAATATAGAAGAAATATTTGGAATCAACATTATTGCAAGTATAGAAACATTATAGAAATCTAAATTATTATTATAATCTATATTTTTGGACAGCATTGCAGTGACCATCAGGGCAGATGTGTAATTTGATTTTTAGACATTGATCTAATGCTGTCCGAAACGTTCGCCAAAGAACGAGGTAGCGCAACACCGCATAAAACCCCAAAAACAAATCACTATAATCGAACAAAATTATTGTCCTAATAAGATTCAATGTAAAATTCTCTCAAAATTTGAACGCAAGCCTTTGTCTCAGCTATGTATTCGCTCTTCCCCGTTTCTTTTGATCAAATTATGGTCCAAAGACGCGTCAATGAGAAAATTGTAAATAGTTTAAATGTTCAAATATATTATGTCCCAAGTGTTTTTGAAGAAATCTCTCATTTAATCAAGTTTAAAAAAAAAAACCTTTAAGAAATCTGTACCTGTACCTGTGGTATTAAATTTTAATGACCGAAAAATCATTTCTATCAACTGTTCGCCATGTTTAAAAAAGAAAACGCCTTCTCCAAAAGCGGAAGCAAATTCAACTTGACTCACATGCAAACGATGTTCGCTGGCTGCCATTGTAGAGTCAAACCTAAGAGCTTTGAGTGTCGGCCATTAGAGAGTAATAATTACTCTCCAGTTAGTATTGTGTAGCACCATCAGGTTGGTACCATCTGCAGCTGGTGGAGTGAATACTTGACGCTGATTGGCCAAATCACCCCGAATCACGAATGCCAACATCGCTGGAGAAGAATAGGAAAACCAGATCGAGTAGTGATGGAAGCACCGCTTTTAAATGACGATGTTTTAAAATTTTCCAAAAAGTTACGAAGAAACTGTTATGTTTATTAAGTTATTTGAGCACTGCCTAGCAATATTACATCAGCATAATATTTAAAAAAAAAATACGCACAGTAGATTCATTTGAAAGAAATTCTAACTTATATAGTGCTGTACTAATTGTATTATAGGACTACTGTGGGGTAAGATGGGAGTGCGGACGTGTTCAAAACAATTGCAAATTAATTTGAACCAATATCGGTGTGAATTACATTATACATATTATGGAAAGGAAATGTATTTCCTTTAAATTTTGAATGTTGCCGTTGCCGTTCCGCGTTGTCGTTAAAGCAGTGCTTCTGAACTAATAGATGACTACATGTAAAACAAAACATAACGAAAATCAAGATGGCGATATTACGTCAGATTTTTTACATGTTTGAAGTCAACGGTTTATTTATGGTTGTAGTAAGCAAACCAAACCAAATCGATTATTAAAAATAAACTGATTCAATAAACTTTAATGTCGTTGTTTTACAGAGCAACAGAAGTGTTTTATTCAATCAATTGAAAATGAATTAAAGTCTAATTTTATACAAATATACATCATACATATGTAGATTCAAAGTGCGCCCTTTAAAATTATTTGTATGTAGGTAAATTTGTAAGCTAAGCCAGCCCGCACGCTAGAGACAGTAGATGAGTCGCCCGTATTCGCACCACCGGATCGGATGTATAAGCAAGCAACTAAAATCTCTCGTGTGTGCGGCCTGACTAACGCATTTTTTTAAATGTACACCAATCACTAATTTTGTGTTGGGAATATAATACTAACGTTGTATATAGCTACTATTTTATACGAACTTACCCGCATTTGCTTGTTTGTTCACTGATTTGAATGTAGGTACTTTTAAGATAAGATTTTTTAAAATTTGTATCATCCTTTTATTGAATGTTTAAAAAATTGAACTACAATATGTTATTCATCATCAGTTATATTAATTTTCTAGTTGCGTCATCTATTGAGCCGACTAGTAGCCAATTTAAAAGATTTGTTTTGGTTTGACTGAGGATTGAACCTTCATCCCCAGGAACTGGCGCTTAAACTGTTGTGAAAACTTTAAAAAAATATTTTTTTTTGACTGAGGATTGATACTTCCTCCCTAGGGACTGAAGTCAACACTAACTGTGTGCTAAAATCTAAGCTATACAGGGTGTATCGGCACGTACCCGACAAACTTTAACCAGCTATTCCTTAGCACATTTGGAGTAAAAAATGTTATGGGCACTTTGCTGTCCGGTAACATTTTTTTTAATAAAAAATTTACTAATCATATTTTCACCACATGTCACCAATGTTTCATCCTTTGTCAAAGTTTGAAAACCCATCTGGAAATATTTTGTTCGAGTTTCGTTGAATAATGTACGTACGTACCTACGTTGGCGCGCTTTTACAATCACAACGAAATGGCACAGCACCATTCGTCTCATTTATAACTATTATTATTTAGTGTGTACGAAAGAGCGAGGACACCTTTTGACACACTTGCTAATAACAGCTGTTGGACGCGAGAAACAATGCAAATGACAGTGACGGAGTGTAGATTTTTTATTTATTTTTTGTTTTTAATGGAAAAAAATGTTACCGGACAGCAAAGCGCCCATAACATTTTTTACTCCAAATGTGCTGAGGAATAGCTGGTTAAAGTTTGTCGGGTACTTGCCGATACACCCTGTATACTAATTGGATAGTAACGACATTTATTTCGAGTAAATTTAAGTGTTTACTGTAGTAAATTATTAAATATAATGTCATCCAATTTCAGAAAAATGCGTGTCTGCGCGCGCGTGTGTATGTGCATGAGTGCATTGTCATCGTCAACAAGTCTATCTGCCGAGTTTCAGCTCGATCGGATTTGGGAAGTGGGTTAAATTCCACTTTCAAATTAAGATAACAATTACCTATAACTTTCGTTATTTTATCATTCGGCTTAATTGTTTCATTCTTTTTTAAATTTCTTTTTTATTATCCACTTGTTATTTACATAACGAAAAATCAGAATTCAGTTGAATTAATTTTATAATAAAAGCAATCTTACAGTACCACACGCCGCAAAGTTCCCTTTGGGAAATCAAGTCCGAACCAACGGATTTACTCTTCATAATATGTGAAAATATGACGGGACTAAATGTAGTGTGGTCGCCTGACTCGTATTTACTCCAGGAGGGTCAACTGTTTCACGACTTTGGCCCAGTGCGACTTAAAGAATGGGCACCCCAGTTAAACTGAGATTATAAGAATGTTACAATGTCTGTTTCAACGAATAATAATGTTGGTGTCGGTGGTTAAATGCCAAATTATTCTATGGTTGTTTTGAAGAAAATGGGTTAGGTTTCGTAAACGTGATTTTAAATAGTCAACTTTTTTATTATTTTTTAAATTAACCCCACACAAGAAGTCCAGAGGAAAATAATTTCTCTCAGGGCCTATGTCATCTTTAGATGCTGATGTGGAGGGACTTTTAAGTAAAGGGAGGAAAGGAAAGAAGTCCAGAAGTGTGTCCAGGAGTGAGGAACGAATGATCTATCCCTCCTGATGCAGGCTATAGGTCAAGAGACACCAGTTGAAGAGGTCAAAGGATCTCCCCAAACCAGCCTCTCCCGATCTGGCACGCCACGCAGCTGGTGGACAGGCGCATCTTGAACATACCTCATTCCTTAATTTACGGTACATACTGAAAATCTCATATAAATATGAATATTGATTAATTATTTCGCTTAAATTTATGAAACATATTTTATTATTTATAAATATTATGGTTTCACGTACTGGGAATAGAAAAAGGGGGAAAATGAGATTAATTACACCAGAAAATTATTTATTAAGTTTTAAAGCGTCAATAATCTTACAATATTATATCTTTTCGAAGGGCTTCCGACTTCTTATTTCACCAACAACTGACACTACAAATTGCAGGTTTAATATTTTAGGTAACTGACGAACTTGTTAGTTAAAACCTTCCTTGCTGGTACTGTGTAGGTACTGATTTGAAGTAAATGTAGGGTAAATTATAGGGAGTTTACATCTCCCGAAAATAATGACAACAATACTTTTACCCACATTCTTATGAGGCTGGTATCATTGAAAAACTGCGCGCGATACCTCGCGCGGCAAATAATTCATTTTGTCGCCAGCGGTCTAGCCGTCGTCGGTTTAGCCCTAAATCTCCTCTAGCGTACGCGATCTGTTTTGTTCATAAAATTATTGCAACGTGAGTTTTGTTAAAATAAAAACTAAATTGGAAATATCCGAATTCTCATTATTGCACACCGAGAGTAATCACGCAACCACAGAATCATTCAGCCATCAACCTATTTAAATTGGCGATAGTCACAATCCTCCAAATAAGTATAATTACTCCAATATCTAAACAAAGAATTAACATTTTAGGCGTTTTGTTAATTTATGTATTAGACAAAATAATTAATCTATATTAGTATTTATCAAATGCAAAAGAAAAAAAATGTTCTTTTGAAAAAGAGGAAAAAGTCCTTGATAATATATGTAGTATGTTTGCGTACGTTGATAACTTGCCGAGTGGTGCCGTAGTAGCAAGAGGGGTACGGGGTTTCGTTCGTACCACGTTATTTATGCGTGGCCGAAGTTTTTTTTCTCGTATTCAATACTAACATATAATATTTTCATCACGACAATATTTCAATATGTACTGAGAAAAAAATTATTTACATAAGTAATGTGAGACATGAAATAAGACAGACATATTATAGTAGTATAAAAACCCATGTATTAGTTTTATTTCTCTCACATCCCAGCTCGCAACTACTTAGATATTACGCATTCGTAGACTTGTGCACGGTTAAAAAATAAACTAAAGTAATATCTTAAGTACCGAAGGTCATTATATTGAAAATCCCAACACATTATTATAATAGTGGCACAGCCATTATATCAACAATAATAATAAATAATTAATTTTTATACAAAATATTTAAATGTGCGCTGAGTACTCAGCACTGGAGGTTAAGGGATATCTAGCATCGTAAGAGATGGGTTAAACTTGGACGAGGTATTCATTCTTATCCTATTTTCCCATTAGTGACAATACTTAATCTTTTTATCACTCTACTTTACTAAGTCTAACGTTTTTTCAACCAAATATACTCAAAAGGTAATATTTCTGGAAAAAATCTCAATTTTTCCAGCTCCATCTATTCAAATCGACTAAAATTTTCAGTAAAGATGGTGGTCTCTTCAAACCGAGATAAATAGAAATAAATTTATGAAAAAACGTGCAAATTTTCAGGAAAAATGATCTTTTCTTTTCCTCTTTTTCCGGATATCTTTCTGCTTTGACGGCCTCCGCAGTTGAGAGGTAAGACTCCGGGCTAGCAATCCGAAGGTCCTTGGTTCAAATCACAATATTATTTTTATTAATTTGTGTTGTTTCACAATTAATTAATTTAAAATACATTCACAGTATATTAGCGACACGTTCCAGAGTTCATAATTGAAACGTTGACCAGATCTGAATAGCCAGGTACTTCCTGACCTTCTTCTTTCCCAACTCCTTCCTCTCTCCATTACCTTTGGCATCAAAACATACCCCATTTGGATTTCACTGGCACCAATTGGTTTGTAGTACCTATTTGTAATTCTTTTTTTTCTTACATGAACTCCACACAGGAGGCCCTATGAAAAAAATTTCCCAAATTAAAATTATAATTTCTCTCTGGGGCTGTCATCTTTGGGGATACTATGTGGAGGGTTTTTTTGAAGAAAGGAAGGAGTGAACATGGGTCTTGAAGAGACCGTTCTATCGATCTGTTTAACTCAGGGATGAGTCATGGAAGCGACCCGTTCTCGTGTGACAAATGTTAACCGTGTAACCGTGTTGATTATGACTATGCACTGACTCCGAAACAATCAGTGACGCTAGTTCCTCGGAACATCTTCCATTGTAATACCGTTAGAACAAAGACTATTTACCTACCTGATGCCTGTACTCCAAAGATTACAATCCGTTTGTCAAGACATCAAATCAAACGGACCGACCGTTTCTCCACAGATCCATTGTTTTTTTCTGGTATTTTGGAGCTCCAGACCAGAGGTGGCTGCCAAATTCAACAGTAGCAATTTTTACAGGGTCAGCAGTTGTGTACGAATAAAAAAACGGATTTTTTGACTACGTTCTACGTTTAAATGTTCTGACGATTTTTTTTGCTCGCGATAATAGCTTTCTATTGAAAATAAATACATAATACGTCACTAAGAAAGTTTAGTAACTAGACAGGACCAACTGTTGAAGATAATGTTTCAGATTAAAGAGATGATAAATAATCTCACATTTATTTGTTTATTAAAATTTTAAATTCAAAATTGAGGGTAGAAGAATCGTAATCACCGCATCGCAAATTCGTTGCACAAAAATGTCGTTTTCTTTATCTTTCCAAGCAATAAATTACACGTTTTTAGAGTAGGTATCTAACGTTTTGTTCATATCAGCCGGGAAGCTTTTTTAGTGATCAGCACGATTAACTGTCGGGTATAAGCTCCCTAAAAATACCTCAAAAGCCTTCTGAAACAGCCTGAAGCTAAGAAAACTGCAAAATAAGCGAAAATGATGTGTGTTTTGTATTATCATATCTTGGAGAATGGAGGTGGTATGAGTATTTCAAATAATGTTTGATGAGGTGACAAAATCATATGACACGGATATTTTAATAAAATTTTGATCTTTTTACTTTTATTAAATATCAACATAAAAGCATAATTAAAAGGCAGTCTAAAACATAAACTAAATATTTAGTGCAAATTAATTAATATTTTTGTGTATATACGAGTCATTATTATTATGCAGCGAGAAATTATTTAAAAAATCAATATTTTACTACACCAAACAAAATGTTGGAAACAGAATGAAAGTTTATCGGTATTTCAATTGATGGTGTAAAATCTGGAAATATTTGCAACGTTTCATTACGTGGTTTTTAGTTGTAGTATTTGGTTATGTTTATTAATCGTCCATGATTTGGAATTATAATACGAAGATGTTAAGCGCCCCTGAAGTGATTTTCTCACGAAAACGGCGATATACAAATAATCCAAAAATTATTATTATTATTATATCATAGAAGGTTTATTAACTATAAATTCTGTCTACCAATAGAAACTATAAATTACAACCATTTGATGAAACTCTCAGATAGAAGACTTGAATTTTATTTATATAATTCTTTTTAATGACAACAATAGTACCAGTCATTTAGATACTTAGGTTGCATGCAGTTGTCTATACTTTCAAAGAAATTGTAGATGTGTTCAACTGCACGCAATGTAGTATACTATTTCTTCTGCATGGGTTCCATATAATTTTAATTGCAAATGTTACTTTTGATTACTGTTCCACTGAGTTTTTATGTATATTATCAGATTTATGTAAAAGCCCACATGGGCGTATTAATATATGAATAAATAAATAATACATTAGGTTTATGGAGTTCCTATTTCAGGTATTATAATGTTATTAAATATTGATAGATAATGATAGATCAAATCGGCATTGAGTAAAAAAATAAATCAATCGATATTCCCTGCACATCCCTGTATAACAACAACTCAATATCGACATTACTTACATCCCATTCTCTTAAAATAATAATTCGATAACATCGATATTCCAGTAAACACACACATCCCTTTCGCGGCATGGAAAACTTAACTTCATTAAGGGCCTCTTAGCCGGGAGGCCGTACGCAGTGGCGCGCCTCGGTGGGGTTTGGCGAAACAATTTTCGTTCGGTTTCTCAGTCAATTAGTGCGGCGCCCCCCAAAAAAGGGTGGGCGCTTTGTGTGCAAACACGCCACTGGTGGCTGGCTCGCTTAGGGTTGCCAAAGGGGGAAATTTTGTTTCAAAACATTCATGTATAATTTTGACAAATAAATTGGAACTTTTTATTTTAAAAAAAATCATTGTGTTATAATGTAGGTACTGCGAACTCTACGATGTGTGCGAATGTCAGTGCGATGATGTAAGATTTTAATTGCGTAATTCTTAATCCAGAATCTCCCCTGTACCCGAAGAAAAATGAAAAGTTTATAAGGAAACGGCAAACAATCACGTTTGTAACCGGATCACCAATAATTTGAAGGTATTCTTAATATATTAGCATTACTCATTTTTCTCCGTGAGGTTGATTTTTATGTGAAAAAAAAGTGTTTTATGTTTACGTACAAAATAAATATTACGTATTTATTAAATATTGAACTCATTGGTACATCGTTATTGTACTTACATGTTATTTCAATTTGTATTTTGTTATATCTGTTCTGTGTCCACATTGTTCTCGCTTTCCCCTGATAAAATTACATTTTTGATATTTATAGTATCTGTATACAGGTATCATATTGTATATAGGTACCTAACAAAATAATTATTAGAAAATTATCAGGATGCTAAAGTATTTCAAATTTCTATTGTACTAAAATAATAAAATAAAGTCGCTATTCACGTCTGCACTTAGTTCTTCTAAGCTACGCAACGGATTTTGATAGGGTTTTCATATCTATTGTACAAAAATAAAGTCGCTATCTGCGTGTGTCTGTTTGTGCGCTTGAATATTCTAATCATATTATCAGAACTGCTTATATTGTGTTGTTATGTATTTTTCTTTTTGTAATTTAGTCTTGAAAATTGTATTCGTTATTTTGTTGGTCAATGATGTAAACAATTCCTAACACTGTTAAATTTGAATGTATAAAGACTGTTTATATCCCAAATAAATATGAATGTATGAAGACAGTTTATATTCCAAATAAATATGAATGTATGAAGACAGTTTATATTCCAAATAAATATGAATGTATGAAGACAGTTTATATTCCAAATAAATATGAATGTATGAAGACAGTTTATATTCCAAATAAATATGAATGTATGAAGACTGTTTATATCCCAAATAAATAAAATAAACTACGCAACGGATTTTGAAAGGGTTTTCACTAACATTTTGAAAAGTACATGTTTATTATATTTTGTTTATTTATACGGCCATTGGGCTTTTACATACAAAGTTCATAAAAATATAATATTCTGAAGATTGTAAGTTCACAATAGTAACAGTAAAAATACATATAACCATATCCATTTGACATATTATAACACCAAGTAAATAGTAAATGCATACAATAATTATTTGTAGGTTTAAACCTGTTGTACAAAAATAAGAATATGCCTACTCCTAAGTTATACAAACTTAAATTAGTTAAAAAGAAATGTAAAGCTTATATGTAAATGCTAGGTAGTGGCAGCAGTAACATGATACCGTACGACACAAAGTGTATGAGGCCTTTGAATTAGAAAGTTAACGAAATAATTATTGTCAGTATTCTTAAAAAATATAAAGCGTTTGACAGGTTGACGTGGCTTGTTAAATCGAGGGCGTTCGGTCTGCCATTTTACATACATATTTTACATAGTTTATATTAAAAATATTGTGAAGATTATAAGTATAGAAAAGTAAAGCAATAATATAACCTTCACCATTTGAAATACAAAAGCAAGCAAAAAGCAAATTTTAACATGATAGTTTGTAGGTATAAGCAAAGAATATTAGATATACTTTATAGAAAGTAGACAAAAATCAAGCAACGCCGGGTACACTTAGCTAGTAATTTTAAAACTTATGTATTTTCTTGCTTTTAAAATGAATGCTTCTGTTATCATCTACATTTTCACATATTTTTTTATGCCAGGCTGTGACCAGGAAAATATAGTATTAAACTCAAAAAAAGTTGTGTGTTAACTTAAAAATAATATTTAGTTGTTTATTGCTTGGAATAAAGTTCCCCAGCCCTGATACGTGGCAGCAGTCTGCCGAGTGTAAACCACTTGTCAAACAATGTGTCATCGCTTGTCAACTCACAATGGGATAATAAGTGAGCGCTATGCATTATAGCATAACACAATACAGAGAAATGAGATTTCAGACGCAAACACGATCAAATAAAGTATCCTCAAGTTTTGCAAAGTGATGAATAATTTTTATTAAAATAAGTTACAATTCAGCATTCATATCAGATCAACAAATGAATTGGATGATGATTTTGTAATTGAATTTGGGAGGCGGGTTTGGGTACCGCTGCCTCGGAAACCATTTATTAAACCATCATTAAACCATAACCATTTATTAAACCATCACCTCCGCCAAGGTCACCCCAAATGGTTTGCTACGTTTGGTGATTTAGCAGGGGGGTCCGGGTTCATCGGGTGACATGTGTTCTTCAGCTGCGTGGCGAGCCGGATCGGGAGATGCTGGTTTGGGAAAACCATTCGGTCTCTCTTGACCCATAATCCGTCCGTCACTCGTAAACACGCTGATCCCTAGATTCCTACCCACCCCTAATGCCCTTTTCCTTCCCAAAACTTCCTCTCCTTCTTTTCCCTAAAAATACCCTCCACACATCCCAAAAGATAACAGAGGCCTTCAGGGATTTTTTCTCCAGTGCCTCCTGCGCGAAGTTAATATAAAAAAATATATTAACGCGCTATAACTATTTTAATTTTATACAAATCAAAAGGCCAAAAGATGCTTTAAATTTAATCATTTGACTGTTGTTCGGGAAATTCAACGTAGAATATTATATTTTGTATCTGAAGTTCACAAGAGCAATAAATGGAAATGATGTTACGATATGAAATAGTTGAGTTTGTTGAAAACTCCATACATAATGAGTTCACCGTTAAAGAGTTAAGAGATTTTCTGCTTCTTGGTTCACCATTTTATGCTTAAATAATCGGCCTTAGATACATAAATCGATAAAAAAATATGTCGTTGAAAAGATATATACTTTAAACATTATTTCTTTCGTAAAAATTATGCAACTTTTCGAATAAAAGCTTCCTAAAAGGGTTGCCAAACTACCTCCCTCGCAAAAGGGTGCTTTTCCCTCACCCCATCTCTAGGTATGTAGGTAGACTCCTTCTGATATTGTAAAGAAATCCCAAATGTATTTATGAAGAAGGACATTTCTCACCCGCGATCATATTGCAGTGTTGCTGTCAAGCCAAGTGACAAGGAGTTTTTATATTACACGTGTCAAACCGGTCTGGTACCGATGGTATTACCACCATGACAGATATCCTCAACATTTTAAATCTACGTTTTATAATATTTTAAACATTTTATTGATAGCAGTACCTATTTTGAATTGAATTTAAAAAATATACATCCGGTAAAGAGATTTTACATTGCAATTTTAATGGTACCCATTGATGGTAGTTGTATTTTAGAAATAAGAAGAATTTTCAGCAATCATTAAACCTGTGATGATCTTCTGTTTTTATGTGAAACTGTACAAGAGTACCAACTGCTCCCAACCGTTTGGAGTCAGTGAGACTATGACATCTCCAATTGGGGAATGTTGTGAGACTGAAGGTAATGTGGAGGGGAAGGAGATGGGGAAGGGATATAACTGGCTATTCAGATCTGGTCACCAAACACGGCCAAAGCCATTTCAAACAACGTTTCGTATCAGAATGGTGGTCTTACACCAGGGTCATAGCTCTTTAAAAATGGTGTATTACGTTTTATAATAATGTTTCATTTTAAATAAATGTGCTAAGACAATTTGGAACGGAAGATTTAAAATTTCAAAAACCCTTTTTCAATAATATTATTAAACATGTAAGTAAATTTAATATCTACGTCAAATGGAAATCAACTTATAGCCAGCGTTCAAAACCAATATTACATATTTTCTTTTTTAAAGAGATCAGCGACTTGGGATGGTTTTGTGAATCACATTCGAGGCACAAAAAGGGACGAATTTCAAATTTATTTTCGGGAAATAGTTGGTAAGATGAATTTCCAGAAATAGTATTCGATGGAAGAAAATACATATTGTGGAATTTAGAATTGGGAAAAAATGAATACTTTTGTACAACAAAGCATTTAAAAAACATTTTTCCCGTAATCAAATACAGGATCTATGACAACGGGTTTTACATAAATACTTACTGTAAAAATATAATATTATTTCAATTTTATTTAACCTAACTAGGCGTTAAGTAAGTAAAAAATACAGATATTTCCAAGTTATTACCTAGGCAAAATTATCAGGCTCGCACACATATAAATCGACTGCATTATTTTGGTTATAGATGTAGGAATGCTGCAGACATTATTAGCCTGAAACACTCATCCACATTGAAAAATCTCCTGATAAAAGATACATGACGCCAACGGGACTCGAACCCGTGTCCCTTCGATTTCCGGTCGACAGTTCTGACCACTGAGCTATGGCGGCTTATCTCTTATCCGCGAAATAACTCAATACATACTAGTGTTTCATTCAACAATTACTGCTTGTTACATTTTTTCACCTTAGGTTTAAATATTCCGATTATTAGTGATGAAAAAAAATCTTACTAAGGCGAAGCTTAGTGCTAAATCACTATTTTGATTAATCTTTATAACGAATTGAATTACATTATGAATACCAAAAAATATGCTTCAGATAAATGTAAGGTTTTCCTATCGTTTCGCTTGAGTAGAATACAAATAAAAAAATAAATTACTCAATAAAAAATATAAATGTAAACTACTAAAAAATTTCTTTTTCAATAGAAATGTATGAACGCGTAAAGAAAACAACTTAAAAAATACAGTATTATAGCTAAGATTATCTGTGACAGTTTCACTTGATTAACTTTTTTGCTTTCTTATAAAATTATTTACAAAATGAATTAAAACCAGTTTTGTGCTTGAAATCTAACGTTTGTAGACTCCGTTTGTCAATCGATTTTAATGCCTATTACCTACAATATAAGGTATGCCAAGAATATACACATGTTTGGCTTGTAGCTTCCTCTTAAGTACTTTTTAGAAATACTACCACTCCACATTGAATTAAATTTTTTTAATAGGTTTTTTATATATTTTTTGTGCTTTACGTTATTTAATTCAATTTGTTAATCTAATTTCATATTTTAAAGAAGTGAGTTTTATATTTTATTTAAAATGTGCTTAACTCAATGTAATATAGTAAATACCATGTATTTATTTATTTTATAAGTTTTAAAAATGTCGAAAAGAATGTGACCTCACTGGGGTACCCCGTCCTTAGGTCAAATTTTACATGGTTATGTTAAAAATAAGTTTTTTTTGTAAACATGTTCAATTATTTAATTAAGTACTTATGTTCCTTTTTTAAAATATATTCGTAAGTATGTTAAAATATTACAACAGAAAAATTACAAAAAGTATCTAAAAGAAAAACATATCATTAATCTTTATTAGGCTGCAACATTGCATCTATATTCTTCCTTCCCGTGTCCATAATCCATAACTTAATACTTCTATTTAAGTCGGTTATTTTTTTATGGTTGTTGTTATCGCCAATTTAAATGGGTTGTTGGATGAATTATTCTGTGGTTCTCCAATCCGCAGAATCCATGGTTGTGTGATTACTCTCGGTGTGTAAAAATGAGAATTCGGATATCTTCAATTTAGTTTTTATTTAAAAAAAACTCACGTTAGAATAATTTTATGAACAAAACAGACCGCGTACGTTAGAGGAGATTCAGGGCTAAACCGGCGGCTAGACAGACCACTGGAGATAGAATGAATTATTTGCCGCGCGAGGTATTGCGCGCAGGTTCACAGTGATACCAGCCTCATAAGAATGTGGGTAGAAGTAATGTTCTTATTATTTTCGGGAGATGTAAACTCCCTATAATTTACCCTACAGTTTTTTTCAAGAGGGAATTGTTTAGTAGTAGGATGATGGAATATATGTTGGAATGATAATAATGTAACATTACCATTGTTACAATTGACAATAAATATTTAGTTAACACAACTGATCTACTTAAATTTACTTTTATTTCATGTAAAAGTCAACTGGGGAGTAATGAAATATCTAGTTAACATAGCTGAACTACTTACATTTACTTTTATGTCATGTAAAAGTTCACTGGGGCATACTTGAATATCTAGTTAACTCAACTTATCTACCTATATTTTGTACTTTTATTTCATGTAAAAGTCCACTGGGGCGTAATTAAATATCTAGTTAACATAGCTGAACAACTAAAATTCACTTTTATTTCATGTAAAAGTCCACTGGGGCATAATTGAATATCTAGTTAACACAACTGATCTACTTACATTTACTTTTATTTCATGTAAAAGTCCACTGGGGCGTAATTAAATATCTAGTTAACACAACTAAATTATTTACATTTACATTTATTTCATGTCAAAGTCCACTGGGCGTAATTAAATATCTAGTTAACACAACTGAACTGTTTACATTTACTTTTATTTCATGTAAAAGTCCACTGGGGCGTAATTAAATATCTAGTTAACACAACTAAATTATTTACATTTACATTTATTTCATGTAAAAGTCCACTGGGCGTAATTAAATATCTAGTTAACACAACTGAACTGTTTACATTTACTTTTATTTCATGTAAAAGTCCACTGGGGCGTAATTAAATATCTAGTTAACACAACTGAATTATTTACATTTACATTTATTTCATGTCAAAGTCCACTGGGCGTAATTAAATATCTAGTTAACACAACTGAACTGTTTACATTTACTTTTATTTCATGTAAAAGTCCACTGGGGCGTAATTAAATATCTAGTTAACACAACTAAATTATTTACATTTACATTTATTTCATGTCAAAGTCCACTGGGCGTAATTAAATATCTAGTTAACACAACTGAACTGTTTACATTTACTTTTATTTCATGTAAAAGTCCACTGGGGCGTAATTAAATATCTAGTTAACACAACTAAATTATTTACATTTACATTTATTTCATGTAAAAGTCCACTGGGCGTAATTAAATATCTAGTTAACACAACTGAACTGTTTACATTTACTTTTATTTCATGTAAAAGTCCACTGGGGCGTAATTATATATCTAGTTAACACAACTAAATTATTTACATTTACATTTATTTCATGTCAAAGTCCACTGGGCGTAATTAAATATCTAGTTAACACAACTGAACTGTTTACATTTACTTTTATTTCATGTAAAAGTCCACTGGGGCGTAATTAAATATCTAGTTAACACAACTAAATTATTTACATTTACATTTATTTCATGTCAAAGTCCACTGGGCGTAATTAAATATCTAGTTAACACAACTGAACTGTTTACATTTACTTTTATTTCATGTAAAAGTCCACTGGGGCGTAATTAAATATCTAGTTAACACAACTAAATTATTTACATTTACATTTATTTCATGTCAAAGTCCACTGGGCGTAATTAAATATCTAGTTAACACAACTGAACTGTTTACATTTACTTTTATTTCATGTAAAAGTTCACTGGGGCGTAATTAAATATCTAGTTAACACAACTAAATTATTTACATTTACATTTATTTCATGTCAAAGTCCACTGGGCGTAATTAAATATCTAGTTAACACAACTGAACTGTTTACATTTACTTTTATTTCGCTGTCCAAAACGTTGGCTAAAGAAGGAGGTAGCGTAACACGGCATAATACCTCAAAAGTAAATCACGATTAATTTTGAAAGCTTTGATTTTTACACGCTGATTCTGAATTTTGAAATATAACTAGTCAAATTATATAATGCATTAGAAAATTCTCAAAACTGAACTCGTTAATCAACATGATATTGTTATTCCTATTTACTTATGTATTTACCTCTGCGTCACGTGGTCGCGTTATTAAGTTGTCGGTCTGAGGTTGCTACAAAGTCACAGAAATGTATAAATAATAATTACTTCATGATTACTGCTAATTAGAAAGTTGTTAAGTGATAGGTCAACGTCTTATCATTTTTATAACTAGTATGACTCTGCTATGAATAGTAGAAATCGATTCCGAAAAGCATGTTTCTAATTTTGTCTTATTTAACAAATCAAAAGCTAAATTTCCTTTGAAAATAAACATAAATTCCTACCTAATCAAATGTTATAATTCGTCCAAAGAAATCTCACCATCTCAATTACAATAATTCTTTTTTTTTAATTGCCAATTTGTACCCACAAATAATCACGATGATTTCGCATTTGATAAAATAATATTTACTGAACCATGGTCAAATTTAGCCATCTATTCCAACTGAGGCTTGCTTGAATAACATAGTGCATGAAGCAGATAAAAAAAATGGAAACGAAACGCACAAACAAATTTACAGAGAGACGACTGTCGCGAAATTAAAGCAACAGGCCTGTAGGTATTATTTTACTGGAACTTAGTAAAAATATTATCCAAATTTAAGAAGATTGCTTTACCATAATAGCATAGTAAAAGTTTGTACTGGTTTTCGTGCAGAATGCAACATATAATTCAATCTTCGCCCCGAGTTCCAACATGCAAGGAACTTTGGACCGTCGTAAAGCAGTCGTACTACGAAAACATTGGACAATGTCAACTTAATATTCTATTTCGACGTTGTTGTTTTCATCGTCGTTCTGTGGCCAAATTTATTTCGTTAACTTTTCAGCAACGGAGTGCAAAACGAAAGCGAGGACGAGACGAAACTTACGATTGCAGAATTACAAGAGAGCAGGAGTAAGTTGAAAATAGAGTTAACCCAATTTTTCAATAATCTTCAATTAGTTTTAAGCCTTTCTCTCTAATGTCATCATCAAAATATTTTTTTTTCTGTGATAATCAAATAATCACTAATTGACTGTTTAAACTCAACCGTTTGCATTTTATCTGTATGTAAATTTGTTTGTACGTTTCGTTTCCGTTTAAAGATGGCGGCCGTTTTAATGGTTTAAGATACTTATTTCAAATGTGAAATCGTCGTGTTGATTTGGGTATAATATATACAGATTGATCGAACAACGCAGCCTCTCCAGTTATTTCGTAATTTAAAGTAGCGTCTAGGAAGTTCTGCAAGTCGAAATTGTTAGTCCCACGCTTTGTAAGGTAATTGGAAATATTATTTTTAATGGCTTCCCCCTGTACCCGTTCTCCGCTGGCGCTGGCTCGGTCCGCGGAGAAACTGTCGTGTTTTGTAGATGTGATTGGAAAATCAATTTAACTGTTTACATAAACGTTAATTTGTTTTTCGTTCCCGTAATTGGTTATTTACGTCAGATAATATGTGTGACGTGCATGAAATGACGGTAGGGTTTATAGGTGACCATCAAAATATAGCAATATCACAGTTTTCTTAACAAATTAAATCCCAACAGTTTTCATTTTTATTTTATGTAACCCCAGCGCCGTCCCGTAAAAAACCATAAGAAATTAAATTATATCTTTTCGATTTGTGAAGCTGAAAGCACTTTATAGAAGAAATAATTAATAATAATAATATATGGATTATTTATATAGCGCCGTTTTTGTGCAAAATCACCTCAAGGGTGCTGTACAAATACATAGAATACACTTCTACACTGATCTACCCACTTGAGATTAACACTTAATTAACATTAACTAATTGTTTATTAGCGAAATTTAGATACAAAATTTAGGACTAATTGGAAAATTGGATATAATTGAACTTTCTCTCAGGAATGGTATATTTAATTTAAGGGTATGACAGCTTAAAAAAGTAAGTATTTTTTTTTGCCTCTAATCACTAATAATAATACACATTGACTAATTGTAATACATCAGGCATTGATGTATTATAATTAGTCATTGATGTATTATAATTATTCATTTGGCATAGGGCGTATGACTAATTATAATATGTACATCAATGACTAATTATAATACATCAGGCATTGATGTATTATAATTAGTCATTGATGTATCATAATTAGTCATTTGGCATAGGGCATATGGTTTGGGCATGTAGAGCAAATGCACGAATAAAGGAGTGTAAGGAGAATATATAATACGAATGTGAAAGGTAGAAGAAGTCGGGAACGCCGAGGAAGACATGGCACGATCACTTGGGTCAGGCCATGTAAAGAAACAATATAATAGAAGAGTATTTATGAGATGATATATGAATGTGAATGAGGCAAGGAGTGTATTCCAAGACCGAGTTGTTTGGCGTCTGTGCTCTCGGACCACCCTGTAGAGAAACGGCGTGATGGTTAGTTAGTTATATAATGGTATATTTTTTTATGACAAATTAGAGAGATCTTATAAATTTAATGTGAATAGTAATGGACGATTGAATTTCATAGCACATGTTAATCATGCACTGTGGAATGTTTTTAATATAGTGTTCTCTGCGTGCAAGAACGTATTTTAATATAGAGTTCTCTGCGTGCAAGGACGTATTTTAATATAGTGTCCTCTGCAAGCAAGGACGTATTTTAATATAGTGTCCTCTGCGTGCAAGGACGTAATTTAATATAGTGTCCTCTGCAAGCAAGGACGTATTTTAATATAGAGTTCTCTGCGTGCAAGGACGTATTTTAATATAGTGTCCTCTGCAAGCAAGGGCGTATTTTAATATAGTGTTCTCTGCGTGAAAGGACGTATTTTAATATAGAGTTCTCTGCGTGCAAGGACGTAATTTAATATAGTGTCCTCTGCAAGCAAGGACGTATTTTAATATAGAGTTCTCTGCGTGCAAGGACGTATTTTAATATAGAGTTCTCTGCGTGCAAGGACGTATTTTAATATAGTGTCCTCTGCAAGCAAGGACGTATTTTAATATAAAGTTCTCTGCGTGCAAGGACGTATTTTAATGAAGTGTCCTCTGCGTGCAAGGACGCATTTTAATGTTTCCATGTTAACTCAACACAGTGACAATTCAACACACTTTTAAAAAGTGATATTAAGTGATTAGAAACCATGAAAAAAATAAAATTTTAACCTAACCTAACTTTACTTAACCTAACCTACTTAACATAGTTAATGAAGTTTTTGTTTCATCATTTTCCATGACTTTATATAACTTTTTAAATATGTGATGAGTTATCATTGTGATGATTTATCCGGTCACCATTTTAATATAGTGTCCTCTGCGAGCAAGGACGTATTTTTTATCTAGTGTCCTCTGCGTGCAAGGACGTATTTTAATATAGTGTCCTCTGCATTGAAAGACGTATTTTCTCGAATCTTAAGCTTTCTAATGACAGTGTATTTATGTGAAGCGATTTGACAAGTCAAACAACTCGGTCTCGTTATACACTCCTTGCCTCATTCACATTCATTCACTGTCTCATGCATGCTCTTCTATTATTATCACTCTTGACTTAGCCCGACTCAAGTATCTGATTCAGAAACGATCAGAAATTTACCTTTCGAATGAACACTATTAGTAAACATGAATTACACAAAATCTCTCTAATATTTTAACAAAAGAAATACAGTTTTCAAATACAGAATCACACAAACTGGCATTTTGGCATTCATTGACACAACGTGACGCTTTCAGTTTGATTAATACCAAAACCCCTAAATTGAAAGTACGACAATTTTCTTTCGCTTGTATCTTTGTTACCCACAAAATGTTTATAGTTTGTAATGTCATTGCTTGTTGCTGATTTTCTATTCTGATTAAAATTCTTATATTTTTACTAAAATTCCTTATTCCTTTTACATTGATTGTTAAATACTTCACTCTGATTGCATTTAGATCAATTTACTTAAAGATCCCAGCCGTCGCAGCACTGACAGAAACTGTCGTTAAGTTTTGTTTATGGCACCAGATAGTCAACTTCCGTTTGTCCCCGTTAAAGTTTACTGCATTTGCCAGTAACATCTTAACCTAGTTTGTCTATTATTGTACGCCAAACTGGAGACGCTTTTGTGATTTGTTTTATGAAAACATGTACCGGGATAGTAATTTTGTTAATGCGTGTTAATGATGCATTTTTTAATTTGTTTTGTTCTTGAAGATTACCACACCTTTTCTGTCGGAAAATTATAGGTCAATGCAATTATCACTGGTTCAGTGAGTCATTTCCATCACGAGCCTTTATCCTACCGGCTGCGCCACTGTTTTATTAATAAATCTGGATTATTAATTTTATAATAATTTGATTTTAGATTACTTTAGTTTATTGTTTAACGGAGTGCAGATATAACGCATCAATATTCCATTCACAGATAAAAAATTAATAAATTCTAATAAAATAAAAGAAAACTGAGATGAAATTAAATACAACAATATAGAGATAAAGCCAATACATGGGCTTTTTTACTACTATAATACATCTGTCTCGCTCAACACTAATAGAAGTCAAACAAATGACTTGATTGACGCACATTCTGTTCGATACATATTTTTAAATTTTCCGTAAAAAGAATATTGAAACTCAGTTGAAGCCTTATGGCAACCAAACATCTTTTGTACAAACATGCTGTTTTGAAAAACAGCCCTATCTATTGGACATAAAAGCAGGTCGCGCTAAATTTTATCCATCTGCATAGACAGATTGATCGATATGGCGGGGTACAGTTGGTTTAAAATAAAACGATAACTTAAAAGTGGTTTATTTTATTTTAAGGCGATGCATTACGTCGTGTAATATTTTAAATCGACCCACTATCAATAACACCCCTTACGTAGATGGCGATAAGGGTTAAATTCCTGCATAAAACCAACTTAACATCCGCCTGTTTAGATTTATGCAAGAAAAAAACATGGCTAAAAAGTGCCTTTTATTTTTTTTTGTGGATGTTCAGGAATAAATGTTTAATTTTTTTCAGAAAATTTTATAAATAACTTAATTTGCCACATTATACAATAAAATCAAAACCGAAAATGGGTTCGTAAGTAGGAGATTTTGTACTTTAAAGCAGTTTTCATAGGCCTTACACATTATTTTTTTCTGGGCTTATAAAAAAACTTATTTAAAAACTACTCGATTATTTCAAAGGCTAAGATGTATTCTACTCGCAGTATTTAATTAAAGCATCTAAAAAATTTCTAGGCCACCAAATTTTCAAACCAAAAACACATGATTTTGCATTAATATGTATGGCATCGCCTTAACTTAAAAGTTTAGTTATTGTTTTATTTAAAAATAATATCTTCTCATTCGGCTACAAAGTTTTTTCCATTTTCAAACATAAATCTAAACAAACTTATTTCCTCAATACTTTGACGTATTATTTAGTCTGTTCTGTTTAGCCAATAAAATCAGGATTTGATATCTAAATTCATCATCAGTAACAGAATACAAATTACGAAATATCAATAATAATACACTTATATAACAATCCAAAGCGGATTACCCTAAAAATAGACTTAAGTTCAATAAGTTCCAATGGTAATTGACGAAAACAGTTCTTGTAAACAAGTACAAAGAGATACAATTCGATTTAGGTGGCATTCGTTATTACGGAAATAAAGTATGCTTTGATCCACACTAGCATGCTTCCGAAGCATGCGAAACCTCATATCCAAGTCAGCACAATTTTGAACTGTCCTTTAATATTACCGTTGAATTCCACCAACTAACTTATGCCCAGCTGCAGAAATTCTCGTGTGACAAAGTCATTCAGCACCATTGTGCCTTTTTTATCCGTTGAAAGGTTCTCGTTAAATGCTGATTCTACCTTTGTTTCAGCTTTTCAACAAATTGTGAGGTTGTCAACTGATTACAATTTGATGGAAAGCTAAAACGTATCTAGAATCAACGTTTAACGGGACCTTTCAATTAAAAAAAAAACGAAACGGCGCTGAATGATAATTTTACATTTGAATTTTTGCAAAACAAAGAGGTTATTAGATTTTCGAATTAGCCTACAACTAAACTCTTTGTAGCCAATTAAACCAGGAAGATTGTTATTATTGATTTATTATTACATAATCAAATGTGTTATCAATTTCCATTGTTACACGCCTATAAATAACTTATGTAACTTTTCGTTACAGATAAAATAATTTATTTTATAAACTATTCCTTTTTCCATATCTTTTAACATTTATTTAAGTTGGTATTGAGAGCGTCAATACGATATAACTGAAACGCTTGCTTTGAAAATAAACAAAAATACGCATGCTGTTATTTCGTTTGTCAGAACAAGACCTTCCTTCTGTAGTCTGCATAGTTGGTGTTTATTTTAAATCGAAAAGTGGGACGGATTAACAAGCGGACGAGAAAGAAGAATATACGGTTACCAATTAGTAAAGACAGTATTATTTTGCAAAAACAAAAGCTCATTTACAAGACCTAAACTTCAATCGATTGATTACTCGGCTAAAAAGGGTTAAAAGACGCTGTTACGGTTTTAATTGAAAAATAAGATTAGTTTACGTGAATAAAAAACATAACGGTGATTGATTTAATTATAAAAAAAATGCTAGCCATTATCTTTACAAATAAATTCTTATAAATATCTTATGATAAGATATAATATTCTTATGATACGATATAATATTTTTATGATACAATATAATATTCTGATGATACGATAGAATAGTCTTATGATACGATATAATATTCTTATTATATGATATAATATTCTTATGATACCATATAATATTCTTATGATACGATATAATATTCTTATGATACCATATAATATGATATAATATTATTATGAAAAGATATTGACGAAATCCGTTATCTGTGGTCAATTACATAAAAAAAGGTCAAAAGGTACTGTTTCTCGATACTGCCTGACACGCAGTAAGTAGGCAGATGCATCCGACGCCAAGACCCGGACAAACCTCACCCCACGAATATTTATATACCTAGCGACATTTGCGAGCACGGTCATATTACGATTGCGACAGGCAATGGACAAAAACCGCTTCTTTTCGGAGCTGTTAATATGCAAAAAAAATTGGGTAGTGCCGTTCACAATGCAAAATAACTGGATTATAAATAAATGGGGGTGAACCACCCTAGCTCTTGGAACTGAAAGAAATCTTATACACGGTTCATAAATTTGATTCATTCATCTAAGACGCGATTAATTGATTCCGTTCCAGGACCGAGAAGCAAAAGTTATTAGTTCTGACTAATGACCCCATGTACTGTACTCAATTGTCAAAAGGTAGAATTGGATTACAATTAAAAATTGTCAATTTAGTAGTATTTTAACTTTTGCGTAGTCGTCTGACGTTTAGAAATATCAATTCATTGAAATATGCGCCAGTGTTGCCAGCCTGTGTCGATTTAGATTATCAATATTGGTCTGGTTATCAACAGCGCGACCGTGTTCGAGAAGTCAGTATAAAATCGTCGGTAGTTATGCCTATCGATCGATATAGACTCCCACACGTCCAATTTGAGAATGCAGTACGAAATGTCTTTCTAAGCAGAGGAAATAGCGAACGTCGATTTTACAGGGTTTTTCAATAAGAGGTGTTATTTTGAATAGCCCGCTATTTCGGTAGATGTTACTTTTGAAGCTGTTATTTTTTGACATTTGACAAGTAAAAACTACGCCATTCATAAAAATGGAACGATACACGCTTCAACAACGCATTGATTTTATTAAAATTCACTTGAGTGAATCAAAATTAAATCATCTTGAGTGATGAGGCCCATTTCCACCTCGGTGGCTTCGTCAACAAGCAAAATTGTCGCATCTGGGGCTCGGAAAACCCAAGAGTTATTGTTGAAAAGCCTCTCTATCCTCAACGTGTGACTGTTTGGTGCGGTTTATGGGCCGGCGGAGTCATTGGAACTTACTTTTTCAAAAATGAGGCTGGAGCAACAGTTACGGTGAATGGATTGCGCTATCGAGAGATGATTAATGATTTTTTATGGCCGGAATTGGATGATATTGATCTGGAAAACGTTTACTTTCAACAAGACGGCGTTACGTGCCACACAAGCAACGAAACCATTGATCTTTTATGATTGAATATCAAAATAACACCTCTTATTATAAAACGCTGTAGAAGAGTCAAACAAAAAATTTAAAAAATTCTTTTAAATTATTCCTTTCTATTTCAACAAAAATCCGACTTCAACAAAATACTTGGACTTTTATGTGATGGATTTACAATGTCTCTGATTACTTAATTAGCAGGTTAGAATAATCTGGACCTTGACTTTGAGTTTCTCACCTTATAATAACCTATTACCCACGATAGCTAACGCCATCTCAATCATCAATGGGTTAGCTCGTACATTAAGATCAAGGATATTACACTTTCCTTTCAGATTAAAAATAAATAAATGTCACGAAATAATATAATACCTTTTAACTACTAGGCCCAAGACAGGTATTTCAATCCTCTGCTGGCCACCATCCTCCATCAATGCACAAGCTACAATTTTGCTTATAATCACGGTGGTATAGTGAATTTAAATGTTATCAGGTTATTCCGAGGAATATTCGTATTTTTTTTTTATTGATTTTTAAAGGTAAAAAAAAACCGCTTATTGGTGCGCGCTCAGGTGCTTCAGGTGAATATCACCATATCACTCGATTTATGTCGGATAAAAATTGCTAATTGAATTAACTAAAAGTCAATATTTTAAATATCTAAGGTAAGTAGTTAATAATATTAAAGAAGAAGATAATTATTATTTTTTTTTTTTTTTTATATTTACTCCACACAGGAGGCCCTGAAGAAAATAATTTCCCTCAGGGCCTATGTCATCTTTGGGGATGCTGTGTGGAGGGTCTTTTTGTGGAGAGGAAGGAGTGAACATGGGTCTTGAAGAGTCCCATGTTGTAGGAGGGAGGAAACACAGAGGCCGGCAGTTCGTTCCACAGCCGAGCTGTTGAACTTAAGAACGAATCGTAGAAGCGACCCGTTCTCATGTGACAAGTGTCAACTGTGTACAAATGTTGGGCGCGCGTTTGGCGTGTATCCCGACTACGCACCGGCGCCGAAGGGATCAATGACGCTAGTTCCTCAGAGCATCTTCCATTGTAATACCGATAGAACAAGGACAGCATACCTACCCGACGTCTGTGCTCTAAAGATTGCAGTCCGTTTGTTAAGATTGGGGAATCTATCAAACGGACCGCCCGTTTCTGCACAGAGTCAAGGGTTTTTTTCAGGTATTTTGGGGCTCCAGACCAGAGATGGCTGCCAAATTCGACAGTAGGGCGCACTTGCGATTTGTACAGGGTGAGCAGTTGTGTACTATTAAAGTATCTGCGGGCCCTGTACAGTACGCCCAGCTTCTGAGAGGCCAACTTTACTCTGGCTTCGATGGAGCCCCCGTACCTGAGCTGGTCACTTATAGTTACACCAAGCATATCAATGGAAGGCCTGTTCGGAAGATTGCTTCCGTTGAAGGAGACTAGATTATCATTTGGATCCCTTTTAGACGTAATCAGACAGGATTGGGTCTTTGAAACATTAAATTCGACGAGATTATTTTTACCCCAGGAGGAAATACTCTCGAGATAACCGTCCATTCTCTGCTTCAAAGCCCTCCGAGCCGTTGGAGTTTGTGTGCCCTTTGGGGGCTTATCAAACAAAAAGCTATCATGAACTGTACTGTCATCCGCGTAACAATGAATCGGTGCACATGTCAAAAGGTCATTGATGTGCAACAAAAACAAAGTCGGAGACAGAACCGATCCCTGTGGGACGCCAGCATTTATTAATTATGATAAATCTAAACGAAATATGAAACAGAACAAGACACAGAAAAAAAGGTAATAGTCGTAACTGGGAATCGAACTCGGGATCTCTATCTTACCGGGACAACGACTCTAACTACTCGTACATGACAATTTTGTTAAATTGCTATTTAAAATATGAGACCAACAAAAATGACCGAAAACATTAGGTCACAATTGCCGAGTGGTTTTTGGCCTTGACCCGGTAAGACAGAAATCGTATGTTCGATTACCTTTACCGTTACCTTTTATTTTATATGTCTTATTCTGTTTCATGTTTCGTCAAGATTTTTTTAATATAATCTTCTTCTTCAGTGATTAAATGTTACTTTGATAGATTTAACCTTCAAAAGTTATTCCAATATCATTAAATAGTAAATTAAGAGTTTAATATATAATATTATAGTTGGTTGAGAAGATTTCTGACATTTTTTTAATAGTTTGTAGGTTAATTATTATTATTATTTTACATTAGCTCCACACAGGGCCTATGTCATCTTTGGGGATGTTTTTAGGGATAGGAAGGAGGGTAAGTTCTTTGCAGGAAAATGTATTAGAGGTCGGAAGGAATCTGGGGGTCAATGGGTCCAGGAAATGACGGACGTACGAATCCAACCTTCCCATTACGGTGCAAGGTGATGGTTGGGAGAGAGTCCGGCTGGAGAGGTCAAAAGATCTCCCTCAACCAGTCTCTCCTGACCCAACAGCCACGCAGTAGGTGGGCAAACGCATTTGCCGCCAACACCTAGAACCAATGAACCCAGACACCCCTGCTAAGTCACCAAACGTACCAGAGTTGGTTTTCCAATAAATGGTTCCCGGGGCGGCGGTTGAAAGATGAATGGTTTTTACAGTTAAAGAAGACGTGGTCGAGGGTTTCCTCTTCCACACCGCACTGGCAGACCGGATCATCCAAAACTCTAATTCTAGCCAAGTGAGATGCAATTGAGCAGTGACCAATTCTCATTCTCGAAATACATGAAATGAATCGTTTTGAAAGTTTTTTACCGTGAAACCATGGCTTAGCAGGGATATGGTTTTGAATTCCAGCATAGAAAGATCCAGTTCTTATTTTGGAGACTGCCCAATTTTCTTCCCAGACACGAGTCATGTTGGATTTAAGAATCGGGAAGACATCGGAGATAGGAATTATAAAATTTAGTGGGATAGTTCCGGAATCTGAACCAGATTTGGCGAGAGAATCGGCCATCTCATTACCCTCGATACCCAAATGGGCAGGGACCCAGGCCAATATCGTCTCAAACCCAGATTCACTTAGAGAATTGAGAAGATTTTTTTATTTTACATATAGTATTGTCTTCCGGATAACATAGAATATTTGACATAATTTTAGTTAGAGCACTTAGCGAATCAGTACATAGTAAGGCTCGATGAATGTTGAGAACCTGGATTTGATTTAGCGCTTGTTCAATTGCAAAGCATTCAGCTGTAAATATGGAAACTTCTTTCGGTAATTTATAAGTGAGATTGATGTTGAATTCTGGACTATATATCGATGCTCCACAATTTTTATTTTCAAATTTGGAACCATCTGTGTAAAGGATGGAAAATCCAGGGAATTTTGAAGCCACAATGCTTTTAAAACAGTCATCCACATTTTGAAATTTATTTGGGGAAGATAAAATATTCTTCCGAAAGTCTGATGTTATTGTGTTCGGCATAAAAGTGATTGCCTTAAATGGAATATTGTATATAGGGAGATTGGGAACTTCTTGAAGATATTGGAGGGAAGATGACAGAGAATTATAGAGATGAAAACTTTTAATTAGGAGAGGAAAACATTTTTTTTCTCTCAATCTTTTGTTAGAATTCAAATTAACACTTAACCGATTAAGACTTTGTTTAATAGGATGATGTGATAACGATAAAGCCTTGAAAATATATTTATTGGCAAGGAACTGCCTTCTGAAATATAATGGAGGCTCCCCACATTCCACCTGAAGCGCATTAATTGGAGAAGACTTCATAGCTCCAATAATCAGGAATGTGGCCAATGTATAAGAATTTAGGGATTGAGAAACTCGGATATCTGTTGTGAACAAACTTAAATTATCCATTGTAGATTTCTTTTTCCGAAAACCATACTGATTTGGTGAGATAATATCTTGACTTTCAACAAACCACTCTAGTCTGTTTTTTATCAAACGCTCCGCTACTTTTATCAAACATGATGAAAGAGCAATAGGCCGATAAGACGAAATTTCAGATGGATTTTTTCCAGGTTTTAAAATGGGAATGATTTTTTGAGTTTTCCAGTCATCCGGAATTAGTCCTGTTTCAAACATATTATTAATAAGAGATAAGAAATATTCAACCGCCATATCAGAAAATGATTTAATGAAACTATAAAATATTCCATCGGGACCCGGAGCAGAGTCAGAAAGGGCTCTTATCACTCGTTTCATCTCGTCAATGGAGAAAGGAGCATCTAGCCAGTTAGAGTGAGATGGATACGGCTTAATAGAAGGCATTTCTTCATATCCGGCAACTGATGGGGGGGCTATTTTATCCGCAAATCCTATAAGAATTTCTTCTGATATATGTTTGATTCTCGGCGGAGAATACGATGATCCGAATTTTTTTAAGCTAGACCAAACTGAAGACTGGGGAGTTTCCGGAGACAGGTTCTCACAGAACTTCCGCCATCCAGCGCGCTTCTTATTTTTCAAAATTCGTTTGGTTTCTGCCTGGGCTTTTTTAACTGATAAAAAAATTTCTAGTGACATACACTTACGAAAAGAGGAAATTGCTTTTTTTCGAGAGTTGACGGAGCGAGTGCATTCCTCGTCCCACCACGGAGTAGAGTGTTTTATTTTAATGTTCGCGTTGCGTTTCGGGATGGATTTTTCTGCTGCATTTAAAACCTTAGAAGGAAACGTCTCACATTGCATTCTGATGTCTCCCGGGGACGATTTTGTTAAATTAATAAGGTTATCTAGTTCAGAAGAGAAAGTGCTCTAATTCGCATCTTTCGTTCTAAATTTGAGATTATTTTTAACTGGGGGGGAATAAGTGTTGAATTGATGGTGGAAGCGGATTATAATTGGGAAATGATCACTAGAGAGGGGATCGTTTAGGATGTCCCAAGAGCTTTTAGATGCTAACGAATACGAACAAAGAGATATATCAACAGCACTTTTCCGTTGATGACGGGGGGTGAATCTGGTTGGAGATCCGTCATTTAAAAAAACATAGGTTATGGGTATCAATAAAATCTAAAAGATTGCGGCCAGAAAGATTTGTTATTTCGCTACCCCAAGAAGGGGAATGTGCATTAAAATCTCCAAGGATCATATAAGGGGAACAAATCTGGGTTAAGATTGGTGCCCATTCATTTTCAATAAAAGTCGTAGAGGGAGGAATATATATTGACAATATTGTGATATCAGATAAGACAGCAGATATTATCTGGATATCGTCGGGGGGAGTATGAATATTAATTTGTTTAAACGGGATAGAATTATGGATTATCAGAGCCGTGCCGCCTTTACCATCCGGTCTGTCATATCTGAGACAATAATAACCTGGAATTCTTAAGTGAAAGGAGGGTTTTAACCACGTTTCAGAAATGGCGGCTACTGAAACGTCGTGTTCGTCGAGTAATTGAATTAGGTCAGATTTGTTAGCGAAGAGGCTTCTACTGTTCCACTGAAGGATTTTGTTCTATTTCGAAGCCATTGGGGAGGCAAGATAATAAAGATTTAATGTAATCGGCAGCGTTGGACGGTACAGTATTGTTGTTTGTAAGGATAGAAATTAAAAGGGTAATTAAAGTTTGTATAAAAGTATTATTATTCATTATTTCGGGGAGAGCAAGAGGGGAAGTATTACCATTAATGGCACACCCATTGGGCGTCTGGGATTTGGCATTCCCATTCGGGCAGGCCAAAATATTATTCAATTGTTTTTTATCAAGGTAAGGTGTATATTTTGGGTTAGGTTTGACTGGCTTGAGAATGGTTTCTCTGTGAAAAGATGACGTTGAATTTAAAAAGGTGGTTGTTTGGAAAGGAGCTGAGGACGATGTCATCTCTGCGAATGATTTTTTCGCAGGAGAGATTAACTTTGAGGCCTGGAAGTACGAAATGTTGTCGGTAGCCATTTTATGTTTTATGTTCTTCTGTCTTGTTAATTCCGGACAGGCTAGACTGACCGCGGTATGTGCACCCGAACAGTTAATGCAAATGGGATCATTGGAAGATTTCGGACATTAATCAAATGGGTGACCTTCTCCGCAATAGTAACAACGTGGGGGGGAGCGGCATACGGATTTCGAATGTCCGAACCGGCAGCAATTGAAACATTGAATTGTTGGAAATTTATAAACTTCGACGGGAAGCGAGGTATAATAAATTAACACACGAGACGGTAGGGATTGTCCTTCAAATGTAACAACAACAGACTGGGAAGGTTTCCAGATCGTGTTTCCATCAGTAGAATCCTTGTAGTTCAGTCGACGTGCTTTTAATACTTTTGGGGTTCCGTGAGAATTATTCAAAGCATCAACAATTTCAGCCTCTGGGATATCCGCGGGAATTCCTCGCACAAGACCCATTCTCGAAAGGTTAAATGTAGGGATAAACGATTTATATTTATGATTTGAGAGCGAGTCAATTTTTTTTACAAATCCATTTGCGGAAGCGGCAGTGTTAAACTCGATAGATAATTTATATCGCCCTTCCGGTTTAATTGAACCGTTAACAATACCAAGGTTATTATTTTTTGAGTCAAATACGAATTTTCCAAAATCCAAAGGATGAATAGGTTTTCCCTGTTCAGTTCTCTGAACACTAACGATAAATTGACCGGAAGCTGAAGCAGGATAAAGTAAGTCAGTAATTTTTACATTATCGCTAGTTAAAGTACTTGGCTGGATGTTACTATTAGTGTTAAGGTCGTTAGAGGTCGAGGTTTGTTGAATCGGCAGTATAGATTTAACTTTCGATGGAATGTGAAGGCTAAGCGATGGTCGTCGTTAACGAGATGGGAGCGCAATAGAAACCTGGCTCGTATTAGATTCCGAATCAGAAAAATCCAATATCGACACTGGGTCGGGAGGCCTATCTTCATCTTCCTCCATTATATAAAAAAAACTTAACTTTTAAAAATTAAACTGAAAAAATAATACGCAGTCTATTTCATTGACTGTACAAACAAAAACGGATTAGCCGTAAGCAGGAATGCAAACAAATAGGTATACGATAAACAAAATTAAATAAAATGTAACAATAATCTCTTATCTGAATGCGGCACAGGAACGGGCGAACGGCACTGAGCAATAGGTACACACAACCACTGTTGACCGCGGCTCGAATCGGACTGTGATCATGACACTTACTGCAGGGTTATTTAGAGAGGTTAGCTTTCCACATAACGATGTCTTGTCATAACACACTTTATTTCTTTCTCTTACACGCATCCATTGCCGATTTGGTTTGTTTTTTAAGGGATACCTCAAAAAAGCGCTTCTGTCTGTTCAATGTATTACCAACATTGTGGGCAGAGTTGTGAGGTGGGTTATGGTTAGGGCGGTAAGAATGGATTTGTCGATACGGTTCTTGAAGAGGCCCGGATCATATGAAGAAGGAAAAACATATGCCGGTAGCTAGTTCCATATACGATACAAAGCCCAAATGGCTGTTCCGCTTGTGTCCGTTAAGAACAGTCTCAGTATGCTTGCATTGCTTCCTTTAAAAAATGACTGTCAGTCAGAGGACAGCCCTCCTTTGCACATAATCAATTAGGTAGCTCACAAATTGTTGGACGTACTTGAGGTTGTTAGCAGTTGGTCCATATCGAAGAACCTACACTTGAGATACCCTATAGCCTATAAGTCGCCAAGTTTCTTGGAAGCCAGATTTACTCTGGCTTCTATGGAGCCCCGATACTTGAGCCGGTCTGAGATACTTATTTATTAGGGAGGGTGCTTCTGATTTATTTTTATTTGACTAGATTAATTCTTGTTTTTCTAGAGCATCCCTAACTTCAATTTATTTGCATATCAGATAAATCACACGACATCTCTTTCTCTGTCGATCCGCTCTACTTGTCTAAACTTCATCCAAACGACGCCGTTTCGTCGCAGGGTTAGGCAAAGATGACGGTAGACATATTATGACAGAAGACCAAACAACTTGGTCTTGGCACACACTCCATGCTTAATTCACATTCTCTTGACATGGCCCGCCACGGACGGCCCGACTTCTTCTATATTTAATTAAGTTTTTAGAATTTGTACTTTTGTAAAAAGAACTAGTAATTCGTAAGCAGATTTTATTTTCGAGGACCTAATTATGGTATTGCAATGCGAGTTGCCTGTATACTGTCAGATTCATTTCTTGACAAATCACTGAAAGTGGGGCGCTCCGCATACTTTGTTAGGTTCTCCTCTTACCCTGATTGGTTCGTCCATTAATTTAAATGTCTATGTAAGTAAGATATTATTAGAGAACTTGCGTAATACATCCAACTTCTAGAACGAGTAATGAAAACACAAAACACATCGCCGTAAAATTTAAGCATCACAGTTAATAATTAAAGTGCAGTTTTGTCTGGGAATTGTAAAAGTAGTTTGCAGCGGTTGAAAAATGACAATGCTCTCCACACCGCCCTTAGACTGGTGGAGTTTTATCTGTATTGCCCCGCCGCGCCTGTACCGCCTCGGGATATTCATTACCTTTAGTGTTTAAATACTTGTATATTAGAGTACGCGACTCAAATTCTAAGAACCAGATAAAACACTCGTTTGCATTTCAGGGTTGATAGTCACATACCAAATAACAGTTTTATTTAAACACATACTGGGGATCCCGCAAAATGGCCGACCCGCGAAAAATCTTTTAAGCTGAAAATTCATGTAAAGAACACATCAGAACAATAACAATTGCTGCAGAATGTAGAAATTTTTTTTTATCAATCAAATAAGTTATCAACTTACGTCGGAATTCTTGACACATCAGTTTCAATTTTGAAGATAACATAATATTAAATATATATTTTTTTGGTACAATATTTTTTACATTTCAGAGTTATCCAGTAATGTTGGAGAGTTGAAATTTGGTAATATTGTCTTTTTTGTTGTTTGATTCATTTTGTAATTTTAGGTCTGAATTTATTTTTGTTTTCCTCAATTTTATATTCAAGTGTTAGACTGTTGAATGCTTTTATATTTATTTATTGGATGATTTTTATAGCGCCGCTTTTGTGAGATATCACCTCAGGGGCGCTTTACAGTTAATGCAAGTATTACAAAAAAATACAAACATTACAAAAATAAATTGAAATTAAGTTAAATAAAATTTAGTACAGAAACAGGTGACACGAAGATGGGGAATCTGCAGCAAGAATCCTAGGTGGTGAGGAAACTGGACCAGCTACTGCAGCGAGAGTGTCTACCGCGTCCGCAACAGTGCCAGCACGAGGTTCGTCATCCGTCCAGGTATGTGTCTGCTGCTAATAGAGCGCTGACACAATATCCTCTCATAGATACCAGACCTTTGCAGCACCGCTGTGACATTCGACGAAGATAGAGGATGGAGACTCTGCAGCAAGAATCCTAGGTGGTGAGGAAACTGGACCAGCTGCTGCAGCGAGAGAGTGCACCGCGCCCACCATCAGTGCCAGCACGAGGTTCGTCATCCGTCAAGGTATGTGTCTGCTGCTAATTAAGCGCTGTCAAAGTATCCTCACATAGATAACAAACCTTGGCAGCACCGCTGTTTCGTCAAGTCCATCTCCATGTAATCTTGTTCCTGGTGATTATGTTTGTGTTGTTAGTGTTGCAATGTGCCCGCAATAAAAGGCGACGGTCGGGATAATAAATTACCCTGGGCACTTGTTAGGGCTTTCAGAGTTTCCAAGAATTCCATTGAAAATATCTGGCGTACCTCACAGTTACCAATTCTTGTCCCAAGTTCAACTTCAACGAATTTCGAATATTTGTTAGCACAATTTTCGATTATTCATTTTTAACACACTGCACTCTAAACACATTTCTATAAAGTTCTGATTACTAATTGGTAACTTATTTTAAAATGTTGATTCACTGATTTTTAAAATAATTTCAAAGGGATGTTGCCTCATTTCCCTTGAAAATACTAAAAAAAATACACAAAGCGGTTGGAAGACGGCATGACGCGTCCGGCTGCCACGAAGGGCGCTATATCATGGTATTGATAGTGTCTTTGTCCAAAGCATGCATTTACCGTCGGAGTTTTTATGATTTCTTTGTATGCTTTTTTTAACCGGTGTGTTATTGATATTTTGTGTATATTAAAATTGTTTTTTTTGTCAAAGTTATAACTAGCTGAACCTTGCAACGCATTGTTGTGGCTCAGTCTGTCTATGTAGACAGAGAAACAATAGCGCGTGTTGCTTTTAAGTCCAACAATTGGCAGTGTTTGAAAAAAAGTATGTGTGTCCAACAGATTACTCTGTTTTTAAAAGGCATGTTTTAACTTGTCATAATATAGGTATATAAAAAAACTAGAAATTATGAATATGGAAATGGAATTATCAGATACATTGAAATAAGTAAAGATGCTTTTAAATCCATTCTTCGTTTACGTTTTATTGCCAACCCTGTTAGTTGGTGTGAAATGTGAATCATTTTAACCCACAGTAAGGCTCTCACCTTCTGCTAATAACTTACACTAGCTTCCTACAGATGCACAAAATTTGTTGCTTTTTGGCGGCACGAAATAATTATCTATAATTTCTTAGAACTATTTTGATAATTGTAATTTTTGAAGTCACGTTTTGTTTCTAATGCTGATCTTATATATATTACCTGGTAAACTTTTTTAATTTTAAGTTAAAAAAAGTGACAGCATACCAACTTCCTGATAAAATATTAGTCATTCAGAATATATCGACAAAACGTGTTCTTTTCCTAACAGGTATCATGACGGAATGCAACAATATCAGTATTTCAATATCAACATCAGTATTTATATGAACATTTGTTCCACCGTCCTCATAAATCATTCCTAATAATGTTAGGAACTCTTTCAATTCATTCGTTTTAGGCCTGCAGTCCCGTTTTAAAAGTAAAATTTTGACCAGGTTTTAATAAATTAGTAGTATTTCATATCGGTAAATTTTCTCCGTAAACTGACTAATGCACTATGACGTCACCAGTTATTTTAAAACACTCGTCTTCTACATTCTACGTAATTGTCTACATTGGCTTTGAGTTACAGAAAGAGTACAGTGTTTAAAGCTGCCAGTAAACGTTGGATCAACGTGTTGGGCAAATGCGATGGCACAACGTATACAGGACCACTTGACGTATGTATTGGCCATTGCAACGCGTTGGCCGTTAATGTTGGCCGACCAACTGATTACTGTCACATCAAAGTGACCAAAAGATTTTCGTGCCAACCCGTCAACAGCGATTACACGTGGCCATTATCCACCAATGTCATCATTCTCAGCATCCACCATCATCTTTGCGCCATTTTTTGAATCAATCTTATTTGGTGCAAATGAACGTAATAATTGAACGTGCTGCACAAATAAATGGCCGCGGGTGTAATGTTTCACATCCACCTTGATCAAATGGCCAATGCAAAATAGGACCAGCGCATTGGCCCGACACTGGCCCAATAGTTAGCCCAACGTGTACTGGCAGCTTAAGTTTAGTTTTATGGTTTTAAAATACTTAACGGTTTGACGAGAATCATACAAATCCAACATATACCTATTGAGTTCAGTGAAGAGTTGATCATTGGGGGAAGAAATATTGGGATAATGTATATTCTGTCCTGTCAGGAATATTTTGTAATAAATGAGCTACTCCAATCTCACCCATGAATTATACATTAAGAAGTTGTATACGATTATACGAACATGTAAAATAACACGTAGAGAAGCACAGTTAAGGTGATTTTATCACAATCAAATTATTCAAGGGGTAAAAAGAATTCAAACCGTTAAAATTAAATTTCGCAAGCTGTATTTAAATATTGTCACAATGAATAATCAAATGAATTACTAAATTTGCAGTTGAAATGATTTTCAGCTGCAGAAGTTTTTAAACTTTAAAGATATAATAACTTAACTTATTTCTTTCAACTTTACAAGCCGAAACGTGCTGCCACGTTTTTAAAATTAGTTTTCTATATCTGTTCTGCCATAACTTATAAAATAAAGCAAATATATATAGTAAATCCATGTCAATATTGTCATTATTTTCTTATGTTCATTTGAGTATGTTAATAAATTGCATGCTAAGTTTGAACTTAAATTTACACCTTTTGAAAATTACTTTCCTTAATACTTGCGTTTTGAAAGGAGTAATACACGTTCCTTACTTATAAAAACAATAATATTAAATAAATAAAACAAACCATTATGTATTGTATTTAAATAATAATAATTTTATATTTTTTCATTTAAAAATATTTTCCTTAAGAGTCTTATAAACATGATCGCGTTTTATCTCATTTACCTCCGACTGTAAGATCTAAGCCATATTTTGAATATTTCTTGTACTTATTAATTTTATACCTATCCAGTTTCCTTGTTCTAGACAATATCTTCATGATTGTATAATTAGATTTAATAATTATGCAGAGGCAGATCATACTTTCAAATTGATTTGCTGAGTGTACGGAGGCATCATAAGGATGCACTATTCCTGTATAAAGTAGTTAACAATAATATTTAATGCCCAGAGTTGCTAAACAAGATTCAATTCAATGTACCTGCGCGTTCATTACGCTCTTCTGTCTTTTTCAAGGTGGATCAATGCAAAACGAACTCTAAGCAGAATTCTTGCCTGAACGGACTAAGCAATAATTACAAAAGCGTATTATCTAAGGTGGATATTTTCAGTTGCAAACTTATCAAATACAAGAGGTTCATAAAAAAATATTTTTCTGATGGTTTGTGAATAATGTTGTGTCTCTATTGTTTATATTTTTATTATGATTTGATTTATATCTACAACCTCTCTCCATGGCTATGAATGTATTAATAAATGTTTTGTTTTGTAAATTATTCGTTTTATACATAACCTTTTGTTTTTTATAAATTTTTTAATTCATATTCTGTCTCAGTAGAGGTAAAGTCACAAAGAGGAAATCCATAACTGGTTTTATTTTGGCTACATAATACTTATATACAAACTGAAATAAATGTAAACTGTCGATTTCCCGAATAACAAATAAATAAAGTAAAATAATGTTCAAGATCCTTCATGATATACTGGTTAAGGTGAAAAACCTCAATTCTATCTATATATATATTAAAAATAAATATATAAATTAAAAATTACAATTTCCCCTACAAAAAATTAACCACACTTTTTACACTTAAGGATGGAAAAAGGTTAAGCGACCGATACTTTTTTTTTTAAATTGTAAATTCGGATCTCGACTGTTGCAAACTCCTGAGTCTATTCAATATAAGAGTATCTAGAGTATCTACTCGGCATACTGGGCTTAAGGACCTATTTCAATGTCACCGTTCACAAATAAATTATGATTCCAATTCCTCTACATAGTAGAAAACGAATAAACAAATTATGTCAAACTACCTAAAAAATTTTTTCATATTAAATTTTATTTCTGAAAACTTAAGATTATATGAGACTATTTAATTTTTTTTTCAATTTCAGGCATTTATTGAATACCATTGTTAATGACCAACCCTTCCGTAAAAATATATTAATATTTTCTATCCAATGTATAATCCCAACTGGCGTATAAACTAGTATTGACGATGGGTTCTGATATCTTATTTCTATTAATATCTATTGCCATCTATTGGTGAGATCTTACACTATTATCAAAGATATTGAAAAAAGGTTTATATAACAAATATATATACGTTAATAATTATTGACACCGCGTTAAGAATCGAAGATTTTGACGCCTCCCGACGACAGTAATGGCTGTAAAGATGCTAGTCGCTATTTTAGAATCCTGCCGACAGGAACAACACACAACACAAATGTGTATGTGTATGTTTAAGTGTGTATACATGTGCCATGAACAGTTTATAATATTATTGACATTATGCTACTTTTAAATTTGGGCATTGAATCCGAAAAAATGTCGATGTTAGAATTTAGACACACATCGACATATTTTCGCATTCACTGCCCAAATTTAAAAGTCGCATCATGTCAATAATATTATAAACTGTTCAACGTGATGTTATTTAAACGATCTCATTGAAAGAACAATCCCTTGTCCGGAACTCTCTGCAGCACATTTCAGCAACGGGAAGTGGGGAACGGATAGCGAGTGCAGATGGAGTGCGGCGGTATTTATGGCGGGGTGAACAAACGGCCGGAAGACGGAAACCCGACCGCAAAACAAAAGTGAAATGTTTTGTTGCAAAGACGTGAAAGAAACAGAAGCATAAGTAAAAGCCGCAGACTTGTTTTGATACGACGACAATTATTAATGAGGCGGAGATGATTATTTTGCTGAATTAGCTTGCTTGTGGTTATTTTGTCTTGTTGTTAACTCAACACCCCGGGAATCTAATGCGGTCAAGTAAATTATTAAGTTTACTCAAATATTGCTGAGATATAGATAAAAAAATATTTTTAAAATAAAAATTAAAATAGGTGGCTGTATCGCATTTGAATTTTGGACAGTGCTACTCACGTCGCTGTCGCAAACACGATTGATTTGTTTTACTAATGTCAAACTCTGAATAGTATTGTCATTAATAGTACGAACGGATTGTTTCACGGAATTGGAACAATTCATCAAATATCAGGGTTAATTTTTTAAGTTTTGATATTATTTCTATTCAAGTTCTGTTATTATTTACTTCTTCGAAGCAACTGGCCAGTAATGATATAATAACAGAACTTTCACAGAACTTGAAAATTAACGTTGAAATTTGATGAGATATGAAATATTTTACTTTCATATGCTAGATGACATTCTAAGATTGATTTTTTTGTTTTGATTTATCCATTGTACGGGGGAAAAATCACATAAGTCAAAATTGCTAACTTTTCAGGAGGTAGTTTTAAGTAATTAAAAAAACTATAAAACCACATAAATTACAAAATATGTATATATTTTATTATGATTTAAGCATCATTCTTGAGTTAAGGTATTTAAAAAAAAATATAGTGAACTATTAATAAGAGATACATGACTCATGTGTTAAGGAACATTAAAATGAAGACAAAATCTATAACTTATGTGTTAAGGAACATTACAAATGAAGACAAAATCTATGACTTATGTGTTAAGGAACATAAAACACGAAGACAAAATCTATGACTTATATGTTAAGGAACATTACAAATGAAGACAAAATCTATGACTTATGTGTTAAGGAACATAAAACACGAAGACAAAATCTATGATTTATGTGTTAAGGAACATTACAAATGAAGACAAAATCTATGACTTATGTGTTAAGGAACATTACAAATGAAGACAAAATCTATGACTTATTTGTTAAGGAACATTACAAATGAAGACAAAATCTATGACTTATGTGTTAAGGAACATAAAACACGAAGACAAAATCTATGACTTATGTGTTAAGGAACATTACAAATGAAGACAAAATCTATGACTTATGTGTTAAGGAACATTACAAATGAAGACAAAATCTATGACTTATGTGTTAAGGAACATTACAAATGAAGACAAAATCTATGACTTATGTGTTAAGGAACATAAAACACGAAGACAAAATCTATGACTTATGTGTTAAGGAACATTACAAATGAAGACAAAATCTATGACTTATGTGTTAAGGAACATTACAAATGAAGACAAAATCTATGACTTATGTGTTAAGGAACATTACAAATGAAGACAAAATCTATGACTTATGTGTTAAGGAACATAAAACACGAAGACAAAATCTATGACTTATGTGTTAAGGAACATTACAAATGAAGACAAAATCTATGACTTATGTGTTAAGGAACATTACAAATGAAGACAAAATCTATGACTTATGTGTTAAGGAACATTACAAATGAAGACAAAATCTATGACTTATTTGTTTCGATACTATTATCTCCATTTCTTACAAAAAAGGTATGTCTTCAGGAATACACATCTTATTTCTATTATATACCACTATTGTAGTTAACGTTGCCTTGCTATTAAAGTCTTATTGAGCAGTTAAATTCGTAGTCGTATAACCATTGAAGTAAAAACGTAAAAATATTTCTCACTCACCCATGATAAATCTCGTTTCCTGTAACTTGCATTGCGTAAACAGCCTCCTACACCACCCCATTCCTTTACCGTACACCCCTGTATCCATCTGATCTTATTCCCAACCCCACCGCGTTACAAGGGGACACAATAGTCGCAGCAGTCGGCACGGGTATTATTCAGTAGTACTGGGTAGACGGGACGGTGGGGGATGAAGGTGGAAGAAGTCGGAGGCGACTAGGGGAGAGCTTGGCGCCGCGTTGTCGCGCCGGTACGCGTCTGGCCGACGCCGGTTAACAGGGTGCTCCCAATATCCCTATTCTACTATTAAACATACTAATGAGTAAGCTAGTAGATAATGTAAAATATTTCAATGATTGAAAATTGTATGTTTTAGAATGTTTCAGAGAATTTGAATAATTCATCTAATTTAAAAGTTCATTTTCATGTTCTGTGTAAGTCCTATTCAAGTTTTGTTGTTATATCATTACGGGCCAGGTGCTTCACAGAACTGAAATATTAACAAAACTTCAATGGATCTTTCTCAGACCTATGAAATTAACTTTGAAATTTGATGAATCGTTCAAATTCTGTAAAACAACCCGTCCTTAATATCATATCAGACAAGCGATAAAGTGGGTAACAACATTATTTTATGTGTTAGTAATCCTTTATTTAAAATACACATTTCTCTTGTTCTTGACAGATGCATAGATGAATTAAGTAAACGTAAATTGTTTCACTGTACTATGTCCGGTGGACATACTTAAACGGCCCGCTCGTATACATATTATTTGAATGGAAATCCTTTTCTTACGTAGTGTTAAATTTTTTGTTCGATTCGCGTGAACATAATTCATGTGCACGTTTTCTCTTTATGTTCCCAGTAAACTGTAGTTTATTCCGTCGAACATCCATCCAATCAATCGTAATAATGATTTATTAATTACAAAGTGCTTCCCAACAAACTTTTGTTTATTTTTATATTTAATTACGATAATAAAATTACTTGAACTATGTAATCACATTACTATAATGCACTTACTTTCGATATTTCATTATTTCTTTCATACTTTTTCGCGTGCACCTATCATCGTTGTATCAATTAAGCTACGTTCTTTAAAAGACCCAATCGGGCGTAATAAAGGTTTACTCTAAATACTCGTACAAACATGCTTTACAACAAACTGTTAATGCTTATTTTTATAAATATCAACAAAAGTTACTACACTACTCTGTAACTACTTTCATAGTGCCATAAGTACTTATTTTGTACTCTTTTTATTATATGCAATTATTGAACTCCCTTGAACAATAGATGACAAATTTTATTGTACCTGCTTATATCGTTCATACTCAGTTTGTTACGTTATGTACTTTTCGTTATAATCCCGAACAACTTACCCATAACAATGTATACAAGTAAAAGCCTTCAAGGCGTTAATAAATAAAAAAAAATACTTTTCAACTTTTGTACCAATTATGCATTAGATGGTTATTAAATGTTTTATTTTTCGGGCGAAAGTTAAGAGATATTAATTAAAGAGAGTGAAGAGCAGAAAGTATTTTCCTAACCACTCTACAAATCTCTCACGAATTATTGTTTCATGTTATCTTTGTCCCATTTCTCGAGGGAAGCTTTACTACACTCGACGCTGCGATTCGAGTCCGCATTACGCATACACTTTTAAAATAATAATAGCAGTAACAGTAAAGTTCTCTCTCTTGCAATTCTGTCCCTCCAACTTCTAGGCACGGATATGTCTCCTAAGTACTGATGCTCACAAAGGCGATAAAATCTAAGTTTTATAACGTAGTTTCTACATTTTTACAGTTTTGCAAAAACACACAGCCTGAATAATTTTAAGATGAAACAAATATTATAAAATTACACACTGTCATTAAAATAAATTGCACAAATAAATTAAAAAGTTGTCTTTTTAAATGTTTAATGGCGAACAAAGTTTAGAATTTATAATTAACAATAATATTTATTTATTTATTTATACTGGGTTATAAAAAACGATCTCACTTACGTGAGAACAATCCCGTTATAAAAACTCAGTTAATATACAAATAGGTATAACAATTACCAAAATCTACTCAGCCATAGGACACATAAATTTTCATATACCTAAATAAAGATTAAAATATAAAAAAATAAAAATAAAAATTCAAAATATGAAATACAAATATTACAGAAAAGTAAGAGACGCAAGTAATACATAATACAATCAGTGCAACATATTTTTTAACAATAGCAGATTTTTTTTTCTGAATCCATATAAATTATCGACAAAAATATCTACTTCAGCACACTCAATCTTATTATACAGTCGACATATTTGGGTCAGAGGGCTAAAATTGGTGATATTATTTTTGAAAATATTCAGGTGAAAAATACTATGGTGTCTTAAACAATGGTAATTGGGGACATTTATTTCAATATTGCTAAGACATAATGAGGCATCAAGATGGCCGTGGATAATTTTATGCAAACATATTAGGTCAGTCAATTGCCTTCTTAATTTAAGTGTATTAATCTTAAAGTATTCACGACATTATTATGTATTTATAATATATAATTATAATTTTTATGTATTCATAATAAAAGCATAATCATTCTATAAGAAGTAAAAATGAAATAGGACCTTCTGAAAAATGTTTAAATCAAATAACTCATTAATATATGGAGCGGGGAAGATATCCTACGAAATACCGACCCATGTAAAAGAAGAGGAAAATAATGGGTACAAATTGAACTGTGTGGAGAAGTGTACTTTCATATATGTTTATACAAATAATGTGTATAAATTGAATATGGTATATAAATTGAATAATGTGTATAAATTGAAGTGTGTAAAGAATTGTACTTTTTCATACATGTTAATACAAATAACATGTATAAATAGAACTGTGTGAAGAAGTGAACTTTTTCATACATATTTGTATTTTGTTAAGTCAATTACTGCTGTTTGTACTGTAGACTACGGTTTGAGAAGCTTCGCTAGCATTCATACATCTTTCTTTTCTCTAAATGGTATAAAACAATTCTAAATTTGTAATTGGAAATTCTTCAAAATTATGCAACGAATTTTGAGAGGGTTCTCAGTATCATTTATAAATTTTGTGGGTGGGTTAATGTACATAATACATGCATATTATATTTATAAAAAATAGAGAAAAGTCGATGTTTTATAATCAATATATTTTCGGGCGCTTACATTGCTAACGATGGCTAAACCTTATGTGATATATCAAAATAATTTACAACCGAATTTTATATCTTAAAAAGGCCTACAGAAAAGTCCGCACATGGTATCTCTTGAGGATAACACCCAGCAACGCCCGGTACACATCAGCTAGTAATATATAACAAATATCAGCCTTCGTATGTTTGTGCTAGTCCCAAAACCTGGATAACCAAATGCAATTCAGCCAATAACCATTTAAAAAATGTTAGATTAAGTTCACCTGAAAATAAGCCAACTTCGGGTTTACAATACGCGCACAATACATTTCCATTAGTTTATTTCTTCAGTGGAAATTGGTGTTTTAGTACCGCAAGATGTCGTTGCTTCTGTTATTTTGAGTTGCCGGCGCAATTGAATTTCCTAAAGTTTCAAAGACGGTGAGAAATCCTTTTAAACAATTATTAGTAATTTTATTCCAACATTAAAATGTTTCCATAAACAAAATCGATGCTTTATGAGCTTTTAAAAGGAAAATTACATTTTGCAGCTAATATCTTGATTGTAAAACGTTTCGAGTAGGTCGCCTCCATAAGTAATCAGCGGAAAATTAATACAGCGTTTTAATTTTCAGCTCAAACGGAAACAGGAAGTGAAAAGCAAGCAAAAACTTGCCGCCCAACCCCCTAAAGGGTGGGAAAACTTCACCCTGGATATATCTTACCCTAGATTGGCTATTGCGACATGATGTCACTACCAACATATCTTAAAAGTTTATATTAGGTACCATCACATTGAAAGATCCTAGATTTCTTCCCTGTTTATTATAATAAAGCGACGTTCGTTATAATCTTAATTTAATATTGAATACTCTTTTTCTCTCTCTCTTTTTTTCTTTTTTCTTTGTTGCATTTTTTCTTTCCTTCTCGCTTTGTATTTATTATTTATTTTGGGTACATCATTTATGTGAAGCAATTGTGCGTGTTATTATTTCATATATTTTTATGTTTTACACCTACACAGACAATTTTACTGTTTCTAATGTTTTAAATGCAATTGCTAGCATTTTTCCTACTTACGAGTAATTTTACTTTTAAATACAACTTTACTCTATACATATGATAAGTTTTTATAGGTTACTCCATGTCAATAAGAACTCTCACACCAAAGTTTGTTGATTTTTTTTTGTTTTTATATATGTATATAATATTTTATATGTACATTATTTTTTGTATTCTTTTGTATTTTTATTAAGCCCCGATTTGTCTACAAAATACATGTAATTTTACTGCTACCCGGCTCAGAACAGATATTGTCTAGTGAGTCGGGTAGCGCACATGATTTTGTCAATAACCTTAAATAAAAATTAATAATAAAACAAAAAAAAATCTACGTGCTCATGGGTGACTTTAATTTAATTATTTTATTAAAATACGCTTTTTTCTAGTAATGCTTTACAATAATAAGCCAATTTTTGGCTGCTTCCGTACATACGTAATACAAATAAATAATTTTAGTTTGGTAAAATATTGTATTTTTATACATTTCTAAGAAAATTGAGAAATTGAGTATTTATATTGTAAAACATAACTTGCAAAGTGCGTATTTTGATAAAATCATTAAATTAACGCCATCTGTGAACACGTAGATTATTACAAATATCACGTTTAACTTTAAGTAGTAGTTTTGTGAAAAGTAGACCCAATGACTAAATAAAACACCGCTATTCTCTACTCAATGAGTAGACCAAAGAAGTGTGTTTCTAATTTTCTCTTGTATTTCTTATAAATATACCAACATTTCCTACCCTCCTGCATTAAGTGGTACCCCCATAAGTTGGATAGAACTTTTTACAAAAAACCTCTTAATCCAACTCCTTCTGTTCGACGCATGGCCCATTATAGTGTATTCTATTTCAATGGTGTAGCAGTAGGTACCACCCGTTTTCATTAACAGGAATATGCACTTTATTGCTGGTGCAGGGACCAAAAATGAGTTTGTGAAGTTTTTTTCAGTTTTAATTTTTTGTTTCAATTATTTTTAGATGCTTTGAAGACCCGGTTTTGTAGAAACCATTTTATTATGGAATAGCTTCCAATCTATTTTACCAAACACTGATATTTTATGTATGGGAAAATATGACGGGTTTTGTGAAATCCCTTGATAATAAACATTTTGATAATTAAAAAAATTTAAATTTGTAATAATAATTAATTCGGCATCTGAACAGATATCCCTAAAAGTCGTCGCTCTAGTTCATTTTTGTCCAACAGACCAAAACGTAAATCGGGAGAAATAGGGTTTCAAAGGTTTTTTATGAAAAACGCATATACAATGAAATTAGCTCATTCTAAGCTTACTAAAATGATTTTAAGTAAAATGAATTATAATTTTTAAGTAAAATTCGTTCCAAATGTTTAAAATTACGCAGAAAACGCGCTTTTAATTTGGATGGAGAACAAAGTGTTGGATAAACACGCTAGGAATGTTGTTTGATTTTGGTAGAATTAAGTCTTTGGCAAGGCAGGTTTGCGTGTGTTATACTTACCTGTATAACGGCCAATAAATGTGTATAGTGTAGGTTGTGATAAAGTGAGAAGACGTAGTTGATAATTTAAGTTTATTGCAAACACGTTACACTATTACACGATTTGAATATCAGAAGGATTTAGTAGGGATCAAGAAATGTCGACCGCCAAGGTAGATCGGAGAAACAGGAATGTCGGTCGGTAACGGAACTAGCAGCGAGCTCCGTTTTCGGGTTGCTATCCGCAAAACGGTGTTTCCGTATTAGAATATTATTTTAGGCTGGCTGACGGTTCTTGATCCCACATACCTTCCCCCCAGTGTCAACGATACATAAAAGAAAAAATTAGGGGTTCTAGAAAAAATATATATATATCACAAAATTTGCATGATGTCGGTTACATAATATAAACAAATTCGGTGTGTGACGTCATCGCAAAATAACATAAGCCTATGCGTTCAGAAAGATATCTCTTAAATGGTGAAGTTACTTTATGAACAATACATTTATATGTTTGTGAACGCATAGTCATGAACAAATTCCTAATAATAACATTATTTGAAAGTTAAATCCTTTTTTAAAAATGTGTTGATATAATTACATGTTCGGAGCATGTACTGCATCTACGAACTGTATGTTTTTCTTGGAGCATTTACTGCATCGACAAAATTTTACATTTATAATTGGAGCATTTACTGCATCGACAAAATTTTATATTTATAATTGGAGCATTTACTGCATCGACAAAATTTTACATTTATAATTGGAGCATTTACTGCATCGACAATTGTATGTTTTGTATTTATTTTCAAAACCAAAAGTTGCAAACAGAGTGCATTTAATACTTTAATGTTTGAAAACAATAAATGGTATTACAACATTTGACAAAAGTGATTATTATTTAACTTATCTAAACCTTTTTATATGGTAATGCATCTACGAACAGTGTTTTCGGAGCATGTATGAAATTAAGCATAAGTTAATTATAAAATAAAAAGTAGGAATCTATTTCCAGTTGTATATATTTTTAACAATGCATCTACAAACGGTGTTTGGAGCATGAGTTGTCAATTATTGAGTTATTTTAAAGTTGATTATTCTAAATATTATTTATTACATATTTAAATAACTACAAATTTGTCTTATAATATAGGAACATGATATCAACGTATAAAGTATGTACAAAAGTGTTTCTTCAATCTTTGAACAATATGAAACGACTATTAATGTCTCTATATTATAAAATTATTTATATCCGTGTTATGGAGAAAAGAAAAAAATAATAAAAATACATATTTAAATGTTTTTGTAAAAGTACATATAGCAATAGCATGGCTGAGAGTACATAAATCTGGTTCTTTGTCTTTGAGATTACAAGATAATTAATATTATAAAAAAAAAACAACTGTCATATGTTTGTAGAATGTGTTTGTATAGATAATATTATCAAATGGCTATGTTTTCTTACGAACAAATGACAATGGTTCAATTCTGTAAAGAATAATACATATAGGTCTCAACGACATGTTACATCAGATGCATGATTGGGAATATTTGATGTAGCATGGTTAAAAGCATTTATTTTTATAACAGAGTCATCACATACAGTGGTAAGTTATTTCTAAACAAGGTTTATACAAAAGTTGTCGCATATAGCGAAATGGATAAATATCCTAGAAAATATATGTATATGAGTTTGCACTATAATATGGTAAATGAAAAGTTAGCTAGGTAACTTGTGCGATTACATGATATCACTTCATGGTTTTAAAGGATGAAAGTATTCATCGTAATAAGGTTTTTTATAAAATGATAAAAAACGTAGTAATTTGCAAAGTAATTATAATAAGAAAGGTCAGGTTTTCATCAAGAACTTGTACGCTTAAATATTATGTATGAAACAGTAATTTAAAGAAAAATAAATGTAGGTATATGAAATTCAATCTTTAAATCGATAGCAAGAGTAGATTCTTAATCAATGTTTCTATCATGAGTTACAGAAAATTTACGTGTAAGAAAATTATGTCTTTTTTATGCATTAGTATGTACCGTATCTTTTTGGAAAATGGACTTGTCGACCTGATCTTGTTGTTGTTTTTGCTTCAGGTGAGTCTGGAATAGATGTATGATCTGGAACATTTTCCTCGGTGGGAACGAAGGCTGGTTTCAGGCGGTCTATCGAAACGCGCTTAGGTTTACCTTTAATGGTGATGACATAGGTCTTGTCATTTCGTTCCTCGACCTTATAAGGTCCCTCGTATGGGTTTTGTAACGGTTTTTTAACACTGTCTGTCCGCAGAAATACGTGCGTAGAAACGGGAAGTTCCGAGTGTACAAAAAATTTTCTTGAGCTGTGATTAGAGGTAGGGGTTGATTTAATTAATTCAAATTTCCTCTGTAAACGTCCGATATAAGTATCGGGTTCTTCTCGTGGAGTACTTGTGAAGAAGTCACAGGGAAGTTTAAGAGTTCTTCCATAAGTAAGTTCGGCTGGCGAACATTTCAATTCTTCACGAACGGTAGATCTCAGGCCGAGTAATATAAGTGGGAGGGTTTCTATCCAGTCTTGTTCACCACTTGCCATGAGAGATGCTTTTAGAGTACGATGCCAACGTTCTATAATTCCATTCGCTTGGGGATGGTACGCTGTGGTTCTTAAGTGTTTAATTCCGAATTTCTGAGTAAGCTTTTTAAATAAATGACTTTCGAATTGACGACCCTGGTCCGAAGTTATGGTTATCGGTACTCCATGTCGTGCGATCCAGTGGTTCGTCAGTGCTGAAGCTACTGTCTCGGCTGTAATGTCCTTTAAAGGAATTGCCTCGGGCCAGCGGGTAAATCTGTCTATTATGGTTAATAGGTACTGGTACTCGTTGCAAGCTGGCAATGGGCCTACGATGTCAATATGTATGTTGCTGAAGCGATCTTCTGGTAATAAATACGTTGCGTGGGGGGCAACCGTATGTTTGGAGACTTTAGCTTTCTGACAAGCGATGCAGTGTTTCACGAAGTATCTTATGTCAGCTTTCATATTTGGCCATACAAATCGTTGTTTGATAGTGTTAGTTGTTCCTGCAACGCCTGGATGACATACGTCATGTATGCTCTGTATGACAGTTTTTCGCATGTCTAGTGGTACAAAAGGTCTGACATGGCCTGTCGAGATGTCGCACCATACTGATGTGTCTGTGCCAGGGATCACCATTAGTCTTAAGGATAGGGAGGAGTCATCTTTTGCCTTAATTAATTCGTCGTCTTGACTCTGCGCTTGTCCCATTTCCTTTTAATCAATAGTAGGACTGTTAATCTCTTCAACCCGAGATAGAGTGTCAGCTACTGTGTTTTGGTGTCCCGAAATATGTCTTATATCTGTAGAAAACTGCGCGATAAAATCCAGTTGTCTCTCCTGGCGTGGAGAACTAGACGCTCGTTTTTTATTGAAGGCAAAGGTGATAGGTTTATGGTCAGTATAGATAGTGAACGTGCGACCTTCTATGTTGTTTCGGAAATATTTTATAGCTTCGTAGACACCTGTTAATTCACGGTCGAATGTGCTATATTTACGCTGCGGTGTTGTAAATTTCTTAGAAAAAAATCCGAGAGGTTCCCAATTGTTATTTTTAAATTGTTGTAAAGAAGCTCCAATTGCCATGTCAGAGGCATCTACCATGATGGCAATTCTTGAGTTGGGATCTGGGTGTGCTAGGAGGGTTGCATTCGCGAGTTGATTTTTACAATCATTGAATGCCGCTGTCAGCTCCTCGTTCCAAATGAGTGAACGCTTGTCGTTTTTCTTGTATCCTTTAATACAGTTAAATAGTTTTTCTTGAGTGTTGATGGAATTTGGGAGGAACTTGCGATAATAGTTCAACATTCCTAGGAAACGTCTTAATCCGTTGGCAGTTTTTGGCAGCGGAAAGTCGGTAATAGCCTTGACTTTCTCTTTGATCGGTGTCATTCCCTCTGAAGTTATCGTGTGACCGAGAAAGTTAACAGTTGTCACACCGAAATTACACTTTGAAACGTTTATAACGAGGCCATTATCGGCGAGTCGCTTAAATAGAGTATCCAAATGTTTCCTGTGTTCTTCTTCGTCTTCTGAGGCTATTAGGATATCGTCCAGGTAGACAAAACAAAAATCAAGGTCTCTGGTAACTGCGTGCATAAATCGTTGAAATGTCTGTGCAGCATTTGAGAGGCCGAATTGCATAGATGTGAACTCGAATAGGCCAAACGGTGTGATTATGGCCGTTTTAGGGATATCCTCTGGTTCAACTGGTATCTGGTGGTACGCTCTAGTGAGATCTATAGTATATCACGTCGGGGTCACCAATTTGGCAAGGCAGGTTTGCGTGTGTTATACTTACCTGTATAACGGCCAATAAATGTGTATAGTGTAGGTTGTGATAAAGTGAGAAGACGTAGTTGATAATTTAAGTTTATTGCAAACACGTTACACTATTACACGATTTGAATATCAGAAGGATTTAGTAGGGATCAAGAAATGTCGACCGCCAAGGTAGATCGGAGAAACAGGAATGTCGGTCGGTAACGGAACTAGCAGCGAGCTCCGTTTTCGGGTTGCTATCCGCAAAACGGTGTTTCCGTATTAGAATATTATTTTAGGCTGGCTGACGGTTCTTGATCCCACAAGTCCAACTGCGCTATGAAAACATATTAAAAATAAAAAAAAATTCTCACTTTTTTCGTATAAATAAATGCTTTTGGAGAACAACTGCATACATAACTCAATTTCTCCACAAATGGTCTGTTGGACAGAAATGAACTAGAGCGACGAAGTGTAATCTATACCGAAAGAAACCCGATGTCCATATAATAGTTCTTGGTATCCGGTACTCGATAAGGCTAGGCTTAATAGTTCTTGATGGTTTCACCAAAACTGAACGCCGAAAACTAAGTATATTAAGTCTCTGGTTTAGAGCCATAGTTTTAAGTCATATAGCAGTATTACATAAATGTATTGACTCACTTGGTCATAAATGTATAAGTTTTAAGGCAACAGAAGACTCTAAAAACGGGAGTTTGCTGAAGGCTCATATTTTAATTAATTCCTAACAAAATTATGTAACTTTTTTAGACGCATACCTATGGGTGAAAATTATTTGTTTTTAAGATTAATAAAAACAGTTTCTTACAAGTAAAATATTTTATCTTAAACAGTTTAAAAATTTATAAAATGTTTTTCAACAAAAAAATTTTGCCGTAAGCGTCAGATTTTATTTTTCCAGACGATGAATTAGTAACTTCTCGGGGTATTCGTCTAGAAACATTTGAGATTTTAGTAACACGTTTACCAGAAATAATTAAAATAAACCCCACGGAAAGATCATTTTCTAGGCCTACAACTAGGGCAAATTCGACCTTTGGTCTGTCTATTACGCCGGGTTGAGCATCGAATTTTTTTAACATGACTTCTTCATTTATGCCGTTAAGATATTAACTTTATTTTAGAAATTTGCTAGGGAAAATTCAACCTTTGGCTTGTCCAATACACTGGGACGCGCGTCGCCTATTTTTTTTACGTGGCTTCTTCACTTACGTCGTTAAGATTCTGAATTTATTTTAGGGTATTGTCCTGTATTAAGGCAGTAGTCGTACAGTACATGAGTAGTTATTGGCTGTAAGTCCTAGTTCTAATTCACTAGTTATAAATGTTAGCTGTAAGTCTCAAGTAATAATTTTTACTTGTTAGTTGTTAGTTCAAGTCAAAGTGGTAATTTATAGGTTAAATAAATTTAGTTGTCAAGTGGTTTTGGTGTGATTTTGACACGTAAAATGGACTTTTAAATCTGTAAATAATAATAATATTTTTATATGTGAATACCACACTAGAGATTCTTCTGCTCTCAGTTGTCTAGAGCCAGTGAGACTGTGGCATCCCTAATCGCGGTATATGGTGAGGTTAATGGTGGTGGGGTAGGGAAAGAGATGGGAATAAGTAGGTGAGGTAGTTCCTTGATAATTATATCTGGTTACCAAACACGTCGAAAGCCATTTCCTGCTAAGTCATCAAATGTTGCGAACCACTTGGGGTGACCTATGGCAGAGGTTATCCAATAAATAATTCCCGGGGCGGCGGTATCTATACCCGCCACCAAAATCATTAATCAATAATTCAATCTCATCGGTTATTCTGTTTATTTCACCAAGATTAAAATTAATGTAATATTCCCCGTTTCGGGAATATTCCCCAAAAATAATTTCCCGGGAATTTACCCATTACTAGTCAGGACATTTAAATAAGTTTTCGTGGATGCCGAAATGATTTTTTAAATGTGTATTATATTATTATAAGTTTAACGATTAGAAAATATTGTGCATACAAATAGACCAGAGTCCATAATACCAGACACTATAATATAAAAGTGCTAACCTTCAGTTTTGGTATATACACTTGTAGGGGGGAGCGGGGGTAAAACGCCGCACGGGGTAACGACGCGAATTCTTTTTTCAAAATATATTTCTATTTTTATTATTTACGCGCTAACGGCAACGCTTTGGTAATTTCGTAAACAACTCGGTCAATTTAGCTGATTCGTTTCTGTGTTAAATTTTGAGTGAATTTACAAGTGCGTCGTTACGCCGAAACGTAAATCGTTAAATTGGATAAGCAAGACGATAATTTAGCGTTTTCAAGTCTTGTGGATAAAGATGATTCGGTGTAAATTGTGTTTCAATACTTTTTAAAGGATAATAATAATTGGATTTCATCTCCAATTAAATATTTTGTTATTTTATTGGAACAGCTTTTATTTAACTACCTTTGAAGGCATAATGTAATATGTCATCGGAAAAGAGGATAATATTAATAAATCTAAACGAAACATGAAACAGAACAAGACACAGACAACTAAAAAGATAACGGTCTGAACTGGGAATCGTCATCCGGACGTCTTCCTAGGACAACTTCTTTAACCACTCGACTAATGTGACCTAATTATTATACGTCATTTTGTCAATCCCATATTTTAAATTCAGAATTAACAAAATCATCTTGAAACTAATTATTCCCATATTTTGGCAGCAATGATTACAAAGTTCTAAATAATTGGTGTGTAACCTGGATAGTGTCTCGGATTTTTTGGTTTGTTTTTTTTTTTGTTATTGTTAATTATTATTTCAATAAACAAATCTTCGTGATAGACAGCAAAATAATTGTAATTGCCTAGCGACAATAGAACTATATCAATCCCATTTAGGAATTATGAGGCTGAGGGAAGTACAGAAGAAGGAGAAAATGGTAAGAGGAAGGTTTGACAGTTTGACGGACTCCATGATAATGCTTACGATCTTTGGTTACGAATCTGGAAGACGGGTTCAAATCCCGGCGTGCGCAAGTAATTTTAATTTGATTAATTTATTTGTTTTTACAATTTATTAATTAAATATACCGCAGGGTATATTTTCGGCACTTTTCGGTGTGGAGGATACTCCCAGTTTTTCCCTGTTAAAACAGCAACATTCATAATTGAAACGTTTCTTGAAATGGTTTTAGCCATGTTTTGTGACCCGATCTAAATATGTAGGTACTTTCCCACCTTCATCTTCCCAATCCCTTTCGCCTCCCCACTACCTCCAGCCTCACAATTTTACCCAATTGGGGATGCCATAGTCTCACTGGCTCCAGGCGGTCGGGAGCAGTTTATATTTGGAATCACCATAAATGTTAAAAATCACTATATCCTTCAATTAAAAATACATCCAATAAAAAAAATGAACAGAATATTTGGACAGAGAAATTGCATTTACTACGGCATATAACATATAAGCACTCTTCTACAAAAACTTATAAATATCAATATATTCAAACCATTCATAAAATACTGGATCGGCACAGGGAGACAAGAAATTGATAGAATATTGCAACCAAACGGAGACTGATTGAAGTGAGACAACATGTGCAATATTAAAACCAAACATAGACTGATTGAAGCGACAACATGTGCAATATTGCAACCAAACAGAGACTGATTGAAGTGAGACAGCATGTGCAATATTGCAACCAACCATAGACTGATTGAAGTAAGACAACATGTGCAATATTGCAACCAAACAGAGACTGATTGAAGTGAGACAGCATGTGCAATATTGCAACCAACCATAGACTGATTGAAGTAAGACAACATGTGCAATATTGCCACCAAACAGAGACGGATTGAAGAGGGACAACATGTGCAATATCCAACTAATGAAATCATAATCAAAACTAACTTTTTTAACAAATGTTAGCTTTTCGATTAACATTGTATTAGATTAGATTAACAAGTATTAAAGAAATACAAAAAAATTGCAGCAAACACCCCAATTAGTGTTATAAGTATTATATAAGTTGAATAAAATACGGAAAATGATATTGCTTATTTATTAAAATCTTCTTAAAAAAACCGCAAACTGCATTCTAATAAAATGTTACAACTTTCAGAATATATCAAAACACGTGTTCACGCACCTGCGTTTTTATGTAACAAACATGCCCTGTTGATATGATGACGAAATACGAAAATATAATGATTTTTTTTGAACATGTGTTGCGACGTCGCGTTAATACATAAATATATTCCTTTTTTATTAACAGTTAAACATGAAACCTCTCAATTAATTCGTTAAGGGGCTGCAGTACCATTTTTAACAGGATGAAGAATAATATGAATAAATTTTTATTAAATAATTTAACAATATTTTATATCATTAAGTTTTCTACGCAACACGAGAAATCCCAGTGAAATTCCATAATTATATCAATATGAAGCATGGTAAAATAAAAAAATATATCATAATTTCAAAAATCTATAGTATAATATTTGTCCTGATTTCGATAAATCTGGTTCCAGTTCAAGAAGCAAGCTTATTCAAAAATTCAACTGCGAAAACAACTTCGCTACAGAGGCCGTGACTTTATCAGTTAAATCCTTGAACAACATTAACCTGCACCCTAAATACGTGACACCGCGTCACTTCAACTTAACTAATGAACTGTCAAATCACTCGAGGCCAGGAGAAACAGATAACTTGTTAACGAGGACCTTCTGTACCTCCTATAGTCTGCAAGTCCTGAGAAAGAATGGCCGAAAACTTTGCAAATTGTTATTTTCCTAAGATGGGAGAAGTTAAAGGGAAGTTGGGGGAAGTTAATGGGAAGTTGGGAAGGTAGCGGGGGTAGGGGCAATCCGTCGCGGGTGATGAAAGTAATTAAGCGCCGTTTTATTACGTCAAGTGACAAATAGGGACCGGTGAGATACACAAAGTGACAGACTTCCGCTTAAGTTAATGTCGGAATCTTGTTCAGATTTTATAGATATACAGGGTGGCACAAATTTATTATTAAAGTTGTACACCTCTTCCTTTTTTATTCGCAGATTTCGAAAAGTTTAAATAATGGGTCCGATTCCCATTTGAGACCGTAATCTTTTATATTTTTCCGTGTCTTGTTCTGTTTCATGTTACGTTTAGATTTATTAGTATTAGATTCTTCTTCAAAAAATAAATATTACTACACCTTAAATGTATACCTTAATTAAATTAAATACCTCTGTTTTTTATTTTTTTTACATACATTTGTTAACATGTAATTGTTAGGTTATGTAATATAATGTGTATTTGTTGGGTTAGCTGGAAGAAATAGGATGTAACCTATAAGCTGTACCCTTTGTACTCGGCATTTTTGAGCAATAAATATTTTGTTGAATTTGAATTTGAATCATTGTATTTTTAAAAAAGCAATACTTTTATTAATAAGTAGCGCAGAACCGTGAAATTGTCTGAATTCTTGACAAATCAGTTCCAATTCTGAAAACGTCAATTAAAATGGTTTTCTGTTCAAATATTATAAAATGGGTAGATACCTACTATATCATTTGTCAGAATTCTTAGCACAATTGATTCTGATTTTGAAAATGACTCTTAAATTCAAAGCAAATATGAGTGATATAACCAGATTTCTTTTAAGAAAAAAACTATTTTAAGTACAGACAACCGAAATTAGTATTTTTAATAATAACCTGTTTTTGTTAAAATAAAAAAGCCACTTCTGAGATTTAATTATGTCACAAAGAGTAGTATAAAGTAGTGAAAAAATAAAGCCTTATTTAGTGAGTCATCGGTGGTATTTATGCATTATTCACTGTCGTCCTTCGTTTGAGAAGAGAAACAGAGGTTAACCACATAAGCGATAGGACGACGACTTAAATGGAAGCAGGATTCGGTTGCTATGAAGATGACGTGAAAAAGAATGACAATAAATTAAAACCTGTACACAATACAGAGGGAAATTTTATTAACAATTGGTTCAGACCCGTGAAAAATCACGGGATAGTCGTAGAGCCGCTATTGCTCACTAATATTTCACTGAGACGTGTTCCATTATTACCAGAGCGCGCGAATCTGATTCGATAATTTCCGGTCGTTCGGCGTTAGAGAGTTCATCTTGGAATAATTGAAGGTAAAAAATGGCTAATCTGAATTCTCCACAAATTATTTCATAATTAAAAAGAGCAACTATAATTATTTTATGTTAAAAATGTTATATTACTGGTAAATACTGTATTGAATTCTCCAAACAAGCACTTCCAATTTTGAAAATGAAACTTTGATTCCAAGCAAAAGTTCAAGAGTTCATTGAACCGGAGTCACAACCGAAATTAGTTTTTTATAATTAATTTTGTATTGTAAACAAAATATCAATTTCTTAACACTTTGTAATTAATTAATTTAATATTACTACAAAATTTGGAAGATAATCTCAATGTTGGCAATGAAAATGAGTTTTATTTAAAAAAAATTCCAAGTGTAGGTACAAAATATTTATTGTGTACTTTACATGGTGACCATTGAGGGGTTAAATAAAATATATATCCCATCTCGTATATTATATGGAATAGCTAGAACGTCTTTCTTCCTAGATAAATGTTATTGCAGATGAAAAAGTACGCTTTTCATTTGTATCATATTCCGAAGCATACAAATAATATCGTCTGGCATCATTTTTCATTTAGGATTTTAATATGTCAACGAAATATTGCCGGCAACCTGAGATAGGTTTCCAAGATTTTTACCCTTAGGATGTGCACTGGGATACCATAACTGCATAGAAAGAAGAGTAGAGGTGAAACAAATCAAAGAACAATAGTTTAAATATAATATAATTAGATGTAAATGCTTTCCTCGTTAACTGTCGCTGAGCAAAAAACGTTTATAATAATAAACAAATGGAAATACTCAGTCACATTCATGTGCTCCTGGTAATTTTTTTTATAAGTAGGTTCGCGTTTTGACCTTTTATTAATATTTATTTTGTACACTTGTATATATAATTGTGACATAAACGCCAGTGAGGAATTCAGAAATCAACACAAAATTACCCTTACACATTTCTGTGCTCCTGGTATTTGATTCCTGTTTTTAAGTGAAATTAATTAAATACCCTGTATAATACAATACACACTTCGTAATTAAAATATAAAAATTACCTAAAATTATTTGCCGATTTTTTTTTATAACTGCCTTTAATTATAGTATTTTATTTTATTTCAATTTATTATTTCATACTATTTTTATTGAATTTTATTCAATTGTAAAATGAGGGCAAGGACAAAGGGTACTTTGTACTTCACCCAAAATATACAATATTATTATTTAATAAAAAATATATATTAACGTATGTACTTTATAAGCCTAACCTTTTATTACAAATTTGAAAATGACATTACATAAATTTCAAAGCAAATCCTAGTTCTAAAGTTCATTGAACTGGAGTTGTAGACATTCAAACAACCGTAGTTAGTATTTTTATAATACCAAAGTTTCACGGCCAAACCTTTGTATTTCAAGTATAATAAAATTACTGTGGTAACTGTCAAATACCGGACATCAAGAACTATTAAGCTAAGCTTCGTTACGTCGTTCCTATTGATATTTGTACTTTTTGAGGGATTTCAATTGCCTCCTCGAAAACTCGTTATTTATTTAATCCACAAGGATCTACTTCAATGGGGATGAAATATATTTTATTATATGTAAGTACGGGGGGTACTAATGTCGTAAAACCTTTCATTCGGAGATGATGTATTCTATTCATATGCGTCGTTTGTACCCTTAAATAATAATTTATCATTTCTAGACTATCGTTCCTACGCTCCTGACTCAGTAAAAGATACTTTCAATATTTCCCCGATGATAGACCAACATTCAGAATCTAAACTTTGCTTTAAATGGCTTTAGCCGTGTTTGGTGTTCAGATACGAAGAGGCAGGCACTTCCTCACCTCCCTCTTACGATCTTCTTCGCCTCCCTATTACAGTCCCTATTATTACTACTATTTGCAGTCTCACAATATACTCAAAATTGGGGCTGCCATAGTCAGTTGGGACTTTTGTGCTGTATATTTGCTTCTATTCTTATTAAAACTGGCAATGGATCTATTCTTAATGATGATGGATTTTAGATTTGTAATATATTTATTTTTATAATAATAAAATATTTGTTTTATTATAAAAATATTAGGACTTGTTTATTTTCATTTTCACTTCCTCCATCAAAAATCAAATTTGGATTTTTTACATCTGTAGGGCGTCCCGTGACGGCTATTGAAATACATTTTAATAATCTACCGCCAGTGTATTACGTGTATAAATTTACACGAAAACATTCAATGGTCTAGATACTCTAGATTTACTGAAAAAAGCATAAATCTTGTTTAACTATTTTCTGTGGAAGTGATTACACATCAATCACAAGAAATATAAACAATTTTCTTACTTATAGTGATTATATAGCGTTAAATTGTCCATTATCAGGGCAGAATGGCAGAATTTTCATACTCGTAAATATGCTCTGAGTATGTACTGATGTAGGTAAAAGTAAAATATCGTATCGGTTGAAAAAATTATAATGCAAAATAATTTGACATAAGAGACGAAATCAGACCACAGGATTAAATGTTCAAAAGTCGTCATCCTGCAAAGTCAAAATAATAGGGAATTACAACAATATCATATGGTTTTTAATGAAATTACTTTTAAAATCGTGTTATTTGATATTTGTAATTTGATGTTTGTAATAAATAGAGATAATGATATCCCCACTGGGATCTCACGTGCTGAGAATTTAATTAAAATATTATTAAAATTTAGTAGTATGGATAATATGATGTAATTATAAACATATTATGTGTTTTTTTCTGAAATAATTATAAAATATATTACATGGTGTTTTTTTATTGTCGTTGAGTGGTTTCGGTTTCAGTCTGTATTTGGTATTAGTATATTTTAGTATTTCTGATCTCCCTTTGTTATGTATCCAATTCTTTATTTGAGATTTAATGTTATGAGTTTAATAGTGTCGTGGGTTTTGAATGAGAGTGGGATTTTGCTGTAGAGTTTAGTACCATAGTATGGGAAGCTATACTAATAAATAGATTGTCCAAATGTTTTTGATATGTTTTTGACCTTGATATCTAGTGTTTGTGTTAGTTGTTATTTTTTGGGTTTTGTATTGGATATATTGGATTGATACGAATGGATATAAATAACATTGTTTTATAATATAGTTTTTAATTAGTTAATCAGTTAGTTCGTTGAAGATTCCGCGTAAGTTCCCACAGGGATATATTTATATTATGAATTTGGTTTTACTATGTGTTGAATTTTATAAAATCGGTCGTTTAAAAGTCAAATATTTGGATATGATATAAAAATAGAATTTTTTTAGATAGTTGTTTAAACCTTGGATGAATAATATTTTAACAATGTTAAATGATTTAATATTAATAGTCAGATATTACCCAACCATTCTCTTTGTCTATCGTGATCATTTTTTTGGGTTATTGTGCCGTGTTGCGCTTCCTCTTTCTTTAGCCAACGTTTCGGACAGTGTTCATCATCAGGGCAAATGTGTAGATTGTGGTTAAGTGTGTGATGTACGTAGAAATAGTAAGGTTGCGCGCATTAATCATCTTAGGACCGGTATATCAGTAAATTGTTGTGTTTTTGGCGTTTAGGTTTGGTGAAGCCGTCAACTATGATCTAAAATGATTTAATCAATATAATGTAATGTGATCGAAGGGTTTTAATTAGATTTGCGGCTTTGCGAAATTACCTTAAAAGGTACAACATTTCAACAGTAAGCACTTACCTGTAAAAAAAACTGCTTACCCACACCGCGAAAAACATGATTTTTTTACAAAAATTACTCCGTAAGAAAGTAAGTAGGTACTTTCTACCTGTAAGATAAAGTAAACCTTTCTCCCCCACGACCGAAAACTTTGAGTATATATTTTAATACACCCCTGGTTCAAGTTGGCTTTTTATAAGCGTTATAGTTTTTCAATATGGCGCGCTGCTAACAGGGATGTTTTTTTTTTTTTTTTTTTATAGTGAATACCTCACAAGAGTCCCAACTGCTCCCGTCTGGAGCCAGTGAGACTATGGCATCCCCAATTGGGGGATGTTGTGAGGCTGAAGGTAAGTGGGGAAGGGAAAGAGGAAGGTGGGGAAGTACCTGGCTATTCAGATCTAGTCACTAAACACGGCTAAAGCCATTTTGAGCAACGTTTCAATTCTGAATGGTGGTCTTACACCAGGGCGATACTGGTAGTATCTTCCACTCTGGAACGTGCCGCAAATATACTATATATTATTTTAATTAATTAATTGTGAAATAACACAAATTAATCAAATAAAATTTATTTGCGCACGCCGGGTTCGAACCCGCGACCTTCGGAATGGTAGTCCAATGCGTTACCACTGGACTATGCCGGCCGTCAAGTAGTTAGGGTTACCAAAAATACTATCATTAAATTGATTACTTTTTTCTATAATTAAGTTAAAAGTAGGAATTTTCGATGTTGGAGACGACGACATTTTTAATAAATACACAAATGAAAGAATGCAACACATTACTGACTTTCGCCCAAAAAGATGGAAACAAGTGCAAAACGAAGCAAAAAAGTCTAAAACATAACGACAAGGATTGAATATCAGCCAAACTGCATAAATATTATCTACGCATTTTAAAAGATGAACATGTTTTAATAGATAATTTTATTCCTAATATTATCTATAATATTTTAATGTTGGATATTAGTAAGAAATTTTTAGCTATTTAATAAGTGCAAAGATGATTAATGAAGTTATCTAAAATAGTTATTTATTGAACTAAATAGGTGGACTCTCACTGCCTTTTTACGACGCACTTTTAGAAAAATTAATGTTATTAGTTTGTCCTTTAGTGTTGTGCATTGATCAATCTACGTTTTGGAGAAGGACAGCAGACATGTTTGGAATAGTATAAAAGTAATTATTTACATTGCAAATCACTGAGGTAACTTAACTTGCAAATATGAAAATGGAGAAATTGACTCCACAGAATCAAAGAAAAGGGTACTTTAATTTAATGCGTTAATTCCACTTTTTAATATGGAACAAAATAATCGTTCATTCAGTACAAATTATCCTAAAACCACTGCAGTAGCAACCCTATTCTTCTACTTGAGATTGTATTTAGGGGTTGATGCGATGTTTCCCTTAAGGGTGTAACTTTTTCCATAACCCATTATGTTATTAACTTGGAAGGTGTGCAGAAGGGATGGAAATTTACTACGAACCTTTTTTTGGAACATTTTTAACCAAGTTACGAGAGGAAAATGCTACATAAAACCGCTGTAACGATTTTAAAGATCTCTCGAACAAAATTTACTTTATTTTTTTTTCGTTTTGCATAGTGATTTTTCTTGTAAATCAGAATTATAAATGATAAAATTGTCTAACTATTAAATAGTAATGTAACTACCAATATATTTTTAACACTTAGATTACTATGGCAGCATAAATGCTCCAACGATGAGTTCTGTCGCCAAGAATTTTTTTTAAGGATTTTCTTGATCAAATCTCATAGAGTTAACATATTACCATGATTGAGCTTTTAAGTCTTTAAAAATATAAATAACATTATTAAATTTTTTATCTTTTAAATACAGCCTAGTACACTCATGGGAGATCCCATGCACCTTTTATGCTTCGGAAGCAAAGACTTCTACCTATCAGAACTCGCCAATCAACTGCTAAACGATTCTGCATTGACCATCGACATGTGTCACTTACAGTTCATCAACTATCTTTTGACAGTAACAAACAGTTAACAGTAAATCTGCCCCAATGACCTTTTTGTACATGCATTTGTAATTTTCTCACATAATATATTGCTGTATAACCATTTTACAGAAAATATGTAATAAATGAACATGAAATAAATAGGAGTCCTTGTAATAATATCTAAAAAAATTATTGCAATGAAATGTTAATGTCTTTATATATCAGTCCGTCGTCTAACCGTCGTCTAACGCGTCGGTACGCAATTGACGTAAATAAAATGCTTTAAGACCGTGCTCAGAAAAGTTCCATATTGAACTGCTTTTCACATTGTTACCTTACTTACGGACTTATTTTTCTGCGCAGGGTCTTAGAGCATTTACTTTATGTCGATTCCTTAATGTTGTGTTCCCACAAACAGTTCTCCAACTCGTCGTGGAAGGAGATTTTAGAGAATTAGTTATATATTAAATCAGGAATTTATTCAATACTTTGCGTATTACAATAGTGACTTCGATGGTCGACATAACTAGGAGCTGGCTAAATGAGATCTGCAAACACCAAATTTGTCTTGAAGCATTCTACCTGGCCCTAGCGACTACTGACTACTAGCTGCCATCTTGCGGACTTCCAAGCAAGCTCTTTGCACTGCCCTCTATGAGTGCATCTGTGAAACTCTTAGCTAACTCACTTCCCAACACTTAGAAACCCGTGGGAAAAGAAGCTTAAGTAAAAATTTATACTCCTTTAGTATATACATATTTTCAGACATCATATTAATGTTAGATCTTTAAAGAAAAACAAATCTCCACTACATAACACAATTCAGACCCATCGTAGAGGTACACAAACACATTCACAAACATACACACAAACACACTCACACTTACACCATACATGTATACATTTTGTTAGTGTTGTATCGTTTATCTTTACCTCAAATCATTCCCCAGTAAACGTAACTTAACCCAGCCCGGAAAAGTGATAATCATTCAACAGATGTTTCATGCAGTCTTTGTTACCGAACCGATCGTTGTAATAATTTCTAAAACCTTTGTCAACTGTTTACCACTTATTTTAATTATGTGCTGTTTCTTTCTAAATGATAAAAATAAAATAATAAACACGTTTCAATAGCTTAGTGGTTAAAATCGTTGTTCCGGTAAGACTAAGATCCTGGGTTCGATCCCCAGATGCAACAATTATTTTTAAATATTTTGTCTTGTTCTGCTTAGTGATTCGTTAAGATTTATTTATTACCTCCTTCTTCAATGAATGATTTCCTTATTAATTGTACACCATTTTGCTATTGTTTTTGTTTGAAACCTCACACTTTGCACTATTATAACTTATCTAGGGTTATACTGGTTGTCATGAATAATAATAATTAACACTGAATACTTTTATAGTGGAATAACTTGTTGAATAAAATCAAATTGATGTATTTAATTCTTAAATATAATATTAACTACTCTCAAACGAAGAACGTGAAACAGAACAATTACATTTGGCAGTAATAAGTAATCTTTTTCCATATATAAATAAAAATGTTAATATGCGTTTGACACAACGTTGCATTCGAATACGCGTGTACTTTTATATACCTATAGATGTCGCCTATGACAGGCGAAAAAGTAAAAACGTACTTTTTTGAAAAACAGCTTAAAACATCTATTGGATGTAAAAGCAACATGTGCTCTTATTATGTCTCTATTTGTATTGACAGATTGAGCAACATAAACCCGTGGCGGGGTACAGCTAGCTCAACTGTGAAAATAATGAATATTCATCCTAGACTTGTGTTGGGAAGTAAGAGCTTCATAGATGCACGCACAGATGGCAGTGCATAGAGTTTGCGTGGCCGTCCGCAAGACGGAGCTAGTGACCAGTAGTCGCCAGGGCCAGTGGTAAGGCTCTCAGAGAAACTTACTGTTTCAGATTCCAATTAGCCAGCTACTAGTTAGGTCGACTATCGAGACACCTTTATAATACGCGGAGTATTAATAAATCCCTGATTAATCAAAAAAACCATATAATTATAAGCTCCTTCCAAGAAGAGTTGGAGAACTGTTTGTACGAACACAACAACTTGTAAGAAAGTCATCCGAAGTCGCACATTTAAAATAAAATAAAATCTATATATTTATCCATTATACTTTCTAGATTGCATTTAAATTCTGGTAGAACCTTGGAATCATCTATGAAGATTGCAGCCGAAAAATCTGCGTTAAGTAAATCAAGACAATGTTCGTACTTCTTAGTCGAAGTATGATGCAGTTAAATATAATTGAAGTTGATATTGTCGAATTAGCTCAACCTGTCCTGGGTCGTGGGTTCAATTTTTAGATGCCACCGAATTTTTTTCTTTTTCAAATTTTTCGTTTGGAGAGTCTTAAATACAATCTTCAATCATTAATTGATTCGTTGATTTATTAGCGTCAAATAATAGTTGACCATATTGGCGAGTATTTAAAAGGTTTCGTTATTAATAAGAAATATATTAACATGCCCATTATACACATATTCACAAATATTCCACGTAGGTTCTGTCTATGTTTAAGTCTCTTGAAGAAATCTCCCGGGGAATGCAAGTGTAAACTGTAAAGTATATTGATAGACATCACGTGGTCGGTCCATCAATTTAACATCTTCATTGAAGTTATCTCCCCCTAGAAGTATCTGCTCTTACTTCCCGCGAAGCCAGCGTAGGTTCCTGAATATTTTAGCTGAAAAATCACCCACGAACGCTTTACATCAGATGGGGTAAAATCGGTAAAGGTTACTGTCAAATTTAGAACGTTTTGCAATGCTTTGTTATAATAATGTAATGATCATTATTTTTATAGCAATTGGATGAAATCGAATTACCAGTTTGCTACAATATAAACATACAAGTTCTTTATTTACTGTTTTTAAAGAAAATAAAACGCTGAAGTTAAATTAGGAATTTATAGTGGAAATTTTTAGAGTGAGGTTTTCGAATTTAATTTCCCTTGCATACATAACCAAGCGTACTAACGACTTCTGCAATATGAAAAATTACTCTCCATCTGTGGGACTATATGTATAATTGCAAATTCCGCTCTTGCTGCGGTGTCCAGAAAATTTAATAAAGTTTTAAACTAAGTAAACGCGTGTTCGTTTCGATTTTTTTACGTTTTCTAGGCTATTTAAGTTTTCATTGTTTTATTGTTGTGTAAAATGTTCTGGAGTTGGCTGGGAGACGGATTGCTTTGGGGACAATGGTTTGTTTTAAAAAAAATGTAGGAAATTAATAGTTCTAGAATTCAGTTGGAGTAGTAACATGGTTAACTGCTTTTTATTGCTTTATGAAATGGCATTTGAAAAAATCAGATGTTTTGTAGACTTTTATATATAATCTGCAAAAGTTTTTTGCTGGGCAAACAGAGATTTGATTTAATTTAATTTGTTGAATGTAAGAAAAAGAAAGTTATACTTAAAAAAATAAGTGAAAAGAATAGACGAACAATACAGAAAAAAAATGTTTCAATTTAAGTACATTGTGAGGTTAATTTGGTTAAACGTTTTAAGGGTACAGTGGAAAATGTTAATATTTATTGAAAGATTTGCAGATTAGTCCGAGTAGAGTTTCGTGCGTATTTTGATTTAAAATGTTGTGTAGAAAATGAGGTATTCGATTTGGTATTGTGTTCGGGGCAACGAAATGCAATTTTTTCTGATTAAAAGTTGGTAAGTCAATAATCAGTTCACGATTTAATCAAATACAGTACGTCAAATTTTTTTCTGAATCATATTAAAGATTTCGTGTTAAATATGTTTCAACTTATTAAATAAATAAATCATCAATTATATATTGTGTTCCTGACAACGATAAATACAAAGAGAAAGTTTAAAAAAACTCTATAAACGAAACCACAGTTGGTGGGCCACAAATTTTACAATTAAATTGGGTCGTGTTACAAAAAGAAAGTGTTACATTTCATAAGCAAGTATTAGTCAAATCTCAATGCGATTGTTGTCTACAAATATTAAATCATATGTTAGAATATTTAACATCGACTTTCTCGTTTTAATTACGCACTAAATAACTTTCATGTTTTTTTTGGGTTTTGTCAAACAGTTTATAAATTAGAATTATTCATTAGGTTGATACAATCCATTTTTGACGCAAAAAATTTAGATAAATCATAAAAATGGTAAATGCATTTGATCGGAATGTAGTTGTATTGCAAGAATTTATTATTTCAAAATGCGATTTAAAACTTTACCTTAGAAAACCTATTGGTTGATAATAACGAAAGTGTAACGAAATCTTATTTAGGCGTTCTCTTTAAAACGGCTCAGGAAATAAACGTGTTTTACATACTGAATAAACCTGGTTACACCACTGTTATATTATACAAAACAATGTTGTTTTAAAATGCACCAACGCCTTTGTTATGTGTTCCTGGGATAGTATAAGTGGGGATGCAGCAGTAAAACGAACTCGACGGTTTGTAAATAATCGCAGAATTTCAAGAATCTTTGTACAAACGTGTGTAAAATCTGTACATTTTTACGGAATTCAAAAGCAATGGCAGTAGACTGCAGGTAACTAGAGTTGCAGGAAATGCCAATGTAAATGCAGAATAACAACCCAGTAAAAGAGACACTTCCTATATGAACTGCCCAGGTTATCATGTGGAAAGCCTTTTCCTGCCTGAAGGTGTCTGCCTGTCCGTGTGGTGATATCAACTGCGCTCGTGTCCTAAATGTCGAAAGCGCAAATCACTAAGTATTATGATCTCACCGGTACGATGCTCTGGAGCGGGAACAAAGCCACGGTTTGACCATCGCTGTGCCGAAGCGGTCAGACTTAAAAATGCGGCTTCCGGAAAATTGGCTCCTTGGATAAGCTTTCGGAATACCAAAAATGGCCAAATTTTTGCAAGAGAACTCTAAATAGAGTTAAAAGCGAACACGACCAAAGGCTTGCCAAAAAACTGGCAGACTGCCCCACGGGTAGCCGTTCTGTCTGGTCGCTCGCTGGTTCAATTGAAAGAAATTTCCTTCTGATGGAAACACCATCCTGATGGAAACACTATCTTAATGAAAACAACATCTTGATGGAAACACCATCTTGATGGAAACAACATCTTGATGGAAACACCATCTCGATGAAAACACCATCTCGATGGAAACACCATCTCGATGAAAACACCATCTCGATGGAAACACCATCTCGATGGAAACACCATCTTGATGGAAATACCATCTCGATGGAAATATCATCTTGATGGAAACACCCTCTTCAATAAAGACTCCAAAATGCTTATAGTAAGTATATCAGACTAGCTTAAGTATCGGGGCTCTATAGAAGGATGAATTAATTTGACTTCCATGAAACTGGTCTTGTATAGGGCTAGCACATTCATCAATAGTAAACAGCTGCTAACACTATTTATTTTTAAAAATAGTATACTAACGTAGCACAGTGGCTAGTGCACCTTACCGACAGTGAGAAGGGTACGGGTTTGATTCAAAATAGCGCCATTTATTTTTTTACGGAAGTATTTTGGGTGTTTCAGGCTAGTGATTATCACTTATAGTATTTTGTAATGTTAAAAAAATTACAAAGTTTTATAAACAATGGACGTCAAAATATTTACTTATAGTTTTTACAACTGGATAAAATTTAAAAAAAATGATAAATATCTTGCTGGTATACTACGTAGGTGAGAATTCGTCGAGTTTGCTACATAATTTTCATGTTAATGGTGAAATTGAAATAAGTCCTTATGCCTAGTTCATCCAGTAGGTACTCATTATTGACTAAATTAAAGAAAGAAACTTAGATCTTATCTAATATCTTAATTAGTTATGGAGGGATATTTATCTTAAAATTCATAAAACTTTCTTGAGATGAATTCTTTCAACATTTTTAATGTGAATTTTATGGTGACCAAATAACAAAATTATGCTCTAATTTGCAACGATTAACGAGACAAATAAAGTTTTCATGACAGAAAGAGAATTAAATATATCTGCCACTCTGGAACGTGACACAAACAACTTCAAAAACTCTGATTTCGGTTGTGTTTCTGTCCGTGTAATCCTGGCTCAATGATCTCAGATTTGCTATGAATTTAATGTTCTTTTCGAAATTGGAACTGACTGTGTGAAGAAATAAGTTGAGCGATAAAGTACCTACCTGTAAAATTATGTAAAATTATTTTAACTGTCATTTTCAAAATTTGAATTGATATTTCAAAAATTCAGACGTCGATTATTACGCATATTACATAAATAAAATTTACTTGAGAATGCAGGAAGATGATCCCGCAATATCCGGATTTGAAGACGAGGACCTTATCCCTCGACCACCGAGGTTGTCATAAATTGTTTTTTTTTTACATTAACTCCACACAGGAAGCCTTGAGGGAAATATTTTCCCTCAGGGCCCATGTCATCTTTGGGGATGCTTTGTGGAGGTTTTTTTGAGGAGAGGAAGGAGTGAACATGTTGTAGTAACACAGAGGCTGGCAATTTGTTCCACAGCCGAGCTGTTGAACTCAAGAACGAGTGGTAGAAAAACCCGTTCTCAAGTGAAAAATGTCAACTAAATACTTATATTACCGATTTGATAAGATTCCATGATTCAGAATCAAAGCATTGTTACTTGAAATGATAAACTATAATTCTGTCTCAACATTCCACAATTTGGACATCCCATAGTCCCACTGTCTATAGATAATTGGAACCCTTATACAGTATCAAATAAAATATGAAAATTGAAGAACTTGACACATCGCCCCAAGTTCTTACCTCGTCTCTCTATTGTTTCCAGTCAAATCTAATTATGAATTCTTTGTGTAGAATAAAAATTTTCATCACGGTCCGTCCCCGGTGGAAAACCTCAAGCTAACATAATAACGTGCCGTTTTTTCGACTGAAATTCTAGTTTGTCTGGAAAGTGAATTGTATGTTTATAACAAAAAGAGTTTTTATTTCAATTTTACTTCAAACTGTGTAGGTATTTTACATAAAAAAACAATTTAAGCCTTAGGAAAAATACAGGTAATGCTGTAACTGTTTTAGAGGTATTTTACCGATATGTGTCCAGAAAAAACAGCTCTGGGATCTCTCGATATCCTCGAAATAATACTCTGACTAAAAGTCACTAAATTGTAAGTGGGTTTTAGCCAATTATATTTGATGCAAAAAGCCGTACGTCGTAAAGGCGTAATTTTTTTCAATGTAAGCAGCCGTACGTCGGAAAAAAGCAATTTAAGCTTCAACGACAAATTATAACAGTTTCAATTAGTCATCGAAAAAAGTGCGTCTCTCTTGAAAAGTGATTAAAATAAAGACAACTAGCCTTAAAAGCCCAACTGATCTGTCGTTCAGTGCTTCTATTGGATTGTGATAGTTTTGGCTAGTAATCGACAAATCGACGAAATTTTATAATAAGCGCACATAAAATAAGGTCTTTAATCCTCGGGATAAGTACATTCAATATAAAATATTAATTACTAATAATAATAATTTAATATATCATTATATATAATATCATTGAACATAATTCTTGAAAATGTTTCAAAATAAGTATTCTCATCGTTGTTTACAAATTTGCCCTCCAGAAATGTGTTTAAGGAATGCTTTCAATAGCTTTCGTGGTCAACAATATTACTTAAAGTAATCTCAGAGCAAGTTGAGCGAAAGAATTTGCAGTTTCCTGGAATTTGGATGCATTCATAAGCCGTGCCGCGGAAACTTGGTTTGTCCAACTAATTCTTGCTAATGAAAGCAGCGGGTAGTTTTACCATCACTTTGATGGAATAATTATTTCGAAACTATATTTTGGTGTGATGTGAAATGTTTCATATTTTAAATAAGCAAGCTCAAACCCGTGAAAAATCAAGGGGCATTGTAATTATTGGAGGATTTGTGTAGCTAAAATAATTTATACAATATTTGCGCCGTGATCCAGGAATTTCAAAAATAAATATTGTCACATTCAAAGAAAAATAAAGATGATATAATAATAATTATTTTTGACAAATTAGAGAGTCGATCATAAATTTACCTTTAGAGTTTGGTAGTTTAAGACTTAAATAGTGTTATGAGTTGCCCATATACATACAGATATAACAATACACACATACTTGTGAGGCCGCATCTACTGATCACGTGGCCGGCGTATGTCAACAGTGAAGCCACAAGCTTACAGCCAATAGAGGAACGAATACGCAAATCATTACCTTAAATGGTCACAAAACATGGCGTGTTACGTATGAGGTGACCTGCGTACACCAATGAACGTAGACACTAGACATTGCCTTATACGGCAGTGCGCCCCCCCTCTCCCGGTCGCTGGACAGGAGAAGCCAACGGAAGAATCAACAGTCGCGCAGGAACAGCCCTTGAGGTAACACTACGGTTCAGGCCGCAAGCGGTTGGCTCCACCGCTTGCGTAGGAGTCCGCGTACCTACCCGGTTTGCCCTATAATCAGCTAAGTGTTTTGTACGAGTTACCAAGTTTACAATCTCAATGGCTCCGCCACCTAACCCTTCACATTGTACACCTGTGCCATGCCCTATGCCATCACACGTCGCTTGTTCAGTGAGCCCTTTGCTCCCGCCCTGCACTCGTCTTGCAACCGCCCTGTGCCATCATATGCCACCCCTCATTGGCGTCCCGCCCACTCCAGGCTGCCCTCGCCACCATCGTTTGCTAACACGTGAGACACTAATATATCTAACTCTGTCTGAGCCCTAGATTCATAGCTTGCCATAGTATAAACAGGTCTTAAACCGATTCACTGTAACTGTCTAGTATTTCCCCTTGTATTCGATAATAAACTAACCATACCGGAGTACCTTTTTCATTGGATATCGTACTATAGAGCCTTACCCCCTGAGATGGAGTTATATCCTCGACCGGCACCAGCAGGTTGTAACACTGGCACCAGCGTGGTGGGATATAACTCTGGCGCACCAACAATATAACGCTGAGAACATAGTAGTATATAAAACTGGCACTCCAACGTGCTGGGGATATATAACACTATAACACTGACGCCAACGTGGTGGTATATACTATAACACTGGCGCGCCCCGTGGGATATAACACTGTATACTATAACACTGGCGCTCCAACGTGGTGGTATATAATATAACAATAGGTAAATCAAATTACTGACCTAGTAAAAAAAACACTCTGGAAAAAGAAAAAGCGCAGTGCCTTGAAAAATCACAACTCAGACTTAACTTGCCAAAAGTAATCCTAAAAAATATAATAATACACATTTAAAATACATAAGATTTTTAAAATTTATAGAGTTATAAAAAGTTATTATTACTTTATTTTTAAACTGAGCAGAAAACAGAATTTGGTAAAATTTCATCATACATCCTAAACATTTTTGAAACGTACGGAGAATCATGATCTGAAGTTGATGAGAAAAATGAAAAAAAACAACATTTCTGGAATGACGATGATTCTCACGGGCACAAATGTAAGATATGGTTTAGAAATTCGAAAGCTGTTTGCTAAGGATCTGCATAGACGAATGGATTAAAATTTTGAATACGTACAGATATTTATGTATTGAAATTAAATCCATCAAAAATCTGCGAAAAATAGCATTACTGAAATATTATCATTCTTATGGGCAAATATGCAAGACTTGAATATGAACTTTTGAGGCCAATTTCTCAGGATCATCTCAGCAGAATGGACTTAATTATTGGATTCGTAGTGTGACTTTAATCTGAATTTGATTCAATAATAAAATTTGCAGAAAACAAAGTTTTGTTAAATATCGTCATTTTTACGGGCCCAAATAAGACTTGGTTTCAAACTTAAAAAGCCGATTTTTCAGGATCATATAAGCCGAATGGACTAAATTTTTGGATACCTACTGAGAATAATAGTCTATAAATTCTGTATAAATCAGCATTTTGTTAAATATCATCATTCCTACGGACACAAATGTAAGACTTGGGTTAGAACTTCTGACACGGTTATCTCAGGATATACTTAGCCGAATGGACAAAATTTTTGGATAGAAACTTAGAATAATGTTCTGAAGTTTATTAAATAATTGAATCTGCAGAAAACAGCATTTTGTTAAATAACATCATATCTGTGGGCACAAATATAAGACTTGGGTTTGAACTTAAAAAGCCGATTTCTCAAGATTGTATTAGCCAAATGGACTAAATTTTTGGATACGTACTGAGATTTATGGTCTGAGGTTGATTTAATAATAAAATCTGCAGAAAACAGCACTTTGTTAAATATCGTCATTTTTGAGGCACACATATAAGACATAGGTTTATTAATTAAAAAGCGGATTTCTCAGGATCATCTCAGCGGGATGGACTAAATTTTTGGATAAGTACTGAGACTTATGGTCTGAAATTTATGCAATAATAAATTTTCAAGAAATAAGCATTTGTTAAATATCATCATTGATACGGATACAAATGAAAAACTTGGTTTCGAACGTAAAAAGCCGATTTTCAGGAAACTGAGACTGATGGTCTGAAGTTGAATCAATAATAAAATCTGCAGAAAACAGCATTTTGTTAAAAATTGTCATTCCTGCGTGCACAAATGTAAGACTTGGGGACAAACTTTAAAAGAAGTTTTCTCACGAACTACAAAGCTGATTGGACTGGAACTAGAACTAGAACTAGAACCAGAATCTTTGTCTAAAAGAAATCAGTCACAAAATCGGCGAAAAGTTGCATTCATGGAAAAATCATATTTTTAATATGCTCTCATTTGAGACTTGGGTTCGGACTTGAAAAACCATTTTTTCAGGCTCTATGGTACCTAATGGGCTGAATCTTTGTAACCATCATCAGAATCTTGGTCCGAACCGAAAATAGTCACAAAATCGGCGAAATGTTGCATTCATGGAAAAATCATATTTTTAATATGCTCTCATTTGAGACTTGGGTTCGGACTTGAAAAACCATTTTTTCAGGCTCTATGGTACCAAACGGGCTGACATTTTGTAACCATCATCAGAATCTTGGTCCAAACCGAAATCAGTCACTAAATCTTCAAAAAGTTGCATTTCTGGAAATATCATAGTTTTTATGGGCACATTTGAGACTTGGGTTCGGACTTGAAAAACCATTTTTTCAGGCTTTTTGAAACCAAACGGGCTGAAATTTTTGGAACATCATCAAAATCGTGCTCCAAACCGAAATCAGTCTTAAAATCGTCAAAAAGTTGCATCTCTGGAAAAATCATATTTTTTTTATGCTCTCATTTGAGACTTGGGTTCGGACTTGAAAAACCATTTTTTCAGGCTCTTTGGTACAGAACGGGCTGAAATTTTCTAATCATCATCAGAATCTTGGTCCAAACCGAAATCAGTCACAAAATCTTCACAAAGTTGCATTTCTAGAAAAATCATATTTTTTAATTTAGGACTTGGGTTTGAACTTGAAAAGCAATTTCTTCAGGCTCTTTGAAACCAAACGGGCTGAAATTTTTGAAACATACTCAAAATCGTGCTCCAAACCAAAATCAGTCGAAAAATGGTCAAAAATGTGCATGTCTGGAAAAATCATATTTTTTTATGCTCTTATTTGAGACTTGGGTTCGGACTTGAAAATCCATTTTTTCAGGCTCTATGGTACCAAACGGGCTGAAATTTTGTAATCATCTCAGAATCTTGGTCCAAACCGAAATCAGTCACAAAATCTTCACAAAGTTGCATTTCTGGAAAAATCATATTTTTTAATTTAGTACTTGGGTTTGAACTTAAAAAGCAATTTTTTCAGGCTTTTTGAAACCAAACGGGCTGAAATTTTTGGAACATCATCAAAATCGTGCTCCAAACCGAAATCAGTCACAAAATCGTCAAAAAGGTTGCATCTCTGGAAAAATTATATTTTTTTTTTGCTCTTATTTGAGACTTGGGTTCGGACTTAAAAAATCCATATTTTCAGGCTCTATGACACCAAACGGGCTGAAATTTTCTAATCATCATCAGAATCTTGGTCCAAACCGAAATCAGTCACTAAATCTTCAAAAAGTTACATTTCTGGAAATATCATCGTTTTTATGGGCACATTTGAGACTTGGGTTCGGACTTGAAAAACCATATTTTCAGGCTTTATGAAACCAAATGGGCGGAAATTTTGAAATCATTATCAGAATCTTGGTCCAAACCGAAATCAGTCACAAAATCTTCACAAAGTAGCATTTTTGGAAATATCATAGTTTTTATGGGCACATTTGGACTTGGGTTCGTACTGAAAAACCATTTTTTCTGGCACTATGACACCAAATGGGCGGAAATTTTGAAATCATTATCAGAATCTTGGTACAAACCGAAATCAGTCACAAAATCTTCACAATGTTGCATTTCTGGAAAAATCATATTTTTTAATTTAGGACTTGGGTTTGATCTTAAAAGGCAATTTTTTCAGGCTCTTTGAAACCAAACGGGCTGAAATTTTTGAAACATCATCGAAATCGTGCTCCAAACCGAAATCAGTCACAAAATCGTCAAAAAGTTGCATCTCTGTAAAAACCATATTTTTTTTATGCTCTTATTTGAGACTTGGGTTCGGACTTGAAAAACCATTTTTTCAGGCTTTATGGTACCAAACGGGCTGAAATTTTGTAATCATCATCAGAATCTTGGTCCAAACCGAAATCAGTCACTAAATCTTCAAAAAGTTGCATTTCTGGAAATATCATCGTTTTTATGGGCACATTTGAGACTTGGGTTCGGACTTGAAAAACCATATTTTCAGGCTTTATGAAACCAAATGGGCGGAAATTTTGAAATCATTATCAGAATCTTGGTCCAAACCGAAATCAGTCACAAAATCTTTACAAAGTTGCATTTCTAGAAAAATCATATTTTTTAATTTAGGACTTGGGTTTGAACTTGAAACGCAATTTCTTCAGGCTCTTTGAAACCAAACGGGCTGAAATTTTTGAAACATACTCAAAATCGTGCTCCAAACCAAAATCAGTCGAAAAATGGTCAAAAATGTGCATCTCTGGAAAAATCATATTTTTTTTATGCTCTTATTTGAGACTTGAGTTCGGACCTGAAAATCCATTTTTTCAGGCTCTATGGTACCAAACGGGCTGAAATTTTGTAATCATCATCAAAGTCTTGGTCCAAATCGAAATCAGTCACAAAATCTTCACAAAGTTGCATTTCTGGAAAAATTATATTATTTAATTTAGTACTTGGGTTTGAACTTAAAAAGCAATTTTTTCAGGCTTTTTGAAACCAAACGGGCTGAAATTTTGAAATCATTATCAGAATCTTGGTCCAAACCGAAATCAGTCACAAAATCTTTACAAAGTTGCATTTCTAGAAAAATCATATTTTTTAATTTAGGACTTGGGTTTGAACTTGAAAAGCAATTTCTTCAGGCTCTTTAAAACCAAACGGGCTGAAATTTTTGAAACATACTCAAAATCGTGCTCCAAACCAAAATCAGTCGAAAAATGGTCAAAAATGTGCATCTCTGGAAAAATCATATTTTTTTTATGCTCTTATTTGAGACTTGAGTTCGGACCTGAAAATCCATTTTTTCAGGCTCTATGGTACCAAACGGGCTGAAATTTTGTAATCATTATCAGAATCTTGGTCCAAACCGAAATCAGTCACTAAATCTTCAAAAAGTTACATTTCTGGAAATATCATCGTTTTTATGGGCACATTTGAGACTTGGGTTCGGACTTGAAAAACCATATTTTCAGGCTTTATGAAACCAAATGGGCGGAAATTTTGAAATCATTATCAGAATCTTGGTACAAAACGAAATCAGTCACAAAATCTTCACAATGTTGCATTTCTGGAAAAATCATATTTTTTAATTTAGGACTTGGGTTTGATCTTAGAAGGCAATTTTTTCAGGCTCTTTGAAACCAAACGGGCTGAAATTTTTGAAACATCATCAAAATCGTGCTCCAAACCGAAATCAGTCACAAAATCGTCAAAAAGTTGCATCTCTGTAAAAATCATTTTTTTTTATGCTCTTATTTGAGACTTGGGTTCGGACTTGAAAAACCATTTTTTCAGGCTTTATGGTACCAAACGGGCTGAAATTTTGTAATCATCATCAGAATCTTGGTCCAAACCGAAATCAGTCACTAAATCTTCAAAAAGTTGCATTTCTGGAAATATCATCGTTTTTATGGGCACATTTGAGACTTGGGTTCGGACTTGAAAAACCATATTTTCAGGCTTTATGAAACCAAATGGGCGGAAATTTTGAAATCATTATCAGAATCTTGGTCCAAACCGAAATCAGTCACAAAATCTTTACAAAGTTGCATTTCTAGAAAAATCATATTTTTTAATTTAGGACTTGGGTTTGAACTTGAAAAGCAATTTCTTCAGGCTCTTTGAAACCAAACGGGCTGAAATTTTTGAAACATACTCAAAATCGTGCTCCAAACCAAAATCAGTCGAAAAATGGTCAAAAATGTGCATCTCTGGAAAAATCATATTTTTTTTATGCTCTTATTTGAGACTTGAGTTCGGACCTGAAAATCCATTTTTTCAGGCTCTATGGTACCAAACGGGCTGAAATTTTGTAATCATCATCAGAATCTTGGTCCAAACCGAAATCAGTCACAAAATCTTCACAAAGTTGCATTTCTGGAAAAATCATATTTTTTAATTTAGTACTTGGGTTTGAACTTAAAAAGCAATTTTTTCAGGCTTTTTGAAACCAAACGGGCTGAAATTTTTGGAACATCATCAAAATCGTGCTCCAAACCGAAATCAGTCTTAAAATCGTCAAAAAGTTGTATCTCTGGAAAAATCTTTTTTTTTTTTTGCTCTTATTTGAGACTTGGGTTCGGAATTGAAAATCCATTTTTTCAGGCTCTATGATACCAAACGGGCTGAAATTTTGTAATCATCATCAGAATCTTGGTCCAAACCGAAATCAGTCACTAAATCTTCAAAAAGTTACATTTCTGGAAATATCATCGTTTTTATGGGCACATTTGAGACTTGGGTTCGGACTTGAAAAACCATATTTTCAGGCTTTATGAAACCAAATGGGCGGAAATTTTGAAATCATTATCATAATCTTGGTCCAAACCGAAATCACTCACAAAATCTTCACAAAGTTGCATTTTTGGAAATATAATAGTTTTTATGGGCACATTTGAGAGTTGGGTTCGTACTGAAAAACCATTTTTTCTGGCTCTATGAAACCAAATGGGCGGAAATTTTGAAATCATTATCAGAATCTTGGTACAAACCGAAATCAGTCACAAAATCTTCACAATGTTGTATTTCTGGAAAAATCATATTTTTTAATTTAGGACTTGGGTTTGATCTTAAAAGGCAATTTTTTCAGGCTCTTTGAAACCAAACGGGCTGAAATTTTTGAAACATACTCAAAATCGTGCTCCAAACCAAAATCAGTCGAAAAATGGTCATAAATGTGCATCTCTGGAAAAATCATATTTTTTTATGCTCTTATTTGAGACTTGAGTTCGGACCTGAAAATCCATTTTTTCAGGCTCTATGGTACCAAACGGGCTGAAATTTTGTAATCATCATCAGAATCTTGGTCCAAACCGAAATCAGTCACAAAATCTTCACAAAGTTGCATTTCTGGAAAAATCATATTTTTTAATTTAGTACTTGGGTTTGAACTTAAAAAGCAATTTTTTCAGGCTTTTTGAAACCAAACGGGCTGAAAATTTCGGAACATCATCAAAATCGTGCTCCAAACCGAAATCAGTCACAAAATCGTCAAAAAGTTGCATGTCTGGAAAAATTTTTTTTTTTTTTTGCTCTTATTTGAGACTTGGGTTCGGACTTGAAAATCCATTTTTTCAGGCTCTATGATACCAAACGGGCTGAAATTTTGTAATCATCATCAGAATCTTGGTCCAAACCGAAATCAGTCACTAAATCTTCAAAAAGTTACATTTCTGGAAATATCATCGTTTTTATGGGCACATTTGAGACTTGGGTTCGAACTTGAAAAACCATATTTTCAGGCTTTATGAAACCAAATGGGCGGAAATTTTGAAATCATGATCAGAATCTTGGTCCAAACCGAAATCAGTCACAAAATCTTCGCAAAGTTGCATTTCTGGAAAAATCATATTTTTAATTTAGTACTTGGGTTTGAACTTAAAAAGCAATTTTTTCAGGCTCTTTGAAACCAAACGGGCTGAAATTTTGTAACCATCATCAGAGTTTTGGTCCAAACCGAAATCATTTCCAAATTCAGCGAAAAGTTGCATTCATGGAAAAATCATATTTTTAATATGCTCTCATTTGAGACTTGGGTTCGGACTTGAAAAACCATTTTATCAGGCTCTATGGTACCTAATGGGCTGAATCTTTGTAACCATCATCAGAATCTTGGTCCAAACCGAAAATAGTCACAAAATTGGCGAAATGTTGCATTCATGGAAAAATCATATTTTTAATATGCTCTCATTTGAGACTTGGGTTCGGACTTGAAAAACTATTTTTTCAGGCTCTATGGTACCAAACGGGCTGACATTTTGTAACCATCATCAGAATCTTGGTCCAAACCGAAAATAGTCACAAAATCGGCGAAATGTTGCATTCATGGAAAAATCATATTTTTAATATGCTCTCATTTGAGACTTGGGTTCGGACTTGAAAAACCATTTTTTCAGGCTCTATGGTACCTAATGGGCTGAATCTTTGTAACCATCATCAGAATCTTGGTCCGAACCGAAAATAGTCACAAAATCGGCGAAATGGAAAAATCATATTTTTAATATGCTCTCATTTGAGACTTGGGTTCGGACTTGAAAAACCATTTTTTCAGGCTCTATGGTACCAAACGGGCTGACATTTTGTAACCATCATCAGAATCTTGGTCCAAACCGAAATCAGTCACTAAATCTTCAAAAAGTTGCATTTCTGGAAATATCATAGTTTTTATGGGCACATTTGAGACTTGGGTTCGGACTTGAAAAACCATTTTTTCAGGCTTTTTGAAACCAAACGGGCTGAAATTTTTGGAACATCATCAAAATCGTGCTCCAAACCGAAATCAGTCTTAAAATCGTCAAACGTTGCATCTCTGGAAAAATCATATTTTTTTTATGCTCTCATTTGAGACTTGGGTTCGGACTTGAAAAACCATTTTTTCAGGCTCTTTGGTACAGAACGGGCTGAAATTTTCTAATCATCATCAGAATCTTGGTCCAAACCGAAATCAGTCACAAAATCTTCACAAAGTTGCATTTCTAGAAAAATCATATTTTTTAATTTAGGACTTGGGTTTGAACTTGAAAAGCAATTTCTTCAGGCTCTTTGAAACCAAACGGGCTGAAATTTTTGAAACATACTCAAAATCGTGCTCCAAACCAAAATCAGTCGAAAAATGTTAAAAAATGTGCATGTCTGGAAAAATCATATTTTTTTATGCTCTTATTTGAGACTTGGGTTCGGACTTGAAAATCCATTTTTTCAGGCTCTATGGTACCAAACGGGCTGAAATTTTGTAATCATCTCAGAATCTTGGTCCAAACCGAAATCAGTCACAAAATCTTCACAAAGTTGCATTTCTGGAAAAATCATATTTTTTAATTTAGTACTTGGGTTTGAACTTAAAAAGCAATTTTTTCAAGCTTTTTGTAACCAAACGGGCTGAAATTTTTGGAACATCATCAAAATCGTGCTCCAAACCGAAATCAGTCACAAAATCGTCAAAAAGGTTGCATCTCTGGAAAAATTATATTTTTTTTTTGCTCTTATTTGAGACTTGGGTTCAGACTTAAAAAATCCATTTTTTCAGGCTCTATGACACCAAACGGGCTGAAATTTTCTAATCATCATCAGAATCTTGGTCCAAACCGAAATCAGTCACTAAATTTTCAAAAAGTTACATTTCTGGAAATATCATCGTTTTTATGGGCACATTTGAGACTTGGGTTCGGACTTGAAAAACCATATTTTCAGGCTTTATGAAACCAAATGGGCGGAAATTTTGAAATCATTATCAGAATCTTGGTCCAAACCGAAATCAGTCACAAAATCTTCACAAAGTAGCATTTTTGGAAATATCATAGTTTTTATGGGCACATTTGGACTTGGGTTCGTACTGAAAAACCATTTTTTCTGGCACTATGACACCAAATGGGCGGAAATTTTGAAATCATTATCAGAATCTTGGTACAAACCGAAATCAGTCACAAAATCTTCACAATGTTGCATTTCTGGAAAAATCATATTTTTTAATTTAGGACTTGGGTTTGATCTTAAAAGGCAATTTTTTCAGGCTCTTTGAAACCAAACGGGCTGAAATTTTTGAAACATCATCGAAATCGTGCTCCAAACCGAAATCAGTCACAAAATCGTCAAAAAGTTGCATCTCTGTAAAAACCATATTTTTTTTATGCTCTTATTTGAGACTTGGGTTCGGACTTGAAAAACCATTTTTTCAGGCTTTATGGTACCAAACGGGCTGAAATTTTGTAATCATCATCAGAATCTTGGTCCAAACCGAAATCAGTCACTAAATCTTCAAAAAGTTGCATTTCTGGAAATATCATCGTTTTTATGGGCACATTTGAGACTTGGGTTCGGACTTGAAAAACCATATTTTCAGGCTTTATGAAACCAAATGGGCGGAAATTTTGAAATCATTATCAGAATCTTGGTCCAAACCGAAATCAGTCACAAAATCTTTACAAAGTTGCATTTCTAGAAAAATCATATTTTTTAATTTAGGACTTGGGTTTGAACTTGAAACGCAATTTCTTCAGGCTCTTTGAAACCAAACGGGCTGAAATTTTTGAAACATACTCAAAATCGTGCTCCAAACCAAAATCAGTCGAAAAATGGTCAAAAATGTGCATCTCTGGAAAAATCATATTTTTTTTATGCTCTTATTTGAGACTTGAGTTCGGACCTGAAAATCCATTTTTTCAGGCTCTATGGTACCAAACGGGCTGAAATTTTGTAATCATCATCAAAGTCTTGGTCCAAATCGAAATCAGTCACAAAATCTTCACAAAGTTGCATTTCTGGAAAAATTATATTTTTTAATTTAGTACTTGGGTTTGAACTTAAAAAGCAATTTTTTCAGGCTTTTTGAAACCAAACGGGCTGAAATTTTTGGAACATCATCAAAATCGTGCTCCAAACCGAAATCAGTCACAAAATCGTCAAAAAGTTGCATGTCTGGAAAAATTATATTTTTTTTTTGCTCTATATTTTTTTTGAGACTTGGGTTCGGACTTGAAAATCCATTTTTTCAGGCTCTATGATACCAAACGGGCTGAAATTTTGTAATCATCATCAGAATCTTGGTCCAAACCGAAATCAGTCACTAAATCTTCAAAAAGTTACATTTCTGGAAATATCATCGTTTTTATGGGCACATTTGAGACTTGGGTTCGGACTTGAAAAACCATATTTTCAGGCTTTATGAAACCAAATGGGCGGAAATTTTGAAATCATTATCAGAATCTTGGTACAAAACGAAATCAGTCACAAAATCTTCACAATGTTGCATTTCTGGAAAAATCATATTTTTTAATTTAGGACTTGGGTTTGATCTTAGAAGGCAATTTTTTCAGGCTCTTTGAAACCAAACGGGCTGAAATTTTTGAAACATCATCAAAATCGTGCTCCAAACCGAAATCAGTCACAAAATCGTCAAAAAGTTGCATCTCTGTAAAAATCTTTTTTTTTTATGCTCTTATTTGAGACTTGGGTTCGGACTTGAAAAACCATTTTTTCAGGCTTTATGGTACCAAACGGGCTGAAATTTTGTAATCATCATCAGAATCTTGGTCCAAACCGAAATCAGTCACTAAATCTTCAAAAAGTTGCATTTCTGGAAATATCATCGTTTTTATGGGCACATTTGAGACTTGGGTTCGGACTTGAAAAACCATATTTTCAGGCTTTATGAAACCAAATGGGCGGAAATTTTGAAATCATTATCAGAATCTTGGTCCAAACCGAAATCAGTCACAAAATCTTTACAAAGTTGCATTTCTAGAAAAATCATATTTTTTAATTTAGGACTTGGGTTTGAACTTGAAAAGCAATTTCTTCAGGCTCTTTGAAACCAAACGGGCTGAAATTTTTGAAACATACTCAAAATCGTGCTCCAAACCAAAATCAGTCGAAAAATGGTCAAAAATGTGCATCTCTGTAAAAATCATATTTTTTTTATGCTCTTATTTGAGACTTGGGTTCGGAATTGAAAAACCATTTTTTCAGGCTTTATGGTACCAAACGGGCTGAAATTTTGTAATCATCATCAGAATCTTGGTCCAAACCGAAATCAGTCACAAAATCTTCACAAAGTTGCATTTCTGGAAAAATCATATTTTTTAATTTAGTACTTGGGTTTGAACTTAAAAAGCAATTTTTTCAGGCTTTTTGAAACCAAACGGGCTGAAATTTTTGGAACATCATCAAAATCGTGCTCCAAACCGAAATCAGTCTTAAAATCGTCAAAAAGTTGTATCTCTGGAAAAATCTTTTTTTTTTTTTGCTCTTATTTGAGACTTGGGTTCGGAATTGAAAATCCATTTTTTCAGGCTCTATGATACCAAACGGGCTGAAATTTTGTAATCATCATCAGAATCTTGGTCCAAACCGAAATCAGTCACTAAATCTTCAAAAAGTTACATTTCTGGAAATATCATCGTTTTTATGGGCACATTTGAGACTTGGGTTCGGACTTGAAAAACCATATTTTCAGGCTTTATGAAACCAAATGGGCGGAAATTTTGAAATCATTATCATAATCTTGGTCCAAACCGAAATCACTCACAAAATCTTCACAAAGTTGCATTTTTGGAAATATAATAGTTTTTATGGGCACATTTGAGACTTGGGTTCGTACTGAAAAACCATTTTTTCTGGCTCTATGAAACCAAATGGGCGGAAATTTTGAAATCATTATCAGAATCTTGGTACAAACCGAAATCAGTCACAAAATCTTCACAATGTTGTATTTCTGGAAAAATCATATTTTTTAATTTAGGACTTGGGTTTGATCTTAAAAGGCAATTTTTTCAGGCTCTTTGAAACCAAACGGGCTGAAATTTTTGAAACATCATCAAAATCGTGCTCCAAACCGAAATCAGTCACAAAATCGTCAAAAAGTTGCATCTCTGTAAAAATCATATTTTTTTATGCTCTTATTTGAGACTTGGGTTCGGACTTGAAAAACCATTTTTTCAGGCTTTATGGTACCAAACGGGCTGAAATTTTGTAATCATCATCAGAATCTTGGTCCAAACCGAAATCAGTCACTAAATCTTCAAAAAGTTGCATTTCTGGAAATATCATCGTTTTTATGGGCACATTTGAGACTTGGGTTCGGACTTGAAAAACCATATTTTCAGGCTTTATGAAACCAAATGGGCGGAAATTTTGAAATCATTATCAGAATCTTGGTCCAAACCGAAATCAGTCACAAAATATTTACAAAGTTGCATTTCTAGAAAAATCATATTTTTTAATTTAAGACTTGGGTTTGAACTTGAAAAGCAATTTCTTCAGGCTCTTTGAAACCAAACGGGCTGAAATTTTTGAAACATACTCGAAATCGTGCTCCAAACCAAAATCAGTCGAAAAATGGTCATAAATGTGCATCTCTGGAAAAATCATATTTTTTTTTGCTATTATTTGAGACTTGGGTTCGGACTTGAAAATCCATTTTTTCAGGCTCTATGATACCAAACGGGCTGAAATTTTGTAATCATCATCAGAATCTTGGTCCAAACCGAAATCAGTCACTAAATCTTCAAAAAGTTGCATTTCTGGAAAAATCATATTTTTTAATTTAGTACTTGGGTTTGAACTTAAAAAGCAATTTTTTCAGGCTTTTTGAAACCAAACGGGCTGAAATTTTTGGAACATCATCAAAATCGTGCTCCAAACCGAAATCAGTCTTAAAATCGGCAAAAAGTTGTATCTCTGGAAAAATCATATATTTTTTTTGCTCTTATTTGAGACTTGGGTTCGGACTTGAAAATCCATTTTTTCAGGCTCTATGATACCAAACGGGCTGAAATTTTGTAATCATCATCAGAATCTTGGTCCAAACCGAAATCAGTCACTAAATCTTCAAAAAGTTACATTTCTGGAAATATCATCGTTTTTATGGGCACATTTGAGACTTGGGTTCGGACTTAAAAACCATATTTTCAGGCTTTATGAAACCAAATGGGCGGAAATTTTGAAATCATTATCATAATCTTGGTCCAAACCGAAATCAGTCACAAAATCTTCACAAAGTTGCATTTTTGGAAATATAATAGTTTTTATGGGCACATTTGAGACTTAAGTTCGTACTGAAAAACCATTTTTTCTGGCTCTATGAAACCAAATGGGCGGAAATTTTGAAATCATTATCAGAATCTTGGTACAAACCGAAATCAGTCACAAAATCTTCACAATGTTGTATTTCTGGAAAAATCATATTTTTTAATTTAGGACTTGGGTTTGATCTTAAAAGGCAATTTTTTCAGGCTCTTTGAAACCAAACGGGCTGAAATTTTTGAAACATCATCAAAATCGTGCTCCAAACCGAAATCAGTCACAAAATCGTCAAAAAGTTGCATCTCTGTAAAAATCATATTTTTTTTATGCTCTTATTTGAGACTTGGGTTCGGACTTGAAAAACCATTTTTTCAGGCTTTATGGTACCAAACGGGCTGAAATTTTGTAATCATCATCAGAATCTTGGTCCAAACCGAAATCAGTCACTAAATCTTCAAAAAGTTGCATTTCTTGAAATATCATCGTTTTTATGGGCACATTTGAGACTTGGGTTCGGACTTGAAAAACCATATTTTCAGGCTTTATGAAACCAAATGGGTGGAAATTTTGAAATCATTATCAGAATCTTGGTCCAAACCGAAATCAGTCACAAAATCTTTACAAAGTTGCATTTCTAGAAAAATCATATTTTTTAATTTAAGACTTGGGTTTGAACTTGAAAAGCAATTTCTTCAGGCTCTTTGAAACCAAACGGGCTGAAATTTAAGAAACATACTCAAAATCGTGCTCCAAACCAAAATCAGTCGAAAAATGGTCATAAATGTGCATCTCTGGAAAAATCATATTTTTTTATGCTCTTATTTGAGACTTGAGTTCGGACCTGAAAATCCATTTTTTCAGGCTCTATGGTACCAAACGGGCTGAAATTTTGTAATCATCATCAGAATCTTGGTCCAAACCGAAATCAGTCACAAAATCTTCACAAAGTTGCATTTCTGGAAAAATCATATTTTTTAATTTAGTACTTGGGTTTGAACTTAAAAAGCAATTTTTTCAGGCTTTTTGAAACCAAACGGGCTGAAAATTTCGGAACATCATCAAAATCGTGCTCCAAACCGAAATCAGTCACAAAATCGTCAAAAAGTTACATTTCTGGAAATATCATCGTTTTTATGGGCACATTTGAGACTTGGGTTCGGACTTAAAAACCATATTTTCAGGCTTTATGAAACCAAATGGGCGGAAATTTTGAAATCATTATCATAATCTTGGTCCAAACCGAAATCAGTCACAAAATCTTCACAAAGTTGCATTTTTGGAAATATAATAGTTTTTATGGGCACATTTGAGACTTAAGTTCGTACTGAAAAACCATTTTTTCTGGCTCTATGAAACCAAATGGGCGGAAATTTTGAAATCATTATCAGAATCTTGGTACAAACCGAAATCAGTCACAAAATCTTCACAATGTTGTATTTCTGGAAAAATCATATTTTTTAATTTAGGACTTGGGTTTGATCTTAAAAGGCAATTTTTTCAGGCTCTTTGAAACCAAACGGGCTGAAATTTTTGAAACATCATCAAAATCGTGCTCCAAACCGAAATCAGTCACAAAATCGTCAAAAAGTTGCATCTCTGTAAAAATCATATTTTTTTTATGCTCTTATTTGAGACTTGGGTTCGGACTTGAAAAACCATTTTTTCAGGCTTTATGGTACCAAACGGGCTGAAATTTTGTAATCATCATCAGAATCTTGGTCCAAACCGAAATCAGTCACTAAATCTTCAAAAAGTTGCATTTCTTGAAATATCATCGTTTTTATGGGCACATTTGAGACTTGGGTTCGGACTTGAAAAACCATATTTTCAGGCTTTATGAAACCAAATGGGTGGAAATTTTGAAATCATTATCAGAATCTTGGTCCAAACCGAAATCAGTCACAAAATCTTTACAAAGTTGCATTTCTAGAAAAATCATATTTTTTAATTTAAGACTTGGGTTTGAACTTGAAAAGCAATTTCTTCAGGCTCTTTGAAACCAAACGGGCTGAAATTTAAGAAACATACTCAAAATCGTGCTCCAAACCGAAATCAGTCACAAAATCGTCAAAAAGTTGCATGTCTGGAAAAATTTTTTTTTTTTTTTGCTCTTATTTGAGACTTGGGTTCGGACTTGAAAATCCATTTTTTCAGGCTCTATGATACCAAACGGGCTGAAATTTTGTAATCATCATCAGAATCTTGGTCCAAACCAAAATCAGTCACTAAATCTTCAAAAAGTTACATTTCTGGAAATATCATCGTTTTTATGGGCACATTTGAGACTTGGGTTCGAACTTGAAAAACCATATTTTCAGGCTTTATGAAACCAAATGGGCGGAAATTTTGAAATCATTATCAGAATCTTGGTCCAAACCGAAATCAGTCACAAAATCTTCGCAAAGTTGCATTTCTGGAAAAATCATATTTTTAATTTAGTACTTGGGTTTGAACTTAAAAAGCAATTTTTTCAGGCTCTTTGAAACCAAACGGGCTGAAATTTTGTAACCATCATCAGAGTTTTGGTCCAAACCGAAATAATTTCCAAATTCAGCGAAAAGTTGCATTCATGGAACAATCATATTTTTAATATGCTCTCATTTGAGACTTGGGTTCGGACTTGAAAAACCATTTTATCAGGCTCTATGGTACCTAATGGGCTGAATCTTTGTAACCATCATCAGAATCTTGGTCCAAACCGAAAATAGTCACAAAATTGGCGAAATGTTGCATTCATGGAAAAATCATATTTTTAATATGCTCTCATTTGAGACTTGGGTTCGGACTTGAAAAACTATTTTTTCAGGCTCTATGGTACCAAACGGGCTGACATTTTGTAACCATCATCAGAATCTTGGTCCAAACCGAAATCAGTCACTAAATCTTCAAAAAGTTGCATTTCTGGAAATATCATAGTTTTTATGGGCACATTTGAGACTTGGGTTCGGACTTGAAAAACCATTTTTTCAGGCTTTTTGAAACCAAACGGGCTGAAATTTTTGGAACATCATCAAAATCGTGCTCCAAACCGAAATCAGTCTTAAAATCGGCAAAAAGTTGCATCTCTGGAAAAATCATATTTTTTTTATGCTCTCATTTGAGACTTGGGTTCGGACTTGAAAAACCATTTTTTCAGGCTCTTTGGTACAGAACGGGCTGAAATTTTCTAATCATCATCAGAATCTTGGTCCAAACCGAAATCAGTCACAAAATCTTCACAAAGTTGTATTTCTGGAAAAATCATATTTTTTAATTTAGGACTTGGGTTGGAACTTAAAAAGCAAATTTTACAGGCTTTTTGAAACCAAACGGGCTGAAATTTTGTAATCATCATCAGAATCTTTGTCCAAACCGAAATAAGACAATAAATCTTCAAAAAGTTGCATTTCTGGAAATATCATCGTATTTATGGGCACATTTGAGACTTGGGTTCGGACTTGAAAAACCATATTTTCAGGCTTTATGAAACCAAATGGGCGGAAATTTTGAAATCATTATCAGAATCTTGGTCCAAACCGAAATAAGTCATAAAATCTTTACAAAGTTGCATTTCTTGAAAAATCATATTTTTTAATTTAGTACTTGGGTTTGAACTTAAAAAGCATTTTTTCAGGCTCTTTGAAACCAAACGGGCTGAAATTTTTGAAACATCATCAAAATCGTGCTCCGAACCAAAATCAGTCTAAAAATCGTCAAAAAGTTGCATCTCTGGAAAAATTATATTTTTTATGCTCTTATTTGAGACTTGGGTTCGGACTTGAAAAACCATTTTTTCAGGCTCTATGAAACCAAATGGGCGGAAATTTTGAAATCATTATCAGAATCTTGGTCCAAACCGAAATCAGTCACAAAATCTTCACAAAGTTTAATTTCTGGAAAAAACATATTTTTAAATTTAGTACTTGGGTTTGAACTTAAAAAGCATTTTTTCAGGCTCTTTGAAACCAAACGGGCTGAAATTTTTGAAACATCATCGAAATCGTGCTCCGAACCGAAATCAGTCTAAAAATCGTCACAAAATTGCATCTATGGAAAAATTATATTTTTTTTATGCTCTTATTTGAGACTTGTGTTCGGGCTTGAAAAACCATTTTTTTAGGCTCTATGAAACCAAATGGGCGGAAATTTTGAAGTCATTATCAGAATCTAGATCCAAACCGAAATCAGTCACAAAATCTTCACAAAGTTGCATTTCTGGAAAAATCATATTTTTTAATTTAGGACTTGGGTTTGAGCTTAAAAAGCAATTTTTTCAGGCTCTTTGAAACCAAACGGGCTGAAATTTTTGAAACATCATCAAAATCGTGCTCCAAACCGAAATCAGTCACAAAATCGTCAAAAAGTTGCATCTCTGGAAAAATCATATTTTTTTTATGCTCTTATTTGAGACTTGGATTCGGACTAGAAAAACTATTTTTTCAGGCTCTATGCTACCAAACGGGCTGAAATTTTGTAATCATCATCAGAATCATGGTCCAAACCGAAATCAGTTACAATATCTTCAAAAAGTTGCATTTCTTGAAATATCATAGTTTTTATGGGCACATTTGAGACTTGGGTTCGGACATGAAAAACCATTTTTTCAGGCTCTATGAAACCAAATGGGCGGAAATTTGCAATCATTATCAGAATCTTGTTCCAAACCGAAATCAGTCACAATATCTTCAAAAAGTTGCATTTCTGGAAATATCATAGTTTTTATGGGCACATTTGAGACTTGGGTTCGGACTTGAAAAACCATTTTTTCAGGCTCTATGAAACCAAATGGGCGGAAATTTGAAATCATTATCAGAATCTTGGTCCAAACCGAAAACAGTCACAAAATCGTCAAAAATTTGCATCTCTGGAAAAATCATATATATTTTATGGGCTCATTTGAGACTTGGGTTCGGACTTGAAAATCCATTTTTTCAGGCTTTTTGAAACCAAACGTGCTGAAATTTTTGAAATATCTTCAAAATCGTGCTCCAAACCGAAATCAGTCTAAAAATCGTCCAAAAGTTGCATCTCTGGAAAAATCATATTTTTTCTATGCTCTCGTTTGAGACTTGGGTTCGGACTTAAAAAACCATTTTTTCAGGCTCTTTGGTACAGAACGAGCTGAAATTTTCTAATCATCATCAGAATATTGGTCCCAACCGAAATCAGTCACAAAATCTTCACAATTTGTATTTCTGGAAAAATCATATTGTTTAATTTAGGACTTGGGTTTGAACTTAAAAAGCAATTTTTTAAGGCTTTTTGAAACCAAACGGGGTGAAATTTTTGGAACATCATCAAAATCGTGCTCCAAACCGAAATCAGTCACAAAATCGTCAAAAAGTTGCATCTCTGGAAAAATTATATTTTTTTTATGCTCTTATTTGAGACTTGGGTTCGGACTTGAAAAACCATTTTTTCAGGCTCTATGAAACCAAATGGGCGGAAATTTGAAATCATTATCAGAATCTTGGTCCAAACCGAAAAAAGTCACAAAATCGTCAAAAATTTGCATCTCTGGAAAAATCATATATATTTTATGGGCTCATTTGAGACTTGGGTTCGGACTTGAAAATCCATTTTTTCAGGCTTTTTGAAACCAAACGTGCTGAAATTTTTGAAACATCATCAAAATCGTGCTCCAAACCGAAATCAGTCACAAAATCTTTACAATGTTGCATTTCTAGAAAAATCATATTATTTAATTTAGGACTTGGGTTTGATCTTAAAAGGCAATTTTTTCAGGCTCTTTGAAACCAAACGGGCTGAAATTTTTGAAACATCATCAAAATCGTGCTCCAAACCGAAATCAGTCACAAAAATGTCAAAAAGTTGCATCTCTGTAAAAATCATATTTTTTTTATGCTCTTATTTGAGACTTGGGTTCGGACTTGAAAAACCATTTTTTCAGGCTTTATGGTACCAAACGGGCTGAAATTTTGTAATCATCATCAGAATCTTGGTCCAAACCGAAATCAGTCACTAAATCTTCAAAAAGTTGCATTTCTGGAAATATCATCGTTTTTATTGGCACATTTGAGACTTGGGTTCGGACATGAAAAACCATATTTTCAGGCTTTATGAAACCAAATGGGCGAAAATTTTGAAATCATTATCAGAATCTTGGTCCAAACCGAAATCAGTCACAAAATCTTTACAAAGTTGCATTTCTAGAAAAATCATATTTTTTAATTTAGGACTTGGGTTTGATCTTGAAAAGCAATTTCTTCAGGCTCTTTGAAACCAAACGGGCTGAAATTTTAGAAACATACTCAAAATCGTGCTCCAAACCAAAATCAGTCGAAAAATGGTCAAAAATGTGCATCTCTGGAAAAATCATATTATTTTATGCTCTTATTTGAGACTTGAGTTCGGACCTGAAAATCCATTTTTTCAGGCTCTATGGTACCAAACGGGCTGAAATTTTGTAATCATCATCAGAGTCTTGGTTCAAACAGAAATCAGTCACAAAATCTTCACAAAGTTGCATTTCTGGAAAAATCATATTTTTTAATTTAGTAATTGGTTTTGAACTTAAAAAGCAATTTTTTCAGGCTTTTTGAAACCAAACGGGATGAAATTTTTGGAACATCATCAAAATCGTGCTCCAAACCGAAATCAGTCACAAAATCGTCAAAAAGTTGCATGTTTGGAAAAATTATATTTTTTTTTTGCTCTTATTTGAGACATGGGTTCGGACTTGAAAATCCATTTTTTCAGGCTCTATGATACCAAACGGGCTGAAATATTGTAATCATCATCAGAATCTTGGTCCAAACCGAAATCAGTCACTAAATCTTCAAAAAGTTACATTTCTGGAAATATCATCGTTTTTATGGGCACATTTGAGACTTGGGTTCGGACTTGAAAAACCATATTTTCAGGCTTTATGAAACCAAATGGGCGGAAATTTTGAAATCATTATCAGAATCTTGGTACAAACCGAAATCAGTCACAAAATCTTCACAATGTTGCATTTCTGGAAAAATCATATTTTTTAATTTAGGACTTGGGTTTGATCTTAAAAGGCAATTTTTTCAGGCTCTTTGAAACGAAACGGGCTGAAATTTTTGAAACATCATCAAAATCGTGCTCCAAACCGAAATCAGTCACAAAATCGTCAAAAAGTTGCATCTCTGTAAAAATCATATTTTTTTTATGCTCTTATTTGAGACTTGGGTTCGGACTTGAAAAACCATTTTTTCAGGCTTTATGGTACCAAACAGGCTGAAATTTTGTAATCATCATCAGAATCTTGGTCCAAACCGAAATCAGTCACAATATCTTCAAAAAGTTGCATTTCTGGAAATATCATAGTTTTTATGGGCACATTTGAGACTTGAGTTCGGACCTGAAAATCCATTTTTTCAGGCTCTATTGTACCAAACGGGCTGAAATTTTGTAATCATCATCAGAATCTTGGTCCAAACCGAAATCAGTCACAAAATCTTCACAAAGTTGCATTTCTGGAAAAATCATATTTTTTAATTTAGTACTTGGGTTTGAACTTAAAAAGCAATTTTTTAAGGTTTTTTGAAACCAAACGGGCTGAAATTTTTGGAACATCATCAAAATCGTGCTCCAAACCGAAATCAGTCACAAAATCGTCAAAAAGTTGCATGTCTGGAAAAATTATCTTTTTTTTTTGCTCTTATTTGAGACTTGGGTTCGGACTTGAAAATCCATTTTTTCAGGCTATATGATACCAAACGGGCTGAAAATTTGTAATCATCATCAGAATCTTGGTCCAAACCGAAAATAGTCACAAAATCGGCGAAATGTTGCATTCATGGAAAAATCATATTTTTAATATGCTCTCATTTGAGACTTGGGTTCGGACTTGAAAAACCATTTTATCAGGCTCTATGGTACCTAATGGGCTGAAATTTTGTAACAATCATCAGAATCTTGGTCCAAACCGAAAATAGTCACAAAATCGGCGAAATGTTGCATTCATGGAAAAATCATATTTTTAATATGCTCTCATTTGAGACTTGGGTTCGGACTTGAAAAACCATTTTTTCAGGCTCTATGGTACCAAACGGGCAGACATTTTGTAACCATCATCAGAATCTTGGTCCAAACCGAAATCAGTCACTAAATCTTCAAAAAGTTGCATTTCTGGAAATATCATAGTTTTTATGGGCACATTTGAGACTTGGGTTCGGACTTGAAAAACCATTTTTTCAGGCTCTTCGAAACCAAATGGGCGGAATTTTTGAAATCTTTATCAGAATCTTGGTACAAACCGAATTCAGTCACAAAATCTTCACAAAGTTGCATTTCTGGAAAAATCATATTTTTTAATTTAGGACTTGGGTTTGAACTTAAAAGGCAATTTTTTCAGGCTCTTTGAAACCAAACGGGATGAAATTTTTGAAAAATCATCAAATTCGTGCTCCAAACCGAAATCAGTCTTAAAATCGTCCAAAAGTTGCATCTCTGGAAAAATCATATTTTTTCTATGCTCTCGTTTGAGACTTGGGTTCGGACTTGAAAAACCATTTTTTCAGGCTCTTTGGTACAGAACGGGCTGAAATTTTCTAATCATCATCAGAATCTTGGTCCAAACCGAAATCAGTCACTAAATCTTCAAAAAGTTTCATATTTGGAAATATCATAGTTTTTATGGGCACATTCGAGACTTGGTTTCGGACATGAAAAACAATTTTTTCTGGCTCTATGAAACCAAATGGGCGGAAATTTTGAAATCATTATCAGAATCTTGGTCCCAACCGAAATCAGTCACAAAATCTTCACAATTTGTATTTCTGGAAAAATCATATTTTTTAATTTAGGACTTGGGTTTGAACTTAAAAGGCAATTTTTTCAGGCTCTTTGAAACCAAATGGGATGAAATTTTTGAAAAATCATCAAATTCGTGCTCCAAACCAAAATCAGTCGAAAAATGGTCAAAAATGTGCATCTCTGGAAAAATCATATTTTTTTATGCTCTTATTTGAGACTTGAGTTCGGACCTGAAAATCCATTTTTTCAGGCTCTATGGTACCAAACGGGCTGAAATTTTGTAATCATCATCAGAGTCTTGGTTCAAACAGAAATCAGTCACAAAATCTTCACAAAGTTGCATTTCTGGAAAAATCATATTTTTTAATTTAGTAATTTGTTTTGAACTTAAAAAGCAATTTTTTCAGGCTTTTTGAAACCAAACGGGATGAAATTTTTGGAACATCATCAAAATCGTGCTCCAAACCGAAATCAGTCACAAAATCGTCAAAAAGTTGCATCTCTGTAAAAATCATATTTTTTTTATGCTCTTATTTGAGACTTGGGTTCGGACTTGAAAAACCATTTTTTCAGGCTTTATGGTACCAAACGGGATGAAATTTTGTAATCATCATCAGAATCTTGGTCCAAACCGAAATCAGTCACAATATCTTCAAAAAGTTGCATTTCTGGAAATATCATAGTTTTTATGGGCACATTTGAGACTTGAGTTCGGACCTGAAAATCCATTTTTTCAGGCTCTATTGTACCAAACGGGCTGAAATTTTGTAATCATCATCAGAATCTTGGTCCAAACCGAAATCAGTCACAAAATCTTCACAAAGTTGCATTTCTGGAAAAATCATATTTTTTAATTTAGTACTTGGGTTTGAACTTAAAAAGCAATTTTTTTCAGGCTTTTTGAAACCAAACGGGCTGAAATTTTTGGAACATCATCAAAATCGTGCTCCAAACCGAAATCAGTCACAAAATCGTCAAAAAGTTGCATGTCTGGACAAATTATATTTTTATTTTGCTCTTATTTGAGACTTGGGTTCGGACTTGAAAATCCATTTTTTCAGGCTCTATGATACCAAACGGGCTGAAAATTTGTAATCATCATCAGAATCTTGGTCCAAACCGAAAATAGTCACAAAATCGGCGAAATGTTGCATTCATGGAAAAATCATATTTTTAATATGCTCTCATTTGAGACTTGGGTTCGGACTTGAAAAACCATTTTTTCAGGCTCTATGGTACCAAACGGGCAGACATTTTGTAACCATCATCAGAATCTTGGTCCAAACCGAAATCAGTCACTAAATCTTCAAAAAGTTGCATTTCTGGAAATATCATAGTTTTTATGGGCACATTTGAGACTTGGGTTCGGACTTGAAAAACCATTTTTTCAGGCTCTTCGAAACCAAATGGGCGGAATTTTTGAAATCTTTATCAGAATCTTGGTACAAACCGAAATCAGTCACAAAATCTTCACAAAGTTGCATTTCTGGAAAAATCATATTTTATAATTTAGGACTTGGGTTTGAACTTAAAAGGCAATTTTTTCAGGCTCTTTGAAACCAAACGGGATGAAATTTTTGAAAAATCATCAAATTCGTGCTCCAAACCGAAATCAGTCTTAAAATCGTCCAAAAGTTGCATCTCTGGAAAAATCATATTTTTTCTATGCTCTCGTTTGAGACTTGGGTTCGGACTTGAAAAACCATTTTTTCAGGCTCTTTGGTACAGAACGGGCTGAAATTTTCTAATCATCATCAGAATCTTGGTCCCAACCGAAATCAGTCACAAAATCTTCACAATTTGTATTTCTGGAAAAATCATATTTTTTAATTTAGGACTTGGGTTTGAACTTAAAAGGCAATTTTTTCAGGCTCTTTGAAACCAAACGGGATGAAATTTTTGAAAAATCATCAAATTCGTGCTCCAAACCAAAATCAGTCGAAAAATGGTCAAAAATGTGCATCTCTGGAAAAATCATATTTTTTTTATGCTCTTATTTGAGACTTGAGTTCGGACCTGAAAATCCATTTTTTCAGGCTCTATGGTACCAAACGGGCTGAAATTTTGTAATCATCATCAGAGTCTTGGTCCAAACCGAAATCAGTCACAAAATCTTCACAAAGTTGCATTTCTGGAAAAATCATATTTTTTAATTTAGTACTTGGGTTTGAACTTAAAAACCAATTTTTTCAGGCTTTTTGAAACCAAACGGGCTGAAATTTTTGGAACATCATCAAAATCGTGCTCCAAACCGAAATCAGTCACAAAAATGTCAAAAAGTTGCATCTCTGTAAAAATCATATTTTTTTATGCTCTTATTTGAGACTTGGGTTCGGACTTGAAAAACCATTTTTTCAGGCTTTATGGTACCAAACGGGCTGAAATTTTGTAATCATCATCAGAATCTTGGTCCAAACCGAAATCAGTCACTAAATCTTCAAAAAGTTGCATTTCTGGAAATATCATCGTTTTTATGGGCACATTTGAGACTTGGGTTCGGACATGAAAACCATATTTTCAGGCTTTAGGAAACCAAATGGGCGGAAATTTTGAAATCATTATCAGAATCTTGGTCCAAACCGAAATCAGTCACAAAATCTTTACAAAGTTGCATTTCTAGAAAAATCATATTTTTTAATTTAGGACTTGGGTTTGAACTTGAAAAGCAATTTCTTCAGGCTCTTTGAAACCAAACGGGCTGAAATTTTAGAAACATACTCAAAATCGTGCTCCAAACCAAAATCAGTCGAAAAATGGTCAAAAATGTGCATCTCTGGAAAAATCATATTTTTTTATGCTCTTATTTGAGACTTGAGTTCGGACCTGAAAATCCATTTTTTCAGGCTCTATGGTACCAAACGGGCTGAAATTTTGTAATCATCATCAGAGTCTTGGTTCAAACAGAAATCAGTCACAAAATCTTCACAAAGTTGCATTTCTGGAAAAATCATATTTTTTAATTTAGTAATTTGTTTTGAAGTTAAAAAGCAATTTTTTCAGGCTTTTTGAAACCAAACGGGATGAAATTTTTGGAACATCATCAAAATCGTGCTCCAAACCGAAATCAGTCACAAAATCGTCAAAAAGTTGCATGTATGGAAAAATTATATTTTTTTTTTGCTCTTATTTGAGACATGGGTTCGGACTTGAAAATCCATTTTTTCAGGCTCTATGATACCAAACGGGCTGAAATTTTGTAATCATCATCAGAATCTTGGTCCAAACCGAAATCAGTCACTAAATCTTCAAAAAGTTACATTTCTGGAAATATCATCGTTTTTATGGGCACATTTGAGACTTGGGTTCGGACTTACCATATTTTCAGGCTTTATGAAACCAAATGGGCGGAAATTTTGAAATCATTATCAGAATCTTGGTACAAACCGAAATCAGTCACAAAATCTTCACAATGTTGCATTTCTGGAAAAATCATATTTTTTAATTTAGGACTTGGGTTTGATCTTAAAAGGCAATTTTTTCAGGCTCTTTGAAACCAAACGGGCTGAAATTTTTGAAACATTCTTCAAAATCGTGCTCCAAACCGAAATCAGTCACAAAATCGTCAAAAAGTTGCATCTCTGTAAAAATCATATTTTTTTTATGCTCTTATTTGAGACTTGGGTTCGGAATTGAAAAACCATTTTTTCAGGCTTTATGGTACCAAACGGGCTGAAATTTTGTAATCATCATCAGAATCTTGGTCCAAACCGAAATCAGTCACAATATCTTCAAAAAGTTCCATTTCTGGAAATATCATAGTTTTTATGGGCACATTTGAGACTTGAGTTCGGACCTGAAAATCCATTTTTTCAGGCTCTATTGTACCAAACGGGCTGAAATTTTGTAATCATCATCAGAATCTTGGTCCAAACCGAAATCAGTCACAAAATCTTCACAAAGTTGCATTTCTGGAAAAATCATATTTTTTAATTTAGTACTAGGGTTTGAAATTAAAAAGCAATTTTTTTCAGGCTTTTTGAAACCAAACGGGCTGAAATTTTTGGAACATCATCAAAATCGTGCTCCAAACCGAAATCAGTCACAAAATCGTCAAAAAGTTGCATGTCTGGAAAAATTATATTTTTATTTTGCTCTTATTTGAGACTTGGGTTCGGACTTGAAAATCCATTTTTTCAGGCTCTATGATACCAAACGGGCTGAAATTTTGTAATCATCATCAGAATCTTGGTCAAAACTGAAAATAGTCACAAAATCGGCGAAATGTTGCATTCATGGAAAAATCATATTTTTAATATGCTCTCGTTTGAGACTTGGGTTCGGACTTAAAAAACCATTTTTTCAGGCTCTTTGGTACAGAACGAGCTGAAATTTTCTAATCATCATCAGAATATTGGTCCCAACCGAAATCAGTCACAAAATCTTCACAATTTGTATTTCTGGAAAAATCATATTGTTTAATTTAGGACTTGGGTTTGAACTTAAAAAGCAATTTTTTAAGGCTTTTTGAAACCAAACGGGGTGAAATTTTTGGAACATCATCAAAATCTTGCTCCAAACCGAAATCAGTCACAAAATCGTCAAAAAGTTGCATCTCTGGAAAAATTATATTTTTTTTATGCTCTTATTTGAGACTTGGGTTCGGACTTGAAAAACCATTTTTTCAGGCTCTATGAAACCAAATGGGCGGAAATTTGAAATCATTATCAGAATCTTGGTCCAAACCGAAAACAGTCACAAAATCGTCAAAAATTTGCATCTCTGGAAAAATCATATATATTTTATGGGCTCATTTGAGACTTGGGTTCGGACTTGAAAATCCATTTTTTCAGGCTTTTTGAAACCAAACGTGCTGAAATTTTTGAAACATCATCAAAATCGTGCTCCAAACCGAAATCAGTCACAAAATCTTTACAATGTTGCATTTCTAGAAAAATCATATTTTTTAATTTAGGACTTGGGTTTGATCTTAAAAGGCAATTTTTTCAGGCTCTTTGAAACCAAACGGGCTGAAATTTTTGAAACATCATCAAAATCGTGCTCCAAACCGAAATCAGTCACAAAAATGTCAAAAAGTTGCATCTCTGTAAAAATCATATTTTTTTTATGCTCTTATTTGAGACTTGGGTTCGGACTTGAAAAACCATTTTTTCAGGCTTTATGGTACCAAACGGGCTGAAATTTTGTAATCATCATCAGAATCTTGGTCCAAACCGAAATCAGTCACTAAATCTTCAAAAAGTTGCATTTCTGGAAATATCATCGTTTTTATTGGCACATTTGAGACTTGGGTTCGGACATGAAAAACCATATTTTCAGGCTTTATGAAACCAAATGGGCGAAAATTTTGAAATCATTATCAGAATCTTGGTCCAAACCGAAATCAGTCACAAAATCTTTACAAAGTTGCATTTCTAGAAAAATCATATTTTTTAATTTAGGACTTGGGTTTGATCTTGAAAAGCAATTTCTTCAGGCTCTTTGAAACCAAACGGGCTGAAATTTTAGAAACATACTCAAAATCGTGCTCCAAACCAAAATCAGTCGAAAAATGGTCAAAAATGTGCATCTCTGGAAAAATCATATTATTTTATGCTCTTATTTGAGACTTGAGTTCGGACCTGAAAATCCATTTTTTCAGGCTCTATGGTACCAAACGGGCTGAAATTTTGTAATCATCATCAGAGTAATTATTATTTTTTTGGTAAACTAATGTTTTTAAGACAAGATTTTTTATGCATAGCACAAAGGGTAACAATTATTTTACAAGCAATAATTGTTCGCCTGAAACACTCATCCACATTGAAAAATCTCCTGATAAAAGATACATGACGCCAACGGGACTCGAACCCGTGTCCCTTCGATTTCCGGTCGACAGCTCTGACCACTGAGCTATGGCGGCTTATCTCTTACCCGCGAAATTATTCAATATATACTAGTGTTTCATTCAACAATTACTGCTTGTTACATTTTTCACCTGAAAACAACCTATAAAATAAAGTTGGTTGTTTTCAGGTGAAAAATGTAACAAGCAGTAATTGTTGAATGAAACACTAGTATATATTGAATAATTTCGCGGGTAAGAGATAAGCCGCCATAGCTCAGTGGTCAGAGCTGTCGACCGGAAATCGAAGGGACACGGGTTCGAGTCCCGTTGGCGTCATGTATCTTTTATCAGGAGATTTTTCAATGTGGATGAGTGTTTCAGGCGAACAATTATTGCTTGTAAAATAATTGTTACCCTTTGTGCTATGCATAAAAAATCTTGTCTTAAAAACATTAGTTTACCAAAAAAATAATAATTAATATTTGACAAGTTCAAGTATTTCGCCTAAAAATGTAGACAATTTGTCTCGACGCCATCTAGTGAGAGAGTTAGCACTTACAATGCCTTTCTCATATAAAATAAAGTTGGTTGTTTTCAGGTGAAAAATGTAACAAGCAGTAATTGTTGAATGAAACACTAGTATATATTGAATAATTTCGCGGGTAAGAGATAAGCCGCCATAGCTCAGTGGTCAGAGCTGTCGACCGGAAATCGAAGGGACACGGGTTCGAGTCCCGTTGGCGTCATGTATCTTTTATCAGGAGATTTTTCAATGTGGATGAGTGTTTCAGGCGAACAATTATTGCTTGTAAAATAATTGTTACCCTTTGTGCTATGCATAAAAAATCTTGTCTTAAAAACATTAGTTTACCAAAAAAATAATAATTAATATTTGACAAGTTCAAGTATTTCGCCTAAAAATGTAGACAATTTGTCTCGACGCCATCTAGTGAGAGAGTTAGCACTTACAATGCCTTTCTCATATAAAATAAAGTTGGTTGTTTTCAGGTGAAAAATGTAACAAGCAGTAATTGTTGAATGAAACACTAGTATATATTGAATAATTTCGCGGGTAAGAGATAAGCCGCCATAGCTCAGTGGTCAGAGCTGTCGACCGGAAATCGAAGGGACACGGGTTCGAGTCCCGTTGGCGTCATGTATCTTTTATCAGGAGATTTTTCAATGTGGATGAGTGTTTCAGGCGAACAATTATTGCTTGTAAAATAATTGTTACCCTTTGTGCTATGCATAAAAAATCTTGTCTTAAAAACATTAGTTTACCAAAAAAATAATAATTAATATTTGACAAGTTCAAGTATTTCGCCTAAAAATGTAGACAATTTGTCTCGACGCCATCTAGTGAGAGAGTTAGCACTTACAATGCCTTTCTCATATAAAATAAAGTTGGTTGTTTTCAGGTGAAAAATGTAACAAGCAGTAATTGTTGAATGAAACACTAGTATATATTGAATAATTTCGCGGGTAAGAGATAAGCCGCCATAGCTCAGTGGTCAGAGCTGTCGACCGGAAATCGAAGGGACACGGGTTCGAGTCCCGTTGGCGTCATGTATCTTTTATCAGGAGATTTTTCAATGTGGATGAGTGTTTCAGGCGAACAATTATTGCTTGTAAAATAATCATCAGAGTCTTGGTTCAAACAGAAATCAGTCACAAAATCTTCACAAAGTTGCATTTCTGGAAAAATCATATTTTTTAATTTAGTAATTGGTTTTGAACTTAAAAAGCAATTTTTTCAGGCTTTTTGAAACCAAACGGGATGAAATTTTTGGAACATCATCAAAATCGTGCTCCAAACCGAAATCAGTCACAAAATCGTCAAAAAGTTGCATGTTTGGAAAAATTATATTTTTTTTTGCTCTTATTTGAGACATGGGTTCGGACTTGAAAATCCATTTTTTCAGGCTCTATGATACCAAACGGGCTGAAATATTGTAATCATCATCAGAATCTTGGTCCAAACCGAAATCAGTCACTAAATCTTCAAAAAGTTACATTTCTGAAAATATCATCGTTTTTATGGGCACATTTGAGACTTGGGTTCGGACTTGAAAAACCATATTTTCAGGCTTTATGAAACCAAATGGGCGGAAATTTTGAAATCATTATCAGAATCTTGGTACAAACAGAAATCAGTCACAAAATCTTCACAATGTTGCATTTCTGGAAAAATCATATTTTTTAATTTAGGACTTGGGTTTGATCTTAAAAGGCAATTTTTTCAGGCTCTTTGAAACCAAACGGGCTGAAATTTTTGAAACATCATCAAAATCGTGCTCCAAACCGAAATCAGTCACAAAATCGTCAAAAAGTTGCATCTCTGTAAAAATCATATTTTTTTTATGCTCTTATTTGAGACTTGGGTTCGGACTTGAAAAACCATTTTTTCAGGCTTTATGGTACCAAACGGGCTGAAATTTTGTAATCATCATCAGAATCTTGGTCCAAACCGAAATCAGTCACAATATCTTCAAAAAGTTGCATTTCTGGAAATATCATAGTTTTTATGGGCACATTTGAGACTTGAGTTCGGACCTGAAAATCCATTTTTTCAGGCTCTATTGTACCAAACGGGCTGAAATTTTGTAATCATCATCAGAATCTTGGTCCAAACCGAAATCAGTCACAAAATCTTCACAAAGTTGCATTTCTGGAAAAATCATATTTTTTAATTTAGTACTTGGGTTTGAACTTAAAAAGCAATTTTTTAAGGTTTTTTGAAACCAAACGGGCTGAAATTTTTGGAACATCATCAAAATCGTGCTCCAAACCGAAATCAGTCACAAAATCGTCAAAAAGTTGCATGTCTGGAAAAATTATATTTTTTTTTGCTCTTATTTGAGACTTGGGTTCGGACTTGAAAATCCATTTTTTCAGGCTATATGATACCAAACGGGCTGAAAATTTGTAATCATCATCAGAATCTTGGTCCAAACCGAAAATAGTCACAAAATCGGCGAAATGTTGCATTCATGGAAAAATCATATTTTTAATATGCTCTCATTTGAGACTTGGGTTCGGACTTGAAAAACCATTTTATCAGGCTCTATGGTACCTAATGGGCTGAAATTTTGTAACAATCATCAGAATCTTGGTCCAAACCGAAAATAGTCACAAAATCGGCGAAATGTTGCATTCATGGAAAAATCATATTTTTAATATGCTCTCATTTGAGACTTGGGTTCGGACTTGAAAAACCATTTTTTCAGGCTCTATGGTACCAAACGGGCAGACATTTTGTAACCATCATCAGAATCTTGGTCCAAACCGAAATCAGTCACTAAATCTTCAAAAAGTTGCATTTCTGGAAATATCATAGTTTTTATGGGCACATTTGAGACTTGGGTTCGGACTTGAAAAACCATTTTTTCAGGCTCTTCGAAACCAAATGGGCGGAATTTTTGAAATCTTTATCAGAATCTTGGTACAAACCGAAATCAGTCACAAAATCTTCACAAAGTTGCATTTCTGGAAAAATCATATTTTTTAATTTAGGACTTGGGTTTGAACTTAAAAGGCAATTTTTTCAGGCTCTTTGAAACCAAACGGGATGAAATTTTTGAAAAATCATCAAATTCGTGCTCCAAACCGAAATCAGTCTTAAAATCGTCCAAAAGTTGCATCTCTGGAAAAATCATATTTTTTCTATGCTCTCGTTTGAGACTTGGGTTCGGACTTGAAAAACCATTTTTTCAGGCTCTTTGGTACAGAACGGGCTGAAATTTTCTAATCATCATCAGAATCTTGGTCCAAACCGAAATCAGTCACTAAATCTTCAAAAAGTTTCATATTTGGAAATATCATAGTTTTTATGGGCACATTCGAGACTTGGTTTCGGACATGAAAAACAATTTTTTCTGGCTCTATGAAACCAAATGGGCGGAAATTTTGAAATCATTATCAGAATCTTGGTCCCAACCGAAATCAGTCACAAAATCTTCACAATTTGTATTTCTGGAAAAATCATATTTTTTAATTTAGGACTTGGGTTTGAACTTAAAAGGCAATTTTTTCAGGCTCTTTGAAACCAAATGGGATGAAATTTTTGAAAAATCATCAAATTCGTGCTCCAAACCAAAATCAGTCGAAAAATGGTCAAAAATGTGCATCTCTGGAAAAATCATATTTTTTTATGCTCTTATTTGAGACTTGAGTTCGGACCTGAAAATCCATTTTTTCAGGCTCTATGGTACCAAACGGGCTGAAATTTTGTAATCATCATCAGAGTCTTGGTTCAAACAGAAATCAGTCACAAAATCTTCACAAAGTTGCATTTCTGGAAAAATCATATTTTTTAATTTAGTAATTTGTTTTGAACTTAAAAAGCAATTTTTTCAGGCTTTTTGAAACCAAACGGGATGAAATTTTTGGAACATCATCAAAATCGTGCTCCAAACCGAAATCAGTCACAAAATCGTCAAAAAGTTGCATCTCTGTAAAAATCATATTTTTTTTATGCTCTTATTTGAGACTTGGGTTCGGACTTGAAAAACCATTTTTTCAGGCTTTATGGTACCAAACGGGCTGAAATTTTGTAATCATCATCAGAATCTTGGTCCAAACCGAAATCAGTCACAATATCTTCAAAAAGTTGCATTTCTGGAAATATCATAGTTTTTATGGGCACATTTGAGACTTGAGTTCGGACCTGAAAATCCATTTTTTCAGGCTCTATTGTACCAAACGGGCTGAAATTTTGTAATCATCATCAGAATCTTGGTCCAAACCGAAATCAGTCACAAAATCTTCACAAAGTTGCATTTCTGGAAAAATCATATTTTTTAATTTAGTACTTGGGTTTGAACTTAAAAAGCAATTTTTTTCAGGCTTTTTGAAACCAAACGGGCTGAAATTTTTGGAACATCATCAAATTCGTGCTCCAAACCGAAATCAGTCTTAAAATCGTCCAAAAGTTGCATCTCTGGAAAAATCATATTTTTTCTATGCTCTCGTTTGAGACTTGGGTTCGGACTTGAAAAACCATTTTTTCAGGCTCTTTGGTACAGAACGGGCTGAAATTTTCTAATCATCATCAGAATCTTGGTCCCAACCGAAATCAGTCACAAAATCTTCACAATTTGTATTTCTGGAAAAATCATATTTTTTAATTTAGGACTTGGGTTTGAACTTAAAAGGCAATTTTTTCAGGCTCTTTGAAACCAAACGGGATGAAATTTTTGAAAAATCATCAAATTCGTGCTCCAAACCAAAATCAGTCGAAAAATGGTCAAAAATGTTCATCTCTGGAAAAATCATATTTTTTTTATGCTCTTATTTGAGACTTGAGTTCGGACCTGAAAATCCATTTTTTCAGGCTCTATGGTACCAAACGGGCTGAAATTTTGTAATCATCATCAGAGTCTTGGTCCAAACCGAAATCAGTCACAAAATCTTCACAAAGTTGCATTTCTGGAAAAATCATATTTTTTAATTTAGTACTTGGGTTTGAACTTAAAAACCAATTTTTTCAGGCTTTTTGAAACCAAACGGGCTGAAATTTTTGGAACATCATCAAAATCGTGCTCCAAACCGAAATCAGTCACAAAAATGTCAAAAAGTTGCATCTCTGTAAAAATCATATTTTTTTATGCTCTTATTTGAGACTTGGGTTCGGACTTGAAAAACCATTTTTTCAGGCTTTATGGTACCAAACGGGCTGAAATTTTGTAATCATCATCAGAATCTTGGTCCAAACCGAAATCAGTCACTAAATCTTCAAAAAGTTGCATTTCTGGAAATATCATCGTTTTTATGGGCACATTTGAGACTTGGGTTCGGACATGAAAAACCATATTTTCAGGATTTATGAAACCAAATGGGCGGAAATTTTGAAATCATTATCAGAATCTTGGTCCAAACCGAAATCAGTCACAAAATCTTTACAAAGTTGCATTTCTAGAAAAATCATATTTTTTAATTTAGGACTTGGGTTTGAACTTGAAAAGCAATTTCTTCAGGCTCTTTGAAACCAAACGGGCTGAAATTTTAGAAACATACTCAAAATCGTGCTCCAAACCAAAATCAGTCGAAAAATGGTCAAAAATGTGCATCTCTGGAAAAATCATATTTTTTTATGCTCTTATTTGAGACTTGAGTTCGGACCTGAAAATCCATTTTTTCAGGCTCTATGGTACCAAACGGGCTGAAATTTTGTAATCATCATCAGAGTCTTGGTTCAAACAGAAATCAGTCACAAAATCTTCACAAAGTTGCATTTCTGGAAAAATCATATTTTTTAATTTAGTAATTTGTTTTGAACTTAAAAAGCAATTTTTTCAGGCTTTTTGAAACCAAACGGGATGAAATTTTTGGAACATCATCAAAATCGTGCTCCAAACCGAAATCAGTCACAAAATCGTCAAAAAGTTGCATGTATGGAAAAATTATATTTTTTTTTTGCTCTTATTTGAGACATGGGTTCGGACTTGAAAATCCATTTTTTCAGGCTCTTTGAAACCAAACGGGCTGAAATTTTTGAAACATCATCAAAATCGTGCTCCAAACCGAAATCAGTCACAAAATCGTCAAAAAGTTGCATCTCTGTAAAAATCATATTTTTTTTATGCTCTTATTTGAGACTTGGGTTCGGACTTGAAAAACCATTTTTTCAGGCTTTATGGTACCAAACGGGCTGAAATTTTGTAATCATCATCAGAATCTTGGTCCAAACCGAAATCAGTCACAATATCTTCAAAAAGTTCCATTTCTGGAAATATCATAGTTTTTATGGGCACATTTGAGACTTGAGTTCGGACCTGAAAATCCATTTTTTCAGGCTCTATTGTACCAAACGGGCTGAAATTTTGTAATCATCATCAGAATCTTGGTCCAAACCGAAATCAGTCACAAAATCTTCACAAAGTTGCATTTCTGGAAAAATCATATTTTTTAATTTAGTACTAGGGTTTGAACTTAAAAAGCAATTTTTTTCAGGCTTTTTGAAACCAAACGGGCTGAAATTTTTGGAACATCATCAAAATCGTGCTCCAAACCGAAATCAGTCACAAAATCGTCAAAAAGTTGCATGTCTGGAAAAATTATATTTTTATTTTGCTCTTATTTGAGACTTGGGTTCGGACTTGAAAATTCATTTTTTCAGGCTCTATGATACCAAACGGGCTGAAATTTTGTAATCATCATCAGAATCTTGGTCCAAACCGAAAATAGTCACAAAATCGGCGAAATGTTGCATTCATGGAAAAATCATATTTTTAATATGCTCTCATTTGAGACTTGGGTTCGGACTTGAAAAACCATTTTATCAGGCTCTATGGTACCTAATGGGCTGAAATTTTGTAACAATCATCAGAATCTTGGTCCAAACCGAAAATAGTCACAAAATCGGCGAAATGTTGCATTCATGGAAAAATCATATTTTTAATATGCTCTCATTTGAGACTTGGGTTCGGACTTGAAAAACCATTTTTTCAGGCTCTATGGTACCAAACGGGCAGACATTTTGTAACCATCATCAGAATCTTGGTCCAAACCGAAATCAGTCACTAAATCTTCAAAAAGTTGCATTTCTGGAAATATCATAGTTTTTATGGGCACATTTGAGACTTGGGTTCGGACTTGAAAAACCATTTTTTCAGGCTCTTCGAAACCAAATGGGCGGAATTTTTGAAATCTTTATCAGAATCTTGGTACAAACCGAAATCAGTCACAAAATCTTCACAAAGTTGCATTTCTGGAAAAATCATATTTTTTAATTTAGGACTTGGGTTTGAACTTAAAAGGCAATTTTTTCAGGCTCTTTGAAACCAAACGGGATGAAATTTTTGAAAAATCATCAAATTCGTGCTCCAAACCGAAATCAGTCTTAAAATCGTCCAAAAGTTGCATCTCTGGAAAAATCATATTTTTTCTATGCTCTCGTTTGAGACTTGGGTTCGGACTTGAAAAACCATTTTTTCAGGCTCTTTGGTACAGAACGGGCTGAAATTTTCTAATCATCATCAGAATCTTGGTCCAAACCGAAATCAGTCACTAAATCTTCAAAAAGTTTCATATTTGGAAATATCATAGTTTTTATGGGCACATTCGAGACTTGGTTTCGGACATGAAAAACAATTTTTTCTGGCTCTATGAAACCAAATGGGCGGAAATTTTGAAATCATTATCAGAATCTTGGTCCCAACCGAAATCAGTCACAAAATCTTCACAATTTGTATTTCTGGAAAAATCATATTTTTTAATTTAGGACTTGGGTTTGAACTTAAAAGGCAATTTTTTCAGGCTCTTTGAAACCAAACGGGATGAAATTTTTGAAAAATCATCAAATTCGTGCTCCAAACCAAAATCAGTCGAAAAATGGTCAAAAATGTGCATCTCTGGAAAAATCATATTTTTTTTATGCTCTTATTTGAGACTTGAGTTCGGACCTGAAAATCCATTTTTTCAGGCTCTATGGTACCAAACGGGCTGAAATTTTGTAATCATCATCAGAGTCTTGGTCCAAACCGAAATCAGTCTTAAAATCTTCACAAAGTTGCATTTCTGGAAAAATCATATTTTTTAATTTAGTACTTGGGTTTGAACTTAAAAAGCAATTTTTTCAGGCTTTTTGAAACCAAACGGGCTGAAATTTTTGGAACATCATCAAAATCGTGCTCCAAACCGAAATCAGACATAAAATCGTCAAAAAGTTGCATGTCTGGAAAAATTATATTTTTTTTTTGCTCTTATTTGAGACTTGGGTTCGGACTTGAAAATCCATTTTTTCAGGCTCTATGATACCAAACGGGCTGAAATTTTGTAATCATCATCAGAATCTTGGTCCAAACCGAAATCAGTCACAAAATCTTCACAAAGTTTCATTTCTGGAAAAAACATATTTTTTAATTTAGTACTTGGGTTTGAACTTAAAAAGCATTTTTTCAGGATCTTTGAAACCAAACGGGCTGAAATTTTTGAAACATCATCGAAATCGTGCTCCGAACCGAAATCAGTCTAAAAATCGTCACAAAATTGCATCTATGTAAAAATTATATTTTTTTTATGCTCTTATTTGAGACTTGTGTTCGGGCTTGAAAAACCATTTTTTTAGGCTCTATGAAACCAAATGGGCGGAAATTTTGAAGTCATTATCAGAATCTAGATCCAAACCGAAATCAGTCACAAAATCTTCACAAAGTTGCATTTCTGGAAAAATTATATTTTTTAATTTAGTACTTGGGTTTGAACTTAAAAAGCAATTTTTTCAGGCTTTTTGAAACCAAACGGGCTGAAATTTTTGGAACATCATCAAAATCGTGCTCCAAACAGAAATCAGACATAAAATCAGTCACAAAATCGTCAAAAAGTTGCATGTCTGGAAAAATTATATTTTTTTTTTGCTCTATATTTTTTTTGAGACTTGGGTTCGGACTTGAAAATCCATTTTTTCAGGCTCTATGATACCAAACGGGCTGAAATTTTGTAATCATCATCAGAATCTTGGTCCAAACCGAAATCAGTCACTAAATCTTCAAAAAGTTACATTTCTGGAAATATCATCGTTTTTATGGGCACATTTGAGACTTGGGTTCGGACTTGAAAAACCATATTTTCAGGCTTTATGAAACCAAATGGGCGGAAATTTTGAAATCATTATCAGAATCTTGGTACAAACCGAAATCAGTCACAAAATCTTCACAATGTTGTATTTCTGGAAAAATCATATTTTTTAATTTAGGACTTGGGTTTGATCTTAAAAGGCAATTTTTTCAGGCTCTTTGAAACCAAATGGGCTGAAATTTTTGAAACATCATCAAAATCGTGCTCCAAACCGAAATCAGTCACAAAATCGTCAAAAAGTTGCATCTCTGTAAAAATCATATTTTTTTTATGCTCTTATTTGAGACTTGGGTTCGGACTTGAAAAACCATTTTTTCAGGCTTTATGGTACCAAACGGGCTGAAATTTTGTAATCATCATCAGAATCTTGGTCCAAACCGAAATCAGTCACAATATCATCAAAAAGTTCCATTTCTGGAAATATCATAGTTTTTATGGGCACATTTGAGACTTGAGTTCGGACCTGAAAATCCATTTTTTCAGGCTCTATTGTACCAAACGGGCTGAAATTTTGTAATCATCATCAGAATCTTGGTCCAAACCGAAATCAGTCACAAAATCTTCACAAAGTTGCATTTCTGGAAAAATCATATTTTTTAATTTAGGACTTGGGTTTGAACTTAAAAGGCAATTTTTTCAGGCTCTTTGAAACCAAACGGGATGAAATTTTTGAAATATCTTCAAAATCGTGCTCCAAACCGAAATCAGTCACTAAATCTTCAAAAAGTTGCATTTTTGGAAATATCATAGTTTTTATGGGCACATTTGAGACTTGGGTTCGTACTTGAAAAACCATTTTTTCAGGCTCTATGAAACAAAATGGGCGGAAATTTGAAATCATTATCAGAATCTTGGTCCAAACCGAAAACAGTCACAAAATCGTCAAAAATTTGCATCTCTGGAAAAATCATATATATTTTATGGGCTCATTTGAGACTTGGGTTCGGACTTGAAAATCCATTTTTTCAGGCTTTTTGAAACCAAACGTGCTGAAATTTTTGAAACATCATCAAAATCGTGCTCCAAACCGAAATCAGTCACAAAATCGTCAAAAAGTTGCATCTCTGTAAAAATCATATTTTTTTTATGCTCTTATTTGAGACTTGGGTTCGGACTTGAAAAACCATTTTTTCAGGCTTTATGGTACCAAACGGGCTGAAATTTTGTAATCATCATCAGAATCTTGGTCCAAACCGAAATCAGTCACAAAATCTTCACAAAGTTGCATTTCTGGAAAAATCATATTTTTTAATTTAGTACTTGGGTTTGAACTTAAAAAGCAATTTTTTTCAGGCTTTTTGAAACCAAACGGGCTGAAATTTTTGGAACATCATCAAAATCGTGCTCCAAACCGAAATCAGTCACAAAATCGTCAAAAAGTTGCATGTCTGGAAAAATTATATTTTTATTTTGCTCTTATTTGAGACTTGGGTTCGGACTTGAAAATCCATTTTTTCAGGCTCTATGATACCAAACGGGCTGAAATTTTGTAATCATCATCAGAATCTTGGTCCAAACCGAAAATAGTCACAAAATCGGCGAAATGTTGCATTCATGGAAAAATCATATTTTTAATATGCTCTCATTTGAGACTTGGGTTCGGACTTGAAAAACCATTTTTTCAGGCTCTATGGTACCAAACGGGCAGACATTTTGTAACCATCATCAGAATCTTGGTCCAAACCGAAATCAGTCACTAAATCTTCAAAAAGTTGCATTTCTGGAAATATCATAGTTTTTATGGGCACATTTGAGACTTGGGTTCGGACTTGAAAAACCATTTTTTCAGGCTCTTCGAAACCAAATGGGCGGAATTTTTGAAATCTTTATCAGAATCTTGGTACAAACCGAAATCAGTCACAAAATCTTCACAAAGTTGCATTTCTGGAAAAATCATATTTTTTAATTTAGGACTTGGGTTTGAACTTAAAAGGCAATTTTTTCAGGCTCTTTGAAACCAAACGGGATGAAATTTTTGAAAAATCATCAAATTCGTGCTCCAAACGAAATCAGTCTTAAAATCGTCCAAAAGTTGCATCTCTGGAAAAATCATATTTTTTCTATGCTCTCGTTTGAGACTTGGGTTCGGACTTGAAAAACCATTTTTTCAGGCTCTTTGGTACAGAACGGGCTGAAATTTTCTAATCATCATCAGAATCTTGGTCCAAACCGAAATCAGTCACTAAATCTTCAAAAAGTTTCATATTTGGAAATATCATAGTTTTTATGGGCACATTCGAGACTTGGTTTCGGACATGAAAAACAATTTTTTCTGGCTCTATGAAACCAAATGGGCGGAAATTTTGAAATCATTATCAGAATCTTGGTCCCAACCGAAATCAGTCACAAAATCTTCACAATTTGTATTTCTGGAAAAATCATATTTTTTAATTTAGGACTTGGGTTTGAACTTAAAAGGCAATTTTTTCAGGCTCTTTGAAACCAAACGGGATGAAATTTTTGAAAAATCATCAAATTCGTGCTCCAAACCAAAATCAGTCGAAAAATGGTCAAAAATGTGCATCTCTGGAAAAATCATATTTTTTTTATGCTCTTATTTGAGACTTGAGTTCGGACCTGAAAATCCATTTTTTCAGGCTCTATGGTACCAAACGGGCTGAAGGTTTGTAATCATCATCAGAGTCTTGGTCCAAACCGAAATAAGTCACAAAATCTTCACAAAGTTGCATTTCTGGAAAAATCATATTTTTTAATTTAGTACTTGGGTTTGAACTTAAAAAGCAATTTTTTCAGGCTTTTTGAAACCAAACGGGCTGAAATTTTTGGAACATCATCAAAATCGTGCTCCAAACCGAAATCAGTCACAAAATCGTCAAAAAGTTGCATGTCTGGAAAAATTATATTTTTTTTTTGCTCTTATTTGAGACTTGGGTTCGGACTTGAAAATCCATTTTTTCAGGCTCTATGATACCAAACGGGCTGAAATTTTGTAATCATCATCAGAATCTTGGTCCAAACCGAAATCAGTCACTAAATCTTCAAAAAGTTACATTTCTGGAAATATCATCGTTTTTATGGGCACATTTGAGACTTGGTTTCGGACTTGAAAAACCATATTTTCAGGCTTTATGAAACCAAATGGGCGGAAATTTTGAAAACATTATCAGAATCTTGGTCCAAACCGAAATCAGTCACAAAATCTTCACAAAGTTGCATTTTTGGAAATATCGTAGTTTTTATGGGCACATTTGAGACTTGGGTTCGTACTGAAAAACCATTTTTTCTGGCTCTATGAAACCAAATGGGCGGAAATTTTGAAATCATTATCAGAATATTGGTACAAACCGAAATCAGTCACAAAATCTTCACAATGTTGCATTTGTGGAAAAATCATATTTTTTAATTTGACACTTGGGTTCGATCTTAAAAGGCAATTTTTTCAGGCTCTTTGAAACCAAACGGGCTGAAATTTTTGAAACATCATCAAAATCGTGCTCCAAACCGAAATAAGTCACAAAATCGTCAAAAAGTTGCATCTCTGTAAAAATCATATTTTTTTTATGCTCTTATTTGAGACTTGGGTTCGGACTTGAAAAACCATTTTTTCAGGCTTTATGGTACCAAACGGGCTGAAATTTTGTAATCATCATCAGAATCTTGGTCCAAACCGAAATCAGTCACAAAATCTTCACAAAGTTTCATTTCTGGAAAAAACATATTTTTTAATTTAGTACTTGGGTTTGAACTTAAAAAGCATTTTTTCAGGATCTTTGAAACCAAACGGGCTGAAATTTTTGAAACATCATCGAAATCGTGCTCCGAACCGAAATCAGTCTAAAAATCGTCACAAAATTGCATCTATGTAAAAATTATATTTTTTTTATGCTCTTATTTGAGACTTGTGTTCGGGCTTGAAAAACCATTTTTTTAGGCTCTATGAAACCAAATGGGCGGAAATTTTGAAATCATTATCAGAATCTTGGTCCAAACCGAAATCAGTCACAAAATCTTTACAAAGTTGCATTTCTGGAAAAATTATATTTTTTAATTTAGTACTTGGGTTTGAACTTAAAAAGCAATTTTTTCAGGCTTTTTGAAACCAAACGGGCTGAAATTTTTGGAACATCATCAAAATCGTGCTCCAAACCGAAATCAGTCACAAAATCGTCAAAAAGTTGCATGTCTGGAAAAATTATATTTTTTTTTTGCTCTATATTTTTTTTGAGACTTGGGTTCGGACTTGAAAATCCATTTTTTCAGGCTCTATGATACCAAACGGGCTGAAATTTTGTAATCATCATCAGAATCTTGGTCCAAACCGAAATCAGTCACTAAATCTTCAAAAAGTTACATTTCTGGAAATATCATCGTTTTTATGGGCACATTTGAGACTTGGTTTCGGACTTGAAAAACCATATTTTCAGGCTTTATGAAACCAAATGGGCGGAAATTTTGAAAACATTATCAGAATCTTGGTCCAAACCGAAATCAGTCACAAAATCTTCACAAAGTTGCATTTTTGGAAATATCGTAGTTTTTATGGGCACATTTGAGACTTGGGTTCGTACTGAAAAACCATTTTTTCTGGCTCTATGAAACCAAATGGGCGGAAATTTTGAAATCATTATCAGAATATTGGTACAAACCGAAATCAGTCACAAAATCTTCACAATGTTGCATTTGTGGAAAAATCATATTTTTTAATTTGACACTTGGGTTCGATCTTAAAAGGCAATTTTTTCAGGCTCTTTGAAACCAAACGGGCTGAAATTTTTGAAACATCATCAAAATCGTGCTCCAAACCGAAATAAGTCACAAAATCGTCAAAAAGTTGCATCTCTGTAAAAATCATATTTTTTTTATGCTCTTATTTGAGACTTGGGTTCGGACTTGAAAAACCATTTTTTCAGGCTTTATGGTACCAAACGGGCTGAAATTTTGTAATCATCATCAGAATCTTGGTCCAAACCGAAATCAGTCACAAAATCTTCACAAAGTTTCATTTCTGGAAAAAACATATTTTTTAATTTAGTACTTGGGTTTGAACTTAAAAAGCATTTTTTCAGGATCTTTGAAACCAAACGGGCTGAAATTTTTGAAACATCATCGAAATCGTGCTCCGAACCGAAATCAGTCTAAAAATCGTCACAAAATTGCATCTATGTAAAAATTATATTTTTTTTATGCTCTTATTTGAGACTTGTGTTCGGGCTTGAAAAACCATTTTTTTAGGCTCTATGAAACCAAATGGGCGGAAATTTTGAAGTCATTATCAGAATCTAGATCCAAACCGAAATCAGTCACAAAATCTTCACAAAGTTGCATTTCTGGAAAAATTATATTTTTTAATTTAGTACTTGGGTTTGAACTTAAAAAGCAATTTTTTCAGGCTTTTTGAAACCAAACGGGCTGAAATTTTTGGAACATCATCAAAATCGTGCTCCAAACCGAAATCAGTCACAAAATCGTCAAAAAGTTGCATGTCTGGAAAAATTATATTTTTTTTTTGCTCTATATTTTTTTTGAGACTTGGGTTCGGACTTGAAAATCCATTTTTTCAGGCTCTATGATACCAAACGGGCTGAAATTTTGTAATCATCATCAGAATCTTGGTCCAAACCGAAATCAGTCACTAAATCTTCAAAAAGTTACATTTCTGGAAATATCATCGTTTTTATGGGCACATTTGAGACTTGGGTTCGGACTTGAAAAACCATATTTTCAGGCTTTATGAAACCAAATGGGCGGAAATTTTGAAATCATTATCAGAATCTTGGTACAAACCGAAATCAGTCACAAAATCTTCACAATGTTGTATTTCTGGAAAAATCATATTTTTTAATTTAGGACTTGGGTTTGATCTTAAAAGGCAATTTTTTCAGGCTCTTTGAAACCAAACGGGCTGAAATTTTTGAAACATCATCAAAATCGTGCTCCAAACCGAAATCAGTCACAAAATCGTCAAAAAGTTGTATCTCTGGAAAAATCATATTTTTTTTTTGCTCTTATGACTTGGGTTCGGACTTGAAAATCCATTTTTTCAGGCTCTATGATACCAAACGGGCTGAAATTTTGTAATCATCATCAGAATCTTGGTCCAAACCGAAATCAGTCACTAAATCTTCAAAAAGTTACATTTCTGGAAATATCATCGTTTTTATGGGCACATTTGAGATTTGGGTTCGGACTTGAAAAACCATATTTTCAGGCTTTATGAAACCAAATGGGCGGAAATTTTGAAATCATTCTCATAATCTTGGTCCAAACCGAAATCAGTCACAAAATCTTCACAAAGTTGCATTTTTGGAAATATAATAGTTTTTATGGGCACATTTGAGACTTGGGTTCGTACTGAAAAACCATTTTTTCTGGCTCTATGAAACCAAATGGGCGGAAATTTTGAAATCATTATCAGAATCTTGGTACAAACCGAAATCAGTCACAAAATCTTCACAATGTTGTATTTCTGGAAAAATCATATTTTTTAATTTAGGACTTGGGTTTGATCTTAAAAGGCAATTTTTTCAGGCTCTTTGAAACCAAACGGGCTGAAATTTTTGAAACATCATCAAAATCGTGCTCCAAACCGAAATCAGTCACAAAATCGTCAAAAAGTTGCATCTCTGTAAAAATCATATTTTTTTTATGCTCTTATTTGAGACTTGGGTTCGGACTTGAAAAACCATTTTTTCAGGCTTTATGGTACCAAACGGGCTGAAATTTTCTAATCATCATCAGAATCTTGGTCCAAACCGAAATCAGTCACTAAATCTTCAAAAAGTTGCATTTTTGGAAATATCATAGTTTTTATGGGCACATTTGAGATTTGGGTTCGGACTTGAAAAACCATTTTTTCAGGCTCTTCGAAACCAAATGGGCGGAATTTTTGAAATCTTTATCAGAATCTTGGTACAAACCGAAATCAGTCACAAAATCTTCACAAAGTTGCATTTCTGGAAAAATCATATTTTTTAATTTAGGACTTGGGTTTGAACTTAAAAGGCAATTTTTTCAGGCTCTTTGAAACCAAACGGGATGAAATTTTTGAAATATCTTCAAAATCGTGCTCCAAACCGAAATCAGTCACTAAATCTTCAAAAAGTTGCATTTTTGGAAATATCATAGTTTTTATGGGCACATTTGAGACTTGGGTTCGTACTTGAAAAACCATTTTTTCAGGCTCTATGAAACCAAATGGGCGGAAATTTGAAATCATTATCAGAATCTTGGTCCAAACCGAAAACAGTCACAAAATCGTCAAAAATTTGCATCTCTGGAAAAATCATATATATTTTATGGGCTCATTTGAGACTTGGGTTCGGACTTGAAAATCCATTTTTTCAGGCTTTTTGAAACCAAACGTGCTGAAATTTTTGAAACATCATCAAAATCGTGCTCCAAACCGAAATCAGTCACAAAATCTTTACAAAGTTGCATTTCTAGAAAAATCATATTTTTTAATTTAGGACTTGGTTTGATCTTAAAAGGCAATTTTTTCAGGCTCTTTGAAACCAAACGGGATGAAATTTTTGAAATATCTTCAAAATCGTGCTCATAACCAAAATCATTCGAAAAATGGTCAAAAATGTGCATCTCTGGAAAAATCATATTTTTTTATGCTCTTATTTGAGACTTGAGTTCGGACCTGAAAATCCATTTTTTCAGGCTCTATGGTACCAAACGGGCTGAAATTTTGTAATCATCATCAGAGTCTTGGTTCAAACAGAAATCAGTCACAAAATCTTCACAAAGTTGCATTTCTGGAAAAATCATATTTTTTAATTTAGTAATTGGTTTTGAACTTAAAAAGCAATTTTTTCAGGCTTTTTGAAACCAAACGGGATGAAATTTTTGGAACATCATCAAAATCGTGCTCCAAACCGAAATCAGTCACAAAATCGTCAAAAAGTTGCATGTATGGAAAAATTATATTTTTTTTTTGCTCTTATTTGAGACATGGGTTCGGACTTGAAAATCCATTTTTTCAGGCTCTATGATACCAAACGGGCTGAAATTTTGTAATCATCATCAGAATCTTGGTCCAAACCGAAATCAGTCACTAAATCTTCAAAAAGTTACATTTCTGGAAATATCATCGTTTTTATGGGCACATTTGAGACTTGGGTTCGGACTTGAAAAACCATATTTTCAGGCTTTATGAAACCAAATGGGCGGAAATTTTGAAATAATTATCAGAATCTTGGTACAAACCGAAATCAGTCACAAAATCTTCACAATGTTGCATTTCTGGAAAAATCATATTTTTTAATTTAGGACTTGGGTTTGATCTTAAAATGCAATTTTTTCAGGCTCTTTGAAACCAAACGGGCTGAAATTTTTGAAACATCATCAAAATCGTGCTCCAAACCGAAATCAGTCACAAAATCGTCAAAAAGTTGCATCTCTGTAAAAATCATATTTTTTTTATGCTCTTATTTGAGACTTGGGTTCGGACTTGAAAAACCATTTTTTCAGGCTTTATGGTACCAAACGGGCTGAAATTTTGTAATCATCATCAGAATCTTGGTCCAAACCGAAATCAGTCACAATATCTTCAAAAAGTTGCATTTCTGGAAATATCATCGTATTTATGGGCACATTTGAGACTTGGGTTCGGACTTGAAAAACCATATTTTCAGGCTTTATGAAACCAAATGGGCGGAAATTTTGAAATCATTATCAGAATCTTGGTCCAAACCGAAATAAGTCATAAAATCTTTACAAAGTTGCATTTCTTGAAAAATCATATTTTTTAATTTAGTACTTGGGTTTGAACTTAAAAAGCATTTTTTCAGGCTCTTTGAAACCAAACGGGATGAAATTTTTGAAACATCATCAAAATCGTGCTCCGAACCAAAATCAGTCTAAAAATCGTCAAAAAGTTGCATCTCTGGAAAAATTATATTTTTTATGCTCTTATTTGAGACTTGTGTTCGGGCTTGAAAAACCATTTTTTTAGGCTCTATGAAACCAAATGGGCGGAAATTTTGAAGTAATTATCAGAATCTAGATCCAAACCGAAATCAGTCACAAAATCTTCACAAAGTTGCATTTCTGGAAAAATCATATTTTTTAATTTAGGACTTGGGTTTGAGCTTAAAAAGCAATTTTTTCAGGCTCTTTGAAACCAAACGGGCTGAAATTTTTGAAACATCATCAAAATCGTGCTCCAAACCGAAATCAGTCACAAAATCGTCAAAAAGTTGCATCTCTGGAAAAATCATATTTTTTTTATGCTCTTATTTGAGACTTGGATTCGGACTAGAAAAACTATTTTTTCAGGCTCTATGGTACCAAACGGGCTGAAATTTTGTAATCATCATCAGAATCTTGGTCCAAACCGAAATCAGTTACAATATCTTCAAAAAGTTGCATTTCTTGAAATATCATAGTTTTTATGGGCACATTTGAGACTTGGGTTCGGACATGAAAAACCATTTTTTCAGGCTCTATGAAACCAAATGGGCGGAAATTTGCAATCATTATCAGAATCTTGTTCCAAACCGAAATCAGTCACAATATCTTCAAAATGTTGCATTTCTGGAAATATCATAGTTTTTATGGGCACATTTGAGACTTGGGTTCGGACTTGAAAAACCATTTTTTCAGGCTCTATGAAACCAAATGGGCGGAAATTTGAAATCATTATCAGAATCTTGGTCCAAACCGAAAACAGTCACAAAATCGTCAAAAATTTGCATCTCTGGAAAAATCATATATATTTTATGGGCTCATTTGAGACTTGGGTTCGGACTTGAAAATCCATTTTTTCAGGCTTTTTGAAACCAAACGTGCTGAAATTTTTGAAATATCTTCAAAATCGTGCTCCAAACCGAAATCAGTCTAAAAATCGTCCAAAAGTTGCATCTCTGGAAAAATCATATTTTTTCTATGCTCTCGTTTGAGACTAGGGTTCGGACTTAAAAAACCATTTTTTCAGGCTCTTTGGTACAGAACGGGCTGAAATTTTCTAATCATCATCAGAATATTGGTCCAAACCGAAATCAGTCACAAAATCTTCACAATGTTGCATTTCTGGAAAAATCATATTTTTTTTATGCTCTTATTTGAGACTTGAGTTCGGACCTGAAAATCCATTTTTTCAGGCTCTATGGTACCAAACGGGCTGAAATTTTGAAATCATTATCAGAATCTTGGTCCAAACCAAAATCAGTCACAAAATCTTTACTAAGTTGCATTTCTGGAAAAATCATATTTTTTAATTTAGGACTTGGGTTTGAGCTTAAAAAGCAATTTTTTCAGGCTCTTTGAAACCAAACGTGCTGAAATTTTTGAAACATCATCAAAATCGTGCTCCAAACCGAAATCAGTCACAAAATCGTCAAAAAGTTGCATCTCTGGAAAAATCATATATATTTTATGGGCTCATTTGAAACTTGGGTTCGGACTTGAAAAACCATTTTTTCAGGCTTTATGGTACCAAACGGGCTGAAATTTTGTAATCATCATCAGAATCTTGGTCCAAACCGAAATCAGTTACAATATCTTCAAAAAGTTGCATTTCTTGAAATATCATAGTTTTTATGGGCACATTTGAGACTTGGGTTCGGACATGAAAAACCATTTTTTCAGGCTCTATGAAACCAAATGGGCGGAAATTTGCAATCATTATCAGAATCTTGTTCCAAACCGAAATCAGTCACAATATCTTCAAAATGTTGCATTTCTGGAAATATCATAGTTTTTATGGGCACATTTGAGACTTGGGTTCGGACTTGAAAAACCATTTTTTCAGGCTCTATGAAACCAAATGGGCGGAAATTTGAAATCATTATCAGAATCTTGGTCCAAACCGAAAACAGTCACAAAATCGTCAAAAATTTGCATCTCTGGAAAAATCATATATATTTTATGGGCTCATTTGAGACTTGGGTTCGGACTTGAAAATCCATTTTTTCAGGCTTTTTGAAACCAAACGTGCTGAAATTTTTGAAATATCTTCAAAATCGTGCTCCAAACCGAAATCAGTCTAAAAATCGTCCAAAAGTTGCATCTCTGGAAAAATCATATTTTTTCTATGCTCTCGTTTGAGACTAGGGTTCGGACTTAAAAAACCATTTTTTCAGGCTCTTTGGTACAGAACGGGCTGAAATTTTCTAATCATCATCAGAATATTGGTCCAAACCGAAATCAGTCACAAAATCTTCACAATGTTGCATTTCTGGAAATATCATCGTTTTTATGGGCACATTTGAGACTTGGGTTCGGACATGAAAAACCATATTTTCAGGCTTTATGAAACCAAATGGGCGAAAATTTTGAAATCATTATCAGAATCTTGGTCCAAACCGAAATCAGTCACAAAATCTTTACAAAGTTGCATTTCTAGAATAAACATATTTTTTAATTTAGGACTTGGGTCTGAACTTGAAAAGATATTTCTTCAGGCTCTTTGAAACCAAACGGGCTGAAATTTTAGAAACATACTCAAAATCGTGCTCCAAACCAAAATCAGTCGAAAAATGGTCAAAAATGTGCATCTCTGGAAAAATCATATTTTTTTATGCTCTTATTTGAGACTTGAGTTCGGACCTGAAAATCCATTTTTTCAGGCTCTATGGTACCAAACGGGCTGAAATTTTGTAATCATCATCAGAATCTTGGTCCAAACCGAAAATAGTCACAAAATCGGCGAAATGTTGCATTCATGGAAAAATCATATTTTTAATATGCTCTCATTTGAGACTTGGGTTCGGACTTGAAAAACCATTTTATCAGGCTCTATGGTACCTAATGGGCTGAAATTTTGTAACAATCATCAGAATCTTGGTCCAAACCGAAAATAGTCACAAAATCGGCGAAATGTTGCATTCATGCAAAAATCATATTTTTAATATGCTCTCATTTGAGACTTGGGTTCGGACTTGAAAAACCATTTTTTCAGGCTCTATGGTACCAAACGGGCAGACATTTTGTAACCATCATCAGAATCTTGGTCCAAACCGAAATCAGTCACTAAATCTTCAAAAAGTTGCATTTCTGGAAATATCATAGTTTTTATGGGCACATTTGAGACTTGGGTTCGGACTTGAAAAACCATTTTTTCAGGCTCTTCGAAACCAAATGGGCGGAATTTTTGAAATCTTTATCAGAATCTTGGTACAAACCGAAATCAGTCACAAAATCTTCACAAAGTTGCATTTCTGGAAAAATCATATTTTTTAATTTAGGACTTGGGTTTGAACTTAAAAGGCAATTTTTTCAGGCTCTTTGAAACCAAACGGGATGAAATTTTTGAAAAATCATCAAATTCGTGCTCCAAACCGAAATCAGTCTTAAAATCGTCCAAAAGTTGCATCTCTGGAAAAATCATATTTTTTCTATGCTCTCGTTTGAGACTTGGGTTCGGACTTGAAAAACCATTTTTTCAGGCTCTTTGGTACAGAACGGGCTGAAATTTTCTAATCATCATCAGAATCTTGGTCCAAACCGAAATCAGTCACTAAATCTTCAAAAAGTTTCATATTTGGAAATATCATAGTTTTTATGGGCATATTCGAGACTTGGTTTCGGACATGAAAAACAATTTTTTCTGGCTCTATGAAACCAAATGGGCGGAAATTTTGAAATCATTATCAGAATCTTGGTCCCAACAGAAATCAGTCACAAAATCTTCACAATTTGTATTTCTGGAAAAATCATATTTTTTAATTTAGGACTTGGGTTTGAACTTAAAAGGCAATTTTTTCAGGCTCTTTGAAACCAAACGGGATGAAATTTTTGAAAAATCATCAAATTCGTGCTCCAAACCAAAATCAGTCGAAAAATGGTCAAAAATGTGCATCTCTGGAAAAATCATATTTTTTTTATGCTCTCATTTGAGACTTGAGTTCGGACCTGAAAATCCATTTTTTCAGGCTCTATGGTACCAAACGGGCTGAAATTTTGTAATCATCATCAGAATCTTGGTCCAAACCGAAATCAGTCACAATATCTTCAAAAAGTTGCATTTCTGGAAATATCATAGTTTTTATGGGCACATTTGAGACTTGGGTTCGGACTTGAAAAACCATATTTTCAGGCTTTATGAAACCAAATGGGCGGAAATTTTGAAATAATTATCAGAATCTTGGTACAAACCGAAATCAGTCACAAAATCTTCACAATGTTGCATTTCTGGAAAAATCATATTTTTTAATTTAGGACTTGGGTTTGATCTTAAAATGCAATTTTTTCAGGCTCTTTGAAACCAAACGGGCTGAAATTTTTGAAACATCATCAAAATCGTGCTCCAAACCGAAATCAGTCACAAAATCGTCAAAAAGTTGCATCTCTGTAAAAATCATATTTTTTTTATGCTCTTATTTGAGACTTGGGTTCGGACTTGAAAAACCATTTTTTCAGGCTTTATGGTACCAAACGGGCTGAAATTTTGTAATCATCATCAGAATCTTGGTCCAAACCGAAATCAGTCACAATATCTTCAAAAAGTTGCATTTCTGGAAATATCATCGTATTTATGGGCACATTTGAGACTTGGGTTCGGACTTGAAAAACCATATTTTCAGGCTTTATGAAACCAAATGGGCGGAAATTTTGAAATCATTATCAGAATCTTGGTCCAAACCGAAATAAGTCATAAAATCTTTACAAAGTTGCATTTCTTGAAAAATCATATTTTTTAATTTAGTACTTGGGTTTGAACTTAAAAAGCATTTTTTCAGGCTCTTTGAAACCAAACGGGCTGAAATTTTTGAAACATCATCAAAATCGTGCTCCGAACCAAAATCAGTCTAAAAATCGTCAAAAAGTTGCATCTCTGGAAAAATTATATTTTTTATGCTCTTATTTGAGACTTGTGTTCGGGCTTGAAAAACCATTTTTTTAGGCTCTATGAAACCAAATGGGCGGAAATTTTGAAGTAATTATCAGAATCTAGATCCAAACCGAAATCAGTCACAAAATCTTCACAAAGTTGCATTTCTGGAAAAATCATATTTTTTAATTTAGGACTTGGGTTTGAGCTTAAAAAGCAATTTTTTCAGGCTCTTTGAAACCAAACGGGCTGAAATTTTTGAAACATCATCAAAATCGTGCTCCAAACCGAAATCAGTCACAAAATCGTCAAAAAGTTGCATCTCTGGAAAAATCATATTTTTTTTATGCTCTTATTTGAGACTTGGATTCGGACTAGAAAAACTATTTTTTCAGGCTCTATGGTACCAAACGGGCTGAAATTTTGTAATCATCATCAGAATCTTGGTCCAAACCGAAATCAGTTACAATATCTTCAAAAAGTTGCATTTCTTGAAATATCATAGTTTTTATGGGCACATTTGAGACTTGGGTTCGGACATGAAAAACCATTTTTTCAGGCTCTATGAAACCAAATGGGCGGAAATTTGCAATCATTATCAGAATCTTGTTCCAAACCGAAATCAGTCACAATATCTTCAAAAAGTTGCATTTCTGGAAATATCATAGTTTTTATGGGCACATTTGAGACTTGGGTTCGGACTTGAAAAACCATTTTTTCAGGCTCTATGAAACCAAATGGGCGGAAATTTGAAATCATTATCAGAATCTTGGTCCAAACCGAAAACAGTCACAAAATCGTCAAAAATTTGCATCTCTGGAAAAATCATATATATTTTATGGGCTCATTTGAGACTTGGGTTCGGACTTGAAAATCCATTTTTTCAGGCTTTTTGAAACCAAACGTGCTGAAATTTTTGAAATATCTTCAAAATCGTGCTCCAAACCGAAATCAGTCTAAAAATCGTCCAAAAGTTGCATCTCTGGAAAAATCATATTTTTTCTATGCTCTCGTTTGAGACTAGGGTTCGGACTTAAAAAACCATTTTTTCAGGCTCTTTGGTACAGAACGGGCTGAAATTTTCTAATCATCATCAGAATATTGGTCCCAACCGAAATCAGTCACAAAATCTTCACAATTTGTATTTCTGGAAAAATCATATTGTTTAATTTAGGACTTGGGTTTGAACTTAAAAAGCAATTTTTTAAGGCTTTTTGAAACCAAACGGGGTGAAATTTTTGGAACATCATCAAAATCGTGCTCCAAACCGAAATCAGTCACAAAATCGTCAAAAAGTTGCATCTCTGGAAAAATTATATTTTTTTTATGCTCTTATTTGAGACTTGGGTTCGGACTTGAAAAACCATTTTTTCAGGCTCTATGAAACCAAATGGGCGGAAATTTGAAATCATTATCAGAATCTTGGTCCAAACCGAAAACAGTCACAAAATCGTCAAAAATTTGCATCTATGGAAAAATCATATATATTTTATGGGCTCATTTGAGACTTGGGTTCGGACTTGAAAATCCATTTTTTCAGGCTTTTTGAAACCAAACGTGCTGAAATTTTTGAAACATCATCAAAATCGTGCTCCAAACCGAAATCAGTCACAAAATCTTTACAAAGTTGCATTTCTAGAAAAATCATATTTTTTAATTTAGGACTTGGGTTTGATCTTAAAAGGCAATTTTTTCAGGCTCTTTGAAACCAAACGGGCTGAAATTTTTGAAACATCATCATAATCGTGCTCCAAACCGAAATCAGTCACAAAAATGTCAAAAAGTTGCATCTCTGTAAAAATCATATTTTTTTTATGCTCTTATTTGAGACTTGGGTTCGGACTTGAAAAACCATTTTTTCAGGCTTTATGGTACCAAACGGGCTGAAATTTTGTAATCATCATCAGAATCTTGGTCCAAACCGAAATCAGTCACTAAATCTTCAAAAAGTTGCATTTCTGGAAATATCATCGTTTTTATGGGCACATTTGAGACTTGGGTTCGGACATGAAAAACCATATTTTCAGGCTTTATGAAACCAAATGGGCGAAAATTTTGAAATCATTATCAGAATCTTGGTCCAAACCGAAATCAGTCACAAAATCTTTACAAAGTTGCATTTCTAGAAAAAACATATTTTTTAATTTAGGACTTGGGTCTGAACTTGAAAAGATATTTCTTCAGGCTCTTTGAAACCAAACGGGCTGAAATTTTAGAAACATACTCAAAATCGTGCTCCAAACCAAAATCAGTCGAAAAATGGTCAAAAATGTGCATCTCTGGAAAAATCATATTTTTTTATGCTCTTATTTGAGACTTGAGTTCGGACCTGAAAATCCATTTTTTCAGGCTCTATGGTACCAAACGGGCTGAAATTTTGTAATCATCATCAGAATCTTGGTCCAAACCGAAAATAGTCACAAAATCGGCGAAATGTTGCATTCATGGAAAAATCATATTTTTTAATTTAGTACTTGGGTTTGAACTTAAAAACCAATTTTTTCAGGCTTTTTGAAACCAAACGGGCTGAAATTTTTGGAACATCATCGAAATCGTGCTCCAAACCGAAATCAGTCACAAAAATGTCAAAAAGTTGCATCTCTGTAAAAATCATATTTTTTTATGCTCTTATTTGAGACTTGGGTTCGGACTTGAAAAACCATTTTTTCAGGCTTTATGGTACCAAACGGGCTGAAATTTTGTAATCATCATCAGAATCTTGGTCCAAACCGAAATCAGTCACTAAATCTTCAAAAAGTTGCATTTCTGGAAATATCATCGTTTTTATGGGCACATTTGAGACTTGGGTTCGGACATGAAAAACCATATTTTCAGGCTTTATGAAACCAAATGGGCGGAAATTTTGAAATCATTATCAGAATCTTGGTCCAAACCGAAATCAGTCACAAAATCTTTACAAAGTTGCATTTCTAGAAAAATCATATTTTTTAATTTAGTACTTGGGTTTGAACTTAAAAAGCAATTTTTTTCAGGCTTTTGAAACCAAACGGGCTGAAATTTTTGGAACATCATCAAAATCGTGCTCCAAACCAAAATCAGTCGAAAAATGGTCAAAAATGTGCATCTCTGAAAAATCATATTTTTTTATGCTCTTATTTGAGACTTGAGTTCGGACCTGAAAATCCATTTTTTCAGGCTCTATGGTACCAAACGGGCTGAAATTTTGTAATCATCATCAGAATCTTGGTCCAAACCGAAAATAGTCACAAAATCGGCGAAATGTTGCATTCATGGAAAAATCATATTTTTTAATTTAGTACTTGGGTTTGAACTTAAAAACCAATTTTTTCAGGCTTTTTGAAACCAAACGGGCTGAAATTTTTGGAACATCATCGAAATCGTGCTCCAAACCGAAATCAGTCACAAAAATGTCAAAAAGTTGCATCTCTGTAAAAATCATATTTTTTTATGCTCTTATTTGAGACTTGAGTTCGGACCTGAAAATCCATTTTTTCAGGCTCTATGGTACCAAACGGGCTGAAATTTTGTAATCATCATCAGAGTCTTGGTTCAAACAGAAATCAGTCACAAAATCTTCACAAAGTTGCATTTCTGGAAAAATCATATTTTTTAATTTAGTAATTTGTTTTGAACTTAAAAAGCAATTTTTTCAGGCTTTTTGAAACCAAACGGGATGAAATTTTTGGAACATCATCAAAATCGTGCTCCAAACCGAAATCAGTCACAAAATCGTCAAAAGTTGCATGTATGGAAAAATTATATTTTTTTTTTGCTCTTATTTGAGACATGGGTTCGGACTTGAAAATCCATTTTTTCAGGCTCTATGATACCAATGAAATTTTGTAATCATCATCAGAATCTTGGTCCAAACCGAAATCAGTCACTAAATCTTCAAAAAATTACATTTCTGGAAATATCATCGTTTTTATGGGCACATTTGAGACTTGGGTTCGGACTTGAAAAACCATATTTTCAGGCTTTATGAAACCAAATGGGCGGAAATTTTGAAATCATTATCAGAATCTTGGTACAAACCGAAATCAGTCACAAAATCTTCACAATGTTGCATTTCTGGAAAAATCATATTTTTTAATTTAGGACTTGGGTTTGATCTTAAAAGGCAATTTTTTCAGGCTCTTTGAAACCAAACGGGCTGAAATTTTTGAAACATCATCAAAATCGTGCTCCAAACCGAAATCAGTCACAAAATCGTCAAAAAGTTGCATCTCTGTAAAAATCATATTTTTTTTATGCTCTTATTTGAGACTTGGGTTCGGACTTGAAAAACCATTTTTTCAGGCTTTATGGTACCAAACGGGCTGAAATTTTGTAATCATCATCAGAATCTTGGTCCAAACCGAAATCAGTCACAATATCTTCAAAAAGTTGCATTTCTGGAAATATCATAGTTTTTATGGGCACATTTGAGACTTGAGTTCGGACCTGAAAATCCATTTTTTCAGGCTCTATTGTACCAAACGGGCTGAAATTTTGTAATCATCATCAGAATCTTGGTCCAAACCGAAATCAGTCACAAAATCTTCACAAAGTTGCATTTCTGGAAAAATCATATTTTTTAATTTAGTACTTGGGTTTGAACTTAAAAAGCAATTTTTTTCAGGCTTTTTGAAACCAAACGGGCTGAAATTTTTGGAACATCATCAAAATCGTGCTCCAAACCGAAATCAGTCACAAAATCGTCAAAAAGTTGCATGTATGGAAAAATTATATTTTTTTTTTGCTCTTATTTGAGACTTGGGTTCGGACTTGAAAATCCATTTTTTCAGGCTCTATACCAAACGGGCTGAAATTTTGTAATCATCATCAGAATCTTGGTCCAAACCGAAAATAGTCACAAATCGGCGAAATGTTGCATTCATGGAAAAATCATATTTTTAATATGCTCTCATTTGAGACTTGGGTTCGGACTTGAAAAACCATTTTATCAGGCTCTATGGTACCTAATGGGCTGAAATTTTGTAACAATCATCAGAATCTTGGTCCAAACCGAAAATAGTCACAAAATCGGCGAAATGTTGCATTCATGGAAAAATCATATTTTTAATATGCTCTCATTTGAGACTTGGGTTCGGACATGAAAAACCATTTTTTCAGGCTCTATGGTACCAAACGGGCAGACATTTTGTAACCATCATCAGAATCTTGGTCCAAACCGAAATCAGTCACTAAATCTTCAAAAAGTTGCATTTCTGGAAATATCATAGTTTTTATGGGCACATTTGAGACTTGGGTTCGGACTTGAAAAACCATTTTTTCAGGCTCTTCGAAACCAAATGGGCGGAATTTTTGAAATCTTTATCAGAATCTTTGGTACAAACCGAAATCAGTCACAAAATCTTCACAAAGTTGCATTTCTGGAAAAATCATATTTTTTAATTTAGGACTTGGGTTTGAACTTAAAAGGCAATTTTTTCAGGCTCTTTGAAACCAAACGGGATGAAATTTTTGAAAAATCATCAAATTCGTGCTCCAAACCGAAATCAGTCTTAAAATCGTCCAAAAGTTGCATCTCTGGAAAAATCATATTTTTTCTATGCTCTCGTTTGAGACTTGGGTTCGGACTTGAAAAACCATTTTTTCAGGCTCTTTGGTACAGAACGGGCTGAAATTTTCTAATCATCATCAGAATCTTGGTCCAAACCGAAATCAGTCACTAAATCTTCAAAAAGTTTCATATTTGGAAATATCATAGTTTTTATGGGCACATTCGAGACTTGGTTTCGGACATGAAAAACAATTTTTTCTGGCTCTATGAAACCAAATGGGCGGAAATTTTGAAATCATTATCAGAATCTTGGTCCCAACCGAAATCAGTCACAAAATCTTCACAATTTGTATTTCTGGAAAAATCATATTTTTTAATTTAGGACTTGGGTTTGAACTTAAAAGGCAATTTTTCAGGCTCTTTGAAACCAAACGGGATGAAATTTTTGAAAAATCATCAAATTCGTGCTCCAAACCAAAATCAGTCGAAAAATGGTCAAAAATGTGCATCTCTGGAAAAATCATATTTTTTTTATGCTCTTATTTGAGACTTGAGTTCGGACCTGAAAATCCATTTTTTCAGGCTCTATGGTACCAAACGGGCTGAAATTTTGTAATCATCATCAGAGTCTTGGTCCAAACCGAAATCAGTCACAAAATCTTCACAAAGTTGCATTTCTGGAAAAATCATATTTTTTAATTTAGTACTTGGGTTTGAACTTAAAAACCAATTTTTTCAGGCTTTTTGAAACCAAACGGGCTGAAATTTTTGGAACATCATCAAAATCGTGCTCCAAACCGAAATCAGTCACAAAAATGTCAAAAAGTTGCATCTCTGTAAAAATCATATTTTTTTATGCTCTTATTTGAGACTTGGGTTCGGACTTGAAAAACCATTTTTTCAGGCTTTATGGTACCAAACGGGCTGAAATTTTGTAATCATCATCAGAATCTTGGTCCAAACCGAAATCAGTCACTAAATCTTCAAAAAGTTGCATTTCTGGAAATATCATCGTTTTTAATTTAGGACTTGGGTTTGAACTTGAAAAGCAATTTCTTCAGGCTCTTTGAAACCAAACGGGCTGAAATTTTAGAAACATACTCAAAATCGTGCTCCAAACCAAAATCAGTCGAAAAATGGTCAAAAATGTGCATCTCTGGAAAAATCATATTTTTTTATGCTCTTATTTGAGACTTGAGTTCGGACCTGAAAATCCATTTTTTCAGGCTCTATGGTACCAAACGGGCTGAAATTTTGTAATCATCATCAGAGTCTTGGTTCAAACAGAAATCAGTCACAAAATCTTCACAAAGTTGCATTTCTGGAAAAATCATATTTTTTAATTTAGTAATTTGTTTTGAACTTAAAAAGCAATTTTTTCAGGCTTTTTGAAACCAAACGGGATGAAATTTTTGGAACATCATCAAAATCGTGCTCCAAACCGAAATCAGTCACAAAATCGTCAAAAAGTTGCATGTATGGAAAAATTATATATTTTTTTTGCTCTTATTTGAGACATGGGTTCGGACTTGAAAATCCATTTTTTCAGGCTCTATGATACCAAACGGGCTGAAATTTTGTAATCATCATCAGAATCTTGGTCCAAACCGAAATCAGTCACTAAATCTTCAAAAAGTTACATTTCTGGAAATATCATCGTTTTTATGGGCACATTTGAGACTTGGGTTCGGACTTGAAAAACCATATTTTCAGGCTTTATGAAACCAAATGGGCGGAAATTTTGAAATCATTATCAGAATCTTGGTACAAACCGAAATCAGTCACAAAATCTTCACAATGTTGCATTTCTGGAAAAATCATATTTTTTAATTTAGGACTTGGGTTTGATCTTAAAAGGCAATTTTTTCAGGCTCTTTGAAACCAAACGGGCTGAAATTTTTGAAACATCATCAAAATCGTGCTCCAAACCGAAATCAGTCACAAAATCGTCAAAAAGTTGCATCTCTGTAAAAATCATATTTTTTTTATGCTCTTATTTGAGACTTGGGTTCGGACTTGAAAAACCATTTTTTCAGGCTTTATGGTACCAAACGGGCTGAAATTTTGTAATCATCATCAGAATCTTGGTCCAAACCGAAATCAGTCACAATATCTTCAAAAAGTTGCATTTCTGGAAATATCATAGTTTTTATGGGCACATTTGAGACTTGAGTTCGGACCTGAAAATCCATTTTTTCAGGCTCTATTGTACCAAACGGGCTGAAATTTTGTAATCATCATCAGAATCTTGGTCCAAACCGAAATCAGTCACAAAATCTTCACAAAGTTGCATTTCTGGAAAAATCATATTTTTTAATTTAGTACTTGGGTTTGAACTTAAAAAGCAATTTTTTTCAGGCTTTTTGAAACCAAACGGGCTGAAATTTTTGGAACATCATCAAAATCGTGCTCCAAACCGAAATCAGTCACAAAATCGTCAAAAAGTTGCATGTCTGGAAAAATTATATTTTTATTTTGCTCTTATTTGAGACTTGGGTTCGGACTTGAAAATCCATTTTTTCAGGCTCTATGATACCAAACGGGCTGAAATTTTGTAATCATCATCAGAATCTTGGTCCAAACCGAAAATAGTCACAAAATCGGCGAAATGTTGCATTCATGGAAAAATCATATTTTTAATATGCTCTCATTTGAGACTTGGGTTCGGACTTGAAAAACCATTTTATCAGGCTCTATGGTACCTAATGGGCTGAAATTTTGTAACAATCATCAGAATCTTGGTCCAAACCGAAAATAGTCACAAAATCGGCGAAATGTTGCATTCATGGAAAAATCATATTTTTAATATGCTCTCATTTGAGACTTGGGTTCGGACTTGAAAAACCATTTTTTCAGGCTCTATGGTACCAAACGGGCAGACATTTTGTAACCATCATCAGAATCTTGGTCCAAACCGAAATCAGTCACTAAATCTTCAAAAAGTTGCATTTCTGGAAATATCATAGTTTTTATGGGCACATTTGAGACTTGGGTTCGGACTTGAAAAACCATTTTTTCAGGCTCTTCGAAACCAAATGGGCGGAATTTTGAAATCTTTATCAGAATCTTGGTACAAACCGAAATCAGTCACAAAATCTTCACAAAGTTGCATTTCTGGAAAAATCATATTTTTTAATTTAGGACTTGGGTTTGAACTTAAAAGGCAATTTTTTCAGGCTCTTTGAAACCAAACGGATGAAATTTTGAAAAATCATCAAATTCGTGCTCCAAACCGAAATCAGTCTTAAAATCGTCCAAAAGTTGCATCTCTGGAAAAATCATATTTTTTCTATGCTCTCGTTTGAGACTTGGGTTCGGACTTGAAAAACCATTTTTTCAGGCTCTTTGGTACAGAACGGGCTGAAATTTTCTAATCATCATCAGAATCTTGGTCCAAACCGAAATCAGTCACTAAATCTTCAAAAAGTTTCATATTTGGAAATATCATAGTTTTTATGGGCACATTCGAGACTTGGGTTCGGACTTGAAAATCCATTTTTTCAGGCTCTATGGTACCAAACGGGCTGAAATTTTGTAATCATCATCAGAGTCTTGGTCCAAACCGAAATCAGTCACAAAATCTTCACAAAGTTGCATTTCTGGAAAAATCATATTTTTTAATTTAGTACTTGGGTTTGAACTTAAAAAGCAATTTTTTCAGGCTTTTTGAAACCAAACGGGCTGAAATTTTTGGAACATCATCAAAATCGTGCTCCAAACCGAAATCAGTCACAAAATCGTCAAAAAGTTGCATGTCTGGAAAAATCATATTTTTTTTATGCTCTTATTTGAGACATGAGTTCGGACCTGAAATTCCATTTTTTCAGGCTCTATGGTACCAAACGGGCTGAAATTTTGTAATCATCATCAGAATCTTGGTCCAAACCGAAATCAGTCACAAAATCTTCACAAAGTTGCATTTCTGGAAAAATCATATTTTTTAATTTAGTACTTGGGTTTGAACTTAAAAAGCAATTTTTTCAGGCTTTTTGAAACCAAACGGGCTGAAATTTTTGGAACATCATCAAAATCGTGCTCCAAACCGAAATCAGTCTTAAAATCGTCAAAAAGTTGTATCTCTGGAAAAATCATATTTTTTTTTTGCTCTTATTTGAGACTTGGGTTCGGACTTGAAAATCCATTTTTTCAGGCTCTATGATACCAAACGGGCTGAAATTTTGTAATCATCATCAGAATCTTGGTCCAAACCGAAATCAGTCACTAAATCTTCAAAAAGTTGCATTTCTGGAAAAATCATATTTTTTAATTTAGTACTTGGGTTTGAACTTAAAAAGCAATTTTTTCAGGCTTTTTGAAACCAAACGGGCTGAAATTTTTGGAACATCATCAAAATCGTGCTCCAAACCGAAATCAGTCTTAAAATCGTCAAAAAGTTGTATCTCTGGAAAAATCATATTTTTTTTTTGCTCTTATTTGACCTTGGTTCGGACTTGAAAATCCATTTTTTCAGGCTCTATGATACCAAACGGGCTGAAATTTTGTAATCATCATCAGAATCTTGGTCCAAACCGAAATCAGTCACTAAATCTTCAAAAAGTTACATTTCTGGAAATATCATCGTTTTTATGGGCACATTTGAGACTTGGGTTCGGAATTGAAAAACCATATTTTCAGGCTTTATGAAACCAAATGGGCGGAAATTTTGAAATCATTATCATAATCTTGGTCCAAACCGAAATCAGTCACAAAATCTTCACAAAGTTGCATTTTTGGAAATATAATAGTTTTTATGGGCACATTTGAGACTTGGGTTCGTACTGAAAAACCATTTTTTCTGGCTCTATGAAACCAAATGGGCGGAAATTTTGAAATCATTATCAGAATCTTGGTACAAACCGAAATCAGTCACAAAATCTTCACAATGTTGTATTTCTGGAAAAATCATATTTTTTAATTTAGGACTTGGGTTTGATCTTAAAAGGCAATTTTTTCAGGCTCTTTGAAACCAAACGGGCTGAAATTTTTGAAACATCATCAAAATCGTGCTCCAAACCGAAATCAGTCACAAAATCGTCAAAAAGTTGCATCTCTGTAAAAATCATATTTTTTTTATGCTCTTATTTGAGACTTGGGTTCGGACTTGAAAAACCATTTTTTCAGGCTTTATGGTACCAAACGGGCTGAAATTTTGTAATCATCATCAGAATCTTGGTCCAAACCGAAATCATTCACTAAATCTTCAAAAAGTTGCATTTCTTGAAATATCATCGTTTTTATGGGCACATTTGAGACTTGGGTTCGGACTTGAAAAACCATATTTTCAGGCTTTATGAAACCAAATGGGTGGAAATTTTGAAATCATTATCATAATCTTGGTCCAAACCGAAATCAGTCACAAAATCTTCACAAAGTTGCATTTCTGGAAAAATCATATTTTTTAATTTAGTACTTGGGTTTGAACTTAAAAAGCAATTTTTTCAGGCTTTTTGAAACCAAACGGGCTGAAAATTTTGGAACATCATCAAAATCGTGCTCCAAACCGAAATCAGTCACAAAATCGTCAAAAAGTTGCATGTCTGGAAAATTTTTTTTTTTTTTTTGCTCTTATTTGAGACTTGGGTTCGGACTTGAAAATCCATTTTTTCAGGCTCTATGATACCAAACGGGCTGAAATTTTGTAATCATCATCAGAATCTTGGTCCAAACCGAAATCAGTCACTAAATCTTCAAAAAGTTACATTTCTGGAAATATCATCGTTTTTATGGGCACATTTGAGACTTGGGTTCGAACTTGAAAAACCATATTTTCAGGCTTTATGAAACCAAATGGGCGGAAATTTTGAAATCATTATCAGAATCTTGGTCCAAACCGAAATCAGTCACAAAATCTTCGCAAAGTTGCATTTCTGGAAAAATCATATTTTTAATTTAGTACTTGGGTTTGAACTTAAAAAGCAATTTTTTCAGGCTCTTTGAAACCAAACGGGCTGAAATTTTTGAAACATCATCAAAATCGTGCTCCAAACCGAAATCAGTCACAAAATCGTCAAAAAGTTGCATCTCTGGAAAAATCATATTTTTTTTATGCTCTTATTTGAGACTTGGATTCGGACTAGAAAAACTATTTTTTCAGGCTCTATGGTACCAAACGGGCTGAAATTTTGTAATCATCATCAGAATCTTGGTACAAACCGAAATCAGTCACAAAATCTTCACAAAGTTGCATTTCTGGAAAAATCATATTTTTTAATTTAGGACTTGGGTTTGATCTTAAAAGGCAATTTTTTCAGGCTCTTTGAAACCAAACGGGATGAAATTTTTGAAATATCTTCAAAATCGTGCTCCAAACCAAAATCATTCGAAAAATGGTCAAAAATGTGCATCTCTGGAAAAATCATATTTTTTTATGCTCTTATTTGAGACTTGAGTTCGGACCTGAAAATCCATTTTTTCAGGCTCTATGGTACCAAACGGGCTGAAATTTTCTAATCATCATCAGAATCTTGGTCCAAACCGAAATCAGTCACTAAATCTTCAAAAAGTTGCATTTTTGGAAATATCATAGTTTTTATGGGCACATTTGAGACTTGGGTTCGGACTTGAAAAACCATTTTTTCAGGCTCTATGAAACCAAATGGGCGGAAATTTGATATCATTATCAGAATCTTGGTCCAAACCGAAAACAGTCACAAAATCGTCAAAAATTTGCATCTCTGGAAAAATCATATATATTTTATGGGCTCATTTGAGACTTGGGTTCGGACTTGAAAATCCATTTTTTCAGGCTTTTTGAAACCAAACGTGCTGAAATTTTTGAAACATCATCAAAATCGTGCTCCAAACCGAAATCAGTCACAAAATCTTTACAAAGTTGCATTTCTAGAAAAATCATATTTTTTAATTTAGGACTTGGGTTTGATCTTAAAAGGCAATTTTTTCAGGCTCTTTGAAACCAAACGGGATGAAATTTTTGAAATATCTTCAAAATCGTGCTCCAAACCAAAATCATTCGAAAAATGGTCAAAAATGTGCATCTCTGGAAAAATCATATTTTTTTATGCTCTTATTTGAGACTTGAGTTCGGACCTGAAAATCCATTTTTTCAGGCTCTATGGTACCAAACGGGCTGAAATTTTGTAATCATCATCAGAGTCTTGGTTCAAACAGAAATCAGTCACAAAATCTTCACAAAGTTGCATTTCTGGAAAAATCATATTTTTTAATTTAGTAATTGGTTTTGAACTTAAAAAGCAATTTTTTTAGGCTTTTTGAAACCAAACGGGATGAAATTTTTGGAACATCATTAAAATCGTGCTCCATTCGAAATCAGTCACAAAATCGTCAAAAAGTTGCATGTATGGAAAAATTATATTTTTTTTTTGCTCTTATTTGAGACATGGGTTCGGACTTGAAAATCCATTTTTTCAGGCTCTATGATACCAAACGGGCTGAAATTTTGTAATCATCATCAGAATCTTGATCCAAACCGAAATCAGTCACTAAATCTTCAAAAAGTTACATTTCTGGAAATATCATCGTTTTTATGGGCACATTTGAGACTTGGGTTCGGACTTGAAAAACCATATTTTCAGGCTTTATGAAACCAAATGGGCGGAAATTTTGAAATAATTATCAGAATCTTGGTACAAACCGAAATCAGTCACAAAATCTTCACAATGTTGCATTTCTGGAAAAATCATATTTTTTAATTTAGGACTTGGGTTTGATCTTAAAATGCAATTTTTTCAGGCTCTTTGAAACCAAACGGGCTGAAATTTTTGAAACATCATCAAAATCGTGCTCCAAACCGAAATCAGTCACAAAATCGTCAAAAAGTTGCATCTCTGTAAAAATCATATTTTTTTTATGCTCTTATTTGAGACTTGGGTTCGGACTTGAAAAACCATTTTTTCAGGCTTTATGGTACCAAACGGGCTGAAATTTTGTAATCATCATCAGAATCTTGGTCCAAACCGAAATCAGTCACAATATCTTCAAAAAGTTGCATTTCTGGAAATATCATAGTTTTTATGGGCACATTTGAGACTTGAGTTCGGACCTGAAAATTCATTTTTTCAGGCTCTATTGTACCAAACGGGCTGAAATTTTGTAATCATCATCAGAATCTTGGTCCAAACCGAAATCAGTCACAAAATCTTCACAAAGTTGCATTTCTGGAAAAATCATATTTTTTAATTTAGTACTTGGGTTTGAACTTAAAAAGCAATTTTTTCAGGCTTTTTGAAACCAAACGGGCTGAAATTTTTGGAACATCATCAAAATCGTGCTCCAAACCGAAATCAGTCACAAAATCGTCAAAAAGTTGCATGTCTGGAAAAATTATATTTTTTTTTTGCTCTTATTTGAGACTTGGGTTCGGACTTGAAAATCCATTTTTTCAGGCTCTATGATACCAAACGGGCTGAAATTTTGTAATCATCATCAGAATCTTGGTCCAAACCGAAATCAGTCACTAAATCTTCAAAAAGTTACATTTCTGGAAATATCATCGTTTTTATGGGCACATTTGAGACTTGGGTTCGGACTTGAAAAACCATATTTTCAGGCTTTATGAAACCAAATGGGCGGAAATTTTGAAATCATTATCAGAATCTTGGTACAAACCGAAATCAGTCACAAAATCTTCACAATGTTGCATTTCTGGAAAAATCATATTTTTTAATTTAGGACTTGGGTTTGATCTTAAAAGGCAATTTTTTCAGGCTCTTTGAAACCAAACGGGCTGAAATTTTTGAAACATCATCAAAATCGTGCTCCAAACCGAAATCAGTCACAAAATCGTCAAAAAGTTGCATCTCTGTAAAAATCATATTTTTTTTATGCTCTTATTTGAGACTTGGGTTCGGACTTGAAAAACCATTTTTTCAGGCTTTATGGTACCAAACGGGCTGAAATTTTGTAATCATCATCAGAATCTTGGTCCAAACCGAAATCAGTCACAATATCTTCAAAAAGTTGCATTTCTGGAAATATCATAGTTTTTATGGGCACATTTGAGACTTGAGTTCGGACCTGAAAATCCATTTTTTCAGGCTCTATTGTACCAAACGGGCTGAAATTTTGTAATCATCATCAGAATCTTGGTCCAAACCGAAATCAGTCACAAAATCTTCACAAAGTTGCATTTCTGGAAAAATCATATTTTTTAATTTAGTACTTGGGTTTGAACTTAAAAAGCAATTTTTTTCAGGCTTTTTGAAACCAAACGGGCTGAAATTTTTGGAACATCATCAAAATCGTGCTCCAAACCGAAATCAGTCACAAAATCGTCAAAAAGTTGCATGTCTGGAAAAATTATATTTTTATTTTGCTCTTATTTGAGACTTGGGTTCGGACTTGAAAATCCATTTTTTCAGGCTCTATGATACCAAACGGGCTGAAATTTTGTAATCATCATCAGAATCTTGGTCCAAACCGAAAATAGTCACAAAATCGGCGAAATGTTGCATTCATGGAAAAATCATATTTTTAATATGCTCTCATTTGAGACTTGGGTTCGGACTTGAAAAACCATTTTATCAGGCTCTATGGTACCTAATGGGCTGAAATTTTGTAACAATCATCAGAATCTTGGTCCAAACCGAAAATAGTCACAAAATCGGCGAAATGTTGCATTCATGGAAAAATCATATTTTTAATATGCTCTCATTTGAGACTTGGGTTCGGACTTGAAAAACCATTTTTTCAGGCTCTATGGTACCAAACGGGCAGACATTTTGTAACCATCATCAGAATCTTGGTCCAAACCGAAATCAGTCACTAAATCTTCAAAAAGTTGCATTTCTGGAAATATCATAGTTTTTATGGGCACATTTGAGACTTGGGTTCGGACTTGAAAAACCATTTTTTCAGGCTCTTCGAAACCAAATGGGCGGAATTTTTGAAATCTTTATCAGAATCTTGGTACAAACCGAAATCAGTCACAAAATCTTCACAAAGTTGCATTTCTGGAAAAATCATATTTTTTAATTTAGGACTTGGGTTTGAACTTAAAAGGCAATTTTTTCAGGCTCTTTGAAACCAAACGGGATGAAATTTTTGAAAAATCATCAAATTCGTGCTCCAAACCGAAATCAGTCTTAAAATCGTCCAAAAGTTGCATCTCTGGAAAAATCATATTTTTTCTATGCTCTCGTTTGAGACTTGGGTTCGGACTTGAAAAACCATTTTTTCAGGCTCTTTGGTACAGAACGGGCTGAAATTTTCTAATCATCATCAGAATCTTGGTCCAAACCGAAATCAGTCACTAAATCTTCAAAAAGTTTCATATTTGGAAATATCATAGTTTTTATGGGCACATTCGAGACTTGGGTTCGGACTTGAAAATCCATTTTTTCAGGCTCTATGGTACCAAACGGGCTGAAATTTTGTAATCATCATCAGAGTCTTGGTCCAAACCGAAATCAGTCACAAAATCTTCACAAAGTTGCATTTCTGGAAAAATCATATTTTTTAATTTAGTACTTGGGTTTGAACTTAAAAAGCAATTTTTTCAGGCTTTTTGAAACCAAACGGGCTGAAATTTTTGGAACATCATCAAAATCGTGCTCCAAACCGAAATCAGTCACAAAATCGTCAAAAAGTTGCATGTCTGGAAAAATCATATTTTTTTTATGCTCTTATTTGAGACATGAGTTCGGACCTGAAATTCCATTTTTTCAGGCTCTATGGTACCAATCGGGCTGAAATTTTGTAATCATCATCAGAATCTTGGTCCAAACCGAAATCAGTCACAAAATCTTCACAAAGTTGCATTTCTGGAAAAATCATATTTTTTAATTTAGTACTTGGGTTTGAACTTAAAAAGCAATTTTTTCAGGCTTTTTGAAACCAAACGGGCTGAAATTTTTGGAACATCATCAAAATCGTGCTCCAAACCGAAATCAGTCTTAAAATCGTCAAAAAGTTGTATCTCTGGAAAAATCATATTTTTTTTTTGCTCTTATTTGAGACTTGGGTTCGGACTTGAAAATCCATTTTTTCAGGCTCTATGATACCAAACGGGCTGAAATTTTGTAATCATCATCAGAATCTTGGTCCAAACCGAAATCAGTCACTAAATCTTCAAAAAGTTGCATTTCTGGAAAAATCATATTTTTTAATTTAGTACTTGGGTTTGAACTTAAAAAGCAATTTTTTCAGGCTTTTTGAAACCAAACGGGCTGAAATTTTTGGAACATCATCAAAATCGTGCTCCAAACCGAAATCAGTCTTAAAATCGTCAAAAAGTTGTATCTCTGGAAAAATCATATTTTTTTTTTGCTCTTATTTGACCTTGGTTCGGACTTGAAAATCCATTTTTTCAGGCTCTATGATACCAAACGGGCTGAAATTTTGTAATCATCATCAGAATCTTGGTCCAAACCGAAATCAGTCACTAAATCTTCAAAAAGTTACATTTCTGGAAATATCATCGTTTTTATGGGCACATTTGAGACTTGGGTTCGGAATTGAAAAACCATATTTTCAGGCTTTATGAAACCAAATGGGCGGAAATTTTGAAATCATTATCATAATCTTGGTCCAAACCGAAATCAGTCACAAAATCTTCACAAAGTTGCATTTTTGGAAATATAATAGTTTTTATGGGCACATTTGAGACTTGGGTTCGTACTGAAAAACCATTTTTTCTGGCTCTATGAAACCAAATGGGCGGAAATTTTGAAATCATTATCAGAATCTTGGTACAAACCGAAATCAGTCACAAAATCTTCACAATGTTGTATTTCTGGAAAAATCATATTTTTTAATTTAGGACTTGGGTTTGATCTTAAAAGGCAATTTTTTCAGGCTCTTTGAAACCAAACGGGCTGAAATTTTTGAAACATCATCAAAATCGTGCTCCAAACCGAAATCAGTCACAAAATCGTCAAAAAGTTGCATCTCTGTAAAAATCATATTTTTTTTATGCTCTTATTTGAGACTTGGGTTCGGACTTGAAAAACCATTTTTTCAGGCTTTATGGTACCAAACGGGCTGAAATTTTGTAATCATCATCAGAATCTTGGTCCAAACCGAAATCATTCACTAAATCTTCAAAAAGTTGCATTTCTTGAAATATCATCGTTTTTATGGGCACATTTGAGACTTGGGTTCGGACTTGAAAAACCATATTTTCAGGCTTTATGAAACCAAATGGGTGGAAATTTTGAAATCATTATCATAATCTTGGTCCAAACCGAAATCAGTCACAAAATCTTCACAAAGTTGCATTTCTGGAAAAATCATATTTTTTAATTTAGTACTTGGGTTTGAACTTAAAAAGCAATTTTTTCAGGCTTTTTGAAACCAAACGGGCTGAAAATTTTGGAACATCATCAAAATCGTGCTCCAAACCGAAATCAGTCACAAAATCGTCAAAAAGTTGCATGTCTGGAAAATTTTTTTTTTTTTTTTGCTCTTATTTGAGACTTGGGTTCGGACTTGAAAATCCATTTTTTCAGGCTCTATGATACCAAACGGGCTGAAATTTTGTAATCATCATCAGAATCTTGGTCCAAACCGAAATCAGTCACTAAATCTTCAAAAAGTTACATTTCTGGAAATATCATCGTTTTTATGGGCACATTTGAGACTTGGGTTCGAACTTGAAAAACCATATTTTCAGGCTTTATGAAACCAAATGGGCGGAAATTTTGAAATCATTATCAGAATCTTGGTCCAAACCGAAATCAGTCACAAAATCTTCGCAAAGTTGCATTTCTGGAAAAATCATATTTTTAATTTAGTACTTGGGTTTGAACTTAAAAAGCAATTTTTTCAGGCTCTTTGAAACCAAACGGGCTGAAATTTTTGAAACATCATCAAAATCGTGCTCCAAACCGAAATCAGTCACAAAATCGTCAAAAAGTTGCATCTCTGGAAAAATCATATTTTTTTTATGCTCTTATTTGAGACTTGGATTCGGACTAGAAAAACTATTTTTTCAGGCTCTATGGTACCAAACGGGCTGAAATTTTGTAATCATCATCAGAATCTTGGTACAAACCGAAATCAGTCACAAAATCTTCACAAAGTTGCATTTCTGGAAAAATCATATTTTTTAATTTAGGACTTGGGTTTGATCTTAAAAGGCAATTTTTTCAGGCTCTTTGAAACCAAACGGGATGAAATTTTTGAAATATCTTCAAAATCGTGCTCCAAACCAAAATCATTCGAAAAATGGTCAAAAATGTGCATCTCTGGAAAAATCATATTTTTTTATGCTCTTATTTGAGACTTGAGTTCGGACCTGAAAATCCATTTTTTCAGGCTCTATGGTACCAAACGGGCTGAAATTTTCTAATCATCATCAGAATCTTGGTCCAAACCGAAATCAGTCACTAAATCTTCAAAAAGTTGCATTTTTGGAAATATCATAGTTTTTATGGGCACATTTGAGACTTGGGTTCGGACTTGAAAAACCATTTTTTCAGGCTCTATGAAACCAAATGGGCGGAAATTTGATATCATTATCAGAATCTTGGTCCAAACCGAAAACAGTCACAAAATCGTCAAAAATTTGCATCTCTGGAAAAATCATATATATTTTATGGGCTCATTTGAGACTTGGGTTCGGACTTGAAAATCCATTTTTTCAGGCTTTTTGAAACCAAACGTGCTGAAATTTTTGAAACATCATCAAAATCGTGCTCCAAACCGAAATCAGTCACAAAATCTTTACAAAGTTGCATTTCTAGAAAAATCATATTTTTTAATTTAGGACTTGGGTTTGATCTTAAAAGGCAATTTTTTCAGGCTCTTTGAAACCAAACGGGATGAAATTTTTGAAATATCTTCAAAATCGTGCTCCAAACCAAAATCATTCGAAAAATGGTCAAAAATGTGCATCTCTGGAAAAATCATATTTTTTTATGCTCTTATTTGAGACATGAGTTCGGACCTGAAAATCCATTTTTTCAGGCTCTATGGTACCAAACGGGCTGAAATTTTGTAATCATCATCAGAGTCTTGGTTCAAACAGAAATCAGTCACAAAATCTTCACAAAGTTGCATTTCTGGAAAAATCATATTTTTTAATTTAGTAATTGGTTTTGAACTTAAAAAGCAATTTTTTTAGGCTTTTTGAAACCAAACGGGATGAAATTTTTGGAACATCATTAAAATCGTGCTCCATTCGAAATCAGTCACAAAATCGTCAAAAAGTTGCATGTATGGAAAAATTATATTTTTTTTTTGCTCTTATTTGAGACATGGGTTCGGACTTGAAAATCCATTTTTTCAGGCTCTATGATACCAAACGGGCTGAAATTTTGTAATCATCATCAGAATCTTGATCCAAACCGAAATCAGTCACTAAATCTTCAAAAAGTTACATTTCTGGAAATATCATCGTTTTTATGGGCACATTTGAGACTTGGGTTCGGACTTGAAAAACCATATTTTCAGGCTTTATGAAACCAAATGGGCGGAAATTTTGAAATAATTATCAGAATCTTGGTACAAACCGAAATCAGTCACAAAATCTTCACAATGTTGCATTTCTGGAAAAATCATATTTTTTAATTTAGGACTTGGGTTTGATCTTAAAATGCAATTTTTTCAGGCTCTTTGAAACCAAACGGGCTGAAATTTTTGAAACATCATCAAAATCGTGCTCCAAACCGAAATCAGTCACAAAATCGTCAAAAAGTTGCATCTCTGTAAAAATCATATTTTTTTTATGCTCTTATTTGAGACTTGGGTTCGGACTTGAAAAACCATTTTTTCAGGCTTTATGGTACCAAACGGGCTGAAATTTTGTAATCATCATCAGAATCTTGGTCCAAACCGAAATCAGTCACAATATCTTCAAAAAGTTGCATTTCTGGAAATATCATAGTTTTTATGGGCACATTTGAGACTTGAGTTCGGACCTGAAAATTCATTTTTTCAGGCTCTATTGTACCAAACGGGCTGAAATTTTGTAATCATCATCAGAATCTTGGTCCAAACCGAAATCAGTCACAAAATCTTCACAAAGTTGCATTTCTGGAAAAATCATATTTTTTAATTTAGTACTTGGGTTTGAACTTAAAAAGCAATTTTTTCAGGCTTTTTGAAACCAAACGGGCTGAAATTTTTGGAACATCATCAAAATCGTGCTCCAAACCGAAATCAGTCACAAAATCGTCAAAAAGTTGCATGTCTGGAAAAATTATATTTTTTTTTTGCTCTTATTTGAGACTTGGGTTCGGACTTGAAAATCCATTTTTTCAGGCTCTATGATACCAAACGGGCTGAAATTTTGTAATCATCATCAGAATCTTGGTCCAAACCGACAATAGTCACAAAATCGGCGAAATGTTGCATTCATGGAAAAATCATATTTTTAATATGCTCTCATTTGAGACTTGGGTTCGGACTTGAAAAACCATTTTATCAGGCTCTATGGTACCTAATGGGCTGAAATTTTGTAACAATCATCAGAATCTTGGTCCAAACCGAAAATAGTCACAAAATCGGCGAAATGTTGCATTCATGGAAAAATCATATTTTTAATATGCTCTCATTTGAGACTTGGGTTCGGACTTGAAAAACCATTTTTTCAGGCTCTATGGTACCAAACGGGCTGACATTTTGTAACCATCATCAGAATCTTGGTCCAAACCGAAATCAGTCACTAAATCTTCAAAAAGTTGCATTTCTGGAAATATCATAGTTTTTATGGGCACATTTGAGACTTGGGTTCGGACTTGAAAAACCATTTTTTCAGGCTCTTCGAAACCAAATGGGCGGAATTTTTGAAATCTTTATCAGAATCTTGGTACACACCGAAATCAGTCACAAAATCTTCACAAAGTTGCATTTCTGGAAAAATCATATTTTTTAATTTAGGACTTGGGTTTGAACTTAAAAGGCAATTTTTTCAGGCTCTTTGAAACCAAACGGGATGAAATTTTTGAAAAATCATCAAATTCGTGCTCCAAACCGAAATCAGTCTTAAAATCGTCCAAAAGTTGCATCTCTGGAAAAATCATATTGAAGTGAAACTTCTTTACGCGCGTCATGCAATTTCGAGGACCGGAGTAAAACCGACTCATGACCGAAACGAAAATGCGGGACCACCGATTAAAGTTCATTTGATCTAGTCAAAGTTTTGAAGTAACATATAAATGCTTCTTAGCTCATCCCGACAACTGGCGTTGGTGGTGTAATGGTCAGCATAGTTGCCTTCCAAGCAGTTGATCCGAGTTCGATTCTCGGCCATCGCACATTATTTTTTTGTTTTTAACGCCTTTTTCATTCAATATCTTATTTTTTAGTAGGTCAGAACATTTTTTAAAAGAAAATAATATTGCAAAATAATAAAAACACTTATCTCACTGTGATAAAACATTACTCCGCTAGAGCGCGCTTTGCGTTATTGTGTTGGATTAAAATTATTATCTAATCCGTATATTTTGATAATTGTATTACATTTATTTAATTAATTTATTTATTTTGATAATATGTAATAATTTACAGAAAAAAAAATTAAAACTATCTCCCTCTGATAAAATATCCGTTCGCTAGAGCGCACTACGCGATCTTGTGTGGGATTCTATTTCTGTACATTGTACATTATTTTTAAAAATATATTATATTTTGGGTGTGATGTAGGTAACATTATAAAACATAACAAGCTCTCATATTTTCAGAACCTACATAATATAATCAATTTATGCGGCTTTACTTACAGTTGGTGCTCAGCGTGGTTGGCTTTCAATCAGTTAAGCGAGGTTCGATTCTCGGCTGTGGCATTTTTGAAGTGAAACCTTGTTGAGGTGGGGGAGCCGCTCACGAACGTTCTCTCTCTTCTCTTCTTTCCTCTCTCTCAGACACCAGCGAACTGCGCCACGCCAAGCATCAGCTGAAACTAGAAGTTTCACTTCTGTCTTGCGTAGGCTTGACACACCCACTTTTTTTTTTTTTCTATGCTCTCGTTTGAGACTTGGGTTCGGACTTGAAAAACCATTTTTTCAGGCTCTTTGGTACAGAACGGGCTGAAATTTTCTAATCATCATCAGAATCTTGGTCCAAACCGAAATCAGTCACTAAATCTTCAAAAAGTTTCATATTTGGAAATATCATAGTTTTTATGGGCACATTCGAGACTTGGTTTCGGACATGAAAAACAATTTTTTCTGGCTCTATGAAACCAAATGGGCGGAAATTTTGAAATCATTATCAGAATCTTGGTCCCAACCGAAATCAGTCACAAAATCTTCACAATTTGTATTTCTGGAAAAATCATATTTTTTAATTTAGGACTTGGGTTTGAACTTAAAAGGCAATTTTTTCAGGCTCTTTGAAACCAAACGGGATGAAATTTTTGAAAAATCATCAAATTCGTGCTCCAAACCAAAATCAGTCGAAAAATGGTCAAAAATGTGCATCTCTGGAAAAATCATATTTTTTTTATGCTCTTATTTGAGACTTGAGTTCGGACCTGAAAATCCATTTTTTCAGGCTCTATGGTACCAAACGGGCTGAAATTTTGTAATCATCATCAGAGTCTTGGTCCAAACCGAAATCAGTCACAAAATCTTCACAAAGATGCATTTCTGGAAAAATCATATTTTTTAATTTAGGACTTGGGTTTGATCTTAAAAGGAAATTTTTTCAGGCTCTTTGAAACCAAACGGGCTGAAATTTTTGAAACATCATCAAAATCGTGCTCCAAACCGAAATCAGTCACAAAATCGTCAAAAAGTTGCATCTCTGTAAAAATCATATTTTTTTTATGCTCTTATTTGAGACTTGGGTTCGGACTTGAAAAACCATTTTTTCAGGCTTTATGGTACCAAACGGGCTGAAATTTTGTAATCATCATCAGAATCTTGGTCCAAACCGAAATCAGTCACTAAATCTTCAAAAAGTTGCATTTCTGGAAATATCATCGTTTTTATGGGCACATTTGAGACTTGGGTTCGGACTTGAAAAACCATATTTTCAGGCTTTATGAAACCAAATGGGCGGAAATTTTGAAATCATTATCAGAATCTTGGTCCAAACCGAAATCAGTCACAAAATCTTTACAAAGTTGCATTTCTAGAAAAATCATATTTTTTAATTTAGGACTTGGGTTTGAACTTGAAAAGCAATTTCTTCAGGCTCTTTGAAACCAAACGGGCTGAAATTTTTGAAACATACTCAAAATCGTGCTCCAAACCAAAATCAGTCGAAAAATGGTCATAAATGTGCATCTCTGGAAAAATCATATTTTTTTTATGCTCTTATTTGAGACATGAGTTCGGACCTGAAATTCCATTTTTTCAGGCTCTATGGTACCAAACGGGCTGAAATTTTGTAATCATCATCAGAATCTTGGTCCAAACCGAAATCAGTCACAAAATCTTCACAATGTTGCATTTCTGGAAAAATCATATTTTTTAATTTAGGACTTGGGTTTGATCTTAAAAGGCAATTTTTTCAGGCTCTTTGAAACCAAACGGGCTGAAATTTTTGAAACATCATCAAAATCGTGCTCCAAACCGAAATCAGTCACAAAATCGTCAAAAAGTTGCATCTCTGTAAAAATCATATTTTTTTTATGCTCTTATTTGAGACTTGGGTTCGGACTTGAAAAACCATTTTTTCAGGCTTTATGGTACCAAACGGGCTGAAATTTTGTAATCATCATCAGAATCTTGGTCCAAACCGAAATCAGTCACAATATCTTCAAAAAGTTGCATTTCTGGAAATATCATAGTTTTTATGGGCACATTTGAGACTTGAGTTCGGACCTGAAAATCCATTTTTTCAGGCTCTATTGTACCAAACGGGCTGAAATTTTGTAATCATCATCAGAATCTTGGTCCAAACCGAAATCAGTCACAAAATCTTCACAAAGTTGCATTTCTGGAAAAATCATATTTTTTAATTTAGTACTTGGGTTTGAACTTAAAAAGCAATTTTTTTCAGGCTTTTTGAAACCAAACGGGCTGAAATTTTTGGAACATCATCAAAATCGTGCTCCAAACCGAAATCAGTCACAAAATCGTCAAAAAGTTGCATATCTGGAAAAATTATATTTTTATTTTGCTCTTATTTGAGACTTGGGTTCGGACTTGAAAATCCATTTTTTCAGGCTCTATGATACCAAACGGGCTGAAATTTTGTAATCATCATCAGAATCTTGGTCCAAACCGAAAATAGTCACAAAATCGGCGAAATGTTGCATTCATGGAAAAATCATATTTTTAATATGCTCTCATTTGAGACTTGGGTTCGGACTTGAAAAACCATTTTATCAGGCTCTATGGTACCTAATGGGCTGAAATTTTGTAACAATCATCAGAATCTTGGTCCAAACCGAAAATAGTCACAAAATCGGCGAAATGTTGCATTCATGGAAAAATCATATTTTTAATATGCTCTCATTTGAGACTTGGGTTCGGACTTGAAAAACCATATTTTCAGGCTTTATGAAACCAAATGGGCGGAAATTTTGGAATCATTATCATAATCTTGGTCCAAACCGAAATCAGTCACAAAATCTTCACAAAGTTGCATTTTTGGAAATATAATAGTTTTTATGGGCACATTTGAGACTTGGGTTCGTACTGAAAAACCATTTTTTCTGGCTCTATGAAACCAAATGGGCGGAAATTTTGAAATCATTATCAGAATCTTGGTACAAACCGAAATCAGTCACAAAATCTTCACAATGTTGTATTTCTGGATAAATCATATTTTTTAATTTAGGACTTGGGTTTGATCTTAAAAGGCAATTTTTTCAGGCTCTTTGAAACCAAACGGGATGAAATTTTTGAAAAATCATCAAATTCGTGCTCCAAACCGAAATCAGTCTTAAAATCGTCCAAAAGTTGCATCTCTGGAAAAATCATATTTTTTCTATGCTCTCGTTTGAGACTTGGGTTCGGACTTGAAAAACCATTTTTTCAGGCTCTTTGGTACAGAACGGGCTGAAATTTTCTAATCATCATCAGAATCTTGGTCCAAACCGAAATCAGTCACTAAATCTTCAAAAAGTTTCATATTTGGAAATATCATAGTTTTTATGGGCACATTCGAGACTTGGGTTCGGACTTGAAAATCCATTTTTTCAGGCTCTATTGTACCAAACGGGCTGAAATTTTGTAATCATCATCAGAGTCTTGGTCCAAACCGAAATCAGTCACAAAATCTTCACAATGTTGCATTTCTGGAAAAATCATATTTTTTAATTTAGTACTTGGGTTTGAACTTAAAAAGCAATTTTTTCAGGCTTTTTGAAACCAAACGGGCTGAAATTTTTGGAACATCATCAAAATCGTGCTCCAAACCGAAATCAGTCACAAAATCGTCAAAAAGTTGCATGTCTGGAAAAATCATATTTTTTTTATGCTCTTATTTGAGACATGAGTTCGGACCTGAAATTCCATTTTTTCAGGCTCTATGGTACCAAACGGGCTGAAATTTTGTAATCATCATCAGAATCTTGGTCCAAACCGAAATCAGTCACAAAATCTTCACAAAGTTGCATTTCTGGAAAAATCATATTTTTTAATTTAGTACTTGGGTTTGAACTTAAAAAGCAATTTTTTCAGGCTTTTTGAAACCAAACGGGCTGAAATTTTTGGAACATCATCAAAATCGTGCTCCAAACCGAAATCAGTCTTAAAATCGTCAAAAAGTTGTATCTCTGGAAAAATCATATTTTTTTTTTGCTCTTATTTGAGACTTGGGTTCGGACTTGAAAATCCATTTTTTCAGGCTCTATGATACCAAACGGGCTGAAATTTTGTAATCATCATCAGAATCTTGGTCCAAACCGAAATCAGTCACTAAATCTTCAAAAAGTTGCATTTCTGGAAAAATCATATTTTTTAATTTAGTACTTGGGTTTGAACTTAAAAAGCAATTTTTTCAGGCTTTTTGAAACCAAACGGGCTGAAATTTTTGGAACATCATCAAAATCGTGCTCCAAACCGAAATCAGTCTTAAAATCGTCAAAAAGTTGTATCTCTGGAAAAATCATATTTTTTTTTTGCTCTTATTTGAGACTTGGGTTCGGACTTGAAAATCCATTTTTTCAGGCTCTATGATACCAAACGGGCTGAAATTTTGTAATCATCATCAGAATCTTGGTCCAAACCGAAATCAGTCACTAAATCTTCAAAAAGTTACATTTCTGGAAATATCATCGTTTTTATGGGCACATTTGAGACTTGGGTTCGGACTTGAAAAACCATATTTTCAGGCTTTATGAAACCAAATGGGCGGAAATTTTGAAATCATTATCATAATCTTGGTCCAAACCGAAATCAGTCACAAAATCTTCACAAAGTTGCATTTTTGGAAATATAATAGTTTTTATGGGCACATTTGAGACTTGGGTTCGTACTGAAAAACCATTTTTTCTGGCTCTATGAAACCAAATGGGCGGAAATTTTGAAATCATTATCAGAATCTTGGTACAAACCGAAATCAGTCACAAAATCTTCACACTGTTGTATTTCTGGAAAAATCATATTTTTTAATTTAGGACTTGGGTTTGATCTTAAAAGGCAATTTTTTCAGGCTCTTTGAAACCAAACGGGATGAAATTTTTGAAAAATCATCAAATTCGTGCTCCAAACCGAAATCAGTCTTAAAATCGTCCAAAAGTTGCATCTCTGGAAAAATCATATTTTTTCTATGCTCTCGTTTGAGACTTGGGTTCGGACTTGAAAAACCATTTTTTCAGGCTCTTTGGTACAGAACGGGCTGAAATTTTCTAATCATCATCAGAATCTTGGTCCAAACCGAAATCAGTCACTAAATCTTCAAAAAGTTTCATATTTGGAAATATCATAGTTTTTATGGGCACATTCGAGACTTGGGTTCGGACTTGAAAATCCATTTTTTCAGGCTCTATGGTACCAAACGGGCTGAAATTTTGTAATCATCATCAGAGTCTTGGTCCAAACCGAAATCAGTCACAAAATCTTCACAAAGTTGCATTTCTGGAAAAATCATATTTTTTAATTTAGTACTTGGGTTTGAACTTAAAAAGCAATTTTTTCAGGCTTTTTGAAACCAAACGGGCTGAAATTTTTGGAACATCATCAAAATCGTGCTCCAAACCGAAATCAGTCACAAAATCGTCAAAAAGTTGCATGTCTGGAAAAATCATATTTTTTTTATGCTCTTATTTGAGACATGAGTTCGGACCTGAAATTCCATTTTTTCAGGCTCTATGGTACCAAACGGGCTGAAATTTTGTAATCATCATCAGAATCTTGGTCCAAACCGAAATCAGTCACAAAATCTTCACAAAGTTGCATTTCTGGAAAAATCATATTTTTTAATTTAGTACTTGGGTTTGAACTTAAAAAGCAATTTTTTCAGGCTTTTTGAAACCAAACGGGCTGAAATTTTTGGAACATCATCAAAATCGTGCTCCAAACCGAAATCAGTCTTAAAATCGTCAAAAAGTTGTATCTCTGGAAAAATCATATTTTTTTTTTGCTCTTATTTGAGACTTGGGTTCGGACTTGAAAATCCATTTTTTCAGGCTCTATGATACCAAACGGGCTGAAATTTTGTAATCATCATCAGAATCTTGGTCCAAACCGAAATCAGTAACTAAATCTTCAAAAAGTTGCATTTCTGGAAAAATCATATTTTTTAATTTAGTACTTGGGTTTGAACTTAAAAAGCAATTTTTTCAGGCTTTTTGAAACCAAACGGGCTGAAATTTTTGGAACATCATCAAAATCGTGCTCCAAACCGAAATCAGTCTTAAAATCGTCAAAAAGTTGTATCTCTGGAAAAATCATATTTTTTTTTTGCTCTTATTTGAGACTTGGGTTCGGACTTGAAAATCCATTTTTTCAGGCTCTATGATACCAAACGGGCTGAAATTTTGTAATCATCATCAGAATCTTGGTCCAAACCGAAATCAGTCACTAAATCTTCAAAAAGTTGCATTTCTGGAAAAATCATATTTTTTAATTTAGTACTTGGGTTTGAACTTAAAAAGCAATTTTTTCAGGCTCTATGATACCAAACGGGCTGAAATTTTGTAATCATCATCAGAATCTTGGTCCAAACCGAAATCAGTCACTAAATCTTCAAAAAGTTACATTTCTGGAAATATCATCGTTTTTATGGGCACATTTGAGACTTGGGTTCGGAATTGAAAAACCATATTTTCAGGCTTTATGAAACCAAATGGGCGGAAATTTTGAAATCATTATCATAATCTTGGTCCAAACCGAAATCAGTCACAAAATCTTCATCAAGTTGCATTTTTGGAAATATAATAGTTTTTATGGGCACATTTGAGACTTGGGTTCGTACTGAAAAACCATTTTTTCTGGCTCTATGAAACCAAATGGGCGGAAATTTTGAAATCATTATCAGAATCTTGGTACAAACCGAAATCAGTCACAAAATCTTCACAATGTTGTATTTCTGGAAAAATCATATTTTTTAATTTAGGACTTGGGTTTGATCTTAAAAGGCAATTTTTTCAGGCTCTTTGAAACCAAACGGGCTGAAATTTTTGAAACATCATCAAAATCGTGCTCCAAACCGAAATCAGTCACAAAATCGTCAAAAAGTTGCATCTCTGTAAAAATCATATTTTTTTTATGCTCTTATTTGAGACTTGGGTTCGGACTTGAAAAACCATTTTTTCAGGCTTTATGGTACCAAACGGGCTGAAATTTTGTAATCATCATCAGAATCTTGGTCCAAACCGAAATCAGTCACTAAATCTTCAAAAAGTTGCATTTCTTGAAATATCATCGTTTTTATGGGCACATTTGAGACTTGGGTTCGGACTTGAAAAACCATATTTTCAGGCTTTATGAAACCAAATGGGTGGAAATTTTGAAATCATTATCATAATCTTGGTCCAAACCGAAATCAGTCACAAAATCTTCACAAAGTTGCATTTCTGGAAAAATCATATTTTTTAATTTAGTACTTGGGTTTGAACTTAAAAAGCAATTTTTTCAGGCTTTTTGAAACCAAACGGGCTGAAAATTTTGGAACATCATCAAAATCGTGCTCCAAACCGAAATCAGTCACAAAATCGTCAAAAAGTTGCATGTCTGGAAAAATTTTTTTTTTTTTTTTGCTCTTATTTGAGACTTGGGTTCGGACTTGAAAATCCATTTTTTCAGGCTCTATGATCCCAAACGGGCTGAAATTTTGTAATCATCATCAGAATCTTGGTCCAAACCGAAATCAGTCACTAAATCTTCAAAAAGTTACATTTCTGGAAATATCATCGTTTTTATGGGCACATTTGAGATTTGGGTTCGGACTTGAAAAACCATATTTTCAGGCTTTATGAAACCAAATGGGCGGAAATTTTGAAATCATTCTCATAATCTTGGTCCAAACCGAAATCAGTCACAAAATCTTCACAAAGTTGCATTTTTGGAAATATAATAGTTTTTATGGGCACATTTGAGACTTGGGTTCGTACTGAAAAACCATTTTTTCTGGCTCTATGAAACCAAATGGGCGGAAATTTTGAAATCATTATCAGAATCTTGGTACAAACCGAAATCAGTCACAAAATCTTCACAATGTTGTATTTCTGGAAAAATCATATTTTTTAATTTAGGACTTGGGTTTGATCTTAAAAGGCAATTTTTTCAGGCTCTTTGAAACCAAACGGGCTGAAATTTTTGAAACATCATCAAAATCGTGCTCCAAACCGAAATCAGTCACAAAATCGTCAAAAAGTTGCATCTCTGTAAAAATCATATTTTTTTTATGCTCTTATTTGAGACTTTGGTTCGGACTTGAAAAACCATTTTTTCAGGCTTTATGGTACCAAACGGGCTGAAATTTTCTAATCATCATCAGAATCTTGGTCCAAACCGAAATCAGTCACTAAATCTTCAAAAAGTTGCATTTTTGGAAATATCATAGTTTTTATGGGCACATTTGAGATTTGGGTTCGGACTTGAAAAACCATTTTTTCAGGCTCTTCGAAACCAAATGGGCGGAATTTTTGAAATCTTTATCAGAATCTTGGTACAAACCGAAATCAGTCACAAAATCTTCACAAAGTTGCATTTCTGGAAAAATCATATTTTTTAATTTAGGACTTGGGTTTGAACTTAAAAGGCAATTTTTTCAGGCTCTTTGAAACCAAACGGGATGAAATTTTTGAAATATCTTCAAAATCGTGCTCCAAACCGAAATCAGTCACTAAATCTTCAAAAAGTTGCATTTTTGGAAATATCATAGTTTTTATGGGCACATTTGAGACTTGGGTTCGTACTTGAAAAACCATTTTTTCAGGCTCTATGAAACCAAATGGGCGGAAATTTGAAATCATTATCAGAATCTTGGTCCAAACCGAAAACAGTCACAAAATCGTCAAAAATTTGCATCTCTGGAAAAATCATATATATTTTATGGGCTCATTTGAGACTTGGGTTCGGACTTGAAAATCCATTTTTTCAGGCTTTTTGAAACCAAACGTGCTGAAATTTTTGAAACATCATCAAAATCGTGCTCCAAACCGAAATCAGTCACAAAATCTTTACAAAGTTGCATTTCTAGAAAAATCATATTTTTTAATTTAGGACTTGGTTTGATCTTAAAAGGCAATTTTTTCAGGCTCTTTGAAACCAAACGGGATGAAATTTTTGAAATATCTTCAAAATCGTGCTCATAACCAAAATCATTCGAAAAATGGTCAAAAATGTGCATCTCTGGAAAAATCATATTTTTTTATGCTCTTATTTGAGACTTGAGTTCGGACCTGAAAATCCATTTTTTCAGGCTCTATGGTACCAAACGGGCTGAAATTTTGTAATCATCATCAGAGTCTTGGTTCAAACAGAAATCAGTCACAAAATCTTCACAAAGTTGCATTTCTGGAAAAATCATATTTTTTAATTTAGTAATTGGTTTTGAACTTAAAAAGCAATTTTTTCAGGCTTTTTGAAACCAAACGGGATGAAATTTTTGGAACATCATCAAAATCGTGCTCCAAACCGAAATCAGTCACAAAATCGTCAAAAAGTTGCATGTATGGAAAAATTATATTTTTTTTTTGCTCTTATTTGAGACATGGGTTCGGACTTGAAAATCCATTTTTTCAGGCTCTATGATACCAAACGGGCTGAAATTTTGTAATCATCATCAGAATCTTGGTCCAAACCGAAATCAGTCACTAAATCTTCAAAAAGTTACATTTCTGGAAATATCATCGTTTTTATGGGCACATTTGAGACTTGGGTTCGGACTTGAAAAACCATATTTTCAGGCTTTATGAAACCAAATGGGCGGAAATTTTGAAATAATTATCAGAATCTTGGTACAAACCGAAATCAGTCACAAAATCTTCACAATGTTGCATTTCTGGAAAAATCATATTTTTTAATTTAGGACTTGGGTTTGATCTTAAAATGCAATTTTTTCAGGCTCTTTGAAACCAAACGGGCTGAAATTTTTGAAACATCATCAAAATCGTGCTCCAAACCGAAATCAGTCACAAAATCGTCAAAAAGTTGCATCTCTGTAAAAATCATATTTTTTTTATGCTCTTATTTGAGACTTGGGTTCGGACTTGAAAAACCATTTTTTCAGGCTTTATGGTACCAAACGGGCTGAAATTTTGTAATCATCATCAGAATCTTGGTCCAAACCGAAATCAGTCACAATATCTTCAAAAAGTTGCATTTCTGGAAATATCATCGTATTTATGGGCACATTTGAGACTTGGGTTCGGACTTGAAAAACCATATTTTCAGGCTTTATGAAACCAAATGGGCGGAAATTTTGAAATCATTATCAGAATCTTGGTCCAAACCGAAATAAGTCATAAAATCTTTACAAAGTTGCATTTCTTGAAAAATCATATTTTTTAATTTAGTACTTGGGTTTGAACTTAAAAAGCATTTTTTCAGGCTCTTTGAAACCAAACGGGATGAAATTTTTGAAACATCATCAAAATCGTGCTCCGAACCAAAATCAGTCTAAAAATCGTCAAAAAGTTGCATCTCTGGAAAAATTATATTTTTTATGCTCTTATTTGAGACTTGTGTTCGGGCTTGAAAAACCATTTTTTTAGGCTCTATGAAACCAAATGGGCGGAAATTTTGAAGTAATTATCAGAATCTAGATCCAAACCGAAATCAGTCACAAAATCTTCACAAAGTTGCATTTCTGGAAAAATCATATTTTTTAATTTAGGACTTGGGTTTGAGCTTAAAAAGCAATTTTTTCAGGCTCTTTGAAACCAAACGGGCTGAAATTTTTGAAACATCATCAAAATCGTGCTCCAAACCGAAATCAGTCACAAAATCGTCAAAAAGTTGCATCTCTGGAAAAATCATATTTTTTTTATGCTCTTATTTGAGACTTGGATTCGGACTAGAAAAACTATTTTTTCAGGCTCTATGGTACCAAACGGGCTGAAATTTTGTAATCATCATCAGAATCTTGGTCCAAACCGAAATCAGTTACAATATCTTCAAAAAGTTGCATTTCTTGAAATATCATAGTTTTTATGGGCACATTTGAGACTTGGGTTCGGACATGAAAAACCATTTTTTCAGGCTCTATGAAACCAAATGGGCGGAAATTTGCAATCATTATCAGAATCTTGTTCCAAACCGAAATCAGTCACAATATCTTCAAAATGTTGCATTTCTGGAAATATCATAGTTTTTATGGGCACATTTGAGACTTGGGTTCGGACTTGAAAAACCATTTTTTCAGGCTCTATGAAACCAAATGGGCGGAAATTTGAAATCATTATCAGAATCTTGGTCCAAACCGAAAACAGTCACAAAATCGTCAAAAATTTGCATCTCTGGAAAAATCATATATATTTTATGGGCTCATTTGAGACTTGGGTTCGGACTTGAAAATCCATTTTTTCAGGCTTTTTGAAACCAAACGTGCTGAAATTTTTGAAATATCTTCAAAATCGTGCTCCAAACCGAAATCAGTCTAAAAATCGTCCAAAAGTTGCATCTCTGGAAAAATCATATTTTTTCTATGCTCTCGTTTGAGACTAGGGTTCGGACTTAAAAAACCATTTTTTCAGGCTCTTTGGTACAGAACGGGCTGAAATTTTCTAATCATCATCAGAATATTGGTCCAAACCGAAATCAGTCACAAAATCTTCACAATGTTGCATTTCTGGAAAAATCATATTTTTTTTATGCTCTTATTTGAGACTTGAGTTCGGACCTGAAAATCCATTTTTTCAGGCTCTATGGTACCAAACGGGCTGAAATTTTGAAATCATTATCAGAATCTTGGTCCAAACCAAAATCAGTCACAAAATCTTTACTAAGTTGCATTTCTGGAAAAATCATATTTTTTAATTTAGGACTTGGGTTTGAGCTTAAAAAGCAATTTTTTCAGGCTCTTTGAAACCAAACGTGCTGAAATTTTTGAAACATCATCAAAATCGTGCTCCAAACCGAAATCAGTCACAAAATCGTCAAAAAGTTGCATCTCTGGAAAAATCATATATATTTTATGGGCTCATTTGAAACTTGGGTTCGGACTTGAAAAACCATTTTTTCAGGCTTTATGGTACCAAACGGGCTGAAATTTTGTAATCATCATCAGAATCTTGGTCCAAACCGAAATCAGTTACAATATCTTCAAAAAGTTGCATTTCTTGAAATATCATAGTTTTTATGGGCACATTTGAGACTTGGGTTCGGACATGAAAAACCATTTTTTCAGGCTCTATGAAACCAAATGGGCGGAAATTTGCAATCATTATCAGAATCTTGTTCCAAACCGAAATCAGTCACAATATCTTCAAAATGTTGCATTTCTGGAAATATCATAGTTTTTATGGGCACATTTGAGACTTGGGTTCGGACTTGAAAAACCATTTTTTCAGGCTCTATGAAACCAAATGGGCGGAAATTTGAAATCATTATCAGAATCTTGGTCCAAACCGAAAACAGTCACAAAATCGTCAAAAATTTGCATCTCTGGAAAAATCATATATATTTTATGGGCTCATTTGAGACTTGGGTTCGGACTTGAAAATCCATTTTTTCAGGCTTTTTGAAACCAAACGTGCTGAAATTTTTGAAATATCTTCAAAATCGTGCTCCAAACCGAAATCAGTCTAAAAATCGTCCAAAAGATGCATCTCTGGAAAAATCATATTTTTTCTATGCTCTCGTTTGAGACTAGGGTTCGGACTTAAAAAACCATTTTTTCAGGCTCTTTGGTACAGAACGGGCTGAAATTTTCTAATCATCATCAGAATATTGGTCCAAACCGAAATCAGTCACAAAATCTTCACAATGTTGCATTTCTGGAAATATCATCGTTTTTATGGGCACATTTGAGACTTGGGTTCGGACATGAAAAACCATATTTTCAGGCTTTATGAAACCAAATGGGCGAAAATTTTGAAATCATTATCAGAATCTTGGTCCAAACCGAAATCAGTCACAAAATCTTTACAAAGTTGCATTTCTAGAATAAACATATTTTTTAATTTAGGACTTGGGTCTGAACTTGAAAAGATATTTCTTCAGGCTCTTTGAAACCAAACGGGCTGAAATTTTAGAAACATACTCAAAATCGTGCTCCAAACCAAAATCAGTCGAAAAATGGTCAAAAATGTGCATCTCTGGAAAAATCATATTTTTTTATGCTCTTATTTGAGACTTGAGTTCGGACCTGAAAATCCATTTTTTCAGGCTCTATGGTACCAAACGGGCTGAAATTTTGTAATCATCATCAGAATCTTGGTCCAAACCGAAAATAGTCACAAAATCGGCGAAATGTTGCATTCATGGAAAAATCATATTTTTAATATGCTCTCATTTGAGACTTGGGTTCGGACTTGAAAAACCATTTTATCAGGCTCTATGGTACCTAATGGGCTGAAATTTTGTAACAATCATCAGAATCTTGGTCCAAACCGAAAATAGTCACAAAATCGGCGAAATGTTGCATTCATGCAAAAATCATATTTTTAATATGCTCTCATTTGAGACTTGGGTTCGGACTTGAAAAACCATTTTTTCAGGCTCTATGGTACCAAACGGGCAGACATTTTGTAACCATCATCAGAATCTTGGTCCAAACCGAAATCAGTCACTAAATCTTCAAAAAGTTGCATTTCTGGAAATATCATAGTTTTTATGGGCACATTTGAGACTTGGGTTCGGACTTGAAAAACCATTTTTTCAGGCTCTTCGAAACCAAATGGGCGGAATTTTTGAAATCTTTATCAGAATCTTGGTACAAACCGAAATCAGTCACAAAATCTTCACAAAGTTGCATTTCTGGAAAAATCATATTTTTTAATTTAGGACTTGGGTTTGAACTTAAAAGGCAATTTTTTCAGGCTCTTTGAAACCAAACGGGATGAAATTTTTGAAAAATCATCAAATTCGTGCTCCAAACCGAAATCAGTCTTAAAATCGTCCAAAAGTTGCATCTCTGGAAAAATCATATTTTTTTTATGCTCTCATTTGAGACTTGAGTTCGGACCTGAAAATCCATTTTTTCAGGCTCTATGGTACCAAACGGGCTGAAATTTTGTAATCATCATCAGAATCTTGGTCCAAACCGAAATCAGTCACTAAATCTTCAAAAAGTTTCATATTTGGAAATATCATAGTTTTTATGGGCATATTCGAGACTTGGTTTCGGACATGAAAAACAATTTTTTCTGGCTCTATGAAACCAAATGGGCGGAAATTTTGAAATCATTATCAGAATCTTGGTCCCAACAGAAATCAGTCACAAAATCTTCACAATTTGTATTTCTGGAAAAATCATATTTTTTAATTTAGGACTTGGGTTTGAACTTAAAAGGCAATTTTTTCAGGCTCTTTGAAACCAAACGGGATGAAATTTTTGAAAAATCATCAAATTCGTGCTCCAAACCAAAATCAGTCGAAAAATGGTCAAAAATGTGCATCTCTGGAAAAATCATATTTTTTTTATGCTCTCATTTGAGACTTGAGTTCGGACCTGAAAATCCATTTTTTCAGGCTCTATGGTACCAAACGGGCTGAAATTTTGTAATCATCATCAGAATCTTGGTCCAAACCGAAATCAGTCACAATATCTTCAAAAAGTTGCATTTCTGGAAATATCATAGTTTTTATGGGCACATTTGAGACTTGGGTTCGGACTTGAAAAACCATATTTTCAGGCTTTATGAAACCAAATGGGCGGAAATTTTGAAATAATTATCAGAATCTTGGTACAAACCGAAATCAGTCACAAAATCTTCACAATGTTGCATTTCTGGAAAAATCATATTTTTTAATTTAGGACTTGGGTTTGATCTTAAAATGCAATTTTTTCAGGCTCTTTGAAACCAAACGGGCTGAAATTTTTGAAACATCATCAAAATCGTGCTCCAAACCGAAATCAGTCACAAAATCGTCAAAAAGTTGCATCTCTGTAAAAATCATATTTTTTTTATGCTCTTATTTGAGACTTGGGTTCGGACTTGAAAAACCATTTTTTCAGGCTTTATGGTACCAAACGGGCTGAAATTTTGTAATCATCATCAGAATCTTGGTCCAAACCGAAATCAGTCACAATATCTTCAAAAAGTTGCATTTCTGGAAATATCATCGTATTTATGGGCACATTTGAGACTTGGGTTCGGACTTGAAAAACCATATTTTCAGGCTTTATGAAACCAAATGGGCGGAAATTTTGAAATCATTATCAGAATCTTGGTCCAAACCGAAATAAGTCATAAAATCTTTACAAAGTTGCATTTCTTGAAAAATCATATTTTTTAATTTAGTACTTGGGTTTGAACTTAAAAAGCATTTTTTCAGGCTCTTTGAAACCAAACGGGCTGAAATTTTTGAAACATCATCAAAATCGTGCTCCGAACCAAAATCAGTCTAAAAATCGTCAAAAAGTTGCATCTCTGGAAAAATTATATTTTTTATGCTCTTATTTGAGACTTGTGTTCGGGCTTGAAAAACCATTTTTTTAGGCTCTATGAAACCAAATGGGCGGAAATTTTGAAGTAATTATCAGAATCTAGATCCAAACCGAAATCAGTCACAAAATCTTCACAAAGTTGCATTTCTGGAAAAATCATATTTTTTAATTTAGGACTTGGGTTTGAGCTTAAAAAGCAATTTTTTCAGGCTCTTTGAAACCAAACGGGCTGAAATTTTTGAAACATCATCAAAATCGTGCTCCAAACCGAAATCAGTCACAAAATCGTCAAAAAGTTGCATCTCTGGAAAAATCATATTTTTTTTATGCTCTTATTTGAGACTTGGATTCGGACTAGAAAAACTATTTTTTCAGGCTCTATGGTACCAAACGGGCTGAAATTTTGTAATCATCATCAGAATCTTGGTCCAAACCGAAATCAGTCACAATATCTTCAAAAAGTTGCATTTCTGGAAATATCATAGTTTTTATGGGCACATTTGAGACTTGGGTTCGGACTTGAAAAACCATATTTTCAGGCTTTATGAAACCAAATGGGCGGAAATTTTGAAATAATTATCAGAATCTTGGTACAAACCGAAATCAGTCACAAAATCTTCACAATGTTGCATTTCTGGAAAAATCATATTTTTTAATTTAGGACTTGGGTTTGATCTTAAAATGCAATTTTTTCAGGCTCTTTGAAACCAAACGGGCTGAAATTTTTGAAACATCATCAAAATCGTGCTCCAAACCGAAATCAGTCACAAAATCGTCAAAAAGTTGCATCTCTGTAAAAATCATATTTTTTTTATGCTCTTATTTGAGACTTGGGTTCGGACTTGAAAAACCATTTTTTCAGGCTTTATGGTACCAAACGGGCTGAAATTTTGTAATCATCATCAGAATCTTGGTCCAAACCGAAATCAGTCACAATATCTTCAAAAAGTTGCATTTCTGGAAATATCATCGTATTTATGGGCACATTTGAGACTTGGGTTCGGACTTGAAAAACCATATTTTCAGGCTTTATGAAACCAAATGGGCGGAAATTTTGAAATCATTATCAGAATCTTGGTCCAAACCGAAATAAGTCATAAAATCTTTACAAAGTTGCATTTCTTGAAAAATCATATTTTTTAATTTAGTACTTGGGTTTGAACTTAAAAAGCATTTTTTCAGGCTCTTTGAAACCAAACGGGCTGAAATTTTTGAAACATCATCAAAATCGTGCTCCGAACCAAAATCAGTCTAAAAATCGTCAAAAAGTTGCATCTCTGGAAAAATTATATTTTTTATGCTCTTATTTGAGACTTGTGTTCGGGCTTGAAAAACCATTTTTTTAGGCTCTATGAAACCAAATGGGCGGAAATTTTGAAGTAATTATCAGAATCTAGATCCAAACCGAAATCAGTCACAAAATCTTCACAAAGTTGCATTTCTGGAAAAATCATATTTTTTAATTTAGGACTTGGGTTTGAGCTTAAAAAGCAATTTTTTCAGGCTCTTTGAAACCAAACGGGCTGAAATTTTTGAAACATCATCAAAATCGTGCTCCAAACCGAAATCAGTCACAAAATCGTCAAAAAGTTGCATCTCTGGAAAAATCATATTTTTTTTATGCTCTTATTTGAGACTTGGATTCGGACTAGAAAAACTATTTTTTCAGGCTCTATGGTACCAAACGGGCTGAAATTTTGTAATCATCATCAGAATCTTGGTCCAAACCGAAATCAGTTACAATATCTTCAAAAAGTTGCATTTCTTGAAATATCATAGTTTTTATGGGCACATTTGAGACTTGGGTTCGGACATGAAAAACCATTTTTTCAGGCTCTATGAAACCAAATGGGCGGAAATTTGCAATCATTATCAGAATCTTGTTCCAAACCGAAATCAGTCACAATATCTTCAAAAAGTTGCATTTCTGGAAATATCATAGTTTTTATGGGCACATTTGAGACTTGGGTTCGGACTTGAAAAACCATTTTTTCAGGCTCTATGAAACCAAATGGGCGGAAATTTGAAATCATTATCAGAATCTTGGTCCAAACCGAAAACAGTCACAAAATCGTCAAAAATTTGCATCTCTGGAAAAATCATATATATTTTATGGGCTCATTTGAGACTTGGGTTCGGACTTGAAAATCCATTTTTTCAGGCTTTTTGAAACCAAACGTGCTGAAATTTTTGAAATATCTTCAAAATAGTGCTCCAAACCGAAATCAGTCTAAAAATCGTCCAAAAGTTGCATCTCTGGAAAAATCATATTTTTTCTATGCTCTCGTTTGAGACTAGGGTTCGGACTTAAAAAACCATTTTTTCAGGCTCTTTGGTACAGAACGGGCTGAAATTTTCTAATCATCATCAGAATATTGGTCCCAACCGAAATCAGTCACAAAATCTTCACAATTTGTATTTCTGGAAAAATCATATTGTTTAATTTAGGACTTGGGTTTGAACTTAAAAAGCAATTTTTTAAGGCTTTTTGAAACCAAACGGGGTGAAATTTTTGGAACATCATCAAAATCGTGCTCCAAACCGAAATCAGTCACAAAATCGTCAAAAAGTTGCATCTCTGGAAAAATTATATTTTTTTTATGCTCTTATTTGAGACTTGGGTTCGGACTTGAAAAACCATTTTTTCAGGCTCTATGAAACCAAATGGGCGGAAATTTGAAATCATTATCAGAATCTTGGTCCAAACCGAAAACAGTCACAAAATCGTCAAAAATTTGCATCTATGGAAAAATCATATATATTTTATGGGCTCATTTGAGACTTGGGTTCGGACTTGAAAATCCATTTTTTCAGGCTTTTTGAAACCAAACGTGCTGAAATTTTTGAAACATCATCAAAATCGTGCTCCAAACCGAAATCAGTCACAAAATCTTTACAAAGTTGCATTTCTAGAAAAATCATATTTTTTAATTTAGGACTTGGGTTTGATCTTAAAAGGCAATTTTTTCAGGCTCTTTGAAACCAAACGGGCTGAAATTTTTGAAACATCATCAAAATCGTGCTCCAAACCGAAATCAGTCACAAAAATGTCAAAAAGTTGCATCTCTGTAAAAATCATATTTTTTTTATGCTCTTATTTGAGACTTGGGTTCGGACTTGAAAAACCATTTTTTCAGGCTTTATGGTACCAAACGGGCTGAAATTTTGTAATCATCATCAGAATCTTGGTCCAAACCGAAATCAGTCACTAAATCTTCAAAAAGTTGCATTTCTGGAAATATCATCGTTTTTATGGGCACATTTGAGACTTGGGTTCGGACATGAAAAACCATATTTTCAGGCTTTATGAAACCAAATGGGCGAAAATTTTGAAATCATTATCAGAATCTTGGTCCAAACCGAAATCAGTCACAAAATCTTTACAAAGTTGCATTTCTAGAAAAAACATATTTTTTAATTTAGGACTTGGGTCTGAACTTGAAAAGATATTTCTTCAGGCTCTTTGAAACCAAACGGGATGAAATTTTAGAAACATACTCAAAATCGTGCTCCAAACCAAAATCAGTCGAAAAATGGTCAAAAATGTGCATCTCTGGAAAAATCATATTTTTTTATGCTCTTATTTGAGACTTGAGTTCGGACCTGAAAATCCATTTTTTCAGGCTCTATGGTACCAAACGGGCTGAAATTTTGTAATCATCATCAGAATCTTGGTCCAAACCGAAAATAGTCACAAAATCGGCGAAATGTTGCATTCATGGAAAAATCATATTTTTTAATTTAGTACTTGGGTTTGAACTTAAAAACCAATTTTTTCAGGCTTTTTGAAACCAAACGGGCTGAAATTTTTGGAACATCATCAAAATCGTGCTCCAAACCGAAATCAGTCACAAAAATGTCAAAAAGTTGCATCTCTGTAAAAATCATATTTTTTTATGCTCTTATTTGAGACTTGGGTTCGGACTTGAAAAACCATTTTTTCAGGCTTTATGGTACCAAACGGGCTGAAATTTTGTAATCATCATCAGAATCTTGGTCCAAACCGAAATCAGTCACTAAATCTTCAAAAAGTTGCATTTCTGGAAATATCATCGTTTTTATGGGCACATTTGAGACTTGGGTTCGGACATGAAAAACCATATTTTCAGGCTTTATGAAACCAAATGGGCGGAAATTTTGAAATCATTATCAGAATCTTGGTCCAAACCGAAATCAGTCACAAAATCTTTACAAAGTTGCATTTCTAGAAAAATCATATTTTTTAATTTAGGACTTGGGTTTGAACTTGAAAAGCAATTTCTTCAGGCTCTTTGAAACCAAACGGGCTGAAATTTTAGAAACATACTCAAAATCGTGCTCCAAATCAAAATCAGTCGAAAAATGGTCAAAAATGTGCATCTCTGGAAAAATCATATTTTTTTATGCTCTTATTTGAGACTTGAGTTCGGACCTGAAAATCCATTTTTTCAGGCTCTATTGTACCAAACGGGCTGAAATTTTGTAATCATCATCAGAGTCTTGGTTCAAACAGAAATCAGTCACAAAATCTTCACAAAGTTGCATTTCTGGAAAAATCATATTTTTTAATTTAGTAATTTGTTTTGAACTTAAAAAGCAATTTTTTCAGGCTTTTTGAAACCAAACGGGATGAAATTTTTGGAACATCATCAAAATCGTGCTCCAAACCGAAATCAGTCACAAAATCGTCAAAAAGTTGCATGTATGGAAAAATTATATTTTTTTTTTGCTCTTATTTGAGACATGGGTTCGGACTTGAAAATCCATTTTTTCAGGCTCTATGATACCAAACGGGCTGAAATTTTGTAATCATCATCAGAATCTTGGTCCAAACCGAAATCAGTCACTAAATCTTCAAAAAATTACATTTCTGGAAATATCATCGTTTTTATGGGCACATTTGAGACTTGGGTTCGGACTTGAAAAACCATATTTTCAGGCTTTATGAAACCAAATGGGCGGAAATTTTGAAATCATTATCAGAATCTTGGTACAAACCGAAATCAGTCACAAAATCTTCACAATGTTGCATTTCTGGAAAAATCATATTTTTTAATTTAGGACTTGGGTTTGATCTTAAAAGGCAATTTTTTCAGGCTCTTTGAAACCAAACGGGCTGAAATTTTTGAAACATCATCAAAATCGTGCTCCAAACCGAAATCAGTCACAAAATCGTCAAAAAGTTGCATCTCTGTAAAAATCATATTTTTTTTATGCTCTTATTTGAGACTTGGGTTCGGACTTGAAAAACCATTTTTTCAGGCTTTATGGTACCAAACGGGCTGAAATTTTGTAATCATCATCAGAATCTTGGTCCAAACCGAAATCAGTCACAATATCTTCAAAAAGTTGCATTTCTGGAAATATCATAGTTTTTATGGGCACATTTGAGACTTGAGTTCGGACCTGAAAATCCATTTTTTCAGGCTCTATTGTACCAAACGGGCTGAAATTTTGTAATCATCATCAGAATCTTGGTCCAAACCGAAATCAGTCACAAAATCTTCACAAAGTTGCATTTCTGGAAAAATCATATTTTTTAATTTAGTACTTGGGTTTGAACTTAAAAAGCAATTTTTTTCAGGCTTTTTGAAACCAAACGGGCTGAAATTTTTGGAACATCATCAAAATCGTGCTCCAAACCGAAATCAGTCACAAAATCGTCAAAAAGTTGCATCTCTGGAAAAATTATATTTTTATTTTGCTCTTATTTGAGACTTGGGTTCGGACTTGAAAATCCATTTTTTCAGGCTCTATACCAAACGGGCTGAAATTTTGTAATCATCATCAGAATCTTGGTCCAAACCGAAAATAGTCACAAAATCGGCGAAATGTTGCATTCATGGAAAAATCATATTTTTAATATGCTCTCATTTGAGACTTGGGTTCGGACATGAAAAACCATTTTTTCAGGCTCTATGGTACCAAACGGGCAGACATTTTGTAACCATCATCAGAATCTTGGTCCAAACCGAAATCAGTCACTAAATCTTCAAAAAGTTGCATTTCTGGAAATATCATAGTTTTTATGGGCACATTTGAGACTTGGGTTCGGACTTGAAAAACCATTTTTTCAGGCTCTTCGAAACCAAATGGGCGGAATTTTTGAAATCTTTATCAGAATCTTGGTACAAACCGAAATCAGTCACAAAATCTTCACAAAGTTGCATTTCTGGAAAAATCATATTTTTTAATTTAGGACTTGGGTTTGAACTTAAAAGGCAATTTTTTCAGGCTCTTTGAAACCAAACGGGATGAAATTTTTGAAAAATCATCAAATTCGTGCTCCAAACCGAAATCAGTCTTAAAATCGTCCAAAAGTTGCATCTCTGGAAAAATCATATTTTTTCTATGCTCTCGTTTGAGACTTGGGTTCGGACTTGAAAAACCATTTTTTCAGGCTCTTTGGTACAGAACGGGCTGAAATTTTCTAATCATCATCAGAATCTTGGTCCAAACCGAAATCAGTCACTAAATCTTCAAAAAGTTTCATATTTGGAAATATCATAGTTTTTATGGGCACATTCGAGACTTGGTTTCGGACATGAAAAACAATTTTTTCTGGCTCTATGAAACCAAATGGGCGGAAATTTTGAAATCATTATCAGAATCTTGGTCCCAACCGAAATCAGTCACAAAATCTTCACAATTTGTATTTCTGGAAAAATCATATTTTTTAATTTAGGACTTGGGTTTGAACTTAAAAGGCAATTTTTTCAGGCTCTTTGAAACCAAACGGGATGAAATTTTTGAAAAATCATCAAATTCGTGCTCCAAACCAAAATCAGTCGAAAAATGGTCAAAAATGTGCATCTCTGGAAAAATCATATTTTTTTTATGCTCTTATTTGAGACTTGAGTTCGGACCTGAAAATCCATTTTTTCAGGCTCTATGGTACCAAACGGGCTGAAATTTTGTAATCATCATCAGAGTCTTGGTCCAAACCGAAATCAGTCACAAAATCTTCACAAAGTTGCATTTCTGGAAAAATCATATTTTTTAATTTAGTACTTGGGTTTGAACTTAAAAACCAATTTTTTCAGGCTTTTTGAAACCAAACGGGCTGAAATTTTTGGAACATCATCAAAATCGTGCTCCAAACCGAAATCAGTCACAAAAATGTCAAAAAGTTGCATCTCTGTAAAAATCATATTTTTTTATGCTCTTATTTGAGACTTGGGTTCGGACTTGAAAAACCATTTTTTCAGGCTTTATGGTACCAAACGGGCTGAAATTTTGTAATCATCATCAGAATCTTGGTCCAAACCGAAATCAGTCACTAAATCTTCAAAAAGTTGCATTTCTGGAAATATCATCGTTTTTAATTTAGGACTTGGGTTTGAACTTGAAAAGCAATTTCTTCAGGCTCTTTGAAACCAAACGGGCTGAAATTTTAGAAACATACTCAAAATCGTGCTCCAAACCAAAATCAGTCGAAAAATGGTCAAAAATGTGCATCTCTGGAAAAATCATATTTTTTTATGCTCTTATTTGAGACTTGAGTTCGGACCTGAAAATCCATTTTTTCAGGCTCTATGGTACCAAACGGGCTGAAATTTTGTAATCATCATCAGAGTCTTGGTTCAAACAGAAATCAGTCACAAAATCTTCACAAAGTTGCATTTCTGGAAAAATCATATTTTTTAATTTAGTAATTTGTTTTGAACTTAAAAAGCAATTTTTTCAGGCTTTTTGAAACCAAACGGGATGAAATTTTTGGAACATCATCAAAATCGTGCTCCAAACCGAAATCAGTCACAAAATCGTCAAAAAGTTGCATGTATGGAAAAATTATATTTTTTTTTTGCTCTTATTTGAGACATGGGTTCGGACTTGAAAATCCATTTTTTCAGGCTCTATGATACCAAACGGGCTGAAATTTTGTAATCATCATCAGAATCTTGGTCCAAACCGAAATCAGTCACTAAATCTTCAAAAAGTTACATTTCTGGAAATATCATCGTTTTTATGGGCACATTTGAGACTTGGGTTCGGACTTGAAAAACCATATTTTCAGGCTTTATGAAACCAAATGGGCGGAAATTTTGAAATCATAATCAGAATCTTGGTACAAACCGAAATCAGTCACAAAATCTTCACAATGTTGCATTTCTGGAAAAATCATATTTTTTAATTTAGGACTTGGGTTTGATCTTAAAAGGCAATTTTTTCAGGCTCTTTGAAACCAAACGGGCTGAAATTTTTGAAACATCATCAAAATCGTGCTCCAAACCGAAATCAGTCACAAAATCGTCAAAAAGTTGCATCTCTGTAAAAATCATATTTTTTTTATGCTCTTATTTGAGACTTGGGTTCGGACTTGAAAAACCATTTTTTCAGGCTTTATGGTACCAAACGGGCTGAAATTTTGTAATCATCATCAGAATCTTGGTCCAAACCGAAATCAGTCACAATATCTTCAAAAAGTTGCATTTCTGGAAATATCATAGTTTTTATGGGCACATTTGAGACTTGAGTTCGGACCTGAAAATCCATTTTTTCAGGCTCTATTGTACCAAACGGGCTGAAATTTTGTAATCATCATCAGAATCTTGGTCCAAACCGAAATCAGTCACAAAATCTTCACAAAGTTGCATTTCTGGAAAAATCATATTTTTTAATTTAGTACTTGGGTTTGAACTTAAAAAGCAATTTTTTTCAGGCTTTTTGAAACCAAACGGGCTGAAATTTTTGGAACATCATCAAAATCGTGCTCCAAACCGAAATCAGTCACAAAATCGTCAAAAAGTTGCATGTCTGGAAAAATTATATTTTTATTTTGCTCTTATTTGAGACTTGGGTTCGGACTTGAAAATCCATTTTTTCAGGCTCTATGATACCAAACGGGCTGAAATTTTGTAATCATCATCAGAATCTTGGTCCAAACCGAAAATAGTCACAAAATCGGCGAAATGTTGCATTCATGGAAAAATCATATTTTTAATATGCTCTCATTTGAGACTTGGGTTCGGACTTGAAAAACCATTTTATCAGGCTCTATGGTACCTAATGGGCTGAAATTTTGTAACAATCATCAGAATCTTGGTCCAAACCGAAAATAGTCACAAAATCGGCGAAATGTTGCATTCATGGAAAAATCATATTTTTAATATGCTCTCATTTGAGACTTGGGTTCGGACTTGAAAAACCATTTTTTCAGGCTCTATGGTACCAAACGGGCAGACATTTTGTAACCATCATCAGAATCTTGGTCCAAACCGAAATCAGTCACTAAATCTTCAAAAAGTTGCATTTCTGGAAATATCATAGTTTTTATGGGCACATTTGAGACTTGGGTTCGGACTTGAAAAACCATTTTTTCAGGCTCTTCGAAACCAAATGGGCGGAATTTTTGAAATCTTTATCAGAATCTTGGTACAAACCGAAATCAGTCACAAAATCTTCACAAAGTTGCATTTCTGGAAAAATCATATTTTTTAATTTAGGACTTGGGTTTGAACTTAAAAGGCAATTTTTTCAGGCTCTTTGAAACCAAACGGGATGAAATTTTTGAAAAATCATCAAATTCGTGCTCCAAACCGAAATCAGTCTTAAAATCGTCCAAAAGTTGCATCTCTGGAAAAATCATATTTTTTCTATGCTCTCGTTTGAGACTTGGGTTCGGACTTGAAAAACCATTTTTTCAGGCTCTTTGGTACAGAACGGGCTGAAATTTTCTAATCATCATCAGAATCTTGGTCCAAACCGAAATCAGTCACTAAATCTTCAAAAAGTTTCATATTTGGAAATATCATAGTTTTTATGGGCACATTCGAGACTTGGGTTCGGACTTGAAAATCCATTTTTTCAGGCTCTATGGTACCAAACGGGCTGAAATTTTGTAATCATCATCAGAGTCTTGGTCCAAACCGAAATCAGTCACAAAATCTTCACAAAGTTGCATTTCTGGAAAAATCATATTTTTTAATTTAGTACTTGGGTTTGAACTTAAAAAGCAATTTTTTCAGGCTTTTTGAAACCAAACGGGCTGAAATTTTTGGAACATCATCAAAATCGTGCTCCAAACCGAAATCAGTCACAAAATCGTCAAAAAGTTGCATGTCTGGAAAAATCATATTTTTTTTATGCTCTTATTTGAGACATGAGTTCGGACCTGAAATTCCATTTTTTCAGGCTCTATGGTACCAAACGGGCTGAAATTTTGTAATCATCATCAGAATCTTGGTCCAAACCGAAATCAGTCACAAAATCTTCACAAAGTTGCATTTCTGGAAAAATCATATTTTTTAATTTAGTACTTGGGTTTGAACTTAAAAAGCAATTTTTTCAGGCTTTTTGAAACCAAACGGGCTGAAATTTTTGGAACATCATCAAAATCGTGCTCCAAACCGAAATCAGTCTTAAAATCGTCAAAAAGTTGTATCTCTGGAAAAATCATATTTTTTTTTTGCTCTTATTTGAGACTTGGGTTCGGACTTGAAAATCCATTTTTTCAGGCTCTATGATACCAAACGGGCTGAAATTTTGTAATCATCATCAGAATCTTGGTCCAAACCGAAATCAGTCACTAAATCTTCAAAAAGTTGCATTTCTGGAAAAATCATATTTTTTAATTTAGTACTTGGGTTTGAACTTAAAAAGCAATTTTTTCAGGCTTTTTGAAACCAAACGGGCTGAAATTTTTGGAACATCATCAAAATCGTGCTCCAAACCGAAATCAGTCTTAAAATCGTCCAAAAGTTGCATCTCTGGAAAAATTATATTTTTATTTTGCTCTTATTTGAGACTTGGGTTCGGACTTGAAAATCCATTTTTTCAGGCTCTATACCAAACGGGCTGAAATTTTGTAATCATCATCAGAATCTTGGTCCAAACCGAAAATAGTCACAAAATCGGCGAAATGTTGCATTCATGGAAAAATCATATTTTTAATATGCTCTCATTTGAGACTTGGGTTCGGACATGAAAAACCATTTTTTCAGGCTCTATGGTACCAAACGGGCAGACATTTTGTAACCATCATCAGAATCTTGGTCCAAACCGAAATCAGTCACTAAATCTTCAAAAAGTTGCATTTCTGGAAATATCATAGTTTTTATGGGCACATTTGAGACTTGGGTTCGGACTTGAAAAACCATTTTTTCAGGCTCTTCGAAACCAAATGGGCGGAATTTTTGAAATCTTTATCAGAATCTTGGTACAAACCGAAATCAGTCACAAAATCTTCACAAAGTTGCATTTCTGGAAAAATCATATTTTTTAATTTAGGACTTGGGTTTGAACTTAAAAGGCAATTTTTTCAGGCTCTTTGAAACCAAACGGGATGAAATTTTTGAAAAATCATCAAATTCGTGCTCCAAACCGAAATCAGTCTTAAAATCGTCCAAAAGTTGCATCTCTGGAAAAATCATATTTTTTCTATGCTCTCGTTTGAGACTTGGGTTCGGACTTGAAAAACCATTTTTTCAGGCTCTTTGGTACAGAACGGGCTGAAATTTTCTAATCATCATCAGAATCTTGGTCCAAACCGAAATCAGTCACTAAATCTTCAAAAAGTTTCATATTTGGAAATATCATAGTTTTTATGGGCACATTCGAGACTTGGTTTCGGACATGAAAAACAATTTTTTCTGGCTCTATGAAACCAAATGGGCGGAAATTTTGAAATCATTATCAGAATCTTGGTCCCAACCGAAATCAGTCACAAAATCTTCACAATTTGTATTTCTGGAAAAATCATATTTTTTAATTTAGGACTTGGGTTTGAACTTAAAAGGCAATTTTTTCAGGCTCTTTGAAACCAAACGGGATGAAATTTTTGAAAAATCATCAAATTCGTGCTCCAAACCAAAATCAGTCGAAAAATGGTCAAAAATGTGCATCTCTGGAAAAATCATATTTTTTTTATGCTCTTATTTGAGACTTGAGTTCGGACCTGAAAATCCATTTTTTCAGGCTCTATGGTACCAAACGGGCTGAAATTTTGTAATCATCATCAGAGTCTTGGTCCAAACCGAAATCAGTCACAAAATCTTCACAAAGTTGCATTTCTGGAAAAATCATATTTTTTAATTTAGTACTTGGGTTTGAACTTAAAAACCAATTTTTTCAGGCTTTTTGAAACCAAACGGGCTGAAATTTTTGGAACATCATCAAAATCGTGCTCCAAACCGAAATCAGTCACAAAAATGTCAAAAAGTTGCATCTCTGTAAAAATCATATTTTTTTATGCTCTTATTTGAGACTTGGGTTCGGACTTGAAAAACCATTTTTTCAGGCTTTATGGTACCAAACGGGCTGAAATTTTGTAATCATCATCAGAATCTTGGTCCAAACCGAAATCAGTCACTAAATCTTCAAAAAGTTGCATTTCTGGAAATATCATCGTTTTTAATTTAGGACTTGGGTTTGAACTTGAAAAGCAATTTCTTCAGGCTCTTTGAAACCAAACGGGCTGAAATTTTAGAAACATACTCAAAATCGTGCTCCAAACCAAAATCAGTCGAAAAATGGTCAAAAATGTGCATCTCTGGAAAAATCATATTTTTTTATGCTCTTATTTGAGACTTGAGTTCGGACCTGAAAATCCATTTTTTCAGGCTCTATGGTACCAAACGGGCTGAAATTTTGTAATCATCATCAGAGTCTTGGTTCAAACAGAAATCAGTCACAAAATCTTCACAAAGTTGCATTTCTGGAAAAATCATATTTTTTAATTTAGTAATTTGTTTTGAACTTAAAAAGCAATTTTTTCAGGCTTTTTGAAACCAAACGGGATGAAATTTTTGGAACATCATCAAAATCGTGCTCCAAACCGAAATCAGTCACAAAATCGTCAAAAAGTTGCATGTATGGAAAAATTATATTTTTTTTTTGCTCTTATTTGAGACATGGGTTCGGACTTGAAAATCCATTTTTTCAGGCTCTATGATACCAAACGGGCTGAAATTTTGTAATCATCATCAGAATCTTGGTCCAAACCGAAATCAGTCACTAAATCTTCAAAAAGTTACATTTCTGGAAATATCATCGTTTTTATGGGCACATTTGAGACTTGGGTTCGGACTTGAAAAACCATATTTTCAGGCTTTATGAAACCAAATGGGCGGAAATTTTGAAATCATAATCAGAATCTTGGTACAAACCGAAATCAGTCACAAAATCTTCACAATGTTGCATTTCTGGAAAAATCATATTTTTTAATTTAGGACTTGGGTTTGATCTTAAAAGGCAATTTTTTCAGGCTCTTTGAAACCAAACGGGCTGAAATTTTTGAAACATCATCAAAATCGTGCTCCAAACCGAAATCAGTCACAAAATCGTCAAAAAGTTGCATCTCTGTAAAAATCATATTTTTTTTATGCTCTTATTTGAGACTTGGGTTCGGACTTGAAAAACCATTTTTTCAGGCTTTATGGTACCAAACGGGCTGAAATTTTGTAATCATCATCAGAATCTTGGTCCAAACCGAAATCAGTCACAATATCTTCAAAAAGTTGCATTTCTGGAAATATCATAGTTTTTATGGGCACATTTGAGACTTGAGTTCGGACCTGAAAATCCATTTTTTCAGGCTCTATTGTACCAAACGGGCTGAAATTTTGTAATCATCATCAGAATCTTGGTCCAAACCGAAATCAGTCACAAAATCTTCACAAAGTTGCATTTCTGGAAAAATCATATTTTTTAATTTAGTACTTGGGTTTGAACTTAAAAAGCAATTTTTTTCAGGCTTTTTGAAACCAAACGGGCTGAAATTTTTGGAACATCATCAAAATCGTGCTCCAAACCGAAATCAGTCACAAAATCGTCAAAAAGTTGCATGTCTGGAAAAATTATATTTTTATTTTGCTCTTATTTGAGACTTGGGTTCGGACTTGAAAATCCATTTTTTCAGGCTCTATGATACCAAACGGGCTGAAATTTTGTAATCATCATCAGAATCTTGGTCCAAACCGAAAATAGTCACAAAATCGGCGAAATGTTGCATTCATGGAAAAATCATATTTTTAATATGCTCTCATTTGAGACTTGGGTTCGGACTTGAAAAACCATTTTATCAGGCTCTATGGTACCTAATGGGCTGAAATTTTGTAACAATCATCAGAATCTTGGTCCAAACCGAAAATAGTCACAAAATCGGCGAAATGTTGCATTCATGGAAAAATCATATTTTTAATATGCTCTCATTTGAGACTTGGGTTCGGACTTGAAAAACCATTTTTTCAGGCTCTATGGTACCAAACGGGCAGACATTTTGTAACCATCATCAGAATCTTGGTCCAAACCGAAATCAGTCACTAAATCTTCAAAAAGTTGCATTTCTGGAAATATCATAGTTTTTATGGGCACATTTGAGACTTGGGTTCGGACTTGAAAAACCATTTTTTCAGGCTCTTCGAAACCAAATGGGCGGAATTTTTGAAATCTTTATCAGAATCTTGGTACAAACCGAAATCAGTCACAAAATCTTCACAAAGTTGCATTTCTGGAAAAATCATATTTTTTAATTTAGGACTTGGGTTTGAACTTAAAAGGCAATTTTTTCAGGCTCTTTGAAACCAAACGGGATGAAATTTTTGAAAAATCATCAAATTCGTGCTCCAAACCGAAATCAGTCTTAAAATCGTCCAAAAGTTGCATCTCTGGAAAAATCATATTTTTTCTATGCTCTCGTTTGAGACTTGGGTTCGGACTTGAAAAACCATTTTTTCAGGCTCTTTGGTACAGAACGGGCTGAAATTTTCTAATCATCATCAGAATCTTGGTCCAAACCGAAATCAGTCACTAAATCTTCAAAAAGTTTCATATTTGGAAATATCATAGTTTTTATGGGCACATTCGAGACTTGGGTTCGGACTTGAAAATCCATTTTTTCAGGCTCTATGGTACCAAACGGGCTGAAATTTTGTAATCATCATCAGAGTCTTGGTCCAAACCGAAATCAGTCACAAAATCTTCACAAAGTTGCATTTCTGGAAAAATCATATTTTTTAATTTAGTACTTGGGTTTGAACTTAAAAAGCAATTTTTTCAGGCTTTTTGAAACCAAACGGGCTGAAATTTTTGGAACATCATCAAAATCGTGCTCCAAACCGAAATCAGTCACAAAATCGTCAAAAAGTTGCATGTCTGGAAAAATCATATTTTTTTTATGCTCTTATTTGAGACATGAGTTCGGACCTGAAATTCCATTTTTTCAGGCTCTATGGTACCAAACGGGCTGAAATTTTGTAATCATCATCAGAATCTTGGTCCAAACCGAAATCAGTCACAAAATCTTCACAAAGTTGCATTTCTGGAAAAATCATATTTTTTAATTTAGTACTTGGGTTTGAACTTAAAAAGCAATTTTTTCAGGCTTTTTGAAACCAAACGGGCTGAAATTTTTGGAACATCATCAAAATCGTGCTCCAAACCGAAATCAGTCTTAAAATCGTCAAAAAGTTGTATCTCTGGAAAAATCATATTTTTTTTTTGCTCTTATTTGAGACTTGGGTTCGGACTTGAAAATCCATTTTTTCAGGCTCTATGATACCAAACGGGCTGAAATTTTGTAATCATCATCAGAATCTTGGTCCAAACCGAAATCAGTCACTAAATCTTCAAAAAGTTGCATTTCTGGAAAAATCATATTTTTTAATTTAGTACTTGGGTTTGAACTTAAAAAGCAATTTTTTCAGGCTTTTTGAAACCAAACGGGCTGAAATTTTTGGAACATCATCAAAATCGTGCTCCAAACCGAAATCAGTCTTAAAATCGTCAAAAAGTTGTATCTCTGGAAAAATCATATTTTTTTTTTGCTCTTATTTGACCTTGGTTCGGACTTGAAAATCCATTTTTTCAGGCTCTATGATACCAAACGGGCTGAAATTTTGTAATCATCATCAGAATCTTGGTCCAAACCGAAATCAGTCACTAAATCTTCAAAAAGTTACATTTCTGGAAATATCATCGTTTTTATGGGCACATTTGAGACTTGGGTTCGGACTTGAAAAACCATATTTTCAGGCTTTATGAAACCAAATGGGCGGAAATTTTGAAATCATTATCATAATCTTGGTCCAAACCGAAATCAGTCACAAAATCTTCACAAAGTTGCATTTTTGGAAATATAATAGTTTTTATGGGCACATTTGAGACTTGGGTTCGTACTGAAAAACCATTTTTTCTGGCTCTATGAAACCAAATGGGCGGAAATTTTGAAATCATTATCAGAATCTTGGTACAAACCGAAATCAGTCACAAAATCTTCACAATGTTGTATTTCTGGAAAAATCATATTTTTTAATTTAGGACTTGGGTTTGATCTTAAAAGGCAATTTTTTCAGGCTCTTTGAAACCAAACGGGCTGAAATTTTTGAAACATCATCAAAATCGTGCTCCAAACCGAAATCAGTCACAAAATCGTCAAAAAGTTGCATCTCTGTAAAAATCATATTTTTTTTATGCTCTTATTTGAGACTTGGGTTCGGACTTGAAAAACCATTTTTTCAGGCTTTATGGTACCAAACGGGCTGAAATTTTGTAATCATCATCAGAATCTTGGTCCAAACCGAAATCAGTCACTAAATCTTCAAAAAGTTGCATTTCTTGAAATATCATCGTTTTTATGGGCACATTTGAGACTTGGGTTCGGACTTGAAAAACCATATTTTCAGGCTTTATGAAACCAAATGGGTGGAAATTTTGAAATCATTATCATAATCTTGGTCCAAACCGAAATCAGTCACAAAATCTTCACAAAGTTGCATTTCTGGAAAAATCATATTTTTTAATTTAGTACTTGGGTTTGAACTTAAAAAGCAATTTTTTCAGGCTTTTTGAAACCAAACGGGCTGAAAATTTTGGAACATCATCAAAATCGTGCTCCAAACCGAAATCAGTCACAAAATCGTCAAAAAGTTGCATGTCTGGAAAATTTTTTTTTTTTTTTTGCTCTTATTTGAGACTTGGGTTCGGACTTGAAAATCCATTTTTTCAGGCTCTATGATACCAAACGGGCTGAAATTTTGTAATCATCATCAGAATCTTGGTCCAAACCGAAATCAGTCACTAAATCTTCAAAAAGTTACATTTCTGGAAATATCATCGTTTTTATGGGCACATTTGAGACTTGGGTTCGAACTTGAAAAACCATATTTTCAGGCTTTATGAAACCAAATGGGCGGAAATTTTGAAATCATTATCAGAATCTTGGTCCAAACCGAAATCAGTCACAAAATCTTCGCAAAGTTGCATTTCTGGAAAAATCATATTTTTAATTTAGTACTTGGGTTTGAACTTAAAAAGCAATTTTTTCAGGCTCTTTGAAACCAAACGGGCTGAAATTTTTGAAACATCATCAAAATCGTGCTCCAAACCGAAATCAGTCACAAAATCGTCAAAAAGTTGCATCTCTGGAAAAATCATATTTTTTTTATGCTCTTATTTGAGACTTGGATTCGGAATAGAAAAACTATTTTTTCAGGCTCTATGGTACCAAACGGGCTGAAATTTTGTAATCATCATCAGAATCTTGGTACAAACCGAAATCAGTCACAAAATCTTCACAAAGTTGCATTTCTGGAAAAATCATATTTTTTAATTTAGGACTTGGGTTTGATCTTAAAAGGCAATTTTTTCAGGCTCTTTGAAACCAAACGGGATGAAATTTTTGAAATATCTTCAAAATCGTGCTCCAAACCAAAATCATTCGAAAAATGGTCAAAAATGTGCATCTCTGGAAAAATCATATTTTTTTATGCTCTTATTTGAGACTTGAGTTCGGACCTGAAAATCCATTTTTTCAGGCTCTATGGTACCAAACGGGCTGAAATTTTCTAATCATCATCAGAATCTTGGTCCAAACCGAAATCAGTCACTAAATCTTCAAAAAGTTGCATTTTTGGAAATATCATAGTTTTTATGGGCACATTTGAGACTTGGGTTCGGACTTGAAAAACCATTTTTTCAGGCTCTATGAAACCAAATGGGCGGAAATTTGATATCATTATCAGAATCTTGGTCCAAACCGAAAACAGTCACAAAATCGTCAAAAATTTGCATCTCTGGAAAAATCATATATATTTTATGGGCTCATTTGAGACTTGGGTTCGGACTTGAAAATCCATTTTTTCAGGCTTTTTGAAACCAAACGTGCTGAAATTTTTGAAACATCATCAAAATCGTGCTCCAAACCGAAATCAGTCACAAAATCTTTACAAAGTTGCATTTCTAGAAAAATCATATTTTTTAATTTAGGACTTGGGTTTGATCTTAAAAGGCAATTTTTTCAGGCTCTTTGAAACCAAACGGGATGAAATTTTTGAAATATCTTCAAAATCGTGCTCCAAACCAAAATCATTCGAAAAATGGTCAAAAATGTGCATCTCTGGAAAAATCATATTTTTTTATGCTCTTATTTGAGACTTGAGTTCGGACCTGAAAATCCATTTTTTCAGGCTCTATGGTACCAAACGGGCTGAAATTTTGTAATCATCATCAGAGTCTTGGTTCAAACAGAAATCAGTCACAAAATCTTCACAAAGTTGCATTTCTGGAAAAATCATATTTTTTAATTTAGTAATTGGTTTTGAACTTAAAAAGCAATTTTTTTAGGCTTTTTGAAACCAAACGGGATGAAATTTTTGGAACATCATTAAAATCGTGCTCCATTCGAAATCAGTCACAAAATCGTCAAAAAGTTGCATGTATGGAAAAATTATATTTTTTTTTTGCTCTTATTTGAGACATGGGTTCGGACTTGAAAATCCATTTTTTCAGGCTCTATGATACCAAACGGGCTGAAATTTTGTAATCATCATCAGAATCTTGGTCCAAACCGAAATCAGTCACTAAATCTTCAAAAAGTTACATTTCTGGAAATATCATCGTTTTTATGGGCACATTTGAGACTTGGGTTCGGACTTGAAAAACCATATTTTCAGGCTTTATGAAACCAAATGGGCGGAAATTTTGAAATAATTATCAGAATCTTGGTACAAACCGAAATCAGTCACAAAATCTTCACAATGTTGCATTTCTGGAAAAATCATATTTTTTAATTTAGGACTTGGGTTTGATCTTAAAATGCAATTTTTTCAGGCTCTTTGAAACCAAACGGGCTGAAATTTTTGAAACATCATCAAAATCGTGCTCCAAACCGAAATCAGTCACAAAATCGTCAAAAAGTTGCATCTCTGTAAAAATCATATTTTTTTTATGCTCTTATTTGAGACTTGGGTTCGGACTTGAAAAACCATTTTTTCAGGCTTTATGGTACCAAACGGGCTGAAATTTTGTAATCATCATCAGAATCTTGGTCCAAACCGAAATCAGTCACAATATCTTCAAAAAGTTGCATTTCTGGAAATATCATAGTTTTTATGGGCACATTTGAGACTTGAGTTCGGACCTGAAAATCCATTTTTTCAGGCTCTATTGTACCAAACGGGCTGAAATTTTGTAATCATCATCAGAATCTTGGTCCAAACCGAAATCAGTCACAAAATCTTCACAAAGTTGCATTTCTGGAAAAATCATATTTTTTAATTTAGTACTTGGGTTTGAACTTAAAAAGCAATTTTTTCAGGCTTTTTGAAACCAAACGGGCTGAAATTTTTGGAACATCATCAAAATCGTGCTCCAAACCGAAATCAGTCACAAAATCGTCAAAAAGTTGCATGTCTGGAAAAATTATATTTTTTTTTTGCTCTTATTTGAGACTTGGGTTCGGACTTGAAAATCCATTTTTTCAGGCTCTATGATACCAAACGGGCTGAAATTTTGTAATCATCATCAGAATCTTGGTCCAAACCGACAATAGTCACAAAATCGGCGAAATGTTGCATTCATGGAAAAATCATATTTTTAATATGCTCTCATTTGAGACTTGGGTTCGGACTTGAAAAACCATTTTATCAGGCTCTATGGTACCTAATGGGCTGAAATTTTGTAACAATCATCAGAATCTTGGTCCAAACCGAAAATAGTCACAAAATCGGCGAAATGTTGCATTCATGGAAAAATCATATTTTTAATATGCTCTCATTTGAGACTTGGGTTCGGACTTGAAAAACCATTTTTTCAGGCTCTATGGTACCAAACGGGCTGACATTTTGTAACCATCATCAGAATCTTGGTCCAAACCGAAATCAGTCACTAAATCTTCAAAAAGTTGCATTTCTGGAAATATCATAGTTTTTATGGGCACATTTGAGACTTGGGTTCGGACTTGAAAAACCATTTTTTCAGGCTCTTCGAAACCAAATGGGCGGAATTTTTGAAATCTTTATCAGAATCTTGGTACACACCGAAATCAGTCACAAAATCTTCACAAAGTTGCATTTCTGGAAAAATCATATTTTTTAATTTAGGACTTGGGTTTGAACTTAAAAGGCAATTTTTTCAGGCTCTTTGAAACCAAACGGGATGAAATTTTTGAAAAATCATCAAATTCGTGCTCCAAACCGAAATCAGTCTTAAAATCGTCCAAAAGTTGCATCTCTGGAAAAATCATATTGAAGTGAAACTTCTTTACGCGCGTCATGCAATTTCGAGGACCGGAGTAAAACCGACTCATGACCGAAACGAAAATGCGGGACCACCGATTAAAGTTCATTTGATCTAGTCAAAGTTTTGAAGTAACATATAAATGCTTCTTAGCTCATCCCGACAACTGGCGTTGGTGGTGTAATGGTCAGCATAGTTGCCTTCCAAGCAGTTGATCCGAGTTCGATTCTCGGCCATCGCACATTATTTTTTTGTTTTTAACGCCTTTTTCATTCAATATCTTATTTTTTAGTAGGTCAGAACATTTTTTAAAAGAAAATAATATTGCAAAATAATAAAAACACTTATCTCACTGTGATAAAACATTACTCCGCTAGAGCGCGCTTTGCGTTATTGTGTTGGATTAAAATTATTATCTAATCCGTATATTATGATAATTGTATTACATTTATTTAATTAATTTATTTATTTTGATAATATGTAATAATTTACAGAAAAAAAAATTAAAACTATCTCCCTCTGATAAAATATCCGTTCGCTAGAGCGCACTACGCGATCTTGTGTGGGATTCTATTTCTGTACATTGTACATTATTTTTAAAAATATATTATATTTTGGGTGTGATGTAGGTAACATTATAAAACATAACAAGCTCTCATATTTTCAGAACCTACATAATATAATCAATTTATGCGGCTTTACTTACAGTTGGTGCTCAGCGTGGTTGGCTTTCAATCAGTTAAGCGAGGTTCGATTCTCGGCTGTGGCATTTTTGAAGTGAAACCTTGTTGAGGTGGGGGAGCCGCTCACGAACGTTCTCTCTCTTCTCTTCTTTCCTCTCTCTCAGACACCAGCGAACTGCGCCACGCCAAGCATCAGCTGAAACTAGAAGTTTCACTTCTGTCTTGCGTAGGCTTGACACACCCACTTTTTTTTTTTTTTCTATGCTCTCGTTTGAGACTTGGGTTCGGACTTGAAAAACCATTTTTTCAGGCTCTTTGGTACAGAACGGGCTGAAATTTTCTAATCATCATCAGAATCTTGGTCCAAACCGAAATCAGTCACTAAATCTTCAAAAAGTTTCATATTTGGAAATATCATAGTTTTTATGGGCACATTCGAGACTTGGTTTCGGACATGAAAAACAATTTTTTCTGGCTCTATGAAACCAAATGGGCGGAAATTTTGAAATCATTATCAGAATCTTGGTCCCAACCGAAATCAGTCACAAAATCTTCACAATTTGTATTTCTGGAAAAATCATATTTTTTAATTTAGGACTTGGGTTTGAACTTAAAAGGCAATTTTTTCAGGCTCTTTGAAACCAAACGGGATGAAATTTTTGAAAAATCATCAAATTCGTGCTCCAAACCAAAATCAGTCGAAAAATGGTCAAAAATGTGCATCTCTGGAAAAATCATATTTTTTTTATGCTCTTATTTGAGACTTGAGTTCGGACCTGAAAATCCATTTTTTCAGGCTCTATGGTACCAAACGGGCTGAAATTTTGTAATCATCATCAGAGTCTTGGTCCAAACCGAAATCAGTCACAAAATCTTCACAAAGATGCATTTCTGGAAAAATCATATTTTTTAATTTAGGACTTGGGTTTGATCTTAAAAGGCAATTTTTTCAGGCTCTTTGAAACCAAACGGGCTGAAATTTTTGAAACATCATCAAAATCGTGCTCCAAACCGAAATCAGTCACAAAATCGTCAAAAAGTTGCATCTCTGTAAAAATCATATTTTTTTTATGCTCTTATTTGAGACTTGGGTTCGGACTTGAAAAACCATTTTTTCAGGCTTTATGGTACCAAACGGGCTGAAATTTTGTAATCATCATCAGAATCTTGGTCCAAACCGAAATCAGTCACTAAATCTTCAAAAAGTTGCATTTCTGGAAATATCATCGTTTTTATGGGCACATTTGAGACTTGGGTTCGGACTTGAAAAACCATATTTTCAGGCTTTATGAAACCAAATGGGCGGAAATTTTGAAATCATTATCAGAATCTTGGTCCAAACCGAAATCAGTCACAAAATCTTTACAAAGTTGCATTTCTAGAAAAATCATATTTTTTAATTTAGGACTTGGGTTTGAACTTGAAAAGCAATTTCTTCAGGCTCTTTGAAACCAAACGGGCTGAAATTTTTGAAACATACTCAAAATCGTGCTCCAAACCAAAATCAGTCGAAAAATGGTCATAAATGTGCATCTCTGGAAAAATCATATTTTTTTTATGCTCTTATTTGAGACATGAGTTCGGACCTGAAATTCCATTTTTTCAGGCTCTATGGTACCAAACGGGCTGAAATTTTGTAATCATCATCAGAATCTTGGTCCAAACCGAAATCAGTCACAAAATCTTCACAATGTTGCATTTCTGGAAAAATCATATTTTTTAATTTAGGACTTGGGTTTGATCTTAAAAGGCAATTTTTTCAGGCTCTTTGAAACCAAACGGGCTGAAATTTTTGAAACATCATCAAAATCGTGCTCCAAACCGAAATCAGTCACAAAATCGTCAAAAAGTTGCATCTCTGTAAAAATCATATTTTTTTTATGCTCTTATTTGAGACTTGGGTTCGGACTTGAAAAACCATTTTTTCAGGCTTTATGGTACCAAACGGGCTGAAATTTTGTAATCATCATCAGAATCTTGGTCCAAACCGAAATCAGTCACAATATCTTCAAAAAGTTGCATTTCTGGAAATATCATAGTTTTTATGGGCACATTTGAGACTTGAGTTCGGACCTGAAAATCCATTTTTTCAGGCTCTATTGTACCAAACGGGCTGAAATTTTGTAATCATCATCAGAATCTTGGTCCAAACCGAAATCAGTCACAAAATCTTCACAAAGTTGCATTTCTGGAAAAATCATATTTTTTAATTTAGTACTTGGGTTTGAACTTAAAAAGCAATTTTTTTCAGGCTTTTTGAAACCAAACGGGCTGAAATTTTTGGAACATCATCAAAATCGTGCTCCAAACCGAAATCAGTCACAAAATCGTCAAAAAGTTGCATATCTGGAAAAATTATATTTTTATTTTGCTCTTATTTGAGATTTGGGTTCGGACTTGAAAATCCATTTTTTCAGGCTCTATGATACCAAACGGGCTGAAATTTTGTAATCATCATCAGAATCTTGGTCCAAACCGAAAATAGTCACAAAATCGGCGAAATGTTGCATTCATGGAAAAATCATATTTTTAATATGCTCTCATTTGAGACTTGGGTTCGGACTTGAAAAACCATTTTATCAGGCTCTATGGTACCTAATGGGCTGAAATTTTGTAACAATCATCAGAATCTTGGTCCAAACCGAAAATAGTCACAAAATCGGCGAAATGTTGCATTCATGGAAAAATCATATTTTTAATATGCTCTCATTTGAGACTTGGGTTCGGACTTGAAAAACCATATTTTCAGGCTTTATGAAACCAAATGGGCGGAAATTTTGGAATCATTATCATAATCTTGGTCCAAACCGAAATCAGTCACAAAATCTTCACAAAGTTGCATTTTTGGAAATATAATAGTTTTTATGGGCACATTTGAGACTTGGGTTCGTACTGAAAAACCATTTTTTCTGGCTCTATGAAACCAAATGGGCGGAAATTTTGAAATCATTATCAGAATCTTGGTACAAACCGAAATCAGTCACAAAATCTTCACAATGTTGTATTTCTGGAAAAATCATATTTTTTAATTTAGGACTTGGGTTTGATCTTAAAAGGCAATTTTTTCAGGCTCTTTGAAACCAAACGGGATGAAATTTTTAAAAAATCATCAAATTCGTGCTCCAAACCGAAATCAGTCTTAAAATCGTCCAAAAGTTGCATCTCTGGAAAAATCATATTTTTTCTATGCTCTCGTTTGAGACTTGGGTTCGGACTTGAAAAACCATTTTTTCAGGCTCTTTGGTACAGAACGGGCTGAAATTTTCTAATCATCATCAGAATCTTGGTCCAAACCGAAATCAGTCACTAAATCTTCAAAAAGTTTCATATTTGGAAATATCATAGTTTTTATGGGCACATTCGAGACTTGGGTTCGGACTTGAAAATCCATTTTTTCAGGCTCTATGGTACCAAACGGGCTGAAATTTTGTAATCATCATCAGAGTCTTGGTCCAAACCGAAATCAGTCACAAAATCTTCACAATGTTGCATTTCTGGAAAAATCATATTTTTTAATTTAGTACTTGGGTTTGAACTTAAAAAGCAATTTTTTCAGGCTTTTTGAAACCAAACGGGCTGAAATTTTTGGAACATCATCAAAATCGTGCTCCAAACCGAAATCAGTCACAAAATCGTCAAAAAGTTGCATGTCTGGAAAAATCATATTTTTTTTATGCTCTTATTTGAGACATGAGTTCGGACCTGAAATTCCATTTTTTCAGGCTCTATGGTACCAAACGGGCTGAAATTTTGTAATCATCATCAGAATCTTGGTCCAAACCGAAATCAGTCACAAAATCTTCACAAAGTTGCATTTCTGGAAAAATCATATTTTTTAATTTAGTACTTGGGTTTGAACTTAAAAAGCAATTTTTTCAGGCTTTTTGAAACCAAACGGGCTGAAATTTTTGGAACATCATCAAAATCGTGCTCCAAACCGAAATCAGTCTTAAAATCGTCAAAAAGTTGTATCTCTGGAAAAATCATATTTTTTTTTTGCTCTTATTTGAGACTTGGGTTCGGACTTGAAAATCCATTTTTTCAGGCTCTATGATACCAAACGGGCTGAAATTTTGTAATCATCATCAGAATCTTGGTCCAAACCGAAATCAGTCACTAAATCTTCAAAAAGTTACATTTCTGGAAATATCATCGTTTTTATGGGCACATTTGAGACTTGGGTTCGGACTTGAAAAACCATATTTTCAGGCTTTATGAAACCAAATGGGCGGAAATTTTGAAATCATTATCATAATCTTGGTCCAAACCGAAATCAGTCACTAAATCTTCAAAAAGTTTCATATTTGGAAATATCATAGTTTTTATGGGCACATTCGAGACTTGGGTTCGGACTTGAAAATCCATTTTTTCAGGCTCTATGGTACCAAACGGGCTGAAATTTTGTAATCATCATCAGAGTCTTGGTCCAAACCGAAATCAGTCACAAAATCTTCACAAAGTTGCATTTCTGGAAAAATCATATTTTTTAATTTAGTACTTGGGTTTGAACTTAAAAAGCAATTTTTTCAGGCTTTTTGAAACCAAACGGGCTGAAATTTTTGGAACATCATCAAAATCGTGCTCCAAACCGAAATCAGTCACAAAATCGTCAAAAAGTTGCATGTCTGGAAAAATCATATTTTTTTTATGCTCTTATTTGAGACATGAGTTCGGACCTGAAATTCCATTTTTTCAGGCTCTATGGTACCAAACGGGCTGAAATTTTGTAATCATCATCAGAATCTTGGTCCAAACCGAAATCAGTCACAAAATCTTCACAAAGTTGCATTTCTGGAAAAATCATATTTTTTAATTTAGTACTTGGGTTTGAACTTAAAAAGCAATTTTTTCAGGCTTTTTGAAACCAAACGGGCTGAAATTTTTGGAACATCATCAAAATCGTGCTCCAAACCGAAATCAGTCTTAAAATCGTCAAAAAGTTGTATCTCTGGAAAAATCATATTTTTTTTTTGCTCTTATTTGAGACTTGGGTTCGGACTTGAAAATCCATTTTTTCAGGCTCTATGATACCAAACGGGCTGAAATTTTGTAATCATCATCAGAATCTTGGTCCAAACCGAAATCAGTCACTAAATCTTCAAAAAGTTGCATTTCTGGAAAAATCATATTTTTTAATTTAGTACTTGGGTTTGAACTTAAAAAGCAATTTTTTCAGGCTTTTTGAAACCAAACGGGCTGAAATTTTTGGAACATCATCAAAATCGTGCTCCAAACCGAAATCAGTCTTAAAATCGTCAAAAAGTTGTATCTCTGGAAAAATCATATTTTTTTTTTGCTCTTATTTGAGACTTGGGTTCGGACTTGAAAATCCATTTTTTCAGGCTCTATGATACCAAACGGGCTGAAATTTTGTAATCATCATCAGAATCTTGGTCCAAACCGAAATCAGTCACTAAATCTTCAAAAAGTTACATTTCTGGAAATATCATCGTTTTTATGGGCACATTTGAGACTTGGGTTCGGACTTGAAAAACCATATTTTCAGGCTTTATGAAACCAAATGGGCGGAAATTTTGAAATCATTATCATAATCTTGGTCCAAACCGAAATCAGTCACAAAATCTTCACCAAGTTGCATTTTTGGAAATATAATAGTTTTTATGGGCACATTTGAGACTTGGGTTCGTACTGAAAAACCATTTTTTCTGGCTCTATGAAACCAAATGGGCGGAAATTTTGAAATCATTATCAGAATCTTGGTACAAACCGAAATCAGTCACAAAATCTTCACAATGTTGTATTTCTGGAAAAATCATATTTTTTAATTTAGGACTTGGGTTTGATCTTAAAAGGCAATTTTTTCAGGCTCTTTGAAACCAAACGGGCTGAAATTTTTGAAACATCATCAAAATCGTGCTCCAAACCGAAATCAGTCACAAAATCGTCAAAAAGTTGCATCTCTGTAAAAATCATATTTTTTTTATGCTCTTATTTGAGACTTGGGTTCGGACTTGAAAAACCATTTTTTCAGGCTTTATGGTACCAAACGGGCTGAAATTTTGTAATCATCATCAGAATCTTGGTCCAAACCGAAATCAGTCACTAAATCTTCAAAAAGTTGCATTTCTTGAAATATCATCGTTTTTATGGGCACATTTGAGACTTGGGTTCGGACTTGAAAAACCATATTTTCAGGCTTTATGAAACCAAATGGGTGGAAATTTTGAAATCATTATCATAATCTTGGTCCAAACCGAAATCAGTCACAAAATCTTCACAAAGTTGCATTTCTGGAAAAATCATATTTTTTAATTTAGTACTTGGGTTTGAACTTAAAAAGCAATTTTTTCAGGCTTTTTGAAACCAAACGGGCTGAAAATTTTGGAACATCATCAAAATCGTGCTCCAAACCGAAATCAGTCACAAAATCGTCAAAAAGTTGCATGTCTGGAAAAATTTTTTTTTTTTTTTGCTCTTATTTGAGACTTGGGTTCGGACTTGAAAATCCATTTTTTCAGGCTCTATGATCCCAAACGGGCTGAAATTTTGTAATCATCATCAGAATCTTGGTCCAAACCGAAATCAGTCACTAAATCTTCAAAAAGTTACATTTCTGGAAATATCATCGTTTTTATGGGCACATTTGAGACTTGGGTTCGAACTTGAAAAACCATATTTTCAGGCTTTATGAAACCAAATGGGCGGAAATTTTGAAATCATTATCAGAATCTTGGTCCAAACCGAAATCAGTCACAAAATCTTCGCAAAGTTGCATTTCTGGAAAAATCATATTTTTAATTTAGTACTTGGGTTTGAACTTAAAAAGCAATTTTTTCAGGCTCTTTGAAACCAAACGGGCTGAAATTTTTGAAACATCATCGAAATCGTGCTCCGAACCGAAATCAGTCTAAAAATCGTCACAAAATTGCATCTATGGAAAAATTATATTTTTTTTATGCTCTTATTTGAGACTTGTGTTCGGGCTTGAAAAACCATTTTTTTAGGCTCTATGAAACCAAATGGGCGGAAATTTTGAAGAAATTATCAGAATCTAGATCCAAACCGAAATCAGTCACAAAATCTTCACAAAGTTGCATTTCTGGAAAAATCATATTTTTTAATTTAGGACTTGGGTTTGAGCTTAAAAAGCAATTTTTTCAGGCTCTTTGAAACCAAACGGGCTGAAATTTTTGAAACATCATCAAAATCGTGCTCCAAACCGAAATCAGTCACAAAATCGTCAAAAAGTTGCATCTCTGGAAAAATCATATTTTTTTTATGCTCTTATTTGAGACTTGGATTCGGACTAGAAAAACTATTTTTTCAGGCTCTATGGTACCAAACGGGCTGAAATTTTGTAATCATCATCAGAATCTTGGTCCAAACCGAAATCAGTTACAATATCTTCAAAAAGTTGCATTTCTGGAAATATCATAGTTTTTATGGGCACATTTGAGACTTGGGTTCGGACATGAAAAACCATTTTTTCAGGCTCTATGAAACCAAATGGGCGGAAATTTGCAATCATTATCAGAATCTTGTTCCAAACCGAAATCAGTCACAATATCTTCAAAAAGTTGCATTTCTGGAAATATCGTAGTTTTTATGGGCACATTTGAGACTTGGGTTCGGACTTGAAAAACCATTTTTTCAGGCTCTATGAAATCAAATGGGCGGAAATTTGAAATCATTATCAGAATCTTGGTCCAAACCGAAAACAGTCACAAAATCGTCAAAAATTTGCATCTCTGGAAAAATCATATATATTTTATGGGCTCATTTGAGACTTGGGTTCGGACTTAAAAAACCATTTTTTCAGGCTCTTTGGTACAGAACGGGCTGAAATTTTCTAATCATCATCAGAATCTTGTTCCAAACCGAAATCAGTCACTAAATCTTCAAAAAGTTGCATTTTTGGAAATATCATAGTTTTTATGGGCACATTTGAGACTTGGGTTCGGACTTGAAAAACCATTTTTTCAGGCTCTTCGAAACCAAATGGGCGGAATTTTTGAAATCTTTATCAGAATCTTGGTACAAACCGAAATCAGTCACAAAATCTTCACAAAGTTGCATTTCTGGAAAAATCATATTTTTTAATTTAGGACTTGGGTTTGATCTTAAAAGGCAATTTTTTCAGGCTCTTTGAAACCAAACGGGATGAAATTTTTGAAATATCTTCAAAATCGTGCTCCAAACCAAAATCATTCGAAAAATGGTCAAAAATGTGCATCTCTGGAAAAATCATATTTTTTTATGCTCTTATTTGAGACTTGAGTTCGGACCTGAAAATCCATTTTTTCAGGCTCTATGGTACCAAACGGGCTGAAATTTTCTAATCATCATCAGAATCTTGGTCCAAACCGAAATCAGTCACTAAATCTTCAAAAAGTTGCATTTTTGGAAATATCATAGTTTTTATGGGCACATTTGAGACTTGGGTTCGGACTTGAAAAACCATTTTTTCAGGCTCTATGAAACCAAATGGGCGGAAATTTGAAATCATTATCAGAATCTTGGTCCAAACCGAAAACAGTCACAAAATCGTCAAAAATTTGCATCTCTGGAAAAATCATTTATATTTTATGGGCTCATTTGAGACTTGGGTTCGGACTTGAAAATCCATTTTTTCAGGCTTTTTGAAACCAAACGTGCTGAAATTTTTGAAACATCATCAAAATCGTGCTCCAAACCGAAATCAGTCACAAAATCTTTACAAAGTTGCATTTCTAGAAAAATCATATTTTTTAATTTAGGACTTGGGTTTGATCTTAAAAGGCAATTTTTTCAGGCTCTTTGAAACCAAACGGGATGAAATTTTTGAAATATCTTCAAAATCGTGCTCCAAACCAAAATCATTCGAAAAATGGTCAAAAATGTGCATCTCTGGAAAAATCATATTTTTTTATGCTCTTATTTGAGACTTGAGTTCGGACCTGAAAATCCATTTTTTCAGGCTCTATGGTACCAAACGGGCTGAAATTTTGTAATCATCATCAGAGTCTTGGTTCAAACAGAAATCAGTCACTAAATCTTCAAAAAGTTACATTTCTGGAAATATCATCGTTTTTATGGGCACATTTGAGACTTGGTTTCGGACTTGAAAAACCATATTTTCAGGCTTTATGAAACCAAATGGGCGGAAATTTTGAAAACATTATCAGAATCTTGGTCCAAACCGAAATCAGTCACAAAATCTTCACAAAGTTGCATTTTTGGAAATATCGTAGTTTTTATGGGCACATTTGAGACTTGGGTTCGTACTGAAAAACCATTTTTTCTGGCTCTATGAAACCAAATGGGCGGAAATTTTGAAATCATTATCAGAATATTGGTACAAAACGAAATCAGTCACAAAATCTTCACAATGTTGCATTTGTGGAAAAATCATATTTTTAATTTGACACTTGGGTTCGATCTTAAAAGGCAATTTTTTCAGGCTCTTTGAAACCAAACGGGCTGAAATTTTTGAAACATCATCAAAATCGTGCTCCAAACCGAAATAAGTCACAAAATCGTCAAAAAGTTGCATCTCTGTAAGAATCATATTTTTTTTATGCTCTTATTTGAGACTTGGGTTCGGACTTGAAAAACCATTTTTTCAGGCTTTATGGTACCAAACGGGCTGAAATTTTGTAATCATCATCAGAATCTTGGTCCAAACCGAAATCAGTCACAAAATCTTCACAAAGTTTCATTTCTGGAAAAAACATATTTTTTAATTTAGTACTTGGGTTTGAACTTAAATAGCATTTTTTCAGGATCTTTGAAACCAAACGGGCTGAAATTTTTGAAACATCATCGAAATCGTGCTCCGAACCGAAATCAGTCTAAAAATCGTCACAAAATTGCATCTATGTAAAAATTATATTTTTTTTATGCTCTTATTTGAGACTTGTGTTCGGGCTTGAAAAACCATTTTTTTAGGCTCTATGAAACCAAATGGGCGGAAATTTTGAAGTCATTATCAGAATCTAGATCCAAACCGAAATCAGTCACAAAATCTTCACAAAGTTGCATTTCTGGAAAAATTATATTTTTTAATTTAGTACTTGGGTTTGAACTTAAAAAGCAATTTTTTCAGGCTTTTTGAAACCAAACGGGCTGAAATTTTTGGAACATCATCAAAATCGTGCTCCAAACCGAAATCAGTCACAAAATCGTCAAAAAGTTGCATGTCTGGAAAAATTATATTTTTTTTTTGCTCTATATTTTTTTTGAGACTTGGGTTCGGACTTGAAAATCCATTTTTTCACGCTCTATGATACCAAACGGGCTGAAATTTTGTAATCATCATCAGAATCTTGGTCCAAACCGAAATCAGTCACTAAATCTTCAAAAAGTTACATTTCTGGAAATATCATCGTTTTTATGGGCACATTTGAGACTTGGGTTCGGACTTGAAAAACCATATTTTCAGGCTTTATGAAACCAAATGGGCGGAAATTTTGAAATCATTATCAGAATCTTGGTACAAACCGAAATCAGTCACAAAATCTTCACAATGTTGTATTTCTGGAAAAATCATATTTTTTAATTTAGGACTTGGGTTTGATCTTAAAAGGCAATTTTTTCAGGCTCTTTGAAACCAAACGGGCTGAAATTTTTGAAACATCATCAAAATCGTGCTCCAAACCGAAATCAGTCACAAAATCGTCAAAAAGTTGCATCTCTGTAAAAATCATATTTTTTTTATGCTCTTATTTGAGACTTGGGTTCGGACTTGAAAAACCATTTTTTCAGGCTTTATGGTACCAAACGGGCTGAAATTTTGTAATCATCATCAGAATCTTGGTCCAAACCGAAATCAGTCACTAAATCTTCAAAAAGTTGCATTTCTGGAAATATCATCGTTTTTATGGGCACATTTGAGACTTGGGTTCGGACTTGAAAAACCATATTTTCAGGCTTTATGAAACCAAATGGGCGGAAATGTTGAAATCATTATCAGAATCTTGGTCCAAACCGAAATCAGTCACAAAATCTTTACAAAGTTGCATTTCTAGAAAAATCATATTTTTTAATTTAGGACTTGGGTTTGAACTTGAAAAGCAATTTCTTCAGGCTCTTTGAAACCAAACGGGCTGAAATTTTTGAAACATACTCAAAATCGTGCTCCAAACCAAAATCAGTCGAAAAATGGTCATAAATGTGCATCTCTGGAAAAATCATATTTTTTTTATGCTCTTATTTGAGACATGAGTTCGGACCTGAAATTCCATTTTTTCAGGCTCTATGGTACCAAACGGGCTGAAATTTTGTAATCATCATCAGAATCTTGGTCCAAACCGAAATCAGTCACAAAATCTTCACAAAGTTGCATTTCTGGAAAAATCATATTTTTTAATTTAGTACTTGGGTTTGAACTTAAAAAGCAATTTTTTCAGGCTTTTTGAAACCAAACGGGCTGAAATTTTTGGAACATCATCAAAATCGTGCTCCAAACCGAAATCAGTCTTAAAATCGTCAAAAAGTTGTATCTCTGGAAAAATCATATTTTTTTTTTGCTCTTATTTGAGACTTGGGTTCGGACTTGAAAATCCATTTTTTCAGGCTCTATGATACCAAACGGGCTGAAATTTTGTAATCATCATCAGAATCTTGGTCCAAACCGAAATCGGTCACTAAATCTTCAAAAAGTTGCATTTCTGGAAAAATCATATTTTTTAATTTAGTACTTGGGTTTGAACTTAAAAAGCAATTTTTTCAGGCTTTTTGAAACCAAACGGGCTGAAATTTTTGGAACATCATCAAAATCGTGCTCCAAACCGAAATCAGTCTTAAAATCGTCAAAAAGTTGTATCTCTGGAAAAATCATATTTTTTTTTTGCTCTTATTTGAGACTTGGGTTCGGACTTGAAAATCCATTTTTTCAGGCTCTATGATACCAAACGGGCTGAAATTTTGTAATCATCATCAGAATCTTGGTCCAAACCGAAATCAGTCACTAAATCTTCAAAAAGTTACATTTCTGGAAATATCATCGTTTTTATGGGCACATTTGAGACTTGGGTTCGGACTTGAAAAACCATATTTTCAGGCTTTATGAAACCAAATGGGCGGAAATTTTGAAATCATTATCATAATCTTGGTCCAAACCGAAATCAGTCACAAAATCTTCACAAAGTTGCATTTTTGGAAATATAATAGTTTTTATGGGCACATTTGAGACTTGGGTTCGTACTGAAAAACCATTTTTTCTGGCTCTATGAAACCAAATGGGCGGAAATTTTGAAATCATTATCAGAATCTTGGTACAAACCGAAATCAGTCACAAAATCTTCACAATGTTGTATTTCTGGAAAAATCATATTTTTTAATTTAGGACTTGGGTTTGATCTTAAAAGGCAATTTTTTCAGGCTCTTTGAAACCAAACGGGCTGAAATTTTGTAATCATCATCAGAATCTTGGTCCAAACCGAAATCAGTCACTAAATCTTCAAAAAGTTGCATTTCTTGAAATATCATCGTTTTTATGGGCACATTTGAGACTTGGGTTCGAACTTGAAAAACCATATTTTCAGGCTTTATGAAACCAAATGGGCGGAAATTTTGAAATCATTATCAGAATCTTGGTCCAAACCGAAATCAGTCACAAAATCTTCGCAAAGTTGCATTTCTGGAAAAATCATATTTTTAATTTAGTACTTGGGTTTGAACTTAAAAAGCAATTTTTTCAGGCTCTTTGAAACCAAACGGGCTGAAATTTTTGAAACATCATCGAAATCGTGCTCCGAACCGAAATCAGTCTAAAAATCGTCACAAAATTGCATCTATGGAAAAATTATATTTTTTTTATGCTCTTATTTGAGACTTGTGTTCGGGCTTGAAAAACCATTTTTTTAGGCTCTATGAAACCAAATGGGCGGAAATTTTGAAGTAATTATCAGAATCTAGATCCAAACCGAAATCAGTCACAAAATCTTCACAAAGTTGCATTTCTGGAAAAATCATATTTTTTAATTTAGGACTTGGGTTTGAGCTTAAAAAGCAATTTTTTCAGGCTCTTTGAAACCAAACGGGCTGAAATTTTTGAAACATCATCAAAATCGTGCTCCAAACCGAAATCAGTCACAAAATCGTCAAAAAGTTGCATCTCTGGAAAAATCATATTTTTTTTATGCTCTTATTTGAGACTTGGATTCGGACTAGAATAACTATTTTTTCAGGCTCTATGGTACCAAACGGGCTGAAATTTTGTAATCATCATCAGAATCTTGGTCCAAACCGAAATCAGTTACAATATCTTCAAAAAGTTGCATTTCTGGAAATATCATAGTTTTTATGGGCACATTTGAGACTTGGGTTCGGACATGAAAAACCATTTTTTCAGGCTCTATGAAACCAAATGGGCGGAAATTTGCAATCATTATCAGAATCTTGTTCCAAACCGAAATCAGTCACAATATCTTCAAAAAGTTGCATTTCTGGAAATATCGTAGTTTTTATGGGCACATTTGAGACTTGGGTTCGGACTTGAAAAACCATTTTTTCAGGCTCTATGATACCAAACGGGCTGAAATTTTGTAATCATCATCAGAATCTTGGTCCAAACCGAAATCAGTCACTAAATCTTCAAAAAGTTGCATTTCTGGAAAAATCATATTTTTTAATTTAGGACTTGGGTTTGAACTTAAAAGGCAATTTTTTCAGGCTCTTTGAAACCAAACGGGATGAAATTTTTGAAATATCTTCAAAATCGTGCTCCAAACCGAAATCAGTCACTAAATCTTCAAAAAGTTGCATTTTTGGAAATATCATAGTTTTTATGGGCACATTTGAGACTTGGGTTCGGACTTGAAAAACCATTTTTTCAGGCTCTATGAAACCAAATGGGCGGAAATTTGAAATCATTATCAGAATCTTGGTCCAAACCGAAAACAGTCACAAAATCGTCAAAAATTTGCATCTCTGGAAAAATCATATATATTTTATGGGCTCATTTGAGACTTGGGTTCGGACTTGAAAATCCATTTTTTCAGGCTTTTTGAAACCAAACGTGCTGAAATTTTTGAAACATCATCAAAATCGTGCTCCAAACCGAAATCAGTCACAAAATATTTACAAAGTTGCATTTCTAGAAAAATCATATTTTTTAATTTAGGACTTGGGTTTGATCTTAAAAGGCAATTTTTTCAGGCTCTTTGAAACCAAACGGGATGAAATTTTTGAAATATCTTCAAAATCGTGCTCCAAACCAAAATCATTCGAAAAATGGTCAAAAATGTGCATCTCTGGAAAAATCATATTTTTTTATGCTCTTATTTGAGACTTGAGTTCGGACCTGAAAAACGGGCTGAAATTTTGTAATCATCATCAGAATCTTGGTCCAAACCGAAATCAGTCACTAAATCTTCAAAAAGTTACATTTCTGGAAATATCATCGTTTTTATGGGCACATTTGAGACTTGGTTTCGGACTTGAAAAACCATATTTTCAGGCTTTATGAAACCAAATGGGCGGAAATTTTGAAAACATTATCAGAATCTTGGTCCAAACCGAAATCAGTCACAAAATCTTCACAAAGTTGCATTTTTGGAAATATCGTAGTTTTTATGGGCACATTTGAGACTTGGGTTCGTACTGAAAAACCATTTTTTCTGGCTCTATGAAACCAAATGGGCGGAAATTTTGAAATCATTATCAGAATCTTGGTACAAACCGAAATCAGTCACAAAATCTTCACAATGTTGCATTTGTGGAAAAATCATATTTTTTAATTTAGGACTTGGGTTTGAACTTAAAAGGCAATTTTTTCAGGCTCTTTGAAACCAAACGGGCTGAAATTTTTGAAAAATCATCAAATTCGTGCTCCAAACCGAAATCAGTCTTAAAATCGTCCAAAAGTTGCATCTCTGGAAAAATCATATTTTTTCTATGCTCTCGTTTGAGACTTGGGTTCGGACTTGAAAAACCATTTTTTCAGGCTCTTTGGTACAGAACGGGCTGAAATTTTCTAATCATCATCAGAATCTTGGTCCAAACCGAAATCAGTCACTAAATCTTCAAAAAGTTTCATATTTGGAAATATCATAGTTTTTATGGGCACATTCGAGACTTGGTTTCGGACATGAAAAACAATTTTTTCTGGCTCTATGAAACCAAATGGGCGGAAATTTTGAAATCATTATCAGAATCTTGGTCCCAACCGAAATCAGTCACAAAATCTTCACAATTTGTATTTCTGGAAAAATCATATTTTTTAATTTAGGACTTGGGTTTGAACTTAAAAGGCAATTTTTTCAGGCTCTTTGAAACCAAACGGGATGAAATTTTTGAAAAATCATCAAATTCGTGCTCCAAACCAAAATCAGTCGAAAAATGGTCAAAAATGTGCATCTCTGGAAAAATCATATTTTTTTTATGCTCTTATTTGAGACTTGAGTTCGGACCTGAAAATCCATTTTTTCAGGCTCTATGGTACCAAACGGGCTGAAATTTTGTAATCATCATCAAAGTCTTGGTCCAAACCGAAATCAGTCACAAAATCTTCACAAAGTTGCATTTCTGGAAAAATCATATTTTTTAATTTAGTACTTGGGTTTGAACTTAAAAAGCAATTTTTTCAGGCTTTTTGAAACCAAACGGGCTGAAATTTTTGGAACATCATCAAAATCGTGCTCCAAACCGAAATCAGTCACAAAATCGTCAAAAAGTTGCATGTCTGGAAAAATTATTTTTTTTTTTTGCTCTTATTTGAGACTTGGGTTCGGACTTGAAAATCCATTTTTTCAGGCTCTATGATACCAAACGGGCTGAAATTTTGTAATCATCATCAGAATCTTGGTCCAAACCGAAATCAGTCACTAAATCTTCAAAAAGTTACATTTCTGGAAAAATCATCGTTTTTATGGGCACATTTGAGACTTGGTTTCGGACTTGAAAAACCATATTTTCAGGCTTTATGAAACCAAATGGGCGGAAATTTTGAAAACATTATCAGAATCTTGGTCCAAACCGAAATCAGTCACAAAATCTTCACAAAGTTGCATTTTTGGAAATATCGTAGTTTTTATGGGCACATTTGAGACTTGGGTTCGTACTGAAAAACCATTTTTTCTGGCTCTATGAAACCAAATGGGCGGAAATTTTGAAATCATTATCAGAATCTTGGTACAAACCGAAATCAGTCACAAAATCTTCACAATGTTGCATTTGTGGAAAAATCATATTTTTTAATTTAGGACTTGGGTTTGAACTTAAAAGGCAATTTTTTCAGGCTCTTTGAAACCAAACGGGCTGAAATTTTTGAAAAATAATCAAATTCGTGCTCCAAACCGAAATCAGTCTTAAAATCGTCCAAAAGTTGCATCTCTGGAAAAATCATATTTTTTCTATGCTCTCGTTTGAGACTTGGGTTCGGACTTGAAAAACCATTTTTTCAGGCTCTTTGGTACAGAACGGGCTGAAATTTTCTAATCATCATCAGAATCTTGGTCCAAACCGAAATCAGTCACTAAATCTTCAAAAAGTTTCATATTTGGAAATATCATAGTTTTTATGGGCACATTCGAGACTTGGTTTCGGACATGAAAAACAATTTTTTCTGGCTCTATGAAACCAAATGGGCGGAAATTTTGAAATCATTATCAGAATCTTGGTCCCAACCGAAATCAGTCACAAAATCTTCACAATTTGTATTTCTGGAAAAATCATATTTTTTAATTTAGGACTTGGGTTTGAACTTAAAAGGCAATTTTTTCAGGCTCTTTGAAACCAAACGGGATGAAATTTTTGAAAAATCATCAAATTCGTGCTCCAAACCAAAATCAGTCGAAAAATGGTCAAAAATGTGCATCTCTGGAAAAATCATATTTTTTTTATGCTCTTATTTGAGACTTGAGTTCGGACCTGAAAATCCATTTTTTCAGGCTCTATGGTACCAAACGGGCTGAAATTTTGTAATCATCATCAAAGTCTTGGTCCAAACCGAAATCAGTCACAAAATCTTCACAAAGTTGCATTTCTGGAAAAATCATATTTTTTAATTTAGTACTTGGGTTTGAACTTAAAAAGCAATTTTTTCAGGCTTTTTGAAACCAAACGGGCTGAAATTTTTGGAACATCATCAAAATCGTGCTCCAAACCGAAATCAGTCACAAAATCGTCAAAAAGTTGCATGTCTGGAAAAATTATATTTTTTTTTTGCTCTTATTTGAGACTTGGGTTCGGACGTGAAAATCCATTTTTTCAGGCTCTATGATACCAAACGGGCTGAAATTTTGTAATCATCATCAGAATCTTGGTCCAAACCGAAATCAGTCACTAAATCTTCAAAAAGTTACATTTCTGGAAATATCATCGTTTTTATGGGCACATTTGAGACTTGGTTTCGGACTTGAAAAACCATATTTTCAGGCTTTATGAAACCAAATGGGCGGAAATTTTGAAAACATCAGAATCTTGGTCCAAACCGAAATCAGTCACAAAATCTTCACAAAGTTGCATTTCTGGAAAAATCATATTTTTTAATTTAGTAATTGGTTTTGAACTTAAAAAGCAATTTTTTTCAGGCTTTTTGAAACCAAACGGGATGAAATTTTTGGAACATCATCAAAATCGAGCTCCATTCGAAATCAGTCACAAAATCGTCAAAAAGTTGCATGTATGGAAAAATTATTTTTTTTTTTTGCTCTTATTTGAGACATGGGTTCGGACTTGAAAATCCATTTTTTCAGGCTCTATGATACCAAACGGGCTGAAATTTTGTAATCATCATCAGAATCTTGGTCCAAACCGAAATCAGTCACTAAATCTTCAAAAAGTTACATTTCTGGAAATATCATCGTTTTTATGGGCACATTTGAGACGTGGGTTCGGACTTGAAAAACCATATTTTCAGGCTTTATGAAACCAAATGGGCGGAAATTTTGAAATAATTATCAGAATCTTGGTACAAACCGAAATCAGTCACAAAATCTTCACAATGTTGCATTTCTGGAAAAATCATATTTTTTAATTTAGGACTTGGGTTTGATCTTAAAATGCAATTTTTTCAGGCTCTTTGAAACCAAACGGGCTGAAATTTTTGAAACATCATCAAAATCGTGCTCCAAACCGAAATCAGTCACAAAATCGTCAAAAAGTTGCATCTCTGTAAAAATCATATTTTTTTTATGCTCTTATTTGAGACTTGGGTTCGGACTTGAAAAACCATTTTTTCAGGCTTTATGGTACCAAACGGGCTGAAATTTTGTAATCATCATCAGAATCTTGGTCCAAACCGAAATCAGTCACTAAATCTTCAAAAAGTTGCATTTCTGGAAATATCATCTTTTTTATGGGCACATTTGAGACTTGGGTTCGGACTTGAAAAACCATATTTTCATGCTTTATGAAACCAAATGGGCGGAAATTTTGAAATCATTATCAGAATCTTGGTCCAAACCGAAATCAGTCACAAAATCTTTACAAAGTTGCATTTCTAGAAAAATCATATTTTTTAATTTAGGACTTGGGTTTGAACTTGAAAAGCAATTTCTTCAGGCTCTTTGAAACCAAACGGGCTGAAATTTTTGAAACATACTCAAAATCGTGCTCCAAACCAAAATCAGTCGAAAAATGGTCAAAAATGTGCATCTCTGGAAAAATCATATTTTTTTATGCTCTTATTTGAGACTTGGGTTCGGACTTGAAAAACCATTTTTTCAGGCTTTATGGTACCAAACGGGCTGAAATTTTGTAATCATCATCAGAATCTTGGTCCAAACCGAAATCAGTCACAATATCTTCAAAAAGTTGCATTTCTGGAAATATCATAGTTTTTATGGGCACATTTGAGACTTGAGTTCGGACCTGAAAATCCATTTTTTCAGGCTCTATTGTACCAAACGGGCTGAAATTTTGTAATCATCATCAGAATCTTGGTCCAAACCGAAATCAGTCACAAAATCTTCACAAAGTTGCATTTCTGGAAAAATCATATTTTTTAATTTAGTACTTGGGTTTGAACTTAAAAAGCAATTTTTTCAGGCTTTTTGAAACCAAACGGGCTGAAATTTTTGGAACATCATCAAAATCGTGCTCCAAACCGAAATCAGTCACAAAATCGTCAAAAAGTTGCATGTCTGGAAAAATTATATTTTTTTTTTGCTCTTATTTGAGACTTGGGTTCGGACTTGAAAATCCATTTTTTCAGGCTCTATGATACCAAACGGGCTGAAATTTTGTAATCATCATCAGAATCTTGGTCCAAACCGAAAATAGTCACAAAATCGGCGAAATGTTGCATTCATGGAAAAATCATATTTTTAATATGCTCTCATTTGAGACTTGGGTTCGGACATGAAAAACAATTTTTTCTGGCTCTATGAAACCAAATGGGCGGAAATTTTGAAATCATTATCAGAATCTTGGTCCCAACCGAAATCAGTCACAAAATCTTCACAATTTGTATTTCTGGAAAAATCATATTTTTTAATTTAGGACTTGGGTTTGAACATAAAAGGCAATTTTTTCAGGCTCTTTGAAACCAAACGGGATGAAATTTTTGAAAAATCATCAAATTCGTGCTCCAAACCAAAATCAGTCGAAAAATGGTCAAAAATGTGCATCTCTGGAAAAATCATATTTTTTTTATGCTCTTATTTGAGACTTGAGTTCGGACCTGAAAATCCATTTTTTCAGGCTCTATGGTACCAAACGGGCTGAAATTTTGTAATCATCATCAAAGTCTTGGTCCAAACCGAAATCAGTCACAAAATCTTCACAAAGTTGCATTTCTGGAAAAATCATATTTTTTAATTTAGTACTTGGGTTTGAACTTAAAAAGCAATTTTTTCAGGCTTTTTGAAACCAAACGGGCTGAAATTTTTGGAACATAATCAAAATCGTGCTCCAAACCGAAATCAGTCACAAAATCGTCAAAAAGTTGCATCTCTGTAAAAATCATATTTTTTTTATGCTCTTATTTGAGACTTGGGTTCGGACTTGAAAAACCATTTTTTCAGGCTTTATGGTACCAAACGGGCTGAAATTTTGTAATCATCATCAGAATCTTGGTCCAAACCGAAATCAGTCACAATATCTTCAAAAAGTTGCATTTCTGGAAATATCATAGTTTTTATGGGCACATTTGAGACTTGAGTTCGGACCTGAAAATCCATTTTTTCAGGCTCTATTGTACCAAACGGGCTGAAATTTTGTAATCATCATCAGAATCTTGGTCCAAACCGAAAATAGTCACAAAATCGGCGAAATGTTGCATTCATGGAAAAATCATATTTTTATTATGCTCTCATTTGAGACTTGGGTTCGGACTTGAAAAACCATTTTATCAGGCTCTATGGTACCTAATGGGCTGAAATTTTGTAACAATCATCAGAATCTTGGTCCAAACCGAAAATAGTCACAAAATCGGCGAAATGTTGCATTCATGGAAAAATCATATTTTTAATATGCTCTCATTTGAGACTTGGGTTCGGACTTGAAAAACAATTTTTTCAGGCTCTATGGTACCAAACGGGCTGACATTTTGTAACCATCATCAGAATCTTGGTCCAAACCGAAATCAGTCACTAAATCTTCAAAAAGTTGCATTTCTGGAAATATCATAGTTTTTATGGGCACATTTGAGACTTGGGTTCGGACTTGAAAAACCATTTTTTCAGGCTCTTCGAAACCAAATGGGCGGAATTTTTGAAATCTTTATCAGAATCTTGGTACAAACCGAAATCAGTCACAAAATCTTCACAAAGTTGCATTTCTGGAAAAATCATATTTTTTAATTTAGGACTTGGGTTTGAACTTAAAAGGCAATTTTTTCAGGCTCTTTGAAACCAAACGGGATGAAATTTTTGAAAAATCATCCAATTCGTGCTCCAAACCGAAATCAGTCTTAAAATCGTCCAAAAGTTGCATCTCTGGAAAAATCATATTTTTTCTATGCTCTCGTTTGAGACTTGGGTTCGGACTTGAAAAACCATTTTTTCAGGCTCTTTGGTACAGAACGGGCTGAAATTTTCTAATCATCATCAGAATCTTGGTCCAAACCGAAATCAGTCACAATATCTTCAAAAAGTTGCATTTCTGGAAATATCATAGTTTTTATGGGCACATTTGAGACTTGAGTTCGGACCTGAAAATCCATTTTTTCAGGCTCTATTGTACCAAACGGGCTGAAATTTTGTAATCATCATCAGAATCTTGGTCCAAACCGAAATCAGTCCTAAAATCTTCACAATGTTGCATTTCTGGAAAAATCATATTTTTTAATTTAGGACTTGGGTTTGAGCTTAAAAAGCAATTTTTTCAGGCTCTTTGAAACCAAACGGGCTGAAATTTTTGGAACATCATCAAAATCGTGCTCCAAACCGAAATCAGTCACAAAATCGTCAAAAAGTTGCATGTATGGAAAAATTATATTTTTTTTTGCTCTTATTTGAGACATGGGTTCGGACTTGAAAATCCATTTTTTCAGGCTCTATGATACCAAACGGGCTGAAATTTTGTTATCATCATCAGAATCTTGGTCCAAACCGAAATCAGTCACAAAATCTTCACAAAGTTGCATTTCTGGAAAAATCATATTTTTTAATTTAGTACTTGGTTTTGAACTTAAAAAGCAATTTTTTCAGGCTTTTTGAAACTAAACGGGATGAAATTTTTGGAACATCATCAAAATCGTGCTCCAAACCGAAATCAGTCACAAAATCGTCAAAACGTTGCATGTATGGAAAAATTATATTTTTTTTTGCTCTTATTTGAGACATGGGTTCGGACTTGAAAATCCATTTTTTCAGGCTCTATGATACCAAACGGGCTGAAATTTTGTTATCATCATCAGAATCTTGGTCCAAACCGAAATCAGTCACAAAATCTTCACAAAGTTGCATTTCTGGAAAAATCATATTTTTTAATTTAGTACTTGGTTTTGAACTTAAAAAGCAATTTTTTCAGGCTTTTTGAAACTAAACGGGATGAAATTTTTGGAACATCATCAAAATCGTGCTCCAAACCGAAATCAGTCACAAAATCGTCAAAAAGTTGCATGTATGGAAAAATTATATTTTTTTTTGCTCTTATTTGAGACATGGGTTCGGACTTGAAAATCCATTTTTTCAGGCTCTTTGAAACCAAACGGGCTGAAATTTTTGAAACATCATCAAAATCGTGCTCCAAACCGAAATCAGTCACAAAATCGTCAAAAAGTTGCATCTCTGTAAAAATCATATTTTTTTTATGCTCTTATTTGAGACTTGGGTTCGGACTTGAAAAACCATTTTTTCAGGCTTTATGGTACCAAACGGGCTGAAATTTTGTAATCATCATCAGAATCTTGGTCCAAACCGAAATCAGTAACAATATCTTCAAAAAGTTGCATTTCTGGAAATATCATAGTTTTTATGGGCACATTTGAGACTTGAGTTCGGACCTGAAAATCCATTTTTTCAGGCTCTATTGTACCAAACGGGCTGAAATTTTGTAATCATCATCAGAATCTTGGTCCAAACCGAAATCAGTCCTAAAATCTTCACAATGTTGCATTTCTGGAAAAATCATATTTTTTAATTTAGGACTTGGGTTTGAGCTTAAAAAGCAATTTTTTCAGGCTCTTTGAAACCAAACGGGCTGAAATCTTTGGAACATCATCAAAATCGTGCTCCAAACCGAAATCAGTCACAAAATCGTCAAAAAGTTGCATGTATGGAAAAATTATATTTTTTTTTGCTCTTATTTGAGACATGGGTTCGGACTTGAAAATCCATTTTTTCAGGCTCTATGATACCAAACGGGCTGAAATTTTGTTATCATCATCAGAATCTTGGTCCAAACCGAAATCAGTCACAAAATCTTCACAAAGTTGCATTTCTGGAAAAATCATATTTTTTAATTTAGTACTTGGTTTTGAACTTAAAAAGCAATTTTTTCAGGCTTTTTGAAACTAAACGGGATGAAATTTTTGGAACATCATCAAAATCGTGCTCCAAACCGAAATCAGTCACAAAATCGTCAAAAAGTTGCATGTATGGAAAAATTATATTTTTTTTTGCTCTTATTTGAGACATGGGTTCGGACTTGAAAATCCATTTTTTCAGGCTCTATGATACCAAACGGGCTGAAATTTTGTTATCATCATCAGAATCTTGGTCCAAACCGAAATCAGTCACTAAATCTTCAAAAAGTTACATTTCTGGAAATATCATCGTTTTTATGGGCACATTTGAGACTTGGGTTCGGACTTGAAAAACCATATTTTCAGGCTTTATGAAACCAAATGGGCGGAAATTTTGAAATCATTATCAGAATCTTGGTCCAAACCGAAATCAGTCACAAAATCTTCACAAAGTTGCATTTTTGGAAATATCATAGTTTTTATGGGCACATTTGAGACTTGGGTTCGTACTGAAAAACCATTTTTTCTGGCTCTATGAAACCAAATGCGCGGAAATTTTGAAATCATTATCAGAATCTTGGTACAAACCGAAATCAGTCACAAAATCTTCACAATGTTCCATTTCTGGAAAAATCATATTTTTTAATTTAGGACTTGGGTTTGATCTTAAAAGGCAATTTTTTCAGGCTCTTTGAAACCAAACGGGCTGAAATTTTTGAAACATCATCAAAATCGTGCTCCAAACCGAAATCAGTCACAAAATCGTCAAAAAGTTGCATCTCTGTAAAAATCATATTTTTTTTATGCTCTTATTTGAGACTTGGGTTCGGACTTGAAAAACCATTTTTTCAGGCTTTATGGTACCAAACGGGCTGAAATTTTGTAATCATCATCAGAATCTTGGTCCAAACCGAAATCAGTCACAATATCTTCAAAAAGTTGCATTTCTGGAAATATCATAGTTTTTATGGGCACATTTGAGACTTGAGTTCGGACCTGAAAATCCATTTTTTCAGGCTCTATTGTACCAAACGGGCTGAAATTTTGTAAACATCATCAGAATCTTGGTCCAAACCGAAATCAGTCCTAAAATCTTCACAATGTTGCATTTCTGGAAAAATCATATTTTTTAATTTAGGACTTGGGTTTGAGCTTAAAAAGCAATTTTTTCAGGCTCTTTGAAACCAAACGGGCTGAAATTTTTGGAACATCATCAAAATCGTGCTCCAAACCGAAATCAGTCACAAAATCGTCAAAAAGTTGCATGTCTGGAAAAATTATATATTTTTTTTGCTCTTATTTGAGACTTGGGTTCGGACTTGAAAATCCATTTTTTCAGGCTCTATGATACCAAACGGGCTGAAATTTTGTAATCATCATCAGAATCTTGGTCCAAACCGAAAATAGTCACAAAATCGGCGAAATGTTGCATTCATGGAAAAATCATATTTTTAATATGCTCTCATTTGAGACTTGGGTTCGGACTTGAAAAACCATTTTATCAGGCTCTATGGTACCTAATGGGCTGAAATTTTGTAACAATCATTTGAATCTTGGTCCAAACCGAAAATAGTCACAAAATCAGCGAAATGTTGCATTCATGGAAAAATCATATTTTTAATATGCTCTCATTTGAGACTTGGGTTCGGACTTGAAAAACCATTTTTTCAGGCTCTATGGTACCAAACGGGCTGACATTTTTTAACCATCATCAGAATCTTGGTCCAAACCGAAATCAGTCACTAAATCTTCAAAAAGTTGCATTTCTGGAAATATCATAGTTTTTATGGGCACATTTGAGACTTGGGTTCGGACTTGAAAAACCATTTTTTCAGGCTCTTCGAAACCAAATGGGCCGAATTTTTGAAATCTTTATCAGAATCTTGGTACAAACCGAAATCAGTCACAAAATCTTCACAAAGTTGCATTTCTGGAAAAATCATATTTTTTAATTTAGGACTTGGGTTTGAACTTAAAAGGCAATTTTTTCAGGCTCTTTGAAACCAAACGGGCTGAAATTTTTGAAACATCATCAAAATCGTGCTCCAAACCGAAATCAGTCACAAAATCGTCAAAAAGTTGCATCTCTGTAAAAATCATATTTTTTTTATGCTCTTATTTGAGACTTGGGTTCGGACTTGAAAAACCATTTTTTCAGGCTTTATGGTACCAAACGGGCTGAAATTTTGTTATCATCATCAGAATCTTGGTCCAAACCGAAATCAGTCACTAAATCTTCAAAAAGTTTCATATTTGGAAATATCATAGTTTTTATGGGCACATTTGAGACTTGGGTTCGTACTGAAAATCCATTTTTTCTGGCTCTATGAAACCAAATGGGCGGAAATTTTGAAATCATTATCAGAATCTTGGTACAAACCGAAATCAGTCACAAAATCTTCACAATGTTGCATTTCTGGAAAAATCATATTTTTTAATTTAAGACTTGGGTTCGATCTTAAAAGGCAATTTTTTCAGGCTCTTTGAAACCAAACGGGCTGAAATTTTTGAAACATCATCAAAATCGTGCTCCAAACCGAAATCAGTCACAAAATCGTCAAAAAGTTGCATCTATGGAAAAATTATATTTTTTTATGCTCTTATTTGAGACTTGTGTTCGGGCTTGAAAAACCATTTTTTTAGGCTCTATGAAACCAAATGGGCGGAAATTTTGAAGTCATTATCAGAATCTAGATCCAAACCGAAATCAGTCACAAAATCTTCACAAAGTTGCATTTCTGGAAAAATCATATTTTTTAATTTAGGACTTGGGTTTGAGCTTAAAAAGCAATTTTTTCAGGCTCTTTGAAACCAAACGGGCTGAAATTTTTGAAACATCATCAAAATCGAGCTCCAAACCGAAATCAGTCACAAAATCGTCAAAAAGTTGCATCTCTGGAAAAATCATATTTTTTTTATGCTCTTATTTGAGACTTGGATTCGGACTAGAAAAACTATTTTTTCAGGCTCTATGGTACCAAACGGGCTGAAATTTTGTAATCATCATCAGAATCTTGGTCCAAACCGAAATCAGTTACAATATCTTCAAAAAGTTGCATTTCTGGAAATATCATAGTTTTTATGGGCACATTTGAGACTTGGGTTCGGACATGAAAAACCATTTTTTCAGGCTCTATGAAACCAAATGGGCGGAAATTTGCAATCATTATCAGAATCTTGGTCCAAACCGAAAACAGTCACAAAATCGTCAAAAAGTTGCATCTCTGGAAAAATCATATATATTTTATGGGCTCATTTGAGACTTGGGTTCGGACTTGAAAATCCATTTTTTCAGGCTTTTTGAAACCAAACGTGCTGAAATTTTTGAAACATCATCAAAATCGTGCTCCAAACCGATATCAGTCACAAAATCTTTACAAAGTTGCATTTCTAGAAAAATCATATTTTTTAATTTAGGACTTGGGTTTGATCTTAAAAGGCAATTTTTTCAGGCTCTTTGAAACCAAATGGGCGGAAATTTTGAAATCATTATCAGAATCTTGGTCCCAACCGAAATCAGTCACAAAATCTTCACAATTTGTATTTCTGGAAAAATCATATTTTTTAATTTAGGACTTGGGTTTGAACTTAAAAGGCAATTTTTTCAGGCTCTTTGAAACCAAACGGGCTGAAATTTTTGAAACATCATCAAAATCGTGCTCCAAACCGAAATCAGTCACAAAATCGTCAAAAAGTTGCATCTCTGGAAAAATCATATTTTTTTTATGCTCTTATTTGAGACTTGGATTCGGACTAGAAAAACTATTTTTTCAGGCTCTATGGTACCAAACCGACTGAAATTTTGTAATCATCATCAGAATCTTGGTCCAAACCGAAATCAGTTACAATATCTTCAAAAAGTTGCATTTCTGGAAATATCATAGTTTTTATGGGCACATTTGAGACTTGGGTTCGGACATGAAAAACCATTTTTTCAGGCTCTATGAAACCAAATGGGCGGAAATTTTGAAATCATTATCAGAATCTTGGTCCAAACCGAAATCACTCACAAAATCTTTACAAAGTTGCATTTCTAGAAAAATCATATTTTTTAATTTAGGACTTGGGTTTGAACTTGAAAAGCAATTTCTTCAGGCTCTTTGAAACCAAACGGGCTGAAATTTTAGAAACATACTCAAAATCGTGCTTCAAACCAAAATCAGTCGAAAAATGGTTAAAAATGTGCATCTCTGGAAAAATCATATTTTTTTTATGCTCTTATTTGAGACTTGAGTTCGGACCTGAAAATCCATTTTTTCCGGCTCTATGGTACCAAACGGGCTGAAATTTTGTAATCATCATCAGAGTCTTGGTTCAAACCGAAATCAGTCACAAAATCTTCACAAAGTTGCATTTCTGGAAAAATCATATTTTTTAATTTAGTACTTGGTTTTGAACTTAAAAAGCAATTTTTTCAGGCTTTTTGAAACTAAACGGGATGAAATTTTTGAAACATCATCAAAATCGTGCTCCAAACCGAAATCAGTCACAAAATCGTCAAAAAGTTGCATCTCTGTAAAAATCATATTTTTTTTATGCTCTTATTTGAGACTTGGGTTCGGACTTGAAAAACCATTTTTTCAGGCTTTATGGTACCAAACGGGCTGAAATTTTGTAATCATCATCAGAATCTTGGTCCAAACCGAAATCAGTCACTAAATCTTCAAAAAGTTGCATTTCTGGAAATATCATCGTTTTTATGGGCACATTTGAGACTTGGGTTCGGACTTGAAAAACCATATTTTCAGGCTTTATGAAACCAAATGGGCGGAAATTTTGAAATCATTATCAGAATCTTGGTCCAAACCGAAATCACTCACAAAATCTTTACAAAGTTGCATTTCTAGAAAAATCATATTTTTTAATTTAGGACTTGGGTTTGAACTTGAAAAGCAATTTCTTCAGGCTCTTTGAAACCAAACGGGCTGAAATTTTAGAAACATACTCAAAATCGTGCTTCAAACCAAAATCAGTCGAAAAATGGTTAAAAATGTGCATCTCTGGAAAAATCATATTTTTTTTATGCTCTTATTTGAGACTTGAGTTCGGACCTGAAAATCCATTTTTTCCGGCTCTATGGTACCAAACGGGCTGAAATTTTGTAATCATCATCAGAGTCTTGGTTCAAACCGAAATCAGTCACAAAATCTTCACAAAGTTGCATTTCTGGAAAAATCATATTTTTTTATTTAGGACTTGGGTTTGATCTTAAAAGGCAATTTTTTCAGGCTCTTTGAAACCAAATGGGCGGAAATTTTGAAATCATTATCAGAATCTTGGTCCCAACCGAAATCAGTCACAAAATCTTCACAATTTGTATTTCTGGAAAAATCATATTTTTTAATTTAGGACTTGGGTTTGAACTTAAAAGGCAATTTTTTCAGGCTCTTTGAAACCAAACGGGCTGAAATTTTTGAAACATCATCAAAATCGTGCTCCAAACCGAAATCAGTCACAAAATCGTCAAAAAGTTGCATGTATGGAAAAATTATATTTTTTTTTTGCTCTTATTTGAGACATGGGTTCGGACTTGAAAATCCATTTTTTCAGGCTCTATGATACCAAACGGGCTGAAATTTTGTAATCATCATCAGAATCTTGGTCCAAACCGAAATCAGTCACTAAATCTTCAAAAAGTTACATTTCTGGAAATATCATCGTTTTTATGGGCACATTTGAGACTTGGGTTCGGACTTGAAAAACCATATTTTCAGGCTTTATGAAACCAAATGGGCGGAAATTTTGAAATCATTATCAGAATCTTGGTCCAAACCGAAATCAGTCACAAAATCTTCACAAAGTTGCATTTTTGGAAATATCATAGTTTTTATGGGCACATTTGAGACTTGGGTTCGTACTGAAAAACCATTTTTTCTGGCTCTATGAAACCAAATGCGCGGAAATTTTGAAATCATTATCAGAATCTTGGTACAAACCGAAATCAGTCACAAAATCTTCACAAAGTTGCATTTCTGGAAAAATCATATTTTTTAATTTAGTACTTGGTTTTGAACTTAAAAAGCAATTTTTTCAGGCTTTTTGAAACTAAACGGGATGAAATTTTTGAAACATCATCAAAATCGTGCTCCAAACCGAAATCAGTCACAAAATCTTTACAAAGTTGCATTTCTAGAAAAATCATATTTTTTAATTTAGGACTTGGGTTTGATCTTAAAATGCAATTTTTTCAGGCTCTTTGAAACCAAACGGGCTGAAATTTTTGAAACATCATCAAAATCGTGCTCCAAACCGAAATCAGTCACAAAATCGTCAAAAAGTTGCATCTCTGTAAAAATCATATTTTTTTTATGCTCTTATTTGAGACTTGGGTTCGGACTTGAAAAACCATTTTTTCAGGCTTTATGGTACCAAACGGGCTGAAATTTTGTAATCATCATCAGAATCTTGGTCCAAACCGAAATCAGTCACTAAATCTTCAAAAAGTTGCATTTCTGGAAATATCATCTTTTTTATGGGCACATTTGAGACTTGGGTTCGGACTTGAAAAACCATTTTTTCAGGCTTTATGGTACCAAACGGGCTGAAATTTTGTTATCATCATCAGAATCTTGGTCCAAACCGAAATCAGTCACTAAATCTTCAAAAAGTTTCATATTTGGAAATATCATAGTTTTTATGGGCACATTCGAGACTTGGTTTCGGACATGAAAAACAATTTTTTCTGGCTCTATGAAACCAAATGGGCGGAAATTTTGAAATCATTATCAGAATCTTGGTCCCAACCGAAATCAGTCACAAAATCTTCACAATTTGTATTTCTGGAAAAACCATATTTTTTTAATTTAGGACTTGGGTTTGAACTTAAAAGGCAATTTTTTCAGGCTCTTTGAAACCAAACGGGATGAAATTTTTGAAAAATCATCAAATTCGTGCTCCAAACCGAAATCAGTCACAAAATCGTCAAAAAGTTGCATCTCTGTAAAAATCATATTTTTTTTTATGCTCTTATTTGAGACTTGGGTTCGGACTTGAAAAACCATATTTTCAGGCTTTATGAAACCAAATGGGCGGAAATTTTGAAATCATTATCAGAATCTTGGTCCAAACCGAAATCAGTCACAAAATCTTTACAAAGTTGCATTTCTAGAAAAATCATATTTTTTAATTTAGGACTTGGGTTTGAACTTGAAAGGCAATTTCTTCAGGCTCTTTGAAACCAAACGGGCTGAAATTTTTGAAACATACTCAAAATCGTGCTCCAAACCAAAATCAGTCGAAAAATGGTCAAAAATGTGCATCTCTGGAGAAATCATAATTTTTTTATGCTCTTATTTGAGACTTGAGTTCGGACCTGAAAATCCATTTTTTCAGGCTCTATGATACCAAACGGGCTGAAATTTTGTAATCATCATCAGAATCTTGGTCCAAACCGAAATCAGTCACTAAATCTTCAAAAAGTTACATTTCTGGAAATATCATCGTTTTTATGGGCACATTTGAGACGTGGGTTCGGACTTGAAAAACCATATTTTCAGGCTTTATGAAACCAAATGGGCGGAAATTTCGAAAACATTATCAGAATCTTGGTCCAAACCGAAATCAGTCACAAAATCTTCACAAAGTTGCATTTTTGGAAATATCGTAGTTTTTATGGGCACATTTGAGACTTGGGTTCGTACTGAAAATCCATTTTTTCTGGCTCTATGAAACCAAATGGGCGGAAATTTTGAAATCATTATCAGAATCTTGGTACAAACCGAAATCAGTCACAAAATCTTCACAATGTTGCATTTCTGGAAAAATCATATTTTTTAATTTAAGACTTGGGTTCGATCTTAAAAGGCAATTTTTTCAGGCTCTTTGAAACCAAACGGGCTGAAATTTTTGAAACATCATCAAAATCGTGCTCCAAACCGAAATCAGTCACAAAATCGTCAAAAAGTTGCATCTATGGAAAAATTATATTTTTTTTATGCTCTTATTTGAGACTTGTGTTCGGGCTTGAAAAACCATTTTTTTAGGCTCTATGAAACCAAATGGGCGGAAATTTTGAAGTCATTATCAGAATCTAGATCCAAACCGAAATCAGTCACAAAATCTTCACAAAGTTGCATTTCTGGAAAAATCATATTTTTTAATTTAGGACTTGGGTTTGAGCTTAAAAAGCAATTTTTTCAGGCTCTTTGAAACCAAACGGGCTGAAATTTTTGAAACATCATCAAAATCGAGCTCCAAACCGAAATCAGTCACAAAATCGTCAAAAAGTTGCATCTCTGGAAAAATCATATTTTTTTTATGCTCTTATTTGAGACTTGGATTCGGACTAGAAAAACTATTTTTTCAGGCTCTATGGTACCAAACGGGCTGAAATTTTGTAATCATCATCAGAATCTTGGTCCAAACCGAAATCAGTTACAATATCTTCAAAAAGTTGCATTTCTGGAAATATCATAGTTTTTATGGGCACATTTGAGACTTGGGTTCGGACATGAAAAACCATTTTTTCAGGCTCTATGAAACCAAATGGGCGGAAATTTGCAATCATTATCAGAATCTTGGTCCAAACCGAAAACAGTCACAAAATCGTCAAAAAGTTGCATCTCTGGAAAAATCATATATATTTTATGGGCTCATTTGAGACTTGGGTTCGGACTTGAAAATCCATTTTTTCAGGCTTTTTGAAACCAAACGTGCTGAAATTTTTGAAACATCATCAAAATCGTGCTCCAAACCGATATCAGTCACAAAATCTTTACAAAGTTGCATTTCTAGAAAAATCATATTTTTTAATTTAGGACTTGGGTTTGATCTTAAAAGGCAATTTTTTCAGGCTCTTTGAAACCAAATGGGCGGAAATTTTGAAATCATTATCAGAATCTTGGTCCCAACCGAAATCAGTCACAAAATCTTCACAATTTGTATTTCTGGAAAAATCATATTTTTTAATTTATGACTTGGGTTTGAACTTAAAAGGCAATTTTTTCAGGCTCTTTGAAACCAAACGGGCTGAAATTTTTGAAACATCATCAAAATCGTGCTCCAAACCGAAATCAGTCACAAAATCGTCAAAAAGTTGCATCTCTGGAAAAATCATATTTTTTTTATGCTCTTATTTGAGACTTGGATTCGGACTAGAAAAACTATTTTTTCAGGCTCTATGGTACCAAACCGACTGAAATTTTGTAATCATCATCAGAATCTTGGTCCAAACCGAAATCAGTTACAATATCTTCAAAAAGTTGCATTTCTGGAAATATCATAGTTTTTATGGGCACATTTGAGACTTGGGTTCGGACATGAAAAACCATTTTTTCAGGCTCTATGAAACCAAATGGGCGGAAATTTGCAATCATTATCAGAATCTTGGTACAAACCGAAAACAGTCACAAAATCGTCAAAAAGTTGCATCTCTGGAAAAATCATATATATTTTATGGGCTCATTTGAGACTTGGGTTCGGACTTGAAAATCCATTTTTTCAGGCTCTTTGAAACCAAACGGGCTGAAATTTTTGAAACATCATCAAAATCGTGCTCCAAACCGAAATCAGTCACAAAAATGTCAAAAAGTTGCATCTCTGTAAAAATCATATTTTTTTTATGCTCTTATTTGAGACTTGGGTTCGGACTTGAAAAACCATTTTTTCAGGCTTTATGGTACCAAACGGGCTGAAATTTTGTAATCATCATCAGAATCTTGGTCCAAACCGAAATCAGTCACTAAATCTTCAAAAAGTTGCATTTCTGGAAATATCATCGTTTTTATGGGCACATTTGAGACTTGGGTTCGGACTTGAAAAACCATATTTTCAGGCTTTATGAAACCAAATGGGCGGAAATTTTGAAATCATTATCAGAATCTTGGTCCAAACCGAAATCACTCACAAAATCTTTACAAAGTTGCATTTCTAGAAAAATCATATTTTTTAATTTAGGACTTGGGTTTGAACTTGAAAAGCAATTTCTTCAGGCTCTTTGAAACCAAACGGGCTGAAATTTTAGAAACATACTCAAAATCGTGCTTCAAACCAAAATCAGTCGAAAAATGGTTAAAAATGTGCATCTCTGGAAAAATCATATTTTTTTTATGCTCTTATTTGAGACTTGAGTTCGGACCTGAAAATCCATTTTTTCCGGCTCTATGGTACCAAACGGGCTGAAATTTTGTAATCATCATCAGAGTCTTGGTTCAAACCGAAATCAGTCACAAAATCTTCACAAAGTTGCATTTCTGGAAAAATCATATTTTTTAATTTAGGACTTGGGTTTGATCTTAAAAGGCAATTTTTTCAGGCTCTTTGAAACCAAATGGGCGGAAATTTTGAAATCATTATCAGAATCTTGGTCCCAACCGAAATCAGTCACAAAATCTTCACAATTTGTATTTCTGGAAAAATCATATTTTTTAATTTAGGACTTGGGTTTGAACTTAAAAGGCAATTTTTTCAGGCTCTTTGAAACCAAACGGGCTGAAATTTTTGAAACATCATCAAAATCGTGCTCCAAACCGAAATCAGTCACAAAATCGTCAAAAAGTTGCATCTCTGGAAAAATCATATTTTTTTTATGCTCTTATTTGAGACTTGGATTCGGACTAGAAAAACTATTTTTTCAGGCTCTATGGTACCAAACCGACTGAAATTTTGTAATCATCATCAGAATCTTGGTCCAAACCGAAATCAGTTACAATATCTTCAAAAAGTTGCATTTCTGGAAATATCATAGTTTTTATGGGCACATTTGAGACTTGGGTTCGGACATGAAAAACCATTTTTTCAGGCTCTATGAAACCAAATGGGCGGAAATTTGCAATCATTATCAGAATCTTGGTACAAACCGAAAACAGTCACAAAATCGTCAAAAAGTTGCATCTCTGGAAAAATCATATATATTTTATGGGCTCATTTGAGACTTGGGTTCGGACTTGAAAATCCATTTTTTCAGGCTCTTTGAAACCAAACGGGCTGAAATTTTTGAAACATCATCAAAATCGTGCTCCAAACCGAAATCAGTCACAAAAATGTCAAAAAGTTGCATCTCTGTAAAAATCATATTTTTTTTATGCTCTTATTTGAGACTTGGGTTCGGACTTGAAAAACCATTTTTTCAGGCTTTATGGTACCAAACGGGCTGAAATTTTGTAATCATCATCAGAATCTTGGTCCAAACCGAAATCAGTCACTAAATCTTCAAAAAGTTGCATTTCTGGAAATATCATCGTTTTTATGGGCACATTTGAGACTTGGGTTCGGACTTGAAAAACCATATTTTCAGGCTTTATGAAACCAAATGGGCGGAAATTTTGAAATCATTATCAGAATCTTGGTCCAAACCGAAATCACTCACAAAATCTTTACAAAGTTGCATTTCTAGAAAAATCATATTTTTTAATTTAGGACTTGGGTTTGAACTTGAAAAGCAATTTCTTCAGGCTCTTTGAAACCAAACGGGCTGAAATTTTAGAAACATACTCAAAATCGTGCTTCAAACCAAAATCAGTCGAAAAATGGTTAAAAATGTGCATCTCTGGAAAAATCATATTTTTTTTATGCTCTTATTTGAGACTTGAGTTCGGACCTGAAAATCCATTTTTTCCGGCTCTATGGTACCAAACGGGCTGAAATTTTGTAATCATCATCAGAGTCTTGGTTCAAACCGAAATCAGTCACAAAATCTTCACAAAGTTGCATTTCTGGAAAAATCATATTTTTTAATTCAGTACTTGGTTTTGAACTTAAAAAGCAATTTTTTCAGGCTTTTTGAAACTAAACGGGATGAAATTTTTGAAACATCATCAAAATCGTGCTCCAAACCGAAATCAGTCACAAAATCTTTACAAAGTTGCATTTCTAGAAAAATCATATTTTTTAATTTAGGACTTGGGTTTGATCTTAAAATGCAATTTTTTCAGGCTCTTTGAAACCAAACGGGCTGAAATTTTTGAAACATCATCAAAATCGTGCTCCAAACCGAAATCAGTCACAAAATCGTCAAAAAGTTGCATCTCTGTAAAAATCATATTTTTTTTATGCTCTTATTTGAGACTTGGGTTCGGACTTGAAAAACCATTTTTTCAGGCTTTATGGTACCAAACGGGCTGAAATTTTGTAATCATCATCAGAATCTTGGTCCAAACCGAAATCAGTCACAAAATCGTCAAAAAGTTGCATCTCTGTAAAAATCATATTTTTTTTATGCTCTTATTTGAGACTTGGGTTCGGACTTGAAAAACCATATTTTCATGCTTTATGAAACCAAATGGGCGGAAATTTTGAAATCATTATCAGAGTCTTGGTTCAAACCGAAATCAGTCACAAAATCTTCACAAAGTTGCATTTCAGGAAAAATCATATTTTTTAATTTAGTACTTGGTTTTGAACTTAAAAAGCAATTTTTTCAGGCTTTTTGAAACTAAACGGGCTGAAATTTTGTAATCATCATCAGAGTCTTGGTTCAAACCGAAATCAGTCACAAAATCTTCACAAAGTTGCATTTCAGGAAAAATCATATTTTTTAATTTAGTACTTGGTTTTGAACTTAAAAAGCAATTTTTTCAGGCTTTTTGAAACTAAACGGGATGAAATTTTTGGAACATCATCAAAATCGTGCTCCAAACCGAAATCAGTCACAAAATCGTCAAAAAGTTGCATGTATGGAAAATTTATATTTTTTTTTTGCTCTTATTTGAGACATGGGTTCGGACTTGAAAATCCATTTTTTCAGGCTCTATGATACCAAACGGGCTGAAATTTTGTAATCATCATCAGAATCTTGGTCCAAACCGAAATCAGTCACTAAATCTTCAAAAAGTTACATTTCTGGAAATATCATCGTTTTTATGGGCACATTTGAGACTTGGGTTCGGACTTGAAAAACCATATTTTCAGGCTTTATGAAACCAAATGGGCGGAAATTTTGAAATCATTATCAGAATCTTGGTCCAAACCGAAATCAGTCACAAAATCTTCACAAAGTTGCATTTTTGGAAATATCATAGTTTTTATGGGCACATTTGAGACTTGGGTTCGTACTGAAAAACCATTTTTTCTGGCTCTATGAAACCAAATGCGCGGAAATTTTGAAATCATTATCAGAATCTTGGTACAAACCGAAATCAGTCACAAAATCTTCACAAAGTTGCATTTCTGGAAAAATCATATTTTTTAATTTAGTACTTGGTTTTGAACTTAAAAAGCAATTTTTTCAGGCTTTTTGAAACTAAACGGGATGAAATTTTTGAAACATCATCAAAATCGTGCTCCAAACCGAAATCAGTCACAAAATCTTTACAAAGTTGCATTTCTAGAAAAATCATATTTTTTAATTTAGGACTTGGGTTTGATCTTAAAATGCAATTTTTTCAGGCTCTTTGAAACCAAACGGGCTGAAATTTTTGAAACATCATCAAAATCGTGCTCCAAACCGAAATCAGTCACAAAATCGTCAAAAAGTTGCATCTCTGTAAAAATCATATTTTTTTTATGCTCTTATTTGAGACTTGGGTTCGGACTTGAAAAACCATTTTTTCAGGCTTTATGGTACCAAACGGGCTGAAATTTTGTAATCATCATCAGAATCTTGGTCCAAACCGAAATCAGTCACTAAATCTTCAAAAAGTTGCATTTCTGGAAATATCATCTTTTTTATGGGCACATTTGAGACTTGGGTTCGGACTTGAAAAACCATATTTTCAGGCTTTATGAAACCAAATGGGCGGAAATTTTGAAATCATTATCAGAATCTTGGTCCAAACCGAAATCAGTCACAAAATCTTCACAAAGTTGCATTTTTGGAAATATCATAGTTTTTATGGGCACATTTGAGACTTGGGTTCCTACTGAAAAACCATTTTTTCTGGCTCTATGAAACCAAATGCGCGGAAATTTTGAAATCATTATCAGAATCTTGGTACAAACCGAAATCAGTCACAAAATCTTCACAATGTTGCATTTCTGGAAAAATCATATTTTTTAATTTAGGACTTGGGTTTGATCTTAAAAGGCAATTTTTTCAGGCTCTTTGAAACCAAACGGGCTGAAATTTTTGAAACATCATCAAAATCGTGCTCCAAACCGAAATCAGTCACAAAATCGTCAAAAAGTTGCATCTCTGTAAAAATCATATTTTTTTTATGCTCTTATTTGAGACTTGAGTTCGGACCTGAAAATCCATTTTTTCAGGCTCTATGGTACCAAACGGGCTGAAATTTTGTAATCATCATCAGAGTCTTGGTTCAAACCGAAATCAGTCACAAAATCTTCCCAAAGTTGCATTTCAGGAAAAATCATATTTTTTAATTTAGTACTTGGTTTTGAACTTAAAAAGCAATTTTTCCAGGCTTTTTGAAACTAAACGGGATGAAATTTTTGGAACATCATCAAAATCGTTCTCCAAACCGAAATCAGTCACAAAATCGTCAAAAAGTTGCATGTATGGAAAAATTATATTTTTTTTTTGCTCTTATTTGAGACATGGGTTCGGACTTGAAAATCCATTTTTTCAGGCTCTATGATACCAAACGGGCTGAAATTTTGTAATCATCATCAGAATCTTGGTCCAAACCGAAATCAGTCACTAAATCTTCAAAAAGTTACATTTCTGGAAATATCATCGTTTTTATGGTCACATTTGAGACTTGGGTTCGGACTTGAAAATCCATTTTTTCAGGCTCTATGATACCAAACGGGCTGAAATTTTGTAATCATCATCAGAATCTTGGTCCAAACCGAAATCAGTCACCAAATCTTCAAAAAGTTACATTTCTGGAAATATCATCGTTTTTATGGGCACATTTGAGACTTGGGTTCGGACTTGAAAAACCATATTTTCAGGCTTTATGAAACCAAATGGGCGGAAATTTTGAAATCATTATCAGAATCTTGGTCCAAACCGAAATCAGTCACAAAATCTTCACAAAGTTGCATTTTTGGAAATATCATAGTTTTTATGGGCACATTTGAGACTTGGGTTCGTACTGAAAAACCATTTTTTCTGGCTCTATGAAACCAAATGCGCGGAAATTTTGAAATCATTATCAGAATCTTGGTACAAACCGAAATCAGTCACAAAATCTTCACAATGTTGCATTTCTGGAAAAATCATATTTTTTAATTTAGGACTTGGGTTTGATCTTAAAAGGCAATTTTTTCAGGCTCTTTGAAACCAAACGGGCTGAAATTTTTGAAACATCATCAAAATCGTGCTCCAAACCGAAATCAGTCACAAAATCGTCAAAAAGTTGCATCTCTGTAAAAATCATATTTTTTTTATGCTCTTATTTGAGACTTGAGTTCGGACCTGAAAATCCATTTTTTCAGGCTCTATGGTACCAAACGGGCTGAAATTTTGTAATCATCATCAGAGTCTTGGTTCAAACCGAAATCAGTCACAAAATCTTCCCAAAGTTGCATTTCAGGAAAAATCATATTTTTTAATTTAGTACTTGGTTTTGAACTTAAAAAGCAATTTTTTCAGGCTTTTTGAAACTAAACGGGATGAAATTTTTGGAACATCATCAAAATCGTGCTCCAAACCGAAATCAGTCACAAAATCGTCAAAAAGTTGCATGTATGGAAAAATTATATTTTTTTTTTGCTCTTATTTGAGACATGGTTTCGGACTTGAAAATCCATTTTTTCAGGCTCTATGATACCAAACGGGCTGAAATTTTGTAATCATCATCAGAATCTTGGTCCAAACCGAAATCAGTCACTAAATCTTCAAAAAGTTACATTTCTGGAAATATCATCGTTTTTATGGGCACATTTGAGGTTCGGACTTGAAAATCCATTTTTTCAGGCTCTATGATACCAAACGGGCTGAAATTTTGTAATCATCATCAGAATCTTGGTCCAAACCGAAATCAGTCACTAAATCTTCAAAAAGTTACATTTCTGGAAATATCATCGTTTTTATGGGCACATTTGAGACTTGGGTTCGGACTTGAAAAACCATATTTTCAGGCTTTATGAAACCAAATGGGCGGAAATTTTGAAATTTATAATAAGCTGATCTTTATTGAATGAAATTTTTTTACATTTTTTTTTTTTTTTTTAGACAATGTATAGATAGTCCCACGAAGCTGCCACATGGCTGCTTGTCTGCAGGTTCTATCTCAGTATACAGTTATAATACAATAAATAAAATAAATAACAGACTCTTACATACCATCGTCCCAAGTACACTAACACTTTGAATGACAATACGATAAAATACATTCAAAAATACAAGACAATATAGCACATAGATAACACACATTCAAAGTAAGACATATACGATAACACAATGTAATAGAATTAACATAACACAAATAAAAAGCTTGCTAGTGAACAAAAAAAAAAAATACATTCATTTATATTAGAATTTAAACTTTCAATTAATGTCTTTCCTTTTCTTATTTGTTTGCTCTATTTTTATAGATATACAGATTTTTCATTTATAAGCCACATCTTTACAGTTTTCATGCTTAAACTCTTATTTTCTGAAAAAACAAATTTATTTTTGAGCTTATTAAAAATCACTGGTACACAGTACTCCAGCGTTCGGCTTCCATACTTATTTGTTATTTTAGGTATTTTCAGCCCTTTGTTTTCTGTAAGACGTGTGCTGTGACTATGTACCAGTGGTTTTTTATAAGTACTATCGCCCCAGTTATCTTTAATGGTAAGGAACCAAAATAAACCTTTTATTGGGAGCAGGCCCTCAGCACAATATAAGAGTTGCACATTGTGTCTTTGTCTATACATATTAGGTGATACAATTTTTTTAATGATAGAGGTTTGCAAATTTTGTACATACTTAATATATGTCATGCTTGTATTTCCCCAGCTTCTAATTCCATATCTAAGAATAGATTCTACTAATGAGAAATATACTAGTTTGAGTGTGCTATGAGGCAAGACAAATTTTAATTTATAGAAACTGTTTGCTAGAGCTCTTAGCTGGTTACATATTTTAGTAACTTGCTTATCCCATTTAAATGTGTTATCTACTTTTAATCCCAGATAAGTATACTCGTTGACAAAATCAATTTTCTCACATTGGCAGTTGGATATTATTTTTCTATGGATGCATTCAAAGTTATGTGCGGTTAGTTTGGGGATATTCCACATTTTCAAACTTGGTGATCTGATATACATGCATTTTGTTTTCTTTACATTTATAACCAATCCTACATCGTGTGCCCATTTTAGTAGTTCATCAAAGTCGGTTTGCAATTCTTGAATCGCTATTTGAGGATTTTCATGAGATACTACAAGTGCGGTGTCATCTGCGAAAATGAATCTGCGCGCCTTTCTAAATAGTTTCGACATAGCTATAACATATATAATATATAATTTTGGGCCCAAAATTGACCCCTGTGGGACACCAGACCTTACAAATTTAGATTTACTCATCTCATTCAATATTTTTACCCTCATTTTTCTATTTGATAAGTAGTTATTAAAAAAAGTTAGCAGTTTACCACGGATTCCAATAATTTGTAGAAATTTTATTATTTGTTTATGGCATAGTGTATCAAAGGCTTTAGAGAAATCAATAAAGAGTACAAGTACATGTTTTTGAGAGTTGAGCTGGGTGTTTATGAAATTAGAAAAATTATTAAGTAGTGCGTCACAGCTTTTTTTTTTCTGGAACCCGTACTGACATTTGTCAATGATACCAAATTTATTTAAATATCCATCTAGGTATATTGCTATATATTTTTCGAGAATTTTTTCCAAGGCAGGTAATAGGGAAATAGGTCTGTAATTATTTATAATTGAATGATCACCGCCTTTAAAAATAGGTCTAACAATACTAGTTTTTAATTCTTCAGGTATTTGGCAAGTATCAATTATTGTGTTTATAAAATGAGTAATTACTGGGCTCAGTATTTTTACATGTTTTTTTATATCATACATACGTATTTGGTCCAATCCTGGTGTTTTTGAGTTTTTCAATATTCCGATAATAGATTCGATTTGTTTTACGCTAGCTCTGGGTAGGTACATAGAATGCGGTAAATCGTCTAGCTGGCACGGAGACGCACGGACATCACATTTGTGTAGTAACTCATTTACTCCCTCATCAAAGAAGTTAGCAAAATTTTCTGCAACTTCATCCGTCGGTTTGGTCTTCAAGAAGAATTTAGATATAACTGCGTCACAACTGGATTTGTTTTTTCTTCCTAATATTTTGTTTATTTCGTTCCACGTTTTTTTTATATCCTTAAAACAATTATTGAATTTGTTATTGAAGTACGTTTTTTTTGCATCTAATATTTGCTTATTTAGATTATTTCTGTATTTTTTGTAGTCTTTTTCATAATTCTTGTTTGTTGGCATGTTTTTCCATTTTCTCCATAATTTATCCCTCGTTTGTATATTTTCTATGAGAATATCGTTCATCCAACTTTTTTGATTATGGCGATACGTATTTTTTACTAATTTTGTGATACTGCTTTTTTCGTAGATTTTTTTAAAGTGTGATTTAATATCTTGATATATGATATCCGGATCAGTGTGAATTTGAATTGAGTTCCAATCAGTTTTTGTAATCATTTCTCCAACTTTTTTTTCAGATAGTACAGTGTTGTATTCATGGTGCGATATTTTGCTTTTGTCCTTAGTATAAAGGTATACTACAGACACGGCAGTTATATAATGATCTGCTATCCTTGTTTCGCATACGCATGAGTTAATTTCACACTTTTCTTTTTCTCTAATATATATGTGATCCAGACACGTCGCAGTTGTGTAGGTATTTACCACCGCTTCTCTCGTAATGTCATATATACATTTCACTAGACCGTAATTAGCCATTAAATTTTCGTATTGCAGAATTATTGAGTCGTGTTTATTTAATAGGTTTAAATTAATGTCTCCAAGTATCAAGATGGTTTCCTTAATATCAATGTTTCGTATTATATTTTCGAGCTGTTGTAGGAAGGTTTTTTTATTCGTGTTCGGGGGTCGATATAATGCAAATAGATGTATACGTTTGTGTTTGTTTACGGAGAAGGTTCCATAGACGCACTCGAATGTAGTAGCTATTATATCTTTTTTTTCGAATGTATGGTTTTCTTTAATATAAATCATAATCCCGCCTCCCGATCTTTTTGTTCGGCAATAATAGAACGAGTTAAATCCTGATATTTTGTATAGATTTACACTGTTTTCGTCTATCGAGGTTTCACAGAGTATTATAATATCAATTTTATTTAGTTGACTATAAATACTTAGTAGGAATGTATTCCAGTACTTGGAGATAGACCTAATGTTCAAATTAACAACATTTATTGCTTTATCGCCTGTTTCATGTTTGAATTGGGTCCAGTTTTCGAACTTTTGAATCCGTTCGTATTCTATATCTGAGGTCTCAAAATCAATATTAGACGCCATAGTCAATTTTAGCTAAGTCCTTTTGAAGGGCTGCCTTGTAAGCCGGACAGTCCCTATCTCCGGACGGGTGGTTTGCGGGCTTGTGAAATCTCGTGCATGTCGCGCAGACTGGCTCCGTAGTAGCAGAAGGGCATGTCTCACGGGTATGTCCTTCCCGGGCACAGTGCCCACATCTCGTCGTCTCCTTGCAGAACTTGTAGGAATGTCCTATCATCTGACACTTTGAGCACACAGTTAATCCAATAAAATCACGAACACCGCAAACTGTCCAATCAACAAATACGCGTCCTTGCTTGACCAGTGCATGTCTCAGGTATGTGGGGACCACGTAGATTCTATGGCATGCAGGTCCAGTTCGAGGGCCAGCTAGATGACTAAGCTTACATTTCTTTATGGTTTCATTTGTCTCCTCGATATTTTGTATTCCATTTAGGGCACACTCAAGAAAAGCTTCATCAGACAACTCCCTTGGAACGTTAAAGAAAATGACCCTTGGTAGCCTCTTTGTTGGGGGTCGGGCGCTCAGAGTCGCAGATTCGGTTACTATTTCCGACCTTAGTAGTTTCTCTTGTTCCGCAGCACTAGCCGTATGGATGATTACTCCTTTGTTTCGTATATTTTTTACTCCGGTAATTCTTACTCCTAGCTGGGATGGCTTCAGTGCTTCCCTGATTATTTTCTTTGTTTCTTCGCTATCTTCCACTGATGGTAATTTTGGAAAGAAACAGACGGATGGCCTCGGTTTTCCTATGGGGACGTCCAAACGCGATAATGGTGGAGGTAAGTTAACTTTTTTACTTGCAACCTCTGCAAAAGAGAGACTCGCTTCCGTAGCATCTGCCACTCTTTTCATCACTGGTCCTAGGTCTAATTCTAGCTGAATAATTTTGGATTGGAGTTGCTTATTTTCCTGTTTTACCACCATTTTTTCTGCTAGCATTACTTTATTTTGCGCTTTTGCTAAGGCGAGTTCACCTCGGAGAGTTTCTCTCTCCAAAATTAGTTGCCCAACAGATCCCAGGACGCAGGCTATATTACTGGCAATCTTCAGCTGTTGCTCCTTGGAAACCTTTGTATTTCCCAAGGTATCTTGTAAAGTTTTGAGGGCATTTTGAGTTTCTTTTAAAATTCCTTGTGAGTTCAAGGGGATAAGGTCATTCTCATCATCAGAAGCTTCAGATTGCGACATTGTTTTTGAATTTATAATGACAGTTTCGATTGTAAACAATAGGTATCACAGATTCGCAGCACAATCGCAACCAATAGGAGCCTTGAGAAGTGAGCTCATAATTAATCGTCCAATCCGCGCACTTGATACGTTGTACACAACACTTCGGTTTGGTAAACAGTGAGATCAATTATTTATAATATTAAAATATCAATGGTTAAATGTTAAAAAAACACGGGAGAACACTACCACGTGATAAACTTAAATTGTTTTTTACTACGACATAGTTTTTTCTTCCGGCGGAATTATTAAAAATTGTTTTCCATGTATAAAACGATAGCTTGACAGAGCGCGACGCTTTGTAGGTACGACGTGAATTGTTACTGACGACGTGAATTGTTACTTATCAGAATCTTGGTCCAAACCGAAATCAGTCACAAAATCTTCACAAAGTTGCATTTTTGGAAATATCATAGTTTTTATGGGCACATTTGAGACTTGGGTTCGTACTGAAAAACCATTTTTTCTGGCTCTATGAAACCAAATGCGCGGAAATTTTGAAATCATTATCAGAATCTTGGTACAAACCGAAATCAGTCACAAAATCTTCACAATGTTGCATTTCTGGAAAAATCATATTTTTTAATTTAGGACTTGGGTTTGATCTTAAAAGGCAATTTTTTCAGGCTCTTTGAAACCAAACGGGCTGAAATTTTTGAAACATCATCAAAATCGTGCTCCAAACCGAAATCAGTCACAAAATCGTCAAAAAGTTGCATCTCTGTAAAAATCATATTTTTTTTATGCTCTTATTTGAGACTTGGGTTCGGACTTGAAAAACCATTTTTTCAGGCTTTATGGTACCAAACGGGCTGAAATTTTGTAATCATCATCAGAATCTTGGTCCAAACCGAAATCAGTCACAATATCTTCAAAAAGTTGCATTTCTGGAAATATCATAGTTTTTATGGGCACATTTGAGACTTGAGTTCGGACCTGAAAATCCATTTTTTCAGGCTCTATTGTACCAAACGGGCTGAAATTTTGTAATCATCATCAGAATCTTGGTCCAAACCGAAATCAGTCCTAAAATCTTCACAATGTTGCATTTCTGGAAAAATCATATTTTTTAATTTAGGACTTGGGTTTGAGCTTAAAAAGCAATTTTTTCAGGCTCTTTGAAACCAAACGGGCTGAAATTTTTGGAACATCATCAAAATCGTGCTCCAAACCGAAATCAGTCACAAAATCGTCAAAAAGTTGCATGTCTGGAAAAATTATATATTTTTTTTGCTCTTATTTGAGACTTGGGTTCGGACTTGAAAATCCATTTTTTCAGGCTCTATGATACCAAACGGGCTGAAATTTTGTAATCATCATCAGAATCTTGGTCCAAACCGAAAATAGTCACAAAATCGGCGAAATGTTGCATTCATGGAAAAATCATATTTTTAATATGCTCTCATTTGAGACTTGGGTTCGGACTTGAAAAACCATTTTATCAGGCTCTATGGTACCTAATGGGCTGAAATTTTGTAACAATCATCAGAATCTTGGTCCAAACCGAAAATAGTCACAAAATCGGCGAAATGTTGCATTCATGGAAAAATCATATTTTTAATATGCTCTCATTTGAGACTTGGGTTCGGACTTGAAAAACCATTTTTTCAGGCTCTATGGTACCAAACGGGCTGACATTTTGTAATCATCATCAGAATCTTGGTCCAAACCGAAATCAGTCACTAAATCTTCAAAAAGTTGCATTTCTGGAAATATCATAGTTTTTATGGGCACATTTGAGACTTGGGTTCGGACTTGAAAAACCATTTTTTCAGGCTCTTCGAAACCAAATGGGCGGAATTTTTGAAATCTTTATCAGAATCTTGGTACAAACCGAAATCAGTCACAAAATCTTCACAAAGTTGCATTTCTGGAAAAATCATATTTTTTAATTAAGGACTTGGGTTTGAACTTAAAAGGCAATTTTTTCAGGCTCTTTGAAACCAAACGGGATGAAATTTTTGAAAAATCATCAAATTCGTGCTCCAAACCGAAATCAGTCTTAAAATCGTCCAAAAGTTGCATCTCTGGAAAAATCATATTTTATCTATGCTCTCGTTTGAGACTTGGGTTCGGACTTGAAAAACCATTTTTTCAGGCTCTTTGGTACAGAACGGGCTGAAATTTTCTAATCATCATCAGAATCTTGGTCCAAACCGAAATCAGTCACTAAATCTTCAAAAAGTTTCATATTTGGAAATATCATAGTTTTTATGGGCACATTCGAGACTTGGTTTCGGACATGAAAAACAATTTTTTCTGGCTCTATGAAACCAAATGGGCGGAAATTTTGAAATCATTATCAGAATCTTGGTCCCAACCGAAATCAGTCACAAAATCTTCACAATTTGTATTTCTGGAAAAATCATATTTTTTAATTTAGGACTTGGGTTTGAACTTAAAAGGCAATTTTTTCAGGCTCTTTGAAACCAAACGGGATGAAATTTTTGAAAAATCATCAAATTCGTGCTCCAAACCGAAATCAGTCACAAAATCGTCAAAAAGTTGAATCTCTGTGAAAATCATATTTTTTTTTATGCTCTTATTTGAGACTTGGGTTCGGACTTGAAAAACCATATTTTCAGGCTTTATGAAACCAAATGGGCGGAAATTTTGAAATCATTATCAGAATCTTGGTCCAAACCGAAATCAGTCACAAAATCTATACAAAGTTGCATTTCTAGAAAAATCATATTTTTTAATTTAGGACTTGGGTTTGAACTTGAAAAGCAATTTCTTCAGGCTCTTTGAAACCAAACGGGCTGAAATTTTTGAAACATACTCAAAATCGTGCTCCTAACCAAAATCAGTCGAAAAATGGTCAAAAATGTGCATCTCTGGAAAAATCATATTTTTTTTATGCTCTTATTTGAGACTTGAGTTCGGACCTGAAAATCCATTTTTTCAGGCTCTATGATACCAAACGGGCTGAAATTTTGTAATCATCATCAGAATCTTGGTCCAAACCGAAATCAGTCACTAAATCTTCAAAAAGTTACATTTCTGGAAATATCATCGTTTTTATGGGCACATTTGAGACGTGGGTTCGGACTTGAAAAACCATATTTTCAGGCTTTATGAAACCAAATGGGCGGAAATTTTGAAAACATTATCAGAATCTTGGTCCAAACCGAAATCAGTCACAAAATCTTCACAAAGTTGCATTTTTGGAAATATCGTAGTTTTTATGGGCACATTTGAGACTTGGGTTCGTACTGAAAAACCATTTTTTCTGGCTCTATGAAACCAAATGGGCGGAAATTTTGAAATCATTATCAGAATCTTGGTACAAACCGAAATCAGTCACAAAATCTTCACAATGTTGCATTTCTGGAAAAATCATATTTTTTAATTTAAGACTTGGGTTCGATCTTAAAAGGCAATTTTTTCAGGCTCTTTGAAACCAAACGGGCTGAAATTTTTGAAACATCATCAAAATCGTGCTCCAAACCGAAATCAGTCACAAAATCGTCAAAAAGTTGCATCTATGGAAAAATTATATTTTTTTTATGCTCTTATTTGAGACTTGTGTTCGGGCTTGAAAAACCATTTTTTTAGGCTCTATGAAACCAAATGGGCGGAAATTTTGAAGTCATTATCAGAATCTAGATCCAAACTGAAATCAGTCACAAAATCTTCACAAAGTTGCATTTCTGGAAAAATCATATTTTTTAATTTAGGACTTGGGTTTGAGCTTAAAAAGCAATTTTTTCAGGCTCTTTGAAACCAAACGGGCTGAAATTTTTGAAACATCATCAAAATCGTGCTCCAAACCGAAATCAGTCACAAAATCGTCAAAAAGTTGCATCTCTGGAAAAATCATATTTTTTTTATGCTCTTATTTGAGACTTGGATTCGGACTAGAAAAACTATTTTTTCAGGCTCTATGGTACCAAACGGGCTGAAATTTTGTAATCATCATCAGAATCTTGGTCCAAACCGAAATCAGTTACAATATCTTCAAAAAGTTGCATTTCTGGAAATATCATAGTTTTTATGGGCACATTTGAGACTTGGGTTCGGACATGAAAAACCATTTTTTCAGGCTCTATGAAACCAAATGGGCGGAAATTTGCAATCATTATCAGAATCTTGGTCCAAACCGAAAACAGTCACAAAATCGTCAAAAAGTTGCATCTCTGGAAAAATCATATATATTTTATGGGCTCATTTGAGACTTGGGTTCGGACTTGAAAATCCATTTTTTCAGGCATTTTGAAACCAAACGTGCTGAAATTTTTGAAACATCATCAAAATCGTGCTCCAAACCGATATCAGTCACAAAATCTTTACAAAGTTGCATTTCTAGAAAAATCATATTTTTTAATTTAGGACTTGGGTTTGATCTTAAAAGGCAATTTTTTCAGGCTCTTTGAAACCAAATGGGCGGAAATTTTGAAATCATTATCAGAATCTTGGTCCCAACCGAAATCAGTCACAAAATCTTCACAATTTGTATTTCTGGAAAAATCATATTTTTTAATTTAGGACTTGGGTTTGAACTTAAAAGGCAATTTTTTCAGGCTCTTTGAAACCAAACGGGCTGAAATTTTTGAAACATCATCAAAATCGTGCTCCAAACCGAAATCAGTCACAAAATCGTCAAAAAGTTGCATCTCTGGAAAAATCATATTTTTTTATGCTCTTATTTGAGACTTGGATTCGGACTAAAAAAACTATTTTTTCAGGCTCTATGGTACCAAACGGGCTGAAATTTTGTAATCATCATCAGAATCTTGGTCCAAACCGAAATCAGTTACAATATCTTCAAAAAGTTGCATTTCTGGAAATATCATAGTTTTTATGGGCACATTTGAGACTTGGGTTCGGACATGAAAAACCATTTTTTCAGGCTCTATGAAACCAAATGGGCGGAAATTTGCAATCATTATCAGAATCTTGGTCCAAACCGAAAACAGTCACAAAATCGTCAAAAAGTTGCATCTCTGGAAAAATCATATATATTTTATGGGCTCATTTGAGACTTGGGTTCGGACTTGAAAATCCATTTTTTCAGGCTCTTTGAAACCAAACGGGCTGAAATTTTTGAAACATCATCAAAATCGTGCTCCAAACCGAAATCAGTCACAAAAATGTCAAAAAGTTGCATCTCTGTAAAAATCATATTTTTTTTATGCTCTTATTTGAGACTTGGGTTCGGACTTGAAAAACCATTTTTTCAGGCTTTATGGTACCAAACGGGCTGAAATTTTGTAATCATCATCAGAATCTTGGTCCAAACCGAAATCAGTCACTAAATCTTCAAAAAGTTGCATTTCTGGAAATATCATCGTTTTTATGGGCACATTTGAGACTTGGGTTCGGACTTGAAAAACCATATTTTCAGGCTTTATGAAACCAAATGGGCGGAAATTTTGAAATCATTATCAGAATCTTGGTCCAAACCGAAATCAGTCACAAAATCTTTACAAAGTTGCATTTCTAGAAAAATCATATTTTTTAATTTAGGACTTGGGTTTGAACTTGAAAAGCAATTTCTTCAGGCTCTTTGAAACCAAACGGGCTGAAATTTTAGAAACATACTCAAAATCGTGCTTCAAACCAAAATCAGTCGAAAAATGGTCAAAAATGTGCATCTCTGGAAAAATCATATTTTTTTTATGCTCTTATTTGAGACTTGAGTTCGGACCTGAAAATCCATTTTTTCAGGCTCTATGGTACCAAACGGGCTGAAATTTTGTAATCATCATCAGAGTCTTGGTTCAAACCGAAATCAGTCACAAAATCTTCACAAAGTTGCATTTCTGGAAAAATCATATTTTTTAATTTAGTACTTGGTTTTGAACTTAAAAAGCAATTTTTTCAGGCTTTTTGAAACTAAACGGGATGAAATTTTTGAAACATCATCAAAATCGTGCTCCAAACCGAAATCAGTCACAAAATCTTTACAAAGTTGCATTTGTAGAAAAATCATATTTTTTAATTTAGGACTTGGGTTTGATCTTAAAATGCAATTTTTTCAGGCTCTTTGAAACCAAACGGGCTGAAATTTTTGAAACATCATCAAAATCGTGCTCCAAACCGAAATCAGTCACAAAATCGTCAAAAAGTTGCATCTCTGTAAAAATCATATTTTTTTTATGCTCTTATTTGAGACTTGGGTTCGGAATTGAAAAACCATTTTTTCAGGCTTTATGGTACCAAACGGGCTGAAATTTTGTAATCATCATCAGAATCTTGGTCCAAACCGAAATCAGTCACTAAATCTTCAAAAAGTTGCATTTCTGGAAATATCATCTTTTTTATGGGCACATTTGAGACTTGGGTTCGGACTTGAAAAACCATATTTTCAGGCTTTATGAAACCAAATGGGCGGAAATTTTGAAATCATTATCAGAATCTTGGTCCAAACCGAAATCAGTCACAAAATCTTTACAAAGTTGCATTTCTAGAAAAATCATATTTTTTAATTTAGGACTTGGGTTTGAACTTGAAAACAATTTCTTCAGGCTCTTTGAAACCAAACGGGCTGAAATTTTTGAAACATACTCAAAATCGTGCTCCAAACCAAAATCATTCGAAAAATGGTCAAAAATGTGCATCTCTGGAAAAATCATATTTTTTTTATGCTCTTATTTGAGACTTGAGTTCGGACCTGAAAATCCATTTTTTCAGGCTCTATGGTACCAAACGGGCTGAAATTTTGTAATCATCATCAGAGTCTTGGTTCAAACCGAAATCAGTCACAAAATCTTCACAAAGTTGCATTTCAGGAAAAATCATATTTTTTAATTTAGTACTTGGTTTTGAACTTAAAAAGCAATTTTTTCAGGCTTTTTGAAACTAAACGGGATGAAATTTTTGGAACATCATCAAAATCGTGCTCCAAACCGAAATCAGTCACAAAATCGTCAAAAAGTTGCATCTCTGTAAAAATCATATTTTTTTTATGCTCTTATTTGAGACTTGAGTTCGGACCTGAAAATCCATTTTTTCAGGCTCTATGGTACCAAACGGGCTGAAATTTTGTAATCATCATCAGAGTCTTGGTTCAAACCGAAATCAGTCACAAAATCTTCCCAAAGTTGCATTTCAGGAAAAATCATATTTTTTAATTTAGTACTTGGTTTTGAACTTAAAAAGCAATTTTTTCAGGCTTTTTGAAACTAAACGGGATGAAATTTTTGGAACATCATCAAAATCGTGCTCCAAACCGAAATCAGTCACAAAATCGTCAAAAAGTTGCATGTATGGAAAAATTATATTTTTTTTTGCTCTTATTTGAGACATGGGTTCGGACTTGAAAATCCATTTTTTCAGGCTCTATGATACCAAACGGGCTGAAATTTTGTAATCATCATCAGAATCTTGGTCCAAACCGAAATCAGTCACTAAATCTTCAAAAAGTTACATTTCTGGAAATATCATCGTTTTTATGGGCACATTTGAGACTTGGGTTCGGACTTGAAAATCCATTTTTTCAGGCTCTATGATACCAAACGGGCTGAAATTTTGTAATCATCATCAGAATCTTGGTCCAAACCGAAATCAGTCACTAAATCTTCAAAAAGTTACATTTCTGGAAATATCATCGTTTTTATGGGCACATTTGAGACTTTCGGGAAACGGCCGAAGGTTGATTCATTAGCCCTCATGAATACGACTCACACAGGGAGAGGGACGCCGGCACCAAAACACAACACTGCATTGAAGATTATGATGAAATGGGGGTGGAATCCAATGAAAGGATTGGGAAGAAATGAACAAGGAATGACTGTCCCAATAAAAGCAGAAAGGAATGTGAGAAGACGAAAGGATGGAGCGGAAGAAACGAGAACGGAAGCGGAAATAGATGTGGAAGTATGTGTCAATTCTCTACAACAAATAACGGATGAATGGAATCAATTGGAAATGAGCGAAGAGAAAACAAGAAGGGAAATTAGGGGGGTCAACAACATTTTCGAAGACAGAGATTATGAGGAAGTAGAAAAGGGTAGCTCTTTACCGTTATTACCGGAAGCCAAAGCACAGATAGATAACACGGAAGTTCATTGTCTAATAGATACCGGAAGTCAAATCACGTGCGTTTCTCAAGAATTTTATGAAAGTTATTTAAATGATCAAACACTTTATCCTATTATGCCTGTAACCACTATACAAATTAAGGTAGCGATAGGACACAAAAGTCAGAGAATATCTAGGTTGGTTTTAGTACCATTGCGATTTGGAGATGTTATAATAAATACGCCGTGTTTAATAATACCGAAGTTAATTAGACCAATTATATTGGGTATCAACTGGTTAGACGAATATACAGCTGAATTTAAATGTGGAGAAAACAGAAAGTTAAAAATAAGGACAGGAAATGGGAAGAAGGATATAGAGTTAGTAAATTCATCCGTAATTCATAGGAAACCTAAACAGGAGATTAGAAATCAACATTGCACAAGTGGAAAAATAATTAGTATTGAAGTAAACCCTGAAATAAATAATACGGCGTGCCTCGAGCGTAGAATAACGACATTTGTGTCCGAGTTAAATTTAGATTCAAAAGGAAAAGAAGGGTTAGAAAACATTTTAATTAGACATAAGAATGTATTTATAGACAGACCAGGTCTAACTACTTTGTACACTCATGAAATAAGAATGACGGACGAGACGCCCTTCGTTAAACGATCCTATCCAGTACCCTTTGCTTACAGGGATAAAATTGATGAGAAAATTAGAGAACTAGAGTCGTTAGGAATCATCAGTAGAGAGGCCACACAGTTTTCTAGTCCTCTAACATTTACCTTAAAAAAAGATGGGACGGTTAGGATACTCTTAGATGCTAGATTCTTAAACACCAGAATGCAGGCGGAAGTAGAAAAACCACCATTAACTTCAGAAATTATACAGCGTTTTCATGGTGTAAAATTCATAACCACAATAGATCTAAATTCAGCTTACTTTCAAATACCTATCAGTCCAGAAAGTCGCAAATATACTGGGTTTGTATACAACGGAAAATCGTACGTATACAAGGTATTACCGCAGGGGTTAAAAACATCAGTAGGAAGTTTCTCAAGAGGAATGGACAAAATTCTAGGACCAGGGGTGAGAGAATTCTGCGCTAATTACCTAGATGATTTAATAATATATACGTGTGGTAGTCAAGAAGATCATTTTGAACATGTAAACGCGGTACTTGAGAGGTTAGAGGAAGCAAACATGACTTGTAAACTTGAAAAATGTCAATTTTTATTCACAGAAGTACGTATGTTAGGACATATTATAACGCCTTTGGGAGTTCAAATGGATCCGGAAAAGATTGACGCCATTAAAAATTTTCCGGTACCCAAGAAAATAAAACAAGTTAGAGCTTTTCTAGGACTTTGCAATTATTACCGTAGATTCGCAAATAAATATGGGGAAACAACACGGGTTTTGTGCGATTTACTTCAGAAAAATAGAACCTGGCGATGGGGTGACTCAGAACAGCGCGCATTCGAGAGGGTAAAAACATTATTTTTAGAGACAGTTATTTTACATCATCATGACCCAAATAGTACTTATTATTTACAGACAGATAGTTCGGGGTTTGCGATAGGAGGAGAACTATACCAGTTGGATGAAGATGGAAATCACCACGTTATTGGATTTATTAGCAAAGCTTTAAGGGGACCGGAGTTGAAATGGACCACGTCAGAACAAGAGTTATGGGCAATAATATATGCTTTACATAAATTTGAGACATATTTAAGAGGAGTACATTTAATAATTAGAACAGACCATCAAGCATTGACATTTTTAAAGAGCTGGAAGATGTACAGTGGCCGACTAACACGGTGGATTTTGTATTTAAACCAATTTAACTTCACTGTAGAATACGTCAAAGGGAAGGAAAATATAGGGCCTGATATTTTATCTCGTTATTCTTGTGATGCAAGAAATGTACAGGAGGAGAAGAACACATGCCCAGAGATAGCAGCTTTTGCAGTTAAAGGTAGACAACAGATTCAAAAACACTTAGAAAATATAACTGAACTACAGAAACAAGACACATTTTTGGGAGAAATTTTCGGATATTTGCGCAAGGGAAAATTTGGGCCGCCGACAAAAAAATGTTAATAGGTATTTAAAAAAATTATAAAAAAATAGGCAAGACTTTATATTACACAACAGGGCTAAACAAAACGGTGTTAGCAGTACCACAAGAGTTGACTGAAGAACTAATAAAAATGATACATTTAGAAATCGGACACGGAGGAGTTTTTAAAACAGGGATAGCTTTGGGAGATAGGTATTATTGGCCAGGCATGCACCGAGAGATAAAGCGCATAGTGAGAGGGTGTCACCTTTGTCAGCTGGCGAAGCGCGAAATTCGACCAACTGTAGGGCCGAGTAAATCCATAATTACCAAAGAAGTAGGACAATTAGCTATGGCAGATTTATACGGACCTTTACCGAGAGGAATAGGGGGGGTTAAATTCATTTTCGTGATCCAAGATTCATTCAGTAGATTTGTAAAATTATATAAGTTGAGGATAGCAAGTACTAAGACCGTGTTAAATTGTGTAGAGGATTTTAATAAAACAATACAAATAGATGCTTTGCTAACTGACAACGGATCTCAATTTACATCGAAGAAATGGGAAAACAACTTAAATAGGATGGGCATACGAATCGTACATACTTCAATACGAAATCCCGGACCGAACATAACAGAGCGCGTGAATAAAGAATTAGGTAGAATTTTCCGTATTTATTGTCACGAAAAACATACCAAGTGGGCGGCTTTCCTTAAAGAAATAGAACAAACCTACAATAATTCGATACACTGTTCAACAGGATTTTCACCTAATGAAATAGCTTTTGGGAAATCACCAACTTATAGTTTAGACAGGTATACTCAAGGCTGCGGAAAATCGACGAAAACAAAAGATGAAATAAGATTAGCAGCACAGAAAAATTTAGAGAAAAGCGCTGCAAATCGACAGAAATACTATAATCTCAACAAAAGATTAATAACTTTTGAGGTTGGAACCCTGGTCAAGTTGAAAAAATTTACACAATCAAACCTACTCAAAAAGGAAATAAAAAATTCAATCTGCTTTACGATGGACCTTATGTAATTGGGTCAGAAGTTTATAGTAACACGTATACGCTGATTGATCCGGTAACTCGGAAAATAAAAGGAGATTATAGCGCAATTCATCTAGCGAAATATTATACATGTAATAAGGAACAAAAACCGAGTTTAGAGATAGTGGAAATCAACGAATAAAATGCGAAATTTACAAATATTTGAAACTTTAAATAAACAAACGATTGAGAAATACCAATAAAAATATGTTAGAATACGGTATAATTTAAGGAGGGAGGGAGAAAGAAAATTACTAAAATATTAGACTATCAGTTTGTTTGCGAGGGGCGGGTCGTCCTTAAGTCTTTAAGGTTGAGTGAACAAATTTCTTAATAAGCGACAATCATATTCTAATTTACTAATAGAGTAAGAGAAAAATTTTTCGATAATATTGATTTTCTAGTTTAGAAAAAAATTTTGTGTGTAAGGAAAGGAAAATTTTGTTAGATAAGTAAGAACACAGAAGGAAAACGTATAGGAGCTATATACCCAGAAAAGGAACAAAAAAAAAAAAATATATATATTATAAATAGGATAGGGTACGTTTTATAAAACAAGATTTGAAATTAACAATGCATAGGGTTAGGAAAATATTTTTGAAAACTTGAAATAAGTTTATCTCTAGATTTAGGGTAGACATTAAGTAAAGATAAAAAAGGAACATTAGAATTACGATATGTTTAGGTTATATTTCAAAAAAAAAAAAAAAATTTTTTTCAGGAACGATGAGCCAATTGAAGTTTAGTTAAGAACATTTATGAAATTTAAAAATTAGGGTGGGTAACACCTAGGCTAGAGCAACTTGTTTGAATGATCTATGAAAAGACAATTAGAAATTACGAAAAATTTTAGCGAATAAAAAAAAAAAAAAAAATGCTGGAAAATTTTAATGAAACATGTATACCACTGATTGTCGGATTGGATGAGGTCGTGCAAAGATATAAATATTTTACAAAAACATCATACTTACAAACAAAAACAAAACAAACAATTATTTGCACACCAAGAGACCATCCACTTTTCAGTTGGTCAATAGACCGCGAGATTGCAAACAATCTTTACATGAATCATTGTAAGGGAGGTCTTAGTCCAACCAGGTTGAGGGCCACCTAAACACGCGAGTCGAGGGGCGTGTTCCAGAAAAAAAAAAAAAGGAGATTAATTTTGAGTTTATCAAAATTAGAGAAAATTCCATAAAATAAAATCTACGCGAAAAGAAAATAGAAAATACAATGTGATTCAAAGTCAAGGTTGTTAACAATCCAAACAGAATGAAGAAAGAGATAGGGAATAACAAAATGAGGGGGGGGGAGAAAGGAAATAACAGGAAGTGATGTAGGAAAAGGAATAACAGAATGAAGAGAGAGATAGGGAATAACAGAATGAAGAAAGAGATAGGGAATAACAGAATGAGGGGGGGGAGAAAGGAAATAACAGGAAGTGATGTAGGAAAAGGAATAACAGAATGAAGAGAGAGATAGGGAATAACAGAATGAAGAAAGAGATAGGGAATAACAGAATGAGGGGGGGGAGAAAGGAAATAACAGGAAGTGATGTAGGAAAAGGAATAACAGAACGGGGGGGGGGAGGATAGCTAGACTACATTTGAACACAATTTCGATGTCTAAAGTAGTATACAACGTTAGCCACAGCAAATTGAGTTCAGAGGGGGGAACTGTGATGAAAGGCTTAAATCACAGTGAAAAACAGATAAACCATAGCTGCTAAAAATATACAAATTATTTATGAAAAACGTCATTCTAGCGACATCTGTTGAGGTTAAAATTGATTCAGTTTGTTTTTCAGTAGGCACCTGTAATAGTTGGAATTATGTTGAGATTCTATAGCATAAACACAGAGGTCATTAAAATCGTCTAGGAACGACTAGGAATTCCCCTTTTGAGGCTTCAAAATAAATATTGAATTTTGTCAACCAATAGATCTGAACAAAAAGCTATAAAATTTTGAGTAACCAATCAGTGAACGGAGGGGAATGTGTCTACGAAAGACAAAGAAATGAACTATGGACCCGACATTAAAATAGATAATTAACGACATTTCCGTTCCCACAAAAATTAGAGGTGAACGCACTATGGTATAAACACTGACGTTCAAGGGAACAAACTCCTGGGAATGTTTACAATAACTGAGACATTTAGGTGATAGCGAACCATTGAATCCGAGTGCTTTGAAGATTTTACATGTTGGAAAAACACACACACGAAAATGCAATGAAAAAAACTATAAGCGTGATAGTATAAAAAAAGGACGGGAAAAGCGAAGGAAAGCTACTGGCGGAATTTTCAACTGTAGTGCAATTATTTATGATAGAAGTAGGGTGTCGAGTTCGAAAAAATTGTACTAAAGAGAGGTGAGAGTTTTGGAAACAATGGAAATTAATCGTTATCAATTTAAGATGAAGCGGACATATTGGAAAATCAATTTGGGAATGAAAATCTCGCATTAAAGTAGACATTTTAGAAATAGTGGAGCGACTGAACGGAGTGATAATACAGAGATTTTGAGCTACCACAAAGGTCCTAGGAATATGATAATAGAGTACCAAAGGAAGGCCATAAAACTAAACATATAGCGATAGATTAGATTCAGGAAAAGTAGACATTTTACAAATTTATCAGGGTAGATAGATATTAAAGTTACACAAGATTACAGAGGGATCGAAACAAGATAAAAGGTTGACAGTCTCATGTGTATTTTGGAATATAAACAATCGAAATCCGAACATGATTTTTATTTACGTTAAGGTAATAAACGATTGGAGAGACGATTAATTTTAACGTGGACCTTATGGAATGTTTATTTAAAGCAAAAGAGATTAAAACTAATGGCTCTAAAATTAAACTAAATTTACGGCCGTAGTACATAAAATCTGAGACGTAAACATATGTCCAGACGTATAATTTATGTGAAGTCTTGTAAGTGAGGGATGGAGAATGGGCGGAGATTGGGTCAGACAATAAAAGTGACAGATATCCCAGAGTCAAATTAGGTATATCTCCCATAGAAGTGTGGAAAACTATATATTAATTAATAATAAATGAAGTATGAAATTTTCCTGGAGACCACACACATCGGGAAAAGTGAGAGAAAGATAAAAGAAAGGGTAAAGAACGGAGATAAAGAATAATCCAAGTGGAGAAAAGTGATACAATTCAAATTTATCCGTGAAATAAATAAATACGACTTGGAAAATAATTAGTTATAGAGTTATGAGAAATAAGATAAGAATAAAGAAGAAATTTGTGTAAGAAAACGTCGCTAATAATATAAAATTCAAAGGGAGAAGGTAAAATTCAAATCTACGACATAAAGGAAGAAGGTACGGGAGAAAATGGAAAAGCTCATATAGGTGACAATAAAATTAAGTAGATTTTAGACAAATCGAAATTCAAAAATGCATAGTAAAGATTTCGCCATGGATTTAATCATGTTTCGCATGAGATGCATAAAATTGAGATCTATATATATGTTACTGAGGACGGACCTATCGCGAATTGAGAAAAAAAGGGAACGCAAAATCATGATATTTTAACTACATTTTGTATGAACCATAGAACAAAGGAAGCTTGGGCAATGAACGCAGACTTACCCGATTCGGACCCTATCAAATCAGCGACGTGAGATAAAAATTAACCGCCACCCACAGCTGGACGACAGAAGATCGTATAAACGCACAATCGATATTAATGGCAGAGATGTTCGGATTTACGAGTTGATAGGAGATAGAATTAAGCATCAAGAGAAATTCAGATATGTCTTTTGGGACCTGAGAGGGGTATAAAAGATGGAACAAATCAGTCAGGAGGCAGTCGCGCCGAGGATTCGAAAAGTTGTTACGTGGCAGTACTACGTCTTTGGTAGGATTAACAGTGAAAAATCTTTAAGTGTTAAATTTTAAATAAGCCCCTGGACTTAGGAAAATTTTGTGAAAAGTACAAGTGCTAGAGTCAGTGAAATTTAATAAGCCAGTTAAATTAAATCAAACAGTGAAAATAAATACAGTTTAAACTCAGTGCTTTAAAAGTAAAGTGTGAAGTGCTTAAAAGTGTTAAAAGTGAATAGTGCAAAAAGTGTTAAAAGTGAATTATTTAAATTTAAAAATAATTATTTCATTCAAAGTGAAAACATTAGAATTTAATGGAGAGTTTTATCGTTAATCTAGAGTGAACGGGTTCGCGGATTGATATTTAAAAATAGATTATAATTTTGCATCAATCAAACACAAAAAAAAAAAAGGATTCAATAATAATAAACGCTCAAACCTTTGTTCTAAAAGTAACAATTCAAAAAAAAAAAAAATAATTGTAGAAACTTTAAAAATATTGGTGAAAACATTGAAATTTAGAAGAAAGTTTTAAACAGATATTTAATTTATTCAGAATCGAAATAATTAAAAGTTTGCGCAATTCGGAATGAATTTTCTTATAAATTTTTATAAAAAATTAAAAAGGAATGAAAACAACAAAAATAGTTCGACCTAAATAATTTATAATCTTCCGGCACATCTATATCACGAATTTTAAATATCAGCTAATTTATATGAATCGAGCAAGAATAAAATATTACATAGGAATAAATAGTCAATGGATTTATTTGAAATTAGTGAGAAAATACAGTTAATTAGGTAGTTTTCTTCATCAAGGTTGTTGTGTACCACCCAACCGGAAATACCTTGATTAGGGTAAGTTTGCCTTTTATAAATAATTTTCAGGTCCCGGGAGACACAGAAGGGCTGTGAAGTGGAAGTATATCAATTGAATATTAAAGTAAAACAACAAAACAAAGCATTACACAGTAATATATGTATATTATGTATTTATTTATATAAAATAAAGTAATATATTGTATATAAAGAATATATCTATAAGTAATGTATTTATATATATGTATTTTATTTATTAATCAAAACATCGGAATGGTAACGATCTAAAATACCTACTCAAGGACATATCTATATTATTGAAAAAGAAAATATGTATTTATTAATATTCAAGTCTATGTAGATTCATATATTTTATATTTATTTATTAATATATGTACTCTTATTTAACATATTTTGACAATCGAGATATGTGTACTTATATTTATATTTATTCTTCACTTAACCTCTTAGTAAATTTGTGTTCAAAAAAATGAAGTAAATAGTTTAACTTCAATAAAGGAATTAAAAATATTTTAAATTGACTATGCACAATAGAGGGTAACGAAACTGAATTACAAGGAGAGGTAGAAATATTTCTTAAATAAACAATCTCGCATCTAGGTTAGTGTGTCAAAGAAGGTGTTTATATTATTCGACTTGTTTACAAATAGAGACGCTGAAGATCTGGGCCAACCGCATAGTTTGAAAACGACCTTGGCCGTAACTAGAAAATTTATTAGAGTTATAAGGATAATCATCAGGATGTCATTGTGCAATGTGCAGCGATTTGGGTCATTCACAAATGCCTATTGTTCGCAAACGACGATTGAAAATTCACGGGCTAGCCAAACTTATATCAAAATATTACATGAAACATTTGAATACCATTGATTAGATGGTCGCATAGATTTTATTAGTTACCTGAAACAGCTAGAAGCTGCGTGCTTACAAATACCTATCATTCACAATCGACAATTGAAAAATCACGGGTTAGTAAGATTTATATCGAATAATTATACAAAACATTTGAATGTTATTGATTGGGTGCTCATACAAAACCCCATCAGTTGCCTGAGACATTTGAGAGTCGAGTACTCTCTAATGCGGCAATCAACTACTTGAAACAATTGAGAAAATCACGGGATAGGATGAACAAAAATTAATGTTGAACCCTGGAGGTAAAATTTAAAACAAATACAGTTCACCCAATAGGAGGCAGTGGTCGCTTCTATAACAAGACCATTAACCAAACCAAATAGAGATGACGATTCTCTTAAATAAAAACGTCAAAACCAAACAAACAAAAGCCTGGAGTTCGATAGCTCTCCAAAACAAACTATCAAATAAGATTTTATTCTACTAGTATTTATTAGTATAACCTTATTCTTACGTATATATTCGGTTACCAAGCCTAGAGTTTCGCAGAACTCTTTGTGCGAGATCCGAGCTTGGGATGCGAGGTAAATAGCCTTGTATTGCAAGTTATAAACCCTTCCCAAAACGTATGTATACATATATTTATTCGTATGTACTGTTTACTGGAGAATGCGGACCTGCATACAGCTTGCATTTAGGTCGGTAGACCACTCTCGCATTCTCTTTTAAACGTGGAATGAGGATTCACGACCCGTAAGTCCACGCCAACCGTGAGTATATGATTGTATATAGGACGAAACCGGTTCGCCCTAAGTAAATAGTAGACCTTGGAGGAGATGGAATTTGGAGGTTTCGGGACCCGAGGGAAGACTTGAAGGCAGTGCATGATGACGTGGAAGGCTTTTTGGGACGCGATAACTTAGGTATCAATCAAAGAGCCGTGTCAGAAGATTGCGCAAATTTCTTGTTGACTCACGATCATCTCGTTTACTTGCTGGAGGATAGGAGCCAAATTTTGCTAGCAAAGGGTTATTCTGAGTTCGTCAAATATACAATTAACTAATTACATTAACCTACTAAATAATTTTTTACATGTACCTTATAGCAGCAGAATCATAAAGGAGTGGCGCCAAACAGACAAGAGTTAATCAAAATCAAACTTACTAACAATTAACCATTTGAGTTATATTTAATAACCTGTCCAAATAAACATGTATAATATCTTTTATCAGCGTTTAACTACGACTTTGTTAGGGTGTAGGAAATCAGAATAGTTACAATAGGAAAGCTAGCTCATTCAGAGAAATCATTAAAGTCTAGGTTTGCAATGGAAAGACCAAGTAAATTTTGAAACTCAACGCCTCGATCAGAACCAAGAGGGTTACCACAAAAATGAAAGTAATTAAAATCCTATATCATAAATCAAAAAAATTACACAACGTTTGATGGAATTTAATTACAATATAAATACGAAAATATTTGCGTTCAATTTCGTAAATAACGTATTAATTAGTAAAGTACATATGTCTATAAAGATATACAGTACAAGAGGGCTTTAAGTAGCTTTCTGAAGTTATCAAAGAAATTAAGGGTCCAATTTTCATGGAGGCTTATGTGTTGTAGGGGAGGAATTTTCCATCCCTGCGAACACATATGCAAAGCCTTAGGAAAAAAAAGAAGTATCGATCACAGCCAAGAGAGAAGAAAATTTTATATTGTTTAACATAATAAAAAGCAAGACCGAAGTATGAAAATATTACATGTTGCATTTCTGGAAAAATCATTTTTTTTAATTTAGGACTTGGGTTTGATCTTAAAAGGCAATTTTTTCAGGCTCTTTGAAACCAAACGGGCTGAAATTTTTGAAACATCATCAAAATCGTGCTCCAAACCGAAATCAGTCACAAAATCGTCAAAAAGTAGCATCTCTGTAAAAATCATATTTTTTTTATGCTCTTATTTGAGACTTGAGTTCGGACCTGAAAATCCATTTTTTCAGGCTCTATGGTACCAAACGGGCTGAAATTTTGTAATCATCATCAGAGTCTTGGTTCAAACCGAAATCAGTCACAAAATCTTCCCAAAGTTGCATTTCAGGAAAAATCATATTTTTTAATTTAGTACTTGGTTTTGAACTTAAAAAGCAATTTTTTCAGGCTTTTTGAAACTAAACGGGATGAAATTTTTGAAACATCATCAAAATCGTGCTCCAAACCGAAATCAGTCACAAAATCGTCAAAAAGTTGCATGTATGGAAAAATTATATTTTTTTTTTGCTCTTATTTGAGACATGGGTTCGGACTTGAAAATCCATTTTTTCAGGCTCTATGATACCAAACGGGCTGAAATTTTGTAATCATCATCAGAATCTTGGTCCAAACCGAAATCAATCACTAAATCTTCAAAAAGTTACATTTCTGGAAATATCATCGTTTTTATGGGCACATTTGAGACTTGGGTTCGGACTTGAAAATCCATTTTTTCAGGCTCTATGATACCAAACGGGCTGAAATTTTGTAATCATCATCAGAATCTTGGTCCAAACCGAAATCAGTCACTAAATCTTCAAAAAGTTACATTTCTGGAAATATCATCGTTTTTATGGGCACATTTGAGACTTGGGTTCGGACTTGAAAAACCATATTTTCAGGCTTTATGAAACCAAATGGGCGGAAATTTTGAAATCATTATCAGAATCTTGGTCCAAACCAAAATCAGTCACAAAATCTTCACAAAGTTGCATTTTTGGAAATATCATAGTTTTTATGGGCACATTTGAGACTTGGGTTCGTACTGAAAAACCATTTTTTCTGGCTCTATGAAACCAAATGCGCGGAAATTTTGAAATCATTATCAGAATCTTGGTACAAACCGAAATCAGTCACAAAATCTTCACAATGTTGCATTTCTGGAAAAATCATATTTTTTAATTTAGGACTTGGGTTTGATCTTAAAAGGCAATTTTTTCAGGCTCTTTGAAACCAAACGGGCTGAAATTTTTGAAACATCATCAAAATCGTGCTCCAAACCGAAAACAGTCACAAAATCGTCAAAAAGTTGCATCTCTGTAAAAATCATATTTTTTTTATGCTCTTATTTGAGACTTGGGTTCGGACTTGAAAAACCATTTTTTCAGGCTTTATGGTACCAAACGGGCTGAAATTTTGTAATCATCATCAGAATCTTGGTCCAAACCGAAATCAGTCACAAAATCTTCACAAAGTTGCATTTCTGGAAAAATCATATTTTTTAATTTAGTACTTGGGTTTGAACTTAAAAAGCAATTTTTTCAGGCTTTTTGAAACCAAACGGGCTGAAATTTTTGGAACATCATCAAAATCGTGCTCCAAACCGAAATCAGTCACAAAATCGTCAAAAAGTTGCATGTCTGGAAAAATTATATATTTTTTTTGCTCTTATTTGAGACTTGGGTTCGGACTTGAAAATCCATTTTTTCAGGCTCTATGATACCAAACGGGCTGAAATTTTGTAATCATCATCAGAATCTTGGTCCAAACCGAAAATAGTCACAAAATCGGCGAAATGTTGCATTCATGGAAAAATCATATTTTTAATATGCTCTCATTTGAGACTTGGGTTCGGACTTGAAAAACCATTTTATCAGGCTCTATGGTACCTAATGGGCTGAAATTTTGTAACAATCATCAGAATCTTGGTCCAAACCGAAAATAGTCACAAAATCGGCGAAATGTTGCATTCATGGAAAAATCATATTTTTAATATGCTCTCATTTGAGATTTGGGTTCGGACTTGAAAAACCATTTTTTCAGGCTCTATGGTACCAAACGGGCTGACATTTTGTAACCATCATCAGAATCTTGGTCCAAACCGAAATCAGTCACTAAATCTTCAAAAAGTTGCATTTCTGGAAATATCATAGTTTTTATGGGCACATTTGAGACTTGGGTTCGGACTTGAAAAACCATTTTTTCAGGCTCTTCGAAACCAAATGGGCGGAATTTTTGAAATCTTTATCAGAATCTTGGTACAAACCGAAATCAGTCACAAAATCTTCACAAAGTTGCATTTCTGGAAAAATCATATTTTTTAATTTAGGACTTGGGTTTGAACTTAAAAGGCAATTTTTTCAGGCTCTTTGAAACCAAACGGGATGAAATTTTTGAAAAATCATCAAATTCGTGCTCCAAACCGAAATCAGTCTTAAAATCGTCCAAAAGTTGCATCTCTGGAAAAATCATATTTTTTCTATGCTCTCGTTTGAGACTTGGGTTCGGACTTGAAAAACCATTTTTTCAGGCTCTTTGGTACAGAACGGGCTGAAATTTTCTAATCATCATCAGAATCTTAGTCCAAACCGAAATCAGTCACTAAATCTTCAAAAAGTTTCATATTTGGAAATATCATAGTTTTTATAGGCACATTCGAGAGTTGGTTTCGGACATGAAAAACAATTTTTTCTGGCTCTATGAAACCAAATGGGCGGAAATTTTGAAATCATTATCAGAATCTTGGTCCCAACCGAAATCAGTCACAAAATCTTTACAAAGTTGCATTTCTAGAAAAATCATATTTTTTAATTTAGGACTTGGGTTTGAACTTGAAAAGCAATTTCTTCAGGCTCTGTGAAACCAAACGGGATGAAATTTTTGAAAAATCATCAAATTCGTGCTCCAAACCGAAATCAGTCACAAAATCGTCAAAAAGTTGCATCTCTGTAAAAATCATATTTTTTTTTATGCTCTTATTTGAGACTTGGGTTCGGACTTGAAAAACCATATTTTCAGGCTTTATGAAACCAAATGGGCGGAAATTTTGAAATCATTATCAGAATCTTGGTCCAAACCGAAATCAGTCACAAAATCTTTACAAAGTTGCATTTCTAGAAAAATCATATTTTTTAATTTAGGACTTGGGTTTGAACTTAAAAAGAATTTTTTCAGGCTTTTTGAAACCAAACGGGCTGAAATTTTTGAAACATCATCGAAATCGTGCTCCGAACCGAAATCAGTCTAAAAATCGTCACAAAATTGCATCTATGGAAAAATTATATTTTTTTTATGCTCTTATTTGAGACTTGTGTTCGGGCTTGAAAAACCATTTTTTTAGGCTCTATGAAACCAAATGGGCGGAAATTTTGAAGTCATTATCAGAATCTAGATCCAAACCGAAATCAGTCACAAAATCTTCACAAAGTTGCATTTCTGGAAAAATCATATTTTTTAATTTAGGACTTGGGTTTGAGCTTAAAAAGCAATTTTTTCAGGCTCTTTGAAACCAAACGGGCTGAAATTTTTGAAACATCATCAAAATCGTGCTCCAAACCGAAATCAGTCACAAAATCGTCAAAAAGTTGCATCTCTGGAAAAATCATATTTTTTTTATGCTCTTATTTGAGACTTGGATTCGGACTAGAAAAACTATTTTTTCAGGCTCTATGGTACCAAACGGGCTGAAATTTTGTAATCATCATCAGAATCTTGGTCCAAACCGAAATCAGTCACTAAATCTTCAAAAAGTTACATTTCTGGAAATATCATCGTTTTTATGGGCACATTTGAGACTTGGGTTCGGACTTGAAAATCCATTTTTTCAGGCTCTATGATACCAAACGGGCTGAAATTTTGTAATCATCATCAGAATCTTGGTCCAAACCGAAATCGGTCACTAAATCTTCAAAAAGTTACATTTCTGGAAATATCATCGTTTTTATGGGCACATTTGAGACTTGGGTTCGGACTTGAAAAACCATATTTTCAGGCTTTATGAAACCAAATGGGCGGAAATTTTGAAATCATTATCAGAATCTTGGTCCAAACCGAAATCAGTCACAAAATCTTCACAAAGTTGCATTTTTGGAAATATCATATTTTTTAATTTAGGACTTGGGTTTGATCTTAAAAGGCAATTTTTTCAGGCTCTTTGAAACCAAACGGGCTGAAATTTTTGAAACATCATCAAAATCGTGCTCCAAACCGAAATCAGTCACAAAATCGTCAAAAAGTTGCATCTCTGTAAAAATCATATTTTTTTTATGCTCTTATTTGAGACTTGAGTTCGGACCTGAAAATCCATTTTTTAAGGCTCTATGGTACCAAACGGGCTGAAATTTTGTAATCATCATCAGAGTCTTGGTTCAAACCGAAATCAGTCACAAAATCTTCCCAAAGTTGCATTTCAGGAAAAATCATATTTTTTAATTTAGTACTTGGTTTTGAACTTAAAAAGCAATTTTTTCAGGCTTTTTGAAACTAAACGGGATGAAATTTTTGGAACATCATCAAAATCGTGCTCCAAACCGAAATCAGTCACAAAATCGTAAAAAAGTTGCATGTATGGAAAAATTATATTTTTTTTTGCTCTTATTTGAGACATGGGTTCGGACTTGAAAATCCATTTTTTCAGGCTCTATGATACCAAACGGGCTGAAATTTTGTAATCATCATGAGAATCTTGGTCCAAACCGAAATCAGTCACTAAATCTTCAAAAAGTTACATTTCTGGAAATATCATCGTTTTTATGGGCACATTTGAGACTTGGGTTCGGACTTGAAAAACCATATTTTCAGGCTTTATGAAACCAAATGGGCGGAAATTTTGAAATCATTATCAGAATCTTGGTCCAAACCGAAATCAGTCACAAAATCTTCACAAAGTTGCATTTTTGGAAATATCATAGTTTTTATGGGCACATTTGAGACTTGGGTTCGTACTGAAAAACCATTTTTTCTGGCTCTATGAAACCAAATGCGCGGAAATTTTGAAATCATTATCAGAATCTTGGTACAAACCGAAATCAGTCTCAAAATCTTCACAATGTTGCATTTCTGGAAAAATCATATTTTTTAATTTAGGACTTGGGTTTGATCTTAATAGGCAATTTTTTCAGGCTCTTTGAAACCAAACGGGCTGAAATTTTTGAAACATCATCAAAATCGTGCTCCAAACCGAAATCAGTCACAAAATCGTCAAAAAGTTGCATCTCTGTAAAAATCATATTTTTTTTATGCTCTTATTTGAGACTTGGGTTCGGACTTGAAAAACCATTTTTTCAGGCTTTATGGTACCAAACGGGCTGAAATTTTGTAATCATCATCAGAATCTTGGTCCAAACCGAAATCAGTCACAATATCTTCAAAAAGTTGCATTTCTGGAAATATCATAGTTTTTATGGGCACATTTGAGACTTGAGTTCGGACCTGAAAATCCATTTTTTCAGGCTCTATTGTACAAAACGGGCTGAAATTTTGTAATCATCATCAGAATCTTGGTCCAAACCGAAATCAGTCACAAAATCTTCACAAAGTTGCATTTCTGGAAAAATCATATTTTTTAATTTAGTACTTGGGTTTGAACTTAAAAAGCAATTTTTTCAGGCTTTTTGAAACCAAACGGGCTGAAATTTTTGGAACATCATCAAAATCGTGCTCCAAACCGAAATCAGTCACAAAATCGTCAAAAAGTTGCATGTCTGGAAAAATTATATATTTTTTTTGCTCTTATTTGAGACTTGGGTTCGGACTTGAAAAACCATTTTTTCAGGCTCTTTGGTACAGAACAGGCTGAAATTTTCTAATCATCATCAGAATCTTGGTCCAAACCGAAATCAGTCACTAAATCTTCAAAAAGTTTCATATTTGGAAATATCATAGTTTTTATGGGCACATTCGAGACTTGGTTTCGGACATGAAAAACAATTTTTTCTGGCTCTATGAAACCAAATGGGCGGAAATTTTGAAATCATTATCAGAATCTTGGTCCCAACCGAAATCAGTCCCAAAATCTTTACAAAGTTGCATTTCTAGAAAAATCATATTTTTTAATTTAGGACTTGGGTTTGAACTTGAAAAGCAATTTCTTCAGGCTCTTTGAAACCAAACGGGATGAAATTTTTGAAAAATCATCAAATTCGTGCTCCAAACCGAAATCAGTCACAAAATCGTCAAAAAGTTGCATCTCTGTAAAAATCATATTTTTTTTTATGCTCTTATTTGAGACTTGGGTTCGGACTTGAAAAACCATATTTTCAGGCTTTATGAAACCAAATGGGCGGAAATTTTGAAATCATTATCAGAATCTTGGTCCAAACCGAAATCAGTCACAAAATCTTTACAAAGTTGCATTTCTAGAAAAATCATATTTTTTAATTTAGGACTTGGGTTTGAACTTGAAAAGCAATTTCTTCAGGCTCTTTGAAACCAAACGGGCTGAAATTTTTGAAACATACTTAAAATCGTGCTCCAAACCAAAATCAGTCGAAAAATGGTCAAAAATGTGCATCTCTGGAAAAATCATATTTTTTTTATGCTCTTATTTGAGACTTGAGTTCGGACCTGAAAATCCATTTTTTCAGGCTCTATGGTACCAAACGGGCTGAAATTTTGTAATCATCATCAGAATCTTGGTCCAAACCGAAATCAGTCACTAAATCTTCAAAAAGTTACATTTCTGGAAATATCATCGTTTTTATGGGCACATTTGAGACGTGGGTTCGGACTTGAAAAACCATTTTTTCAGGCTTTATGGTACCAAACGGGCTGAAATTTTGTAATCATCATCAGAATCTTGGTCCAAACCGAAATCAGTCACTAAATCTTCAAAAAGTTGCATTTCTGGAAATATCATCGTTTTTATGGGCACATTTGAGACTTGGGTTCGGACTTAAAAAACCATATTTTCAGGCTTTATGAAACCAAATGGGCGGAAATTTTGAAATCATTATCAGAATCTTGGTCCAAACCGAAATCAGTCACAAAATCTTTACAAAGTTGCATTTCTAGAAAAATCATATTTTTTAATTTAGGACTTGGGTTTGAACTTGAAAAGCAATTTCTTCAGGCTCTTTGAAACCAAACGGGCTGAAATTTTAGAAACATACTCAAAATCGAGCTCCAAACCGAAATCAGTCACAAAATCGTCAAAAAGTTGCATCTCTGTAAAAATCATATTTTTTTTTATGCTCTTATTTGAGACTTGGGTTCGGACTTGAAAAACCATTTTTTCAGGCTTTATGGTACCAAACGGGCTGAAATTTTGTAATCATCAGCAGAATCTTGGTCCAAACCGAAATCAGTCACAAAATCTTCACAAAGTTTCATTTCTGGAAAAAACATATTTTTTAATTTAGTACTTGGGTTTGAACTTAAAAAGAATTTTTTCAGGCTCTTTGAAACCAAACGGGCTGAAATTTTTGAAACATCATCGAAATCGTGCTCCGAACCGAAATCAGTCTAAAAATCGTCACAAAATTGCATCTATGGAAAAATTATATTTTTTTTATGCTCTTATTTGAGACTTGTGTTCGGGCTTGAAAAACCATTTTTTCAGGCTCTATGATACCAAACGGGCTGAAATTTTGTAATCATCATCAGAATCTTGGTCCAAACCGAAATCAGTCACTAAATCTTCAAAAAGTTACATTTCTGGAAATATCATCGTTTTTATGGGCACATTTGAGACTTGGGTTCGGACTTGAAAATCCATTTTTTCAGGCTCTATGATACCAAACGGGCTGAAATTTTGTAATCATCATCAGAATCTTGGTCCAAACCGAAATCGGTCACTAAATCTTCAAAAAGTTACATTTCTGGAAATATCATCGTTTTTATGGGCACATTTGAGACTTGGGTTCGGACTTGAAAAACCATATTTTCAGGCTTTATGAAACCAAACGGGCTGAAATTTTGTAATCATCATGAGAATCTTGGTCCAAACCGAAATCAGTCACTAAATCTTCAAAAAGTTACATTTCTGGAAATATCATCGTTTTTATGGGCACATTTGAGACTTGGGTTCGGACTTGAAAAACCATATTTTCAGGCTTTATGAAACCAAATGGGCGGAAATTTTGAAATCATTATCAGAATCTTGGTCCAAACCGAAATCAGTCACAAAATCTTCACAAAGTTGCATTTTTGGAAATATCATAGTTTTTATGGGCACATTTGAGACTTGGGTTCGTACTGAAAAACCATTTTTTCTGGCTCTATGAAACCAAATGCGCGGAAATTTTGAAATCATTATCAGAATCTTGGTACAAACCGAAATCAGTCTCAAAATCTTCACAATGTTGCATTTCTGGAAAAATCATATTTTTTAATTTAGGACTTGGGTTTGATCTTAATAGGCAATTTTTTCAGGCTCTTTGAAACCAAACGGGCTGAAATTTTTGAAACATCATCAAAATCGTGCTCCAAACCGAAATCAGTCACAAAATCGTCAAAAAGTTGCATCTCTGTAAAAATCATATTTTATTTATGCTCTTATTTGAGACTTGGGTTCGGACTTGAAAAACCATTTTTTCAGGCTTTATGGTACCAAACGGGCTGAAATTTTGTAATCATCATCAGAATCTTGGTCCAAACCGAAATCAGTCACAATATCTTCAAAAAGTTGCATTTCTGGAAATATCATAGTTTTTATGGGCACATTTGAGACTTGAGTTCGGACCTGAAAATCCATTTTTTCAGGCTCTATTGTACAAAACGGGCTGAAATTTTGTAATCATCATCAGAATCTTGGTCCAAACCGAAATCAGTCACAAAATCTTCACAAAGTTGCATTTCTGGAAAAATCATATTTTTTAATTTAGTACTTGGGTTTGAACTTAAAAAGCAATTTTTTCAGGCTTTTTGAAACCAAACGGGCTGAAATTTTTGGAACATCATCAAAATCGTGCTCCAAACCGAAATCAGTCACAAAATCGTCAAAAAGTTGCATGTCTGGAAAAATTATATATTTTTTTTGCTCTTATTTGAGACTTGGGTTCGGACTTGAAAAACCATTTTTTCAGGCTCTTTGGTACAGAACAGGCTGAAATTTTCTAATCATCATCAGAATCTTGGTCCAAACCGAAATCAGTCACTAAATCTTCAAAAAGTTTCATATTTGGAAATATCATAGTTTTTATGGGCACATTCGAGACTTGGTTTCGGACATGAAAAACAATTTTTTCTGGCTCTATGAAACCAAATGGGCGGAAATTTTGAAATCATTATCAGAATCTTGGTCCCAACCGAAATCAGTCCCAAAATCTTTACAAAGTTGCATTTCTAGAAAAATCATATTTTTTAATTTAGGACTTGGGTTTGAACTTGAAAAGCAATTTCTTCAGGCTCTTTGAAACCAAACGGGATGAAATTTTTGAAAAATCATCAAATTCGTGCTCCAAACCGAAATCAGTCACAAAATCGTCAAAAAGTTGCATCTCTGTAAAAATCATATTTTTTTTTATGCTCTTATTTGAGACTTGGGTTCGGACTTGAAAAACCATATTTTCAGGCTTTATGAAACCAAATGGGCGGAAATTTTGAAATCATTATCAGAATCTTGGTCCAAACCGAAATCAGTCACAAAATCTTTACAAAGTTGCATTTCTAGAAAAATCATATTTTTTAATTTAGGACTTGGGTTTGAACTTGAAAAGCAATTTCTTCAGGCTCTTTGAAACCAAACGGGCTGAAATTTTTGAAACATACTTAAAATCGTGCTCCAAACCAAAATCAGTCGAAAAATGGTCAAAAATGTGCATCTCTGGAAAAATCATATTTTTTTTATGCTCTTATTTGAGACTTGAGTTCGGACCTGAAAATCCATTTTTTCAGGCTCTATGGTACCAAACGGGCTGAAATTTTGTAATCATCATCAGAATCTTGGTCCAAACCGAAATCAGTCACTAAATCTTCAAAAAGTTACATTTCTGGAAATATCATCGTTTTTATGGGCACATTTGAGACGTGGGTTCGGACTTGAAAAACCATTTTTTCAGGCTTTATGGTACCAAACGGGCTGAAATTTTGTAATCATCATCAGAATCTTGGTCCAAACCGAAATCAGTCACTAAATCTTCAAAAAGTTGCATTTCTGGAAATATCATCGTTTTTATGGGCACATTTGAGACTTGGGTTCGGACTTAAAAAACCATATTTTCAGGCTTTATGAAACCAAATGGGCGGAAATTTTGAAATCATTATCAGAATCTTGGTCCAAACCGAAATCAGTCACAAAATCTTTACAAAGTTGCATTTCTAGAAAAATCATATTTTTTAATTTAGGACTTGGGTTTGAACTTGAAAAGCAATTTCTTCAGGCTCTTTGAAACCAAACGGGCTGAAATTTTAGAAACATACTCAAAATCGAGCTCCAAACCGAAATCAGTCACAAAATCGTCAAAAAGTTGCATCTCTGTAAAAATCATATTTTTTTTTATGCTCTTATTTGAGACTTGGGTTCGGACTTGAAAAACCATTTTTTCAGGCTTTATGGTACCAAACGGGCTGAAATTTTGTAATCATCAGCAGAATCTTGGTCCAAACCGAAATCAGTCACAAAATCTTCACAAAGTTTCATTTCTGGAAAAAACATATTTTTTAATTTAGTACTTGGGTTTGAACTTAAAAAGAATTTTTTCAGGCTCTTTGAAACCAAACGGGCTGAAATTTTTGAAACATCATCGAAATCGTGCTCCGAACCGAAATCAGTCTAAAAATCGTCACAAAATTGCATCTATGGAAAAATTATATTTTTTTTATGCTCTTATTTGAGACTTGTGTTCGGGCTTGAAAAACCATTTTTTCAGGCTCTATGATACCAAACGGGCTGAAATTTTGTAATCATCATCAGAATCTTGGTCCAAACCGAAAATAGTCACAAAATCGGCGAAATGTTGCATTCATGGAAAAATCATATTTTTAATATGCTCTCATTTGAGACTTGGGTTCGGACTTGAAAAACCATTTTATCAGGCTCTATGGTACCTAATGGGCTGAAATTTTGTAACAATCATCAGAATCTTGGTCCAAACCGAAAATAGTCACAAAATCGGCGAAATGTTGCATTCATGGAAAAATCATATTTTTAATATGCTCTCATTTGAGATTTGGGTTCGGACTTGAAAAACCATTTTTTCAGGCTCTATGGTACCAAACGGGCTGACATTTTGTAACCATCATCAGAATCTTGGTCCAAACCGAAATCAGTCACTAAATCTTCAAAAAGTTGCATTTCTGGAAATATCATCGTTTTTATGGGCACATTTGAGACTTGGGTTCGGACTTGAAAATCCATTTTTTCAGGCTCTATGATACCAAACGGGCTGAAATTTTGTAATCATCATCAGAATCTTGGTCCAAACCGAAATCGGTCACAAAATCTTTACAAAGTTGCATTTCTAGAAAAATCATATTTTTTAATTTAGGACTTGGGTTTGAACTTGAAAAGCAATTTCTTCAGGCTCTGTGAAACCAAACGGGATGAAATTTTTGAAAAATCATCAAATTCGTGCTCCAAACCGAAATCAGTCACAAAATCGTCAAAAAGTTGCATCTCTGTAAAAATCATATTTTTTTTTATGCTCTTATTTGAGACTTGGGTTCGGACTTGAAAAACCATATTTTCAGGCTTTATGAAACCAAATGGGCGGAAATTTTGAAATCATTATCAGAATCTTGGTCCAAACCGAAATCAGTCACAAAATCTTTACAAAGTTGCATTTCTAGAAAAATCATATTTTTTAATTTAGGACTTGGGTTTGAACTTAAAAAGAATTTTTTCAGGCTTTTTGAAACCAAACGGGCTGAAATTTTTGAAACATCATCGAAATCGTGCTCCGAACCGAAATCAGTCTAAAAATCGTCACAAAATTGCATCTATGGAAAAATTATATTTTTTTTATGCTCTTATTTGAGACTTGTGTTCGGGCTTGAAAAACCATTTTTTTAGGCTCTATGAAACCAAATGGGCGGAAATTTTGAAGTCATTATCAGAATCTAGATCCAAACCGAAATCAGTCACAAAATCTTCACAAAGTTGCATTTCTGGAAAAATCATATTTTTTAATTTAGGACTTGGGTTTGAGCTTAAAAAGCAATTTTTTCAGGCTCTTTGAAACCAAACGGGCTGAAATTTTTGAAACATCATCAAAATCGTGCTCCAAACCGAAATCAGTCACAAAATCGTCAAAAAGTTGCATCTCTGGAAAAATCATATTTTTTTTATGCTCTTATTTGAGACTTGGATTCGGACTAGAAAAACTATTTTTTCAGGCTCTATGGTACCAAACGGGCTGAAATTTTGTAATCATCATCAGAATCTTGGTCCAAACCGAAATCAGTCACTAAATCTTCAAAAAGTTACATTTCTGGAAATATCATCGTTTTTATGGGCACATTTGAGACTTGGGTTCGGACTTGAAAATCCATTTTTTCAGGCTCTATGATACCAAACGGGCTGAAATTTTGTAATCATCATCAGAATCTTGGTCCAAACCGAAATCGGTCACTAAATCTTCAAAAAGTTACATTTCTGGAAATATCATCGTTTTTATGGGCACATTTGAGACTTGGGTTCGGACTTGACAAACCATATTTTCAGGCTTTATGAAACCAAATGGGCGGAAATTTTGAAATCATTATCAGAATCTTGGTCCAAACCGAAATCAGTCACAAAATCTTCACAAAGTTGCATTTTTGGAAATATCATATTTTTTAATTTAGGACTTGGGTTTGATCTTAAAAGGCAATTTTTTCAGGCTCTTTGAAACCAAACGGGCTGAAATTTTTGAAACATCATCAAAATCGTGCTCCAAACCGAAATCAGTCACAAAATCGTCAAAAAGTTGCATCTCTGTAAAAATCATATTTTTTTTATGCTCTTATTTGAGACTTGAGTTCGGACCTGAAAATCCATTTTTTAAGGCTCTATGGTACCAAACGGGCTGAAATTTTGTAATCATCATCAGAGTCTTGGTTCAAACCGAAATCAGTCACAAAATCTTCCCAAAGTTGCATTTCAGGAAAAATCATATTTTTTAATTTAGTACTTGGTTTTGAACTTAAAAAGCAATTTTTTCAGGCTTTTTGAAACTAAACGGGATGAAATTTTTGGAACATCATCAAAATCGTGCTCCAAACCGAAATCAGTCACAAAATCGTAAAAAAGTTGCATGTATGGAAAAATTATATTTTTTTTTGCTCTTATTTGAGACATGGGTTCGGACTTGAAAATCCATTTTTTCAGGCTCTATGATACCAAACGGGCTGAAATTTTGTAATCATCATGAGAATCTTGGTCCAAACCGAAATCAGTCACTAAATCTTCAAAAAGTTACATTTCTGGAAATATCATCGTTTTTATGGGCACATTTGAGACTTGGGTTCGGACTTGAAAAACCATATTTTCAGGCTTTATGAAACCAAATGGGCGGAAATTTTGAAATCATTATCAGAATCTTGGTCCAAACCGAAATCAGTCACAAAATCTTCACAAAGTTGCATTTTTGGAAATATCATAGTTTTTATGGGCACATTTGAGACTTGGGTTCGTACTGAAAAACCATTTTTTCTGGCTCTATGAAACCAAATGCGCGGAAATTTTGAAATCATTATCAGAATCTTGGTACAAACCGAAATCAGTCTCAAAATCTTCACAATGTTGCATTTCTGGAAAAATCATATTTTTTAATTTAGGACTTGGGTTTGATCTTAATAGGCAATTTTTTCAGGCTCTTTGAAACCAAACGGGCTGAAATTTTTGAAACATCATCAAAATCGTGCTCCAAACCGAAATCAGTCACAAAATCGTCAAAAAGTTGCATCTCTGTAAAAATCATATTTTTTTTATGCTCTTATTTGAGACTTGGGTTCGGACTTGAAAAACCATTTTTTCAGGCTTTATGGTACCAAACGGGCTGAAATTTTGTAATCATCATCAGAATCTTGGTCCAAACCGAAATCAGTCACAATATCTTCAAAAAGTTGCATTTCTGGAAATATCATAGTTTTTATGGGCACATTTGAGACTTGAGTTCGGACCTGAAAATCCATTTTTTCAGGCTCTATTGTACAAAACGGGCTGAAATTTTGTAATCATCATCAGAATCTTGGTCCAAACCGAAATCAGTCACAAAATCTTCACAAAGTTGCATTTCTGGAAAAATCATATTTTTTAATTTAGTACTTGGGTTTGAACTTAAAAAGCAATTTTTTCAGGCTTTTTGAAACCAAACGGGCTGAAATTTTTGGAACATCATCAAAATCGTGCTCCAAACCGAAATCAGTCACAAAATCGTCAAAAAGTTGCATGTCTGGAAAAATTATATATTTTTTTTGCTCTTATTTGAGACTTGGGTTCGGACTTGAAAAACCATTTTTTCAGGCTCTTTGGTACAGAACAGGCTGAAATTTTCTAATCATCATCAGAATCTTGGTCCAAACCGAAATCAGTCACTAAATCTTCAAAAAGTTTCATATTTGGAAATATCATAGTTTTTATGGGCACATTCGAGACTTGGTTTCGGACATGAAAAACAATTTTTTCTGGCTCTATGAAACCAAATGGGCGGAAATTTTGAAATCATTATCAGAATCTTGGTCCCAACCGAAATCAGTCCCAAAATCTTTACAAAGTTGCATTTCTAGAAAAATCATATTTTTTAATTTAGGACTTGGGTTTGAACTTGAAAAGCAATTTCTTCAGGCTCTTTGAAACCAAACGGGATGAAATTTTTGAAAAATCATCAAATTCGTGCTCCAAACCGAAATCAGTCACAAAATCGTCAAAAAGTTGCATCTCTGTAAAAATCATATTTTTTTTTATGCTCTTATTTGAGACTTGGGTTCGGACTTGAAAAACCATATTTTCAGGCTTTATGAAACCAAATGGGCGGAAATTTTGAAATCATTATCAGAATCTTGGTCCAAACCGAAATCAGTCACAAAATCTTTACAAAGTTGCATTTCTAGAAAAATCATATTTTTTAATTTAGGACTTGGGTTTGAACTTGAAAAGCAATTTCTTCAGGCTCTTTGAAACCAAACGGGCTGAAATTTTTGAAACATACTTAAAATCGTGCTCCAAACCAAAATCAGTCGAAAAATGGTCAAAAATGTGCATCTCTGGAAAAATCATATTTTTTTTATGCTCTTATTTGAGACTTGAGTTCGGACCTGAAAATCCATTTTTTCAGGCTCTATGGTACCAAACGGGCTGAAATTTTGTAATCATCATCAGAATCTTGGTCCAAACCGAAATCAGTCACTAAATCTTCAAAAAGTTACATTTCTGGAAATATCATCGTTTTTATGGGCACATTTGAGACGTGGGTTCGGACTTGAAAAACCATTTTTTCAGGCTTTATGGTACCAAACGGGCTGAAATTTTGTAATCATCATCAGAATCTTGGTCCAAACCGAAATCAGTCACTAAATCTTCAAAAAGTTGCATTTCTGGAAATATCATCGTTTTTATGGGCACATTTGAGACTTGGGTTCGGACTTAAAAAACCATATTTTCAGGCTTTATGAAACCAAATGGGCGGAAATTTTGAAATCATTATCAGAATCTTGGTCCAAACCGAAATCAGTCACAAAATCTTTACAAAGTTGCATTTCTAGAAAAATCATATTTTTTAATTTAGGACTTGGGTTTGAACTTGAAAAGCAATTTCTTCAGGCTCTTTGAAACCAAACGGGCTGAAATTTTAGAAACATACTCAAAATCGAGCTCCAAACCGAAATCAGTCACAAAATCGTCAAAAAGTTGCATCTCTGTAAAAATCATATTTTTTTTTATGCTCTTATTTGAGACTTGGGTTCGGACTTGAAAAACCATTTTTTCAGGCTTTATGGTACCAAACGGGCTGAAATTTTGTAATCATCAGCAGAATCTTGGTCCAAACCGAAATCAGTCACAAAATCTTCACAAAGTTTCATTTCTGGAAAAAACATATTTTTTAATTTAGTACTTGGGTTTGAACTTAAAAAGAATTTTTTCAGGCTCTTTGAAACCAAACGGGCTGAAATTTTTGAAACATCATCGAAATCGTGCTCCGAACCGAAATCAGTCTAAAAATCGTCACAAAATTGCATCTATGGAAAAATTATATTTTTTTTATGCTCTTATTTGAGACTTGTGTTCGGGCTTGAAAAACCATTTTTTTAGGCTCTATGAAACCAAATGGGCGGAAATTTTGAAGTCATTATCAGAATCTAGATCCAAACCGAAATCAGTCACAAAATCTTCACAAAGTTGCATTTCTGGAAAAATTATATATTTTTTTTGCTCTTATTTGAGACTTGGGTTCGGACTTGAAAAACCATTTTTTCAGGCTCTTTGGTACAGAACAGGCTGAAATTTTCTAATCATCATCAGAATCTTGGTCCAAACCGAAATCAGTCACTAAATCTTCAAAAAGTTTCATATTTGGAAATATCATAGTTTTTATGGGCACATTCGAGACTTGGTTTCGGACATGAAAAACAATTTTTTCTGGCTCTATGAAACCAAATGGGCGGAAATTTTGAAATCATTATCAGAATCTTGGTCCCAACCGAAATCAGTCACAAAATCTTTACAAAGTTGCATTTCTAGAAAAATCATATTTTTTAATTTAGGACTTGGGTTTGAACTTGAAAAGCAATTTCTTCAGGCTCTTTGAAACCAAACGGGATGAAATTTTTGAAAAATCATCAAATTCGTGCTCCAAACCGAAATCAGTCACAAAATCGTCAAAAAGTTGCATCTCTGTAAAAATCATATTTTTTTTTATGCTCTTATTTGAGACTTGGGTTCGGACTTGAAAAACCATATTTTCAGGCTTTATGAAACCAAATGGGCGGAAATTTTGAAATCATTATCAGAATCTTGGTCCAAACCGAAATCAGTCACAAAATCTTTACAAAGTTGCATTTCTAGAAAAATCATATTTTTTAATTTAGGACTTGGAAAAATGGTCAAAAATGTGCATCTCTGGAAAAATCATATTTTTTTTATGCTCTTATTTGAGACTTGAGTTCGGACCTGAAAATCCATTTTTTCAGGCTCTATGGTACCAAACGGGCTGAAATTTTGTAATCATCATCAGAATCTTGGTCCAAACCGAAATCAGTCACTAAATCTTCAAAAAGTTACATTTCTGGAAATATCATCGTTTTTATGGGCACATTTGAGACGTGGGTTCGGACTTGAAAAACCATTTTTTCAGGCTTTATGGTACCAAACGGGCTGAAATTTTGTAATCATCATCAGAATCTTGGTCCAAACCGAAATCAGTCACTAAATCTTCAAAAAGTTGCATTTCTGGAAATATCATCGTTTTTATGGGCACATTTGAGACTTGGGTTCGGACTTAAAAAACCATATTTTCAGGCTTTATGAAACCAAATGGGCGGAAATTTTGAAATCATTATCAGAATCTTGGTCCAAACCGAAATCAGTCACAAAATCTTTACAAAGTTGCATTTCTAGAAAAATCATATTTTTTAATTTAGGACTTGGGTTTGAACTTGAAAAGCAATTTCTTCAGGCTCTTTGAAACCAAACGGGCTGAAATTTTAGAAACTTACTCAAAATCGAGCTCCAAACCGAAATCAGTCACAAAATCGTCAAAAAGTTGCATCTCTGTAAAAATCATATTTTTTTTTATGCTCTTATTTGAGACTTGGGTTCGGACTTGAAAAACCATTTTTTCAGGCTTTATGGTACCAAACGGGCTGAAATTTTGTAATCATCAGCAGAATCTTGGTCCAAACCGAAATCAGTCACAAAATCTTCACCAAGTTTCATTTCTGGAAAAAACATATTTTTTAATTTAGTACTTGGGTTTGAACTTAAAAAGAATTTTTTCAGGCTCTTTGAAACCAAACGGGCTGAAATTTTTGAAACATCATCGAAATCGTGCTCCGAACCGAAATCAGTCTAAAAATCGTCACAAAATTGCATCTATGGAAAAATTATATTTTTTTTATGCTCTTATTTGAGACTTGTGTTCGGGCTTGAAAAACCATTTTTTTAGGCTCTATGAAACCAAATGGGCGGAAATTTTGAAGTCATTTTCAGAATCTAGATCCAAACCGAAATCAGTCACAAAATCTTCACAAAGTTGCATTTCTGGAAAAATCATATTTTTTAATTTAGGACTTGGGTTTGAGCTTAAAAAGCAATTTTTTCAGGCTCTTTGAAACCAAACGGGCTGAAATTTTTGAAACATCATCAAAATCGTGCTCCAAACCGAAATCAGTCACAAAATCTCTCATTTGAGACTTGGGTTCGGACTTGAAAAACCATTTTTTCAGGCTCTTCGAAACCAAATGGGCGGAATTTTTGAAATCTTTATCAGAATCTTGGTCCAAACCGAAATCAGTCACAAAATCTTTACAAAGTTGCATTTCTAGAAAAATCATATTTTTTAATTTAGGACTTGGGTTTGAACTTGAAAAGCAATTTCTTCAGGCTCTTTGAAACCAAACGGGCTGAAATTTTAGAAACATACTCAAAATCGAGCTCCAAACCGAAATCAGTCACAAAATCGTCAAAAAGTTGCATCTCTGTAAAAATCATATTTTTTTTTATGCTCTTATTTGAGACTTGGGTTCGGACTTGAAAAACCATTTTTTCAGGCTTTATGGTACCAAACGGGCTGAAATTTTGTAATCATCAGCAGAATCTTGGTCCAAACCGAAATCAGTCACAAAATCTTCACAAAGTTTCATTTCTGGAAAAAACATATTTTTTAATTTAGTACTTGGGTTTGAACTTAAAAAGAATTTTTTCAGGCTCTTTGAAACCAAACGGGCTGAAATTTTTGAAACATCATCAAAATCGTGCTCCAAACCGAAATCAGTCACAAAATCGTCAAAAAGTTGCATCTCTGGAAAAATCATATTTTTTTTATGCTCTTATTTGAGACTTGGATTCGGACTAGAAAAACTATTTTTTCAGGCTCTATGGTACCAAACGGGCTGGAATTTTGTAATCATCATCAGAATCTTGGTCCAAACCGAAATCAGTTACAATATCTTCAAAAAGTTGCATTTCTGGAAATATCATAGTTTTTATGGGCACATTTGAGACTTGGGTTCGGACATGAAAAACCATTTTTTCAGGCTCTATGAAACCAAATGGGCGGAAATTTGCAATCATTATCAGAATCTTGGTCCAAACCGAAAACAGTCACAAAATCGTCAAAAAGTTGCATCTCTGGAAAAATCATATATATTTTATGGGCTCATTTGAGACTTGGGTTCGGACTTGAAAATCCATTTTTTCAGGCTTTTTGAAACCAAACGTGCTGAAATTTTTGAAACATCATCAAAATCGTGCTCCAAACCGAAATCAGTCACAAAATCTTTACAAAGTTGCATTTCTAGAAAAATCATATTTTTTAATTTAGGACTTGGGTTTGATCTTAAAAGGCAATTTTTTCAGGCTCTTTGATACCAAACGGGCTGAAATTTTTGAAACATCATCAAAATCGTGCTCCAAACCGAAATCAGTCACAAAAATGTCAAAAAGTTGCATCTCTGGAAAAATCATATTTTTTTTATGCTCTTATTTGAGACTTGAGTTCGGACCTGAAAATCCATTTTTTCAGGCTTTATGGTACCAAACGGGCTGAAATTTTGTAATCATCATCAGAGTCTTGGTTCAAACCGAAATGAGTCACAAAATCTTCACAAAGTTGCATTTCTGGAAAAATCATATTTTTTAATTTAGTACTTGGTTTTGAACTTAAAAAGCAATTTTTTCAGGCTTTTTGAAACTAAACGGGATGAAATTTTTGAAACATCATCAAAATCGTGCTCCAAACCGAAATCAGTCACAAAATCTTTACAAAGTTGCATTTCTAGAAAAATCATATTTTTTAATTTAGGACTTGGGTTTGATCTTAAAAGGCAATTTTTTCAGGCTCTTTGATACCAAACGGGCTGAAATTTTTGAAACATCATCAAAATCGTGTTCCAAACCGAAATCAGTCACAAAAATGTCAAAAAGTTGCATCTCTGTAAAAATCATATTTTTTTTATGCTCTTATTTGAGACTTGGGTTCGGACTTGAAAAACCATTTTTTCAGGCTTTATGGTACCAAACGGGCTGAAATTTTGTAATCATCATCAGAATCTTGGTCCAAACCGAAATCAGTCACTAAATCTTCAAAAAGTTGCATTTCTGGAAATATCATCGTTTTTATGGGCACATTTGAGACTTGGGTTCGGACTTGAAAAACCATATTTTCAGGCTTTATGAAACCAAATGGGCGGAAATTTTGAAATCATTATCAGAATCTTGGTCCAAACCGAAATCAGTCACAAAATCTTTACAAAGTTGCATTTCTAGAAAAATCATATTTTTTAATTTAGGACTTGGGTTTGAACTTGAAAAGCAATTTCTTCAGGCTCTTTGAAACCAAACGGGCTGAAATTTTAGAAACATACTCAAAATCGTGCTCCAAACCAAAATCAGTCGAAAAATGGTCAAAAATGTGCATCTCTGGAAAAATCATATTTTTTTTATGCTCTTATTTGAGACTTGAGTTCGGACCTGAAAATCCATTTTTTCAGGCTCTATGGTACCAAACGGGCTGAAATTTTGTAATCATCATCAGAATCTTGGTCCAAACCGAAATCAGTCACTAAATCTTCAAAAAGTTACATTTCTGGAAATATCATCGTTTTTATGGGCACATTTGAGACGTGGGTTCGGACTTGAAAAACCATTTTTTCAGGCTTTATGGTACCAAACGGGCTGAAATTTTGTAATCATCATCAGAATCTTGGTCCAAACCGAAATCAGTCACTAAATCTTCAAAAAGTTGCATTTCTGGAAATATCATCGTTTTTATGGGCACATTTGAGACTTGGGTTCGGACTTAAAAAACCATATTTTCAGGCTTTATGAAACCAAATGGGCGGAAATTTTGAAATCATTATCAGAATCTTGGTCCAAACCGAAATCAGTCACAAAATCTTTACAAAGTTGCATTTCTAGAAAAATCATATTTTTTAATTTAGGACTTGGGTTTGAACTTGAAAAGCAATTTCTTCAGGCTCTTTGAAACCAAACGGGCTGAAATTTTAGAAACTTACTCAAAATCGAGCTCCAAACCGAAATCAGTCACAAAATCGTCAAAAAGTTGCATCTCTGTAAAAATCATATTTTTTTTTATGCTCTTATTTGAGACTTGGGTTCGGACTTGAAAAACCATTTTTTCAGGCTTTATGGTACCAAACGGGCTGAAATTTTGTAATCATCAGCAGAATCTTGGTCCAAACCGAAATCAGTCACAAAATCTTCACCAAGTTTCATTTCTGGAAAAAACATATTTTTTAATTTAGTACTTGGGTTTGAACTTAAAAAGAATTTTTTCAGGCTCTTTGAAACCAAACGGGCTGAAATTTTTGAAACATCATCGAAATCGTGCTCCGAACCGAAATCAGTCTAAAAATCGTCACAAAATTGCATCTATGGAAAAATTATATTTTTTTTATGCTCTTATTTGAGACTTGTGTTCGGGCTTGAAAAACCATTTTTTTAGGCTCTATGAAACCAAATTGGCGGAAATTTTGAAGTCATTTTCAGAATCTAGATCCAAACCGAAATCAGTCACAAAATCTTCACAAAGTTGCATTTCTGGAAAAATCATATTTTTTAATTTAGGACTTGGGTTTGAGCTTAAAAAGCAATTTTTTCAGGCTCTTTGAAACCAAACGGGCTGAAATTTTTGAAACATCATCAAAATCGTGTTCCAAACCGAAATCAGTCACAAAATCGTCAAAAAGTTGCATCTCTGTAAAAATCATATTTTTTTTTATGCTCTTATTTGAGACTTGGGTTCGGACTTGAAAAACCATTTTTTCAGGCTTTATGGTACCAAACGGGCTGAAATTTTGTAATCATCATCAGAATCTTGGTCCAAACCGAAATCAGTCACTAAATCTTCAAAAAGTTGCATTTCTGGAAATATCATCGTTTTTATGGGCACATTTGAGACTTGGGTTCGGACTTGAAAAACCATATTTTCAGGCTTTATGAAACCAAATGGGCGGAAATTTTGAAATCATTATCAGAATCTTGGTCCAAACCGAAATCAGTCACAAAATCTTTACAAAGTTGCATTTCTAGAAAAATCATATTTTTTAATTTAGGACTTGGGTTTGAACTTGAAAAGCAATTTCTTCAGGCTCTTTGAAACCAAACGGGCTGAAATTTTAGAAACATACTCAAAATCGTGCTCCAAACCAAAATCAGTCGAAAAATGGTCAAAAATGTGCATCTCTGGAAAAATCATATTTTTTTTATGCTCTTATTTGAGACTTGAGTTCGGACCTGAAAATCCATTTTTTCAGGCTCTATGGTACCAAACGGGCTGAAATTTTGTAATCATCATCAGAGTCTTGGTTCAAACCGAAATCAGTCACAAAATCTTCACAAAGTTGCATTTCTGGAAAAATCATATTTTTTAATTTAGTACTTGGTTTTGAACTTAAAAAGCAATTTTTTCAAGCTTTTTGAAACTAAACGGGATGAAATTTTTGGAACATCATCAAAATCGTGCTCCAAACCGAAATCAGTCACAAAATCGTCAAAAAGTTGCATGTATGGAAAAATTATATTTTTTTTTTGCTCTTATTTGAGACATGGGTTCGGACTTGAAAATCCATTTTTTCAGGCTCTATGATACCAAACGGGCTGAAATTTTGTAATCATCATCACAATCTTGGTCCAAACCGAAATCAGTCACTAAATCTTCAAAAAGTTACATTTCTGGAAATATCGTCGTTTTTATGGGCACATTTGAGACTTGGGTTCGGACTTGAAAAACCATATTTTCAGGCTTTATGAAACCAAATGGGCGGAAATTTTGAAATCATTATCAGAATCTTGGTCCAAACCGAAATCAGTAACAAAATCTTCACAAAGTTGCATTTTTGGAAATATCATAGTTTTTATGGGCACATTTGAGACTTGGGTTCGTACTGAAAAACCATTTTTTCTGGCTCTATGAAACCAAATGCGCGGAAATTTTGAAATCATTATCAGAATCTTGGTACAAACCGAAATCAGTCACAAAATCTTCACAATGTTGCATTTCTGGAAAAATCATATTTTTTAATTTAGGACTTGGGTTTGATCTTAAAAGGCAATTTTTTCAGGCTCTTTGAAACCAAACGGGTTGAAATTTTTGAAACATCATCAAAATCGTGCTCCAAACCGAAATCAGTCACAAAATCGTCAAAAATGTGCATCTCTGTAAAAATCATATTTTTTTTATGCTCTTATTTGAGACTTGAGTTCGGACCTGAAAATCCATTTTTTCAGGCTCTATGATACCAAACGGGCTGAAATTTTGTAATCATCATCAGAATCTTGGTCCTATGGCAGCGTGAACAGGGGTCACCAGTATGGCAGTGTGGTATTTTTTTTTTATTTTATATTATTTGGGATACCAACAGTTTACATCAATAACAGCATAATATTAAATTAGTTTCAGTAAATAAACCATTTACAGGTTTCCACATAGGTATTATATACAAGTGTATCTGAGTGTGATTCCGAGATATTTAATGAAAATTACATTTCAGGAAACAAGTTATTTAGGGGGGAATAGGGAGGGGGTAGGATGAGGAGGGATCGGATAGGTTGAGGTATGTATAAAGGAAGTTAATAAAGTGGTGGTTGTATTAGATGGTATCTGTAGTTATTGTTATTGTAATGTATCGAGAGAGTGTCTGTGGGATTTTAAGGAGTGTGGTGCAGAGTTAAATATGTCAAATTGTGAAAAGTGTGTGTTAAAAGTGTTGGACGCACGATAGATGAAAGAATTCTGCTTAGAATTAGTGTTGCATTGGGGGAGGCTAAAAATCATGTTTGATCTGGTTCGTCTGTTAGGAACTCGTATCTGAATTCTTTCTAGGAGTTCTGGGCAATCAACAACGGACCTGGCTATTTTTTGAAGAAAAAGTACATCGGCCGAGCTTCTTCGAACTTCTAATGATGGTATGTTGAAGTACGCTGCTGTATCTTGGTGACTTAGATGTGGGCGGTAGCTGCGGAAATCCAAGTATCGTAGAAAACGATTTTGAATACGTTCTAGAATTTCCACATACGATATGTATTGCGGGTTCCAAACTTGTGACGCATATTCTAGTAAGCTGCGGACATAAGCAAAATATAGGATTTTCATTGTTCTAAGGTTATTGAATTTTTTACATGTCCTAAGAATGAATCCTAACATTTTAGAGGCTTTTGATGTCACTAAGTCTATTTGATTATCAAAAATTAGCTTAGAGTCCAATGTCACTCCCAAATCTTTGATTTCTTTTTTGTTGATTAATATTGAGCCGTTCAGATTATATTCATTGATAATGATATTTTTATTTCGTGTGAAATTCACAACGAAACACTTTTTAACATTAATTTTAAGGTTATGCTGTGTACAGTAAATATTAAGACGGTTTAGGTCCTCTTGCATTTTTTGACAGTCAGCAGTACATCTGATAGGATAAAAAACCTTCATATCATCTGCGTAAAGTAATGTTTTGGAGTATTTGAAGCATTGGCCTATATCATTGATGTAAATGTTAAATAGTAACGGTCCCAATAGAGATCCTTGAGGCACACCTGATGGGACGGTTACCCAGTCCGATTTAAAGCCACCCACAACTACGACTTGACTACGGTTTGATACATAAGATGAGAGCCATCTGAGAAGATCACCGTGGACTCCGATTTGCATAAGCTTGCGTAATAATATGTCGTGATTCACTAGGTCAAAAGCTTTGCTATAATCCGTGTATATTGCGTCTACTTGTACACGTTGATCCATATAATCTTGCAAGAATTCCGTGAATGCTATTAGATTGGTTGTTGTTGATTTTCCACTCATAAACCCATGTTGGTTAACATTGAGTGAGGATTTCAAAGCGGGAAACATCTGATCGTATATTATTTTTTCAAACACCTTGCTGAAGACACACAATTTTGAAATAGGACGATAGTTTTCAATGTCAGATTTTTGCCCAGTTTTGAAAATGGGTGTTATGAAAGCAGTTTTCCAAGTATTAGGTACCACACCCTCTTTTAAGGAACGATTGAATATAATGGATAACGGCTTAGAGAGACTGCTTGCGCATTTCAGTATGAAGAAGGGGGGAATTTGATCTGGGCCTGCGCCTTTATTTAGTTTTAAATTTTCCAGATATGTCTGCACCAGACGTTCGTCAACTTCAATACAATGAATAGTGGAAGAATTATGAATGTTGTAGTTGTCTGGCATATTTTGAGAAGTTTGAATGTCGTTGGTGTAGACAGAACTGAAATATTTGGAGAATAAGTTAACAATCTCAGATCCGTTCTCAGCTTTTTCATCCCTTAGGAATACAGTGTTTGGCACACCCTGTGATTTGGAGTTTAATTTAACATAATTCCAAAGATTTTTTGGATCAGAGGATATTTTGTGTTCAACATTAATTAGGTATTGATTGTGACATTCTCGTTGTAGTTTTTTATGGCGTGATCTTAAGAGAGAGAAAATGGAGTAGTCAGATTGATTTTTGTAAATTTTGAACTCTTTGAAATAGTTGTATTTTTCCTTCGTTAACTTTATAAGAGCTGAGTTATACCATGGAGGATATTTTGAGTTTTTACTCGATTTTTGCGGAATGTGAGCATCTATAAGTTGGTTTATTTTTGAGTAAAAATTTAGTAAAGCTGAATTTATATCACCAACTGAGAGAAGCTCGTGCCAGTTTACTTTATTAAGAATAAAATTTATAAGTTCGTAATTACCACGTTTAAAGACGCGAACCTTTCGTATTTCTTCCCTTAATGCAACGGGTTCTGAGAATGCTACATCTATCGTTATGGATGCATGGTGAATATCTTCAACGATTAGTGAGTCATTACAGGCTGATACCTTAACGCAATCGTTACAGAGGACGAGGTCTAGAAAATGGCCGTTGGAGTTTGAAATCCCATTATATTGACAGAGACCCGAAAAATGCAGGCAATCAACAAATGCAGAGCTGAGAGGAGATAAACGATTGGTAGGTGTGTATGAAGTGTTGTTTGGACTTTTGTTCCACAGAATGTCAGTGAGGTTGAAATCGCCTAAAATAAGAAATTTTTCACAAGGACATTGTAAGGTTAATCTTGAAATTTCGCTGAGAAAGCTTTCCATGTTTTCATTATACGCTGGACCTTTGGGAAGGTAAACACAACATATGTTTAAAGTATTGCACAACGAACTCTTAATTTGTAAGGATAACCATAAGTCTTCCGCTTTTGAGTGCCACTCTGGACGCCCGCGGGCTACCAGTTCGCGTCGAACAGCGAGCAAGACACCTCCGCCCAAGCGTTGACCAGTTGCACAGTAATTTCGATCTCGGCGGAACACGTCATAACGATCGTCGAACAGTTCTTCGTTACGGATGCCATCAGTTAGCCACGATTCAGTTAAGGCGATAATATCGTATTCGTTGGATCTGACAGCATTTATCAGTGTATCAGTCTTTGTGCGTAAGCCTCTTACGTTTTGATAATAAATATTTAATGTCATTTTATGGGTGGTGTTAATCTGTATTTAGGTGTAAGATAGTTAGCTAGTTGTATGCCTGATTTCATATGGGAGGTTAAATTGATTTTAAAGTAATTTGTAATACTCATACTCTTTTTTTTTAAAGTGTAGTGCAGTAAGGTAGAAGTGTGTACATAACATGTAATGAGAGGGGGGAGTAGGAGGTGAGGAAAGGTTGAGGAAGAGGTGCATAGTAGGTGCGGAGGATATACGGGAGAAAAATAATTTGAAGTAGAATATTCAAAAGAAACATATCCAAAAGAAAAATAATTAAAAGAAAAATATATAAAAAAAAAATATTTCAAAGAAAAATATTTAAAATCAAAACATTTAAGCGAAAAATATACAGATGAAAATTTCAGTATGTAATTTACGATGGCTGCCGGTATCGTAAATTAGTGTTCAAGGAATTCGGATGATTGAAAAATAAAGGTCTGCGATCTTTGTTGAATTTATTTGCGAGAATGAATTTACACGTTATGCGAACGCAGAGACGGTGGTAGTGGTGGGTGGTCTGGTCGAAAGTTGAAAGTGGAATGCCAGAGAGTTGCGTTCCCGTCCGTACCTAGCTCTCCCGGGGCTTCAGGTGGCGGAGTAATTATTTTAATGTTGTCATATGTGGGATGAGTTAAAGTAGTCCCACATACCTCCCCCCCAGCGTCTCTACGCGATACAAAGGCATATAGTACATAATTACAACAATGAATATTTAACAATGTCAATAATAATTTATAAAAACACAAGTCCATTTATAATCTAAGGTACATAATGTTGTGATAATATTGCGCTCGGTTAGCGACAGGAAAGTAATAACAAAGTAATAATAATAGTGGCTCCATGCCGCCGTTGCATAGTAACTGTGGCCGTACGAATTTTATTCGCCGTAGTAACTAGGTACATAAATGATATACAGGTAACGTAATTATTGAAGAACGGCGAGCGCTAGTCGCACTGTACTTAGCGTAGTAGTGAGCTACCTGTGTATACTATGCTTGTTTACAATGATTTAAAAATAGCTTGTTATGACAGTTCTATTGTTGTTTTTATTAATGCACTTTTGACGTAGTACATAGTATTGTGAATATTTACATAATAAAGATTTTATTGTAGGATGCTTATATATGCGTATTATTGATAGTAAATTTTATATTGTTTTTTTTTTGTTTTTTTTGTTTTAGATTGTCTGACATTTGCGATATGATCGTTACAATTAATTTATGAAATTTATGGATACGTCAATCTAAGGTTTCTGGTTAGTTTTTTGGCTAATTACTGTGCCTTATGATATTGCCAAATTATTACTGCGCTTGATATCTGTCCGGGAAATGAACATGTCTTCCGGATCGAGTTGTCATTTTCGTTATTGGAGGCTGTGTGACGGTTCCTCTTGATGGAATTTCTTCAGTGCTTTGAAAGAATGCAGGTTTCAGTCGATCTATTGAGACTCTTTTTGGTTTACCGTTGACCATGATAACATAAGTTTTATCGTCACGTTCTTTGACTTCGAAAGGTCCTTCGTAGGGGTTTTGAAGTGGTTTCCTTACGGCGTCGGTGCGTAGGAAAACGTGTGATGAATGCGGTAAATCCTTGTGGATGAAAAATTTTCCAGCGCTGTGGTTACTAGCGGGAGTGGGTTTTATCTCATTAAACCTTTTTTGTAGGCGTCCGACGTAGGTGTCGGGTTCTTCGCTGTGGGTTGTGGTGAAGAATTCAGATGGTAGCCTAAGTGTTCTTCCGTACGTGATTTCGGCGGGTGAGCATTTTATGTCTTCGCGGACTGTTGATCTCAAACCGAGTAGGATGATCGGGAGATTTTCCAACCAGTCCGAGTTATCACGCGCCATCAGAGATGCTTTAAGGGTCCTGTGCCACCTTTCAATAATTCCGTTAGATTGCGGGTGGTAGGCGGTGGTTCGGTTATGTTTGATACCGAATTTTTGAGTGAGGCTCCTAAAAAGACAGGATTCAAATTGTCGTCCTTGGTCTGTGGTGATTGTGTCTGGAACGCCGTGTCGAGCTATCCAGTGTGACATTAAGGCTGTAGCTACGTTTTCTGCGGACATATATTTTAATGGCACTGCTTCTGGCCAGCGAGTGTACCTGTCAATCATTGTTAGGAGGTATTTGTACTCATTGCAAGCTGGTAGAGGGCCGACCAAGTCAATGTGGACGTTTCTGAATCGATCCTCGGGCAGGATAAATGTCGCTGTGGGTGCAGTTGTGTGTCGTGATACTTTGGCTTTCTGGCAAGCGACACACTGTTTGACGAAGGTTTTGATTTCCTTTGCCATCTTGGGCCAGACGAATCTCTGACGTATGCTGTTGGAGGTGCCGGAGGCGCCTGGGTGGCATACGTTGTGTACGTTGGCTATTACTTGTTCTCTCATGTCTCGAGGAACAAAGGGTCTCACACGACCAGTGGAGATGTCGCACCATAATAATTCGTCCGTGTCGGGAATTATCATTTTCCGCAAGACAAGGGAGGAGTCCTCATGCGCCTTAATAAGATCGTCGTCGTGACTCTGCTCTATCCCCATACGTCTGTAATCAATAGCAGAGGGGCTGTTTATCTCTTCTATTCGAGACAGCGTATCTGCTACGGTGTTGAGATGACCGGAGATGTGTTTAACGTCGGTGGTGAACTGTGAAATGAAATCTAGTTGTCTTTCTTGTCGCGGTGAGCTTGAAGCGCGTTTCTTGCTGAACGCAAACGTAATCGGTTTGTGATCGGTGTAGACTGTGAAATTTCTACCTTCTATTTCATTTCTAAAATATTTTATTGCTTCGAATAATGCTGTTAACTCCCGGTCGAAAGTGCTATATTTACATTGAGCGGGTGTAAATTTACGGGAGAAAAATCCTAAAGGTTGCCATGCATCACCTTTGAACTGTTGGAGGGATGCGCCGATTGCCAAATCAGACGCGTCGACCATTATGGCGATTTTCGCCTGGGGATCCGGGTGCGCGAGGAGGGTGGCATTTGCCAGCTGATTTTTGCATTCCTCAAACGCAGCTGTCAATTCCGGAGTCCAAGTGAGGGTTCTTTTGTCATTTTTCCTGTAGCCTGCTGTGAAGTTGAAGAGTTTAATCTGGGTGCTGATTGAGTTCTTCAAAAATCTCCTGTAGTAGTTCAACATTCCAAGAAAACGTCTTAAACCTTGCATTGTTTTGGGAAGTGGAAAATCTTCAATCGTTTTCACCTTCTCCTTGATGGGAGTGATACCGTCCGGTGATATTGTGTGTCCTAGAAAATCAACGGCTGGTAGACCAAATTTGCATTTGTTGAGGTTTATTATCAGGTTGTTTTCTGTGAGGCGTTGGAAAAGGGCATCTAAATGTTTTAGATGTTCTTGCTCGTTTTCCGATACAATTAAAATGTCATCTATATACACGAAACATGATTCTAAATCTCTTGTTACAGCGTGCATAAATCTTTGGAAGGTTTGGGCTGCGTTAGATAGTCCGAACTGCATCGATGTAAATTCGTATAAGCCAAACGGTGTTATTATTGCGGTTTTCGGTATGTCCGCCTCGTCGACTGGGATTTGATTGTAGGCGCGCACTAGGTCAATTGTAGAGAAAATTTTCGCCTTATTTAATTTGTGTGCGAAGTCGTGGAGCTGTGGTATCGGAAATTTATCTGGCGTTGTTATTGCGTTTAAACGCCTATAATCGCCGCAAGGGCGCCATTCCCCGTTGGATTTTTTCACCATGTGTAGTGGGCTCGCCCAGCTACTTTTGGACGGCCTGCAAATCTCTTGCTCCATCATAAATCTAAATTCCTTCTTTGCGGCTTCAAGCAGTGCTGGTGCCATCCTGCGGGCTCGTTCAGTTACCGGCGGTCCCTTGGTTTCTATGACGTGAGTGACGTTGTGACTCGGAACGTCTTGACTCTTGATGTTGGGTCGAGTCAGTGTTGGGTATTTTTGTAGGATGTCCCGGTATTTTTGACTTGTAGACAGCGTTGAAATGCCAGATGAGGGTCCTTGCAGCGAAGCTCCTCTAATCTGCAATCCTGTTGACTGGTCCGTTAGGGTTCCTTTCTTCAAGTTGACGCTTAAGTTGAAGAAGTGTAAGAAATCTGCTCCTAAAATGGCTTTCGAGACGTCTGCGATGATGAACTTCCACTTCATATCGCGGCGGAGGCCAAATTGGAGATTTATGGTTTTTGTACCGTATGTTTTTATATGTTTCCCACTAGCACTGTATAATGTGGTGGGGCATGTATCTGTGGTGACCGTATTGGTCGTGTTCCAGCTTGATCTTGGGAGAACAGATACGTCAGCACCAGTGTCAATTAAAAATTTCTGTCGCGTCACGAGTTCGTGAATGAAGAGACGACAGGTTTTTTGAGGAAAATTGCACGTCTCTACTGCGGGTTTTCCATTGTCGTTTCTTGACTTATTATTAATAAAGGTACATGGTTTGATGCAATTATGTGATTTGTTACCGAATTTTGCATGGTAACTGCAGTAGCCGTGTGTGGTATTATTGGTGTTTAACGGTCTACCGCGTGACCTGGAACGAGGTCGGTGCGCGGAATTTGGGTATGATGTCGATGGATGACGCCATTCGCGGCGGGTGCTGGGATTTCGGTTTTCGAAATTAATGTTTGCCTGTCCATGATCATCTCTCCGAGTTGTTTTAAGTCGACTAACTTCTAGAGTGAGTGCCGAAATTTGTTCTTGTAAATTTTGTAATATAGCACTGATGTTTGGATTCGAGTTCGGGATGCCATTATGATGATTATTGTCCATAGTTTCACATTCAGATTTTTGATAAACTTCCGAGATTTTATCTGCTGCGGATGCTAGTTGCAACAGATTGTCGTCGGGTAGTGCGGTAAGAATGGCTTGAATGTGTTGCGGGAGTCTTTGCAGCCAAAGTACGCGAACGATTGGGCTCTCCGATAGCCCGGGACCAGCGAGTTCATGGATTAGTCGAAGCAGTCCAGAAGGTTTCCTGTCCTCGAGCTGTAGTCCGGTTAGAAGACGAGTGAGTCGCTTTTCCTCCGAATCTTGTAACCTCTCGATGAGTGCTGATTTGAGATGAGTGTACTTGTCTGCTGCAGGAGGATTGATGACGATGTCGCTTACGGTCCTGAGGGTCTCCATGTCCAAAGCGGCAACAATAATGTTGTACTTGGTGAGATCATCCTTTAGTCTTGAGTTAGAAAATTGGCTCTCGGCTTGTGCGAACCAAAGTGCAATGTTGTCGCGCCAGCACGCGGGTAGTTTAACCGAGACAGAGTTTATTGTTGTGTCCATTGTGGAATTATTATCGTGGATTTCGTTCGATGTCTGGTTATTCTCGAATGACATATTGTTTTGATAATACGGCAAGCAATAGGCAGTATAAAATAGGCAGATGTATGTGTAAAAAATAGCAAGGAAACACAAGCAATGACGACAGTAAATTAAGGTTTTGAAAAAAAATTTTAAAAATTCAAAAATGTTACATTGATGGTATCCGAAAATTTCAAAAATCCCTTAATCTAGAGTGCATACAATGTAAATAATGTGAATGTACTGTGACGAGTTCAACTTGTCTGGTCACTTAATTTAATAGACATGTAACAATATTGTACACTTGCAAAAAATTTTTTTTTAAAGTTATTTTAGAATGTTCGTATTCGGAAATTTAACTGTAAAATCACTGTATGTAGGATTAATTATGGTTCGTTACTTGGTGTTGATTACTGGGCATTTATTTGTGGTGGATGTTACGAGGTCCGGAACTGAAGTTCTGCCTGCGTAGTAAATCCGGTAGATCCTTGATCTGCGATGAAATTGATGTTGGTCTGCAGAGATTGTTGCGTTCTGCGGTGAATTTGATGCTTGGTCTGCAGCTGCTGGTGCGGTGTTTCACTGATTGTCCAGGATTCCAGCTTCAACGATGGACCTACCGTGTCCACTAAATATTATTATCACCAGAAATGTCGAGGGTCACCAGTATGGCAGCGTGAACAGGGGTCACCAGTATGGCAGTGTGGTATGTAATTTACGATGGCTGCCGGTATCGTAAATTAGTGTTCAAGGAATTCGAATGATTGAAAAATAAAGGTCTGCGATCTTTGTTGAATTTATTTGCGAGAATGAATTTACACGTTATGCGAACGCAGAGACGGTGGTAGTGGTGGGTGGTCTGGTCGAAAGTTGAAAGTGGAATGCCAGAGAGTTGCGTTCCCGTCCGTACCTAGCTCTCCCGGGGCTTCAGGTGGCGGAATAATTATTTTAATGTTGTCATATGTGGGATGAGTTAAAGTAGTCCCACAGTCCAAACCGAAAATAGTCACAAAATCGGCGAAATGTTGCATTCATGGAAAAATCATATTTTTAATATGCTCTCATTTGAGACTTGGGTTCGGACTTGAAAAACCATTTTATCAGGCTCTATGGTACCTAATGGGCTGAAATTTTGTAACAATCATCAGAATCTAGAAGCAGGTAGAAGCACTCAGGATGCAATTGCAAAATTAACTAGTCTTGTTCATAATTCATTAGATAAATCATTAAAATGCATTGGAATTTTCATAGATCTAAAAAAAGCTTTTGAAAGCATATCACACGACAAACTTATAAGTAAATTAAGAAACATTGGATTAAGTGGTACAGCTATAGAATAAATAAAAAGCTACCTTTTCAAACGCCCTCAAGTCGTAAAAATCAACGATGTACTTAGTCAACAAAAAACAAGTCACTTCGGCATACCTCAAGGTACAGTCCTGGGACCGTTACTGTTTATCATTTATGTAAATGACATATTCAATCAAAGATTAAATGGAAAAATAATATCTTATGCTGATGACACTGTCATAATAATTGAAGGTACTGATTGGAATAATGTTAATAACTTAGCAAATACTGATATTAATATACTGAAAAATTGGTTCGATAAAAACCTCCTCTCATTAAATACTGAAAAAACAAAATGTATCCCATTCTCTATCAACAAATTTAAATTAATACCAGAATTAAAAATTATAATACATCAACTTAAATGTAACAGAACTAATTGCAATCAAGAATGTTCTATACTTAGTCTAACTTCTGAAATTAAATATCTTGGTATATATATAGATCAACATTTTAAATGGAAAAAACAAATTTGTGAACTTGTCAAAAGAATTAGAAAATGTATTTATATATTTATAAGACTTAGAAATATTCTTAGACTAGAAAACCTAAAAAGAGTGTACTATGCAATTGTACAATCTATATTACAATATGGTATTATTGGCTGGGGAGGAACTTGTGACAATATATTAAATCCACTTAAAATAGTTCAAAGATTGATAATTAAAGTAATATTGAAAAAACCATCCAAATTTTCTACTGAGGTTCTCTTTTCAATATTCAATGTACCCACAATAGACAATATATATAAAAAATATTCAATTCTACAAATTTATAAAGAAATACAGTTAAATAACTTACAATTTAATTCATCAGCAAGATATCAAAAAACTATCAAAATCCCAAAACTTAATACAAAGCACACACAAAATACCTATCTCTATCTAGGTATAACATATTTTAACATCCTTCCATTATATCTAAAAAATATTGAAGATTTTCAGGAATTTAAAATAAAATTAAAAAATTACCTAAAACTACTATAAAAGTCCATATCTTACTGTTATTATTATTTTCTTCAAATCTTGAAACTGTATTATTGATAAATCTTGCCTATTTCTTACTTATCCCTTTGGTTTTGCAAATATATTATTTTCTTACTTACATGATTCCATATAATTGAGCTAGGATTCACTCACCAAACACAAGAGCCTCGTCTCTTTATGGTGAGGAAAAGCTATTATTATTTACCTTTGTAACACTGTATAATATGTAAAAATTGTATATAATTATTGTAAAAAACATACAAATATTAAATAAAAAAAAAAAAAAAAAAAAAAAAAAAAAAATCTTGGTCCAAACCGAAAATAGTCCCAAAATCGGCGAAATGTTGCATTAATGGAAAAATCATATTTTTAATATGCTCTCATTTGAGACTTGGGTTCGGACTTGAAAAACCATTTTTTCAGGCTCTATGGTACCAAACGGGCTGACATTTTGTAACCATCATCAGAATCTTGGTCCAAACCGAAATCAGTCACTGAATCTTCAAAAAGTTGCATTTCTGGAAATATCATAGTTTTTATGGGCACATTTGAGACTTGGTTTCGGACATGAAAAACAATTTTTTCTGGCTGTATGAAACCAAATGGGCGGAAATTTTGAAATCATTATCAGAATCTTGGTCCCAACCGAAATCAGTCACAAAATCTTCACAATTTGTATTTCTGGAAAAATCATATTTTTTAATTTAGGACTTGGGTTTGAACTTAAAAAGCAATTTTTTAAGGCTTTTTGAAACCAAACGGGCTGAAATTTTTGGAACATCATCAAAATCGTGCTCCAAACCGAAATCAGTCACAAAATCGTCAAAAAGTTGCATCTCTGGAAAAATTATATTTTTTTTATGCTCTTATTTGAGACTTGGGTTCGGACTTGAAAATCTATTTTTTCAGGCTCTATGATCCCAAACGGGATGAAATTTTGTAATCATCATCAGAATCTTGGTCCAAACCGAAATCAGTCACTAAATCTTCAAAAAGTTGCATTTCTGGAAATATCATCGTATTTATGGGCACATTTGAAACTTGGGTTCGGACTTGAAAAACCATATTTTCAGGCTTTATGAAACCAAATGGGCGGAAATTTTGAAATCATTATCAGAATCTTGGTCCAAACCGAAATCAGTCACAAAATCTTTACAAAGTTGCATTTCTAGAAAAATCATATTTTTTAATTTAGGACTTGGGTTTGAACTTGAAAAGCAATTTGTTCAGGCTCTTTGAAACCAAACGGGCTGAAATTTTTGAAACATACTCAAAATCGTGCTCCAAACCAAAATCAGTCGAAAAATGGTCAAAAATGTGCATCTCTGGAAAAATCATATTTTTTTATGCTCTTATTTGAGACTTGAGTTCGGACCTGAAAATCCATTTTTTCAGGCTCTATGGTACCAAACGGGCTGAAATTTTGTAATCATCATCAAAGTCTTGGTCCAAACCGAAATCAGTCACAAAATCTTCACAAAGTTGCATTTCTGGAAAAATCATATTTTTTAATTTAGTACTTGGGTTTGAAATTAAAAAGCAATTTTTTCAGGCTTTTTGAAACCAAACGGGCTGAAATTTTTGGAACATCATCAAAATCGTGCTCCAAAACCGAAATCAGTCACAAAATCGTCAAAAAGTTGCATGTCTGGAAAAATTATATATTTTTTTGCTCTTATTTGAGACTTGGGTTCGGACTTGAAAATCCATTTTTTCAGGCTCTATGATACCAAACGGGCTGAAATTTTATAATCATCATCAGAATCTTGGTCCAAACCGAAATCAGTCACTAAATCTTCAAAAAGTTACATTTCTGGAAATATCATCGTTTTTATGGGCACATTTGAGACTTGGGTTCGGACTTGAAAAACCATATTTTCAGGCTTTATGAAACCAAATGGGCGGAAATTTTGAAATCATTATCAGAGTCTTGGTCCAAACCGAAATCAGTCACAAAATCTTCACAAAGTTGCATTTTTGGAAATATCGTAGTTTTTATGGGCACATTTGAGACTTGGGTTCGTACTGAAAAACCATTTTTTCTGGCTCTATGAAACCAAATGGGCGGAAATTTTGAAATCATTATCAGAATCTTGGTAAAAACCGAAATCAGTCACAAAATCTTCACAATGTTGCATTTCTGGAAAAATCATATTTTTTAATTTGAGACTTGGGTTCGATCTTAAAAGGCAATTTTTTCAGGCTCTTTGAAACCAAACGGGCTGAAATTTTTGAAACATCATCAAAATCGTGCTCCAAACCGAAATCAGTCACAAAATCGTCAAAAAAAGTTACATTTCTGGAAATATCATCGTTTTTATGGGCACATTTGAGACTTGGGTTCGGACTTGAAAAACCATATTTTCAGGCTTTATGAAACCAAATGGGCGGAAATTTTGAAATCATTATCAGAATCTTGGTCCAAACCGAAATCAGTCACAAAATCTTCACAAAGTTGCATTTTTGGAAATATCATATTTTTTAATTTAGGACTTGGGTTTGATCTTAAAAGGCAATTTTTTCAGGCTCTTTGAAACCAAACGGGCTGAAATTTTTGAAACATCATCAAAATCGTGCTCCAAACCGAAATCAGTCACAAAATCGTCAAAAAGTTGCATCTCTGTAAAAATCATATTTTTTTATGCTCTTATTTGAGACTTGAGTTCGGACCTGAAAATCCATTTTTTAAGGCTCTATGGTACCAAACGGGCTGAAATTTTGTAATCATCATCAGAGTCTTGGTTCAAACCGAAATCAGTCACAAAATCTTCCCAAAGTTGCATTTCAGGAAAAATCATATTTTTTAATTTAGTACTTGGTTTTGAACTTAAAAAGCAATTTTTTCAGGCTTTTTGAAACTAAACGGGATGAAATTTTTGGAACATCATCAAAATCGTGCTCCAAACCGAAATCAGTCACAAAATCGTAAAAAAGTTGCATGTATGGAAAAATTATATTTTTTTTTGCTCTTATTTGAGACATGGGTTCGGACTTGAAAATCCATTTTTTCAGGCTCTATGATACCAAACGGGCTGAAATTTTGTAATCATCATGAGAATCTTGGTCCAAACCGAAATCAGTCACTAAATCTTCAAAAAGTTACATTTCTGGAAATATCATCGTTTTTATGGGCACATTTGAGACTTGGGTTCGGACTTGAAAAACCATATTTTCAGGCTTTATGAAACCAAATGGGCGGAAATTTTGAAATCATTATCAGAATCTTGGTCCAAACCGAAATCAGTCACAAAATCTTCACAAAGTTGCATTTTTGGAAATATCATAGTTTTTATGGGCACATTTGAGACTTGGGTTCGTACTGAAAAACCATTTTTTCTGGCTCTATGAAACCAAATGCGCGGAAATTTTGAAATCATTATCAGAATCTTGGTACAAACCGAAATCAGTCTCAAAATCTTCACAATGTTGCATTTCTGGAAAAATCATATTTTTTAATTTAGGACTTGGGTTTGATCTTAATAGGCAATTTTTTCAGGCTCTTTGAAACCAAACGGGCTGAAATTTTTGAAACATCATCAAAATCGTGCTCCAAACCGAAATCAGTCACAAAATCGTCAAAAAGTTGCATCTCTGTAAAAATCATATTTTTTTTATGCTCTTATTTGAGACTTGGGTTCGGACTTGAAAAACCATTTTTTCAGGCTTTATGGTACCAAACGGGCTGAAATTTTGTAATCATCATCAGAATCTTGGTCCAAACCGAAATCAGTCACAATATCTTCAAAAAGTTGCATTTCTGGAAATATCATAGTTTTTATGGGCACATTTGAGACTTGAGTTCGGACCTGAAAATCCATTTTTTCAGGCTCTATTGTACAAAACGGGCTGAAATTTTGTAATCATCATCAGAATCTTGGTCCAAACCGAAATCAGTCACAAAATCTTCACAAAGTTGCATTTCTGGAAAAATCATATTTTTTAATTTAGTACTTGGGTTTGAACTTAAAAAGCAATTTTTTCAGGCTTTTTGAAACCAAACGGGCTGAAATTTTTGGAACATCATCAAAATCGTGCTCCAAACCGAAATCAGTCACAAAATCGTCAAAAAGTTGCATGTCTGGAAAAATTATATATTTTTTTTGCTCTTATTTGAGACTTGGGTTCGGACTTGAAAAACCATTTTTTCAGGCTCTTTGGTACAGAACAGGCTGAAATTTTCTAATCATCATCAGAATCTTGGTCCAAACCGAAATCAGTCACTAAATCTTCAAAAAGTTTCATATTTGGAAATATCATAGTTTTTATGGGCACATTCGAGACTTGGTTTCGGACATGAAAAACAATTTTTTCTGGCTCTATGAAACCAAATGGGCGGAAATTTTGAAATCATTATCAGAATCTTGGTCCCAACCGAAATCAGTCCCAAAATCTTTACAAAGTTGCATTTCTAGAAAAATCATATTTTTTAATTTAGGACTTGGGTTTGAACTTGAAAAGCAATTTCTTCAGGCTCTTTGAAACCAAACGGGATGAAATTTTTGAAAAATCATCAAATTCGTGCTCCAAACCGAAATCAGTCACAAAATCGTCAAAAAGTTGCATCTCTGTAAAAATCATATTTTTTTTTATGCTCTTATTTGAGACTTGGGTTCGGACTTGAAAAACCATATTTTCAGGCTTTATGAAACCAAATGGGCGGAAATTTTGAAATCATTATCAGAATCTTGGTCCAAACCGAAATCAGTCACAAAATCTTTACAAAGTTGCATTTCTAGAAAAATCATATTTTTTAATTTAGGACTTGGGTTTGAACTTGAAAAGCAATTTCTTCAGGCTCTTTGAAACCAAACGGGCTGAAATTTTTGAAACATACTTAAAATCGTGCTCCAAACCAAAATCAGTCGAAAAATGGTCAAAAATGTGCATCTCTGGAAAAATCATATTTTTTTTATGCTCTTATTTGAGACTTGAGTTCGGACCTGAAAATCCATTTTTTCAGGCTCTATGGTACCAAACGGGCTGAAATTTTGTAATCATCATCAGAATCTTGGTCCAAACCGAAATCAGTCACTAAATCTTCAAAAAGTTACATTTCTGGAAATATCATCGTTTTTATGGGCACATTTGAGACGTGGGTTCGGACTTGAAAAACCATTTTTTCAGGCTTTATGGTACCAAACGGGCTGAAATTTTGTAATCATCATCAGAATCTTGGTCCAAACCGAAATCAGTCACTAAATCTTCAAAAAGTTGCATTTCTGGAAATATCATCGTTTTTATGGGCACATTTGAGACTTGGGTTCGGACTTAAAAAAACATATTTTCAGGCTTTATGAAACCAAATGGGCGGAAATTTTGAAATCATTATCAGAATCTTGGTCCAAACCGAAATCAGTCACAAAATCTTTACAAAGTTGCATTTCTAGAAAAATCATATTTTTTAATTTAGGACTTGGGTTTGAACTTGAAAAGCAATTTCTTCAGGCTCTTTGAAACCAAACGGGCTGAAATTTTTGAAACATACTTAAAATCGTGCTCCAAACCAAAATCAGTCGAAAAATGGTCAAAAATGTGCATCTCTGGAAAAATCATATTTTTTTTATGCTCTTATTTGAGACTTGAGTTCGGACCTGAAAATCCATTTTTTCAGGCTCTATGGTACCAAACGGGCTGAAATTTTGTAATCATCATCAGAATCTTGGTCCAAACCGAAATCAGTCACTAAATCTTCAAAAAGTTACATTTCTGGAAATATCATCGTTTTTATGGGCACATTTGAGACGTGGGTTCGGACTTGAAAAACCATTTTTTCAGGCTTTATGGTACCAAACGGGCTGAAATTTTGTAATCATCATCAGAATCTTGGTCCAAACCGAAATCAGTCACTAAATCTTCAAAAAGTTGCATTTCTGGAAATATCATCGTTTTTATGGGCACATTTGAGACTTGGGTTCGGACTTAAAAAAACATATTTTCAGGCTTTATGAAACCAAATGGCGGAAATTTTGAAATCATTATCAGAATCTTGGTCCAAACCGAAATCAGTCACAAAATCTTTACAAAGTTGCATTTCTAGAAAAATCATATTTTTTAATTTAGGACTTGGGTTTGAACTTGAAAAGCAATTTCTTCAGGCTCTTTGAAACCAAACGGGCTGAAATTTTTGAAACATACTTAAAATCGTGCTCCAAACCAAAATCAGTCGAAAAATGGTCAAAAATGTGCATCTCTGGAAAAATCATATTTTTTTATGCTCTTATTTGAGACTTGAGTTCGGACCTGAAAATCCATTTTTTCAGGCTCTATGGTACCAAACGGGCTGAAATTTTGTAATCATCATCAGATCTTGGTCCAAACCGAAATCAGTCACTAAATCTTCAAAAAGTTACATTTCTGGAAATATCATCGTTTTTTATGGGCACATTTGAGACGTGGGTTCGGACTTGAAAAACCATTTTTTTCAGGCTTTAATGGTACCAAACGGGCTGAAATTTTGTAATCATCATCAGAATCTTGGTCCAAACCGAAATCAGTCACTAAATCTTCAAAAAGTTGCATTTCTGGAAATATCATCGTTTTTATGGGCACATTTGAGACTTGGGGTTCGGACTTAAAAACCATATTTTCAGGCTTTATGAAACCAAATGGGCGGAAATTTTGAAATCATTATCAGAATCTTGGTCCAAACCGAAATCAGTCACAAAATCTTTACAAAGTTGCATTTCTAGAAAAATCATATTTTTTAATTTAGGGACTTGGGTTTGAACTTGAAAAGCAATTTCTTCAGGCTCTTTGAAACCAAACGGGCTGAAATTTTAGAAACATACTCAAAATCGAGCTCCAAACCGAAATCAGTCCCAAATCGTCAAAAAGTTGCATCTCTGTAAAAATCATATTTTTTTTTTATGCTCTTATTTGAGACTTGGGTTCGGACTTGAAAAACCATTTTTTCAGGCTTTATGGTACCAAACGGGCTGAAATTTTGTAATCATCAGCAGAATCTTGGTCCAAACCGAAATCAGTCACAAAATCTTCACAAAGTTTCATTTCTGGAAAAAACATATTTTTTAATTTAGTACTTGGGTTTGAACTTAAAAAAGAATTTTTTCAGGCTCTTTGAAACCAAACGGGCTGAAATTTTTGAAACATCATCGAAATCGTGCTCCGAACCGAAATCAGTCTAAAAATCGTCACAAAATTGCATCTATGGAAAAATTATATTTTTTTTATGCTCTTATTTGAGACTTGTGTTCGGGCTTGAAAAACCATTTTTTTAGGCTCTATGAAACCAAATGGGCGGAAATTTTGAAGTCATTATCAGAATCTAGATCCAAACCGAAATCAGTCACAAAATCTTCACAAAGTTGCATTTCTGGAAAAATTATATATTTTTTTTGCTCTTATTTGAGACTTGGGTTCGGACTTGAAAAACCATTTTTTCAGGCTCTTTGGTACAGAACAGGCTGAAATTTTCTAATCATCATCAGAATCTTGGTCCAAACCGAAATCAGTCACTAAATCTTCAAAAAGTTTCATATTTGGAAATATCATAGTTTTTATGGGCACATTCGAGACTTGGTTTCGGACATGAAAAACAATTTTTTCTGGCTCTATGAAACCAAATGGGCGGAAATTTTGAAATCATTATCAGAATCTTGGTCCCAACCGAAATCAGTCACAAAATCTTTACAAAGTTGCATTTCTAGAAAAATCATATTTTTTAATTTAGGACTTGGGTTTGAACTTGAAAAGCAATTTCTTCAGGCTCTTTGAAACCAAACGGGATGAAATTTTTGAAAAATCATCAAATTCGTGCTCCAAACCGAAATCAGTCACAAAATCGTCAAAAAGTTGCATCTCTGTAAAAATCATATTTTTTTTTATGCTCTTATTTGAGACTTGGGTTCGGACTTGAAAAACCATATTTTCAGGCTTTATGAAACCAAATGGGCGGAAATTTTGAAATCATTATCAGAATCTTGGTCCAAACCGAAATCAGTCACAAAATCTTTACAAAGTTGCATTTCTAGAAAAATCATATTTTTTAATTTAGGACTTGGGTTTGAACTTGAAAAGCAATTTCTTCAGGCTCTTTGAAACCAAACGGGCTGAAATTTTTGAAACATACTTAAAATCGTGCTCCAAACCAAAATCAGTCGAAAAATGGTCAAAAATGTGCATCTCTGGAAAAATCATATTTTTTTTATGCTCTTATTTGAGACTTGAGTTCGGACCTGAAAATCCATTTTTTCAGGCTCTATGGTACCAAACGGGCTGAAATTTTGTAATCATCATCAGAATCTTGGTCCAAACCGAAATCAGTCACTAAATCTTCAAAAAGTTACATTTCTGGAAATATCATCGTTTTTATGGGCACATTTGAGACGTGGGTTCGGACTTGAAAAACCATTTTTTCAGGCTTTATGGTACCAAACGGGCTGAAATTTTGTAATCATCATCAGAATCTTGGTCCAAACCGAAATCAGTCACTAAATCTTCAAAAAGTTGCATTTCTGGAAATATCATCGTTTTTATGGGCACATTTGAGACTTGGGTTCGGACTTAAAAAACCATATTTTCAGGCTTTATGAAACCAAATGGGCGGAAATTTTGAAATCATTATCAGAATCTTGGTCCAAACCGAAATCAGTCACAAAATCTTTACAAAGTTGCATTTCTAGAAAAATCATATTTTTTAATTTAGGACTTGGGTTTGAACTTGAAAAGCAATTTCTTCAGGCTCTTTGAAACCAAACGGGCTGAAATTTTAGAAACTTACTCAAAATCGAGCTCCAAACCGAAATCAGTCACAAAATCGTCAAAAAGTTGCATCTCTGTAAAAATCATATTTTTTTTTATGCTCTTATTTGAGACTTGGGTTCGGACTTGAAAAACCATTTTTTCAGGCTTTATGGTACCAAACGGGCTGAAATTTTGTAATCATCAGCAGAATCTTGGTCCAAACCGAAATCAGTCACAAAATCTTCACCAAGTTTCATTTCTGGAAAAAACATATTTTTTAATTTAGTACTTGGGTTTGAACTTAAAAAGAATTTTTTCAGGCTCTTTGAAACCAAACGGGCTGAAATTTTTGAAACATCATCGAAATCGTGCTCCGAACCGAAATCAGTCTAAAAATCGTCACAAAATTGCATCTATGGAAAAATTATATTTTTTTTATGCTCTTATTTGAGACTTGTGTTCGGGCTTGAAAAACCATTTTTTTAGGCTCTATGAAACCAAATGGGCGGAAATTTTGAAGTCATTTTCAGAATCTAGATCCAAACCGAAATCAGTCACAAAATCTTCACAAAGTTGCATTTCTGGAAAAATCATATTTTTTAATTTAGGACTTGGGTTTGAGTTTAAAAAGCAATTTTTTCAGGCTCTTTGAAACCAAACGGGCTGAAATTTTTGAAACATCATCAAAATCGTGCTCCAAACCGAAATCAGTCACAAAATCTCTCATTTGAGACTTGGGTTCGGACTTGAAAAACCATTTTTTCAGGCTCTTCGAAACCAAATGGGCGGAATTTTTGAAATCTTTATCAGAATCTTGGTCCAAACCGAAATCAGTCACAAAATCTTTACAAAGTTGCATTTCTAGAAAAATCATATTTTTTAATTTAGGACTTGGGTTTGAACTTGAAAAGCAATTTCTTCAGGCTCTTTGAAACCAAACGGGCTGAAATTTTAGAAACATACTCAAAATCGAGCTCCAAACCGAAATCAGTCACAAAATCGTCAAAAAGTTGCATCTCTGTAAAAATCATATTTTTTTTTATGCTCTTATTTGAGACTTGGGTTCGGACTTGAAAAACCATTTTTTCAGGCTTTATGGTACCAAACGGGCTGAAATTTTGTAATCATCAGCAGAATCTTGGTCCAAACCGAAATCAGTCACAAAATCTTCACAAAGTTTCATTTCTGGAAAAAACATATTTTTTAATTTAGTACTTGGGTTTGAACTTAAAAAGAATTTTTTCAGGCTCTTTGAAACCAAACGGGCTGAAATTTTTGAAACATCATCGAAATCGTGCTCCGAACCGAAATCAGTCTAAAAATCGTCACAAAATTGCATCTATGGAAAAATTATATTTTTTTTATGCTCTTATTTGAGACTTGTGTTCGGGCTTGAAAAACCATTTTTTTAGGCTCTATGAAACCAAATGGGCGGAAATTTTGAAGTCATTATCAGAATCTAGATCCAAACCGAAATCAGTCACAAAATCTTCACAAAGTTGCATTTCTGGAAAAATCATATTTTTTAATTTAGGACTTGGGTTTGAGCTTAAAAAGCAATTTTTTCAGGCTCTTTGAAACCAAACGGGCTGAAATTTTTGAAACATCATCAAAATCGTGCTCCAAACCGAAATCAGTCACAAAATCGTCAAAAAGTTGCATCTCTGGAAAAATCATATTTTTTTTATGCTCTTATTTGAGACTTGGATTCGGACTAGAAAAACTATTTTTTCAGGCTCTATGGTACCAAACGGGCTGGAATTTTGTAATCATCATCAGAATCTTGGTCCAAACCGAAATCAGTTACAATATCTTCAAAAAGTTGCATTTCTGGAAATATCATAGTTTTTATGGGCACATTTGAGACTTGGGTTCGGACATGAAAAACCATTTTTTCAGGCTCTATGAAACCAAATGGGCGGAAATTTGCAATCATTATCAGAATCTTGGTCCAAACCGAAAACAGTCACAAAATCGTCAAAAAGTTGCATCTCTGGAAAAATCATATATATTTTATGGGCTCATTTGAGACTTGGGTTCGGACTTGAAAATCCATTTTTTCAGGCTTTTTGAAACCAAACGTGCTGAAATTTTTGAAACATCATCAAAATCGTGCTCCAAACCGAAATCAGTCACAAAATCTTTACAAAGTTGCATTTCTAGAAAAATCATATTTTTTAATTTAGGACTTGGGTTTGATCTTAAAAGGCAATTTTTTCAGGCTCTTTGATACCAAACGGGCTGAAATTTTTGAAACATCATCAAAATCGTGCTCCAAACCGAAATCAGTCACAAAAATGTCAAAAAGTTGCATCTCTGGAAAAATCATATTTTTTTTATGCTCTTATTTGAGACTTGAGTTCGGACCTGAAAATCCATTTTTTCAGGCTTTATGGTACCAAACGGGCTGAAATTTTGTAATCATCATCAGAGTCTTGGTTCAAACCGAAATGAGTCACAAAATCTTCACAAAGTTGCATTTCTGGAAAAATCATATTTTTTAATTTAGTACTTGGTTTTGAACTTAAAAAGCAATTTTTTCAGGCTTTTTGAAACTAAACGGGATGAAATTTTTGAAACATCATCAAAATCGTGCTCCAAACCGAAATCAGTCACAAAATCTTTACAAAGTTGCATTTCTAGAAAAATCATATTTTTTAATTTAGGACTTGGGTTTGATCTTAAAAGGCAATTTTTTCAGGCTCTTTGATACCAAACGGGCTGAAATTTTTGAAACATCATCAAAATCGTGTTCCAAACCGAAATCAGTCACAAAAATGTCAAAAAGTTGCATCTCTGTAAAAATCATATTTTTTTTATGCTCTTATTTGAGACTTGGGTTCGGACTTGAAAAACCATTTTTTCAGGCTTTATGGTACCAAACGGGCTGAAATTTTGTAATCATCATCAGAATCTTGGTCCAAACCGAAATCAGTCACTAAATCTTCAAAAAGTTGCATTTCTGGAAATATCATCGTTTTTATGGGCACATTTGAGACTTGGGTTCGGACTTGAAAAACCATATTTTCAGGCTTTATGAAACCAAATGGGCGGAAATTTTGAAATCATTATCAGAATCTTGGTCCAAACCGAAATCAGTCACAAAATCTTTACAAAGTTGCATTTCTAGAAAAATCATATTTTTTAATTTAGGACTTGGGTTTGAACTTGAAAAGCAATTTCTTCAGGCTCTTTGAAACCAAACGGGCTGAAATTTTAGAAACATACTCAAAATCGTGCTCCAAACCAAAATCAGTCGAAAAATGGTCAAAAATGTGCATCTCTGGAAAAATCATATTTTTTTTATGCTCTTATTTGAGACTTGAGTTCGGACCTGAAAATCCATTTTTTCAGGCTCTATGGTACCAAACGGGCTGAAATTTTGTAATCATCATCAGAATCTTGGTCCAAACCGAAATCAGTCACTAAATCTTCAAAAAGTTACATTTCTGGAAATATCATCGTTTTTATGGGCACATTTGAGACGTGGGTTCGGACTTGAAAAACCATTTTTTCAGGCTTTATGGTACCAAACGGGCTGAAATTTTGTAATCATCATCAGAATCTTGGTCCAAACCGAAATCAGTCACTAAATCTTCAAAAAGTTGCATTTCTGGAAATATCATCGTTTTTATGGGCACATTTGAGACTTGGGTTCGGACTTAAAAAACCATATTTTCAGGCTTTATGAAACCAAATGGGCGGAAATTTTGAAATCATTATCAGAATCTTGGTCCAAACCGAAATCAGTCACAAAATCTTTACAAAGTTGCATTTCTAGAAAAATCATATTTTTTAATTTAGGACTTGGGTTTGAACTTGAAAAGCAATTTCTTCAGGCTCTTTGAAACCAAACGGGCTGAAATTTTAGAAACTTACTCAAAATCGAGCTCCAAACCGAAATCAGTCACAAAATCGTCAAAAAGTTGCATCTCTGTAAAAATCATATTTTTTTTTATGCTCTTATTTGAGACTTGGGTTCGGACTTGAAAAACCATTTTTTCAGGCTTTATGGTACCAAACGGGCTGAAATTTTGTAATCATCAGCAGAATCTTGGTCCAAACCGAAATCAGTCACAAAATCTTCACCAAGTTTCATTTCTGGAAAAAACATATTTTTTAATTTAGTACTTGGGTTTGAACTTAAAAAGAATTTTTTCAGGCTCTTTGAAACCAAACGGGCTGAAATTTTTGAAACATCATCGAAATCGTGCTCCGAACCGAAATCAGTCTAAAAATCGTCACAAAATTGCATCTATGGAAAAATTATATTTTTTTTATGCTCTTATTTGAGACTTGTGTTCGGGCTTGAAAAACCATTTTTTTAGGCTCTATGAAACCAAATGGGCGGAAATTTTGAAGTCATTTTCAGAATCTAGATCCAAACCGAAATCAGTCACAAAATCTTCACAAAGTTGCATTTCTGGAAAAATCATATTTTTTAATTTAGGACTTGGGTTTGAGCTTAAAAAGCAATTTTTTCAGGCTCTTTGAAACCAAACGGGCTGAAATTTTTGAAACATCATCAAAATCGTGTTCCAAACCGAAATCAGTCACAAAATCGTCAAAAAGTTGCATCTCTGTAAAAATCATATTTTTTTTATGCTCTTATTTGAGACTTGGGTTCGGACTTGAAAAACCATTTTTTCAGGCTTTATGGTACCAAACGGGCTGAAATTTTGTAATCATCATCAGAATCTTGGTCCAAACCGAAATCAGTCACTAAATCTTCAAAAAGTTGCATTTCTGGAAATATCATCGTTTTTATGGGCACATTTGAGACTTGGGTTCGGACTTGAAAAACCATATTTTCAGGCTTTATGAAACCAAATGGGCGGAAATTTTGAAATCATTATCAGAATCTTGGTCCAAACCGAAATCAGTCACAAAATCTTTACAAAGTTGCATTTCTAGAAAAATCATATTTTTTAATTTAGGACTTGGGTTTGAACTTGAAAAGCAATTTCTTCAGGCTCTTTGAAACCAAACGGGCTGAAATTTTAGAAACATACTCAAAATCGTGCTCCAAACCAAAATCAGTCGAAAAATGGTCAAAAATGTGCATCTCTGGAAAAATCATATTTTTTTTATGCTCTTATTTGAGACTTGAGTTCGGACCTGAAAATCCATTTTTTCAGGCTCTATGGTACCAAACGGGCTGAAATTTTGTAATCATCATCAGAGTCTTGGTTCAAACCGAAATCAGTCACAAAATCTTCACAAAGTTGCATTTCTGGAAAAATCATATTTTTTAATTTAGTACTTGGTTTTGAACTTAAAAAGCAATTTTTTCAAGCTTTTTGAAACTAAACGGGATGAAATTTTTGGAACATCATCAAAATCGTGCTCCAAACCGAAATCAGTCACAAAATCGTCAAAAAGTTGCATGTATGGAAAAATTATATTTTTTTTTTGCTCTTATTTGAGACATGGGTTCGGACTTGAAAATCCATTTTTTCAGGCTCTATGATACCAAACGGGCTGAAATTTTGTAATCATCATCACAATCTTGGTCCAAACCGAAATCAGTCACTAAATCTTCAAAAAGTTACATTTCTGGAAATATCGTCGTTTTTATGGGCACATTTGAGACTTGGGTTCGGACTTGAAAAACCATATTTTCAGGCTTTATGAAACCAAATGGGCGGAAATTTTGAAATCATTATCAGAATCTTGGTCCAAACCGAAATCAGTAACAAAATCTTCACAAAGTTGCATTTTTGGAAATATCATAGTTTTTATGGGCACATTTGAGACTTGGGTTCGTACTGAAAAACCATTTTTTCTGGCTCTATGAAACCAAATGCGCGGAAATTTTGAAATCATTATCAGAATCTTGGTACAAACCGAAATCAGTCACAAAATCTTCACAATGTTGCATTTCTGGAAAAATCATATTTTTTAATTTAGGACTTGGGTTTGATCTTAAAAGGCAATTTTTTCAGGCTCTTTGAAACCAAACGGGTTGAAATTTTTGAAACATCATCAAAATCGTGCTCCAAACCGAAATCAGTCACAAAATCGTCAAAAATGTGCATCTCTGTAAAAATCATATTTTTTTTATGCTCTTATTTGAGACTTGAGTTCGGACCTGAAAATCCATTTTTTCAGGCTCTATGATACCAAACGGGCTGAAATTTTGTAATCATCATCAGAATCTTGGTCCTATGGCAGCGTGAACAGGGGTCACCAGTATGGCAGTGTGGTATTTTTTTTTTATTTTATATTATTTGGGATACCAACAGTTTACATCAATAACAGCATAATATTAAATTAGTTTCAGTAAATAAACCATTTACAGGTTTCCACATAGGTATTATATACAAGTGTATCTGAGTGTGATTCCGAGATATTTAATGAAAATTACATTTCAGGAAACAAGTTATTTAGGGGGGAATAGGGAGGGGGTAGGATGAGGAGGGATCGGATAGGTTGAGGTATGTATAAAGGAAGTTAATAAAGTGGTGGTTGTATTAGATGGTATCTGTAGTTATTGTTATTGTAATGTATCGAGAGAGTGTCTGTGGGATTTTAAGGAGTGTGGTGCAGAGTTAAATATGTCAAATTGTGAAAAGTGTGTGTTAAAAGTGTTGGACGCACGATAGATGAAAGAATTCTGCTTAGAATTAGTGTTGCATTGGGGGAGGCTAAAAATCATGTTTGATCTGGTTCGTCTGTTAGGAACTCGTATCTGAATTCTTTCTAGGAGTTCTGGGCAATCAACAACGGACCTGGCTATTTTTTGAAGAAAAAGTACATCGGCCGAGCTTCTTCGAACTTCTAATGATGGTATGTTGAAGTACGCTGCTGTATCTTGGTGACTTAGATGTGGGCGGTAGCTGCGGAAATCCAAGTATCGTAGAAAACGATTTTGAATACGTTCTAGAATTTCCACATACGATATGTATTGCGGGTTCCAAACTTGTGACGCATATTCTAGTAAGCTGCGGACATAAGCAAAATATAGGATTTTCATTGTTCTAAGGTTATTGAATTTTTTACATGTCCTAAGAATGAATCCTAACATTTTAGAGGCTTTTGATGTCACTAAGTCTATTTGATTATCAAAAATTAGCTTAGAGTCCAATGTCACTCCCAAATCTTTGATTTCTTTTTTGTTGATTAATATTGAGCCGTTCAGATTATATTCATTGATAATGATATTTTTATTTCGTGTGAAATTCACAACGAAACACTTTTTAACATTAATTTTAAGGTTATGCTGTGTACAGTAAATATTAAGACGGTTTAGGTCCTCTTGCATTTTTTGACAGTCAGCAGTACATCTGATAGGATAAAAAACCTTCATATCATCTGCGTAAAGTAATGTTTTGGAGTATTTGAAGCATTGGCCTATATCATTGATGTAAATGTTAAATAGTAACGGTCCCAATAGAGATCCTTGAGGCACACCTGATGGGACGGTTACCCAGTCCGATTTAAAGCCACCCACAACTACGACTTGACTACGGTTTGATACATAAGATGAGAGCCATCTGAGAAGATCACCGTGGACTCCGATTTGCATAAGCTTGCGTAATAATATGTCGTGATTCACTAGGTCAAAAGCTTTGCTATAATCCGTGTATATTGCGTCTACTTGTACACGTTGATCCATATAATCTTGCAAGAATTCCGTGAATGCTATTAGATTGGTTGTTGTTGATTTTCCACTCATAAACCCATGTTGGTTAACATTGAGTGAGGATTTCAAAGCGGGAAACATCTGATCGTATATTATTTTTTCAAACACCTTGCTGAAGACACACAATTTTGAAATAGGACGATAGTTTTCAATGTCAGATTTTTGCCCAGTTTTGAAAATGGGTGTTATGAAAGCAGTTTTCCAAGTATTAGGTACCACACCCTCTTTTAAGGAACGATTGAATATAATGGATAACGGCTTAGAGAGACTGCTTGCGCATTTCAGTATGAAGAAGGGGGGAATTTGATCTGGGCCTGCGCCTTTATTTAGTTTTAAATTTTCCAGATATGTCTGCACCAGACGTTCGTCAACTTCAATACAATGAATAGTGGAAGAATTATGAATGTTGTAGTTGTCTGGCATATTTTGAGAAGTTTGAATGTCGTTGGTGTAGACAGAACTGAAATATTTGGAGAATAAGTTAACAATCTCAGATCCGTTCTCAGCTTTTTCATCCCTTAGGAATACAGTGTTTGGCACACCCTGTGATTTGGAGTTTAATTTAACATAATTCCAAAGATTTTTTGGATCAGAGGATATTTTGTGTTCAACATTAATTAGGTATTGATTGTGACATTCTCGTTGTAGTTTTTTATGGCGTGATCTTAAGAGAGAGAAAATGGAGTAGTCAGATTGATTTTTGTAAATTTTGAACTCTTTGAAATAGTTGTATTTTTCCTTCGTTAACTTTATAAGAGCTGAGTTATACCATGGAGGATATTTTGAGTTTTTACTCGATTTTTGCGGAATGTGAGCATCTATAAGTTGGTTTATTTTTGAGTAAAAATTTAGTAAAGCTGAATTTATATCACCAACTGAGAGAAGCTCGTGCCAGTTTACTTTATTAAGAATAAAATTTATAAGTTCGTAATTACCACGTTTAAAGACGCGAACCTTTCGTATTTCTTCCCTTAATGCAACGGGTTCTGAGAATGCTACATCTATCGTTATGGATGCATGGTGAATATCTTCAACGATTAGTGAGTCATTACAGGCTGATACCTTAACGCAATCGTTACAGAGGACGAGGTCTAGAAAATGGCCGTTGGAGTTTGAAATCCCATTATATTGACAGAGACCCGAAAAATGCAGGCAATCAACAAATGCAGAGCTGAGAGGAGATAAACGATTGGTAGGTGTGTATGAAGTGTTGTTTGGACTTTTGTTCCACAGAATGTCAGTGAGGTTGAAATCGCCTAAAATAAGAAATTTTTCACAAGGACATTGTAAGGTTAATCTTGAAATTTCGCTGAGAAAGCTTTCCATGTTTTCATTATACGCTGGACCTTTGGGAAGGTAAACACAACATATGTTTAAAGTATTGCACAACGAACTCTTAATTTGTAAGGATAACCATAAGTCTTCCGCTTTTGAGTGCCACTCTGGACGCCCGCGGGCTACCAGTTCGCGTCGAACAGCGAGCAAGACACCTCCGCCCAAGCGTTGACCAGTTGCACAGTAATTTCGATCTCGGCGGAACACGTCATAACGATCGTCGAACAGTTCTTCGTTACGGATGCCATCAGTTAGCCACGATTCAGTTAAGGCGATAATATCGTATTCGTTGGATCTGACAGCATTTATCAGTGTATCAGTCTTTGTGCGTAAGCCTCTTACGTTTTGATAATAAATATTTAATGTCATTTTATGGGTGGTGTTAATCTGTATTTAGGTGTAAGATAGTTAGCTAGTTGTATGCCTGATTTCATATGGGAGGTTAAATTGATTTTAAAGTAATTTGTAATACTCATACTCTTTTTTTTTAAAGTGTAGTGCAGTAAGGTAGAAGTGTGTACATAACATGTAATGAGAGGGGGGAGTAGGAGGTGAGGAAAGGTTGAGGAAGAGGTGCATAGTAGGTGCGGAGGATATACGGGAGAAAAATAATTTGAAGTAGAATATTCAAAAGAAACATATCCAAAAGAAAAATAATTAAAAGAAAAATATATAAAAAAAAAATATTTCAAAGAAAAATATTTAAAATCAAAACATTTAAGCGAAAAATATACAGATGAAAATTTCAGTATGTAATTTACGATGGCTGCCGGTATCGTAAATTAGTGTTCAAGGAATTCGGATGATTGAAAAATAAAGGTCTGCGATCTTTGTTGAATTTATTTGCGAGAATGAATTTACACGTTATGCGAACGCAGAGACGGTGGTAGTGGTGGGTGGTCTGGTCGAAAGTTGAAAGTGGAATGCCAGAGAGTTGCGTTCCCGTCCGTACCTAGCTCTCCCGGGGCTTCAGGTGGCGGAGTAATTATTTTAATGTTGTCATATGTGGGATGAGTTAAAGTAGTCCCACATACCTCCCCCCCAGCGTCTCTACGCGATACAAAGGCATATAGTACATAATTACAACAATGAATATTTAACAATGTCAATAATAATTTATAAAAACACAAGTCCATTTATAATCTAAGGTACATAATGTTGTGATAATATTGCGCTCGGTTAGCGACAGGAAAGTAATAACAAAGTAATAATAATAGTGGCTCCATGCCGCCGTTGCATAGTAACTGTGGCCGTACGAATTTTATTCGCCGTAGTAACTAGGTACATAAATGATATACAGGTAACGTAATTATTGAAGAACGGCGAGCGCTAGTCGCACTGTACTTAGCGTAGTAGTGAGCTACCTGTGTATACTATGCTTGTTTACAATGATTTAAAAATAGCTTGTTATGACAGTTCTATTGTTGTTTTTATTAATGCACTTTTGACGTAGTACATAGTATTGTGAATATTTACATAATAAAGATTTTATTGTAGGATGCTTATATATGCGTATTATTGATAGTAAATTTTATATTGTTTTTTTTTTGTTTTTTTTGTTTTAGATTGTCTGACATTTGCGATATGATCGTTACAATTAATTTATGAAATTTATGGATACGTCAATCTAAGGTTTCTGGTTAGTTTTGTGGCTAATTACTGTGCCTTATGATATTGCCAAATTATTACTGCGCTTGATATCTGTCCGGGAAATGAACATGTCTTCCGGATCGAGTTGTCATTTTCGTTATTGGAGGCTGTGTGACGGTTCCTCTTGATGGAATTTCTTCAGTGCTTTGAAAGAATGCAGGTTTCAGTCGATCTATTGAGACTCTTTTTGGTTTACCGTTGACCATGATAACATAAGTTTTATCGTCACGTTCTTTGACTTCGAAAGGTCCTTCGTAGGGGTTTTGAAGTGGTTTCCTTACGGCGTCGGTGCGTAGGAAAACGTGTGATGAATGCGGTAAATCCTTGTGGATGAAAAATTTTCCAGCGCTGTGGTTACTAGCGGGAGTGGGTTTTATCTCATTAAACCTTTTTTGTAGGCGTCCGACGTAGGTGTCGGGTTCTTCGCTGTGGGTTGTGGTGAAGAATTCAGATGGTAGCCTAAGTGTTCTTCCGTACGTGATTTCGGCGGGTGAGCATTTTATGTCTTCGCGGACTGTTGATCTCAAACCGAGTAGGATGATCGGGAGATTTTCCAACCAGTCCGAGTTATCACGCGCCATCAGAGATGCTTTAAGGGTCCTGTGCCACCTTTCAATAATTCCGTTAGATTGCGGGTGGTAGGCGGTGGTTCGGTTATGTTTGATACCGAATTTTTGAGTGAGGCTCCTAAAAAGACAGGATTCAAATTGTCGTCCTTGGTCTGTGGTGATTGTGTCTGGAACGCCGTGTCGAGCTATCCAGTGTGACATTAAGGCTGTAGCTACGTTTTCTGCGGACATATATTTTAATGGCACTGCTTCTGGCCAGCGAGTGTACCTGTCAATCATTGTTAGGAGGTATTTGTACTCATTGCAAGCTGGTAGAGGGCCGACCAAGTCAATGTGGACGTTTCTGAATCGATCCTCGGGCAGGATAAATGTCGCTGTGGGTGCAGTTGTGTGTCGTGATACTTTGGCTTTCTGGCAAGCGACACACTGTTTGACGAAGGTTTTGATTTCCTTTGCCATCTTGGGCCAGACGAATCTCTGACGTATGCTGTTGGAGGTGCCGGAGGCGCCTGGGTGGCATACGTTGTGTACGTTGGCTATTACTTGTTCTCTCATGTCTCGAGGAACAAAGGGTCTCACACGACCAGTGGAGATGTCGCACCATAATAATTCGTCCGTGTCGGGAATTATCATTTTCCGCAAGACAAGGGAGGAGTCCTCATGCGCCTTAATAAGATCGTCGTCGTGACTCTGCTCTATCCCCATACGTCTGTAATCAATAGCAGAGGGGCTGTTTATCTCTTCTATTCGAGACAGCGTATCTGCTACGGTGTTGAGATGACCGGAGATGTGTTTAACGTCGGTGGTGAACTGTGAAATGAAATCTAGTTGTCTTTCTTGTCGCGGTGAGCTTGAAGCGCGTTTCTTGCTGAACGCAAACGTAATCGGTTTGTGATCGGTGTAGACTGTGAAATTTCTACCTTCTATTTCATTTCTAAAATATTTTATTGCTTCGAATAATGCTGTTAACTCCCGGTCGAAAGTGCTATATTTACATTGAGCGGGTGTAAATTTACGGGAGAAAAATCCTAAAGGTTGCCATGCATCACCTTTGAACTGTTGGAGGGATGCGCCGATTGCCAAATCAGACGCGTCGACCATTATGGCGATTTTCGCCTGGGGATCCGGGTGCGCGAGGAGGGTGGCATTTGCCAGCTGATTTTTGCATTCCTCAAACGCAGCTGTCAATTCCGGAGTCCAAGTGAGGGTTCTTTTGTCATTTTTCCTGTAGCCTGCTGTGAAGTTGAAGAGTTTAATCTGGGTGCTGATTGAGTTCTTCAAAAATCTCCTGTAGTAGTTCAACATTCCAAGAAAACGTCTTAAACCTTGCATTGTTTTGGGAAGTGGAAAATCTTCAATCGTTTTCACCTTCTCCTTGATGGGAGTGATACCGTCCGGTGATATTGTGTGTCCTACAAAATCAACGGCTGGTAGACCAAATTTGCATTTGTTGAGGTTTATTATCAGGTTGTTTTCTGTGAGGCGTTGGAAAAGGGCATCTAAATGTTTTAGATGTTCTTGCTCGTTTTCCGATACAATTAAAATGTCATCTATATACACGAAACATGATTCTAAATCTCTTGTTACAGCGTGCATAAATCTTTGGAAGGTTTGGGCTGCGTTAGATAGTCCGAACTGCATCGATGTAAATTCGTATAAGCCAAACGGTGTTATTATTGCGGTTTTCGGTATGTCCGCCTCGTCGACTGGGATTTGATTGTAGGCGCGCACTAGGTCAATTGTAGAGAAAATTTTCGCCTTATTTAATTTGTGTGCGAAGTCGTGGAGCTGTGGTATCGGAAATTTATCTGGCGTTGTTATTGCGTTTAAACGCCTATAATCGCCGCAAGGGCGCCATTCCCCGTTGGATTTTTTCACCATGTGTAGTGGGCTCGCCCAGCTACTTTTGGACGGCCTGCAAATCTCTTGCTCCATCATAAATCTAAATTCCTTCTTTGCGGCTTCAAGCAGTGCTGGTGCCATCCTGCGGGCTCGTTCAGTTACCGGCGGTCCCTTGGTTTCTATGACGTGAGTGACGTTGTGACTCGGAACGTCTTGACTCTTGATGTTGGGTCGAGTCAGTGTTGGGTATTTTTGTAGGATGTCCCGGTATTTTTGACTTGTAGACAGCGTTGAAATGCCAGATGAGGGTCCTTGCAGCGAAGCTCCTCTAATCTGCAATCCTGTTGACTGGTCCGTTAGGGTTCCTTTCTTCAAGTTGACGCTTAAGTTGAAGAAGTGTAAGAAATCTGCTCCTAAAATGGCTTTCGAGACGTCTGCGATGATGAACTTCCACTTCATATCGCGGCGGAGGCCAAATTGGAGATTTATGGTTTTTGTACCGTATGTTTTTATATGTTTCCCACTAGCACTGTATAATGTGGTGGGGCATGTATCTGTGGTGACCGTATTGGTCGTGTTCCAGCTTGATCTTGGGAGAACAGATACGTCAGCACCAGTGTCAATTAAAAATTTCTGTCGCGTCACGAGTTCGTGAATGAAGAGACGACAGGTTTTTTGAGGAAAATTGCACGTCTCTACTGCGGGTTTTCCATTGTCGTTTCTTGACTTATTATTAATAAAGGTACATGGTTTGATGCAATTATGTGATTTGTTACCGAATTTTGCATGGTAACTGCAGTAGCCGTGTGTGGTATTATTGGTGTTTAACGGTCTACCGCGTGACCTGGAACGAGGTCGGTGCGCGGAATTTGGGTATGATGTCGATGGATGACGCCATTCGCGGCGGGTGCTGGGATTTCGGTTTTCGAAATTAATGTTTGCCTGTCCATGATCATCTCTCCGAGTTGTTTTAAGTCGACTGACTTCTAGAGTGAGTGCCGAAATTTGTTCTTGTAAATTTTGTAATATAGCACTGATGTTTGGATTCGAGTTCGGGATGCCATTATGATGATTATTGTCCATAGTTTCACATTCAGATTTTTGATAAACTTCCGAGATTTTATCTGCTGCGGATGCTAGTTGCAACAGATTGTCGTCGGGTAGTGCGGTAAGAATGGCTTGAATGTGTTGCGGGAGTCTTTGCAGCCAAAGTACGCGAACGATTGGGCTCTCCGATAGCCCGGGACCAGCGAGTTCATGGATTAGTCGAAGCAGTCCAGAAGGTTTCCTGTCCTCGAGCTGTAGTCCGGTTAGAAGACGAGTGAGTCGCTTTTCCTCCGAATCTTGTAACCTCTCGATGAGTGCTGATTTGAGATGAGTGTACTTGTCTGCTGCAGGAGGATTGATGACGATGTCGCTTACGGTCCTGAGGGTCTCCATGTCCAAAGCGGCAACAATAATGTTGTACTTGGTGAGATCATCCTTTAGTCTTGAGCTAGAAAATTGGCTCTCGGCTTGTGCGAACCAAAGTGCAATGTTGTCGCGCCAGCACGCGGGTAGTTTAACCGAGACAGAGTTTATTGTTGTGTCCATTGTGGAATTATTATCGTGGATTTCGTTCGATGTCTGGTTATTCTCGAATGACATATTGTTTTGATAATACGGCAAGCAATAGGCAGTATAAAATAGGCAGATGTATGTGTAAAAAATAGCAAGGAAACACAAGCAATGACGACAGTAAATTAAGGTTTTGAAAAAAAATTTTAAAAATTCAAAAATGTTACATTGATGGTATCCGAAAATTTCAAAAATCCCTTAATCTAGAGTGCATACAATGTAAATAATGTGAATGTACTGTGACGAGTTCAACTTGTCTGGTCACTTAATTTAATAGACATGTAACAATATTGTACACTTGCAAAAAATTTTTTTTTAAAGTTATTTTAGAATGTTCGTATTCGGAAATTTAACTGTAAAATCACTGTATGTAGGATTAATTATGGTTCGTTACTTGGTGTTGATTACTGGGCATTTATTTGTGGTGGATGTTACGAGGTCCGGAACTGAAGTTCTGCCTGCGTAGTAAATCCGGTAGATCCTTGATCTGCGATGAAATTGATGTTGGTCTGCAGAGATTGTTGCGTTCTGCGGTGAATTTGATGCTTGGTCTGCAGCTGCTGGTGCGGTGTTTCACTGATTGTCCAGGATTCCAGCTTCAACGATGGACCTACCGTGTCCACTAAATATTATTATCACCAGAAATGTCGAGGGTCACCAGTATGGCAGCGTGAACAGGGGTCACCAGTATGGCAGTGTGGTATGTAATTTACGATGGCTGCCGGTATCGTAAATTAGTGTTCAAGGAATTCGAATGATTGAAAAATAAAGGTCTGCGATCTTTGTTGAATTTATTTGCGAGAATGAATTTACACGTTATGCGAACGCAGAGACGGTGGTAGTGGTGGGTGGTCTGGTCGAAAGTTGAAAGTGGAATGCCAGAGAGTTGCGTTCCCGTCCGTACCTAGCTCTCCCGGGGCTTCAGGTGGCGGAATAATTATTTTAATGTTGTCATATGTGGGATGAGTTAAAGTAGTCCCACAGTCCAAACCGAAAATAGTCACAAAATCGGCGAAATGTTGCATTCATGGAAAAATCATATTTTTAATATGCTCTCATTTGAGACTTGGGTTCGGACTTGAAAAACCATTTTATCAGGCTCTATGGTACCTAATGGGCTGAAATTTTGTAACAATCATCAGAATCTAGAAGCAGGTAGAAGCACTCAGGATGCAATTGCAAAATTAACTAGTCTTGTTCATAATTCATTAGATAAATCATTAAAATGCATTGGAATTTTCATAGATCTAAAAAAAGCTTTTGAAAGCATATCACACGACAAACTTATAAGTAAATTAAGAAACATTGGATTAAGTGGTACAGCTATAGAATAAATAAAAAGCTACCTTTTCAAACGCCCTCAAGTCGTAAAAATCAACGATGTACTTAGTCAACAAAAAACAAGTCACTTCGGCATACCTCAAGGTACAGTCCTGGGACCGTTACTGTTTATCATTTATGTAAATGACATATTCAATCAAAGATTAAATGGAAAAATAATATCTTATGCTGATGACACTGTCATAATAATTGAAGGTACTGATTGGAATAATGTTAATAACTTAGCAAATACTGATATTAATATACTGAAAAATTGGTTCGATAAAAACCTCCTCTCATTAAATACTGAAAAAACAAAATGTATCCCATTCTCTATCAACAAATTTAAATTAATACCAGAATTAAAAATTATAATACATCAACTTAAATGTAACAGAACTAATTGCAATCAAGAATGTTCTATACTTAGTCTAACTTCTGAAATTAAATATCTTGGTATATATATAGATCAACATTTTAAATGGAAAAAACAAATTTGTGAACTTGTCAAAAGAATTAGAAAATGTATTTATATATTTATAAGACTTAGAAATATTCTTAGACTAGAAAACCTAAAAAGAGTGTACTATGCAATTGTACAATCTATATTACAATATGGTATTATTGGCTGGGGAGGAACTTGTGACAATATATTAAATCCACTTAAAATAGTTCAAAGATTGATAATTAAAGTAATATTGAAAAAACCATCCAAATTTTCTACTGAGGTTCTCTTTTCAATATTCAATGTACCCACAATAGACAATATATATAAAAAATATTCAATTCTACAAATTTATAAAGAAATACAGTTAAATAACTTACAATTTAATTCATCAGCAAGATATCAAAAAACTATCAAAATCCCAAAACTTAATACAAAGCACACACAAAATACCTATCTCTATCTAGGTATAACATATTTTAACATCCTTCCATTATATCTAAAAAATATTGAAGATTTTCAGGAATTTAAAATAAAATTAAAAAATTACCTAAAACTACTATAAAAGTCCATATCTTACTGTTATTATTATTTTCTTCAAATCTTGAAACTGTATTATTGATAAATCTTGCCTATTTCTTACTTATCCCTTTGGTTTTGCAAATATATTATTTTCTTACTTACATGATTCCATATAATTGAGCTAGGATTCACTCACCAAACACAAGAGCCTCGTCTCTTTATGGTGAGGAAAAGCTATTATTATTTACCTTTGTAACACTGTATAATATGTAAAAATTGTATATAATTATTGTAAAAAACATACAAATATTAAATAAAAAAAAAAAAAAAAAAAAAAAAAAAAAAATCTTGGTCCAAACCGAAAATAGTCCCAAAATCGGCGAAATGTTGCATTAATGGAAAAATCATATTTTTAATATGCTCTCATTTGAGACTTGGGTTCGGACTTGAAAAACCATTTTTTCAGGCTCTATGGTACCAAACGGGCTGACATTTTGTAACCATCATCAGAATCTTGGTCCAAACCGAAATCAGTCACTAAATCTTCAAAAAGTTGCATTTCTGGAAATATCATAGTTTTTATGGGCACATTTGAGACTTGGTTTCGGACATGAAAAACAATTTTTTCTGGCTATATGAAACCAAATGGGCGGAAATTTTGAAATCATTATCAGAATCTTGGTCCCAACCGAAATCAGTCACAAAATCTTCACAATTTGTATTTCTGGAAAAATCATATTTTTTAATTTAGGACTTGGGTTTGAACTTAAAAAGCAATTTTTTAAGGCTTTTTGAAACCAAACGGGCTGAAATTTTTGGAACATCATCAAAATCGTGCTCCAAACCGAAATCAGTCACAAAATCGTCAAAAAGTTGCATCTCTGGAAAAATTATATTTTTTTTATGCTCTTATTTGAGACTTGGGTTCGGACTTGAAAATCTATTTTTTCAGGCTCTATGATCCCAAACGGGATGAAATTTTGTAATCATCATCAGAATCTTGGTCCAAACCGAAATCAGTCACTAAATCTTCAAAAAGTTGCATTTCTGGAAATATCATCGTATTTATGGGCACATTTGAAACTTGGGTTCGGACTTGAAAAACCATATTTTCAGGCTTTATGAAACCAAATGGGCGGAAATTTTGAAATCATTATCAGAATCTTGGTCCAAACCGAAATCAGTCACAAAATCTTTACAAAGTTGCATTTCTAGAAAAATCATATTTTTTAATTTAGGACTTGGGTTTGAACTTGAAAAGCAATTTGTTCAGGCTCTTTGAAACCAAACGGGCTGAAATTTTTGAAACATACTCAAAATCGTGCTCCAAACCAAAATCAGTCGAAAAATGGTCAAAAATGTGCATCTCTGGAAAAATCATATTTTTTTATGCTCTTATTTGAGACTTGAGTTCGGACCTGAAAATCCATTTTTTCAGGCTCTATGGTACCAAACGGGCTGAAATTTTGTAATCATCATCAAAGTCTTGGTCCAAACCGAAATCAGTCACAAAATCTTCACAAAGTTGCATTTCTGGAAAAATCATATTTTTTAATTTAGTACTTGGGTTTGAAATTAAAAAGCAATTTTTTCAGGCTTTTTGAAACCAAACGGGCTGAAATTTTTGGAACATCATCAAAATCGTGCTCCAAAACCGAAATCAGTCACAAAATCGTCAAAAAGTTGCATGTCTGGAAAAATTATATATTTTTTTGCTCTTATTTGAGACTTGGGTTCGGACTTGAAAATCCATTTTTTCAGGCTCTATGATACCAAACGGGCTGAAATTTTATAATCATCATCAGAATCTTGGTCCAAACCGAAATCAGTCACTAAATCTTCAAAAAGTTACATTTCTGGAAATATCATCGTTTTTATGGGCACATTTGAGACTTGGGTTCGGACTGAAAAACCATTTTTTCTGGCTCTATGAAACCAAATGGGCGGAAATTTTGAAATCATTATCAGAATCTTGGTAAAAACCGAAATCAGTCACAAAATCTTCACAATGTTGCATTTCTGGAAAAATCATATTTTTTAATTTGAGACTTGGGTTCGATCTTAAAAGGCAATTTTTTCAGGCTCTTTGAAACCAAACGGGCTGAAATTTTTGAAACATCATCAAAATCGTGCTCCAAACCGAAATCAGTCACAAAATCGTCAAAAAGTTGCATCTCTGTAAAAATCATATTTTTTTATGCTCTTATTTGAGACTTGGGTTCGGACTTGAAAAACCATATTTTCAGGCTTTATGAAACCAAATGGGCGGAAATTTTGAAATCATTATCAGAATCTTGGTCCAAACCGAAATCAGTCACAAAATCTTTACAAAGTTGCATTTCTAGAAAAATCATATTTTTTAATTTAGGACTTGGGTTTGAACTTGAAAAGCAATTTCTTCAGGCTCTTTGAAACCAAACGGGCTGAAATTTTTGAAACATACTCAAAATCGTGCTCCAAACCAAAATCAGTCGAAAAATGGTCAAAAATGTGCATCTCTGGAAAAATCATATATTTTTTATGCTCTTATTTGAGACTTGAGTTCGGACCTGAAAATCCATTTTTTCAGGCTCTATGGTACCAAACGGGCTGAAATTTTGTAATCATCATCAGAATCTTGGTCCAAACCGAAATCAGTCACTAGATCTTCAAAAAGTTACATTTCTGGAAATATCATCGTTTTTATGGGCACATTTGAGACTTGGGTTCGGACTTGAAAAACCATATTTTCAGGCTTTATGAAACCAAATGGGCGGAAATTTTGAAATCATTATCAGAATCTTGGTCCAAACCGAAATCAGTCACAAAATCTTCGCAAAGTTGCATTTCTGGAAAAATCATATTTTTAATTTGAACTTAAAAAGCAATTTTTTCAGGCTCTTTGAAACCAAACGGGCTGAAATTTTGTAACCATCATCAGAGTTTTAGTCCAAACCGAAATCATTTCCAAATTCAGCGAAAAGTTGCATTCATGGAAAAATCATATTTTTAATATGCTCTCATTTGAGACTTGGGTTCGGACTTGAAAAACCATTTTTTCAGGCTATTTGGTACCTAATGGGCTGAATCTTTGTAACCATCATCAGAATCTTGGTCCAAACCGAAAATAGTCACAAAATCGGCGAAATGTTGCATTCATGGAAAAATCATATTTTTAATATGCTCTCATTTGAGACTTGGGTTCGGACTTGAAAAACCATTTTTTCAGGCTTTTTGAAACCAAACGGGCTGAAATTTTTGGAACATCATCAAAATCGTGCTCCAAACCGAAATCAGTCTTAAAATCGTCAAAAAGTTGCATCTCTGGAAAAATCATATTTTTTTTATGCTCTCATTTGAGACTTGGGTTCGGACTTGAAAAACCATTTTTTCAGGCTCTTTGGTACAGAACGGGCTGAAATTTTCTCATCATCATCAGAATCTTGGTCCAAACCGAAATCAGTCACAAAATCTTCACAAAGTTGTATTTCTGGAAAAATCATATTTTTTAATTTAGTACTTGGGTTTGAACTTAAAAAGCAAATTTTACAGGCTTTTTGAAACCAAACGGGCTGAAATTTTTGGAACATCATCAAAATCGTGCTCCAAACCGAAATCAGTCACAAAATCGTCAAAAAGTTGCATCTCTGGAAAAATTATATTTTTTTTATGCTCTTATTTGAGACTTGGGTTCGGACATTAAAATCTATTTTTTCAGGATCTATGATACCAAACGGGCTGAAATTTTGTAATCATCATCAGAATCTTGGTCCAAACCGAAATCAGTCACTAAATCTTCAAAAAGTTGCATTTCTGGAAATATCATCGTATTTATGGGCACATTTCAAACTTGGGTTCGGACTTGAAAAACCATATTTTCAGGCTTTATGAAACCAAATGGGCGGAAATTTTGAAATCATTATCAGAATCTTGGTCCAAACCGAAATCAGTCACAAAATCTTTACAAAGTTGCATTTCTAGAAAAATCATATTTTTTAATTTAGTACTTGGGTTTGAACTTAAAAAGCATTTTTTCAGGCTCTTTGAAACCAAACGGGCTGAAATTTTTGAAACATCATCAAAATCGTGCTCCGAACCAAAATCAGTCTAAAAATCGTCAAAAAGTTGCATCTCTGGAAAAATTATATTTTTTTTATGCTCTTATTTGAGACTTGGGTTCGGACTTGAAAAACCATTTTTTCAGGCTCTATGAAACCAAATGGGCGGAAATTTTGAAATCATTATCAGAAGCTTGGTCCAAACCGAAATCAGTCACAAAATCTTCACAAAGTTTAATTTCTGGAAAAAACATATTTTTTAATTTAGTACTTGGGTTTGAACTTAAAAAGCCTTTTTTCAGGCTCTTTGAAACCAAACGGGCTGAAATTTTTGAAACATCATCAAAATCGTGCTCCGAACCAAAATCAGTCTAAAAATCGTCAAAAAGTTGCATCTATGGAAAAATTATTTTTTTTTTTTGCTCTTATTTGAAACTTGGGTTCGGACTTGAAAATCCATTTTTTCAGGCTCTATGATACCAAACGGGCTGAAATTTTGTAATCATCATCAGAATCTTGGTCCAAACCGAAAATAGTCACAAAATCGGCGAAATGTTGCATTCATGGAAAAATCATATTTTTAATATGCTCTCATTTGAGACTTGGGTTCGGACTTGAAAAACCATTTTATCAGGCTCTATGGTACCTAATGGGCTGAAATTTTGTAACCATCTTCAGAATCTTGGTCCAAACCGAAAATAGTCACAAAATCGGCGAAATGTTGCATTCATGGAAAAATCATATTTGTAATATGCTCTCATTTGAGACTTGAGTTCGGACTTGAAAAACCATTTTTTCAGGCTCTATGGTACCAAACGGGCTGACATTTTGTAACCATCATCAGAATCTTGGTCCAAACCGAAATCAGTCACTAAATCTTCAAAAAGTTGCATTTCTGGAAATATCATAGTTTTTATGGGCACATTTGAGACTTGGGTTCGGACTTGAAAAACCATTTTTTCTGGCTCTTCGAAACCAAATGGGCGGAATTTTTGAAATCTTTATCAGAATCTTGGTACAAACTGAAATCAGTCACAAAATCTTCACAAAGTCGCATTTCTGGAAAAATCATATTTTTTAATTTAGGACTTGGGTTTGAACTTAAAAGGCAATTTTTTCAGGCTCTTTGAAACCAAACGGGCTGAAATTTTTGAAATATCTTCAAAATCGTGCTCCAAACCGAAATCAGTCTAAAAATCGTCCAAAAGTTGCATCTCTGGAAAAATCATATTATTTCTATGCTCTCGTTTGAGACTTGGGTTCGGACTTGAAAAACCATTTTTTCAGGCTCTTTGGTACAGAACGGGCTGAAATTTTCTAATCATCATCAGAATCTTGATCCAAACCGAAATCAGTAACTAAATCTTCAAAAAGTTGCATTTCTGGAAATATCATAGTTTTTATGGGCACATTTGAGACTTGGGTTCGGACTTGAAAAACCATTTTTTCTGGCTCTTCGAAACCAAATGGGCGGAATTTTTGAAATCTTTATCAGAATCTTGGTACAAACTGAAATCAGTCACAAAATCTTCACAAAGTTGCATTTCTGGAAAAATCATATTTTTTAATTTAGTACTTGGGTTTGAACTTAAAAAGCAATTTTTTCAGGCTTTTTGAAACCAAGCGGGCTGAAATTTTTGGAACATCATCAAAATCGTGCTCCAAACCGAAATCAGTCACAAAAACGTCAAAAGTTGCATGTCTGGAAAAATTATATTTTTTTTTTGCTCTTATTTGAGACTTGGGTTCGGACTTGAAAATCCATTTTTTCAGGCTCTATGATACCAAACGGGCTGAAATTTTGTAATCATCATCAGAATCTTGGTCCAAACCGAAATCAGTCACTAGATCTTCAAAAAGTTACATTTCTGGAAATATCATCGTTTTTATGGGCACATTTGAGACTTGGGTTCGTACTTGAAAAACCATATTTTCAGGCTTTATGAAACCAAATGGGCGGAAATTTTGAAATCATTATCAGAATCTTGGTCCAAACCGAAATCAGTCACAAAATCTTCACAAAGTTGCATTTCTGGAAAAATCATATTTTTTAATTTAGTACTTGGGTTTGAAATTAAAAAGCAATTTTTTCAGGCTTTTTGAAACCAAACGGGCTGAAATTTTTGGAACATCATCAAAATCGTGCTCCAAAACCGAAATCAGTCACAAAATCGTCAAAAAGTTGCATGTCTGGAAAAATTATATATTTTTTTGCTCTTATTTGAGACTTGGGTTCGGACTTGAAAATCCATTTTTTCAGGCTCTATGATACCAAACGGGCTGAAATTTTATAATCATCATCAGAATCTTGGTCCAAACCGAAATCAGTCACTAAATCTTCAAAAAGTTACATTTCTGGAAATATCATCGTTTTTATGGGCACATTTGAGACTTGGGTTCGGACTTGAAAAACCATATTTTCAGGCTTTATGAAACCAAATGGGCGGAAATTTTGAAATCATTATCAGAGTCTTGGTCCAAACCGAAATCAGTCACAAAATCTTCACAAAGTTGCATTTTTGGAAATATCGTAGTTTTTATGGGCACATTTGAGACTTGGGTTCGTACTGAAAAACCATTTTTTCTGGCTCTATGAAACCAAATGGGCGGAAATTTTGAAATCATTATCAGAATCTTGGTAAAAACCGAAATCAGTCACAAAATCTTCACAATGTTGCATTTCTGGAAAAATCATATTTTTTAATTTGAGACTTGGGTTCGATCTTAAAAGGCAATTTTTTCAGGCTCTTTGAAACCAAACGGGCTGAAATTTTTGAAACATCATCAAAATCGTGCTCCAAACCGAAATCAGTCACAAAATCGTCAAAAAGTTGCATCTCTGTAAAAATCATATTTTTTTATGCTCTTATTTGAGACTTGGGTTCGGACTTGAAAAACCATATTTTCAGGCTTTATGAAACCAAATGGGCGGAAATTTTGAAATCATTATCAGAATCTTGGTCCAAACCGAAATCAGTCACAAAATCTTTACAAAGTTGCATTTCTAGAAAAATCATATTTTTTAATTTAGGACTTGGGTTTGAACTTGAAAAGCAATTTCTTCAGGCTCTTTGAAACCAAACGGGCTGAAATTTTTGAAACATACTCAAAATCGTGCTCCAAACCAAAATCAGTCGAAAAATGGTCAAAAATGTGCATCTCTGGAAAAATCATATATTTTTTATGCTCTTATTTGAGACTTGAGTTCGGACCTGAAAATCCATTTTTTCAGGCTCTATGGTACCAAACGGGCTGAAATTTTGTAATCATCATCAGAATCTTGGTCCAAACCGAAATCAGTCACTAGATCTTCAAAAAGTTACATTTCTGGAAATATCATCGTTTTTATGGGCACATTTGAGACTTGGGTTCGGACTTGAAAAACCATATTTTCAGGCTTTATGAAACCAAATGGGCGGAAATTTTGAAATCATTATCAGAATCTTGGTCCAAACCGAAATCAGTCACAAAATCTTCGCAAAGTTGCATTTCTGGAAAAATCATATTTTTAATTTGAACTTAAAAAGCAATTTTTTCAGGCTCTTTGAAACCAAACGGGCTGAAATTTTGTAACCATCATCAGAGTTTTAGTCCAAACCGAAATCATTTCCAAATTCAGCGAAAAGTTGCATTCATGGAAAAATCATATTTTTAATATGCTCTCATTTGAGACTTGGGTTCGGACTTGAAAAACCATTTTTTCAGGCTATTTGGTACCTAATGGGCTGAATCTTTGTAACCATCATCAGAATCTTGGTCCAAACCGAAAATAGTCACAAAATCGGCGAAATGTTGCATTCATGGAAAAATCATATTTTTAATATGCTCTCATTTGAGACTTGGGTTCGGACTTGAAAAACCATTTTTTCAGGCTTTTTGAAACCAAACGGGCTGAAATTTTTGGAACATCATCAAAATCGTGCTCCAAACCGAAATCAGTCTTAAAATCGTCAAAAAGTTGCATCTCTGGAAAAATCATATTTTTTTTATGCTCTCATTTGAGACTTGGGTTCGGACTTGAAAAACCATTTTTTCAGGCTCTTTGGTACAGAACGGGCTGAAATTTTCTCATCATCATCAGAATCTTGGTCCAAACCGAAATCAGTCACAAAATCTTCACAAAGTTGTATTTCTGGAAAAATCATATTTTTTAATTTAGTACTTGGGTTTGAACTTAAAAAGCAAATTTTACAGGCTTTTTGAAACCAAACGGGCTGAAATTTTTGGAACATCATCAAAATCGTGCTCCAAACCGAAATCAGTCACAAAATCGTCAAAAAGTTGCATCTCTGGAAAAATTATATTTTTTTTATGCTCTTATTTGAGACTTGGGTTCGGACATTAAAATCTATTTTTTCAGGATCTATGATACCAAACGGGCTGAAATTTTGTAATCATCATCAGAATCTTGGTCCAAACCGAAATCAGTCACTAAATCTTCAAAAAGTTGCATTTCTGGAAATATCATCGTTTTTATGGGCACATTTGAGACTTGGGTTCGTACTTGAAAAACCATATTTTCAGGCTTTATGAAACCAAATGGGCGGAAATTTTGAAATCATTATCAGAATCTTGGTCCAAACCGAAATCAGTCACAAAATCTTCACAAAGTTGCATTTCTGGAAAAATCATATTTTTTAATTTAGTACTTGGGTTTGAAATTAAAAAGCAATTTTTTCAGGCTTTTTGAAACCAAACGGGCTGAAATTTTTGGAACATCATCAAAATCGTGCTCCAAAACCGAAATCAGTCACAAAATCGTCAAAAAGTTGCATGTCTGGAAAAATTATATATTTTTTTGCTCTTATTTGAGACTTGGGTTCGGACTTGAAAATCCATTTTTTCAGGCTCTATGATACCAAACGGGCTGAAATTTTATAATCATCATCAGAATCTTGGTCCAAACCGAAATCAGTCACTAAATCTTCAAAAAGTTACATTTCTGGAAATATCATCGTTTTTATGGGCACATTTGAGACTTGGGTTCGGACTTGAAAAACCATATTTTCAGGCTTTATGAAACCAAATGGGCGGAAATTTTGAAATCATTATCAGAGTCTTGGTCCAAACCGAAATCAGTCACAAAATCTTCACAAAGTTGCATTTTTGGAAATATCGTAGTTTTTATGGGCACATTTGAGACTTGGGTTCGTACTGAAAAACCATTTTTTCTGGCTCTATGAAACCAAATGGGCGGAAATTTTGAAATCATTATCAGAATCTTGGTAAAAACCGAAATCAGTCACAAAATCTTCACAATGTTGCATTTCTGGAAAAATCATATTTTTTAATTTGAGACTTGGGTTCGATCTTAAAAGGCAATTTTTTCAGGCTCTTTGAAACCAAACGGGCTGAAATTTTTGAAACATCATCAAAATCGTGCTCCAAACCGAAATCAGTCACAAAATCGTCAAAAAGTTGCATCTCTGTAAAAATCATATTTTTTTATGCTCTTATTTGAGACTTGGGTTCGGACTTGAAAAACCATATTTTCAGGCTTTATGAAACCAAATGGGCGGAAATTTTGAAATCATTATCAGAATCTTGGTCCAAACCGAAATCAGTCACAAAATCTTTACAAAGTTGCATTTCTAGAAAAATCATATTTTTTAATTTAGGACTTGGGTTTGAACTTGAAAAGCAATTTCTTCAGGCTCTTTGAAACCAAACGGGCTGAAATTTTTGAAACATACTCAAAATCGTGCTCCAAACCAAAATCAGTCGAAAAATGGTCAAAAATGTGCATCTCTGGAAAAATCATATATTTTTTATGCTCTTATTTGAGACTTGAGTTCGGACCTGAAAATCCATTTTTTCAGGCTCTATGGTACCAAACGGGCTGAAATTTTGTAATCATCATCAGAATCTTGGTCCAAACCGAAATCAGTCACTAGATCTTCAAAAAGTTACATTTCTGGAAATATCATCGTTTTTATGGGCACATTTGAGACTTGGGTTCGGACTTGAAAAACCATATTTTCAGGCTTTATGAAACCAAATGGGCGGAAATTTTGAAATCATTATCAGAATCTTGGTCCAAACCGAAATCAGTCACAAAATCTTCGCAAAGTTGCATTTCTGGAAAAATCATATTTTTAATTTGAACTTAAAAAGCAATTTTTTCAGGCTCTTTGAAACCAAACGGGCTGAAATTTTGTAACCATCATCAGAGTTTTAGTCCAAACCGAAATCATTTCCAAATTCAGCGAAAAGTTGCATTCATGGAAAAATCATATTTTTAATATGCTCTCATTTGAGACTTGGGTTCGGACTTGAAAAACCATTTTTTCAGGCTATTTGGTACCTAATGGGCTGAATCTTTGTAACCATCATCAGAATCTTGGTCCAAACCGAAAATAGTCACAAAATCGGCGAAATGTTGCATTCATGGAAAAATCATATTTTTAATATGCTCTCATTTGAGACTTGGGTTCGGACTTGAAAAACCATTTTTTCAGGCTTTTTGAAACCAAACGGGCTGAAATTTTTGGAACATCATCAAAATCGTGCTCCAAACCGAAATCAGTCTTAAAATCGTCAAAAAGTTGCATCTCTGGAAAAATCATATTTTTTTTATGCTCTCATTTGAGACTTGGGTTCGGACTTGAAAAACCATTTTTTCAGGCTCTTTGGTACAGAACGGGCTGAAATTTTCTCATCATCATCAGAATCTTGGTCCAAACCGAAATCAGTCACAAAATCTTCACAAAGTTGTATTTCTGGAAAAATCATATTTTTTAATTTAGTACTTGGGTTTGAACTTAAAAAGCAAATTTTACAGGCTTTTTGAAACCAAACGGGCTGAAATTTTTGGAACATCATCAAAATCGTGCTCCAAACCGAAATCAGTCACAAAATCGTCAAAAAGTTGCATCTCTGGAAAAATTATATTTTTTTTATGCTCTTATTTGAGACTTGGGTTCGGACATTAAAATCTATTTTTTCAGGATCTATGATACCAAACGGGCTGAAATTTTGTAATCATCATCAGAATCTTGGTCCAAACCGAAATCAGTCACTAAATCTTCAAAAAGTTGCATTTCTGGAAATATCATCGTATTTATGGGCACATTTCAAACTTGGGTTCGGACTTGAAAAACCATATTTTCAGGCTTTATGAAACCAAATGGGCGGAAATTTTGAAATCATTATCAGAATCTTGGTCCAAACCGAAATCAGTCACAAAATCTTTACAAAGTTGCATTTCTAGAAAAATCATATTTTTTAATTTAGTACTTGGGTTTGAACTTAAAAAGCATTTTTTCAGGCTCTTTGAAACCAAACGGGCTGAAATTTTTGAAACATCATCAAAATCGTGCTCCGAACCAAAATCAGTCTAAAAATCGTCAAAAAGTTGCATCTCTGGAAAAATTATATTTTTTTTATGCTCTTATTTGAGACTTGGGTTCGGACTTGAAAAACCATTTTTTCAGGCTCTATGAAACCAAATGGGCGGAAATTTTGAAATCATTATCAGAAGCTTGGTCCAAACCGAAATCAGTCACAAAATCTTCACAAAGTTTAATTTCTGGAAAAAACATATTTTTTAATTTAGTACTTGGGTTTGAACTTAAAAAGCCTTTTTTCAGGCTCTTTGAAACCAAACGGGCTGAAATTTTTGAAACATCATCAAAATCGTGCTCCGAACCAAAATCAGTCTAAAAATCGTCAAAAAGTTGCATCTATGGAAAAATTATTTTTTTTTTTTGCTCTTATTTGAAACTTGGGTTCGGACTTGAAAATCCATTTTTTCAGGCTCTATGATACCAAACGGGCTGAAATTTTGTAATCATCATCAGAATCTTGGTCCAAACCGAAAATAGTCACAAAATCGGCGAAATGTTGCATTCATGGAAAAATCATATTTTTAATATGCTCTCATTTGAGACTTGGGTTCGGACTTGAAAAACCATTTTATCAGGCTCTATGGTACCTAATGGGCTGAAATTTTGTAACCATCTTCAGAATCTTGGTCCAAACCGAAAATAGTCACAAAATCGGCGAAATGTTGCATTCATGGAAAAATCATATTTGTAATATGCTCTCATTTGAGACTTGAGTTCGGACTTGAAAAACCATTTTTTCAGGCTCTATGGTACCAAACGGGCTGACATTTTGTAACCATCATCAGAATCTTGGTCCAAACCGAAATCAGTCACTAAATCTTCAAAAAGTTGCATTTCTGGAAATATCATAGTTTTTATGGGCACATTTGAGACTTGGGTTCGGACTTGAAAAACCATTTTTTCTGGCTCTTCGAAACCAAATGGGCGGAATTTTTGAAATCTTTATCAGAATCTTGGTACAAACTGAAATCAGTCACAAAATCTTCACAAAGTCGCATTTCTGGAAAAATCATATTTTTTAATTTAGGACTTGGGTTTGAACTTAAAAGGCAATTTTTTCAGGCTCTTTGAAACCAAACGGGCTGAAATTTTTGAAATATCTTCAAAATCGTGCTCCAAACCGAAATCAGTCTAAAAATCGTCCAAAAGTTGCATCTCTGGAAAAATCATATTATTTCTATGCTCTCGTTTGAGACTTGGGTTCGGACTTGAAAAACCATTTTTTCAGGCTCTTTGGTACAGAACGGGCTGAAATTTTCTAATCATCATCAGAATCTTGATCCAAACCGAAATCAGTAACTAAATCTTCAAAAAGTTGCATTTCTGGAAATATCATAGTTTTTATGGGCACATTTGAGACTTGGGTTCGGACTTGAAAAACCATTTTTTCTGGCTCTTCGAAACCAAATGGGCGGAATTTTTGAAATCTTTATCAGAATCTTGGTACAAACTGAAATCAGTCACAAAATCTTCACAAAGTTGCATTTCTGGAAAAATCATATTTTTTAATTTAGTACTTGGGTTTGAACTTAAAAAGCAATTTTTTCAGGCTTTTTGAAACCAAGCGGGCTGAAATTTTTGGAACATCATCAAAATCGTGCTCCAAACCGAAATCAGTCACAAAAACGTCAAAAGTTGCATGTCTGGAAAAATTATATTTTTTTTTTGCTCTTATTTGAGACTTGGGTTCGGACTTGAAAATCCATTTTTTCAGGCTCTATGATACCAAACGGGCTGAAATTTTGTAATCATCATCAGAATCTTGGTCCAAACCGAAATCAGTCACTAGATCTTCAAAAAGTTACATTTCTGGAAATATCATCGTTTTTATGGGCACATTTGAGACTTGGGTTCGTACTTGAAAAACCATATTTTCAGGCTTTATGAAACCAAATGGGCGGAAATTTTGAAATCATTATCAGAATCTTGGTCCAAACCGAAATCAGTCACAAAATCTTCGCAAAGTTGCATTTCTGGAAAAATCATATTTTTAATTTGAACTTAAAAAGCAATTTTTTCAGGCTCTTTGAAACCAAACGGGCTGAAATTTTGTAACCATCATCAGAGTTTTAGTCCAAACCGAAATCATTTCCAAATTCAGCGAAAAGTTGCATTCATGGAAAAATCATATTTTTAATATTATCTCATTTGAGACTTGGGTTCGACTTGAAAAACCATTTTTTCAGGCTATTTGGTACCTAATGGGCTGAATCTTTGTAACCATCATCAGAATCTTGGTCCAAACCGAAAATAGTCACAAAATCGGCGAAATGTTGCATTCATGGAAAAATCATATTTTTAATATGCTCTCATTTGAGACTTGGGTTCGGACTTGAAAAACCATTTTTTCAGGCTTTTTGAAACCAAACGGGCTGAAATTTTTGGAACATCATCAAAATCGTGCTCCAAACCGAAATCAGTCTTAAAATCGTCAAAAAGTTGCATCTCTGGAAAAATCATATTTTTTTTATGCTCTCTTTTGAGACTTGGGTTCGGACTTGAAAAACCATTTTTTCAGGCTCTTTGGTACAGAACGGGCTGAAATTTTCTCATCATCATCAGAATCTTGGTCCAAACCGAAATCAGTCACAAAATCTTCACAAAGTTGTATTTCTGGAAAAATCATATTTTTTAATTTAGTACTTGGGTTTGAACTTAAAAAGCAAATTTTACAGGCTTTTTGAAACCAAACGGGCTGAAATTTTTGGAACATCATCAAAATCGTGCTCCAAACCGAAATCAGTCACAAAATCGTCAAAAAGTTGCATCTCTGGAAAAATTATATTTTTTTTATGCTCTTATTTGAGACTTGGGTTCGGACATTAAAATCTATTTTTTCAGGATCTATGATACCAAACGGGCTGAAATTTTGTAATCATCATCAGAATCTTGGTCCAAACCGAAATCAGTCACTAAATCTTCAAAAAGTTGCATTTCTGGAAATATCATCGTATTTATGGGCACATTTCAAACTTGGGTTCGGACTTGAAAAACCATATTTTCAGGCTTTATGAAACCAAATGGGCGGAAATTTTGAAATCATTATCAGAATCTTGGTCCAAACCGAAATCAGTCACAAAATCTTTACAAAGTTGCATTTCTAGAAAAATCATATTTTTTAATTTAGTACTTGGGTTTGAACTTAAAAAGCATTTTTTCAGGCTCTTTGAAACCAAACGGGCTGAAATTTTTGAAACATCATCAAAATCGTGCTCCGAACCAAAATCAGTCTAAAAATCGTCAAAAAGTTGCATCTCTGGAAAAATTATATTTTTTTTATGCTCTTATTTGAGACTTGGGTTCGGACTTGAAAAACCATTTTTTCAGGCTCTATGAAACCAAATGGGCGGAAATTTTGAAATCATTATCAGAAGCTTGGTCCAAACCGAAATCAGTCACAAAATCTTCACAAAGTTTAATTTCTGGAAAAAACATATTTTTTAATTTAGTACTTGGGTTTGAACTTAAAAAGCCTTTTTTCAGGCTCTTTGAAACCAAACGGGCTGAAATTTTTGAAACATCATCAAAATCGTGCTCCGAACCAAAATCAGTCTAAAAATCGTCAAAAAGTTGCATCTATGGAAAAATTATTTTTTTTTTTTGCTCTTATTTGAAACTTGGGTTCGGACTTGAAAATCCATTTTTTCAGGCTCTATGATACCAAACGGGCTGAAATTTTGTAATCATCATCAGAATCTTGGTCCAAACCGAAAATAGTCACAAAATCGGCGAAATGTTGCATTCATGGAAAAATCATATTTTTAATATGCTCTCATTTGAGACTTGGGTTCGGACTTGAAAAACCATTTTATCAGGCTCTATGGTACCTAATGGGCTGAAATTTTGTAACCATCTTCAGAATCTTGGTCCAAACCGAAAATAGTCACAAAATCGGCGAAATGTTGCATTCATGGAAAAATCATATTTGTAATATGCTCTCATTTGAGACTTGAGTTCGGACTTGAAAAACCATTTTTTCAGGCTCTATGGTACCAAACGGGCTGACATTTTGTAACCATCATCAGAATCTTGGTCCAAACCGAAATCAGTCACTAAATCTTCAAAAAGTTGCATTTCTGGAAATATCATAGTTTTTATGGGCACATTTGAGACTTGGGTTCGGACTTGAAAAACCATTTTTTCTGGCTCTTCGAAACCAAATGGGCGGAATTTTTGAAATCTTTATCAGAATCTTGGTACAAACTGAAATCAGTCACAAAATCTTCACAAAGTCGCATTTCTGGAAAAATCATATTTTTTAATTTAGGACTTGGGTTTGAACTTAAAAGGCAATTTTTTCAGGCTCTTTGAAACCAAACGGGCTGAAATTTTTGAAATATCTTCAAAATCGTGCTCCAAACCGAAATCAGTCTAAAAATCGTCCAAAAGTTGCATCTCTGGAAAAATCATATTATTTCTATGCTCTCGTTTGAGACTTGGGTTCGGACTTGAAAAACCATTTTTTCAGGCTCTTTGGTACAGAACGGGCTGAAATTTTCTAATCATCATCAGAATCTTGATCCAAACCGAAATCAGTAACTAAATCTTCAAAAAGTTGCATTTCTGGAAATATCATAGTTTTTATGGGCACATTTGAGACTTGGGTTCGGACTTGAAAAACCATTTTTTCTGGCTCTTCGAAACCAAATGGGCGGAATTTTTGAAATCTTTATCAGAATCTTGGTACAAACTGAAATCAGTCACAAAATCTTCACAAAGTTGCATTTCTGGAAAAATCATATTTTTTAATTTAGTACTTGGGTTTGAACTTAAAAAGCAATTTTTTCAGGCTTTTTGAAACCAAGCGGGCTGAAATTTTTGGAACATCATCAAAATCGTGCTCCAAACCGAAATCAGTCACAAAAACGTCAAAAGTTGCATGTCTGGAAAAATTATATTTTTTTTTTGCTCTTATTTGAGACTTGGGTTCGGACTTGAAAATCCATTTTTTCAGGCTCTATGATACAAAACGGGCTGAAATTTTGTAATCATCATCAGAATCTTGGTCCAAACCGAAATCAGTCACTAGATCTTCAAAAAGTTACATTTCTGGAAATATCATCGTTTTTATGGGCACATTTGAGACTTGGGTTCGTACTTGAAAAACCATATTTTCAGGCTTTATGAAACCAAATGGGCGGAAATTTTGAAATCATTATCAGAATCTTGGTCCAAACCGAAATCAGTCACAAAATCTTCGCAAAGTTGCATTTCTGGAAAAATCATATTTTTAATTTGAACTTAAAAAGCAATTTTTTCAGGCTCTTTGAAACCAAACGGGCTGAAATTTTGTAACCATCATCAGAGTTTTAGTCCAAACCGAAATCATTTCCAAATTCAGCGAAAAGTTGCATTCATGGAAAAATCATATTTTTAATATGATCTCATTTGAGACTTGGGTTCGGACTTGAAAAACCATTTTTTCAGGCTATTTGGTACCTAATGGGCTGAATCTTTGTAACCATCATCAGAATCTTGGTCCAAACCGAAAATAGTCACAAAATCGGCGAAATGTTGCATTCATGGAAAAATCATATTTTTAATATGCTCTCATTTGAGACTTGGGTTCGGACTTGAAAAACCATTTTTTCAGGCTTTTTGAAACCAAACGGGCTGAAATTTTTGGAACATCATCAAAATCGTGCTCCAAACCGAAATCAGTCTTAAAATCGTCAAAAAGTTGCATCTCTGGAAAAATCATATTTTTTTTATGCTCTCATTTGAGACTTGGGTTCGGACTTGAAAAACCATTTTTTCAGGCTCTTTGGTACAGAACGGGCTGAAATTTTCTCATCATCATCAGAATCTTGGTCCAAACCGAAATCAGTCACAAAATCTTCACAAAGTTGTATTTCTGGAAAAATCATATTTTTTAATTTAGTACTTGGGTTTGAACTTAAAAAGCAAATTTTACAGGCTTTTTGAAACCAAACGGGCTGAAATTTTTGGAACATCATCAAAATCGTGCTCCAAACCGAAATCAGTCACAAAATCGTCAAAAAGTTGCATCTCTGGAAAAATTATATTTTTTTTATGCTCTTATTTGAGACTTGGGTTCGGACATTAAAATCTATTTTTTCAGGATCTATGATACCAAACGGGCTGAAATTTTGTAATCATCATCAGAATCTTGGTCCAAACCGAAATCAGTCACTAAATCTTCAAAAAGTTGCATTTCTGGAAATATCATCGTATTTATGGGCACATTTGAAACTTGGGTTCGGACTTGAAAAACCATATTTTCAGGCTTTATGAAACCAAATGGGCGGAAATTTTGAAATCATTATCAGAATCTTGGTCCAAACCGAAATCAGTCACAAAATCTTTACAAAGTTGCATTTCTAGAAAAATCATATTTTTTAATTTAGTACTTGGGTTTGAACTTAAAAAGCATTTTTTCAGGCTTTTTAAACCAAACGGGCTGAAATTTTTGAAACATCATCAAAATCGTGCTCCGAACCAAAATCAGTCTAAAAATCGTCAAAAAGTTGCATCTCTGGAAAAATTATATTTTTTTTATGCTCTTATTTGAGACTTGGGTTCGGACTTGAAAAATCATTTTTTCAGGCTCTATGAAACCAAATGGGCGGAAATTTTGAAATCATTATCAGAAGCTTGGTCCAAACCGAAATCAGTCACAAAATCTTCACAAAGTTTAATTTCTGGAAAAAACATATTTTTTAATTTAGTACTTGGGTTTGAACTTAAAAAGCCTTTTTTCAGGCTCTTTGAAACCAAACGGGCTGAAATTTTTGAAACATCATCAAAATCGTGCTCCGAACCAAAATCAGTCTAAAAATCGTCAAAAAGTTGCATCTATGGAAAAATTATTTTTTTTTTTGCTCTTATTTGAAACTTGGGTTCGGACTTGAAAATCCATTTTTTCAGGCTCTATGATACCAAACGGGCTGAAATTTTGTAATCATCATCAGAATCTTGGTCCAAACCGAAAATAGTCACAAAATCGGCGAAATGTTGCATTCATGGAAAAATCATATTTTTAATATGCTCTCATTTGAGACTTGGGTTCGGACTTGAAAAACCATTTTATCAGGCTCTATGGTACCTAATGGGCTGAAATTTTGTAACCATCTTCAGAATCTTGGTCCAAACCGAAAATAGTCACAAAATCGGCGAAATGTTGCATTCATGGAAAAATCATATTTGTAATATGCTCTCATTTGAGACTTGAGTTCGGACTTGAAAAACCATTTTTTCAGGCTCTATGGTACCAAACGGGCTGACATTTTGTAACCATCATCAGAATCTTGGTCCAAACCGAAATCAGTCACTAAATCTTCAAAAAGTTGCATTTCTGGAAATATCATAGTTTTTATGGGCACATTTGAGACTTGGGTTCGGACTTGAAAAACCATTTTTTCTGGCTCTTCGAAACCAAATGGGCGGAATTTTTGAAATCTTTATCAGAATCTTGGTACAAACTGAAATCAGTCACAAAATCTTCACAAAGTTGCATTTCTGGAAAAATCATATTTTTTAATTTAGGACTTGGGTTTGAACTTAAAAGGCAATTTTTTCAGGCTCTTTGAAACCAAACGGGCTGAAATTTTTGAAATATCTTCAAAATCGTGCTCCAAACCGAAATCAGTCTAAAAATCGTCCAAAAGTTGCATCTCTGGAAAAATCATATTATTTCTATGCTCTCGTTTGAGACTTGGGTTCGGACTTGAAAAACCATTTTTTCAGGCTCTTTGGTACAGAACGGGCTGAAATTTTCTAATCATTATCAGAATCTTGATCCAAACCGAAATCAGTAACTAAATCTTCAAAAAGTTGCATTTCTGGAAATATCATAGTTTTTATGGGCACATTTGAGACTTGGGTTCGGACTTGAAAAACCATTTTTTCTGGCTCTTCGAAACCAAATGGGCGGAATTTTTGAAATCTTTATCAGAATCTTGGTACAAACTGAAATCAGTCACAAAATCTTCACAAAGTTGCATTTCTGGAAAAATCATATTTTTTAATTTTGGACTTGGGTTTGAACTTAAAAGGCAATTTTTTCAGGCTCTTTGAAACCAAACGGGCTGAAATTTTTGAAATATCTTCAAAATCGTGCTCCAAACCGAAATCAGTCTAAAAATCGTCCAAAAGTTGCATCTCTGGAAAAATCATATTTTTTCTATGCTCTCGTTTGAGACTTGGGTTCGGACTTGAAAAACCATTTTTTCAGTCTCTTTGGTACAGAACGGGCTGAAATTTTCTAATCATCATCAGAATCTTGATCCAAACCGAAATCAGTAACTAAATCTTCAAAAAGTTGCATTTTTGGAAATATCATAGTTTTTATGGGCACATTTGAGACTTGGTTTCGGACATGACAAACAATTTTTTCTGGCTCTATGAAACCAAATGGGCGGAAATTTTGAAATCATTATCAGAATATTGGTCCCAACCGAAATCAGTCACAAAATCTTCACAATTTGTATTTCTGGAAAAATCATATTGTTTAATTTAGGACTTGGGTTTGAACTTAAAAAGCAATTTTTTAAGGCTTTTTGAAACCAAACGGGCTGAAATTTTTGGAACATCATCAAAATCGTGCTCCAAACCGAAATCAGTCACAAAATCGTCAAAAAGTTGCATCTCTGGAAAAATTATATTTTTTTTATGCTCTTATTTGAGACTTGGGTTCGGACTTGAAAATCTATTTTTTCAGGCTCTATGATACCAAACGGGCTGAAATTTTGTAATCATCATCAGAATCTTGGTCCAAACCGAAATCAGTCACTAAATCTTCAAAAAGTTGCATTTCTGGAAATATCATCGTATTTATGGGCACATTTGAAACTTGGGTTCGGACTTGAAAAACCATATTTTCAAGCTTTATGAAAAAAAATGGGCGGAATCATATTTTTTAATTTAGTACTTGGGTTTGAACTTAAAAAGCATTTTTTCAGGCTCTTTGAAACCAAACGGGCTGAAATTTTTGAAACATCATCAAAATCGTGCTCCGAACCAAAATCAGTCTAAAAATCGTCAAAAAGTTGCATCTCTGGAAAAATTATATTTTTTTATGCTCTTTATTTGAGACTTGGGTTCGGACTTGAAAAACCATTTTTTCAGGCTCTATGAAACCAAATGGGCGGAAATTTTGAAATCATTATCAGAATCTTGGTCCAAACCGAAATCAGTCACAAAATCTTCACAAAGTTTCATTTCTGGAAAAAACATATTTTATTATTTAGTACTTGGGTTTGATCTTAAAAAGCATTTTTTCAGGCTCTTTGAAACCAAACGGGCTGAAATTTTTGAAACATCATCGAAATCGTGCTCCGAACCGAAATCAGTCTAAAAATCGTCAAAAAATTGCATCTATGGAAAAATTATATTTTTTTTTTGCTCTTATTTGAAACTTGGGTTCGGACTTGAAAATCCATTTTTTCAGGCTCTATGATACCAAACGGGCTGACATTTTGTAATCATCATCAGAATCTTGGTCCAAACCGAAAATAGTCACAAAATCGGCGAAATGTTGCATTCATGGAAAAATCATATTTTTAATATGCTCTCATTTGAGACATGGGTTCGGACTTGAAAAACCATTTTTTCAGGCTCTATGGTACCAAACGGGCTGACATTTTGTAACCATCATCAGAATCTTGGTCCAAACCGAAATCAGTCACTAAATCTTCAAAAAGTTGCATGTCTGGAAATATCATAGTTTTTATGGGCACATTTGAGACCTGGGTTCGGACTTGAAAAACCATTTTTTCAGGCTCTTCGAAACCAAATGGGCGGAATTTTTGAAATCTTTATCTGAATCTTGGTACAAACCGAAATCAGTCACAAAATCTTCACAAAGTTGCATTTCTGGAAAAATCATATTTTTTAATTTAGGACTTGGGTTTGAACTTAAAAGGCAATTTTTTCAGGCTCTTTGAAACCAAACGGGATGAAATTTTTGAAACATCTTCAAAATCGTGCTCCAAACCGAAATCAGTCTAAAAATCGTCCAAAAGTTGCATCTCTGGAAAAATCATATTTTTTCTATGCTCTCGTTTGAGACTTGGGTTCGGACTTGAAAAACCATTTTTTCAGGCTCTTTGGTACAGAACGGGCTGAAATTTTTTAATCATCATCAGAATCTTGGTCCAAACCGAAATCAGTCACTAAATCTTCAAAAAGTTGCATTTTTGGAAATATCATAGTTTTTATGGGCACATTTGAGACTTGGTTTCGGACATGAAAAACAATTTTTTCTGGCTCTATGAAACCAAATGGGCGGAAATTTTGAAATCATTATCAGAATCTTGGTCCCAACCGAAATCAGTCACAAAATCTTCACAATTTGTATTTCTGGAAAAATCATATTTTTTAATTTAGGACTTGGGTTTGAACTTGAAAAGCAATTTCTTCAGGCTCTTTGAAACCAAACGGGCTGAAATTTTTGAAACATACTCAAAATCGTGCTCCAAACCAAAATCAGTCGAAAAATGGTCAAAAATGTGCATCTCTGGAAAAATCATATATTTTTTATGCTCTTATTTGAGACTTGGGTTCGATCTTAAAAGGCAATTTTTTCAGGCTCTTTGAAACCAAACGGGCTGAAATTTTTGAAACATCATCAAAATCGTGCTCCAAACCGAAATCAGTCACAAAATCGTCAAAAAGTTGCATCTCTGTAAAAATCATATTTTTTTATGCTCTTATTTGAGACTTGGGTTCGGACTTGAAAAACCATATTTTCAGGCTTTATGAAACCAAATGGGCGGAAATTTTGAAATCATTATCAGAATCTTGGTCCAAACCGAAATCAGTCACAAAATCTTTACAAAGTTGCATTTCTAGAAAAATCATATTTTTTAATTTAGGACTTGGGTTTGAACTTGAAAAGCAATTTCTTCAGGCTCTTTGAAACCAAACGGGCTGAAATTTTTGAAACATACTCAAAATCGTGCTCCAAACCAAAATCAGTCGAAAAATGGTCAAAAATGTGCATCTCTGGAAAAATCATATATTTTTTATGCTCTTATTTGAGACTTGAGTTCGGACCTGAAAATCCATTTTTTCAGGCTCTATGGTACCAAACGGGCTGAAATTTTGTAATCATCATCAGAATCTTGGTCCAAACCGAAATCAGTCACAAAATCTTCACAAAGTTGCATTTCTGGAAAAATCATATTTTTTTATTTAGTACTTGGGTTTGAACTTAAAAAGCAATTTTTTCAGGCTTTTTGAAACCAAGCGGGCTGAAATTTTTGGAACATCATCAAAATCGTGCTCCAAACCGAAATCAGTCACAAAATCGTCAAAAGTTGCATGTCTGGAAAAATTATTTTTTTTTTTTGCTCTTATTTGAGACTTGGGTTCGGACTTGAAAATCCATTTTTTCAGGCTCTATGATACCAAACGGGCTGAAATTTTGTAATCATCATCAGAATCTTGGTCCAAACCGAAATCAGTCACTAGATCTTCAAAAAGTTACATTTCTGGAAATATCATCGTTTTTATGGGCACATTTGAGACTTGGGTTCGGACTTGAAAAACCATATTTTCAGGCTTTATGAAACCAAATGGGCGGAAATTTTGAAATCATTATCAGAATCTTGGTCCAAACCGAAATCAGTCACAAAATCTTCGCAAAGTTGCATTTCTGGAAAAATCATAATTTTAATTTGAACTTAAAAAGCAATTTTTTCAGGCTCTTTGAAACCAAACGGGCTGAAATTTTGTAACCATCATCAGAGTTTTAGTCCAAACCGAAATCATTTCCAAATTCAGCGAAAAGTTGCATTCATGGAAAAATCATATTTTTAATATGCTCTCATTTGAGACTTGGGTTCGGACTTGAAAAACCATTTTTTCAGGCTATTTGGTACCTAATGGGCTGAATCTTTGTAACCATCATCAGAATCTTGGTCCAAACCGAAAATAGTCACAAAATCGGCGAAATGTTGCATTCATGGAAAAATCATATTTTTAATATGCTCTCATTTGAGACTTGGGTTCGGACTTGAAAAACCATTTTTTCAGGCTTTTTGAAACCAAACGGGCTGAAATTTTTGGAACATCATCAAAATCGTGCTCCAAACCGAAATCAGTCTTAAAATCGTCAAAAAGTTGCATCTCTGGAAAAATCATATTCTTTTTATGCTCTCATTTGAGACTTGGGTTCGGACTTGAAAAACCATTTTTTCAGGCTCTTTGGTACAGAACGGGCTGAAATTTTCTCATCATCATCAGAATCTTGGTCCAAACCGAAATCAGTCACAAAATCTTCACAAAGTTGTATTTCTGGAAAAATCATATTTTTTAATTTAGTACTTGGGTTTGAATTTAAAAAGCAAATTTTACAGGCTTTTTACAAATTTTACAGGCTTTTTTCAAATTTTACAGGAAACCAAACGGGCTGAAATTTTTGGAACATCATCAAAATCGTGCTCCAAACCGAAATCAGTCACAAAATCGTCAAAAAGTTGCATCTCTGGAAAAATTATATTTTTTTTATGCTCTTATTTGAGACTTGGGTTCGGACATTAAAATCTATTTTTTCAGGCTCTATGATACCAAACGGGCTGAAATTTTGTAATCATCATCAGAATCTTGGTCCAAACCGAAATCAGTCACTAAATCTTCAAAAAGTTGCATTTCTGGAAATATCATCGTATTTATGGGCACATTTGAAACTTGGGTTCGGACTTGAAAAACCATATTTTCAGGCTTTATGAAACCAAATGGGCGGAAATTTTGAAATCATTATCAGAATCTTGGTCCAAACCGAAATCAGTCACAAAATCTTTACAAAGTTGCATTTCTAGAAAAATCATATTTTTTAATTTAGTACTTGGGTTTTGTTTTTATAGTGAATACCTCACAAGAGTCCCAACTGCTCCCGTCTGGAGCCAGTGAGACTATGGCATCCCCAATTGGGGGATGTTGTGAGGCTGAAGGTAAGTGGGGAAGGCAAAGAGGAAGGTGGGGAAGTACCTGGCTATTCAGATCTAGTCACTAAACACGGCTAAAGCCATTTGGAGCAACGTTTCAATTCTGAATGGTGGTCTTACACCAGGGCGATACTGGTAGTATCTTCCACTCTGGAACGTGTCGCAAATATACTATATATTATTTTAATTAATTAATTGTGAAATAACACAAATTAATCAATTAAAATTTATTTGCGCACGCCGGGTTCGAACCCGCGACCTTCGGAATGCCTTACCACTGGACTATGCCGGCCGTCAAACTATGAACTTAAAAAGCATTTTTTCAGGCTCTTTGAAACCAAACGGGCTGAAATTTTTGAAACATCATCAAAATCGTGCTCCGAACCAAAATCAGTCTAAAAATCGTCAAAAAGTTGCATCTCTGGAAAAATTATATTTTTTTTATGCTCTTATTTGAGACTTGGGTTCGGACTTGAAAAACCATTTATTCAGGCTCTATGAAACAAATGGGCGGAAATTTTGAAATCATTATCAGAAGCTTGGTCCAAACCGAAATCAGTCACAAAATCTTCACAAAGTTTAATTTCTGGACAAAACCTATTTTTTAATTTAGTACTTGGGTTTGAACTTAAAAAGCATTTTTTCAGGCTCTTTGAAACCAAACGGGCTGAAATTTTTGAAACATCATCGAAATCGTGCTCCGAACCGAAATCAGTCTAAAAATCGTTAAAAAATTGCATCTATGGAAAAAATTTTTTTTTTTTTTGCTCTTATTTGAAACTTGGGTTCGGACTTGAAAATCCATTTTTTCAGGCTCTATGATACCAAACGGGCTGAAATTTTGTAATCATCATCAGAATCTTGGTCCGAACCGAAAATAGTCACAAAATCGGCGAAATGTTGCATTCATGGAAAAATCATATTTTTAATATGCTCTCATTTGAGACTTGGGTTCGGACTTGAAAAACCATTTTATCAGGCTCTATGGTACCTAATGGGCTGAAATTTTGTAATCATCATCAGAATCTTGGTCCGAACCGAAAATAGTCACAAAATCGGCGAAATGTTGCATTCATGGAAAAATCATATTTTTTCTATGCTCTCGTTTGAGACTTGGGTTCGGACTTGAAAAACCATTTTTTCAGGCTCTTTGGTACAGAACGGGCTGAAATTTTCTAATCATCATCAGAATCTTGGTCCAAACCGAAATCAGTCACTAAATCTTCAAAAAGTTGCATTTTTGGAAATATCATAGTTTTTATGAGCACATTTGAGACTTGGTTTCGGACATGACAAACAATTTTTTCTGGCTCTATGAAACCAAATGGGCGGAAATTTTGAAATCATTATCAGAATATTGGTCCCAACCGAAATCAGTCACAAAATCTTCACAATTTGTATTTCTGGAAAAATCATATTTTTTAATTTAGGACTTGGGTTTGAACTTGAAAAGCAATTTCTTCAGGCTCTTTGAAACCAAACGGGCTGAAATTTTTGAAACATACTCAAAATCGTGCTCCAAACCAAAATCAGTCGAAAAATGGTCAAAAATGTGCATCTCTTGAAAAATCATATATTTTTTATGCTCTTATTTGAGACTTGAGTTCGGACCTGAAAATCCATTTTTTCAGGCTCTATGGTACCAAACGGGCTGAAATTTTGTAATCATCATCACAATCTTGGTCCAAACCGAAATCAGTCACAAAATCTTCACAAAGTTGCATTTCTGGAAAAATCATATTTTTTAATTTAGTACTTGGGTTTGAACTTAAAAAGCAATTTTTTCAGGCTTTTTGAAACCAAACGGGCTGAAATTTTTGGAACATCATCAAAATCGTGCTCCAAACCGAAATCAGTCACAAAATCGTCAAAAGTTGCATGTCTGGAAAAATTATATATTTTTTTTGCTCTTATTTGAGACTTGGGTTCGGACTTGAAAATCCATTTTTTCAGGCTCTATGATACCAAACGGGCTGAAATTTTGTAATCATCATCAGAATCTTGGTCCAAACCGAAATCAGTCACTAGATCTTCAAAAAGTTACATTTCTGGAAATATCATCGTTTTTATGGGCACATTTGAGACTTGGGTTCGGACTTGAAAAACCATATTTTCAGGCTTTATGAAACCAAATGGGCGGAAATTTTGAAATCATTATCAGAATCTTGGTCCAAACCGAAATCAGTCACAAAATCTTCGCAAAGTTGCATTTCTGGAAAAATCATATTTTTAATTTGAACTTAAAAAGCAATTTTTTCAGGCTCTTTGAAACCAAACGGGCTGAAATTTTGTAACCATCATCAGAGTTTTAGTCCAAACCGAAATCATTTCCAAATTCAGCGAAAAGTTGCATTCATGGAAAAATCATATTTTTAATATGCTCTCATTTGAGACTTGGGTTCGGACTTGAAAAACCATTTTTTCAGGCTATTTGGTACCTAATGGGCTGAATCTTTGTAACCATCATCAGAATCTTGGTCCAAACCGAAATCAGTCACAAAATCTTCACAAAGTTGCATTTCTGGAAAAATCTTATTTTTTAATTTAGTACTTGGGTTTGAACTTAAAAAGCAATTTTTTCAGGCTTTTTGAAACCAAACGGGCTGAAATTTTTGGAACATCATCAAAATCGTGCTCCAAACCGAAATCAGTCACAAAATCGTCAAAAGTTGCATGTCTGGAAAAATTATATATTTTTTTTGCTCTTATTTGAGACTTGGGTTCGGACTTGAAAATCCATTTTTTCAGGCTCTATGATACCAAACGGGCTGAAATTTTGTAATCATCATCAGAATCTTGGTCCAAACCGAAATCAGTCACTAGATCTTCAAAAAGTTACATTTCTGGAAATATCATCGTTTTTATGGGCACATTTGAGACTTGGGTTCGGACTTGAAAAACCATATTTTCAGGCTTTATGAAACCAAATGGGCGGAAATTTTGAAATCATTATCAGAATCTTGGTCCAAACCGAAATCAGTCACAAAATCTTCGCAAAGTTGCATTTCTGGAAAAATCATATTTTTAATTTGAACTTAAAAAGCAATTTTTTCAGGCTCTTTGAAACCAAACGGGCTGAAATTTTGTAACCATCATCAGAGTTTTAGTCCAAACCGAAATCATTTCCAAATTCAGCGAAAAGTTGCATTCATGGAAAAATCATATTTTTAATATGCTCTCATTTGAGACTTGGGTTCGGACTTGAAAAACCATTTTTTCAGGCTATTTGGTACCTAATGGGCTGAATCTTTGTAACCATCATCAGAATCTTGGTCCAAACCGAAAATAGTCACAAAATCGGCGAAATGTTGCATTCATGGAAAAATCATATTTTTAATATGCTCTCATTTGAGACTTGGGTTCGGACTTAAAAAACCATTTTTTCAGGCTCTATGGTACCAAACGGGCTGACATTTTGTAACCATCATCAGAATCTTGGTCCAAACCGAAATCAGTCACTAAATCTTCAAAAAGTTGCATTTCTGGAAATATCATAGTTTTTATGGGCACATTTGAGACTTGGGTTCGGACTTGAAAAACCATTTTTTCAGGCTTTTTGAAACCAAACGGGCTGAAATTTTTGGAACATCATCAAAATCGTGCTCCAAACCGAAATCAGTCTTAAAATCGTCAAAAAGTTGCATCTCTGGAAAAATCATATTTTTTTTATGATCTCATTTGAGACTTGGGTTCGGACTTGAAAAACCATTTTTTCAGGCTCTTTGGTACAGAACGGGCTGAAATTTTCTAATCATCATCAGAATCTTGGTCCAAACCGAAATCAGTCACAAAATCTTCACAAAGTTGTATTTCTGGAAAAATCATATTTTTTAATTTAGTACTTGGGTTTGAACTTAAAAAGCAAATTTTACAGGCTTTTTGAAACCAAACGGGCTGAAATTTTTGGAACATCATCAAAATCGTGCTCCAAACCGAAATCAGTCACAAAATCGTCAAAAAGTTGCATCTCTGGAAAAATTATATTTTTTTTATGCTCTTATTTTAGACTTGGGTTCGGACATTAAAATCTATTTTTTCAGGCTCTATGATATCAAACGGGCTGAAATTTTGTAATCATCATCAGAATCTTGGTCCAAACCGAAATCAGTCACTAAATCTTCAAAAAGTTGCATTTCTGGAAATATCATCGTATTTATGGGCACATTTGAAACTTGGGTTCGGACTTGAAAAACCATATTTTCAGGCTTTATGAAACCAAATGGGCGGAAATTTTGAAATCATTATCAGAATCTTGGTCCAAACCGAAATCAGTCACAAAATCTTTACAAAGTTGCATTTCTAGAAAAATCATATTTTTTAATTTAGTACTTGGGTTTTGTTTTTATAGTGAATACCTCACAAGAGTCCCAACTGCTCCCGTCTGGAGCCAGTGAGACTATGGCTTCCCCAATTGGGGGATGTTGTGAGGCTGAAGGTAAGTGGGGAAGGGAAAGAGGAAGGTGGGGAAGTACCTGGCTATTCAGATCTAGTCACTAAACACGGCTAAAGCCATTTGGAGCAACGTTTCAATTCTGAATGGTGGTCTTACACCAGGGCGATACTGGTAGTATCTTCCACTCTGGAACGTGTCGCAAATATACTATATATTATTTTAATTAATTAATTGTGAAATAACACAAATTAATCAATTAAAATTTATTTGCGCACGCCGGGTTCGAACCCGCGACCTTCGGAATGGCAGTCCAATGCCTTACCACTGGACTATGCCGGCCGTCAAACTATGAACTTAAAAAGCATTTTTTCAGGCTTTTTGAAACCAAACGGGCTGAAATTTTTGGAACATCATCAAAATCGTGCTCCAAACCGAAATCAGTCACAAAATCGTCAAAAAGTTGCATCTCTGGAAAAATTATATTTTTTTTATGCTCTTATTTTAGACTTGGGTTCGGACATTAAAATCTATTTTTTCAGGCTCTATGATATCAAACGGGCGGAAATTTTGAAATCATTATCAGAATATTGGTCCCAACCGAAATCAGTCACAAAATCTTCACAATTTGTATTTCTGGAAAAATCATATTTTTTAATTTAGGACTTGGGTTTGAACTTGAAAAGCAATTTCTTCAGGCTCTTTGAAACCAAACGGGCTGAAATTTTTGAAACATACTCAAAATCGTGCTCCAAACCAAAATCAGTCGAAAAATGGTCAAAAATGTGCATCTCTTGAAAAATCATATATTTTTTATGCTCTTATTTGAGACTTGAGTTCGGACCTGAAAATCCATTTTTTCAGGCTCTATGGTACCAAACGGGCTGAAATTTTGTAATCATCATCACAATCTTGGTCCAAACCGAAATCAGTCACAAAATCTTCACAAAGTTGCATTTCTGGAAAAATCATATTTTTTAATTTAGTACTTGGGTTTGAACTTAAAAAGCAATTTTTTCAGGCTTTTTGAAACCAAACGGGCTGAAATTTTTGGAACATCATCAAAATCGTGCTCCAAACCGAAATCAGTCACAAAATCGTCAAAAGTTGCATGTCTGGAAAAATTATATATTTTTTTTGCTCTTATTTGAGACTTGGGTTCGGACTTGAAAATCCATTTTTTCAGGCTCTATGATACCAAACGGGCTGAAATTTTGTAATCATCATCAGAATCTTGGTCCAAACCGAAATCAGTCACTAGATCTTCAAAAAGTTACATTTCTGGAAATATCATCGTTTTTATGGGCACATTTGAGACTTGGGTTCGGACTTGAAAAACCATATTTTCAGGCTTTATGAAACCAAATGGGCGGAAATTTTGAAATCATTATCAGAATCTTGGTCCAAACCGAAATCAGTCACAAAATCTTCGCAAAGTTGCATTTCTGGAAAAATCATATTTTTAATTTGAACTTAAAAAGCAATTTTTTCAGGCTCTTTGAAACCAAACGGGCTGAAATTTTGTAACCATCATCAGAGTTTTAGTCCAAACCGAAATCATTTCCAAATTCAGCGAAAAGTTGCATTCATGGAAAAATCATATTTTTAATATGCTCTCATTTGAGACTTGGGTTCGGACTTGAAAAACCATTTTTTCAGGCTATTTGGTACCTAATGGGCTGAATCTTTGTAACCATCATCAGAATCTTGGTCCAAACCGAAATCAGTCACAAAATCTTCACAAAGTTGCATTTCTGGAAAAATCTTATTTTTTAATTTAGTACTTGGGTTTGAACTTAAAAAGCAATTTTTTCAGGCTTTTTGAAACCAAACGGGCTGAAATTTTTGGAACATCATCAAAATCGTGCTCCAAACCGAAATCAGTCACAAAATCGTCAAAAGTTGCATGTCTGGAAAAATTATATATTTTTTTTGCTCTTATTTGAGACTTGGGTTCGGACTTGAAAATCCATTTTTTCAGGCTCTATGATACCAAACGGGCTGAAATTTTGTAATCATCATCAGAATCTTGGTCCAAACCGAAATCAGTCACTAGATCTTCAAAAAGTTACATTTCTGGAAATATCATCGTTTTTATGGGCACATTTGAGACTTGGGTTCGGACTTGAAAAACCATATTTTCAGGCTTTATGAAACCAAATGGGCGGAAATTTTGAAATCATTATCAGAATCTTGGTCCAAACCGAAATCAGTCACAAAATCTTCGCAAAGTTGCATTTCTGGAAAAATCATATTTTTAATTTGAACTTAAAAAGCAATTTTTTCAGGCTCTTTGAAACCAAACGGGCTGAAATTTTGTAACCATCATCAGAGTTTTAGTCCAAACCGAAATCATTTCCAAATTCAGCGAAAAGTTGCATTCATGGAAAAATCATATTTTTAATATGCTCTCATTTGAGACTTGGGTTCGGACTTGAAAAACCATTTTTTCAGGCTATTTGGTACCTAATGGGCTGAATCTTTGTAACCATCATCAGAATCTTGGTCCAAACCGAAAATAGTCACAAAATCGGCGAAATGTTGCATTCATGGAAAAATCATATTTTTAATATGCTCTCATTTGAGACTTGGGTTCGGACTTAAAAAACCATTTTTTCAGGCTCTATGGTACCAAACGGGCTGACATTTTGTAACCATCATCAGAATCTTGGTCCAAACCGAAATCAGTCACTAAATCTTCAAAAAGTTGCATTTCTGGAAATATCATAGTTTTTATGGGCACATTTGAGACTTGGGTTCGGACTTGAAAAACCATTTTTTCAGGCTTTTTGAAACCAAACGGGCTGAAATTTTTGGAACATCATCAAAATCGTGCTCCAAACCGAAATCAGTCTTAAAATCGTCAAAAAGTTGCATCTCTGGAAAAATCATATTTTTTTTATGATCTCATTTGAGACTTGGGTTCGGACTTGAAAAACCATTTTTTCAGGCTCTTTGGTACAGAACGGGCTGAAATTTTCTAATCATCATCAGAATCTTGGTCCAAACCGAAATCAGTCACAAAATCTTCACAAAGTTGTATTTCTGGAAAAATCATATTTTTTAATTTAGTACTTGGGTTTGAACTTAAAAAGCAAATTTTACAGGCTTTTTGAAACCAAACGGGCTGAAATTTTTGGAACATCATCAAAATCGTGCTCCAAACCGAAATCAGTCACAAAATCGTCAAAAAGTTGCATCTCTGGAAAAATTATATTTTTTTTATGCTCTTATTTTAGACTTGGGTTCGGACATTAAAATCTATTTTTTCAGGCTCTATGATATCAAACGGGCTGAAATTTTGTAATCATCATCAGAATCTTGGTCCAAACCGAAATCAGTCACTAAATCTTCAAAAAGTTGCATTTCTGGAAATATCATCGTATTTATGGGCACATTTGAAACTTGGGTTCGGACTTGAAAAACCATATTTTCAGGCTTTATGAAACCAAATGGGCGGAAATTTTGAAATCATTATCAGAATCTTGGTCCAAACCGAAATCAGTCACAAAATCTTTACAAAGTTGCATTTCTAGAAAAATCATATTTTTTAATTTAGTACTTGGGTTTTGTTTTTATAGTGAATACCTCACAAGAGTCCCAACTGCTCCCGTCTGGAGCCAGTGAGACTATGGCTTCCCCAATTGGGGGATGTTGTGAGGCTGAAGGTAAGTGGGGAAGGGAAAGAGGAAGGTGGGGAAGTACCTGGCTATTCAGATCTAGTCACTAAACACGGCTAAAGCCATTTGGAGCAACGTTTCAATTCTGAATGGTGGTCTTACACCAGGGCGATACTGGTAGTATCTTCCACTCTGGAACGTGTCGCAAATATACTATATATTATTTTAATTAATTAATTGTGAAATAACACAAATTAATCAATTAAAATTTATTTGCGCACGCCGGGTTCGAACCCGCGACCTTCGGAATGGCAGTCCAATGCCTTACCACTGGACTATGCCGGCCGTCAAACTATGAACTTAAAAAGCATTTTTTCAGGCTCTTTGAAACCAAACGGGCTGAAATTTTTGAAACATCATCAAAATCGTGCTCCGAACCAAAATCAGTCTAAAAATCGTCAAAAAGTTGCATCTCTGGAAAAATTATATTTTTTTATGCTCTTATTTGAGACTTGGGTTCGGACTTGAAAAACCATTTATTCAGGCTCTATGAAACCAAATGGGCGGAAATTTTGAAATCATTATAAGAAGCTTGGTCCAAACCGAAATCAGTCACAAAATCTTCACAAAGTTTAATTTCTGGAAAAAACCTATTTTTTAATTTAGTACTTGGGTTTGAACTTAAAAAGCATTTTTTCAGGCTCTTTGAAACCAAACGGGCTGAAATTTTTGAAACATCATCGAAATCGTGCTCCGAACCGAAATCAGTCTAAAAATCGTTAAAAAATTGCATCTATGGAAAAATTTTTTTTTTTTTTTGCTCTTATTTGAAACTTGGGTTCGGACTTGAAAATCCATTTTTTCAGGCTCTATGATACCAAACGGGCTGAAATTTTGTAATCATCATCAGAATCTTGGTCCGAACCGAAAATAGTCACAAAATCGGCGAAATGTTGCATTCATGGAAAAATCATATTTTTAATATGCTCTCATTTGAGACTTGGGTTCGGACTTGAAAAACCATTTTATCAGGCTCTATGGTACCTAATGGGCTGAAATTTTGTAACCATCTTCAGAATCTTGGTCCAAACCGAAAATAGTCACAAAATCGGCGAAATGTTGCATTCATGGAAAAATCATATTTTTAATATGCTCTCATTTGAGACTTGGGTTCGGACTTGAAAAACCATTTTTTCAGGCTCTATGGTACCAAACGGGCTGACATTTTGTAACCATCATCAGAATCTTGGTCCAAACCGAAATCAGTCACTAAATCTTCAAAAAGTTGTATTTCTGGAAATATCATAGTTTTTATGGGCACATTTGAGACTTGGGTTCGGACTTGAAAAACCATTTTTTCTGGCTCTTCGTAACCAAATGGGCGGAATTTTTGAAATCTTTATCAGAATCTTGGTACAAACCGAAATCAGTCACAAAATCTTCACAAAGTTGCATTTCTGGAAAAATCATATTTTTTAATTTAGGACTTGGGTTTGAACTTAAAAGGCAATTTTTTCAGGCTCTTTGAAACCAAACGGGATGAAATTTTTGAAATATCTTCAAAATCGTGCTCCAAACCGAAATCAGTCTAAAAATCGTCCAAAAGTTGTATCTCTGGAAAAATCATATTTTTTCTATGCTCTCGTTTGAGACTTGGGTTCGGACTTGAAAAACCATTTTTTCAGGCTCTTTGGTACAGAACGGGCTGAAATTTTCTAATCATCATCAGAATCTAGGTCCAAACCGAAATCAGTCACTAAATCTTCAAAAAGTTGCATTTTTGGAAATATCATAGTTTTTATGGGCACATTTGAGACTTGGTTTCGGACATGACAAACAATTTTTTCTGGCTCTATGAAACCAAATGGGCGGAAATTTTGAAATCATTATCAGAATATTGGTCCCAACCGAAATCAGTCACAAAATCTTCACAATTTGTATTTCTGGAAAAATCATATTTTTTAATTTAGGACTTGGGTTTGAACTTGAAAAGCAATTTCTTCAGGCTCTTTGAAACCAAACGGGCTGAAATTTTTGAAACATACTCAAAATCGTGCTCCAAACCAAAATCAGTCGAAAAATGGTCAAAAATGTGCATCTCTTGAAAAATCATATATTTTTTATGCTCTTATTTGAGACTTGAGTTCGGACCTGAAAATCCATTTTTTCAGGCTCTATGGTACCAAACGGGCTGAAATTTTGTAATCATCATCAGAATCTTGGTCCAAACCGAAATCAGTCACTAAATCTTCAAAAAGTTACATTTCTGGAAATATCATCGTTTTTATGGGCACATTTGAGACTTGGGTTCGGACTTGAAAATCTATTTTTTCAGGCTCTATGATACCAAACGGGCTGAAATTTTGTAATCATCATCAGAATCTTGGTCCAAACCGAAATCAGTCAGTAAATCTTCAAAAAGTTGCATTTCTGGAAATATCATCGTATTTATGGGCACATTTCAAACTTGGGTTCGGACTTGAAAAACCATATTTTCAGGCTTTATGAAAAAAAATGGGCGGAATCATATTTTTTAATTTAGTACTTGGGTTTGAACTTAAAAAGCATTTTTTCAGGCTCTTTGAAACCAAACGGGCTGAAATTTTTGAAACATCATCAAAATCGTGCTCCGAACCAAAATCAGTCTAAAAATCGTCAAAAAGTTGCATCTCTGGAAAAATTATATTTTTTTTATGCTCTTTATTTGAGACTTGGGTTCGGACTTGAAAAACCATTTTTTCAGGCTCTATGAAACCAAATGGGCGGAAATTTTGAAATCATTATCAGAATCTTGGTCCAAACCGAAATCAGTCACAAAATCTTCACAAAGTTGCATTTCTGGAAAAATCATATTTTTTTTATGCTCTTATTTGAGACTTGGGTTCGGACTTGAAAATCCATTTTTTCAGGCTCTATGGTACCAAACGGGCTGAAATTTTGTAATCATCATCAGAATCTTGGTCCAAACCGAATTCAGTCACAAAATCTTCACAAAGTTGCATTTCTGGAAAAATCATATTTTTTAATTTAGTTTTTGGGTTTGAACTTAAAAAGCAATTTTTTCAGGCGTTTTGAAACCAAACGGGCTGAAATTTTTGGAACATCATCAAAATCGTGCTCCAAACCGAAATCAGTCACAAAATCGTCAAAATGGTTGCATCTCTGGAAAAATTATATTTTTTTTTTGCTCTTATTTGAGACTTGGGTTCGGACTTAAAAAATCCATTTTTTCAGGCTCTATGACACCAAACGGGCTGAAATTTTCTAATCATCATCAGAATCTTGGTCCAAACCGAAATCAGTCACTAAATCTTCAAAAAGTTACATTTCTGGAAATATCATCGTTTTTATGGGCACATTTGAGACTTGGGTTCGGACTTGAAAAACCATATTTTCAGGCTTTATGAAACCAAATGTGCGGAAATTTTGAAATCATTATCAGAATCTTGGTCCAAACCGAAATCAGTCACAAAATCTTCACAAAGTTTAATTTCTGGAAAAAACATATTTTTTAATTTAGTACTTGGGTTAGAACTTAAAAAGCATTTTTTCAGGCTCTTTGAAACCAAACGGGCTGAAATTTTTGAAACATCATCGAAATCGTGCTCCGAACCGAAATCAGTCTAAAAATCGTCAAACAATTCCATCTATGGAAAAATAATATTTTTTTTTTGCTCTTATTTGAAACTTGGGTTCGGACTTGAAAATCCATTTTTTCAGGCTCTATGATACCAAACGGGCTGAAATTTTGTAATCATCATCAGAATCTTGGTCCAAACCGAAAATAGTCACAAAATCGGCGAAATGTTGCATTCATGGAAAAATCATATTTTTAATATGCTCTCATTTGAGACTTGGGTTCGGACTTGAAAAACCATTTTTTCAGGCTCTATGGTACCAAACGGGCTGACATTTTGTAACCATCATCAGAATCTTGGTCCAAACCGAAATCAGTCACTAAATCTTCACAAAGTTTCATTCCTGGAAAAAACATATTTTATAATTTAGTACTTGGGTTTGATCTTAAAAAGCATTTTTTCCGGCTCTTTGAAACCAAACGGGCTGAAATTTTTGAAACATCATCGAAATCGTGCTCCGAACCGAAATCAGTCTAAAAATCGTCAAAAAATTGCATCTATGGAAAAATTATATTTTTTTTTTGCTCTTATTTGTAACTTGGGTTCGGACTTGAAAATCTATTTTTTCAGGCTCTATGATACCAAACGGGCTGAAATTTTGTAATCATCATCGGAATCTTGGTCCAAACCGAAATCAGTAACTAAATCTTCAAAAAGTTGCATTTCTGGAAATATCATCGTTTTTATGGGCACATTTGAAACTTGGGTTCGGACTTGAAAAACCATATTTTCAGGCTTTATGAAACAAAATGGGCGGAAATTTTGAAATCATTATCAGAATCTTGGTCCAAACCGAAATCAGTCACAAAATCTTCACAAAGTTGCATTTCTGGAAAAATCATATTTTTTTTATGCTCTTATTTGAGACTTGGGTTCGGACTTGAAAATCCATTTTTTCAGGCTCTATGGTACCAAACGGGCTGAAATTTTGTAATCATCATCAGAATATTGGTCCAAACCGAAATCAGTCACAAAATCTTCACAAAGTTGCATTTCTGGAAAAATCATATTTTTTAATTTAGTACTTGGGTTTGAACTTAAAAAGCATTTTGTCAGGCTCTTTGAAACCAAACGGGCTGAAATTTTTGAAACATCATCGAAATCGTGCTCCGAACCATTTTTTCAGGCTCTTTGAAACCAAACGGGCTGAAATTTTTGAAACATACTCAAAATCGTGCTCCAAACCAAAATCAGTCGAAAAATGGTCGAAAATGTGCATCTCTGGAAAAATCATATTTTTTTTATGCTCTTATTTGAGACTTGAGTTCGGACCTGAAAATCCATTTTTTCAGGCTCTATGGTACCAAGCGGGCTGAAATTTTGTAATCATCATCAGAATCTTGGTACAAACCGAAATCAATCACAAAATCTTCACAAAGTTGCATTTTTGGAAATATCGTAGTTTTTATGGGCACATTTGAGACTTGGGTTCGTACTGAAAAACCATTTTTTCAGGCTCTATGAAACCAAATGGGCGGAAATTTTGAAATCATTATCAGAATCTTGGTACAAACCGAAATCAGTCACAAAATCTTCACAATGTTGCATATCTGGAAAAATCATATTTTTTTATTTGAGACTTGGGTTCGATCTTAAAAGGCAATTTTTCAGGCTCTTTGAAACCAAACGGGCTGAAATTTTTGAAACATCATCAAAATCGTGCTCCAAACCGAAATCAGTCACAAAATCGTCAAAAAATTGCATGTCTGGAAAAATTATATTTTTTTTTTGCTCTTATTTGCGACTTGGGTTCGGACTTAAAAATCCATTTTTTCAGGCTCTATGATACCAAACGGGCTGAAATTTTGTAATCATCATCAGAATCTTGGTCCAAACCGAAATCAGTCACTAAATCTTCAAAAAGTTACATTTCTGGAAATATCATCGTTTTTATGGGCACATTTGAGACTTGGGTTCGGACTTGAAAAACCATATTTTCAGGCTTTATGAAACCAAATCGGCGGAAATTTTGAAATCATTATCAGAATCTTGGTCCAAACCGAAATCAGTCACAAAATCTTCGCAAAGTTGCATTTCTGGAAAAATCATATTTTTAATTTGAACTTAAAAAGCAATTTTTTCAGGCTCTTTGAAACCAAACGGGCTGAAATTTTGTAACCATCATCAGAGTTTTGGTCCAAACCGAAATCATTTCCAAATTCAGCGAAAAGTTGCATTCATGGAAAAATCATATTTTTAATATGCTCTCATTTGAGACTTGGATTCGGACTTGAAAAACCATTTTTTTTAGGCTCTATGAAACCAAATGGGCGGAAATTTTGAAATCATTATCAGAATCTTGGTCCAAACCGAAATCAGTCACAAAATCTTTACAAAGTTGCATTTCTAGAAAAATCATATTTTTTAATTTAGGACTTGGGTTTGAACTTGAAAAGCAATTTCTTCAGGCTCTTTGAAACCAAACGGGCTGAAAATTTTGAAACATACTCAAAATCATGCTCCAAACCAAAATCAGTCGAAAAATCGTCAAAAAGTTGCATCTCTGGAAAAATTATATTTTTTTTATGCTCTTATTTGAGACTTGTGTTCGGACTTAAAAAACCATTTTTTCAGGCTCTATGAAACCAAATGGGCGGAAATTTTGAAATCATTATCAGAATCTTGGTCCAAACCGAAATCAGTCACAAAATCTTTACAAAGTTGCATTTCTAGAAAAATCATATTTTTTAATTTAGTACTTGGGTTTGAACTTAAAAAGCATTTTTTCAGGCTCTTTGAAACCAAACGAGCTGAAATTTTTGAAACATCATCGAAATCGTGCTCCGAACCGAAATCAGTCTAAAAATCGTCAAAAAATTGCATCTATAGAAAAATTATTTTTTTTTTTTGCTCTTATTTGAAACTTGGGTTCGGACTTGAAAATCCATTTTTTCAGGCTCTATGATACCAAACGGGCTGAAATTTTGTAATCATCATCAGAATCTTGGTCCAAACCGAAAATAGTCACAAAATCGGCGAAATGTTGCATTCATGGAGAAATCATATTTTTAATATGCTCTCATTTGAGACTTGTGTTCGGACTTGAAAAACAGTTTTATGAGGCTCTATGGTACCTAATGGGCTGAAATTTTGTAACCATCATCAGAATCGTGGTCCAAACCGAAATCAGTCACTAAATCTTCAAAAAGTTGCATTTCTGGAAATATCATAGTTTTTATGGGCACATTTGAGACTTGGGTTCGGACTTGAAAAACCATTTTTTCATCCCGTTCTTCATTTTTTTCATCCCATTTTTTCTCCAAACCGAAATCAGTCACAAAATCGTCAAAAAGTTGCATCTCTGGAAAAATTATATTTTTTTATGCTCTTATTTGAGACTTGGGTTCGGACTTGAAAATCTATTTTTTCAGGCTCTATGATACCAAACGGGCTGAAATTTTGTAATCATCATCGGAATCTTGGTCCAAACCGAAATTAGTCACTAAATCTTCAAAAAGTTGCATTTCTGGAAATATCATCGTATTTATGGGCACATTTGAAACTTGGGTTCGGACTTGAAAAACCATATTTTCAGGCTTTATGAAACCAAATGGGCGGAAATTTTGAAATCATTATCAGAATCTTGGTCCAAACCGAAATCAGTCACAAAATCTTCACAATTTGTATTTCTGGAAAAATCATATTTTTTAATTTAGGACTTGGGTTTGAATTAAAAAGCAATTTTTTAAGGCTTTTTGAAACCAAACGGGCTGAAATTTTTGGAACATCATCAAAATCGTGCTCCAAACCGAAATCAGTCACAAAATCGTCAAAAAAGTGCATCTCTGTAAAAATTATATTTTTTTTATGCTCTTATTTGAGACTTGATTTCGGACTTAAAAAATCCATTTTTTCAGGCTCTATGACACCAAACGGGCTGAAATTTTCTAATCATCATCAGAATCTTGGTCCAAACCGAAATCAATCACAAAATCTTCACAAAGTTGCATTTCTGGAAAAATCATATTTTTTAATTTAGGACTTGGGTTTGAACTTAAAAGGCAATTTTTTCAGGCTCTTTGAAACCAAACGGGATGAAATTTTTGAAACATCTTCAAAATCGTGCTCCAAACCGAAATCAGTCTTAAAATCGTCCAAAAGTTGCATCTCTGGAAAAATCATATTTTTTCTATGCTCTCGTTTGAGACTTGGGTTCGGACTTAAAAAACCATTTTTTCAGGCTCTTTGGTACAGAACGGGCTGAAATTTTCTAATCATCATCAGAATCTTGGTCCAAACCGAAATCAGTCACTAAATCTTCAAAAAGATGCACTTTTGGAAATATCATAGTTTTTATGGGCACATTTGAGACTTGGTTTCGGACATGAAAAACAATTTTTTCTGGCTCTATGAAACCAAATGGGCGGAAATTTTGAAATCATTATCAGAATCTTGGTCCCAACCGAAATCAGTCACAAAATCTTCACAATTTGTATTTCTGGAAAAATCATATTTTTTAATTTAGGACTTGGGTTTGAACTTAAAAAGCAATTTTTTAAGGCTTTTTGAAACCAAACGGGCTGAAATTTTTGGAACATCATCAAAATCGTGCTCCAAACCGAAATCAGTCACAAAATCGTCAAAAAAGTGCATCTCTGTAAAAATAATATTTTTTTTATGCTCTTTTTTGAGACTTGGGTTCGGACTTGAAAAACCATTTTTTCAGGCTCTATGAAACCAAATGGGCGGAAATTTTGAAATCATTATCAGAATCTTGGTCCAAACCGAAATCAGTCACAAAATCTTCACAAAGTTTCATTTCTGGAAAAATCATATTTTTTAATTTAGTACTTGGGTTTGAACTTAAAAAGCAATTTTTTCAGGCTTTTTGAAACCAAACGGGCTGAAATTTTTGGAACATCATCAAAATCGTGCTCCAAACCGAAATCAGTCACAAAATCGTCAAAAAGTTGCATGTCTGGAAAAATTATATTTTTTTTTGCTCTTATTTGAGACTTGGGTTCGTACTTGAAAATCCATTTTTTCAGGCTCTATGATACGAAACGGCTGAAATTTTGTAATCGTCATCAGAATCTTGGTCCAAACCGAAAATAGTCACAAAATCGGCGAAATGTTGCATTCATGGAAAAATCATATTTTTAATATGCTCTCATTTGAGACTTGGGTTCGGACTTGAAAAACCATTTTATCAGGCTCTATTGTACCTAATGGGCTGAAATTTTGTAACCATCATCAGAATCTTGGTCCAAACCGAAAATAGTCACAAAATCGGCGAAATGTTGCATTCATGGAAAAATCATATTTTTAATATGCTCTCATTTCAGACTTGGGTTCGGACTTGAAAAACCATTTTTTCAGGCTCTGTGGTACCAAACGGGCTGACATTTTGTAACCATCATCAGAATCTTGGTCCAAACCGAAATCAGTCACTAAATCTTCAAAAGTTGCATTTCTGGAAATATCATAGTTTTTATGGGCACATTTGAGACTTGGGTTCGGACTTGAAAAACCATTTTTTCAGGCTCTATGAAACCAAATGGGCGGAAATTTTGAAATCATTATCAGAATCTTGGTCCAAACCGAAATCAGTCACAAAATCTTCACAAAGTTGTATTTCTGGAAAAATCATATTTTTTAATTTAGTACTTGGGTTTGAACTTAAAAAGCAAATTTTACAGGCTTTTTGAAACCAAACGGGCTGAAATTTTTGGAACATCATCAAAATCGTGCTCCAAACCGAAATCAGTCACTAAATCGTCAAAAAGTTGCATTTCTGGAAATATCATCGTATTTATGGGCACATTTGAAACTTGGGTTCGGACTTGAAAAACCATATTTTCAGGCTTTATGAAACCAAATGGGCGGAAATTTTGAAATCATTATCAGAATCTTGGTCCAAACCGAAATCAGTCACAAAATCTTTACAAAGTTGCATTTCTAGAAAAATCATATTTTTTAATTTAGTACTTGGGTTTGAACTTAAAAAGCATTTTTTCAGGCTCTTTGAAACCAAACGGGCTGAAATTTTTGAAACATCATCAAAATCGTGCTCCAAACCGAAATCAGTCACAAAATCGTCAAAAAGTTGCATGTCTGGAAAAATTATATATTTTTTTTGCTCTTATTTGAGACTTGGGTTCGGACTGGAAAATCAATTTTTTTAGGCTCTATGATACCAAACGGGCTGAAATTTTGTAATCATCATCAGAATCTTGGTCCAAACCGAAAATAGTCACAAAATCGGCGAAATGTTGCATTCATGGAAAAATCATATTTTTAATATGCTCTCATTTGAGACTTGGGTTCGGACTTGAAAAACCATTTTTTCAGGCTCTTTGGTACAGAACGGGCTGAAATTTTCTAATCATCATCAGAATCTTGGTCCAAACCGAAATCAGTCACTAAATCTTCAAAAAGTTGCATTTTTGGAAATATCATAGTTTTTATGGGCACATTTGAGACTTGGTTTCGGACATGAAAAACAATTTTTTCTGGCTCTATGAAACCAAATGGGCGGAAATTTTGAAATCATTATCAGAATCTTGGTCCCAACCGAAATCAGTCACAAAATCTTCACAATTTGTATTTCTGGAAAAATCATATTTTTTAATTTAGGACTTGGGTTTGAACTTAAAAAGCAATTTTTTAAGGCTTTTTGAAACCAAACGGGCTGAAATTTTTGGAACATCATCAAAATCGTGCTCCAAACCGAAATCAGTCACAAAATCGTCAAAAAGTTGCATCTCTGGAAAAATTATATTTTTTTATGCTCTTATTTGAGACTTGGGTTCGGACTTGAAAATCTATTTTTTCAGGCTCTATGATACCAAACGGGCTGAAATTTTGTAATCATCATCAGAATCTTGGTCCAAACCGAAATCAGTCACAAAATCTTCAAAAAGTTGCATTTCTGGAAATATCATCGTATTTATGGGCACATTTGAAACTTGGGTTCGGACTTGAAAAACCATATTTTCAGGCTTTATGAAACCAAATGGGCGGAAATTTTGAAATCATTATCAGAATCTTGGTCCAAACCGAAATCAGTCACAAAATCTTTACAAAGTTGCATTTCTAGAAAAATCATATTTTTTAATTTAGGACTTGGGTTTGAACTTGAAGAGCAATTTCTTCAGGCTCTTTGAAACCAAACGGGCTGAAAATTTTGAAACATACTCAAAATCATGCTCCAAACCAAAATCAGTCGAAAAATCGTCAAAAAGTTGCATCTCTGGAAAAATTATATTTTTTTTATGCTCTTATTTGAGACTTGTGTTCGGACTTAAAAAACCATTTTTTCAGGCTCTATGAAACCAAATGGGCGGAAATTTTGAAATCATTATCAGAATCTTGGTCCAAACCGAAATCAGTCACAAAATCTTCACAAAGTTTCATTTCTGGAAAAAACATATTTTTTAATTTAGTACTTGGGTTTGAACTTAAAAAGCATTTTTTCAGGCTCTTTGAAACCAAACGAGCTGAAATTTTTGAAACATCATCGAAATCGTGCTCCGAACCGAAATCAGTCTAAAAATCGTCAAAAAATTGCATCTATAGAAAAATTTTTTTTTTTTTTTGCTCTTATTTGAAACTTGGGTTCGGACTTGAAAATCCATTTTTTCAGGCTCTATGATACCAAACGGGCTGAAATTTTGTAATCATCATCAGAATCTTGGTCCAAACCGAAAATAGTCACAAAATCGGCGAAATGTTGCATTCATGGAGAAATCATATTTTTAATATGCTCTCATTTGAGACTTGTGTTCGGACTTGAAAAACAGTTTTATGAGGCTCTATGGTACCTAATGGGCTGAAATTTTGTAACCATCATCAGAATCGTGGTCCAAACCGAAATCAGTCACATAATCTTCAAAAAGTTGCATTTCTGGAAATATCATAGTTTTTATGGGCACATTTGAGACTTGGGTTCGGACTTGAAAAACCATTTTTTCATCCCGTTCTTCATTTTTTTCATCCCATTTTTTCTCCAAACCGAAATCAGTCACAAAATCGTCAAAAAGTTGCATCTCTGGAAAAATTATATTTTTTTATGCTCTTATTTGAGACTTGGGTTCGGACTTGAAAATCTATTTTTTCAGGCTCTATGATACCAAACGGGCTGAAATTTTGTAATCATCATCGGAATCTTGGTCCAAACCGAAATTAGTCACTAAATCTTCAAAAAGTTGCATTTCTGGAAATATCATCGTATTTATGGGCACATTTGAAACTTGGGTTCGGACTTGAAAAACCATATTTTCAGGCTTTATGAAACCAAATGGGCGGAAATTTTGAAATCATTATCAGAATCTTGGTCCAAACCGAAATCAGTCACAAAATCTTCACAATTTGTATTTCTGGAAAAATCATATTTTTTAATTTAGGACTTGGGTTTGAATTAAAAAGCAATTTTTTAAGGCTTTTTGAAACCAAACGGGCTGAAATTTTTGGAACATCATCAAAATCGTGCTCCAAACCGAAATCAGTCACAAAATCGTCAAAAAAGTGCATCTCTGTAAAAATTATATTTTTTTTATGCTCTTATTTGAGACTTGGGTTCGGACTTGAAAATCTATTTTTTCAGGCTCTATGATACCAAACGGGCTGAAATTTTGTAATCATCATCAGAATCTTGGTCCAAACCGAAATCAGTCACTAAATCTTCAAAAAGTTGCATTTCTGGAAATATCATCGTATTTATGGGCACATTTGAAACTTGGGTTCGGACTTGAAAAACCATATTTTCAGGCTTTATGAAACCAAATGGGCGGAAATTTTGAAATCATTATCAGAATCTTGGTCCAAACCGAAATCAGTCACAAAATCTTTACAAAGTTGCATTTCTAGAAAAATCATATTTTTTAATTTAGTACTTGGGTTTGAACTTAAAAAGCATTTTTTCAGGCTTTTTGAAACCAAACGGGCTGAAATTTTTGAAACATCATCAAAATCGTGCTCCGAACCAAAATCAGTCTAAAAATCGTCAAAAAGTTGCATCTCTGGAAAAATTATATTTTTTTAATGCTCTTATTTGAGACTTGGGTTCGGACTTGAAAAACCATTTTTTCAGGCTCTATGAAACCAAATGGGCGGAAATTTTGAAATCATTATCAGAATCTTGGTCCAAACCGAAATCAGTCACAAAATCTTTACAAAGTTGCATTTCTAGAAAAATCATATTTTTTAATTTAGGACTTGGGTTTGAACTTGAAAAGCAATTTCTTCAGGCTCTTTGAAACCAAACGGGCTGAAAATTTTGAAACATACTCAAAATCGTGCTCCAAACCAAAATCAGTCGAAAAATCGTCAAAAAGTTGCATGTCTGGAAAAATTATATTTTTTTTTGCTCTTATTTGAGACTTGGGTTCGGAATTGAAAATCCATTTTTTCAGGCTCTATGATACCAAACGGGCTGAAATTTTGTAATCATCATCAGAATCTTGGTCCAAACCGAAAATAGTCACAAAATCGGCGAAATGTTGCATTCATGGAAAAATCATATTTTTAATATGCTCTCATTTGAGACTTGGGTTCGGACTTGAAAAACCATTTTATCAGGCTCTATTGTACCTAATGGGCTGAAATTTTGTAACCATCATCAGAATCTTGGTCCAAACCGAAAATAGTCACAAAATCGGCGAAATGTTGCATTCATGGAAAAATCATATTTTTAATATGCTCTCATTTGAGACTTGGGTTCGGACTTGAAAAACCATTTTTTCAGGCTCTGTGGTACCAAACGGGCTGACATTTTGTAACCATCATCAGAATCTTGGTCCAAACCGAAATCAGTCACTAAATCTTCAAAAAGTTGCATTTTTGGAAATATCATAGTTTTTATGGGCACATTTGAGACTTGGTTTCGGACATGAAAAACAATTTTTTCTGGCTCTATGAAACCAAATTGCCGGAAATTTTGAAATCATTATCAGAATCTTGGTCCCAACCGAAATCAGTCACAAAATCTTCAAAAAGTTGCATTTCTGGAAATATCATCGTATTTATGGGCACATTTGAAACTTGGGTTCGGACTTGAAAAACCATTTTTTCAGGCTCTTTGGTAAAGAACGGGCTTAAATTTTCTAATCATCATCAGAAACTTGGTCCAAACCGAAATCAGTCACAAAATCTTCACAAAGTTGTATTTCTGGAAAAATCATATTTTTTAATTTAGTACTTGGGTTTGAACTTAAAAAGCATTTTTTCAGGCTCTTTGAAACCAAACGGGCTGAAATTTTTGAAACATCATCGAAATCGTGCTCCGAACCATTTTTTCAGGCTCTTTGAAACCAAACGGGCTGAAATTTTTGAAACATACTCAAAATCGTGCTCCAAACCAAAATCAGTAGAAAAATGGTCGAAAATGTGCATCTCTGGAAAAATCATATTTTTTTTATGCTCTTATTTGAGACTTGAGTTCGGACCTGAAAATCCATTTTTTCAGGCTCTATGGTACCAAGCGGGCTGAAATTTTGTAATCATCATCAGAATCTTGGTACAAACCGAAATCAATCACAAAATCTTCACAAAGTTGCATTTCTGGAAAAATCATATTTTTTAATTTAGGACTTGGGTTTGAACTTAAAAGGCAATTTTTTCAGGCTCTTTGAAACCAAACGGGATGAAATTTTTGAAACATCTTCAAAATCGTGCTCCAAACCGAAATCAGTCTTAAAATCGTCCAAAAGTTGCATCTCTGGAAAAATCATATTTTTTCTATGCTCTCGTTTGAGACTTGGGTTCGGACTTAAAAAACCATTTTTTCAGGCTCTTTGGTACAGAACGGGCTGAAATTTTCTAATTATCATCAGAATCTTGGTCCAAACCGAAATCAGTCACTAAATCTTCAAAAAGTTGCACTTTTGGAAATATCATAGTTTTTATTGGCACATTTGAGACTTGGTTTCGGACATGAAAAACAATTTTTTCTGGCTCTATGAAACCAAATGGGCGGAAATTTTGAAATCATTATCAGAATCTTGGTCCCAACCGAAATCAGTCACAAAATCTTCACAATTTGTATTTCTGGAAAAATCATATTTTTTAATTTAGGACTTGGGTTTGAACTTAAAAAGCAATTTTTTAAGGCTTTTTGAAACCAAACGGGCTGAAATTTTTGGAACATCATCAAAATCGTGCTCCAAACCGAAATCAGTCACAAAATCGTCAAAAAAGTGCATCTCTGTAAAAATAATATTTTTTTTATGCTCTTATTTGAGACTTGGGTTCGGACTTGAAAAACCATTTTTTCAGGCTCTATGAAACCAAATGGGCGGAAATTTTGAAATCATTATCAGAATCTTGGTCCAAACCGAAATCAGTCACAAAATCTTCACAAAGTTTCATTTCTGGAAAAATCATATTTTTTAATTTAGTACTTGGGTTTGAACTTAAAAAGCAATTTTTTCAGGCTTTTTGAAACCAAACGGGCTGAAATTTTTGGAACATCATCAAAATCGTGCTCCAAACCGAAATCAGTCACAAAATCGTCAAAAAGTTGCATGTCTGGAAAAATTATATTTTTTTTTGCTCTTATTTGAGACTTGGGTTCGGACTTGAAAATCCATTTTTTCAGGCTCTATGATACGAAACGGGCTGAAATTTTGTAATCGTCATCAGAATCTTGGTCCAAACCGAAAATAGTCACAAAATCGGCGAAATGTTGCATTCATGGAAAAATCATATTTTTAATATGTTCTCATTTGAGACTTGGGTTCGGACTTGAAAAACCATTTTTTCAGGCTCTGTGGTACCAAACGGGCTGACATTTTGTAACCATCATCAGAATCTTGGTCCAAACCGAAATCAGTCACTAAATCTTCAAAAAGTTGCATTTCTGGAAAAATCATATTTTTTAATTTAGTACTTGGGTTTGAACTTAAAAAGCAAATTTTACAGGCTTTTTGAAACCAAACGGGCTGAAATTTTTGGAACATCATCAAAATCGTGCTCCAAACCGAAATCAGTCACTAAATCGTCAAAAAGTTGCATTTCTGGAAATATCATCGTATTTATGGGCACATTTGAAACTTGGGTTCGGACTTGAAAAACCATATTTTCAGGCTTTATGAAACCAAATGGGCGGAAATTTTGAAATCATTATCAGAATCTTGGTCCAAACCGAAATCAGTCACAAAATCTTTACAAAGTTGCATTTCTAGAAAAATCATATTTTTTAATTTAGTACTTGGGTTTGAACTTAAAAAGCATTTTTTCAGGCTCTTTGAAACCAAACGGGCTGAAATTTTTGAAACATCATCAAAATCGTGCTCCAAACCGAAATCAGTCACAAAATCGTCAAAAAGTTGCATGTCTGGAAAAATTATATTTTTTTTTTGCTCTTATTTGAGACTTGGGTTCGGACTGGAAAATCAATTTTTTTAGGCTCTATGATACCAAACGGGCTGAAATTTTGTAATCATCATCAGAATCTTGGTCCAAACCGAAAATAGTCACAAAATCGGCGAAATGTTGCATTCATGGAAAAATCATATTTTTAATATGCTCTCATTTGAGACTTGGGTTCGGACTTGAAAAACCATTTTTTCAGGCTCTTTGGTACAGAACGGGCTGAAATTTTCTAATCATCATCAGAATCTTGGTCCAAACCGAAATCAGTCACTAAATCTTCAAAAAGTTGCATTTTTGGAAATATCATAGTTTTTATGGGCACATTTGAGACTTGGTTTCGGATATGAAAAACAATTTTTTCTGGCTCTATGAAACCAAATGGGCGGAAATTTTGAAATCATTATCAGAATCTTGGTCCCAACCGAAATCAGTCACAAAATCTTCACAATTTGTATTTCTGGAAAAATCATATTTTTTAATTTAGGACTTGGGTTTGAACTTAAAAAGCAATTTTTTAAGGCTTTTTGAAACCAAACGGGCTGAAATTTTTGGAACATCATCAAAATCGTGCTCCAAACCGAAATCAGTCACAAAATCGTCAAAAAGTTGCATCTCTGGAAAAATTATATTTTTTTATGCTCTTATTTGAGACTTGGGTTCGGACTTGAAAATCTATTTTTTCAGGCTCTATGATACCAAACGGGCTGAAATTTTGTAATCATCATCAGAATCTTGGTCCAAACCGAAATCAGTCACAAAATCTTCAAAAAGTTGCATTTCTGGAAATATCATCGTATTTATGGGCACATTTGAAACTTGGGTTCGGACTTGAAAAACCATATTTTCAGGCTTTATGAAACCAAATGGGCGGAAATTTTGAAATCATTATCAGAATCTTGGTCCAAACCGAAATCAGTCACAAAATCTTTACAAAGTTGCATTTCTAGAAAAATCATATTTTTTAATTTAGGACTTGGGTTTGAACTTGAAAAGCAATTTCTTCAGGCTCTTTGAAACCAAACGGGCTGAAAATTTTGAAACATACTCAAAATCATGCTCCAAACCAAAATCAGTCGAAAAATCGTCAAAAAGTTGCATCTCTGGAAAAATTATATTTTTTTTATGCTCTTATTTGAGACTTGTGTTCGGACTTAAAAAACCATTTTTTCAGGCTCTATGAAACCAAATGGGCGGAAATTTTGAAATCATTATCAGAATCTTGGTCCAAACCGAAATCAGTCACAAAATCTTCACAAAGTTTCATTTCTGGAAAAAACATATTTTTTAATTTAGTACTTGGGTTTGAACTTAAAAAGCATTTTTTCAGGCTCTTTGAAACCAAACGAGCTGAAATTTTTGAAACATCATCGAAATCGTGCTCCGAACCGAAATCAGTCTAAAAATCGTCAAAAAATTGCATCTATAGAAAAATTTTTTTTTTTTTTTGCTCTTATTTGAAACTTGGGTTCGGACTTGAAAATCCATTTTTTCAGGCTCTATGATACCAAACGGGCTGAAATTTTGTAATCATCATCAGAATCTTGGTCCAAACCGAAAATAGTCACAAAATCGGCGAAATGTTGCATTCATGGAGAAATCATATTTTTAATATGCTCTCATTTGAGACTTGTGTTCGGACTTGAAAAACAGTTTTATGAGGCTCTATGGTACCTAATGGGCTGAAATTTTGTAACCATCATCAGAATCGTGGTCCAAACCGAAATCAGTCACATAATCTTCAAAAAGTTGCATTTCTGGAAATATCATAGTTTTTATGGGCACATTTGAGACTTGGGTTCGGACTTAAAAAATCCATTTTTTCAGGCTCTATGACACCAAACGGGCTGAAATTTTCTAATCATCATCAGAATCTTGGTCCAAACCGAAATCAGTCACTAAATCTTCAAAAAGTTACATTTCTGGAAATATCATCGTTTTTATGGGCACATTTGAGACTTGGGTTCGGACTTGAAAAACCATATTTTCAGGCTTTATGAAACCAAATGGGCGGAAATTTTGAAATCATTATCAGAATCTTGGTCCAAACCGAAATCAGTCACAAAATCTTTACAAAGTTGCATTTCTAGAAAAATCATATTTTTTAATTTAGTACTTGGGTTTGAACTTAAAAAGCATTTTTTCAGGCTCTTTGAAACCAAACGGGCTGAAATTTTTGAAACATCATCAAAATCGTGCTCCGAACCAAAATCAGTCTAAAAATCGTCAAAAAGTTGCATCTCTGGAAAAAATATATTTTTTTAATGCTCTTATTTGAGACTTGGGTTCGGACTTGAAAAACCATTTTTTCAGGCTCTATGAAACCAAATGGGCGGAAATTTTGAAATCATTATCAGAATCTTGGTCCAAACCGAAATCAGTCACAAAATCATCACAAAGTTGTATTTCTGGAAAAATCATATTTTTTAATTTAGTACTTGGGTTTGAACTTAAAAAGCAAATTTTACAGGCTTTTTGAAACCAAACGGGCTGAAATTTTTGGAACATCATCAAAATCGTGCTCCAAACCGAAATCAGTCTTAAAATCGTCCAAAAGTTGCATCTCTGGAAAAATCATATTTTTTCTATGCTCTCGTTTGAGACTTGGGTTCGGACTGGAAAATCCATTTTTTCAGGCTCTATGATACCAAACGGGCTGAAATTTTGTAATCATCATCAGAATCTTGGTCCAAACCGAAAATAGTCACAAAATCGGCGAAATGTTGCATTCATGGAAAAATCATATTTTTAATATGCTCTCATTTGAGACTTGGGTTCGGACTTGAAAAACCATTTTATCAGGCTCTATGGTACCTAATGGGCTGAAATTTTGTAACCATCTTCAGAATCTTGGTCCAAACCGAAAATAGTCACAAAATCGGCGAAATGTTGCATTCATGGAAAAATCATATTTGTAATATGCTCTCATTTGAGACTTGAGTTCGGACTTGAAAAACCATTTTTTCAGGCTCTATGGTACCAAACGGGCTGACATTTTGTAACCATCATCAGAATCTTGGTCCAAACCGAAATCAGTCACTAAATCTTCAAAAAGTTGCATTTCTGGAAATATCATAGTTTTTATGGGCACATTTGAGACTTGGGTTCGGACTTGAAAAACCATTTTTTCTGGCTCTTCGAAACCAAATGGGCGGAATTTTTGAAATCTTTATCAGAATCTTGGTACAAACTGAAATCAGTCACAAAATCTTCACAAAGTTGCATTTCTGGAAAAATCATATTTTTTAATTTAGGACTTGGGTTTGAACTTAAAAGGCAATTTTTTCAGGCTCTTTGAAACCAAACGGGCTGAAATTTTTGAAATATCTTCAAAATCGTGCTCCAAACCGAAATCAGTCTAAAAATCGTCCAAAAGTTGCATCTCTGGAAAAATCATATTATTTCTATGCTCTCGTTTGAGACTTGGGTTCGGACTTGAAAAACCATATTTTCAGGCTTTATGAAACCAAATGGGCGGAAATTTTGAAATCATTATCAGAATCTTGGTCCAAACCGAAATCAGTCACTAAATCTTCAAAAAGTTGCATTTCTGGAAATATCATCGTATTTATGGGCACATTTGAAACTTGGGTTCGGACTTGAAAAACCATATTTTCAGGCTTTATGAAACCAAATGGGCGGAAATTTTGAAATCATTATCAGAATCTTGGTCCAAACCGAAATCAGTCACAAAATCTTTACAAAGTTGCATTTCTAGAAAAATCATATTTTTTAATTTAGTACTTGGGTTTGAACTTAAAAAGCATTTTTTCAGGCTCTTTGAAACCAAACGGGCTGAAATTTTTGAAACATCATCAAATTCGTGCTCCGAACCAAAATCAGTCTAAAAATCGTCAAAAAGTTGCATCTCTGGAAAAATTATATTTTTTTTATGCTCTTATTTGAGACTTGGGTTCGGACTTGAAAAACCATTTTTTCAGGCTCTATGAAACCAAATGGGCGGAAATTTTGAAATCATTATCAGAAGCTTGGTCCAAACCGAAATCAGTCACAAAATCTTCACAAAGTTTAATTTCTGGAAAAAACATATTTTTTAATTTAGTACTTGGGTTTGAACTTAAAAAGCCTTTTTTCAGGCTCTTTGAAACCAAACGGGCTGAAATTTTTGAAACATCATCAAAATCGTGCTCCGAACCAAAATCAGTCTAAAAATCGTCAAAAAGTTGCATCTATGGAAAAATTATTTTTTTTTTTTGCTCTTATTTGAAACTTGGGTTCGGACTTGAAAATCCATTTTTTCAGGCTCTATGATACCAAACGGGCTGAAATTTTGTAATCATCATCAGAATCTTGGTCCAAACCGAAAATAGTCACAAAATCGGCGAAATGTTGCATTCATGGAAAAATCATATTTTTAATATGCTCTCATTTGAGACTTGGGTTCGGACTTGAAAAACCATTTTATCAGGCTCTATGGTACCTAATGGGCTGAAATTTTGTAACCATCTTCAGAATCTTGGTCCAAACCGAAAATAGTCACAAAATCGGCGAAATGTTGCATTCATGGAAAAATCATATTTGTAATATGCTCTCATTTGAGACTTGAGTTCGGACTTGAAAAACCATTTTTTCAGGCTCTATGGTACCAAACGGGCTGACATTTTGTAACCATCATCAGAATCTTGGTCCAAACCGAAATCAGTCACTAAATCTTCAAAAAGTTGCATTTCTGGAAATATCATAGTTTTTATGGGCACATTTGAGACTTGGGTTCGGACTTGAAAAACCATTTTTTCTGGCTCTTCGAAACCAAATGGGCGGAATTTTTGAAATCTTTATCAGAATCTTGGTACAAACTGAAATCAGTCACAAAATCTTCACAAAGTTGCATTTCTGGAAAAATCATATTTTTTAATTTAGGACTTGGGTTTGAACTTAAAAGGCAATTTTTTCAGGCTCTTTGAAACCAAACGGGCTGAAATTTTTGAAATATCTTCAAAATCGTGCTCCAAACCGAAATCAGTCTAAAAATCGTCCAAAAGTTGCATCTCTGGAAAAATCATATTATTTCTATGCTCTCGTTTGAGACTTGGGTTCGGACTTGAAAAACCATTTTTTCAGGCTCTTTGGTACAGAACGGGCTGAAATTTTCTAATCATCATCAGAATCTTGATCCAAACCGAAATCAGTAACTAAATCTTCAAAAAGTTGCATTTCTGGAAATATCATAGTTTTTATGGGCACATTTGAGACTTGGGTTCGGACTTGAAAAACCATTTTTTCTGGCTCTTCGAAACCAAATGGGCGGAATTTTTGAAATCTTTATCAGAATCTTGGTACAAACTGAAATCAGTCACAAAATCTTCACAAAGTTGCATTTCTGGAAAAATCATATTTTTTAATTTAGTACTTGGGTTTGAACTTAAAAAGCAATTTTTTCAGGCTTTTTGAAACCAAGCGGGCTGAAATTTTTGGAACATCATCAAAATCGTGCTCCAAACCGAAATCAGTCACAAAAACGTCAAAAGTTGCATGTCTGGAAAAATTATATTTTTTTTTTGCTCTTATTTGAGACTTGGGTTCGGACTTGAAAATCCATTTTTTCAGGCTCTATGATACCAAACGGGCTGAAATTTTGTAATCATCATCAGAATCTTGGTCCAAACCGAAATCAGTCACTAGATCTTCAAAAAGTTACATTTCTGGAAATATCATCGTTTTTATGGGCACATTTGAGACTTGGGTTCGGACTTGAAAAACCATATTTTCAGGCTTTATGAAACCAAATGGGCGGAAATTTTGAAATCATTATCAGAATCTTGGTCCAAACCGAAATCAGTCACAAAATCTTCGCAAAGTTGCATTTCTGGAAAAATCATATTTTTAATTTGAACTTAAAAAGCAATTTTTTCAGGCTCTTTGAAACCAAACGGGCTGAAATTTTGTAACCATCATCAGAGTTTTAGTCCAAACCGAAATCATTTCCAAATTCAGCGAAAAGTTGCATTCATGGAAAAATCATATTTTTAATATGCTCTCATTTGAGACTTGGGTTCGGACTTGAAAAACCATTTTTTCAGGCTATTTGGTACCTAATGGGCTGAATCTTTGTAACCATCATCAGAATCTTGGTCCAAACCGAAAATAGTCACAAAATCGGCGAAATGTTGCATTCATGGAAAAATCATATTTTTAATATGCTCTCATTTGAGACTTGGGTTCGGACTTGAAAAACCATTTTTTCAGGCTTTTTGAAACCAAACGGGCTGAAATTTTTGGAACATCATCAAAATCGTGCTCCAAACCGAAATCAGTCTTAAAATCGTCAAAAAGTTGCATCTCTGGAAAAATCATATTTTTTTTATGCTCTCATTTGAGACTTGGGTTCGGACTTGAAAAACCATTTTTTCAGGCTCTTTGGTACAGAACGGGCTGAAATTTTCTCATCATCATCAGAATCTTGGTCCAAACCGAAATCAGTCACAAAATCTTCACAAAGTTGTATTTCTGGAAAAATCATATTTTTTAATTTAGTACTTGGGTTTGAACTTAAAAAGCAAATTTTACAGGCTTTTTGAAACCAAACGGGCTGAAATTTTTGGAACATCATCAAAATCGTGCTCCAAACCGAAATCAGTCACAAAATCGTCAAAAAGTTGCATCTCTGGAAAAATTATATTTTTTTTATGCTCTTATTTGAGACTTGGGTTCGGACATTAAAATCTATTTTTTCAGGATCTATGATACCAAACGGGCTGAAATTTTGTAATCATCATCAGAATCTTGGTCCAAACCGAAATCAGTCACTAAATCTTCAAAAAGTTGCATTTCTGGAAATATCATCGTATTTATGGGCACATTTGAAACTTGGGTTCGGACTTGAAAAACCATATTTTCAGGCTTTATGAAACCAAATGGGCGGAAATTTTGAAATCATTATCAGAATCTTGGTCCAAACCGAAATCAGTCACAAAATCTTTACAAAGTTGCATTTCTAGAAAAATCATATTTTTTAATTTAGTACTTGGGTTTGAACTTAAAAAGCATTTTTTCAGGCTTTTTAAACCAAACGGGCTGAAATTTTTGAAACATCATCAAAATCGTGCTCCGAACCAAAATCAGTCTAAAAATCGTCAAAAAGTTGCATCTCTGGAAAAATTATATTTTTTTTATGCTCTTATTTGAGACTTGGGTTCGGACTTGAAAAACCATTTTTTCAGGCTCTATGAAACCAAATGGGCGGAAATTTTGAAATCATTATCAGAAGCTTGGTCCAAACCGAAATCAGTCACAAAATCTTCACAAAGTTTAATTTCTGGAAAAAACATATTTTTTAATTTAGTACTTGGGTTTGAACTTAAAAAGCCTTTTTTCAGGCTCTTTGAAACCAAACGGGCTGAAATTTTTGAAACATCATCAAAATCGTGCTCCGAACCAAAATCAGTCTAAAAATCGTCAAAAAGTTGCATCTATGGAAAAATTATTTTTTTTTTTTGCTCTTATTTGAAACTTGGGTTCGGACTTGAAAATCCATTTTTTCAGGCTCTATGATACCAAACGGGCTGAAATTTTGTAATCATCATCAGAATCTTGGTCCAAACCGAAAATAGTCACAAAATCGGCGAAATGTTGCATTCATGGAAAAATCATATTTTTAATATGCTCTCATTTGAGACTTGGGTTCGGACTTGAAAAACCATTTTATCAGGCTCTATGGTACCTAATGGGCTGAAATTTTGTAACCATCTTCAGAATCTTGGTCCAAACCGAAAATAGTCACAAAATCGGCGAAATGTTGCATTCATGGAAAAATCATATTTGTAATATGCTCTCATTTGAGACTTGAGTTCGGACTTGAAAAACCATTTTTTCAGGCTCTATGGTACCAAACGGGCTGACATTTTGTAACCATCATCAGAATCTTGGTCCAAACCGAAATCAGTCACTAAATCTTCAAAAAGTTGCATTTCTGGAAATATCATAGTTTTTATGGGCACATTTGAGACTTGGGTTCGGACTTGAAAAACCATTTTTTCTGGCTCTTCGAAACCAAATGGGCGGAATTTTTGAAATCTTTATCAGAATCTTGGTACAAACTGAAATCAGTCACAAAATCTTCACAAAGTTGCATTTCTGGAAAAATCATATTTTTTAATTTAGGACTTGGGTTTGAACTTAAAAGGCAATTTTTTCAGGCTCTTTGAAACCAAACGGGCTGAAATTTTTGAAATATCTTCAAAATCGTGCTCCAAACCGAAATCAGTCTAAAAATCGTCCAAAAGTTGCATCTCTGGAAAAATCATATTATTTCTATGCTCTCGTTTGAGACTTGGGTTCGGACTTGAAAAACCATTTTTTCAGGCTCTTTGGTACAGAACGGGCTGAAATTTTCTAATCATTATCAGAATCTTGATCCAAACCGAAATCAGTAACTAAATCTTCAAAAAGTTGCATTTCTGGAAATATCATAGTTTTTATGGGCACATTTGAGACTTGGGTTCGGACTTGAAAAACCATTTTTTCTGGCTCTTCGAAACCAAATGGTCGGAATTTTTGAAATCTTTATCAGAATCTTGGTACAAACTGAAATCAGTCACAAAATCTTCACAAAGTTGCATTTCTGGAAAAATCATATTTTTTAATTTTGGACTTGGGTTTGAACTTAAAAGGCAATTTTTTCAGGCTCTTTGAAACCAAACGGGCTGAAATTTTTGAAATATCTTCAAAATCGTGCTCCAAACCGAAATCAGTCTAAAAATCGTCCAAAAGTTGCATCTCTGGAAAAATCATATTTTTTCTATGCTCTCGTTTGAGACTTGGGTTCGGACTTGAAAAACCATTTTTTCAGTCTCTTTGGTACAGAACGGGCTGAAATTTTCTAATCATCATCAGAATCTTGATCCAAACCGAAATCAGTAACTAAATCTTCAAAAAGTTGCATTTTTGGAAATATCATAGTTTTTATGGGCACATTTGAGACTTGGTTTCGGACATGACAAACAATTTTTTCTGGCTCTATGAAACCAAATGGGCGGAAATTTTGAAATCATTATCAGAATATTGGTCCCAACCGAAATCAGTCACAAAATCTTCACAATTTGTATTTCTGGAAAAATCATATTGTTTAATTTAGGACTTGGGTTTGAACTTAAAAAGCAATTTTTTAAGGCTTTTTGAAACCAAACGGGCTGAAATTTTTGGAACATCATCAAAATCGTGCTCCAAACCGAAATCAGTCACAAAATCGTCAAAAAGTTGCATCTCTGGAAAAATTATATTTTTTTTATGCTCTTATTTGAGACTTGGGTTCGGACTTGAAAATCTATTTTTTCAGGCTCTATGATACCAAACGGGCTGAAATTTTGTAATCATCATCAGAATCTTGGTCCAAACCGAAATCAGTCACTAAATCTTCAAAAAGTTGCATTTCTGGAAATATCATCGTATTTATGGGCACATTTGAAACTTGGGTTCGGACTTGAAAAACCATATTTTCAGGCTTTATGAAAAAAAATGGGCGGAATCATATTTTTTAATTTAGTACTTGGGTTTGAACTTAAAAAGCATTTTTTCAGGCTCTTTGAAACCAAACGGGCTGAAATTTTTGAAACATCATCAAAATCGTGCTCCGAACCAAAATCAGTCTAAAAATCGTCAAAAAGTTGCATCTCTGGAAAAATTATATTTTTTTATGCTCTTTATTTGAGACTTGGGTTCGGACTTGAAAAACCATTTTTTCAGGCTCTATGAAACCAAATGGGCGGAAATTTTGAAATCATTATCAGAATCTTGGTCCAAACCGAAATCAGTCACAAAATCTTCACAAAGTTTCATTTCTGGAAAAAACATATTTTATAATTTAGTACTTGGGTTTGATCTTAAAAAGCATTTTTTCAGGCTCTTTGAAACCAAACGGGCTGAAATTTTTGAAACATCATCGAAATCGTGCTCCGAACCGAAATCAGTCTAAAAATCGTCAAAAAATTGCATCTATGGAAAAATTATATTTTTTTTTTGCTCTTATTTGAAACTTGGGTTCGGACTTGAAAATCCATTTTTTCAGGCTCTATGATACCAAACGGGCTGACATTTTGTAATCATCATCAGAATCTTGGTCCAAACCGAAAATAGTCACAAAATCGGCGAAATGTTGCATTCATGGAAAAATCATATTTTTAATATGCTCTCATTTGAGACTTGGGTTCGGACTTGAAAAACCATTTTTTCAGGCTCTATGGTACCAAACGGGCTGACATTTTGTAACCATCATCAGAATCTTGGTCCAAACCGAAATCAGTCACTAAATCTTCAAAAAGTTGCATGTCTGGAAATATCATAGTTTTTATGGGCACATTTGAGACCTGGGTTCGGACTTGAAAAACCATTTTTTCAGGCTCTTCGAAACCAAATGGGCGGAATTTTTGAAATCTTTATCAGAATCTTGGTCCCAACCGAAATCAGTCACAAAATCTTCACAATTTGTATTTCTGGAAAAATCATATTTTTTAATTTAGGACTTGGGTTTGAACTTGAAAAGCAATTTCTTCAGGCTCTTTGAAACCAAACGGGCTGAAATTTTTGAAACATACTCAAAATCGTGCTCCAAACCAAAATCAGTCGAAAAATGGTCAAAAATGTGCATCTCTGGAAAAATCATATATTTTTTATGCTCTTATTTGAGACTTGGGTTCGATCTTAAAAGGCAATTTTTTCAGGCTCTTTGAAACCAAACGGGCTGAAATTTTTGAAACATCATCAAAATCGTGCTCCAAACCGAAATCAGTCACAAAATCGTCAAAAAGTTGCATCTCTGTAAAAATCATATTTTTTTATGCTCTTATTTGAGACTTGGGTTCGGACTTGAAAAACCATATTTTCAGGCTTTATGAAACCAAATGGGCGGAAATTTTGAAATCATTATCAGAATCTTGGTCCAAACCGAAATCAGTCACAAAATCTTTACAAAGTTGCATTTCTAGAAAAATCATATTTTTTAATTTAGGACTTGGGTTTGAACTTGAAAAGCAATTTCTTCAGGCTCTTTGAAACCAAACGGGCTGAAATTTTTGAAACATACTCAAAATCGTGCTCCAAACCAAAATCAGTCGAAAAATGGTCAAAAATGTGCATCTCTGGAAAAATCATATATTTTTTATGCTCTTATTTGAGACTTGAGTTCGGACCTGAAAATCCATTTTTTCAGGCTCTATGGTACCAAACGGGCTGAAATTTTGTAATCATCATCAGAATCTTGGTCCAAACCGAAATCAGTCACAAAATCTTCACAAAGTTGCATTTCTGGAAAAATCATATTTTTTAATTTAGTACTTGGGTTTGAACTTAAAAAGCAATTTTTTCAGGCTTTTTGAAACCAAGCGGGCTGAAATTTTTGGAACATCATCAAAATCGTGCTCCAAACCGAAATCAGTCACAAAATCGTCAAAAGTTGCATGTCTGGAAAAATTATTTTTTTTTTTTGCTCTTATTTGAGACTTGGGTTCGGACTTGAAAATCCATTTTTTCAGGCTCTATGATACCAAACGGGCTGAAATTTTGTAATCATCATCAGAATCTTGGTCCAAACCGAAATCAGTCACTAGATCTTCAAAAAGTTACATTTCTGGAAATATCATCGTTTTTATGGGCACATTTGAGACTTGGGTTCGGACTTGAAAAACCATATTTTCAGGCTTTATGAAACCAAATGGGCGGAAATTTTGAAATCATTATCAGAATCTTGGTCCAAACCGAAATCAGTCACAAAATCTTCGCAAAGTTGCATTTCTGGAAAAATCATAATTTTAATTTGAACTTAAAAAGCAATTTTTTCAGGCTCTTTGAAACCAAACGGGCTGAAATTTTGTAACCATCATCAGAGTTTTAGTCCAAACCGAAATCATTTCCAAATTCAGCGAAAAGTTGCATTCATGGAAAAATCATATTTTTAATATGCTCTCATTTGAGACTTGGGTTCGGACTTGAAAAACCATTTTTTCAGGCTATTTGGTACCTAATGGGCTGAATCTTTGTAACCATCATCAGAATCTTGGTCCAAACCGAAAATAGTCACAAAATCGGCGAAATGTTGCATTCATGGAAAAATCATATTTTTAATATGCTCTCATTTGAGACTTGGGTTCGGACTTGAAAAACCATTTTTTCAGGCTTTTTGAAACCAAACGGGCTGAAATTTTTGGAACATCATCAAAATCGTGCTCCAAACCGAAATCAGTCTTAAAATCGTCAAAAAGTTGCATCTCTGGAAAAATCATATTTTTTTTATGCTCTCATTTGAGACTTGGGTTCGGACTTGAAAAACCATTTTTTCAGGCTCTTTGGTACAGAACGGGCTGAAATTTTCTCATCATCATCAGAATCTTTGTCCAAACCGAAATCAGTCACAAAATCTTCACAAAGTTGTATTTCTGGAAAAATCATATTTTTTAATTTAGTACTTGGGTTTGAACTTAAAAAGCAAATTTTACAGGCTTTTTACAAATTTTACAGGCTTTTTTCAAATTTTACAGGAAACCAAACGGGCTGAAATTTTTGGAACATCATCAAAATCGTGCTCCAAACCGAAATCAGTCACAAAATCGTCAAAAAGTTGCATCTCTGGAAAAATTATATTTTTTTATGCTCTTATTTGAGACTTGGGTTCGGACATTAAAATCTATTTTTTCAGGCTCTATGATACCAAACGGGCTGAAATTTTGTAATCATCATCAGAATCTTGGTCCAAACCGAAATCAGTCACTAAATCTTCAAAAAGTTGCATTTCTGGAAATATCATCGTATTTATTACTTCATTATTTATTTCATTTGAAACTTGGGTTCGGACTTGAAAAACCATATTTTCAGGCTTTATGAAACCAAATGGGCGGAAATTTTGAAATCATTATCAGAATCTTGGTCCAAACCGAAATCAGTCACAAAATCTTTACAAAGTTGCATTTCTAGAAAAATCATATTTTTTAATTTAGTACTTGGGTTTTGTTTTTATAGTGAATACCTCACAAGAGTCCCAACTGCTCCCGTCTGGAGCCAGTGAGACTATGGCATCCCCAATTGGGGGATGTTGTGAGGCTGAAGGTAAGTGGGGAAGGCAAAGAGGAAGGTGGGGAAGTACCTGGCTATTCAGATCTAGTCACTAAACACGGCTAAAGCCATTTGGAGCAACGTTTCAATTCTGAATGGTGGTCTTACACCAGGGCGATACTGGTAGTATCTTCCACTCTGGAACGTGTCGCAAATATACTATATATTATTTTAATTAATTAATTGTGAAATAACACAAATTAATCAATTAAAATTTATTTGCGCACGCCGGGTTCGAACCCGCGACCTTCGGAATGCCTTACCACTGGACTATGCCGGCCGTCAAACTATGAACTTAAAAAGCATTTTTTCAGGCTCTTTGAAACCAAACGGGCTGAAATTTTTGAAACATCATCAAAATCGTGCTCCGAACCAAAATCAGTCTAAAAATCGTCAAAAAGTTGCATCTCTGGAAAAATTATATTTTTTTTATGCTCTTATTTGAGACTTGGGTTCGGACTTGAAAAACCATTTATTCAGGCTCTATGAAACAAATGGGCGGAAATTTTGAAATCATTATCAGAAGCTTGGTCCAAACCGAAATCAGTCACAAAATCTTCACAAAGTTTAATTTCTGGAAAAAACCTATTTTTTAATTTAGTACTTGGGTTTGAACTTAAAAAGCATTTTTTCAGGCTCTTTGAAACCAAACGGGCTGAAATTTTTGAAACATCATCGAAATCGTGCTCCGAACCGAAATCAGTCTAAAAATCGTTAAAAAATTGCATCTATGGAAAAATTTTTTTTTTTTTTTGCTCTTATTTGAAACTTGGGTTCGGACTTGAAAATCCATTTTTTCAGGCTCTATGATACCAAACGGGCTGAAATTTTGTAATCATCATCAGAATCTTGGTCCGAACCGAAAATAGTCACAAAATCGGCGAAATGTTGCATTCATGGAAAAATCATATTTTTAATATGCTCTCATTTGAGACTTGGGTTCGGACTTGAAAAACCATTTTATCAGGCTCTATGGTACCTAATGGGCTGAAATTTTGTAACCATCTTCAGAATCTTGGTCCAAACCGAAAATAGTCACAAAATCGGAGAAATGTTGCATTCATGGAAAAATCATATTTTTAATATGCTCTCATTTGAGACTTGGGTTCGGACTTGAAAAACCATTTTTTCAGGCTCTATGGTACCAAACGGGCTGACATTTTGTAACCATCATCAGAATCTTGGTCCAAACCGAAATCAGTCACTAAATCTTCAAAAAGTTGTATTTCTGGAAATATCATAGTTTTTATGGGCACATTTGAGACTTGGGTTCGGACTTGAAAAACCATTTTTTCTGGCTCTTCGAAACCAAATGGGCGGAATTTTTGAAATCTTTATCAGAATCTTGGTACAAACCGAAATCAGTCACAAAATCTTCACAAAGTTGCATTTCTGGAAAAATCATATTTTTTAATTTAGGACTTGGGTTTGAACTTAAAAGGCAATTTTTTCAGGCTCTTTGAAACCAAACGGGATGAAATTTTTGAAATATCTTCAAAATCGTGCTCCAAACCGAAATCAGTCTAAAAATCGTCCAAAAGTTGTATCTCTGGAAAAATCATATTTTTTCTATGCTCTCGTTTGAGACTTGGGTTCGGACTTGAAAAACCATTTTTTCAGGCTCTTTGGTACAGAACGGGCTGAAATTTTCTAATCATTATCAGAATCTTGGTCCAAACCGAAATCAGTCACTAAATCTTCAAAAAGTTGCATTTTTGGAAATATCATAGTTTTTATGGGCACATTTGAGACTTGGTTTCGGACATGACAAACAATTTTTTCTGGCTCTATGAAACCAAATGGGCGGAAATTTTGAAATCATTATCAGAATATTGGTCCCAACCGAAATCAGTCACAAAATCTTCACAATTTGTATTTCTGGAAAAATCATATTTTTTAATTTAGGACTTGGGTTTGAACTTGAAAAGCAATTTCTTCAGGCTCTTTGAAACCAAACGGGCTGAAATTTTTGAAACATACTCAAAATCGTACTCCAAACCAAAATCAGTCGAAAAATGGTCAAAAATGTGCATCTCTTGAAAAATCATATATTTTTTATGCTCTTATTTGAGACTTGAGTTCGGACCTGAAAATCCATTTTTTCAGGCTCTATGGTACCAAACGGGCTGAAATTTTGTAATCATCATCACAATCTTGGTCCAAACCGAAATCAGTCACAAAATCTTCACAAAGTTGCATTTCTGGAAAAATCATATTTTTTAATTTAGTACTTGGGTTTGAACTTAAAAAGCAATTTTTTCAGGCTTTTTGAAACCAAACGGGCTGAAATTTTTGGAACATCATCAAAATCGTGCTCCAAACCGAAATCAGTCACAAAATCGTCAAAAGTTGCATGTCTGGAAAAATTATATATTTTTTTTGCTCTTATTTGAGACTTGGGTTCGGACTTGAAAATCCATTTTTTCAGGCTCTATGATACCAAACGGGCTGAAATTTTGTAATCATCATCAGAATCTTGGTCCAAACCGAAATCAGTCACTAGATCTTCAAAAAGTTACATTTCTGGAAATATCATCGTTTTTATGGGCACATTTGAGACTTGGGTTCGGACTTGAAAAACCATATTTTCAGGCTTTATGAAACCAAATGGGCGGAAATTTTGAAATCATTATCAGAATCTTGGTCCAAACCGAAATCAGTCACAAAATCTTCGCAAAGTTGCATTTCTGGAAAAATCATATTTTTAATTTGAACTTAAAAAGCAATTTTTTCAGGCTCTTTGAAACCAAACGGGCTGAAATTTTGTAACCATCATCAGAGTTTTAGTCCAAACCGAAATCATTTCCAAATTCAGCGAAAAGTTGCATTCATGGAAAAATCATATTTTTAATATGCTCTCATTTGAGACTTGGGTTCGGACTTGAAAAACCATTTTTTCAGGCTATTTGGTACCTAATGGGCTGAATCTTTGTAACCATCATCAGAATCTTGGTCCAAACCGAAATCAGTCACAAAATCTTCACAAAGTTGCATTTCTGGAAAAATCTTATTTTTTAATTTAGTACTTGGGTTTGAACTTAAAAAGCAATTTTTTCAGGCTTTTTGAAACCAAACGGGCTGAAATTTTTGGAACATCATCAAAATCGTGCTCCAAACCGAAATCAGTCACAAAATCGTCAAAAGTTGCATGTCTGGAAAAATTATATATTTTTTTTGCTCTTATTTGAGACTTGGGTTCGGACTTGAAAATCCATTTTTTCAGGCTCTATGATACCAAACGGGCTGAAATTTTGTAATCATCATCAGAATCTTGGTCCAAACCGAAATCAGTCACTAGATCTTCAAAAAGTTACATTTCTGGAAATATCATCGTTTTTATGGGCACATTTGAGACTTGGGTTCGGACTTGAAAAACCATATTTTCAGGCTTTATGAAACCAAATGGGCGGAAATTTTGAAATCATTATCAGAATCTTGGTCCAAACCGAAATCAGTCACAAAATCTTCGCAAAGTTGCATTTCTGGAAAAATCATATTTTTAATTTGAACTTAAAAAGCAATTTTTTCAGGCTCTTTGAAACCAAACGGGCTGAAATTTTGTAACCATCATCAGAGTTTTAGTCCAAACCGAAATCATTTCCAAATTCAGCGAAAAGTTGCATTCATGGAAAAATCATATTTTTAATATGCTCTCATTTGAGACTTGGGTTCGGACTTGAAAAACCATTTTTTCAGGCTATTTGGTACCTAATGGGCTGAATCTTTGTAACCATCATCAGAATCTTGGTCCAAACCGAAAATAGTCACAAAATCGGCGAAATGTTGCATTCATGGAAAAATCATATTTTTAATATGCTCTCATTTGAGACTTGGGTTCGGACTTAAAAAACCATTTTTTCAGGCTCTATGGTACCAAACGGGCTGACATTTTGTAACCATCATCAGAATCTTGGTCCAAACCGAAATCAGTCACTAAATCTTCAAAAAGTTGCATTTCTGGAAATATCATAGTTTTTATGGGCACATTTGAGACTTGGGTTCGGACTTGAAAAACCATTTTTTCAGGCTTTTTGAAACCAAACGGGCTGAAATTTTTGGAACATCATCAAAATCGTGCTCCAAACCGAAATCAGTCTTAAAATCGTCAAAAAGTTGCATCTCTGGAAAAATCATATTTTTTTTATGATCTCATTTGAGACTTGGGTTCGGACTTGAAAAACCATTTTTTCAGGCTCTTTGGTACAGAACGGGCTGAAATTTTCTAATCATCATCAGAATCTTGGTCCAAACCGAAATCAGTCACAAAATCTTCACAAAGTTGTATTTCTGGAAAAATCATATTTTTTAATTTAGTACTTGGGTTTGAACTTAAAAAGCAAATTTTACAGGCTTTTTGAAACCAAACGGGCTGAAATTTTTGGAACATCATCAAAATCGTGCTCCAAACCGAAATCAGTCACAAAATCGTCAAAAAGTTGCATCTCTGGAAAAATTATATTTTTTTTATGCTCTTATTTTAGACTTGGGTTCGGACATTAAAATCTATTTTTTCAGGCTCTATGATATCAAACGGGCTGAAATTTTGTAATCATCATCAGAATCTTGGTCCAAACCGAAATCAGTCACTAAATCTTCAAAAAGTTGCATTTCTGGAAATATCATCGTATTTATGGGCACATTTGAAACTTGGGTTCGGACTTGAAAAACCATATTTTCAGGCTTTATGAAACCAAATGGGCGGAAATTTTGAAATCATTATCAGAATCTTGGTCCAAACCGAAATCAGTCACAAAATCTTTACAAAGTTGCATTTCTAGAAAAATCATATTTTTTAATTTAGTACTTGGGTTTTGTTTTTATAGTGAATACCTCACAAGAGTCCCAACTGCTCCCGTCTGGAGCCAGTGAGACTATGGCTTCCCCAATTGGGGGATGTTGTGAGGCTGAAGGTAAGTGGGGAAGGGAAAGAGGAAGGTGGGGAAGTACCTGGCTATTCAGATCTAGTCACTAAACACGGCTAAAGCCATTTGGAGCAACGTTTCAATTCTGAATGGTGGTCTTACACCAGGGCGATACTGGTAGTATCTTCCACTCTGGAACGTGTCGCAAATATACTATATATTATTTTAATTAATTAATTGTGAAATAACACAAATTAATCAATTAAAATTTATTTGCGCACGCCGGGTTCGAACCCGCGACCTTCGGAATGGCAGTCCAATGCCTTACCACTGGACTATGCCGGCCGTCAAACTATGAACTTAAAAAGCATTTTTTCAGGCTCTTTGAAACCAAACGGGCTGAAATTTTTGAAACATCATCAAAATCGTGCTCCGAACCAAAATCAGTCTAAAAATCGTCAAAAAGTTGCATCTCTGGAAAAATTATATTTTTTTTATGCTCTTATTTGAGACTTGGGTTCGGACTTGAAAAACCATTTATTCAGGCTCTATGAAACCAAATGTGCGGAAATTTTGAAATCATTATCAGAATCTTGGTCCAAACCGAAATCAGTCACAAAATCTTCACAAAGTTTAATTTCTGGAAAAAACATATTTTTTAATTTAGTACTTGGGTTAGAACTTAAAAAGCATTTTTTCAGGCTCTTTGAAACCAAACGGGCTGAAATTTTTGAAACATCATCGAAATCGTGCTCCGAACCGAAATCAGTCTAAAAATCGTCAAACAATTCCATCTATGGAAAAATTATATTTTTTTTTTGCTCTTATTTGAAACTTGGGTTCGGACTTGAAAATCCATTTTTTCAGGCTCTATGATACCAAACGGGCTGAAATTTTGTAATCATCATCAGAATCTTGGTCCAAACCGAAAATAGTCACAAAATCGGCGAAATGTTGCATTCATGGAAAAATCATATTTTTAATATGCTCTCATTTGAGACTTGGGTTCGGACTTGAAAAACCATTTTTTCAGGCTCTATGGTACCAAACGGGCTGACATTTTGTAACCATCATCAGAATCTTGGTCCAAACCGAAATCAGTCACTAAATCTTCACAAAGTTTCATTCCTGGAAAAAACATATTTTATAATTTAGTACTTGGGTTTGATCTTAAAAAGCATTTTTTCAGGCTCTTTGAAACCAAACGGGCTGAAATTTTTGAAACATCATCGAAATCGTGCTCCGAACCGAAATCAGTCTAAAAATCGTCAAAAAATTGCATCTATGGAAAAATTATATTTTTTTTTTGCTCTTATTTGAAACTTGGGTTCGGACTTGAAAATCTATTTTTTCAGGCTCTATGATACCAAACGGGCTGAAATTTTGTAATCATCATCGGAATCTTGGTCCAAACCGAAATCAGTAACTAAATCTTCAAAAAGTTGCATTTCTGGAAATATCATCGTTTTTATGGGCACATTTGAAACTTGGGTTCGGACTTGAAAAACCATATTTTCAGGCTTTATGAAACAAAATGGGCGGAAATTTTGAAATCATTATCAGAATCTTGGTCCAAACCGAAATCAGTCACAAAATCTTCACAAAGTTGCATTTCTGGAAAAATCATATTTTTTTTATGCTCTTATTTGAGACTTGGGTTCGGACTTGAAAATCCATTTTTTCAGGCTCTATGGTACCAAACGGGCTGAAATTTTGTAATCATCATCAGAATATTGGTCCAAACCGAAATCAGTCACAAAATCTTCACAAAGTTGCATTTCTGGAAAAATCATATTTTTTAATTTAGTACTTGGGTTTGAACTTAAAAAGCATTTTGTCAGGCTCTTTGAAACCAAACGGGCTGAAATTTTTGAAACATCATCGAAATCGTGCTCCGAACCATTTTTTCAGGCTCTTTGAAACCAAACGGGCTGAAATTTTTGAAACATACTCAAAATCGTGCTCCAAACCAAAATCAGTCGAAAAATGGTCGAAAATGTGCATCTCTGGAAAAATCATATTTTTTTTATGCTCTTATTTGAGACTTGAGTTCGGACCTGAAAATCCATTTTTTCAGGCTCTATGGTACCAAGCGGGCTGAAATTTTGTAATCATCATCAGAATCTTGGTACAAACCGAAATCAATCACAAAATCTTCACAAAGTTGCATTTTTGGAAATATCGTAGTTTTTATGGGCACATTTGAGACTTGGGTTCGTACTGAAAAACCATTTTTTCAGGCTCTATGAAACCAAATGGGCGGAAATTTTGAAATCATTATCAGAATCTTGGTACAAACCGAAATCAGTCACAAAATCTTCACAATGTTGCATATCTGGAAAAATCATATTTTTTTATTTGAGACTTGGGTTCGATCTTAAAAGGCAATTTTTTCAGGCTCTTTGAAACCAAACGGGCTGAAATTTTTGAAACATCATCAAAATCGTGCTCCAAACCGAAATCAGTCACAAAATCGTCAAAAAATTGCATGTCTGGAAAAATTATATTTTTTTTTTGCTCTTATTTGCGACTTGGGTTCGGACTTAAAAATCCATTTTTTCAGGCTCTATGATACCAAACGGGCTGAAATTTTGTAATCATCATCAGAATCTTGGTCCAAACCGAAATCAGTCACTAAATCTTCAAAAAGTTACATTTCTGGAAATATCATCGTTTTTATGGGCACATTTGAGACTTGGGTTCGGACTTGAAAAACCATATTTTCAGGCTTTATGAAACCAAATCGGCGGAAATTTTGAAATCATTATCAGAATCTTGGTCCAAACCGAAATCAGTCACAAAATCTTCGCAAAGTTGCATTTCTGGAAAAATCATATTTTTAATTTGAACTTAAAAAGCAATTTTTTCAGGCTCTTTGAAACCAAACGGGCTGAAATTTTGTAACCATCATCAGAGTTTTGGTCCAAACCGAAATCATTTCCAAATTCAGCGAAAAGTTGCATTCATGGAAAAATCATATTTTTAATATGCTCTCATTTGAGACTTGGATTCGGACTTGAAAAACCATTTTTTCAGGCTCTATGAAACCAAATGGGCGGAAATTTTGAAATCATTATCAGAATCTTGGTCCAAACCGAAATCAGTCACAAAATCTTTACAAAGTTGCATTTCTAGAAAAATCATATTTTTTAATTTAGGACTTGGGTTTGAACTTGAAAAGCAATTTCTTCAGGCTCTTTGAAACCAAACGGGCTGAAAATTTTGAAACATACTCAAAATCATGCTCCAAACCAAAATCAGTCGAAAAATCGTCAAAAAGTTGCATCTCTGGAAAAATTATATTTTTTTTATGCTCTTATTTGAGACTTGTGTTCGGACTTAAAAAACCATTTTTTCAGGCTCTATGAAACCAAATGGGCGGAAATTTTGAAATCATTATCAGAATCTTGGTCCAAACCGAAATCAGTCACAAAATCTTCACAAAGTTTCATTTCTGGAAAAAACATATTTTTTAATTTAGTACTTGGGTTTGAACTTAAAAAGCATTTTTTCAGGCTCTTTGAAACCAAACGAGCTGAAATTTTTGAAACATCATCGAAATCGTGCTCCGAACCGAAATCAGTCTAAAAATCGTCAAAAAATTGCATCTATAGAAAAATTTTTTTTTTTTTTTGCTCTTATTTGAAACTTGGGTTCGGACTTGAAAATCCATTTTTTCAGGCTCTATGATACCAAACGGGCTGAAATTTTGTAATCATCATCAGAATCTTGGTCCAAACCGAAAATAGTCACAAAATCGGCGAAATGTTGCATTCATGGAGAAATCATATTTTTAATATGCTCTCATTTGAGACTTGTGTTCGGACTTGAAAAACAGTTTTATGAGGCTCTATGGTACCTAATGGGCTGAAATTTTGTAACCATCATCAGAATCGTGGTCCAAACCGAAATCAGTCACATAATCTTCAAAAAGTTGCATTTCTGGAAATATCATAGTTTTTATGGGCACATTTGAGACTTGGGTTCGGACTTGAAAAACCATTTTTTCATCCCGTTCTTCATTTTTTTCATCCCATTTTTTCTCCAAACCGAAATCAGTCACAAAATCGTCAAAAAGTTGCATCTCTGGAAAAATTATATTTTTTTATGCTCTTATTTGAGACTTGGGTTCGGACTTGAAAATCTATTTTTTCAGGCTCTATGATACCAAACGGGCTGAAATTTTGTAATCATCATCGGAATCTTGGTCCAAACCGAAATTAGTCACTAAATCTTCAAAAAGTTGCATTTCTGGAAATATCATCGTATTTATGGGCACATTTGAAACTTGGGTTCGGACTTGAAAAACCATATTTTCAGGCTTTATGAAACCAAATGGGCGGAAATTTTGAAATCATTATCAGAATCTTGGTCCAAACCGAAATCAGTCACAAAATCTTCACAATTTGTATTTCTGGAAAAATCATATTTTTTAATTTAGGACTTGGGTTTGAATTAAAAAGCAATTTTTTAAGGCTTTTTGAAACCAAACGGGCTGAAATTTTTGGAACATCATCAAAATCGTGCTCCAAACCGAAATCAGTCACAAAATCGTCAAAAAAGTGCATCTCTGTAAAAATTATATTTTTTTTATGCTCTTATTTGAGACTTGGGTTCGGACTTAAAAAATCCATTTTTTCAGGCTCTATGACACCAAACGGGCTGAAATTTTCTAATCATCATCAGAATCTTGGTCCAAACCGAAATCAATCACAAAATCTTCACAAAGTTGCATTTCTGGAAAAATCATATTTTTTAATTTAGGACTTGGGTTTGAACTTAAAAGGCAATTTTTTCAGGCTCTTTGAAACCAAACGGGATGAAATTTTTGAAACATCTTCAAAATCGTGCTCCAAACCGAAATCAGTCTTAAAATCGTCCAAAAGTTGCATCTCTGGAAAAATCATATTTTTTCTATGCTCTCGTTTGAGACTTGGGTTCGGACTTAAAAAACCATTTTTTCAGGCTCTTTGGTACAGAACGGGCTGAAATTTTCTAATCATCATCAGAATCTTGGTCCAAACCGAAATCAGTCACTAAATCTTCAAAAAGTTGCACTTTTGGAAATATCATAGTTTTTATGGGCACATTTGAGACTTGGTTTCGGACATGAAAAACAATTTTTTCTGGCTCTATGAAACCAAATGGGCGGAAATTTTGAAATCATTATCAGAATCTTGGTCCCAACCGAAATCAGTCACAAAATCTTCACAATTTGTATTTCTGGAAAAATCATATTTTTTAATTTAGGACTTGGGTTTGAACTTAAAAAGCAATTTTTTAAGGCTTTTTGAAACCAAACGGGCTGAAATTTTTGGAACATCATCAAAATCGTGCTCCAAACCGAAATCAGTCACAAAATCGTCAAAAAAGTGCATCTCTGTAAAAATAATATTTTTTTTATGCTCTTTTTTGAGACTTGGGTTCGGACTTGAAAAACCATTTTTTCAGGCTCTATGAAACCAAATGGGCGGAAATTTTGAAATCATTATCAGAATCTTGGTCCAAACCGAAATCAGTCACAAAATCTTCACAAAGTTTCATTTCTGGAAAAATCATATTTTTTAATTTAGTACTTGGGTTTGAACTTAAAAAGCAATTTTTTCAGGCTTTTTGAAACCAAACGGGCTGAAATTTTTGGAACATCATCAAAATCGTGCTCCAAACCGAAATCAGTCACAAAATCGTCAAAAAGTTGCATGTCTGGAAAAATTATATTTTTTTTTGCTCTTATTTGAGACTTGGGTTCGGACTTGAAAATCCATTTTTTCAGGCTCTATGATACGAAACGGGCTGAAATTTTGTAATCGTCATCAGAATCTTGGTCCAAACCGAAAATAGTCACAAAATCGGCGAAATGTTGCATTCATGGAAAAATCATATTTTTAATATGCTCTCATTTGAGACTTGGGTTCGGACTTGAAAAACCATTTTTTCAGGCTCTGTGGTACCAAACGGGCTGACATTTTGTAACCATCATCAGAATCTTGGTCCAAACCGAAATCAGTCACTAAATCTTCAAAAAGTTGCATTTCTGGAAATATCATAGTTTTTATGGGCACATTTGAGACTTGGGTTCGGACTTGAAAAACCATTTTTTCAGGCTCTATGAAACCAAATGGGCGGAAATTTTGAAATCATTATCAGAATCTTGGTCCAAACCGAAATCAGTCACAAAATCTTCACAAAGTTGTATTTCTGGAAAAATCATATTTTTTAATTTAGTACTTGGGTTTGAACTTAATAAGCAAATTTTACAGGCTTTTTGAAACCAAACGGGCTGAAATTTTTGGAACATCATCAAAATCGTGCTCCAAACCGAAATCAGTCACTAAATCGTCAAAAAGTTGCATTTCTGGAAATATCATCGTATTTATGGGCACATTTGAAACTTGGGTTCGGACTTGAAAAACCATATTTTCAGGCTTTATGAAACCAAATGGGCGGAAATTTTGAAATCATTATCATAATCTTGGTCCAAACCGAAATCAGTCACAAAATCTTTACAAAGTTGCATTTCTAGAAAAATCATATTTTTTAATTTAGTACTTGGGTTTGAACTTAAAAAGCATTTTTTCAGGCTCTTTGAAACCAAACGGGCTGAAATTTTTGAAACATCATCAAAATCGTGCTCCAAACCGAAATCAGTCACAAAATCGTCAAAAAGTTGCATGTCTGGAAAAATTATATTTTTTTTTTGCTCTTATTTGAGACTTGGGTTCGGACTGGAAAATCAATTTTTTTAGGCTCTATGATACCAAACGGGCTGAAATTTTGTAATCATCATCAGAATCTTGGTCCAAACCGAAAATAGTCACAAAATCGGCGAAATGTTGCATTCATGGAAAAATCATATTTTTAATATGCTCTCATTTGAGACTTGGGTTCGGACTTGAAAAACCATTTTTTCAGGCTCTTTGGTACAGAACGGGCTGAAATTTTCTAATCATCATCAGAATCTTGGTCCAAACCGAAATCAGTCACTAAATCTTCAAAAAGTTGCATTTTTGGAAATATCATAGTTTTTATGGGCACATTTGAGACTTGGTTTCGGACATGAAAAACAATTTTTTCTGGCTCTATGAAACCAAATGGGCGGAAATTTTGAAATCATTATCAGAATCTTGGTCCCAACCGAAATCAGTCACAAAATCTTCACAATTTGTATTTCTGGAAAAATCATATTTTTTAATTTAGGACTTGGGTTTGAACTTAAAAAGCAATTTTTTAAGGCTTTTTGAAACCAAACGGGCTGAAATTTTTGGAACATCATCAAAATCGTGCTCCAAACCGAAATCAGTCACAAAATCGTCAAAAAGTTGCATCTCTGGAAAAATTATATTTTTTTATGCTCTTATTTGAGACTTGGGTTCGGACTTGAAAATCTATTTTTTCAGGCTCTATGATACCAAACGGGCTGAAATTTTGTAATCATCATCAGAATCTTGGTCCAAACCGAAATCAGTCACAAAATCTTCAAAAAGTTGCATTTCTGGAAATATCATCGTATTTATGGGCACATTTGAAACTTGGGTTCGGACTTGAAAAACCATATTTTCAGGCTTTATGAAACCAAATGGGCGGAAATTTTGAAATCATTATCAGAATCTTGGTCCAAACCGAAATCAGTCACAAAATCTTTACAAAGTTGCATTTCTAGAAAAATCATATTTTTTAATTTAGGACTTGGGTTTGAACTTGAAAAGCAATTTCTTCAGGCTCTTTGAAACCAAACGTGCTGAAAATTTTGAAACATACTCAAAATCATGCTCCAAACCAAAATCAGTCGAAAAATCGTCAAAAAGTTGCATCTCTGGAAAAATTATATTTTTTTTATGCTCTTATTTGAGACTTGTGTTCGGACTTAAAAAACCATTTTTTCAGGCTCTATGAAACCAAATGGGCGGAAATTTTGAAATCATTATCAGAATCTTGGTCCAAACCGAAATCAGTCACAAAATCTTCACAAAGTTTCATTTCTGGAAAAAACATATTTTTTAATTTAGTACTTGGGTTTGAACTTAAAAAGCATTTTTTCAGGCTCTTTGAAACCAAACGAGCTGAAATTTTTGAAACATCATCGAAATCGTGCTCCGAACCGAAATCAGTCTAAAAATCGTCAAAAAATTGCATCTATAGAAAAATTTTTTTTTTTTTTTGCTCTTATTTGAAACTTGGGTTCGGACTTGAAAATCCATTTTTTCAGGCTCTATGATACCAAACGGGCTGAAATTTTGTAATCATCATCAGAATCTTGGTCCAAACCGAAAATAGTCACAAAATCGGCGAAATGTTGCATTCATGGAGAAATCATATTTTTAATATGCTCTCATTTGAGACTTGTGTTCGGACTTGAAAAACAGTTTTATGAGGCTCTATGGTACCTAATGGGCTGAAATTTTGTAACCATCATCAGAATCGTGGTCCAAACCGAAATCAGTCACATAATCTTCAAAAAGTTGCATTTCTGGAAATATCATAGTTTTTATGGGCACATTTGAGACTTGGGTTCGGACTTGAAAAACCATTTTTTCATCCCGTTCTTCATTTTTTTCATCCCATTTTTTCTCCAAACCGAAATCAGTCACAAAATCGTCAAAAAGTTGCATCTCTGGAAAAATTATATTTTTTTATGCTCTTATTTGAGACTTGGGTTCGGACTTGAAAATCTATTTTTTCAGGCTCTATGATACCAAACGGGCTGAAATTTTGTAATCATCATCGGAATCTTGGTCCAAACCGAAATTAGTCACTAAATCTTCAAAAAGTTGCATTTCTGGAAATATCATCGTATTTATGGGCACATTTGAAACTTGGGTTCGGACTTGAAAAACCATATTTTCAGGCTTTATGAAACCAAATGGGCGGAAATTTTGAAATCATTATCAGAATCTTGGTCCAAACCGAAATCAGTCACAAAATCTTCACAATTTGTATTTCTGGAAAAATCATATTTTTTAATTTAGGACTTGGGTTTGAATTAAAAAGCAATTTTTTAAGGCTTTTTGAAACCAAACGGGCTGAAATTTTTGGAACATCATCAAAATCGTGCTCCAAACCGAAATCAGTCACAAAATCGTCAAAAAAGTGCATCTCTGTAAAAATTATATTTTTTTTATGCTCTTATTTGAGACTTGGGTTCGGACTTGAAAATCTATTTTTTCAGGCTCTATGATACCAAACGGGCTGAAATTTTGTAATCATCATCAGAATCTTGGTCCAAACCGAAATCAGTCACTAAATCTTCAAAAAGTTGCATTTCTGGAAATATCATCGTATTTATGGGCACATTTGAAACTTGGGTTCGGACTTGAAAAACCATATTTTCAGGCTTTATGAAACCAAATGGGCGGAAATTTTGAAATCATTATCAGAATCTTGGTCCAAACCGAAATCAGTCACAAAATCTTTACAAAGTTGCATTTCTAGAAAAATCATATTTTTTAATTTAGTACTTGGGTTTGAACTTAAAAAGCATTTTTTCAGGCTTTTTGAAACCAAACGGGCTGAAATTTTTGAAACATCATCAAAATCGTGCTCCGAACCAAAATCAGTCTAAAAATCGTCAAAAAGTTGCATCTCTGGAAAAATTATATTTTTTTAATGCTCTTATTTGAGACTTGGGTTCGGACTTGAAAAACCATTTTTTCAGGCTCTATGAAACCAAATGGGCGGAAATTTTGAAATCATTATCAGAATCTTGGTCCAAACCGAAATCAGTCACAAAATCTTTACAAAGTTGCATTTCTAGAAAAATCATATTTTTTAATTTAGGACTTGGGTTTGAACTTGAAAAGCAATTTCTTCAGGCTCTTTGAAACCAAACGGGCTGAAAATTTTGAAACATACTCAAAATCGTGCTCCAAACCAAAATCAGTCGAAAAATCGTCAAAAAGTTGCATGTCTGGAAAAATTATATTTTTTTTTGCTCTTATTTGAGACTTGGGTTCGGAATTGAAAATCCATTTTTTCAGGCTCTATGATACCAAACGGGCTGAAATTTTGTAATCATCATCAGAATCTTGGTCCAAACCGAAAATAGTCACAAAATCGGCGAAATGTTGCATTCATGGAAAAATCATATTTTTAATATGCTCTCATTTGAGACTTGGGTTCGGACTTGAAAAACCATTTTATCAGGCTCTATTGTACCTAATGGGCTGAAATTTTGTAACCATCATCAGAATCTTGGTCCAAACCGAAAATAGTCACAAAATCGGCGAAATGTTGCATTCATGGAAAAATCATATTTTTAATATGCTCTCATTTGAGACTTGGGTTCGGACTTGAAAAACCATTTTTTCAGGCTCTGTGGTACCAAACGGGCTGACATTTTGTAACCATCATCAGAATCTTGGTCCAAACCGAAATCAGTCACTAAATCTTCAAAAAGTTGCATTTTTGGAAATATCATAGTTTTTATGGGCACATTTGAGACTTGGTTTCGGACATGAAAAACAATTTTTTCTGGCTCTATGAAACCAAATTGCCGGAAATTTTGAAATCATTATCAGAATCTTGGTCCCAACCGAAATCAGTCACAAAATCTTCAAAAAGTTGCATTTCTGGAAATATCATCGTATTTATGGGCACATTTGAAACTTGGGTTCGGACTTGAAAAACCATTTTTTCAGGCTCTTTGGTAAAGAACGGGCTTAAATTTTCTAATCATCATCAGAAACTTGGTCCAAACCGAAATCAGTCACAAAATCTTCACAAAGTTGTATTTCTGGAAAAATCATATTTTTTAATTTAGTACTTGGGTTTGAACTTAAAAAGCATTTTTTCAGGCTCTTTGAAACCAAACGGGCTGAAATTTTTGAAACATCATCGAAATCGTGCTCCGAACCATTTTTTCAGGCTCTTTGAAACCAAACGGGCTGAAATTTTTGAAACATACTCAAAATCGTGCTCCAAACCAAAATCAGTAGAAAAATGGTCGAAAATGTGCATCTCTGGAAAAATCATATTTTTTTTATGCTCTTATTTGAGACTTGAGTTCGGACCTGAAAATCCATTTTTTCAGGCTCTATGGTACCAAGCGGGCTGAAATTTTGTAATCATCATCAGAATCTTGGTACAAACCGAAATCAATCACAAAATCTTCACAAAGTTGCATTTCTGGAAAAATCATATTTTTTAATTTAGGACTTGGGTTTGAACTTAAAAGGCAATTTTTTCAGGCTCTTTGAAACCAAACGGGATGAAATTTTTGAAACATCTTCAAAATCGTGCTCCAAACCGAAATCAGTCTTAAAATCGTCCAAAAGTTGCATCTCTGGAAAAATCATATTTTTTCTATGCTCTCGTTTGAGACTTGGGTTCGGACTTAAAAAACCATTTTTTCAGGCTCTTTGGTACAGAACGGGCTGAAATTTTCTAATTATCATCAGAATCTTGGTCCAAACCGAAATCAGTCACTAAATCTTCAAAAAGTTGCACTTTTGGAAATATCATAGTTTTTATTGGCACATTTGAGACTTGGTTTCGGACATGAAAAACAATTTTTTCTGGCTCTATGAAACCAAATGGGCGGAAATTTTGAAATCATTATCAGAATCTTGGTCCCAACCGAAATCAGTCACAAAATCTTCACAATTTGTATTTCTGGAAAAATCATATTTTTTAATTTAGGACTTGGGTTTGAACTTAAAAAGCAATTTTTTAAGGCTTTTTGAAACCAAACGGGCTGAAATTTTTGGAACATCATCAAAATCATGCTCCAAACCGAAATCAGTCACAAAATCGTCAAAAAAGTGCATCTCTGTAAAAATAATATTTTTTTTATGCTCTTATTTGAGACTTGGGTTCGGACTTGAAAAACCATTTTTTCAGGCTCTATGAAACCAAATGGGCGGAAATTTTGAAATCATTATCAGAATCTTGGTCCAAACCGAAATCAGTCACAAAATCTTCACAAAGTTTCATTTCTGGAAAAATCATATTTTTTAATTTAGTACTTGGGTTTGAACTTAAAAAGCAATTTTTTCAGGCTTTTTGAAACCAAACGGGCTGAAATTTTTGGAACATCATCAAAATCGTGCTCCAAACCGAAATCAGTCACAAAATCGTCAAAAAGTTGCATGTCTGGAAAAATTATATTTTTTTTTGCTCTTATTTGAGACTTGGGTTCGGACTTGAAAATCCATTTTTTCAGGCTCTATGATACGAAACGGGCTGAAATTTTGTAATCGTCATCAGAATCTTGGTCCAAACCGAAAATAGTCACAAAATCGGCGAAATGTTGCATTCATGGAAAAATCATATTTTTAATATGCTCTCATTTGAGACTTGGGTTCGGACTTGAAAAACCATTTTATCAGGCTCTATTGTACCTAATGGGCTGAAATTTTGTAACCATCATCAGAATCTTGGTCCAAACCGAAAATAGTCACAAAATCGGCGAAATGTTGCATTCATGGAAAAATCATATTTTTAATATGCTCTCATTTGAGACTTGGGTTCGGACTTGAAAAACCATTTTTTCAGGCTCTGTGGTACCAAACGGGCTGACATTTTGTAACCATCATCAGAATCTTGGTCCAAACCGAAATCAGTCACTAAATCTTCAAAAAGTTGCATTTCTGGAAAAATCATATTTTTTAATTTAGTACTTGGGTTTGAACTTAAAAAGCAAATTTTACAGGCTTTTTGAAACCAAACGGGCTGAAATTTTTGGAACATCATCAAAATCGTGCTCCAAACCGAAATCAGTCACTAAATCGTCAAAAAGTTGCATTTCTGGAAATATCATCGTATTTATGGGCACATTTGAAACTTGGGTTCGGACTTGAAAAACCATATTTTCAGGCTTTATGAAACCAAATGGGCGGAAATTTTGAAATCATTATCAGAATCTTGGTCCAAACCGAAATCAGTCACAAAATCTTTACAAAGTTGCATTTCTAGAAAAATCATATTTTTTAATTTAGTACTTGGGTTTGAACTTAAAAAGCATTTTTTCAGGCTCTTTGAAACCAAACGGGCTGAAATTTTTGAAACATCATCAAAATCGTGCTCCAAACCGAAATCAGTCACAAAATCGTCAAAAAGTTGCATGTCTGGAAAAATTATATTTTTTTTTTGCTCTTATTTGAGACTTGGGTTCGGACTGGAAAATCAATTTTTTTAGGCTCTATGATACCAAACGGGCTGAAATTTTGTAATCATCATCAGAATCTTGGTCCAAACCGAAAATAGTCACAAAATCGGCGAAATGTTGCATTCATGGAAAAATCATATTTTTAATATGCTCTCATTTGAGACTTGGGTTCGGACTTGAAAAACCATTTTTTCAGGCTCTTTGGTACAGAACGGGCTGAAATTTTCTAATCATCATCAGAATCTTGGTCCAAACCGAAATCAGTCACTAAATCTTCAAAAAGTTGCATTTTTGGAAATATCATAGTTTTTATGGGCACATTTGAGACTTGGTTTCGGACATGAAAAACAATTTTTTCTGGCTCTATGAAACCAAATGGGCGGAAATTTTGAAATCATTATCAGAATCTTGGTCCCAACCGAAATCAGTCACAAAATCTTCACAATTTGTATTTCTGGAAAAATCATATTTTTTAATTTAGGACTTGGGTTTGAACTTAAAAAGCAATTTTTTAAGGCTTTTTGAAACCAAACGGGCTGAAATTTTTGGAACATCATCAAAATCGTGCTCCAAACCGAAATCAGTCACAAAATCGTCAAAAAGTTGCATCTCTGGAAAAATTATATTTTTTTATGCTCTTATTTGAGACTTGGGTTCGGACTTGAAAATCTATTTTTTCAGGCTCTATGATACCAAACGGGCTGAAATTTTGTAATCATCATCAGAATCTTGGTCCAAACCGAAATCAGTCACAAAATCTTCAAAAAGTTGCATTTCTGGAAATATCATCGTATTTATGGGCACATTTGAAACTTGGGTTCGGACTTGAAAAACCATATTTTCAGGCTTTATGAAACCAAATGGGCGGAAATTTTGAAATCATTATCAGAATCTTGGTCCAAACCGAAATCAGTCACAAAATCTTTACAAAGTTGCATTTCTAGAAAAATCATATTTTTTAATTTAGGACTTGGGTTTGAACTTGAAAAGCAATTTCTTCAGGCTCTTTGAAACCAAACGGGCTGAAATTTTTGAAACATACTCAAAATCGTGCTCCAAACAAAAATCAGTCGAAAAATGGTCAAAAATGTGCATGTCTGGAAAAATCATATTTTTTTTATGCTCTTATTTGAGACTTGGGTTCGGACTTGAAAATCCATTTTTTCAGGCTCTATGGTACCAAACGGGCTGAAATTTTGTAATCATCATCAGAATCTTGGTCCAAACCGAAATCAGTCACAAAATATTCACAAAGTTGCATTTCTGGAAAAATCATATTTTTAAATTTAGTACTTGGGTTTGAACTTAAAAAGCAATTTTTTCAGCCTTTTTGAAACCAAACGGGCTGAAATTTTTGGAACATCATCAAAATCGTGCTCCAAACCGAAATCAGTCAGAAAATCGTCAAAAAGGTTGCATCTCCGGAAAAATTATAATTTTTTTTCTGCTCTTATTTGAGACTTGGGTTCGGACTTAAAAAATCCATTTTTTCAGGCTCTATGACACCAAACGGGCTGAAATTTTCTAATCATCATCAGAATCTTGGTCCAAACCGAAATCAGTCACTAAATCTTCAAAAAGTTACATTTCTGGAAATATCATCGTTTTTATGGGCACATTTGAGACTTGGGTTCGGACTTGAAAAACCATATTTTCAGGCTTTATGAAACCAAATGGGCGGAAATTTTGAAATCATTATCAGAATCTTGGTCCAAACCGAAATCAGTCACAAAATCTTTACAAAGTTGCATTTCTAGAAAAATCATATTTTTTAATTTAGTACTTGGGTTTGAACTTAAAAAGCATTTTTTCAGGCTCTTTGAAACCAAACGGGCTGAAATTTTTGAAACATCATCAAAATCGTGCTCCGAACCAAAATCAGTCTAAAAATCGTCAAAAAGTTGCATCTCTGGAAAAATTATATTTTTTTAATGCTCTTATTTGAGACTTGGGTTCGGACTTGAAAAACCATTTTTTCGGGCTCTATGAAACCAAATGGGCGGAAATTTTGAAATCATTATCAGAATCTTGGTCCAAACCGAAATCAGTCACAAAATCATCACAAAGTTGTATTTCTGGAAAAATCATATTTTTTAATTTAGTACTTGGGTTTGAACTTAAAAAGCAAATTTTACAGGCTTTTTGAAACCAAACGGGCTGAAATTTTTGGAACATCATCAAAATCGTGCTCCAAACCGAAATCAGTCTTAAAATCGTCCAAAAGTTGCATCTCTGGAAAAATCATATTTTTTCTATGCTCTCGTTTGAGACTTGGGTTCGGACTGGAAAATCCATTTTTTCAGGCTCTATGATACCAAACGGGCTGAAATTTTGTAATCATCATCAGAATCTTGGTCCAAACCGAAAATAGTCACAAAATCGGCGAAATGTTGCATTCATGGAAAAATCATATTTTTAATATGCTCTCATTTGAGACTTGGGTTCGGACTTGAAAAACCATTTTATCAGGCTCTATGGTACCTAATGGGCTGAAATTTTGTAACCATCTTCAGAATCTTGGTCCAAACCGAAAATAGTCACAAAATCGGCGAAATGTTGCATTCATGGAAAAATCATATTTGTAATATGCTCTCATTTGAGACTTGAGTTCGGACTTGAAAAACCATTTTTTCAGGCTCTATGGTACCAAACGGGCTGACATTTTGTAACCATCATCAGAATCTTGGTCCAAACCGAAATCAGTCACTAAATCTTCAAAAAGTTGCATTTCTGGAAATATCATAGTTTTTATGGGCACATTTGAGACTTGGGTTCGGACTTGAAAAACCATTTTTTCTGGCTCTTCGAAACCAAATGGGCGGAATTTTTGAAATCTTTATCAGA